>OZ012741.1:650955220-652228970 GCA_963859935.3 Lathyrus sativus | reverse complement strand
GTGTCTTCCAATGCAAGTGCTTCGAACTTAATAACAAGAAGGGTAATCTTGGTAAATTTGATACAAAGAATGATGAACCCAATTTTCCTTGGATATTTCAATTCTAGTAAAACTTTTAGAATTTTTAATAAAAGAAATAAAACAATAAAGAAATCAATTTATGTTACCTTTGATGAAACTAACCCCAAGTTTGTAGAAGTATAAGTTGTTAACTGTGTGTGTATCCTGGAGAAAGCATCTCTTTAGAATAAAGAGAAAAGATCAGATCAAGAGAAGGAAAAAAAATTTAAATTAAAGATATTCAAGATGAAGAAGAAAATGGAGAATGTCATGATCTTCCCAAAGAATGAAGAACTGTAAAAAAAAACTATCCAATCTAGAATGTTATTGGAGATATTTCTAAGGGAGTTATAACTTGAAATTCTCTTATCAAGGTAAGTATCTTTATGGATTTTGTTTCCCAAATTGATCCAAAGGAAATCGACTAAGCTCTCATTAATGAACATTGATATTTCTCTATGTAAGAAGAGTTAAATAATTTTGAGATAAACAATATTTGAGAACATGTTCTCTAAGCTTCATCTAATCAAGTGATTGGAACTCGGTGGGTATTTCACAATAGGAGTGAAGTGGATAGAAATGTTTTAATAATAACTCGAGACTCGTTGCGAAAGGATACAATCAAAAGGAATGCATAGATTTCCCTTGTAGCTTGATTAGAAATCATAAGGATGCTTCTTGCTTTCTCATGCATTATGAATTTTAAAATATTTAAAATGGATGTAAAAAGTACATTTTTGAATGGTTACATCCAAGAGAAAGTTTTTGTTGATCAACCTCCCAAATTTAAAAACCTATTTTTTTTTAAATCATGTCTTTAAGTTGAAAAGGATCTCTACGACACGAAATAATCCCCTAGAGCTTGGTATGATCGTTTGAGCAAGTTTTTGCTTGAAAGAAATTTTCAAAGGAGGAAAGTTGATAAAACTATTTTCATCAATAACTATGAGCATGACATTTTATTAGTTCAAATTTATGTTGATGATGTTTCTACTAACAAATCCTAGTGTACATATTTTTCTGAGGTGATGCAGAATGAATTTCAGATGTCAATAATGGGCGAGCTTCGATACTTTCCAGTACTACAAATCCATTAATAAAATAAAGACACATTTATCAATCAAGATAAGTATTACAAAGAGTTGCTCAAAAGATTCAGTATGGATAAAGCCAAGTAAATTTCAACTCTGATGAGTACCTTTTGTAACTTGGACAAAGACGAGGCAGGAGAACTTGTTGAAGAAAACAAGTATCGATGTATACCTTTGATCTTTACTACTTCTTTGTTGATGATAAGGGTTAATCGACTACCAATTTGTTAGAATTGATATTCATCTTAAGACTAGTCTACTCATCAATATCAATACCTATGACCCTCAACATCTTCTTCTAGATCAAAGGTTCTTTGTCCTTTTACTTTTCTTCCTTATCATCTAAATTAAGCTTGATGAGGTTATTACCTAACAAAGGAAAGATTTAGAAAGAAGAAATCTTATGATGTGAAAGAAGATATTATAGAAATTATCAGAATTACCTTTCTTTCTAGTTGAGGATATTAGACTCCCAGGGTTTGGTTTAGACGTCGTGAGACGCGCTTCATTGGTAGGGTGAACTTTCTAAACTTGGGAAGTTGCACAAACTCTTCTAGGAGTTAGATGCTTTAGAGAAGTTGTACCTCCTTGTGGGCAAACATAAATTTTCTATAGAGGGTCTCCAATTCGTAAAATTAGTTGTTCCCTCGTGTTGATTTTCGAATAGATCTCTTGTAAAGGCTTGAAGTTCCACCTATTTGAAAAAATTTAGACAATCCACTTGTGTTCCATCAAGGAAATATCTCTTCAAGGTTTAGACTACCGATTCTAGACAATTTGATATTTTATTTGTGTTCCTTATTTACAACGCCACTCACCAAAGTAGTTAATAGCATGAAACCACATTTTAAAGAGATGACACACAAGTACCCCAAGTAGTCGTAAAATCACGCATTATTCGCATAATGAGTCAAGCAAGGAAAATTTTTGTAGTCCACATTGTTTTAGCCAATAGTACTAGTGCTTGCCTAAAATTTTAGTACTTGTAAATTTTTTCAATAGCCGCAATCAACCGAACTAGTTTTTATTTATTTACATATTGTTGTCTTTTTATTATTATGTTTTACTATATTTTATGCATTTTATAATTTAGTAGTACATATGAGAATTTGATCTATCTCTAATTAATACTAAAAAAATTATCTATAATAGATAGGGTAAAAATCAGAAAAAATGAGTAAAGACATGAATACAAACAATTACCCACTAAAAACATTCATGTATGATTATCAAATTTATTAAATACTTAACTATTAGATTTGTACGAATTTTAATATATGTGTTTGTTTTATTTCTTAAGTCAACAATAACATTCTTGAATTTGTTAATTGGGGTTAAAAACTTAAAATAACATGGTAAATTATAATTGATTGATAACTTTTTATTAAAAGTATGGATAAACAAATATTTGCATGGGTACTTGGCTATCCATATGCTCCAGGTACGAGTAAAAATGTTGGTGACCATGCGGATATATATTCGGATAAGAGAATTTTTTTTGAATTACAAATATATAGATAGATTCTATAATATCCTATCCAGAGCATGTCGATTATAATTCCTATTTAGTAGCTTAAGTATACCTAAAAAAAAATTCATACTTAACCGTCTATAAAGAAGTTTAAAAAACTCATAACTAAAAAATAAAGTTGATTCCTTAGCACAATCACTTGAAGAAAAATGGATTACGATTGAAAATTATTAACTTATACCTCAACTAACTCTAAGTGTGAGATATTTTAAATATATTTCTCATATATATCCCCTGTTGCCCATGATTCAAAGATAAAATATGCATTTAGAGATGGGCCAGGTTAGAAGTGGCTGGATAATAGATATGGCCCAGGTTAGAGGTTCATGCCCAGCTATTTCCAAATTTGTAGCGCAAATTAAACACTACCCACTCAGCTATAGATCATTCTGCCACTTAATCTATTGATGATTCTTTTCGGGATGATCAGTCATTATTGTTGATTTAAAAGGAGGCATCATCGTACAGTGATTTTATAAACTATCTAGAAGTTTGAGTATTATCCCCAAATTTATATAATCAACAAAAGAAGAAATTATTTTCATATTTAAACATTGTTATAGGGATCAATCTTTATTTTTTCTAAGATGCATTCTCGAGGAGGAGATGGAGAGCATAATGTTTCATTCTCATTCTTCTGCCTATGGTGGTTACACAAGTTTTTCAAAAACAACATCGAAAATACTAAAAGCTAGTTTCTATCGAACCACTCTATTTAAGTATGTGCGTCAAAATGTTATAAAATATGATCAATGCCAACATATTAAAAATATTTATAAAAGATACGAGATGGTGATAAACAATCTCTTTGAAGTGGAAATTTTTGATGTCTAGGATATTGACTTTATGGGGTCATTCCATTATTCGAAGGGAAATCAATATATTTTTATTGGAGTTAACTATGCATGTAAATGGAATGAACCAATAACTTATCCTATAAATGATGCCTAAGTTTTGATCAAACTCATTAAGAAAATTATTTTTCCGTGGTTTGATGTACTGAGATGAGACTGGTAGTTAGTGATGAAGGTTTTCACTTCATGGCTAAAAAATTTGAGAGCTTACTATTTTTTTTTAGAGTTAAGGGTCGTTACGCGAAAAATTACAGAGTCGTCGTCGAATTTTATTTATCCTAAAGAGAAAGGGAAACATTGAGAAAACTCCAAAAAAAAAAAAGATAAGATGGGTTTGGAAGTCGGTTATTCAAAGGGAAGGTATTAGCTTCCCTCACATCCATCGTACTCGATGGGAACCATTTGTTTGTCTTATGTGTAAGGATGTTGCTAAGGGATTATGCCTTCTATGAATGCTTTACCAAAGGAAAAAAAAAATTAAATTAGTGTGCTTGTGGAGGATTTGGACCCTCGTGCCTACGTACCCTCATAGTGAAATGAGGAAATCAGAGCTTCGTAGTTTGGAAAATTAAGGGTGAAAATGAAGGTTGTGAAAGAATGTAGTGAAAGAAGGTTGCGGAAGAAGGTTTTGAAAGAAGGTTGCTCGCCAAGATCTCGCAATCTTGTACCTACGTATTCTCTCGTACAATGAGGAAGTCAGAGCTCCGTAGTTCGTGGAACTAAAGGATTGTGGGTTTGTTGTTTTTAGTGGGTGATGTTAATGTTCACATCCTAGCAATAGGTTTTGCTGCTCGCACGTAAGGAGACTTATGCTTTAGCCTATGTTGCGATAGAATGGAATTAACGTGCCCTTTTACGAAAAAGTTATGATTTGCACCCTCGAAACAAGATGTCACGTTTGAGCGTGATGTTCATTTTAAGGGAGAGATAAGTCCATCAGATAGGAACCCCTGCGGATAGTACCCAATTCTTTATCTCAAAAGATTTGTTTGGAAAAAATATGTAGTCACGTCTTCGTATTGAAAGACGAGTATTGATAACGCGAAATCATATCGTTTATTTGGCTTGATTTACAGGTATTTATTTGTGACTATTATTAATTTATCTTGATTTATGCTCTATTATATGATTAATTTACTTCGTTTAGCAGATTGGGGAGAATTTAGACTAAAGAAAGAAAAGGAGAAGAAATGGAAGGAAAAGAGATGAAAAACAGATGAAAAACAGCAGATACGGATTCTGCTGATATGACGGTCGTCACAGGTCCATTACGACCGTCATGCGTGTGACGACCGTCACATTTCATGACGACCGTCACGCAGGCAAAATATCAGTACGTTCAAATCAGAAGAAGCCACGATCAATCTCAACTTAATCTCTTCCTACACTTTCTCCACTCACTGCCCACTAACTGGAAGTTACTCCCACTCCCTCCATAACTCACCCATGATCTCTGGAATTTGAAGAGTGAATTATCTCCTATAAATAGGCCTTAGATTCACAGTTTTAGGGGGAACCTTCGATGTATCGAAGTGCTGCCAAAATTCCCATTGAAGCCAATTTTACTTTCCTGCATTATTTTCCATTTCTTTTCCTTTTATTTCATTTGTATCGCTTTATTTGTTCCTGTACCTTTTAATTCTCGCCAAAGTAGAATCCTGCCGACATTGTGGAGGACTACTCAAGGATTCGAGATCAGTACGATTTACAGGTTTTTATTAATTGAATTATTATTTTATTTCTGTCAGTATGCATGTTATATTATTCTGCTACCATTGTTTATTTATGTTTGCATTAATTATCATGTCTAGCTAAATTAGTTTTATCGGTATGTAACCGAATTAGTAGGACAGGATTCGATAGTAACCGGAATCTTCCCTTTTTACAAACAACCTTTCTGGCCGTAGTTTTTAATCAAAATTCTAAATAAACCTTTGTCACGACAGTGAGAAGCTATTTACGGTGGTTTTGCCACGACAGTGGGAAACCATATTAAGGTACGAACCAACAAGCGACAGCTGAGGCTAGAACCAGATAGTAAAAACTAGGCATTGATTTTAGACACAGCGAAAGCGCTTTAAAAGAAATTAGAATCTATTTGTTTACAAAAAGTAGTTTTAACCCCGAATGGGACAGCGAAAGCGTACATTCGGTCTTAGAATTATGACCCGAGTCAACAACCATTGTGAGGCGAAGGTCTTTAAACGAGTAAGTTCTCCTGAAAAGTGTTTGCAATAGACAAAAAGGCACTGGTAACCTGCCGAATTCCCGATAGCTAAAGCATTACATACCGATATTCCTTTACCGCATTTCTTTAAACCAAAAATCTTTATTTCTTGTGCATTTAATTTCATCCACATTTAACTTTCCAAATTCCATTAGCCTTAGCTTTACGCCGTAGCGATAGATAACGGTAGATTGACATTGGTCTCTGTGGGTTCGACAATCTTTTATATTACTTCGATATTTCCGTGCACTTGCGGACGTATCAAGTTTTTGGCGCCGTTGCCGGGGACCAACAGTCAATATTGTGATTCCGTTGTTGCATAGTATAGACTAAGGCACTCTTATCTAAATCATAATGTATAACCCATATTTCCCTTATAACTACCACCCCCAATATTTCGAGGAACCACAAGATCCGTTTAAATCAGACCTCGAAATATTATTAGAAGATTTCAATACGATGCATTCTCACCCAAATTCCCTCTACGATGACGACTCCCAATGTTTTGAGGAAACACAAGATTTCGATACATCCAACCTTGAACTATTACTAGAAGAATTCGAAGAGACGTTTACTCACTCTAGGATAGAATCTATGATGGAGCGCTTTGTGGAGACACAAACTCTCCAAAATTAAGATTTTAGAAAACAACATCTCCAAATTAATGAAGACCTTAAGCAGATGAGCATTATAGTCGATTCCCTCGCGACTCACAGCAAGGCTTTGGAGACTCAAACCTCTTTGCTTACACAAACATCTCTAGGACCCTTCCTTGAGAGCCATGTGAATGTTGTAACCACTAGTAATGAAGAACAAATAGAAGATCCTAGGGAGAGTGATGATGAGTCTGAGGAGAGTTTTGGTGAGACAAGCATAATTATTGAGAAAAATCCACCGACACCACCCGAAAGGGAGGTTGTCGAAGAGGTAGAGAAGGAAGCACCTATTGTTGCCCCTCCTCCCTATACCCCACCTATTTCATTCCCACAAAGGGCTGTGGAAGCTAAGGTAAACTCCAAATCCAAAACATATATGGAGGTATTGGAAAATATCCACACTAATGCACCTTTGTCTAAGGTCCTTCATAACAAAAGAAAATTCAAGGACCATGAAACTAGGGTCATCATTACTGTTACAAGGGTAAGATTAAATTTTGAGGTGGATGAAATAGCTAAGCCCAAATTTGAAAAACTGATACTTAGGATAGATTCAGAACCACCACCACAAGTTCAAAACAATGAACCACCCTATAGAAGAAAGAAAAGAAAAGGTGAGGGATATGAGAGATGGCTTGATAAGTGGCCATGGAAACCTAAGACCATTCAAAGTTTGATTGAGGAATCATTCTCGAAAGAACCACCATGAGTACTTGCACTCCTTGGCCGTCGAGCTATCGACGTTAAACAAAGCGCTGTGTGGGAGGCAACTCACAAAGCCTTTATTTTAATTTGTTTGTTTAAATTTGCAGAAAATAAAGAAATGTATCGCTTGTTACTCTTTAGCTATATCTAAGCGAAAACTCTCTAGATGATGATCTGAGAAAATGAGCTATGCCCACGGACATTCCTACGAGTGTCGCTGCTGGTGGGAACACTGGTGATGAATACTTCCTCTTGACGCGAGCAACATGATGAGCTAGTTCGAGAATTACACAAACAAAGGTATCTCAAAATGCCCGCCGCCGAAGTAGAAGTGATCAACAAAGACAAGGATAGCAAGAGCAGTAGCATTCATACAGGTTCTATCTTTCCTTTTCCACCTTTTACTAAAACATTGAGGACAATGTTTGGTTTAAGTGTGGGGGAGGAACTCTATTGTTTTACATTTTATTTCATGCTTCTAGGAATTTTTATCTATTTTTAACATTATGTCAAAGTCTTTGCATGTGCTGTCGAGTCTTTATGCGTGGTTTTCGCTTGTTATTCAATTTCCCCTAAAATTTCAAAATTTCAAAATTCTAACCTCCAACAAATTTTTGCTTCGATTCATGTCATGGTTCTCTGAAAGTATATAGGCTGTCCAGGCTATGTTAGAAAAATGTGGGAAAGTTTTGATAAAATTGATACCGCCCTGACACCTTTAACCCCCTAAATATGCAAAATCAATTTGAGTACCCATTATGCCGAAACCTTAAAGCTCCAGGTTCTTGTAGTAATCCCTAAGTAGTTTATTTAAGCAGTCAGCACCATCCTAAACACACTAAGTAAGAAACCGATGCAAATAAGTGTATGATCTCTAGCGTAAAATGAGAAATTAAGAAAGAAAATAAATTATGAAGAAAAAGACATGTTCCTTCTAAGTTAGGTGCTCCTCACCCGAGCACTTAGCCTAATGGTACAAACTCTTTAAGTTCAATTGATGCTTAAGCATATTTGCAGAGAAAAAAATGAAATAGCATCGAGATCATAGTCACTAACAGGTTTACTTGCCATGAATGTGTATGGATAACGGGCTTAATGTGATTGCACTATAATGAAACAGGGTGAAAGAGAGCATGAGATATAGGTTGAGTTATAATGGCATGATTCCGATTGGTTTGCATAAGTAAAGAGTTTTTGAAATTGTGTCGTTACGGTATCCTTGGTATTGATATTTAGTACCTATCGATCTGACATTATCCTAGCAGCCACGTATGATTAGAGTCCCATCATGTTTTTGTTTCGAACTATGCTTATTTCTTTTTACCGTGTTGGTTGATTGCTTGAGGACAAGCAATGGTTTAAGTGTGGGGGTGTTTGATAACGCGAAATCATATTATTTATTTGGCTTGATTTACATGTATTTATTTGTGACTATTATTAATTTATCTTGATTTATGCTCTATTATATGATTAATTTACTTCGTTTAGCAGATTGGGGAGAATTTAGACTAAAGAAAGAAAAGGAGAAGAAATGGAAGGAAAAGAGATGAAAAACAGATGAAAAACAGCAGATACGGATTCTGCTGATATGACGGTCGTCACAGGTCCATTACGACCGTCATGCGTGTGACGACCGTCACATTTCATGACGACCGTCACGCAGGCAAAATATCAGTACGTTCAAATCAGAAGAAGCCACGATCAATCTCAACTTAATCTCTTCCTACACTTTCTCCACTCACTACCCACTAACTGGAAGTTACTCCCACTCCCTCCATAACTCACCCATGATCTCTGGAATTTGAAGAGTGAATTATCTCCTATAAATAGGCCTTAGATTCACAGTTTTAGGGGGAACCTTCGATGTATCGAAGTGCTGCCAAAATTCCCATTGAAGTCAATTTTACTTTCCTGCATTATTTTCCATTTCTTTTCCTTTTATTTCATTTGTATCGCTTTATTTGTTCCTGTACCTTTTAATTCTCGCCAAAGTAGAATCCTATCGACATTGTGGAGGACTACTCAAGGATTCGAGATCAGTACGATTTACAGGTTTTTATTAATTGAATTATTATTTTATTTCTGTCAGTATGCATGTTATATTATTCTGCTGCCATTGTTTATTTATGTTTGCATTAATTATCATGTCTAGCTAAATTAGTTTTATCGGTATATAACCGAATTAGTAGGACAGGATTCGATAGTAACCGGAATCTTCCCTTTTTACAAACAACCTTTCTGGCTGTAGTTTTTAATCAAAATTCTAAATAAACCTTTGTCACGACAGTGAGAAGCTATTTACGGTGGTTTTGCCACGACAGTGGGAAACCATATTAAGGTACGAACCAACAAGCGACAGCTGAGGCTAGAACCAGATAGTAAAAACTAGGCATTGATTTTAGACACAGCGAAAGCGCTTTAAAAGAAATTAGAATCTATTTGTTTACAAAAAGTAGTTTTAACCCCGAATGGGACAGCGAAAGCGTACATTCGGCCCTTAGAATTATGACCCGAGTCAACAACCATCGTGAGGCGAAGGTCTTTAAACGAGTAAGTTCTCCTGAAAAGTGTTTGCAATAGACAAAAAGGCACCGGTAACCTGCCGAATTCCCGATAGCTAAAGCATTACATACCGATATTCCTTTACCGCATTTCTTTAAACCAAAAATCTTTATTTCTTGTGCATTTAATTTCATCCGCATTTAGCTTTCCAAATTCCATTAGCCTTAGCTTTACGCCGTAGCGATAGATAATGGTAGATTGACATTGGTCTCTGTGGGTTCGACAATCTTTTATATTACTTCGATATTTCCGTGCACTTGAGGACGCATCAAGTATCAAGACCACACACTCTAAAGTGAGCATCCCTATACTCAGAGAAGAAGAAGTCTTCACTTAATCCTCTCTTTTTAGTTCAATACAAAGAGGGCCTTGCTCGTTTTATTTAGAAAGTGTTTTACTTTGGAAGATAAGTGTTTAGACAATGAACCCTAAAGGTAATGTTAAACACTTAGGATAGGACAAGGCATTCGCCTAACCAGTCCATAGAAAAGAGTTTAAAAATGCACTTGATACAAAGATCAAGGTTTTAATCTTAATGTAGAATGAGTGATGAAGTAAGAGTAGAATTAATTGATAGGATGGTGGATTGAGTTAGGGTTAGGTTGATGGCGATGCGTAAGAAAATCGACTTATGGTGAAAACATACAAGACTTATTTGTGGTTGATGGAATAGATTGGATGTAGGTAGAAGAAAGGTGTGGAAAATCCTAAAGTGGAGGTGAAATGAAAAATTTAATTAGTTAGTTTGAAAAGTGGCTTGACATTGAATCGAGCCTTATTATCTTATCTTTGTTTTGAAATTATTTTCTAAGCGCTTTTTATTTTTATCTTTTTTTAACATACAATCATGCAAGCATAAAGCACTAAAGAATGTGAAGTCCTAAGCTATTAAACTTTAATGTGAGTGATAAACATTTTTCCCGCAATGGGGGAATGTCATATGAACTAGAAATAAAAGTACAATCATGGGAAAGTGAATTAAAGTCTAAAGAATGACCTAAGGCTTCAAAGCGGTACCTAACATCAAAAGAGAAATAGTTAGTAAAATATAATCATGAATGAGTGTCTGAGAATTATGTATAATATGAATCTAAATGAAGTGTAAGAACCAATCATGAAATGGCACAAGAAATTCAATAAGATATCATAGCTAAAACTCAACGAAACATATCACAAAATTCAACAAAGTAGAATAACAACAATTCAACAAGATATTATAAACACCCTACACAATATATGATAAAGGTTCAACAAAATCTTATCAAAATGTTATATAAAATCAATCAAAATATATGCAAAAAATTCTAACAAAATAGTGGCACCAAGATAATTGCACAAAAATTCCTATCAAAACAATCACGAAACTAACAATAATATCACAAAGATTCTACAAGATATTCACAAGATTTCTACAAAGTATTTTCATGAAAAACTCTACAAGATATTTAGATCACCAAAATTCCTAAACAAGTACTATATCCCAAAAATTCCTAAATATTATCAAGAAAGTCTAAACAAAATTAAATTCAAAGGCAAGATGGAGAACTGAGGGGGTATGAGAGTGAATTCATGAGCTTAGTGAGGTTCAAGCCCCAAGTCCATTACAGATGAGGGGGAAGGGTCCATGATCTTACATGTTCTTTCCACAAATCATCTCAGAGTGCTTTCACAAGCCTCACTTCCACCACGACCAAAAATGCTCCCCTCCGCCGCGCCTAAATTCGCCACCTGCAGTGGCGGAGGTGCATACCACCTCAAACCTACCTTACTCCCCCCATCTCATTACCCTCTACCAGGACTCATAGATGTTTTTTTTTATAATTCCTCATCAATCAAACAAATCAAACTGAAATAAAAACCTAAATCTCACATTTCAACAATTACGCATATATTAAGAGGAATCAAAGCCTCTTGTGAGAGGTCTCTGATTCCTGAGGCTAGGAACTACATTGTGAAAATTGAATCAAAGCAAGAAGAAGACAAAAACAGAAAACCACCAACCTTCGAGACAACCTTGTTTCGGTGAAGAAGATGATGATAAATGAAGCATAGATCTCAGGTAATCTTGAGTTCGTAACTTTCTTCTCCTTCTTCAATTTTTGTTTGCTGCTTCTGTTCCTTTCATCTTATTGAATTGTTGCAGACGATTTCTTGAGTTGTTATGTGAATCGTGCATTGCGCGAATTTGAGCTAAGCTCTTGAAATTATGGTTGTTGTAGGGAATCTCAGAAGTGGTTTATGTGAGCGATGAAGCGAGGAAGATGAATGCGGAGCTTTATGGCATTCAAAATTCAAACCTTTTGGGCCTTTATAAGAGTATAAGACCCACCACTTTCGCAAGTAAACCATGCTTAGACATGGGCCTCTATAAGAGTATAAGACCCACCACTTTCTCAAGTCAGCCATGCTTAGACATGAGCCTTTGTTAGAGTATAAGACCCTCCACTTTCAATTCATATTTATAGTTGTTAAATAATTTTCATATACTTATTCATATAAAGTTTCTCTTAACATTTATAACACCTCATCCCTAGTTTAAACTTGGTTCAACATTAGGGTTTCGTCAACTGCAACTTAGTCCAAACCCTAGTTCCCCTTGGATGAAGCCAACTTCACCAGTAGCCTCCTCTTGGGCTTTATACAAGGACCCTCAGGCTTTTTAAAAGCATCATAGCCTTCATCTTGGGCTTCATACAAGATACCATCAATTCAAAACTCCCCTCAATTAAGTCAACCTCCTCTCAAGCAAACAAACCTTTTTAGCTTCATATCTTGGGCTTTGAACAAGATATAAATAAACATTTTTAGCTTCATATCTTGGGATTTGAACAAGATATAAATAAACTTCCAGCTTCACATCTTGGGATTTGAACAAGATACTCAAATAAATTAACTTCTCCCTAGAGATGAGTCATTGAGTCGTCTCTGTAGGAAGATATCTCTTATATACACCACAATTCAAAACCAAACATTAAAAACTTTTTTCCATATAAGTGATATAAGTTGAACACTTTTTGATTTAAAAATCCAAGTTGGAGTCCTTCTCTTGTCATGGTATATAACGTTTCTTTCTTCTAAGTGATGTAAGTGGCACACTTGTTGATACCATATCCAAGTTAAGATCCTTCTCTTAGCATGTAAATACTCATAAAGGAAGATGTGACATTGCTTAGGATTATTTAACATCCAAGTTTAAAGTTTCTTCCCTTATGTCATTATTCTCAAATGTTTGTGATGAATAGGTGGGATATCTTCCTTAAGAATGACGATTTTTCTTTTCTTTCAAACCAACAAAAAGTTTTTTGATGAATAGGTGGGATATGTTCCTTGTTGGATTTTTTTGATGTGTGATCCATATTTCAATAAAACCCATATCCATTTTTTGGATTTGGGATATAGACATGGATTGAAATATGGATCACACATCAAAAAAATCCAACAAGGAAGACATTATAAATAACTAAATTTATTATTAAAAGAAGTTGAATTCCATTAACAACGAATCTAGTCATTAATATAATGCAATCTTAACCAATAGAAATGTGAAAATCAATTAACAAAGCCAAAGACATTGAATGTATATGAAAATGTGCAAGCAAAAGGGAATGCCTCTTGATTCATGAACACAAAGAAACCTCATCTTCAAATTCAACCTTCTACCCAAGGTGTCTAATGGAATGAATTGTAGTGCAATCAATCCATGAAATCTTTCTACATAGGGTGAACAAACCCTAATTCATGATCCCTGTATTTCCAATTGAAACCAACCTGCAAACAAGGTTAAACCCTAGTTGCCATGTGAACCCTGATTCTCCAAAACCGTTTATCCGACTAACAAGCCTTGATTATGAATGTATGATGTATTTATATGCCCTAATTGAGGGTATAAATATGAGGTAAATGAAAAGCATAAGCCATAATATTAGAGTGGGAGGGTAGGACAAATTTGGAGTATGACATTAATCATAAAGTTGCAACATCATATCACCCTCAAACTTGTGGTCCGGAGAGGTCTTTAATATAGAAATAAAAAATATTATGGAAAAGATAGTCTCTTTTTCAAGAAAATGTTTGGCCTTGAAGTTGGATGATGCATTTTGGGCTTACCGAACAGCTTATAAGACACTAATTCGGATGAATCCTTTTAAATTTATTTATCCAAATCATGCCATCTCCGTATCAAGATTGAACACAAATCTTACTGGCTGATAAAATCCATCAACCTTTATGCCAAAGTTTCTAGAGAGAAGAGAAAATCTTAGCTTACTACTCATGGTTATGTTCAATGAGCTTGCCGAAAAGCATTGACATATCAAGTGAGTTTAAATCCTGAGATTATTTGATGAAAGTTACTTTTGGTTTCCACTCCCTGCATATAGACCTTAGAATTTTGTTAGCACAATATTTATTAGACATAGTCTTATCCAAATTTTCTAACTTGTTGATTATATGGGAGAATCTCATTTGCATGGAAGCCACATGTTCTATAGGTTCCATATAAAAGAGCTCATATTCCTTTGTTAAAGTATTAATTTTAGATTGTCTAACTTCTCCAATTTCCTCATAGAGATCCGGAAGTGAATCTCATAATGTTTTAGTTGTTTTACAATGTGAAATTGAAAAATATATATTAGTGCTTAGAGAAGATATATGTATATACCTTGCTTTCAGATTGTAACACACTTTTCAGTTTCTTCATCATTCTGATCCTTGAGACTTTCTTAACATAAATGCCATCTACGATACTTTTAGGGATAAAAGTGTCCTCGATATCAAATCAAAGAAAATTATCAACCGACATAAGAGGCACATACATGCAATCTTTCCAATATGTGTAATTTTCACCCTTGAATATGTGAGCTTTATTATACGCATCATACTGATCGATATTAACCATATTCAAAACTTTTATATCATGAGACCTAATCAAAATACCATCTCATGATGCAACTTGTTGGTGAATATGTGCATATAATGGTTTAGAATAGGGGGAGTTGAATAACATTTCCTTAAAAATATTTTTCAAAATAGTGTTGAAAGCGAGAGAAGAAGTAAGAAATTGTTTTGAGAGAATACATAATTGGATAAATGTCTAGTGAAAATATTAAGGAAATATAAAATAATGATGAATTAACTAATAACAATGAAAATTTGACCTACTTAAATTAAAATAGAGAATTTTGAATGTAATTGGATTAACTGATTAGAAATTCTAATAATACAATTCTTCAACATAATCAACATAAAGATGAATTTATAAGACTTGATCTAAGCAGACCTACACTTAGAAAATAAATCTCCATGAATAAGAAATAAACATAAAAGCATGCAAACTACTCAAAACAATAAATTTACTAACCAATATCTAAATATAAAACAAAGAGAAAACTGATTGTGTTCTTCCTCTACGAAATTTATAGTGTCCTTTTTTATAGAAGATAATCAAAATAAAATGATATAATACTTAGAACTAATCACTAATCTATATAGACTGGATCTTGAATCTTCTTCAACTACACACAACTCATAAGCCTTATAAAGTCTACAAGATCCACAATCTTGAGTTGATTCACCATTACATATCATCAATATTCACTCGATTCCACTGGGATTACCTTGTCTTAGTCTTTGACCTGATGACATACACTACAAACTCTAAAACCTCTTGGAGTTTACTTATTCTTTTTCTATAATGGAAATGCCAGAAATCATAAATCCTAATTTTCTATTTTGAAAATATTCAAAAAAAATATCAATTACCTCTAATGAATCATGTCATAACATGACATCAAACTCTCTACTAGATTTTAACTACACTCATACTTATAATGGTGTTTAGTGTTTGAGGTAAAAGATGAAGAATTAGAAAATATCACACAAAACAAATGTTTCACTTAAGAAATTGAATGTGTGAATGATAAAAAAATAAAGGTTATCAAAGTTTTTGTTGAAAATATTAGAGATAAAAGGTTTACATATGTGATACAGATGGGACACACAAATAATGAAAATGATAATTTGATTCGAATCAGAAACTTATGATTGAATTGAATCTACTGCGAGAATGAGTTGAATCAAGAAAATGGAAAACTCATATTTTGGTTAAGTGAATCGAGTCATGTTATTCAAATCATACTCGACCATAATTTGAATCATGTTTCCAAAACTAATTTTGAAAACAAAAGTTTTGCTCATTATTCAAATCAAGTCAATCCGTGATTCGAATCGCGTTTCCAAATACAAAATTACAATTTTACGATCTTGCTCATTATTCAAATCAAGCATTCTCATGATCCAAATCATGATTCTTAAACAAAATTTTAGGAAATTAAAAACTTCATGATTCGAGTCAAATATCTACATGATTCAAATCATGCTTTCCATAAATTCTTAACTCGAGTCACAAACTTGTTTATTCAAATCAGCATGAGTTTACTTTTATTCAAAGGCCTTTTCTATGTACTAAAAAACTATTATGCATGAAAAATAACTATTTTCGATGATGTGTGATAATGGTTTTGTGAGAGACTTAATTACTAAAATAATAACCATAAAAATAAGCAACAAATAGGGTTACTCTAGGATCAATTTCAATCACCCCATTGGCAACTTGTGATATAATTAAGTCAGCATGAGAAAAACTCCCTATGAAATGTTGAACTACATTTACATTAAATAATAAACTGGATATAGACTCATTGCAACTTCTCCCTTTTTGGTAAAATAAAAAAGAGACGGGAAGATAGGAGTTTAAAAACTTATAAACAACTAGCGCAAAATAGACATCATAAAAAATCAAAGAAGAAGAAAATAAATTAAAAAGCTACAAATGAAGAAGATAGGAAACATATAAGATAAAATCACATAGACTTAGATAGCCCAAAAATACAAGTTAAACAACTAAAATATAAAGGTTTCAAAAGATCATACTGTTAGACTATGGCACGGATCTAGAAGGGGGGGGGGGGGGGGGTTGAATAGATCCCCAATTAAAATTTGAGTCGGCGCTACCAATTAAAAATTGGTTTTGAAAAATTGTTTTAAGTGCGGAAGCGGCCGAGGAAAATATAGTCTAAAACGAACGGTTATTGGAAAACCGGATATGCGTAAGCCTTTGGATTAATGACAATATGGAAAATAGAATCACAACACTAATCACACTTATCAATGATCTAATTCAGTTGTTAGGATTCCTAGTTCCAATGATTTAAAGAGCAAATCAAAACTAGATACACAAGTAAGATAATTTTGGTTTAGGCAATTTGTCAAACACTTGGTGTGCAAAACACTCCAAGTGATATTTATGTTGTGTAAGTGATTTCAACTAGCCTAGTACAATGTCTTATTGTACTTTGGAGTCAAAAACAGAGTTTTAACCTCTTACTCAATTGATATCACAGTTTGACAATGATGCTTATACAAAAATCACTTATTTTTTTAGCTATAACGTAAATGCTGAAAAATAGATAAGACAAGTATTTGGTGAGGCAGTTCCCCCGTCACCCTCGCTTCGGGGTACGTCTGCCCTCAATTCTAAAACTAGAATTGAGATAGATTTTATAGATATCACCTGTTGAATGTAACAGTTTATACAAGGATTGAGCAGCAAATATACAACAGAAATCTCAATGTGTTGAAAGTTGCTTTCACTCCTTGCCCCTTGATTCAAGATGAATCAAGTCCTCCGATTGTTGTTGATGGACCTCCGATTCCAGCCACCTTATTGAATAACCCGCTGTTGTTCAAACCTTCGGCTCCGGCTGATCTCAACAGCAACAAATCGAACCCGAGATCTTCCTTTCAATATCACTGAATCCGCTACTAGACTTGTGAAGAACACCTCTTCACAATCACCTTCGCTCAGTTGACCCTTGATGAAGAATCTCGTCCAAAAACCCCCAAAACTCAAACCAATCTTGGAGGGTAAAACTCTAACGGTTTTATTCAAGAAAGAACCTGTCACAAGCTTCAACCCGAACTTGATTACCCGTTGGAAAATGTTTCCTTCATGCGCCGACCCTATGGTCGACTCATTGCCTTTATGCGCTGACCAGTGGAAAAGTGCTCTGATGCATGCGCCGACCCTATGGTCGACTCATGCCCTGCAAACCTGCAAAAATTCATCAGTTTGTGGTTTTTCATGCCTCTGGTCATGATTGCATTTTATCTACACATAGTATATTTATTACAACAATTTAAAGACAAGTATAAAAGGATATGGTAGGTGATACGTTGCATCTGTTTAGTAGATCTGGAGTTTATAATTTCCAATTCATCCAAAGTTGTAATTTGTCATCATCGAAACCTGTATTGAACAATGTCTTGCAGACTTGTGTGATGTGTGGCGATTTGCCTCCACACATACCAATAAAATTGATATACTATATAACTTGTTACACAAGAAAATGTTAGTAGATAATAAAAACTTATTGAAAAAAGGAACAATATCAAATATTAATGAATATGCTTCCTTCACATGTCACGAGTATCCACTAATTATGAGCACTTCTACTATTTGTTTTTCTCTGACATTCCCGCACCAAATATCAATGACGTAACATAGGCAACCAATTTAATTTGGGTCATAGAGGGTTAATGTTAGGATCTGTAGGAACCCATGCCATGAAACCACGAGGAACCTTTAAATTCCTAATGTGTCATTTGTCTAATATGCATATCTTCGCAACAATAATGGAAGATCACTTTAAAAAAACAACATCTACCTTTCAATCAACTGATACTTTTTCTTGTAAGGTCTTTTTAAATATTTTCTCCCATCATTATAACTCAAGGTAACACTAATTGGTGTTTAAAAGAGTTGTATTATTTGTCCTTTTAAGTTCTCAATTTTAAATTTTAAGTTAGGACAAATCTCACAAGAGATGCATGTTCATCTTTAAGGGATTCTGAATAATTTTTTAGTTTTAATACATCATCTTTAAGTTTCAAAATTATGTTTTTTGGAGGGATACTTCTAAAAATCACTTAATTATTCAACATGCATTTTATGAAAATCATTTGATAACGCGTTATAAAAAGGCTTAGAATGTGAGTCAGAATCGCATTCCTCCAAGTCTATTCCTTTATGTCGTGCCATCAAACAAAGAGTATATATTTTATCTTCATCTAAATTTGTGTTGGAAGAAGAGGAATATTCGTCTTCTTCTCAAGCGATATATGTTGCATGTCCCTTTGCAGCTTTGCTCTTGGACATGTATAATTGTTGCTAGCTTTTGTGCTTACTAAACTTGGACAATCGTTCTTTTGGTGTAAAAGTTTACCATATTCATAACATGTTACTTTCCTTTATTTTTTCTTTGTATCTTCCCACTTATTTGGTTGATTAGACTTTCTGGACTTTATTAAATTTTTGTCATAATGCTTAAGACCATTTTCCCTCATATATCGATTGTAACATCTGTCAAACAATCCAATTTCTTCATCATTTGAAGATTCTTTAGTGGTATCATCTTCATCATCATAGACTTTGGCCTTGGAAGTGGAGGACTTCAAGGAGATACTTTTCTTCTATTATTTAACTTTGTGCTTCCTTTTTTAATTGACTTCACTTGCTTCAACTCTTCTCAATTCATGTTCATGTTCAGTGAGCTTTCAAAAAATCATTGACATATCAAGTGACTTTAGATTCAAAGATTCTTTGATGGCAATTACTTTTGGTTATCACTCCCTACATATAGACCTTAGTATTTTGTTAGCACAATCCTTATTAGACATAGTCTTATACAATACTTCTAACTTGTTGATCATATGGGAGAATCTCATTTGCATGGAGGCCATAAATTCTTCGGGTACCATATGGAAGAGCTCATACTTATCTATTGAAGTATTACTTTTAGAGTGTTTAAATTCTTAAGTTCCCTCATGGAGAAGCTGAAGTGCATCTCACATTGTTTTAGTTATTTTACAATGTGAAAGTGAAAAACATACATTAGCGCTCATAATGGATATTAGTATATTCCTAGCTTTCAGATTGTAAGACATATTTTTAGTTTCTTCACCATTCAAATCCTTGGGGATTTCTTAACAGAAATTTCATCTATGATACTTTAAGGGATAAAATACTATCCTTAATGGCAACCCAAAGTAAATTATCTACTGACATAAGATGCACATACATGAAATATTTTTGATATTTTTAATTTTTACCCTTGAATATGTGAGCTCTATTATATACGCCCTTCATATCTCCCTTACCCATATTCAAAACTTTTGTGTAACAGTACCTAATTAAAAGAACCGCTCTAGATGCCACTTACTGGTGAGCATGGTTGTAGAATGGTTTAGAAAGAGGGTTGAAATACCCATCCATTATTAAAAGTACTGTTAAGAATAAAGTTTGGCGCTTAACCTGAAGTTTGAAAAGAATTTTAAGAGATTATGCAATTGGAGAAAAGTGTGGTGGATATCTTAAGGAAATGCAAAATATCAATGAATTCACTAATAATAATGTAAGAGTTAGTCTACTTAAATACAAATAGAGAAGTTTGAATATAATTGGATTAATTTATTAAACATTCTAATAATATACTTGATAATATGAAATAAGAGCGTCCGTGCGAGAAAATCGGAAAAAGGAGCAAAAGAGCAGCAAAAAGAGAAAATTCTGCCAATTTACTGATATGGCGTTCGCCGTGAGCAAATGGCATTCGTCATTACCCTTGCCAGCCATATCATCTAAGTATCAAGGCAATGGCGTTCGCCATTATGTTGCAGTTCCAGAATTTCGTGGAGTTAGTTTTAACTCCCTCTACCCACTCCCCCACATCTTCTCAACTTTCCTGCACGTTTTTGGGGAGTTATCGGGCACCTGGGACAATCATATAATAGTTTTTTTTTCAAATTTCAGATCATCCAAGTTGTGCGGAAGCTCTGTCGAATTTGCTTCCTAGATTTAGGCAGAAAAACACTTGTAAAAGTGACAATCACTCACATCAAGAGATTGTCACAAATTATATTATTGTTTGTTTATTGTACTCTTGGATCAACAATCTTGCCGGAATTAATAGAATTTCGTTTGTTTTCTTCAAGTATCACTTTTATTTCTACTTTATAGGTTTTTATCGCTTTAATTTATTTATTGTCATTGCATTATTCTTCTTGTTAACATGCAGCCTTTAAATTCAAATGTTGTGTTTATGTTGTTTTTATTTGAAGTAATGTCATGCTAATTCTATCTGAGTCCGGTGTATGAGGACAGTAGTTACCGACGGGACTCTGTAGAAAATTAGAGGCGCAAAATTGTGTTTTAAATTCAGTTTTGGTTTTAGTTTCTAATTGTAAGTCTTAATGTTTTGTCATGAGAGTGAAAAGCATACTAAGGTTCGAGCCGATAGCGCAAGAGTGTGAAAATTGAACCGGATAGTAGAAATTAGGCACTGATCCTAAAAACAGTGAGAGCCCTTTAGGTATAGATTAGGATCTAATTTATTTTCAAAATATGATTTCTAATTAAAACGGGCGAGCGAGAGCAAAATCCTGTGGTTAGGGAGTGTGGCTCAGCCAATAGTGCGAGAGTGTGAGACAGAGTCGTTAAATTGATATTTTCTACGAAACGTAATTTAATTGTAATTATTGCCTAAAATCTTCAGAGTCCCTTAGGAACACGGAATCCATATTCCGGCCTCTCCTTATTGTTATATTTTCTAAGTTTAATTTTAGTTTTCATTTTATCTATGTTTAAACCAAGTAATCATTAGTCTTAGCTTTACATCGCAACAATAGATAATTGTAGGTTGACTATCTTTTATGTTACTTTGATATTTTCGTGCACTTGCAGACGCATCAAGTTTTTGGCGTCGTTGCAAGGGACCAACAGTCAATATTGTGATTTTGTTGTTGTACCGTATAGACTAAGGCACTCTTATCTCAAATACTATGTATCACCCTGATTTCCTCTACAATTACCACTCCTTTTGAGGAACCGCAAGATTCCCATAAATCCAACCTTGAAATATTAATGGAGCATTTCAATGCAACGGTAACTCACTCTCACCCAAATTTCCTCTACGATTATCACTCCCAGTATTTTGAGGAAGCACAAGATTCCCATAAATTCGACCTCTAAATATTAATGGAGGATTTCAATGCGACTATAACTCACTATCACCCAAATTTCCTCTACGATTACCACTCCCAGTATTTTGAGGAACCGCAAGATTTCCATAAACCCAAACTCGAAATACTAATGGAGAAATTCAATGCGACGCTTACTCACTCTAGGATAGAATCTATGATGGAGCGTTTATATTACTGTTCCTCATCCCTACACCCCACTGATTCCTTTCCTGTAAAGGTTTGTGGAAGCTAATGTAGACTCCCAATCCAAAACATATGTGGAGCTATTGGAAAATATCTACACCAATGCACCTTTCTATCAGGTCTTGCATAAAAAGAGAAAATTAGAAGATCATGAAACTAGGGAAATCATTAGTGTTAAGAAGGGGAAGTTAGATTTTGAGGTGGTGAATGAAATAACTAAGTCCATGATTTAAAAGCTAATACTCAGGATATATCCAGAAACACAACCACAAGTTCAAAAGAATGAACCACCCCATAGAAAGAAGAAAAGAAAAGGTGAGGGATATGAGAGATGGCTTGATAATTGGCCATGGAAAATGAAGATTATTAAAAGTACGATCAATGAATCATTCTTGAGAGAACCACCATGAGTGCTTGCACTCCTTAGCCGTCGAGCTATCGAAATTAAACAAAGTGTTGCGTGGGAGGCAACCTACGAGGTTTTTGTTTTAAGTTTCTATGTTTGTTTGTTTGAATTTGTAGAAAATAAAGAAATGTATCGCTTGTCACGTCTCAGCTGCATCTTGGCAAAAATTCTCTAGATGACAATCTTCGAGATGAGAACAAGATCATAGAGGATTTGGTACGTAATAGCACTCACACAGGTTATATCTTTCCTTTTTCCACCTTTTATCAAACCATTGAGGATAATGTTTAGTTTAAGTGTGGGGAAGGAACTTTACCGCTTTCATTTTATCGCTTTTTAGTTTGATTTATTGGTTTATAGTTTATTTCATATTTTTAGGAATTTATCTGTTTTTAATGTTTTATCGAGTCTTTGCATGTGATGTCAAGTCCTTATGTGTAGTTTTCACTTGTTATTCAGTTTTCCCGAAACTTTAAAATTTTAAAGCTTTAACCTCCAACAGAAGTTTTTGCTTTGATTCATGGCACAACACTCTGAAAGTATATAGGTTGTTTTTAATTTAGATTGTGTTAGAGAAACTTGGGAAAGTTTCGATAAAATCAATACTGTCCTGACACCTTAAACCCCATAAATATACAAAATCAATTTGAGTATCCATTATGCCAAGACCTTAAGCTCTAGTTTTTAAAGTAATCCCTAAGTAGTTTATTTAAGCAGTCAACACCATCCTAAGCACACACTAAGTAAGAAGCCGATGCAAATAAGTGTATGATCTATGGTTTAAAATGAGAAATTAATAGAGAAATAAGAATGATAAGATATGTTCCTTCTAAGTTAGGTGGTCCTCACCCAATCACTTAGCCCAATGATGCAAACTCTTTAAGTTCAAATTGATCCATAAGCATATTTACCGAGAAAAATGAAATAACAATGAGATCATAGTCACTAACAGATTTACTTATCATGAATGTGTATGGATAATGGGCTTAATGTGATTTCACTAGAATGAAATTGGCTGAAAGAGAGCGAGAAATATAAGTTGAGTTATAATGGCATGATTCAGATTGGTTTGCATAAGGATGGAGTTTTTGAAATTGTGTCGTTACGGTATCCTTAGTATTGATATTTAGCACCTATCAATCTAACATTAGACTAGCAGCCACGTATGATTAGGGTCTCATTGTGCCTATGTTTTGAACCATGCTTATTTCTTTTTTTTATCGTGTTGGCTGATTGCTTGAGGACAAGCAATGCTTTAAGTGTGGGGGTGTTGATAATGTGAGAATATATCGTTTATTTCACAATTTGCATGCAATTTAATATCGTTTGCCTTGTTTTTTGTATTATTATATCGTGTTATGTTTGTGTTTCAAGTATTTGTTGAATAAGAGCGCCCGTGCGAGAAAATCGGAAAAAGGAGAAAAAGAACAGCAAAAAGAGAAAATTCTACCAATTTACTTATATGGCATTCGCCGTGAGCAAATGGTGTTCGCCATTGTCCTTTCCAGCCACTTCATTTAAGTATCAAGCAAATGGCGTTTGTCATTGCCCTAATGGTGTTCGCCATTATGTTGCAGTTCCAGAATTTCGTGGAGTTAGTTTTAACTCTCTCTACCCACTCCCTCGTATCTTCTCAACTTCCCTGCACGTTTTTTAGGAGTTATCAGCCACTTAGGACCTCTATATATAGTATTTTTCATGACATTTCAGATCATCCAAGTTGTACGGAAACTCTGTCGAATTTGCTTCTTAGATTTAGACAGAAAAACACTTGTAAAAGTGACAATCACTCGCACTGAGAGATTGTCAAAAATTCTATTCTTCTTTGTTTCTTGTACTTTTGGATTAACAATCTTGTCAAAATTAATAGAAGTTCATTTATTTTCTTCAAGTATCGCTTTTATTTCTACTTTACATGTTTTTATCGCTTTAATTTATTTATTGTCCTTGCATTATTCTTCTTGTTAACATGCTGCCTTTAAATTCAAATATTGTGTTTATGATCTAATTGATTTTCAAAATATGCTTTCTAATTAAAATGGTCGAGCGAGAGCAAAATCCTTTGGTTAGGGAGTGTGTCTTAGTGAATAGCGCGAGAGTGTGAGGCGGAGTCTTTATATTGATATTTTCTACGGAACGTAGTTTAATTGTAATTAGTGCCTAAAATCTTCAGAGTCCCTTAGGAACACGGAATCCATATTTCGGCCTCTCCTTATCGTTATATTTTCTAAGTTTCATTTTAGTTTTCATTTTAATTCTGTTTAAACCAAGTAATCATTAGTCTTAGCTTTACATCGCAGCAATAAATAACGGTAGGTTGATATTGATCTCTGTGGGTTCAACAATCTTTTATATTATTTCGATATTTTCGTACACTTGCGGACGCATCAATAATTCTTCAGCATAATTAAGAGAAAGATGAATTTAGAATACTAAACAAACCTACACTTAGAAAACAAATCGCTAAAAATAAGAAATAAAGCTAAAATTATGCAATTTATTGAGGAAAAAAACTAATTCTTCTTAGCAAGATATAAATATAAAATAAAAATAAAGAGTTAGAGAGATTTTATGTTGAATTTATACTAGTTCAATTCCTTTGTCCTCACATTGTAAATCCAGTCTCTCATGGTAAGTCATCAGAAATTTAGTTGTATTCTTCCTCTATAAAATTAACAGTGTCCTTTTGTACAAAACAAAATTAAAAAAAAATGTTGAAATAATTATAATTAACCACTAAGGTATATAAACTAATTGTTGATTCTTCTTTAACTGCATAATTCTCATAAGGCTTCTAAAATCTCCAAGATTCAAGTTCTTGAGTTGATTCATGTTCACAAATTACAAGCACTTCAAACTCTCATTCTCCAACAATCTTCACTCGATTCCACCAAGATTACCTTGTTTGAGACTTTGACCTGATGACATAAACTAGAAACTCCAAACCCTTTTTGAGATGACTTATTCTTTTTCTTAAAATGGACGCACTCGCAAGAAATCCAAAAACCTGATTTTCTACGTTGAAAACTCTCACAAATTTTTTGTACCTTTAATGAATATCCTCACAACAAGAACTCACACTCTCTATTTAAGTTGAACAACACTCATACTCGCTAATGGTGTTTATTGTTTGATGTAGAAGAAGAAGTTTTAGAAAATCTCACACAAAATAAAAGTTTTACTCAAGAAATTGAATGTGTCAATGATGAAACACAAAAGTTATCAAAGGTTTTATTGAGAATATGAGAGAGGAAAGGTTTATAAATGTGTTATATATTGGGAACAAAAATAGTGAAATGACCATTTGATTCGAGTCATAGACTTATGGTTGAACCGAATCTAGTAAGAAAACGATTCAAAGCAAGAAAATGGAAAACTCATATTTTTGTTCAGTGGTTTGACTCATGTGATTCAAATCATAATTAACCATGATTTGAATTATATTTTAAAACTAATTTAAAACACAAATTTTTTTTCTCATTATTCAAATCAAGCCAACCTATGAACCAAATCACCCCAGAAACAAAATTCCATTTTCACAATCTTGCACCTGATTCAAACCAAACATTCTCATGATCTGAATGATGTTTCTCAAACTAACTTTAGGAAACTTCATGATTCGAGTTAAATCTATGCATGATTCGAATCATGTCTACCATAAATTCTTAATTCGGGAAAAATGTTGATTTGAATAAACCTACGTTGACTTTTAGTCAAAGGATTTTTTTATGGACTTAAAATCTTTTTATGCATGAAAAAACACTTTAAAGAAATGTGCGAAAATTCTTATTGTGAGGGACTCAATTACTAACATAATAATCATAACGATAAGCAATAAGACACCCCAAAGAGATAGGGATATCTTATGAGCGATTTTAGTCTCTAAAGTTTTGATGCTTGACAACTTGTATTGTAATTGAGTCAACATAAGCAAAGCTCTCTAATGAAACATTGCATTACACTCCTATAAAACAACAAACGAGATATACACTCATTAGAACCTCCTCCCCTTGACAAAATCAAAAAGATATGGGAAGTGAGGAGTCTAAAAGTTTATAAATAGCTAGCGCAAAAGAGACAACATAACAAATCATAGAAGAAGAAAATAAGCCAAAAAATACACAGTTAAAGAAGATAAGAAACATATCATATAAAATGACATGGACTTAGATAGCTCAGACATAAAAATTAAACAACTAAAAGATAAAATTTTGGAAGACAATAAAAACATGAAAAAAAAAATATAACAAAATTGTTGC
This sequence comes from Lathyrus sativus, assembly GCA_963859935.3. Taxonomy (NCBI): domain Eukaryota; kingdom Viridiplantae; phylum Streptophyta; class Magnoliopsida; order Fabales; family Fabaceae; genus Lathyrus; species Lathyrus sativus. The sequence continues at coordinate 652,202,340 of OZ012741.1, read as the reverse complement.
GGTGAAAATTGGATTAAATGCACACACATATTGACAACATGATAATGAGTGAATTTCAATCAAGAGTTTTGGATCAGAGTAGCTTGAAATAAGAAATGGTATGCAAGCTGTCAAACTTTCATGTGAGATGCATGATGAGGTTCAGTTTTGATTCCAAACATATTTAGGTCAAATGAAACATATACACACTACACATACATTGTATTGAGTGAGTTTAAGCCAAGAAAACAAGCCCAAAATGGTCTGTGGTGAAAGTGGTACTCTAGTGCAAAGTTTGACATGTGTGATGCACCAAAGAGTACAGTTCAGGTTTTATGCATATTTACACCAAGTAAATCACATATACATCTTGAAAATATGTTAACAAATGAAATCAACCAGAAGAAATGGTTCAAAACAGACTGTAGCAAAAAATGACATTTAAGTTGCCCTTTGGTATTAGGATGATGCAATAGGATGTTCAAAACCATATTCAAGCACATTTTGATCATATGAATCATATACACATCTCGCATATATATAAACAAGTGAGTTCAAGCAAGAAAAATGGTTCAAAACAGCTTGGCACAAAAAATGACTTTCAAATTGCATTTTGGTGTTTTTTGCAAAAAACAGTAGGATGTTCAAAATTAATTATAGGCATCTTTACACCAAATAGACCACATATACATCTTGCATACATGTTAATGAATGATTTTAAACACCAATATTGGTTCAACATGGACTGTTAAAAAAATGGCTTTCTAGTTGCAAATTTAGGTTGTGAAATGCATGAAGATGTTCAAATTCAATTCCAAACATTTTTAGACTGAACTAACCATACACACACCACACATACATGATATTGAATGAGTTCAAACACAATTTGAAGCTAAGAGAGGACTGTCATGAAAAATGAGGGTTGAGTTGCAAGTTTTGACATTTTGATGCAACATGAAAAAGTGTAGTTCAACATTCTAAGCAAAATTTGATCAAGGTAACTACACATACATATTGAATACATGATGTTGGATGAATTTTATCACAAATTTAAACACCTCTTGGCCTGAGATCACAATTGGTATGTTCATGACACAATTTATGCAAGACAAAGCATTTTATGAATGAACCAGCAAACCAAATGAGAACAGTTCAAACCACACATACCTACCCACTATAATCATGATTTTAAGTGTAATTCAGCCCAAACAAACAGATGTAATTCAGTCATAACAGGATTTGGCATATGATAATGTTCATGACACATTTTCACATAATAAACTCAACATACCAAAACATGAGATTATGATGTAAAGCAAAGAATGGACTGTCTACATACCTCTTGTAGGCTATGTTGAGCAGTTTAGAGCACCAAGAAACCCAGAGGAACTTCAAATGCACCTAGCTTTGGAGATTTCTTCTTCTTGAAGCAAGAATGCAAATTTCAAGACAGTTGGAGAAATAAACTCCACCAATGACCCTTAACACTTTGGACAGTTGAGAAATGATATTTGTGAGGTGTTTGAGTGATTAGAACATCAAGAAAATGTCTAGAACAAGTTTTGACTGATTTTGTGCATTGTGGTCAAAGTAACTTGGTATGGAAGTTGACTTTTTGGAGAATGAGGTTTATGAGTGGTTCAATGGTTGGGACACCTTCTATATCATATTTATGGGTTGTGGGGATGATGTTTGGTGAGTTTGAGTGTGGAGAAATGGTTTTGGCAGTTGGACTGTCAAGACAGATTTTTCATGGTTTTGGTGGATTTGTGATTTTGAGAATTTGGAGCCAAGAGTGAGAAAAAATGAGAGCTTTGTATTTCTATGGTTTTTTAGAGATTTTTTGATGTCATGAATGAGGTGTAGATGTCCTCTATTTATAGGGAAAGCATGGGTAGGGGCAAATTTGAAGATTTCCTTCTTAAGAAGGAAAGGTTTTCATTTTTTGAATCAAATCTCCAAAAAGGGCTTTCTTGGCTTGGAGGTAAGCTTGAAGTCAAGTATCATGATGAGTTTAGAGTGACTAAATGCAGGCTAAAGTGTGTAGGTTCATGGCTGGTTCAGATTTCACTTTCCACCTCTTGCTTACTTTATGATATTTTAATGCAAGTTGCAAGGCAACTTGCAAGTCCACTTGCAAGCTTGGCTAATTCAATTTCCTCTGCATTTATTTTGTACTTCCATGCTACAAAGTCTCTACATATCATATAAAACATGATTCAAAAGCTGAGATTGGTCTAATTGATGAAAGAATGGATTTTTGAAACTTTGTCAATGTGGGACTCAAGTGTGAAAACACCAACTTGCCAAATCCATAACTCTCAGCTCACAAATGCTATTGAGATATTCTAGTACTTTTTAGAAATCCCTCAAATAGATCTATAACATTCATGTTTTCATGAGTTTCAAATTCTCAAAGGCACTTGGCCAAAAAGCCTCTCAAAGTTGCTAAAAATGAGCTTAAAAGTGAAATTTTTCTAAGTCCTTTTCCCTTCTTGAAATGAATTTGATCATAACTCCAAATCTATGCATTTTCTGATCATGGACCAATTAGGGACTTTTTTAGGATTTGTCAAGAGCTTTCTAATGAGTTTTGAACCAACTCAATTGGATGTGTGGTTAAGGAGTTATGGCTTAGCCCCTTTCAAAACCCTAATTTCCCGATTTTTCGATTACTTCCTCGTCCTTGATCCAATGGTCATGAAAATATATAGGAAAGTGCAATATGACATAAGGATCATTTTTTATTCACACTTTGAAGTCCAATTCCTTAAATTTGAAGAGTTGACTTTTTGGTCAACCGTACGATCGATCGGTGACTACCGAGTCGCCTGTTGACACTCTGGACCTCCTGAGACTTTGACACTTCTTGAATGAACTTTATTAATCTATATGAACTTCATGGATCATGATCCCACCATTAAAACATTTTCCAACACTAAAGTCAAGCTACAGTTGACCTTTACCGGTTCAAAACCCTAATCGGGTACCCTGAAATGCACTGTTCTTGATTCTGGTGTAATAACCTCAAATTAGATTCTCAATTGACCTTATATAACATCCTTGATCTTGTTTCATGATTGAATTAACCCACAACATTGATTGACCACAACTCTTGAAGCTTCGATTTAACTGTACTAAACCCTGATTCATCTGTAACTTGACAAAGACAAACTTGCACTGGGTTAGGGTTAGATAATTTATGAGTATGCTCCTAAAATGATAATGAGAATCTAAGGGGCCAAAATTTGGGGTGCAACAAAAATCAAATATGATTGAATACTTCTTCTTTCACATGTCTTGAGCATCCACTAACTAGGAGCACTTGTGATATTTGTTGTCCTCTGACATTCCTACATCAAATATCAACAAAGTAATATATGTACCCCAATTTGAGTATATTTCTTGGGGATTAGTCTTGGGATATTTATGCACGCATGCCATGAGACCACTAGATACCCTTACATTCCCAATGTGACTATGAGGTCTAATATGTCCAACTTTGCTACAATAATGGAAATAGTGGGGTGTAATATGCCCAACTTTGCTCCGATAATTGAAGATTACTTTAGAAAAATAACATCTACCTTTATATATATTGAGGTGAGACTTTTTATTATAAGGTCTTTTTAAAGATGATCTCCCATCATTAGAACTCAAGGTAATATTAATTAGTGTTTGAGAGAATTGTATTATTTGTCTTTTTAAGTCTTCAATTTCAAATTTTAAATTAGGACAAGTCTCACACTCAATTGTTTCCATTTTTTTTCTAAAGTATGAGAAGCAAACAACTAATCCTTTATAAGATATGCATGTTCATCTTTAAAGGAATCTAAAGCATTTTTTTGGAGAATCTAAAGTCCTAATTCAATCAAAGTCACTCCTTTAGGTGATTAACATGTAAAGTTTCATACCAAACAGAGTCTCATCTTCATCTCAACCATTGATACCCATCCAACGACATTATGCATCTAACATCAAACTAATTGATAACAATTATAAATATAATTCCCAAATAAGTGTGACTTTGAGTAATGTCGAGTATTCAATCACACTCACAGTTGCAAGTTCCACCTCTCTTATCTCCCATTATATAGGAAGTCTTTCTACGGTCGTCATCTTCAACCTATCATTCATATTCTGTTCTGGTACAAAATAATTTGTATTTAACACTCATTGGAGGATTTAAAGAACTCAAAGTTGAGGAAATTAGTACAATCAAAGTGGAAATTTGTTGGGGAGTCTGAGTTTGAGAAAGTCGGGAGCAAAAATGAACATAATGGTCAAAGACTATAAGATAGAGAGATGTCACATCTCCGTCCAAAATCTTAAGGTAACAAGTATATGAAAACCTTAAGGCATTAAGTATATAAGTCATCTCTCTTAAAAATTTAATATTTCACGCATTTAAAGACGACGTGTGACTTAACCACCCACACTTGAACCCAACAACAATATTATGGTGATCTTTTTTTACTCTTGTCTATGTCCGACCGATTACTACAATCTTCAAAAATACTTTTATTAAATCCTTGATTCTGAGTAGACACGAAAAAACATTCATTTACTAGCAAAATTGAATAGAAATCTTAAAAAATCGAACTTTGTCAAAAAGATGTATAATTCCTTTTTAGTTTAGGGGAGACTTAACTTCTAAGATAGCTTTAGTCTTGTTCTTGTCCAAGGTCCCTTACTATTCATCAAGAAACTTAGAAAATTTCTACCTGACTCTCTATGTGCACATTTGGCCATATTCTTCTTTAAATCATACAACCTTGTTTTTAAGACTTACTCTAATTTATGCATGTGATATTGGAAGTTTTTGAATTCTACCACAACATCATTGTACAACTCGGATGTTTTTCTCAAATGAAATAACAGAAACTAACATTCATGAATCATAGATATGTAATTTAAACATTTTAAATCGTTTGGCAATCCATTCGTATATCTCAATTGCATTAAAATATCTAAAAATTGTTTTAGAAATGTCTTCTTTAAGATCTGATTAATCTCAAATCCGACACATTTTCTTTCTTGACTAAAAAATAAATTTTTTAAAGTATAAACAATAATAAATTAGTCTCATTAAGATACTACGGTTGATATCTATATAGAAATATCGAGTATAGAAACATAGATTTAAATTCGCGACATCTCATTTGTTAATCTTTAATAAGGTGAATTTCAAACCATTAAATTACTTAAAAAAAAATTCAACTTGAAGAATCTATAGACACATTGAACATATTGGTATATATTGCATCGGCAAATCCTCCAAGTGCATGAGAGCCGCACCCACTTTCTCTAAATATGTGGCAAATATATCATATATGAAGTTGTAGATCAATGCTGTCGTTTCCAGCTTCGACTTATGGACAAATGTACACCTCAACCCCATTCCATTGTCTCCTATATTTATAGTCCACACAATTTCAAAGGAGTGACAGCCAGGCATGAAAAGGAGTGTGTGGGATGAGATTTGGCGTTTTCAACACAAAAAGTATGGTCGTTGTCAATATGCCCTACCGCAATGAATTTAATATTTTAAAATTCTAAATGCTTTAGCCTTTAGCAACACGTGTGTTTGGTGGGGCCATATGTTGGTAACAATCTTTTGCAAAATTCTTTAATTGTTATAAAACTTTCTAAAATAATATAGAGATCAAATAGAGAAAGAAAAATAGAAAGAAAGAGAGAAAATAATATCATATTATTTTATGTAAAAGTTAATTTTACATTGCAATGTGGATCTTATTTAGAGTATATGACGAATGAATAATCATTAACTTAAAAAATACACAAATGTTAAGAAATTAATTCATAGAAGTTAAGGAATATAGAAAGTTGGATAAATGAACATTCACGTCTATTTACTATTATTCATAACACTCTCCCTTGGATGTTCATGGAGGATATGCCTTGTTAAAATCTTATTAGAAAAAACTCGGTGCGAAAAAAATCTAGTGAAGGAAAAAAAGGTACAACATCCTTTTAAAGTAAATTCATTTCTCTCCCTCAGTTGAACGATCATTTCTTCGAAGATGAAGGCCAAACTTTTGTAATAGTTGATTAAAAGTTCAACTTGGGAGTGACTTTGTAAAAGTGTTTGCAAGATTATCACATGAACAGATTTGTTGGATGTTTATATCACCACTCTTTTGAAGATCATGAGTGAAAAAGAACTTTGGAGAAATGTGTTTTGTTCAATCTCCTTTAATGTAACAATCTTTCAATTAAGTGATGCATGCAGTATTATTTTCATATATGGTCGTTGTATTTAATTTTCCAGAAGATAAACCACAAGTATTTTGTATGTGTTGAATTAGGATCTAAATTAAACGCATGCTCGACTTGCCACATGTAATGCTAAAAGTTCTGCATGATTAGATGATGTTGTTGTTATGGTTTGTTTCACCGATCTCCATGAAATAGTTGTACCCCCACATATAAACAAATAACCTATGTATGATCTACCATTATGAGGATCTGACAAGTAACCTGCATCTGCATAATCTGTAAATTTGAATCTGGATACTTTGGTATAAAACAAAACCATGTATATTGTACCTATAAGGTAACGAAATATATGTTTAAATTCGTTCCAATGTCTTCGTGTAGGTGAAGAATTATATCTTACTAATAGATTGACGACAAATGATATATCAAGACGTGTATAATTAGCAAAGTACATTAGTGCTCCAATTGCACTGAGATATGGTACTTCAGGATCAAGCAACTCTTCATCCTTTTCTCGAGGTCTGAAAGGATCTTTCTCCACATCTAATGATCTAACAACCATTGGAGTAGATAGTGGGTGACATTTGTCCATATAGAAGCGTTTTAACACTTTTCTATATAGCCTTCTTGATGTACAAATATTCCTTTGTCCTAATGTTCAATTTACAAACCTAGACATAATTTTATCTTTCCTAGGTTCTTCATCTCAAACTCTTTATTTAAACAATTCATAGCTTTTGGAAGCTCTTCAGGAGTTCCAATAATATTTATTCCATCCATATAGACAACTATTATTGCAAATTTCTTTCCTGATCTTTTATAAAAATACAAGGACAAATAGAGTTATTTGTATATCCCTCTCTAAGCAAATATTCACTGAGACGATTATACCACATCCACCCGATTGTTTTAGCTCATAAAGAGACTTGTCCAATCTTATAGAGTAGATTTTTTGAGATTCGGAGTTGTGTGCATATGGTATATTGAGCCCTTTGAGGAGTTTCATGTAAATTTCATTATCAAGTGAACCATACAGATAAGTTTTCACAACATCCATCATGTGCAAATTAAGCCCTTCGTGTTCTACAAACCTAATTAAGTATCAAAAATTGAATTGCATCCACTGCAGGTGGATCTGTTTCATCAAAATAAATCTTAGGTCTTTGTGAAGATTATTAAACAACAACTCAAGCTTTGTATCTCACAATTTCACCATTCTTATTTTTCTTTTTTAAAGAAAAAGTCATTTATATCCAATTGGCTTTACACCTTGAGGTGTTCGGAATACTGGTCCAAAATCGAGTCACTTGTAAAGTGAGTTTAATTTTTCTTCAATTGAATATGTTCATATTGGTCAATTCTCACTTTGTCTACAATCTTGGATAGAATTTGACTCATGATCCTCATTATTATTTATCATATTTAGCGTTATATTGTATACAAAGACATTGTCAACATTGACTTTATTTTGGATCCATCATATTCCATTCATGACATAATTTATGGGGATCTCTTAATTTTCATAAATTTCAGGTACCTGGTTAGTTCTTCTGGAACTCAAAATTAAATGATGTCAAAGTGCTCTTAAAGTTTTCATATCCTCATTTGGGTCATTTAACTTTAGTTTCTTTTCTTGGTTGAGGACTTTTAACATCAGAACCAGCTTTTCTACCACGCTTGAGGCACGACTTTAACTTATTTGTAATATTATATTATCCAATATGAGAATCCACTTTGAGTGGAATATTAGCAGCTAATAATTTATTTCATAAACTTTGCAAATGAATTGTGTTTTGAACTTCGAGGATCAAAATGATATAATAATATTTTATTTCAAATTGTTCATTTGAACTTCTGGTTCACACTTTGTGCTGCTTGTTCTCTCCCCCTAGTATTGAGAAAATTAATTTATAAATTGATAATTAGTCTACTGGACTTTAAACAAGTATCAAATTATTGGACCACAATAAAACCTCAAATACGATATTCATATAAAATTCATTTTCTCAACATTCTTTCAAAACTCGTCTTAGCATACTATATTGGAGCAATTGAATAATCATAACACATCTAAAAGTTTAATTAAACGAGAAGTATTAGATTATGAACCTAAAATAATTTGTAAGTTAAAGGGAGAATTATCATGTACTAACTTATTGGCTTAATGCGAATAAATATCTTAATACCTATGTTGTATGTTTCAAATATCTAATTTAGAATTGATGATCTCACAAGTATCAACTATATAACTAACTTTAGACATCTAAAGAATGGATCTTCAAGTTTATTTTTTTATGAGCATGTTCTTCAAGATGTTCAATATTAATTTTAGTAATATATGTGATACTTATCAAGGAATTTCTGAAAAATCCAGAAAACAAAATCTTAGTCTAATTAGTTGAGAAAATAATTTCAAAAACTTCTGTCTGTGAATAGATATATGCACGATCTTTTAGTCGATGCAACAATTAATTTCATAAAAACTCAATTTCTCAAATTTTCATTTAGGAACACACAAATTTTATTGGATTGAAAAAATTTATGATTCTTCAAAACTAGTTCTCACATCATAATACATCTGAGATGACCCAACCGATTTTGTCAACAACACACTTAAGTGTGATTTATAAACATCTGGTTTACCGTAATACATATGATTATATTCTTCTAATTTGTTTCAATCTCTAGTAAATATAAAATAATTTGTATAAAATATATATTTTTCAATCTTAATAAATTTACATTATTAACATTATTCATGTAATTCTACTGTGACTATCAACTTTTTTAAGATCCATGAAAATCATCATTGATACTTTTCTGATCAATGGAGACAGAATAATCATTTTCTTATTAATCATCAAGGGATAACCATTCTTTGATGAATGAATAAAAGTAATTCATTCTTTGAACAATGCTCTAGGGATCCTTTATAATATATATAATTTTTTCGAGAGGTAGATCGTAGACCTTCAAACAATGATAAAGATAAACAGTTTTCATGCAATCCTCCAGGGATGCATTATAAGTTCTTCAAGAACTATATAAATTATTATTTTTCTATCATTCGGGAATCTTGATTAGTTCTTCAGGAGTTATATAATAAATTATTATTCTTCTATCCTTCATGGATGCTTGATAAGTTCTTTAGAAACTATATAATAAATTATTATGTTGCTCCACTTCAGGGATGCTTGATAAGTTCTTCAAGAACTACTTAATAAATTATTATTATTCTATCCTTCAAGGAATTTTTTTATGTTCTTTAGGAACTATATAAAAAACACACTATTTTATAGTCTTTCAGAAATATTTTAACCTTATTTATCCAATTCTTTTGGGATGCATGAAAATCATTATTGATTTTTTTTTCTTCTAAACAATATACCAATACATAATAGGCAGAATTAGAAATATATATTACGGAACAAAAAAATAATAATGTTACGGTTGTGAAAAAAGGATGTCTTGGAACAAAATATACACGGTTTCTTTATAGACAAGAAAGACATAAGGGTTAGGGTTAACAAAGAAAAACAACCAAGAAGAACAAGAAGAAACAACAAGGAATGGTTATAAATTGCTATTTTTTCCTTTCTCTATCAAATAAGATTACAAGCATACAAGAATAACAAATAACTTCTCTCTCTTGAATTAGGGTTTTTTCTGCCTATTTTTCCTTATGCGAGTTGAGAGGCTAGCATGCTATTTATAAGAAAACTAACACACTAACCTAATGGGCTTTTTAACAATTACCCATTACAAACTAAATTAGGGTACAAGATAACTTAAAAAATTAAGCTTAGAAGCAAGGCCCAATGCAACATGATAACAACCCTAGAAATATTGACTAATGCATATTAGAACAAACTTCGACTACAACACGCATTACTCCGTCAGCAGCATGTAAACAGACTTCGACCGTACTAGAGTTCGATCCAACATCTCACAAATCTCCACCTTGGAACAAACTCTATAACATCAAGGAACTAGCTTTCTTCATGCAGCTTTATCAACTACATACAGTGGAAAAACATACAATTGGGCAACGTCTTGGTGATCATATCAGCAGCATTATGATCTGTCAAAACCTTCAGCACTTGGACGTCTCCATGCTCGATTACCCCTCTGACGAAATGCAGCCTTACATCAATGTGCTTGGTTCGCTCATGATAGGTTGAATTCTTCGAGAGGTGTATTGCACTTTGACTATCACATTTAATAGTGACATATCGACCATGAAGTTTCAGCTCCTTTACAAAACCTTCAAGCCACACTGCTTCCTTCACAGCTTCAGCTAGGGTGATATATTTTGCTTCAGTGGTTGATAAGGCAACAACCTTCTAAATGTTGCCTTCCAACTAATTGTTGTCCTAAACATAGTGAACACATATCCATAAATAGATTTTTTGGAATCCATACAACCTGCATAATCAGAGTCGACATATCCTTTGATTGCTGCTTTACTATCTTCACCCAAGGCTCCACCATAAATTAAGACTCTGTTCAGAGACCCATTTATGTACCTTAGAATCCACTTAAATGCTTGCCAGTGAGCCTTTCCAGGATTTTCCATGTACCTGCTTACAAGACTTACTGCATATGTTATGTCGGGTCTAGTACAGACCATAAAATACATCAAAGAACCCACTATAGTAGCATATGGAATGCTATTCATATAAGCTTTTTTGACATCAATACATGGACACTGATCTATACTCAGCTTGAATTAAGGGTTTGTCGGAGTTACAATAGGCTTTGAATTTGACATACCAAACTTTTCGAGAATCTTCCATAGGTATGCCTTTTGAGATAAGCATAATTTCAACTATTTTCTATCTCTTCGGATTTCAATCCTAAGAATCCTGGATGTAGCTTCCAGATCCTTCATGTCGAACTCATTATTAAGTTCAACCTTCACCCTAATTACATCTTCGACATTGTTTCTTTCTATTAGAATATCATCCACATAGAGCAATAAAATAACAAATGAATTACCCCGTCAAAATCTAAAGTAAACACAGTGGTCGAACTGACTTCTAATGAAACTTATGTGTGTCATGAACTTGTCGAATCTTCTATTCCACTATCGAGGAGATTGTTTCAGTCCATATAAAGATCTCTTCAGTTTGCACACATAATCTTCCTTCCCTCTTTCGACATACCCTTCAGGTTGCCTCATCAGGATTTTTTCATCTAGGTCACCATACAAGAATGCAGTCTTCACATCCATCTGTTCTAATTCAAGGTCAAATTGTGCCACCGTGGCAAGCAACATTTGAATGGATTTGTGCTTCACAATAGGAGAGAACACATCACTGAAGTCGACATCTTCTTTCTGAGTGAACCCCATAGCAACGAATCTTGCCTTGTATCTCTTAGACTCCACTCCTTCGATTCCTTCCTTAACTTTGAAAATTCATTTACATCTGACTAACCTAGCTCCAATAGGTTTCTTGATCAGTTCCTAGGTATTGTTATCATGAAGAGATTTCATCTCATTATCCATGACCTTCAGCCATTCAGTCTTCTTTTGACTCCTCATAACTTCCTTATAGTTTATAGGTTCTTCATCTAGAACCTCACTTGCAGAGATTAAGGCATAAGCTATAAGATCTGCATACCCAAGTCTCTGAGGTGTCTTGATGACTCTCCTCAATCTCTCTTGCTAGCAGGTATTCATTTTTAGTCTCCTCATCTTCGACAACAACTTATGCTTCTTCTTCGACTTCATCTGGGATACGCAATTCAGTATCAACATTGTCCACCTCAACAGGAATCTCTCCATATTCCAGCTCTTCGTTAGCATCATCAGTTTTCTTGAAAGCCATCTCTGCTTCATTGAAAACTACATCTCGACTGGTGATACACCTCCTGTGAACTGGCTCCATAACCTATAAGCTTTGACTCCTTCAGGGTATCCTATGAACATGTATTTCAGAGCTCTAGGTTCAACCTTGTCTTGCCTAATGTGAGCATAGGCCATGCAACCAAATAATCTCAATCTTTCGAGACTAGGTGGATGTTCCGACCAAACTTCTTCAGGTGTCTTCATTCCCAAGGAAGTCGAGGGACATCTATTTATCAGGTAAGCTATTATCGAAACAGCTACCGCCCAAAACACCTTCTTTAATCTAGCACTAACCAACATGCATCTAACCCTTTCGAGGATTGTTTGATTGAATCTCTCAGCTAAGCCATTTTGTTGAGAAGTACCTGCTACAGTCTTATGCCTTGCAATCCTAGACTCAACACAGTAACTGTTGAACGCTTCGTTGTAGAACTCAAGACCATTGTCAGTTCTCAACCTCTTAACCTTTCTGCCAATTTGAGTTTCGACCAGAACCTTCCAACTTTCGAAATTCTCAAAAGTTTCATCCTTCGTCTTCTGAATGAATACCCATAGCTTTCTGGAATAGTCATCAATGATGGATAGAAAATACCTTGCACCTGAGTGTGAAGGATTCCTTGCAAGCCCCCAAAGATCAGAATGAATATAATCCAGGGATCCGTGTGTTCTTTGCTTGCCTTTGTTAAACTTTGGCCTACAGGATTTTCCAAATACACAAGATTCACAAAAATCCAACTTTTTGACTTTGTCACCTCCTAGCAGGTTCTGCTTCCCCAATTCGACCAGGCCTCTTTCGCTGACATGGCCCAATCTCATGTGCCATAATTATGTCTTCGACACAGGTTTCATGGATGCAACATTTGTCGAACCACTTACAACCTTAGCCTCAAGGGTATACAAGCCTTGTTTCTTCACGCCTCTCAAGACTTCCTTCAACCCCTTCATGACTCTCAGGATATTTTTCTCTCCTTGAAAAACATATCCCTTCTTGTCAAATTCACCAAGAGAAATCAAATTTCTCTTCAAATCAGGTACATACCTGACTTCAGCCAATAACCTTATTGACTCATCTTGGAGCTTGAATATCACATATCTAATACCTGCAATTTTGCAAGATTTGTTGTTTCCCAGCAGCACCCAATCCACCATCTTGATCACATAGCTCCTCGAACAACTCTCTGTTTGGATTCATGTGCCAAGTGCAACCTGAATCAATAATCCACTCCTTTCTTGAGCCGCCTCTTGAAACTACAAGGATATCAGATGAGTCGAAGTCATCTTGAACAATGGTTGCCTTGTCGTTATCCTTACCTCCATGATCTTTTAGGCATTCAGGGCACACCTTTCTTGTGTGACCCTCCTTCTTATAGTGATAGCATCGAATACCAGATGCTTCGTCACTATGTGATTAAGATGCCTTCAACAAAGTATGAGATTGAAAAGTTCACCGGAGTGAACGATTTTGGTCTGTGGCGCTTGAAGATGAAGGCCCTACTAGTTCAGCAGGGTTGTTTGGAAGCGTTAAAGAGAGAGGCAGCCATGGACGTTGCGTTAACGGAAAAACAAAAGACTCTGGGCGAAGGTTTGACCGTTAAGGGGAAATTCTTACGAAAGGATGGTAAGTTCGACAAAAAGAAAGGTAAAAGTCAGCTGAAGTCTTATAGTGGTGAAGCATCTGGTATACGATGTTATCACTGTAAGATGGAGGGTCACATAAGAAAGGTGTGCCCTGAACGCCTAAAAGATCATGGAGGTAAGGATAATGGCAACGCAACCGTTGTTCAAGATGACTTTGACTCATCTGATGTCCTTTTAGTTTCAAGTGGCGACTCAAGAAAGGAGTGGATTATGGATTCAGATTGCACTTGGCACATGACTCCAAATGAAGGTTTGGCCGTTAAGGGGAAATTCTTGTCGAACTTACCATCCTTTCGCAAGAATTTCCCCTTAATGGCTAAACCTTCGCCCACCGTCGAAGGTTTATGCTCCTTTCGTTTGTTCAAGTCCTTAGAATACAAGGCTGATTGAACTTCTTCAAAGCTCGGGGACTCCCTTCCATACAAGAGAGTTACTTTGAAGCGAGCATGTGTTCTGGGAAAGGCACACAACAGCAACAGTGTTTGATCTTCATCATCGATCTTCACATCAATATTTTCAAGATCAAGAATCAGCTTGTTGAACATATCCAACTGCTCACCAACACTTTATCTTCACTCATCTTGAATGAATACAAAGTTTCCTTCAAGTAGAGTCAATTCACCAGAGATTTGGTCATGTACAAACTTTCAAGTTTCACCCATAACCCCGATGTTGTAATCTCCTTTGATACCTGTCGAAGAACCTTATCACCAAGGCTCAACAATATTACATTGTGGGTTTTTTCAATCATGATCGTCTTTTATTTTACCATTAACGCAACGTCCATGGCTGCCTCTCCCTTTAACGCTTTCAAATAACCCTGTTGAACTAGTAGGACCTTCATCTTCAAGCGTCGTACACCGAAATCGTTCGCTCTGGTGAATTTTCAATCTCATACTTTGTTGAAGGCATCTTTTCCATGCTCACTGCACCAATTTATTGTGAAAAAAGGATGCCTTGGAACAAAATATACATGGTTTCTTTATAGACAAAAAACACACAAGGGTTAGGGTTAACGAAGAAAAATAACCAAGAAGAACAAGAAAAAACAAAAAGGATTGGTTATAAACTATTATTCTTTCCTTTCTCTATCAAACAAGATTACAAGTATACAAGAATAACAAATAACCTCTCTCTCTATTGAATTATGATTTTTTTCTTCCTATTTTTCCTTATGCAAGTTGAGAGACTAGCATGCTATTTATAAAAAGCTAACACACTAACCTAATGGGCTTTTTAACAATTACACATTACATGCTAACTTAAGTTACAAGCTAACTTAAACAATTGGACTTACAAGCAAGGCTCAATTCAACATGCTAACAACCCTAGCAATATTGACTAATGTGTGTTAGAACAAACTTCGACTACAACACGCATTACTCCGACAACAGCATGTGACATACTTCGACCTCATGCTTAATTCCTGTCAAACCAGAAGCTAACTTTCAATCATACTAGAGTTCTATCCAACATCTCACAGTTACCTTCTAAATCTTGGAGCTTCATATAGTTAGACCTTCATTATCAAATTATTTGTATCACTTCTTAAGCAGTTAGTTAACATTCATATAGTAGAGTTTCTTCCAGATAACGTGTTATAAAACTAAGTAAAATAATATAGAGATCAAAGAGAGGAAGAGAAGAGAGAAAGTAATATTATATTATCTTATACAAAAGTCACATTTATATTGCAATGTTGATCTTATTTATAGTACATGACCAATGAATAACCATTAACTTAGAAAATACACAAAGATTAAAAAATTAACTTATAAGAGTTAAAAAATAAGAAAGTTAAATAAATGAACATCCATATCTATTTATTATTATTCATAATATTAACCTAATTTTTTTTTTAAAGTCTTATATTCAACATTGCAACAAATTAATAATAAATCAAACCTAAGAGACATTGCAATTTGATAAATTCAAACTAAATATCTAATCCACATTGCGATTTGATAAATTAAAACTAAATAATGTAGGTCCTGGCTACATAACCTATATGCGTTTGATCCATGCAAAACTGCCTCAATTTTGATGGAATTGAATTATCAAATATTATGATGATGATGCATATAAAATTTTAAATGATTTTAAATATTTGTGAATATATATTTTAGTTCTTGATATTTATATTTTAAATAATTTAACATATTTTAAGTTAAAGAATATAATAGAATATCAAATTGTTTTTATACTAAATAAAGTTATACAAACTTGATTTATTTAATAATAAATTTCAATTAAATAATGTGTAAGTATGCAATTTGATATCAGGTATCAATGAATTCGGACTCATGTGTGTGGGATTTTAGTCTCTCTAAATGTAACACTCGTTTTTAGTATTATTATTTAAACTCTTTCGTGTCAAATGTATTATTTGTTAAACGTATGGATGTTTAGATTTTAATATAGGTTTGCTAAAGTGATTTAAATGTTTTCATAAATATAAACTTATTTATGTTGTTTAAATAAGGTTGGATCTTTCTTAATTTAAATTCTAAACAACATGGAACACACTCTATTGAGTATTATAAACCTCTTTCAATTGTAAATTTTTAATTCAAAATCATTACTAAGACTATTGCAGCCAGTTTAACCATATTACCTTCTAAAATTGTTTCACAAATAAAAAAGGCTTCATTAGGGACATACATATTTATTAGTTCATTGAGATTACTTCAGAAGCTATTAACATATTGGACAACAAATGCGTAATCGAAGATAAATCAGATAAAACAGCAATAAACACTAATAAAATTCATGTAAGTCAAGTCAAATATCCGATATAATTTCGTGTTATCAGTTGCTCGTAACACAGAGGGAAAGAAAACATATGTTCCAAGATTTGGAACTTAAGCTTGGAGGCTTTGTCGATTTCGGAGGAAACCAGAAGGGAAAGATCATTGGCTATAGAACTCTTGGTAGTGGTAAACTTCCTTCTATTACTAATGTTCTTTCGGTCGATGGTTTGATGCATAGCTTATTATCTATTAGTTAACTTAGTGACAATGGTTATGATATCATTTTCAATCAAAAGTCATGTAAGGTTGTTAGTCAAAAGATGGTCCAATCCTTTTTAACGGAAAGAGGAAAAACAACACTTATAAGATTATAATTTTTGATCTTAAGGACCAGAATGCTAAATGCTTAATGTCTGTTAATAAGGAGAAATGGGTATGACATAGACGTTTGGGCCATGTTAGCATGAGAAGGATTTCTCAGCTAAATAAACTTGGATTAGTCAGAGGCTTACCCAACTTGAAGTTCGCTTCAGATGCTCTTTGTGAAGCATGTCAGAAAGACAAGTTTTCTAAAACTTCTTTCAAAGATAAAAATGTTGTTTCCACCTCCAGACCTTTAGAGCTTCTGCACATTGATCTGTTTGTCCAGTGAAAACGACATCCATCAGTGGTAAGAAGTATAGATTGGTCATTATTGATGACTATAGTCGTTAGACATGGGTAAAGTTCTTGAAACACAAGGATGAGTCATATTTTGTGTTCTCTACCTACTGTTCACAAGTGCAAACAGAGAAGGATTGCAAAATAGTCAGAGTCAAAAGCGATCATGGTGGCGAATTTGAGAAAAGATACTTTGAGAATCTTTTTTATTCTTATGGCATTTCCCATGATTTCTCATGTCCTAGAACTCCCCAACAGAATGAGGTTGTAGAAAGGAAGAATAGGACTTTGCAAGAGATGGATCGCACCATGATCCAAGAAATTGACATGGATAAGCATTTATGGGCAGAGGTAGTAAACACAGTGTGTTATATTCAGAACAAGATTTCTATTAGACTTATTCTAGGTAAGACTCCCTATGAATTGTGGAAGAACAGAAAGCCCAACATTTCTTATTTCCATCCTTTTGGCTGTATTTGTTTTATGTTGAAAACTAAAGAGAATCTTGGCAAGTTTGATTCTAAGCTCATAAGTGTTTTTTGTTAGGATATTTTGATAAATTGGAACATGTAGGATATTTTTCTAGCTCTAAAGGAGTGAGACAAGGAGATCCTTGATAAGTGCAAATCTGGACTATTTTTGTACATGAAATCTTGGCATTTTTCGACTCTATTTTGCGGTTTCGATGATTAATTTCCCCGGTTTTCTTATAATGTCATATAAATTGCAATTGGCTTTGATATCTTTGATATGTGAGCTAAGTGTGCAGGAAATGCGCAAGAAATCAAATAAAAAGACACAAAGCAATGAAGTGGGAACAAAGCTAAGAAGGGGAAAATCAGCATGCTCGTTGGGTGAGCTTAGGTGAAGGGAAATCGAGCCTCTCCAAGTGAGCATAGGCTAACTGAAAGTGAGGCAATTCACTGTAGAGGCAGAACTAAAAATGCATTGTGGTTGTTCGACGAGGTTTGGTGAACTAAGGTCGTAGAGCGAGGTCTTAGTTGCCGAGCGAGATAAGATATTTTCCAAGGGTGGTTTGATACTCTACAGACTAATTGACATGCAATAAAGCGACTTTCACTGGCCGAGATGTAGCTCGCCGAGCAACACAGGAAAATTTTAGTTTGTATATATTCATTTCTTCATTGATTTTTTTAGTTATCTCTTGGGATTTTTCATACCCGTTTGATCAGAAATCATTCTTTAGAGATAAAGGCTTAGAAAACAACAAGAGTGTATGCATCTTAAAGATCCGGAGTTGGATTTGCCGAAATTGTTGGGACACTGCAAGGAAAGCTTGTTCTTCTTCCTTCTTCTCCTTCTAATCTCTCTTCTTAGGGACTATATGTAATTTTACTTGTAAAAGTATGTATCTTTGTTAATCATGGTGTTGTATACAATCTATTTCATAAATATATATTGATGTCATCTTTATTTACTTGTTTATGTTTGGATTTGAACCGTTATAGACATATACTCTTCAGATCTAGAACTAGGATGAACATTTGTTAGATTCTAAACTCTAGATATACATTTAGATTTAACATTCGCGTGAGTATCGAATCTTAATGATCTGTGTTGTTTGATAAGCTGAGAGATCGTCGATTAAATAATACAGTTGAACTCTCGTCGGCGTTACAGACATGGACGCTGATGTGAGAGATATGTGATGTTATTGATGAATGTTTTAGATTGCATACAACTGATTAATAGATTTACATATTTGAGCGGTGGATGAAATTCAATCCCGACGAGCTCTCATATCTCTCCGAAACTTTATAGTTTTCTTTCATTCATTTTACATAGTGTAGCTTTAAATTCAAACCTTACAAACCCAAATTTAGAGAGATAGAGACTAGTGAGACATTTGATTTCTAGCACCGATCCATGTGGATACGGTAAAACCCAGAATTCTTCCAAACTTGCTTTTGCCTGCCGCTTGACCGCATCAGCAAAATAGCGTTGTTTTTGGGGATTGGTGTTGGATATTAGAAGCATAGCAATAGTTTCTATATTTTTAAGCTTTGTACATTTGTCTATACTTCTGATTTTTGTACATTTGTCTATAATTTTAAACTTTTTACCTTTGTCTATATTTTTGAGCTTTTTACATTTGTTTATGTTCTTGAGCTTTGTTCATTTGTCTATATTTTTGAGCTTTATTCATTTCTCTATATTTTTTTAGCTTTATACATTTTTTTTTAAAAAATATTTTTGAGCTTTTTAACTTTGTCTATATTTTTTTAGCTTTGTACACTTGTCTAGATTTTTGGGATTTTTACATTTGTATATAATACATACTTGTTCAATATAAAGTTGTTAGAGAATTATTTGGTTTTGTCTAATAAACTTATCTTTGATTAGCTTGAATAAATACGGAGTGATTGTTTCAAGTTTGATTGTATCAACAAGAAAATGTTATGGTAATGATATGAGCTGAAAACTTGATACTTGAGCAAAGGTGCATGTTTATTGCTTTCTATAACATAGCATGAATATGAAACTTGTAATTTGTACAAATATCATGCCATTCATTATTTTGAAATACATGTTCATATTTGAATCACTTTAGTTAATAACCAAAGGCGAGGATACTTCCATTGTTTACTATATGCACAGTAGCCCAACAGTTCTTGTTTTAACTCGTTTGACTTATGTTTAATCTTACATTTATGTTAAATTGTATGAAAGCATGAACATGATCAAGACATTTTGTTTTATTTTAAGCACAACTACTTGACCAAAAGTAACTTACCTTGTGAGTGACCGAGAATTTGTTAACCCCTTTGAGCCTTAAAGTTGGAATCTATATCAATTTTGAACTATGGCAATTTTCCTTTGCATGCAAAGAGTAGTTCATAATTGATTTTTGTATAGATTCTGAATTTGTTTCTTGAAACACTTGAACCTTCAACCATGAATTGTATTTTGAATTTCTACTTGTGCCTCAGAAACTTTGGGAGCATTCATGTTATAATGATTAGTTGTATTAAATTCGGGGAGAAAAAGGTGGGTTCTTAAGAGGTTGAGGAAGAAAAAGAAAAAGATTGGAAAAAGTAAGAAAAGAAAAGTTAAAAATAAAAGAAAAATAAAAGAAAGAGAATTGTTGGAAGAAAATGCTAAAAATAATTTTTGTGTTAATAAGTTGTGTGAAAAGGTGTAACAATTGTGCAATGAGAAAAAGGTGAATGAAGTTGTGAATGCTTGAGAATTCGAGATATGATCCTCTCATTTGTTAAACATTATTTTTGTTTCAATTACCTTAAGATATGACCCTTCTTTGTTAACTAAGCAACATTACAACCCTTGAAAGTCCTTGTGATTTGTTTTTTATGCTTTTAATATGATTTTTTTTATGAATGCATAATTTGATCAAAATGTTAGCAAGATTGTTAGGTGTCAGTCAAGTCCTTCATGTTTGTTTTTCATCCATCGATGGAGTTGTGTGTTAGGTGTGATTCATATTTGAAGTTGTGTTGCGTTAGAATTTTTACATTTGTTTTGTGCTTAGAATTTGTTTCATAGTCCTGGTGTCATTGTAGTATAGTGGTAGGAATCACTTTGCTTGTACTTTTACAATTTTAACCATACATTTGTTTTCATTCTAAAAACTTGTTGATCATGATTTTTTGGTAGTTGCTCTTATTTCTTTTAGGTTTGATTTACCATTGTTTGAGGACAAACAAAGTTTTAAGCTAGGGAGAATTTGATAAGTGCAAATCTTGACTATTTTTGTACATAAAATCTTGGGCATTTTTCGACTATATTATTATGTAAGCTTGAAGATCGTCTCGCTAAGTGGAAAGGAAGATTGTTAAGTCTCGGCGGAAGAATTACTCTTCTGAGATTGGTTTGGAGCAGCCTACCCATATTCATCTTATATTTCTATAGAATTCCAATTAAGATTTGCAATTCTATCACTAAACTTCAAAACAATTTTCTATGGGGAGAGGGTGATGGAGTTAGAAAAATTCATTGGGTTGGATGGGGTCAACTATACTTGCCTATTTATTTAATAGGTCTTGGTTTCAAAAGGGTGGAAGAGTTCAATATTATGTTGTTATTTAAAAGGATATGACACCTTTTAGAAGGAAGGAATTCGTTGTGGATTTATGTTCTTCGTGCGAGGTATGGTGATGCATCTTTATCAACATATAAGGCTGGCAACAACAGCTCTATTGCAGAATCTGTATGGTGGAAAGATATATCATCTTTAGAAAAAAAGGCACGAAGGTAATAAACTGATTGCAAACTATCATATGATTTTTGGGAAATGAGATCTTATATCTTTCTAGGTTGGAAATTGGACAGGGGAGGGCAGAATTTCAGAGATGTTTTCGGAACTTTTTCGAATTAGCAAGTCGAAGAATGTAAAAGTTGACGGGATGGGAAATTGGAATGCAGATAGTTGGCAGTCGGGTAACTTCGGTATTCCTTCAAGTCGTGAATCTGAGTTTCAGGACAGGGTGCAGGTATTGAGATCTTTATTGCAATCCTTTGTTCCAGACCGTGTTCTAGAGGACATAATTATTTGGTTATCTGATGTTATTGTCGGCTACTCTGCGAAATCAGGTAATGACCTTCTTTGTTCTGAGCTTCAACAACCATCGAATGTGGTTAGGAATGTAAAGTCTTTTGATAAGCTGTGGAAGAGTAAGATTTTGTGTCGTATCAAAGCTTTTGGGTGGAGGCTTCTTTTAAAAAGGATGTCTGTGAAGGATTGTCTTTTGTACAGAGGTATTACTTTCCTTAATCATTATGATTGTCCTTTATGTGTTGAACCTAAAAATCATACCCATCTCTTCTTCAACTGTAAATATCAAAAAGAGTGTGGTTACACATTTCGGTTTGGATCGGCGTTGCAAACAACGTTGTCAATATTCATAGTTTTTTCTTGAGTTGGGTGAATTTTTTCAAAAGAAAGAAAATCAAAGTTGGTAAGGAAGGAATTATGTGGTTATCCACTTGTTGAAATATTTGGTCTTTAAGAAATGATATTTTATTTAATGAAGACGTTAGTATTATCTCCGACCTCATTTGGAATATTATGATTACGGCATGAAGGTGGTATTTTATAGGAGATATTAGTCATTCCAATTGTAATTTTTGCAAAGATCCTTTGCATTTTTTTAGTTTAAGTTTAAATTGATTTTTAATTTCTCCTTATTGTTGGAAATTTTGTCCGTCTATTATAATCGAATTAGCTAGAGCATTCTTAGTACTCTTTTAATCGAATATCTTGCTTAAAAAAATTTGATATTTAGTGAAATTCACTTTTTATTTATGTTTTTGAAAGTTTTTTTAACAAAAAGTTATGTATGTTCAACTATTGTTTTTTTCTAAATTGTAGATGGGTTAAGTTTTATATCTTCCATCCTTTTTATATTTTCTTTTTTATTCAATAAGTTATCTTTATTAAAAAAACATATATGTGAATTAATTTGATTAATTCATTTTGTAAATTAATCAATATTAAGTTGTATCACACAATTCGTTTTTTTAGCTTTAGAAATCGATTTTTATATATTAATTAATTAATTTCTGGTCATCTAAGATCTTAACCAGAATTTAAGTTGAAATCCAAAGTCTTTCATATATTCAAAAAGTCATGAAAGTTACAATTCTAAACTACTTTCATTTCTATTTGTTAATGCAAGTTAAGTTAAAATCTTAACAATGTTGTTTTTATCACTTTATCCAAAAAAAAAAAATCATTCAAAAATATGAATTGGCTATAATTCAAAATTCTTTTAAAACTTTTAATCATTTTATCCAAACGCAACATTAGACAATATTTTTCACAGTTATGAATATATTTTTCAACTGTTCATGAAAAGAGAAATTGATAAAAATTATTGAGACATTGAATTGTTGTGCGAAAATCGTACGTTCCCACAAATTATTCCCTCGAATTAAAAAAAAATGAAAATATTAGTGGATGATATTTTAGCACACTGTTTTTAAATTAAGTAATATTTTATTCACACGCCATTCTTAGTTATTTCCAACATTTTATTCTGAAATTAAGTAAAAATATTGAATGACATTTTATTTATAATAGTGCGTGAATTTTTTAACTTACCTCAAATTATTTGTAAAAAAAAAAAGTTCCGCTGCTAACATGCGCAGAAAGTAGCGTGAACCGTCAAGCGTGTTTCTTTTCAATTACGCAGAAGAAACACCTTGGTGATGTGTTTGTATAAAAGACAAAAATCTGATTTGAGATTATTGTAATTAGAAAAATAAAAATAGAGCAAAGATATTTTCAACACTGAAAAGTGTATATTCACACGAGCCAAAATCCAAACATGATTGATATCTAGAAATTCAAAGGTAAACTCTATTACACATATAGCTAATTAACTTAGGACCCACAACCTTGATAACGCGTTTAAATCTTGCCTACTGTATATTCTTTCTTTTCTGTGTTTTATTATTTTTTTAAACTTGTTATAAAAAAATATAGATGTTAAAAAAATGAATTATAATAATAAAATTTATATAAAGTGTAATATTATGAATAATATATTATTGATGTTCAAGTATATTTGTTTGGAATGGATAAATTTATTTAATGTAATATAAATTTTGTATTTTATTTAGATATATATGTAAATTTAAAATGAGTTATTTAATTATAAAATAAATAATGATAATATAAATAATTTTCACATTTAAAAATAATAATTTTGTTTCTCAAATAAAGGTAATTATTAATTAAAATAAAATAAGTATTTTGATAATAGTGGTCCGTGAGAAAAATAAAAATTTTGATATTTAAAAATAATAATTTTGTGTTTAAAAAAATAATTATTAATTAAAATAAAATAGATATTTTGATGATAGTGGTCCGTGAGAAAAATAAAAATTTTGACATTTAAAAATAACAATTTTGTACTTCAAAAGAAATATTTTTAGTTAAAATAAAATAGGTATTTTGATGATAGTGTTCCGTGAGAAAAATATAAATTTTGACTTTTGAAAATAACAATTTTGTACTTCAAATAAAGATAATTATTAATTAAAATAAAATAGGTATATTGCTGATAGTGACCCGTGAGAAAAATAAAAATTTTGTTATTTGAAAATAATAATTTTTTTATCTCAAATAATAAAAATTATTGATTAAAATAGAATAGATATTTTTCTGATAGTGATATGTGAGATGAAAAATTACTTATGTGTTTGACTATTGAATATTATCTAATTTTATAAAATAAATTTTTAATTTTATTAAAATTTAAAAATAGATTAGTTAATGTCTTTTAATAATAAATAAATAGAATTAATTAAATTTATCGTAAAAACAAATTTAAATGTCAATATTGTATACATTTTTGCACCAATAAATACTTAATATGATAATGAGACATGTTTCAGTTGGAAAAAAAATTGATTATTAATTATTTACTTTTTAAAATATTGTATTAGTGTAAAGAAAAGAACAATTTAAGTAGTTTGACGGTAATTAATTTTAATAGAAATATAGTTGATATTTAGAAAAAAAAAATAAAAAGGAAAAAAAATAAAGTGTTAAAAAATTAAAAATGAAAGTGAGAAAATATGAGAAAAAGAAATGCGAAAGAGATTTGAAATTTGAATTAGAAGATGAGAAAGAATATGGAGAAAGTTGAAGTTTAAAATTGAAAGATTGGAATGATGCCACTTGTCACTTTGTGTAGAGTATATTGGAAAAAAATTGAGACATTAATCATTTACTTTTTAAACTCTTTGATAGTGTAAATTAATGTAAAGGAAAAGACAATTTAGATAATTTGGTGGTAGTTGATTTTAATAGATAAATAGTTGAAACCCAAATATCTTTTAAAGAATTAATAAAACAGAAAAGTATCATTTGAATGGATGTCATAATATTAAGAGGAAACAAAGTATGTAAAGTTGCATCATTAATAATCTCGTTATCCCATACATCTCTAATCTTCATACAAATATCAGTTGGAAAAATATCCTAGACAACTTCACATAGAAGTTGTTTCAAAATTCAAAGTCGAAACCAAATATTTGTATCTTCTTCTTTTAATTTAAAGTTGAAGTTAATCTCTAGTATGTGCAGTGCTTATAATATAACGTATCAAATTAGTCATTGTTAGTAGCTTTGTCCAAAAACACCTTAGATCAGCCTTTGCACATACTAGAGATTGACTTCAGCTTTAAATTAAGAAGAAGAAGATACAAATACAGAAAGAATCAACCTTTGCCAAAGAAAATACACCTTAGTGTAAGAACACAGATTGTTTCTTAGTTATATCTCTATGTTTTGATGATAGCACTTATGAATGAGCAAATTTGGATCTGAACAATGTTATTATGAAAGGCTTCATAGGTTCAAGAGCATCTTAAGTGAAGATCTGAACGCTGCTCCCAGAAGAATCTGATTACTGTCTCTTGAAGATTCTGAAGCAGGAGCCTCTAAAGCATAGAAGACTCTGCTCTGATGGATTTACACGCTCAAGCACACAAGCTGCACATACTCTGATTCAGCTCAATCTGAAGAACATCCAAGACTCTGAAGATCCAGAAGATCTCTACTCTGGAGACTCTGAAGATTCAGATTCTAATGTTGAAAGCTGAACTTACTTTGTGAAGAAGATTTAAATATGTACGTTGGCTTATCTCAACAGCTCTTTCCTCTTTTGTGCTAGACACAAGGACACAGACAAAAAGGTTTTATCTGTGCATTCCATTCTAAGGAACGTTTCTGCAAAGTGAAGACAAAAGGCATTAGGCTTGTTTCAGCACAACCTCCAATGAAAAGACAAAAGGCTTCAGGCTTTTCTGCACAGCCTTCAACGTTAACAAGACTTCATGGATCTAAGTGCCTATATAAAGAAGTCCACTCCATCTTCTTCAGTATCGAACTTCTAGCAAAATATCTCATCAAAGCAAAACTCTCAAAGCTCTTATTATTTTATTTTGCTATAACATTGTTCTTAACTTAAGAGAAATATCACAGTTGTGATAACAGCTTATTAGAAGCATTCATACTCTTGTATAAGTTTTACTTTGTTTGTAAAAGGTTTTCCTTAAGAGGATCCAGTTGGGATCAGTTGCTCTTGAGAAGACTAAGAACAGTTGTTCTTAGGTGTTGCTATTGTAATCTGTTTGATTAAATAGTGGATTAAGTACTTGACAGAGAAAGGCAAATCACTCTTGAGAGGGTGGACTGGAGTAGTTGTATTCAACGAACCAGGATAAAAATATCTGTGTTTAAATCTTTGATTTTTAGTCTAACTTATTCACCCCCCCCCCCCTTCTAAGTTATTTTCTCACCTTCAGTTGGTATCAGAGCTCCGGTTCTGCGTGTGCTCCACTTAACCGTGACAGTTAAAGATCCAGTGAGAAAGATACTTTGATATTTATTTGGTTGTCAATATGGGTGATACTTCTACATCAACTTACAACAACAAATATGAAGGAGATAGGATCAGTACTAAGCCACCCATGTTTGATGGGGAAAAATTTGACTATTGGAAAGATAGAATAGAAAGTTTTTTCCTTGGGTATGATGCTGATCTTTGGGATTTGGTCATTGATGGATATGAGCATCCTACTGGTGAGGATGGCAAAAAGATTGATAGAAAATCAATGACTGAAGTGCAGAAAAGAGATTTCAAGAATCACCACAAAGCCAGAACTATATTGCTTAATGCAATCTCTCATACTGAGTATGAGAAGATTACTAACAGAGATACTGCTCATGACATGTTTGAGTCACTCAAAATGACTCATGAGGGAAACTCTCAGGTTAAAGAGACCAAGGCTCTGGCGCTCATACAGAAGTATGAGGCATTTAAAATGGAAGAGTCTGAAAATGTAGAAACTATGTTTTCTAGATTTCAGATTCTTACAGCTGGTCTGAAAGTTCTGGACAAGGGCTACTCAACGTCAGATCATGTCAAGAAGATCATCAGAAGTCTTCCCACCAGATGGAGACCAATGGTGACTGCATTGAAGATGGCAAAAGATCTGAACAAGATCTCTTTAGAAGAACTTATCAGTTCTTTGAGAAGCCATGAAATTGAGCTGGAGAAAGATGAACCCCAGAAGAAAGATAAAGGTAAATCCATAGCTTTAAAATCTAAAAAATATGTTAAAGCTTTGCAGGTAAAAGAAGAAAGCTCTGAAGAATCTTCTTCTGAAGAAGAAGATGAACTGTCCATGCTTTCCAGAAGAATCAACAAGCTCTGGAAGCACAAGGGAAAGAAGTTTAACAACTTCAGAAAAGCTGACCACAGGAAGGAATCTTCTGGACACAGAAGATCTAGAAAGAAAGAGGTCACATGCTATGAATGCAAGGAACCTGGGCATTACAAAAATGACTGCCCCAAACTTCTCAAGGAAAAACCCAAGAGAAAGTTTGATAAAAAGAAGAAGGTTCTTATGGCAACTTGGGATGATTCAGATGAATCTGAATCTGAATCTGAAGCAGAAGAAGAGTGTGCCAACATGGCATTAATGGCTGGAATAGAAGATCAGAATGAAGAATCATCATCTGGATCTGAGTCAGACTCTGACTCTGACTCTGACGCTGAAGAGGTAATGACTAAACTTACCAAAGAAGAACTTATAAAGGTGTTATCAGAAGTTCTGAAGAGCTATAATAATATCAAACTCAAAAACAAGAAGCTGAAAAGCAATCTTGAATCTGAGATTGATAATCTGAAAACAGAACTTGTTGAGCAGAAAGAAATAAATATAAAAATCAAAAATGATTTGGAAATTGCCCAACAAGAATCTGACTCTGAAGCTAAGTCATCTGAAAATATTTTGGAAAAATATGACTCTAGATTTCAGAGGTTCCTCACTAAAAGCATAGACAGAAGCAAGATGGCTTCTATGATATATGGAGTTAGTAGGAATAAAAGAAAGGGAATTGGATTTAAATCTTCTTCTCTTGAAAAAGATGTAAGACCAATACCTGTAGATGATCTGATCATTAAGATAACTCCTTTATACTCTAATTTTAAATTTGGTCATTTAAATGATATTAAACACACGAGTTCTGAAAAGAATACTCATGTGTTTAGATCTAAGGCTAGTCTAAACAAAAACTATGTTGAAAAACAAAAGTTTAGACAAACCTACAAGGCAACTAACCCTAAAGGACCCAAGAAGATCTGGGTACCTAAAGACAAAATAATCCCTGTTGCAGATGTCCTTAGCAGCAAGGTCAGGACACCAATCATGGTACCTGGACTCTGGATGCTCACGACACATGACAGGAGAAAGGTCTATGTTCCAAAGCCTGGAACTTAGATCTGGAGGGGACGTGAAATTTGGAGGGAACCAGAAGGGCAAGATCATTGGCTCTGGAACAATAGGTAATGGCAACCTACCCTCTATTTCTAATGTTCTGTTAGTTGAAGGATTGAAACATAATCTATTGTCCATAAGTCAATTAAGTGACAATGGTTATGATATAATCTTTAATCAAAAATGTTGCAAAGCTGTATGTCAAAAGGATGGTTCTATCCTATTCAATGGAAAGAGGAAACACAACATTTATAAAATTAACCTTTCAGAACTTAAAGTTTAAAATGTAAAATGCCTCTTATCTGTGAATGATGAGCAATGGGTCTGGCATAGAAGATTGGGGCATATTAATATGAGACGTATATCTCAGATTAATAAACTCAATCTGGTCAGAGGACTTCCTAAGTTGAAGTTCAACTCAGATGCTCTGTGTGAAGCATGTCAAAGAGGTAAATTTTCAAAATCACATTTTAAATCAAAAAATGTTGTTTCTACCTCCAGACCATTGGAATTACTTCACATTGATCTGTTTGGACCAGTGAAAACTGCATCCATCAGAGGCAAGAAGTATGGGTTAGTCATCGTAGATGACTACAGCAGATGGACATGGGTAAAGTTTCTAAAACACAAGGATGAGTCTCATTCTGTGTTCTTTGACTTCTGCAATCAAGTCCAGACTGAAAAAGATTGCAAAATTATTAAAGTCAGAAGTGATCATGGTGGAGAATTTGAAAATAAACATTTTGAAAAATATTTTTCTGAAAAAGACATGATTTCTCCTGCCCTAGAACTCCACAACAAAATGGAGTTGTAGAGAGGAAAAATAGAACATTGCAAGAAATGGCCAAAACCATAATCAATGAGACAAATCTGGCAAAATATTTTTGGGCAGAAGCAATTAACACAGCTTGTTATATTTAGAACAGAGTGTCTATAAGACCTCTTCTGGAAAAGACTCCCTATGAATTGTGGAGAAACAGAAAGCCTAACATTGCTTATATTCATCCTTTTGGATGTATTTGTTTTATGCTTAATACTAAAGATAATCTGAACAAGTTTGATTCCAAAGCACAGAAGTATTTCATGCTTGGTTATTCTGAACGCTTTAAAGGCTACAGAGTATTCAATACTGAAACACAGATTGTGGAAGAATCTATTCATGTTAGATTTGATGATAAGTTTGGCTCTGAAAAGCCAAAGCAGTTTGAAAGTTCTGCAGATAGAGAAGTGATTCTCACAGACTCTGAAGGCTCAGAGGCAGAAAAGGCAAAAAACAAAGAATCTGAAGCAACCCCAGACGCTACACCTTTGACCTTCCAACTAAACAACTTGCATATTTCTGAAAGACCAACTGTCAGAGGATCTTCTTCCAGAATCAAAGCTTCTCATCCAGAAGATGTGATAATTGGAAAGAAAGATGATCCAATAAGGACAAGATCATTTCTCAGAACTTCTGAATCTTCTTTATTTGGCTTAGTGTCAATGATAGAACCAACATCTGTAGATGAGGCTCTGGAAGATAATGAATGGATTATAGCTATGCAAGAAGAGCTGAATCAATTCACCAGAAATGAAGTTTGGGATCTGGTTCCTAGACCTAAAGGATTCAATGTTATTGGAACAAAATGGGTCTTCAGGAATAAGCTGAATGAAAAGGGAGAAGTAGAAAGGAATAAGGCAAGGCTGGTTGCTCAAGGATACAGTCAACAAGAAGGTATTGATTACACTGAGACATATGCTCCAGTGGCAAGGTTAGAATCTATTCGTCTTCTTATTTCATTTGCTGCACAGAATAACATCACTCTGTATCAGATGGATGTTAAAAGTGCTTTTCTTAATGGTATTATAGAAGAAGAAGTATATGTCCACCAACCTCCTGGTTTTGAAAGTGAAAACTTTCCAGATCATGTTTTCAAATTAAAGAAATCTCTTTATGGATTAAAACAAGCTCCCAGAGCTTGGTATGAGAGGTTAAGCAACTTCCTTCTGAAGAAAAATTTTATCAGAGGAAAAGTGGATACAACTTTATTCTGTAAAACTGTTAAGAAAGATTTGTTGATTTGTCAAATTTATGTAGATGACATTATTTTTGGATCAACAAATATTACGCTTGGAAAGGAGTTTGCTAAATGTATGCAGGAAGAATTTGAAATGAGCATGATGGGAGAATTGAGATTCTTCTTGGGAATCCAAGTCAACCAGACTCCAGAGTGCACCTACATACATCAAACCAAATATGTTAAAGAGCTTCTGAAGAAGTTCAACATGGTTGATAGCAAAATGGCAAAGACTCCAATGCACCCTACAAGCACTCTAGGTAAGGAAGAGGTAAGTAAGAAGGTGGATCAAAAACTCTACAGAGGTATGATAGGATCTCTTCTATACTTGACTGCTTCTAGACCAGATATTTTGTTTAGTGTCTGCTTATGTGCAAGATTCCAATCAGATCCTAGAGAATCACACTTAACAGCTGTTAAGAGGATTCTAAGGTATCTGAAAGGTACTACTAACATGGGTTTGTGTTACAGAAGATCTGATGAATTTTCATTAGTTGGATTCTGTGATGCTGACTATGCTGGAGACAGAGTTGAACGTAAAAGCACTTCTGGAAGCTGTCAGTTTCTTGGAAGTCATCTGATCTCATGGTACAGCAAGAAGCAACCTACCATTGCACTATCAACTACAGAGGCAGAATACATTGCTGCTGCTGGATGTTGTACGCAGATGCTCTGGATGAAGAGTCAATTAGAAGATTATCAAATCTATGAGAGTAATCTTTCTATCTTCTGTGATAATACTTCTGCTATATGTTTGTCAAAAAATCCAATCTTGCATTCTAAGGCAAAACATATAGAAATTAAACATCACTTCATCAGAGACTATGTTCAGAAGGGTGTAATTAATTTAGCTTTTGTTGATACAGATCATCAATGGGCTGATATTTTCACAAAACCCCTTGCTGAAGATAGATTTAAGTTCATTCTGAAAAATATTTGTATGGATTTTTGTCCAGAGTAATATTTATCAGAGGCAACCTCTCAGATGCAAAATGTTTAATGATCTGAAGTATTTCATCTGACTATTCGTTCATTTATATTTATTCAATTATTTCTGTGTGAAACTCTGAACTAACAAGCTCAGAAGATCTGAAAGTTGGAAACGTTTCATTTCTTGAGAGACATCAGATGCACATACAAAGCAAACACGTGTCACTCAGTATCTGAAACGATGGAGTGCTCAACTGAATTGACGTTTGAGGTATTGCTTTGAAAATCTCATTTTTCTTGGTTTTCCCCCCAGCTGCCATAAATTTAAAGTGAAATGATTATTTTCATTAAATGCTGTCCAAACGTGCGTAAGTGTCTTTTGTTGTGCCCTATGCTTGATTATTGGTTCTCTATAAATATCACCTATCACACTATTTTCACACTTTCCACATTCACTACATTCATGTGTTTCTGTTCTCTCTTCAAACTCTACCAAAACCCTAAACCTAAACCAAGATCTTCTTCTTCTTCAATAGCGTCTACTTCAAACACTGCTGTAAAATCCAACAAGACTATAATGTACAAAGAACCAGAACGAACCTTATTCACCCCAGTGGCAGATCTTGAGGTTCTATGTGAAAGCTTTATTGATCTTGATTCGTTAAAGGAAAATGGGTTTGACCTAACTCCTGCCATTAAAGCTCAAGGTTGGGAGAAATACTTTGAAAGATTGATGGGTCCTGTATATCCATCACTGGTAAAGGAATTCTGGATTCATGCAAGCGCTGGTCCTAAGTTTATTCATTCATCGGTTCTTGGAATGGAGATAGTTATTACTGAGAAACTGATCAGGCAACTGTTCAGTTATACCGAATCTGATGGAGTTTCAAACCTTGCTTCTTCTCGCATTGATATGGCTAGGGTTTATGAAGAAATTACTATAGCTGGAATGCCATCAAGTAAGGTTAAAGATCTGAAACCCATTTATAGGATCTGGGCAAAAATATTTATGAGTACATTTTTTCACAGAAAACCATCCAACTCACCAGACTATGTGAGTTCGGAACATCTGTATTTCATGTACTGCATTAGCCAGAATGTCAAAGTGGATCTACCGTATCTAATCTTCAGTCATCTACTAACTCATGTCAAAGAAACCAGAGAGGAGGTAAGAGCTAAAGCTGGTAAAGTTAGAACTTGGATACCCCTAGGAAGATTGATTTCAGACATCCTTGTTGAGAACAAGCTGGTACAGCATCTGACAGATGCGAAGATTACAGAAGATCTGACTTACATCATTGGATCTGAAATAAATGGACTCAATATGAAAAGGATGAAAATCATTTCAGAATTGAAAGGACAACTAAGGAAGATAAACTCTGAAGAGGTTCAAGGCAGAAGAATTCCTGTGGAAGACTTTCCACTATTCAGTGCAGATGAACCAAAGGAATTTGTCTGGATGTACATTACTGAATGTCTAAAGGAAGGAATTCCTCTACCTATTAATCTTGTTCAGAAACCAGGAGAAGAATTGCCCAATCTGATGAAGGAAAGGCGTAGTAAGAGGAAAGCTGAAGAAGGATCAGTTCAGAAGAAGAGAAAAGCATCTGAAGTTTCAAGAAAGAAGAAGAAAGAAGGAAAGAAAGCCAGAATCAGTTCTAGAGAAGCCACTCTGGAAGAGATCAGAGACACCATTCATCAGGTATTAGCATCTGATCCTACACATACTATTCATTCACCCCTTTCATCACCACAACTCTCTCCAAACCTTAGACAAAGAACTTCTAAACCCAAACAGTCTGTCAATCTTTTATCTGAACCACTCTCCTCTGAACCAGTAAATTTACAACCATCTCCTGTACCAATTCCATCTGAACCTCAACCTCAAATAATTCAAATAGAAATTCTACCAACAGAACCAACTCAACCAGAAAACACTCAAACAGAAATTCCACAACCAACTTTGTCACAACCAGAGAATCCCCAATTAGAGACTTTCCAACCAGAAACAATTATTTCAGAACAAGACCAACCAGAGACTGTTCAAACTGAACACTCTGAACAAACAATTCCCTCAGAAGATCCAAATCTTTCTGACAATATTCTTGATATTCAACCCCTCAATCAATCAATTATAATTTCTTCAACATCTGTTCACTCAGATGAATCTTCTGATTCATCTGATTCATCTGATTGTGATTCAGAGTCACTCAAACTAGCTCGTTCTGAAAGTGTTATGAAGAAACATCTTAACATTTCCATGTTTCATACCCCACCAAACTCTCCATCTCATCAACAACCATCTGAAATTCAACCATCTGAAACTCAAACATCTGGAACCCAAACCATTCCTCAACCACCTGAAACCAATCCATCTGAAAATCAGACTTTTCCTCAACCATCTGAACTCCCTCAATCTGACATCCACACATCTCAACCACCATCACCTCAACCACAACCATCTGAACCTACTCCTGTTAACACCCCTAATCCTTTTTCCTCTGAACAGTCTGAACAGTCAGATCTAGGATCATGTGTTAATACTATGTTTGAAATTTTCAAAAAGGAGTTAGATTCTGAATATGATCGTGTTAAGGATGTATGCATGTCTAGTTTGGATCCAACTGTTTCAAATACTGCTTGGAAGCGCTTCATCTGGATGTTCAACAAAGCTGCCTTAAAAGTTAGAGCTAAATGCTCTAAGCTTGCTAAGAATAAATTTGCAGAATTAATCAAGGTAACTTTGATGAACATGCCTCCTCCTCCTCCTGTGTTACTTTTGGAAGCTGCTCCTCCAGTAGTTCCTGAATCTGAAATGGTTGAACAAGCTTCTGATGAAAACCAATCTGAAGGGAACCCTGCTGCTACTGCATCTGCTCCGTCTTCATCTGTGGTTGCAGAACTTGTGAATGATGTGAAGGATATAAAGGACTGGATGATCAAGCAAGAGAAGACAACTGATGAAATCAAGACCTGGATGTCTAAGCAAGAAGAGTCAGCTGCCAAGATGACAGAGCTTCTGACCCTTATTGCCTCTCGCCAGACTTAGTTTTATTTGTTGTTTTGCACATGAACTGCCTTTGCTGTCTGTTTTTTTTTTGTTGTGTTATGTGTTTTGGCGTCTGCCTGTTTGACTGTCAACTTTGGTTTGTTTTAATTGCATGATAATGTGTTTGCTCCTATATGCCTCTTTTCTTCTGTATCTTTCCGTCTTTGAAAATCTTTTTGATTATGACAAAAAGGGGGAGAAAAAGAGAAACTGAGTATTCAACCTATAAGCAATTACTAAAACTGAAATTCAGACATTTTATTAACTTACCTTGAATTTAAGTCTTTCAGATTACATTGATATATCTGACATAATTCATTGAAGTTACCCTGAGACTGTTTCAACCAAAACCTGATCCTCTAAAGAAAATCTGAGTATTCAATCAACTCTGATAACTCTGATATCTTACTCTGATACATTTATTCTGAAAGAGAATTCAAGCAAGATGATAACCAGGCGCTCTGACTAAAGGAAGTCATATTTATCTGGCATCAAGATTTGATTATGAACTTTTTCATCAGGCTCTGAATCTGAAATATATTTAATCAGAAAGGGAAGTATTCTATTCTATTGAAGTATTTATTTCAGGGGGAGATTGTTAATCTCAGGGGGAGTTTTAATTCATACTCTTTATTGAACAAAATTTCTCATGTTTTGTCATCATCAAAAAGGGGGAGATTGTAAGAACACAGATTGTTTCTTAGTTATATCTCTATGTTTTGATGATAACACTTATGAATTTTGTATTCAAGAATTATATACTCTAAATTTGTTCTAGACTGTTTGCTACAGGTACTAAAGAAAATATTCTTAAAAGAGCAAATTTGGATCTAAACAATGTTATTATGAAAGGCTTCATAGGTTCAAGAGCATCTTAAGTGAAGATCTGAACGCTGCTCCCAGAAGAATCTGATTACTGTCTCTTGAAGATTCTGAAGCAGGAGCCTCTAAAGCATAGAAGACTCTGCTCTGATGGATTTACACGCTCAAGCACACAAGCTGCACATACTCTGATTCAGCTCAATCTGAAGAACATCCAAGACTCTGAAGATCCAGAAGATCTCTACTCTGGAGACTCTGAAGATTCAGATTCTAATGTTGAAAGCTGAACTTACTTTGTGAAGAAGATTTAAATATGTACGTTGGCTTATCTCAACAGCTCTTTCCTCTTTTGTGCTAGACACAAGGACACAGACAAAAAGGTTTTATCTGTGCATTCCATTCTAAGGAAAGTTTCTGCAAAGTGAAGACAAAAGGCATCAGGCTTGTTTCAGCACAGCCTCCAATGAAAAGACAAAAGGCTTCAGGCTTTTCTGCACAGCCTTCAACGTTAACAAGACTTCATAGATCTAAGTGCCTATATAAAGAAGTCCACTCCATCTTCTTCAGTATCGAACTTCTAGCAAAATCTCTCATCAAAGCAAAACTCTCAAAGCTCTTATTATTTTATTTTGCTATAACATTGTTCTTAACTTAAGAGAAATATCACAGTTGTGATAACAACTTATTAGAAGCATTCATACTCTTGTATAAGTTTTACTTTGTTTGTAAAAGGTTTTCCTTAAGAGGATCCAGTTGGGATGAGTTGCTCTTGAGAAGACTAAGAACAGTTGTTCTTAGGTGTTGCTATTGTAATCTGTTTGATTAAATAGTGGATTAAGTCCTTGACAGAGAAAGGCAAATCACTCTTGAGAGGGTGGACTGGAGTAGTTGTATTCAACGAACCAGTATAAAAATATGTGTGTTTAAATCTTTGATTTTTAGTCTAACTTATTCAACCCACCCTTCTAAGTTATTTTCTCACCTTCACTTAGATCTATTTCAAGATGCAGACCTAACTGGAATAAAACCTTTTAATACTCCTATGCAACCTCACCTACAGTTGCACAAAGGATCTGGTGAACTTCTGCCTGATCCTACTGAGTTCAGAAGATTGATTGGAAGACTTTTATATCACACACATTTCAGGCCTGAAATATTATATGCTGTGAGCAAGCTTAGTCAGTTTCTAAGTGCTCTTACTATTAAGCATATGTTAGCTGACATTCATGTCTTGAAATACCTCAAAGGAAGGCATGGTAATGGTTTGTTCTTTAGCTTATCATCAGCTCTTACACTTAAAGGTTTTTTAGACTCTGATTGGGGAGCATGCCCTGATACTAGAAGGTCAACAACTGGTTTTTGCTTTTTTCTTGGTAACTCTCTGATTAGTTTGAAAAGTAAGAAGCATGAAACAATGTCCAAATCTTCCTCTGAAGTTGAATATCGAGCCTGGGCACAAGCCACATGTGAAGGGCAATGGCTTTTATATTTGTTGCAAGATTTTCATATCAATCATCCAGCTTCTATTGTGACAATAAATCGGCGCTTCATATAGCCGCTAATCTTGTGTTACATGAGAGAACTAAGCACATTGAGAATGATTGCCATGTAGTAAGAGACAAACTACAGGTAGGCATCCTTCATTTGCTTCCCATTAATTCCAAGGATCAAGTGGCTGACATCTTGGAAAAATATTTGCATGTGTGACTTTTTAGCAGCCTTCAAAACAAGCTAGGAATGATCAACATCTATTCCATCTTGAGGGGGTGTTAAGAATGATGAACAATGCACATAATGTGAGCTTTCTTAATGTGCAAGTTACAACTGTAATCATTAGTTAGTTAAGTTAAGGTATAACTAACTCTAACTCACTATATATACTTAATGCATTGTAATGATACAATTCAGTTGTGAAATATATTAATACTTCTTCTTCTTCTTCCTTAAGATGCAAGCTTTTTCATTTCCATAATGCATAAGTTGTATTCTTCTCTTAATTTAAAGATGAAGTCAATCTCTAGTATATGCAATGCTTATAATATAACTTATCAAATTAGTCATCAATAGTAGCTTTGTCCAAAAACCTTATTAAAAACTATTTAGTAATATTTGTATCTAAAAAAACCTCCTAAATTTTTATTTATTATCATAACTAATCCCCTAATTATTGATATTTTAAAAAAACTTAGAAAAAATCAAGGTAAATAATAGAAATATTATTTTCCTTAATAATTCTAATAGTAATAAACCCTCTCGTAATATAATTCCTACAAAATACGATCCCTAAAACCTAAAGACAACTCTTAAGATAGTCTAAAAAGTCAAAATGGTCCTTCTTTGACTTTTTAGGTCAACAGTATAGACCAGATGACTGGAGAAGGTACTTTGGATGTGCCAAAGACCTATATTGAAAAAGGTTGTTAAAATTTGGGGTACGACATTCTCTATGAATCATCATACGTTTTCCACACTTGTTACTTTAATCAAAAGAGACAATCATTTAAATAAATGATGAAAAATTGGGTTTTTTATGGTTTGATTCGAAACAAGAAGGAATTTTGATTCAAATCAATCTGGAGAGAATAAAAAAGGAACACTTTTTAAAGCAAATAATTTGAATCATTATTTACACTTGATTCAAATCAAATGAGATTATGATTTGAATCATGTTCAACTTTTGATCGAAATAAAATGACCCTAAATGTAATTCCAGTTTTTAACAAGTGAATAATTTGAATCAAATATTACACATGATCCAAATCAAATACCAAAAACATCAAAATTAAAATGTATTAACTTTTTTATTCAAGCTACTCATGTAGAAAAGATAAAATAATAACTTTCAAAAGGTCAAAAAGGAAATAGCTAACAAGGGTCAAATAAATATAATGTGAAATGAAAAGGGTTTTTAAGGGTACAATTACATAGCCAAAATGATTAAAATAAAATGGAAAGAAAGTTTACTATCATATAGATGAATTGAAATAATATACAAATTGCAAATGCACAATGAAACAATAATCGAATTGTAAAACATCAAAACACAATATATACTTAAAACACGTAAACAATACCAAAATATACTATGTGCTTTCACCTTTATGAAAAAAATTTATTTTGTTAGAAATCTATTATGAAGCATTCTCCATACTGAAAGTGATACTTTTGAAGGAATCGCCTTATTTATAAACATTTGGCCAATAATGGTTATAAAAGCTCTGAACATCCACCATTAAACTCTTATAATCTCTTTTGCAAAAAAATTAATTGATATGTTCTAACTACCTAAGTCTATATGAAAAGTATAATTCCATTAAATTGAACTCTTCTTACTCCGGAATTCAAAAACTAATTGATCATCATGCATTTGTTTATCAACACCTTATACCACATACCCCTCATTTATGTTTTAACTTTCTAATCCCATTTGCCTATCAATGAGACGTTGAACATCCTCAAATTTACAATCCCCAAACCTCCTTCTTCGATTGGCCTACATACCTTCTCTTAACTAACCAAACTCATTTTCTCTCTTCTTTGCAGAAACTATATAAAATATTTGAATATAAGTTCTAATTTAGAAATGATGCCTATTAGAGCCTTTAACAAAATGCAAAAGTAAACACAATTTCATATAAAACTAGTTATAAAAAGACAAATCTACTACCAATAGACAAATACTTCTTGTTCCATTTTATCATTTGGATTTCAATGTCTTTATCATCCGATTTTGAGTTTTTTTTTAACTTTAGAATTTTCCCTATTGAGTGACATTTGAAATACATTGAGCATATTTTTTAATTTTGGATGCATGTTGCTTCTTCAGTCCAATTATGATGAACATTGATCCATACCACTTAAATATTTTGTAAGTTAACTTTCAAGTTGGACATCGATTCAAACAACAACAAATTTGTCTTTATGATCAAAATATTCAACCACTTCTTCTCACCTATGATCAAGATATTGTCTGCTTATTATAAGTTAGAGAATCTGTTAAATATGTAATTCATTGTTTTAGAAAAATTAGATTTGATTTAAAAAGATTAGATTAGATATTTTTGGGATTTTATAGTTTGGGCTTTGGCCTGGGGTGCAAGCTAACCTAAATCTATAAATTGGGAGAAACCCTTATTTTGTAAACATCTCATTTCATCATATTTTGAAATTTACAGTTTGCAGTTGCAAGTGAAATAACACAATTTCCACAGTTTATGGGCAGAGAGTTCTCTGCAGAAAATTGTTCATCTTCTTCTTCTCCAACGTTTGCTTTTTTTCTTTCTTTCATTGTTATTACGTGAGTTGAAAAAAATCTTAAGATCAATATTGATTAAGTGAAATTCTCAATAGGTTGTGGTTGAATTTCCAACATCTGGTATCAGAGCTCCGATTACGATTCAAGGAAGGAAAGTCGTGATGGTGATGAATCATCCAAATGATCACTTTCCGGCAAACCTTCCAATTCTCAAGAAAGATAGTTATGAAATTTGTGCAAGAAAATTAAGGTGGATTTCTGTTATCAAGATCTTTGGGATCTTGTGAAGGGAGGAGTAGCACCAATTGCAGAAAACGCGACGGATCAAGAAAAGGCAGCATTCAAAGAATTGAAGAAGAAAGATTCTAAAGCTTTCTTTATAATCCACCAATATGTAGATCCAGATGATTTTGAAAAGGTTAATGATGTAGAATCAGCGAAGGAAGTGTGGGAGATTCTTGAAAATTTGTTTGGAGGCGTAGAAAAGGTGAAAGAGGTGAGGTTACAAACTCATAAGAGAACCTATGAATTGCTTCAGATGGAAGAAAGTGAAAGTATATCATATTTATTCACTAGAGTTAGAAAGCTGGTGAATCAAATCAAGATATGTGGAGAAGTGTTGACATCAAGATCAGTTATTGCAAATATCTTCAAGTCGTTGGCTCCAAAATTCGACCATGTGGTAGTAGCCATAGAAGAGTCGAAAGACTTGTCAACATTGACGAAGAAAGAGCTTCAAGGGACGCTTGAGTCTCATGAACAAAGGATGACTGAGAGAGCTACAGAAAAGTCGAAGAGTGACATGGCTTTGCAAATGCAGTCAGAAAAGGAAAGGAAAGGCAAAGGAAGCTGGAATGGCAACAACGGTAGAAGAGGCTACAACAATTCGACTGGTTGAAATCAACAGAAAGGAAGCTGGTCGAATCAAAGAAAACCCTAGAACCAAGGCAACCAAAGAGGTAGTGCTGCAGGTAGAGGAAGAGGTGGTGAAGGAAAGCCTGAAAAAAGTTACATTTAGTGTTTTAATTGTCAGAAGTATGGTCACTATTTTTGTGAATGTCGAGAAAAGAAGAATCAAGAAACTAATGCAGATGGTGAAGCATGAAAAAGAAGAGATGTTGTTAATGGTCACAACAAGAGACAGAAAGAGATCCCAGGACCAGTGGTACTTGGACTCAGGATGCTCATCACACGTGACTGGAAGGAAATATTGTTTTATCAACATGAAGCCCTCATTGAAGAACATAGTGAAATTTGCACATGATAATACTCTAGCAGCTGAAGGTATTAGCAATGTTTTAGTTATGAGGAAAGATGTCAAGAGGTCAACAATTTCCAATGTGTTATACATACCAGGCATGAAGAGTAATTTGCTCAGTATAGACAGCTAGTCGAATAAAACTACAATGTGTCGATCAAAGACAAGATGATTAGAGTTCTCGACATAGGTGGTAGGTTGATCTTGAAGGCTATAATGTCTCAGAATAAGACCTTCAAGATTGAACTCAATATGATGGAGCACAAGTGCCTAGCAACTGTAGCCAGCAGAGATGAATGGTTATAGCATTTTCGACTAGGCCATCTTAACTTCAATGACATCAGAGAGCTAAAGAGGAGAAATATGGCTTTAGGATTACCTAAAATTGATATTCTAAGTGAAGTTTGTGAAGAGTGTGTTCAGTCGAAAAAATACAAGAATAGCTTCAGCAAGGATGCAGGAAGAAAGTCGAAGGAATTCTGGAAGTCATATACTCTGATGTATGTGGTCCAATCCAGGTGGATTCGATTGCAGGCAACAAATACTTTGTCATGTTCGTAGATGATTCAAGTCGAAAGCTATGGAATTACCTCATCAAGAAGAAAAGTGAGGTGATCGAGGTATTTTCCATATTCAAATTTATGGTCAAAAGACAGAGTGGTCGAGAGCTGAAAATTCTGAGGACTGATGGTGGTGGAGAGTATGTGTCGAAAGAGTTTGATGCATTATGTGAAAAAGAAGGGATTGTGCATGAGGTGGTGCCACCCTACACTCCACAACAAAATGAAATTGCAGAAAGAAAGAATAGAACCATCATGAACATGGTGAGAAGTATGTTGAATGGAAAGCATTTACCCACGAAATTATGCGGAGAAACGGTTTCAACAACAACATACATATTAGACAAATATCTGACAAAGAAGCTTGAAGGAATCACACCAGAAGAATGTTGGTCTGGTGTCAAGCCTAGCCTCAGTCACTTGAAGGTGTTTGGATCTATAGCATATAGACATGTGTCAGACCAGTTGAGAAGGAAGCTTGATGATAAGTCAAATTAGATGATCTTAATAGGATATCATTAGACTAGAGGCTACAAGTTGTTCGACCTAGTGAATAAGCAGGTAGTGATCAGCAGAGACGTGATCATAGACGAGCTTAAAGAATGGGATTGGACTGAGAATGTCAAGAAGGATTCAGTGAGAATCTCTTGTGAAGAACCAACCACTGAAGTTGAAAGTGAAGTTCGACAGGAACAAGTCAGAGATGAAGTAGACCCAAGCAGACCTCGATGAACAAGGCACATGCCTGTAAGGTTGCAAGAATGTGTGATTCCATCAGATGATATGGTCGATGAAGAAGGTGAGCTTGTACATTATGCTTTCTACGCAGATGTCGAACCGTTCAATGCAGCTGAGACATTGAAAGATTCGAAGTGAATGAAAGTAATGAATGAGGAGTTAGACTCCATCAAAGTCAACAGAAGGCAATACCATGCGCACGAGGGTTTAATCCTCTTTCTTCCTTGTGAATTTTTTGAAGACCTTTCATTCTCTCCCTCTTCATAAAACTCGTGCGGGACCCTCATATTAATTCCTTTGCATACATGAAAAAATATCTTCCTACAAACCTCAATCCACCTCATATTTCCACTTCCTTCGTAACACTTCATCAATACCATGATACTACTCTCCCTCTCATTATGAACTTTTCACTTTCTTCATGCTCTTAGCTTCCTCTGAACCATTTTTCCACTCAAAGCTACAGTAGCAAAAATCACCAAGGCATCACCATTCCATAAAAAATAACACTCATATTACTCCAGAAGCCTTTGTATTTTTTTCTCTCAGGATATTTCACATCGCACCACCCAACACCTATTTTTCCTCATCCCTAATATTAAAACAACCTGTAAATTTTTTCCACAACCAAATCCAAACAGATAACACCATCACTGATCGCAAAACCTTTAACCATTCAAATACCTTGACAAACATAACCTTCATATAACAACAAATGACAACCATGTTCTTATAATTTTCACACACGTGAATAGAGGAAACAAAACTCCCACACATTCCTCCAAGTCTATAAATTTTCCACACTCCATAAACTACCTTCAAGTTACACTCAATAAATCACCGTGAATCCACCGTCTTTCCCATCGACAACCACTTCGCAACAACTCAAAATCGCGGCTGCAAGCAAACGAGCTTCGAGTGCACCTACATTCCGTTGTCGGTAATGTTTTTGTTTCGACCTTTTTGTATCTCGTTCAATATATGTGTACTTGTTAGTGTGTTAATATGGTTTCTATGTTTTTAATGCTTGTATTTGATTGTGTGTATATGTTAATAGTATATGTTAATTGTTTGCTTTATATTGTATGTCGTCCAAAGTGCAGCATTTAAGTTTCCACTTGTTGTAGTAAGTCCTAAACTTTCATGTAGTGACATGAGTTGTGGATGTAAGAGCCGTGTGTGAGTGGTTCACACACAGTAAATATGTGTAAATGTGTTTTTAGTGGTACAGTTTTTAAATAATTGTATGTATTATGAAGAAAATATGTTATCTTGTAAGTAATGTGATTAGAGTATATCTAGTTAATGTTAATTTTTGCTATGTAAGTTCTATGCATGTTGTAATATGATGAGATCCATGTGTTTTCTTGATTTTAATTATTTCCACCTTTTTTTTAATTTTATTTATATAATACTAGAAAAAATAAAAAATATATAGAACATTTTAATTATTTATGTTTGGTATTTCAATTCTATTTTCATTGGTCATTTGTTAAATATTTGAAAAATGTAAAAAAAGAAAACTTTATTTTAATCTTTTTTATTTTTTGTGATATTTGAAAATGTAAAAAAAAAATATTAGTTTAATTATTAATCAATTTAAAGATTTTTATTTAATATTGATTAATTAAATTATTAACTAATCTTATTAAATATTTATATTTAAATCAATTAATAATTCTCTTATTGTCCGATTTTATCTTGCGACTGTTTTACCTTCTATGTTTTGAGCTTATTTTTCGTGACTGTCTGTTGATTATATGTCTTGATGATTTATCCATGATGCTTTGTCGTGATTGTCTGTTATTCCCACGATGCTTTGTCATGATTGTTTTCTTTGTCTATGGATTTTCTCATGATGCTTTTCCGTGATTGATCTTGTCTCACGATG
The DNA here is from genome assembly GCA_963859935.3 of Lathyrus sativus. NCBI lineage: Eukaryota > Viridiplantae > Streptophyta > Magnoliopsida > Fabales > Fabaceae > Lathyrus > Lathyrus sativus. The sequence continues at coordinate 652,158,388 of OZ012741.1, read as the reverse complement.
CTTTATCGTGTACTTTCTGTTTATTTTACACGATACTTTGTCGTGTACTTTCTATCTGTTTTTCTCCATGATGCTTTGTCGTGTACTTTCTGTTTATTTTACACGATACTTTGTCGTATACTTTCTATCTGTTTTTCTCCATGATGCTTTGCTGTGTACTTTCTGTTTAATTTACACAATGTTTTATCGTGTACTTTCTATCTATTTTTCTCCATGATACTTTTCTGTATATTTCTGTTGACTATTCACTGTATGATTACTATGATGCTTTTTCCATGAGTATTTTGTGGTATCTTTCTCTATTGATTACATGATGCTTTTTCGTATATTTCTGTTAACTTTTCATTGTCTGATTGCCATGATGTTTTTCCATGAATATTTTGTGATATATTTGTCTATTTACGCTTGATGCTTTCCATGAATATTGTTGATCTCATTTGTTGATTACATGATATTTTTCTGCGTATTTATGTTAACTTTTCATTGTCTGATTACCATGATGTCTTTTCATGCGTATTATGTGTCTGTGTCTATGATGTTTTCCATTTACATGATGTTTTTCCATGTATCTATTGCTTTGTTTCTATGCCTTGTTGACCTAATTCAAGGGAAAGGATTGTATGTTAACTTCTTGTCATTGTACATGTCCCTCGTTTATTCTTTACTTATCTTTGTTGTTCTTGGTTCTTAGAACCTGGCAACTTGTAGTTTCACGAACTACAGACGCTCTGATTTTTCAAGTTCCTTTTGACAATACTTAGGCATAAGGCTTCGGTTCTTGGCAAGCAACCTTTTCTTTTTTTCTCACTCTTCTATTTTACACCCTTTTTCATCATAGTTTCGAACTACGATTGCTCTGACTTCCTATACAGGATACGTAGGCATAGGATTGCGATGATCCTAGCGAGCTACCTTTTTCTTTTTCAACCTTTTCTCTTTTCTTTGTCCATCTTTACCTTTAGTAAAAAATTTTAGCCAAAACAAAAATATTTCAAGAGGTTCCTGTAGAGTACTACAGATGCTTAAGGTGTTAGTACCTTCCCTTAGTATAACCAACCCTTGTACCTTTGATCTCTCTTTGCTTAGCTTTAGACTTTTCTTTTTGCTTTGCATTTTTACTTAGGGTTTTTGTTCGATCTTTTCTCCTTTCCCTTGGATAAAATAAAAGTTTTGTGGTGACATCATTGTTTTGTGAGCCAAGTTGATCCGATAGCTTTGGTATCTGAATCTCACCGTAACACCCACTATAAAAGTTGATCGTGTCTCTAAAAAGATAGTGTCGATCACGTTTTTCAATATATTTGCAAAAACCTTAGCAATGACTTTGTAAATGCACCCTATCAGAGATATTAGCCTACAACCTAAGATCTTTGTTGTGATTTTCTCTTTGGAATAAGAGACAATAATAAAAAATTTGACTCTTATGCCATGCGACTGTTATAATGGAACTATTTCATAACCCTCATGAAGCCACCTTTGATGTCCTCCCAAAATTCGTTTATGAACCCAAAGTTTTCTCCATATAGGTCTGGACTTTTTTATCTTTCACAATCCTGTACACTCTACGAACTTCATCTTTTAAAAATTCTAGTACCATACCTTCTTTATCTAGTCCATCCACTTTTTTGAAATAAAAGATGGATGGTAACGATACCCCCTTTCGCTCACAAAAATACTTACAAAGTTATCAAAAAAAATTTTATCTCTCTAATTCTTTCCTCACTCTTCCATTCACTTGTAACAATGGGGTTTTGTTGCTTTTCCTTCTATTATTTATGCAACCATGATAGTATTTAGTATGTGCATATCTTTCTATAAACTACCTAATTCGAGATCTTTGACATTGAATAATGTAGTTAAGGTTTATAAGTTTTTCTAAATATGCTAATGTTTTCACTTTTTGATTTATCTCGACTATTGGAAGATTCACCCATTAACCTTTAATTTCAAATTTCTTCCTTGAGGGGTTCAACTTGGCTAGCTTTTACACTTCTCTTCCTCTTGTAATAATTAATAATATAAAACAATTAAATAGTTGCTCACTTTGACTTTTTTACTTTTAGTTGTTACTCTCTCTAAGATCAACACGACGTTAACTACTCCCCCAGTTCCTTTTTTAAGTTTCATTATTTGACTTTTTATACATACCGAGGAAACTAATAAATTTTGTTACTTTTCAAATAATAATTAGCCTTTTACTTATAATAAATATCTAAACGTAATTATGACAAAAGTAAAATTAATATTACTATGAACTTTGAAAAGGACGCTTAAAAGGGAACACAAATCCATCTAAAATGTGACACTTAAAAAGAAACATAGAGACTAAATATCATACAGTTATAGTGACTTGCACAATGCATGTCAAAAGTAATGTGGCACAATATTGTACGGACACTATATTTTATTCACGATAAAAATATACAAACATTTCCATAAAATACTCCTACATAGCTAATATTAGTGTATAAATAACAAATAAGGATACCTTTGTACCAAATTATAAATTGGAGATCCAAGACAAAACGCCTTAGTTGTCTCCCATTTACGTCGAGTTTGATATTAGTAACTAGTAACAAGTAATTAGTGAAAAAAAATTGAAAATAAATGTTTGGAGGGATATATAATCGCCAAAAGGTTTGAGTAAATTCTAGTAGGCCCTAGTTTTGATCTTGTATGGTCCTTCTTGGTTGGCTACAAGCTTCATATAACATATATTCTTCTATTTGACGTCAACATGCCTTAATGCAAGGTTTTTGGGTTAGAACTTTTGAGGTCGTACATGCTTGTTGTATCTGGTTGCGGTCTCTTACTTCATAATGACACTCATAAAAGTGGTATGTGTTTTGCTTTCTCTTAAAACATCAACTCCCTCCCTGATTTCCTAGGTGTTATCTTCTTCATGCAAGGGGTGCACTATCCTCAAGATAAGTTCTCCTATCTCAACAAGAATAACAACTTGAATTCCATAGGTAAATCAAAAGGTCCTTTCGTCCTTCGTCGAGTAGGATGTGGTCTGGTATGGCCAAAGGACACATGAGAGCTCATCTCCCCGAATTCCCTAGCCACCTCCAATATTCACTTTAGTTCTCTCAATAAAACTCAGTTCTCCACTTCGGCTTACCTGTTCTTCTGAGGATGTTAAATTGAGGTGAAATTTTGCTTGATTTTTAAATCCTCTAGCAATTGCTTCAATTTTTAGCCATAAGTTGTCATATTATCCATTACAATAGATTAAGGGACCCACCTAGACAAAATGTTTCTATTGAAGAACTTCAGAATATTGGCAACAATAATCTTCCCTAAAGCCTTTGCTTTGACCCATTCAGTGAATTAAACAACTGGAACAATTATAAGTTTGAGCTAGCATGATGCTAGGGAATAGGGCCAAGGATGTCCATTCCCTCATTGAAAAAAAGGCCAAGTTGGTGTCAACATATTCAACTTGGATGGAGGGGCATTGTGGGTGTCCATGTGCTTATGGAGTTGGTCGCACCTCTTCACAAACTCTTTAGCTTCATGGACCATAGACAGTCAATAATATCCAACTCTAAGGATTTCCTTGGCCAAGGCCTGAGCCCCGAGATGTTGATTAGAACTCCCTTCATGTACTTCGCCCATAGCATAGGAAACCTCCTCCCCTTCCAAGAACTCGAACAGAGGTTGGGATTCCACTTTTATAAAGTTACTTCTATCACATAATAGAAATTAACTCTACTCTTTACCATCGTGGCCTTACTTATTTTAGAGGGGAGTGTTCCCTACTTAATAAAACTTTATAATGGGTGACGTCTAAGAGGGTTGTGAGACGTATTCTTGTTAGACGATGGCGCAGATCTAGAAGGGGGGTTGAATAGATCGCTTGCTTAAAAGAGTCGGTGCTACCAATAAAATTGGTTTTTAAAAATTGTTTAATTTGCGGAAGCGGCCGGGGAACTGTACCGTCTAAAACAAACGGTTACTAGAAAATCGGATATGCGTTAAGCCTATGGAATCTGATAACGAGATATGAGAATTACTACGTTAATCACACTATCAATTTGATTCAGCTTACTATATGGTGTGACTAGTTCCAATTCCTTAAAAATATTAACACAATGAAAGGACAACACACAAGGCTTTTAGTTCAGACAATTTATCAAACACTTGGAGTCCAGAGCACTACAAGTGTGTTCTGTTTTGAGAGCGAATTGCCCAAGTTTCCTCTTACAATCAATGATTGTACTAGGTTCAAAAATTAGTTTAGCACTACTCAAACCAGACCTAGATTGATATAATCGTTTGCACCAAAAACATAAATATTAAGCAATATAAACGTAAAGCAAAAGACACAACGATTTGTTGAGGCAGTTCCCCCTTCGTCCTCGCTCGGGGTACGTCTGCCCTCAATTCTAATAATAGAATCGAGACCTGTTAATATATATAGATATAACCTGTTATTGAAAGTTTATACAAGAAGCGAATAACTATCAAATAAATAAACACTATTGTTGTTATACATCCTATTTCTTCTTGCCCCTTGATTCGAGTCGAATCAAGTACTTCGATAGATGTGAATAAACATCCGATTGCAGCACTATCTTTGAACAACCTTCAGTCTTCAAAATCTGGCTCAACTTATTTCAATTACCCGCATGTCGAACTCGAAACTCCCACTCACAATCCTCCGTTTAACGTTACTAAATCGATGGAACCTCCAGCTCCTCGATTACCTTCACTCGGCTGAATATGTGATGAGACGAATCGTGCAAAAAACCCCAAATTCATAAAATCTTGGTGGACAAAACCCTAGCGGTTTTATTCAAGAAAAACCTATTGATTCCTCAACCCGAACAGGATAACCAAATCTTTGGCTTCGAACTTTATCACCTCTAACAATGCACAATGCACAACAAAGATGATTATGTGTAATTGTTGTGATATGCTATGAAGAGAATGAAGATGATGAGAACCAAATCGACACCTATTTCACTTTTCTTGTTTTTCTCAATGTTATGAAGTGAAAATAGAAATTGAGCTTATATACCAAACATAATTGTCATAACAACCAAAATCACTTTACAAAGACAGTTAACATAACAAAAAATTGACATAAAACAGCGAGCGGTCGGCATATGCAGAAGAGAGGGTCGACATGAGCTGACCCGATTGTAAAATTGTGCAAATCACAGAACCATGCGTCGAATGGAACAAGGTATGCGTCGACGCATAGCATGCATTTTTAGACATATTAAAATGCTTACAGTATGAGTCGACCGGTGGGTCGACGTGAGCCCACCTGAAGTAAATTCACAATATTGACTTACAGTGTGAGTTGACCGAAACAGATCTTTGGTCGACTCAAAGCCCTGAAATTGTCAAAAATGACTATTTTCATATTTTTCGACACTTTTGATGACATCTATGATATGGAAAATGACACCAATAAAGTATAACTCATATGACACATATTTTTGACAATCTACATGCAACAATCGAGATATTTTATGCGAGCATTTGAATCATGAGAACCAAGACATGCAAATGTAACATGGTGATAACGTCCAACATATATTCTTCTATGGAGCTAAGTTTTGACGTCATCGAAACGAGTGCATCTATATATGAGGCTTTGCCCTCACATACTCCCCTTTTTTGATGATGGTAAACCACATAGAACCTGACTGTATGATATGTGACATTATCCTCCCCCTTGCTTGATGTCTTCATCCCTACTCACTCGTTTATGTTAATGCTAAGTCTTCACCTTTGGCCTTTTTGGTTCTAATGCAATGCTTGACACTTTCTCCCCCTTTGACAACATCAAAAAGAAAGAAACACCTATCAAGGAATGGTATAAAAGTAACAACAGATGCACATCTCAAAACACGCATAATAGGTTATACATTAACATACATCCATATATAACATAGTTAATGATCAGATAACAAAGTGATAAATAGAGCCACGCACAGACAAAAACTATACGTATTGCTAGGTTAGACAAACAAGTAACCACATATAAGTTCAGAATCCATGACATTAAAAAAACATTAGTACAATAATACATAGCAAGATTGAAAACAGAATGGTGAGATGCAATATGCAGTATGTAGAGAAACTTCAAGGTTTCCTCCCCCTGAAATGGTGGCCTCGCCCTCGAGAGGGATACTCCGGAGGTAATTGGGCATCGGCTCTTTCGGTGCCAACACCGCTCTATAGTAGATACTAGGTTTTGGGAAGAGAGGAAGAGGAGAACAACCTTGATGTAGGTTTCAATTTACAATGTAAAATGTCTTAATGCAAATGAATTTGAATGAACAAAGTAATTAAATGAGAAATGAACAGTTTCAGTAGAAAAATTTGACCAAATTCGCGCGATGCATCGACCGGAAGGTCTATGCGTCGGTGCATACTGTGAAAAAAACAACATGTTCAAAATATCAGGGGTATGTGTCGACCGGTTGGTCGACCTGAGCATACCCGAATCTAATGCAACAAAACATTCATCTTTGTGAGTCGACCGCTACCTTGCATAGGTCGACTCATGCATATAAAACAAGCAAATTTGACATTTTTTACTATATTGGCATACATTAAGACATAGATACAAAGCCAAAGCATATTTTAAGCATTCAACAGAGTGAGATACATACAACACGATATATACGACGAAAAAATACACATAATTTGATACATTTCATTTTTGTGAACATGAAGATTGTGAGAGATGTTAGTTAAGGAAGGATATTACCTCAACTCCAAAAGTAGCGAGATGCACACACATATGGCTTTTAATATCTTCATTTGTTAGATATCAGATGAACAAAGTACATATAGACATAGACATATATAATGTGCGAGAGATTCGACTAAACACAATCCGAAATATCAAGAACACCTAGTTCCCGTCGAATATGAAAGAAAGGATCGGTAGCAAGAGGTTTTGTAAAAATACCATAGCCCATGTTTTGGAGTACCCGAAATGTACCTAAGTATGCGCTTAACTTCTTTTAGATGGGATTCTTTAGGAGAGGATTGATACCTAGCGCACATACATACACTAAACATAATGTCAGGTCTAGAGGCAGTAAGATAGAGGAGAGATCCGATCATACCTTGATACTTTTTCACCTCTACATCCTTACCACTTTCATCTCGACTGAGATTCACACATGTTGGCATTGATGTATCGATAGCTTTAGAGTTTGCCATGTCAAATCGCTTGAGAAGCTCAAGACAGTATTTCGTCTGGCTCACAAAAGTACCCTCCTCAAGTTGCTTGATTTGTAAGAGAAAATATGTGAGCTCCCCCATCATACTCATCTCAAATTCTCCCTGCATTAGATTAGAAAACTCCTTTACAAGATTCATGTTAGTTGACCAAAAAATGATATCATCAACATAAATTTGCACCAAAATTAAGTGTTTTTCTTGACCCTTAATGAAGAGGGTTGTGTCGACTTTTCCTCTTGAATACCCTTGATCAAGGAGAAACTTGCTTAGACGCTCATACCAAGCCCTAGGGGCTTGCTTGAGTCCATACAATGCACGTTTTAATTTGTATACATGATTAGGATACTCATGGGATTCAAAACCCGAAGGTTGGGCAACATAAACTTCTTCATTTATATAGCCGTTAAGGAATGCACTTTTCACATCCATTTGAAATAGCTTAAAATTTTTCGCACAAGCGAAGGCAAGTAAAAGGCGTATAGCCTCGAGTCAGGCAACCGGCGCATAAGTCTCCTCATAGTCGATGCCTTCCTCTTGGTTATACCCTTGCACGGCTAAACACGCCTTGTTACGAGTTATTACTCCATTTTCGTCCAGTTTTTCCTAAACACCCATCGGGTGCCAATTACTCGATGACCTCGCGGAGGAGGGACAAGGTCCCAAACCTCATTTCTCTTAAATTGGTTAAGTTCCTCTTGCATTGATAGGAACCAATATTTATTGAGTAAAGCTTCTTTTAGGTTTTTAGGTTCTACCTGAGAAACGAAAGCGAAATGATAACATAAATTACTTAGCTTTGATCGAGTCGTTTCTCCCTTTGAGATATCACCGAGGATATTGTCGATGGGATGGTCTTTGGAAGACTTCCAAGCTAGAGGAAGATCATCTTTGTTAGACAGATGAACTACCTCAGTTTCTTCATGACAGTCATCTTTTTCCTCCTCAACTTTGGCTAGGTCAGGTTGATCAATTCCCGACTCAGCACTTTTGAGTATGTCTTCTGAAGATACACCTGCACCATGAACAAAACTACCTTTTCCGACATTTCTCGGATAAGACTCATCAAATGTTACGTGAACAGACTCTTCAACAATAAGTAATCTCTTGTTGTATATTCTATAAGCTTTAATTGACTGAGAGTATCCGAGGAAGATACCTTCGTCGACCTTGGAATCAAATTTACCTAAACTTTCTTTTCCATTGTTTAACATGAAGCACTTACAACCGAAGACATGTAGGTGAGATGCATTTGGCTTGCGCCCTTTTAAAAGTTTATACGGTGTTTTGTTTAGAATAGGGCGAATGAACACCTTATTCAATACATAACATACTTAGGTAATGCACTTTCGTTGATCATAGTTCTCCCTAACTCTTCCAAAATTCGATTTTTGCGTTCCACAACCCCTTTTTGTTGAGGGGTACTCCGAGCGGAGAAGTTATGATCAATTCCGTGTCTAGCACAATATTCCTCAAACAGATAATTCTCAAACTCACCTCCATGATCACTTCTAATTGATATGATGTTTGTGTTTAACATGTTTTGAGAAAGCTTAGCAAATTTTTTAAAGGCTGCAAATGTATCACTCTTGCTAGCCAAGAAGATAGTCCAGCAAAATGTAGAAAAATCATCGACTATTACAAAATCGTAATAGTTACCACCTAGACTTTTAATTCTAGATGGCCCAAATAGATCCATATGGAGAAGTTCAAGAGGTCTCGTAGTTGAAACAATATTTTTAGATTTAAATGAGATCCTTGTTTGCTTCCCCATTTGGCATGCATCACATAAGTGATCCTTGGTAAACTTGATTTTGGGCAGGCCTATGACTAGATCTTTTGAAACTATCTTGTTTAGCAAGTTAAAATTGACATGCACTAAACGTCTATGCCATAACCATGAGTCCTCACTCATTGTCATGAGACATTTATCGCTAGTCAATGATACTTCATTCAAATCCAGCATATAGACATTATTTACTCTTAGACCATTAAACGCATCCTTCATTTTATCATTATGTTCAATTAGGCAACAATCTTTTGAAAATGATACTTTGTATCCTTTGTCGCATAATTGACTAATGCTAATGATATTATGTTTAAAGCCCTCGACTAGCAACACATCGGAGATAGTAGTGGATGAGGGATTATATACACTACCTTTTCCAAGTATTGCACCCCGGTTGTTGTCTCCATAGGTTACAAATCCCTTATTCGTTGCCAAAAAGTCAATGAAGAGAGATATGTCTCTTGTCATATGTCTTGAGCAGCCACTGTCGAGAACCTATCTTTTCTCGGTAGTCTCAAGACGTTGTACCTATGAACACAATTAGCAAGAATATGTATCCAATTGTTTATTGGGTCCTAGGTTGTGAGTGAAAACATGGTCGCATTTAGGCAACCATTGGTAAACCTCTTTAGGAACCAAAAATCTCCTAAAGCGACATTTAGCAATGGTGTGACCCTTCTTGCAACAATACAAACAAGAAAAGTTAACTTTTGAATCACTTTTGCTATCATGATTTTTTACAACATATGTGTATTTTTGATATGGATTAACCATACTCTTTCTAAAATGAGTTTTATCAATAGAAAATGTAATTTTGGGTTTTAGAGCCTTGTTAAGTTTGGAATTTAGATTTCTAACTTCATTTTGCCAAATGTAACAAGTATCACACCCGAAGTTAACAACTCTCTTTCTTATTTTCTCACAATCTACTTTTTTACTTTCCACTATGGAAGCTTTTAATTCCTCTAGTTTCTTTTTGGAATCACGAATCTTTTGCTCTAGGTGAGCAAAGATTTGCTTATTTGAGGCAAGCCTTTTAAAAGCTTATTTTGCTTCATAATGTAAAGTATTAAAAGAAGTTTGCAATTCAAAATGAGACAGTTTAGAGGAATTATCATATTTCGCATGTCGTACCTTTTTCTTTTTGTTCTTTTGATGGGCGGAAAGGAAAAGATTTACAGATTCGTCTTCGTCACGAGAGCTGTCATCCTCGGATGATTCGCTATCGCTTTCCCAAGAGATATACACTCTCCTTGGCTTAGCTTGCTTCTTATGTGACCGACTTGTTTCCTTCCCTTTGTCCTTTTTCATCAAGGGAAAATCTGGTTTGTAGCGTCTGGTCTTTCCACAGTTATAACATGACCCTTTTGTTTTGCTTTCTTTATTGTCGTCATTTTTGGAGTATCTTGATTGTTTTTGAAAGTTGACAAGATTTTTCTCAGAATGTTGGATACCATTCTTTTTGACATAGCGATTGTATCACTTCATAAACATCCCCATATCCTCACTCTTGTCATCATCTTCGTCATAACTCGTGGTGTAATTACTATGCTCTTTTATTTGGGACTTTGAGCAAGAAGTCTTGAGAGCGATAGACTTCTTTTTAATATTTTTCATTTTCTCCTTCTTTTCCTTTTTCTCATATTGCTCTAGACTAAGAAGCACTTGTTCGTGCTCTTGCATCTTTCTAAACAATGTTGTAAGATCCAAAATCATGAGATTGTTTGCTTCTTTTATGGCAGTCACTTTTGGTTGCCATTCCTTGTTAAGACATCTCAAGATTTTGTTAGTAGCAACATGATTGGCAACTGGCCTACCTAGTGAGTATAGTCTATTGATGAGATGAGTGAATCTCTTTTGCATGTCAGCAACGGTTTTCCCTTGCTCCATGTGAAAGAGATCAAACTCTTGCGTTAATGTATTGATTCTCGCTAGTTTAACATCATTGGTTCCCTCACGGGCAACTTGCAATGAGTCCCACATAGCCTTTGCAGTTAAACAATGAGAAATCCTATAATATTCGTCAACTCCCAAAGAGGAGATCAAAATAATTTTGGCTTTCCAATCATAATTATACTTATCGTTATCATCATTCCATTATGCTTCAGGCTTAGGCACAATCATGTTATTTTCATCGGTCATGGTTATTTCCATGGGACCGTTTAGAATAACATTCCACACCTTCCTGTCAACGGAATTTATATGCACACGCATACAGTTTTTCTAGTAACTATAGTTTTCTCCATTAAAAACAGGTGCTCTATTATAAGCACTTTTAGGTTCGTTAGCCATTTTCTACTAAGTTATACTTGAAGCATAGAATGAACCGATGCTCCTGATACCACTTGTTAGACGATGGTGCAGATATAGAAGGGGGTTGAATAGATCGCTTGCTTAAAAGAGTCGGTGCTACCAATAAAATTAGTTTTTTAAAATTGTTTAATTTGCGGAAGCGACTGAGGAACTATACCATCTAAAACGAAAGGTTACTAGAAAACCGGATATGTGTTAAGTCTATGGAATCCGATAACGAGATATGAGAATTACTACGTTAATCACACTATCAATTTGATCCAGCTCACTAAATGGTGTGACTAGTTCCAATGTCTTAAAAATATTAACACAATGAAAGGACAGCACACAAGGCTTTTAGTTCAGACAATTTATCAAACACTTGGAGTGCAGAGCACTACAAGTGAGTTCTGTTTTAAGAGTGAATTGCTCAAGTTTCCTCTTACAATCAACGATTGTACTAGGTTCAAAAATTAGTTTAGCACTACTCAAACCAGACCTAGATTGATATAATCGTTTGCACCAAAAAACACAAATATTAAGCAATATAAACGTAAAGAAAAAGACACAACGATTTGTTGAGGCAGCTCCCCCGTCGTCCTCGCTCGGGGTACATCTGCCCTCGATTCTAATAATAGAATTGAGACCTGTTAATATATATAGATATAACCTGTTGTTGAAAGTTTATACAAGAAGCGAATAGCTATCAAACAAACAAACACTATTGTTGTTGTAGATCCTATTTCTTCTTGCCCCTTGATTTTCGAGTCGAATCAAGTACTTCGACAACTGTGAATAAACCTCTGATTGCGGAACTATCTTTGAACAATCTTCAGTCTTCAAAATCTGGCTCAGCTGATTTCAGTCACCCACGTGTCAAACCTGAAACTCCCACTCACAACCCTCCGTTTATCGTTACTAAATCGATGGAACCTCTAGCTCCTCGATTACCTTCACTTGGCTGAATATGTCATGAGACAAATCGTGCAAAAACCCCAAAATTCAGAAAATCTTGGAGGACAAAACCCTAGCGGTTTTATTCAAGAAAAACCTGTCGATTCCTCAACCCAAACAGGATAACCAAATCTTTGGCTTCGAACTTTATCACCTCTAACAATGCACAATGCACAACAAAGATGATTATGTGTAATTGTTGTGATATGCTATGAAGAGAATAAAGATGATGAGAACCAAATCGGCACCTATTTCACTTTTCTTATTTTTCTCAATGTTATGAAGTGAAAATAGCAATTGAGCTTATATACCAAACATAACTGTCATAACAACCAAAACCACTTCACAAAGACAGTTGACATAACATAAAATTGACATAAAACAGCGAGCGGTCGGCCTATGCATAAGAGAGGGTCGACCTGAGCTGACCCGATTGTAAAATTGTGCAAATCACAGAACCATGCGTCGACGCATAGCATGCATTTTTAGAAAGATTAAAATGCTTACAGTATGAGTCGACCGGTGGGTCGACGTGAGCCCACCTGAAGCAAACTCACAAAATTGACTTACAGTGTGAGTCGATCGGAACAGATCTTTGGTCGACTCAAAGCCTTGAAACTGTCAAAAATGCCTATTTTCATATTTTTCGACACTTTTGATGACATCTATGATATGGAAAACGACACCAATAAATTCTAACTCATATGACACATATTTTTGACAATCTCTATACAACAATCGAGATATTTTATGCGAGCATTTGAATTATGAGAACCAAGACATGCAAATGCAACATGGTGATAACGTCCAACATATATTCTTCTATGGAGCTAAGTTTTGACATCATCGAAACGATCACATCTATATATGATCCTTTACCCTCACACTTCTATGGACATTACTCTCATTCTTGGAACTTGGACCCCTCAACGTCTCTTGGATGAAGGAATGATTCACTCTATAGGACCTGGTTTTGGAAAGTTTAGAATGGATGTCTACTATAGTGTTTTTCTCCTTGAGGACATATCATATTTTAAAGGATTCAAACTTTTCTAACTTTTCTCTAGTCCAGGGTACATTTTACTACACCAATGGATCTTTGGTTTAATCTTCCATTTTGACTTAATACATCATAAGCTAAGAAATTGTCTGTAGTCTGATGTTCTTTATTCCCATTTTGACATCCAATGTGAGACTGGTAATAACAATTTCATATTCAGCTTGATTATTGGTGTTGGGGAATTCGAAGCTTAAGGATACCTGAATAACCATGCCGACTTTGCTCTTCAAAATGACAACGGCTTTGTTTCCCCAAATATTATATGATTCATCTATGAATATAACCCAAGTATGGGTTGACTCTAATATTCTTGGAGTCATTTATGCATTGAAAATTTCAAATATTTGTGTTTTCAAATCTTTCCTTGCTTCAAAGAAGATGTCGAATTCAGAAAATTCAATTGACCACTTCATTATCTATCCTTCTAAATCTGGGAAGTGGGGGACTTTCTTCTTAGAACTTATAGGACTATGATGGCTTGAGCTATAAAGTATCATTGGAGCTTCTTAAAAGCGTTCGTCAATGCCAATTCCACTTTCTCTATCTTTTGATAACATTCTTCTGGTCTAATCATGGCCTTGAAGATGAAGTAAATTAAGTTCTAGATTAAATTTGGCTATCGTATGAGGACGACACTAATTGTTTAATCAAATACGACCAAATAAAGGAATAATGTATTTACAGTTGAAGGTCCGGACAATACTAGTGGATTTGATAGGGCCATCTTCAAGGATATAAAAGTTTTCTTGGATTTTAGGATCCATTCAAAATGTGCTTCCTTTTTTGATAGTTTGTAGAACAGTAGGACGTGTTAAGCTGTATTTGAGATGAACTTGTTGAGAGTCGTTAGCATTCTATTCAAAATTATGACCTCCTTCTTCATGGTCTTGACTCATCAAATAAAAACTCATCAATTTATTGGCCCTGACTCCAAATGTACACTTCTTTAGATTAAGCCCCATATTTATTTCTAGACTCTTTGAAATACATAAAAGATATGTTTGTCGTGTAGTTCCTCTAGACTTGACAATAATATTGTCCATGTACACGTTCGGTGTTCCGTCTATTTCTTTTTTAAGACCTTGTTAATCATTTTATAGTATGTTTCTCCTGCATTTTTTTGGCCAAAAGGCATGATAACGTTGTATTGGTAATTGGCTTGCTCGGTCATGAAAGTTTTTTGCCCCTATCTGGATCATACATGGGAATCTGGTTGTAATCAAAATACCCGTCCAAGAATGATATAATCTTATATCTAGAAGAATTCTCCACTAACTTGTCTATATTTGGAATAGGGTACAAGTCTTTGCGGCATGCTCATTTGAGATCCTTGTAATAAATGTACATCCTCCAGTTCCCCAGAGCCCTCTTTACCAACATGACATTGGAGAGCCATTGAGTATATTTAACTTCAGAGATAAAGTTGGCATTGAGTAAGCCTTGGACCGTTATCATGGTTTCTTTGACCTTTTCACATCATTCCCACTTCCTATGAAGGGACATATACCAAGCACAAGAATCAATATTGAACAATAAAATTCTACACATGGATCTTTGCCTGACATCTCGTGGGGAGAAACTTTGAAGAGGCCAACATTCGCTTTCAAGCACTCAATGAGTCTTTTTTTACTCTTACTGGTAAATCAGTACCTAGTGAAATAGATCACTTCAGGTTATTGTCGAGCTCAATAAATTCGAACTCTCCATTCGGAATAAGCCTCAAGATCTTCATCTTTCCCCCGATCGATATGCTTAGCTTGTCATCTTGTATGGTTTTGTCATCTCGTATATCAAGATCTACTAAGTTGGTTATTTCGACAACATTTTCCCTCCTTTCCCTAGGGATGATGGTGGATGCCAGGGATTTCTTTAGTGTTGTCTCGTATACAAGACGAGCTCCATGCAAATAAGAGTTAACAAGGATTGGATGACTTGTATCATTATGATATTTCATCTTCAAATGGACCGGAGAGGCTATAACATCCACCATTTATAGGAATTATCTTCCAAGAATGTTGTTGTAGACGGTTTCACAAGGGATCACAAAGAAAATCATGTTCATAGTTCTCTTGTTCTTCGCTTCGTCAAAGGAGACCGGTAGTTATATTGCTCCGCATGGTTGAGTTGAGGAGTCGTTGAATGTCAGGTGTCTCTTATCTTCACATGGCTTTGGATCTTGAATGTGTAATCCTAAATTTTTAAGGATTCTTATATACATTAGGTTGCACGAACTTCCATCATCAATGAAGATCCATTATACAGAATGATTAGTTATAATGGCAGTTACGACCAATGGAAGCACTGTGTTGGAAATCCATTCACCTTCTCATGGCCTCAAACCCCTAGCATAAATCTATCCTTTTTCGCTTCTTGGTATGAATACTACTCTATGACGGAGGCTCTCTCTCTCTCTCTCTCTCTCTCTCTCTCTCTCTCTCTCTCTCTCTCTCTCTCTCTCTCTCTCTCTCTCTCTCTCCAAAAAGCTTCTAGCTCATCGAATCGACGATGAAGATTAGAGATGATTCGAAGTTGGAAGGATTTAAGGTGCTCTGGGAAGAAAAATTGAGAGTTTCTTTTTGCATCTTAATGTGATTATTACAAAAATCAGGGCTTAAATAAAATGGATCTAATTGTGAAATTTGCAAGAATTAGGGGTTACTTTCCACAGGTGGCGCCAATGTTCTATTTAGAACTACAGATGACAGGCGAGACAATAAGATAAAGTTTTGGTGTGGTGGACTTTAATTGTCAGTGCAATAGAGAACGAGCTTACCTACAACATTAGCACTCCAACACCAAAGTCAATAAGATGAGTAACTTGTGAGTAAGGATTTGAACCTTACCTTTTTCTTCATGTAGGATCTCTTATATATGATAGGTGTTTGGGATGTTTAAGATCTTGATCAAATATAGAGTTACTTTTATTGAACCTTTGGTCAGGGAGTACCTGTTTATTCAAAAATCCCAACCACCATAATATTGTATTTTATGGATTAAATTAGACTCATACAATATATTTTTATACGCATTTCTATAATCAAAGTACTCAACCATCGTCTTATACTTAAATAAAAATTCATCAAACTCTGTCATTATATACTCATAACTTACATTTAAACCAGTTATAATTAATATTCATGCTTTAAGAATATAAAATGATAATAACATTATTAATTTTAAGAACAACTTTACTTAAAATTGTAAACTTGAGATTCAAAAGTGCGCTTCTCAAATCTCAAGTTTAAATATTGTTGGTATTAATAATTTTTGCGTTTGATCCATTCACTAGTGGAAAAAAGGCTTCTTAAGTCGGTTAAAAATGACTTTTTAAGTCGGGTCCGAGTCCGACCTAAGAATTACCGACATAAGAAGTTTTGACTTCTTAAGTCGGTTGTGGACCTGACTTAAGAAACAACTTCTTAGGTCGGTTAGGCAGAACCCGACTTAATAAGTCTAGCCTGCAGAAACCATTTATACCCGACCTAAGAACTTACTTTCTTAAATCGGGTATAATTAACCGACCTAAGAAGTTTTTTTTTGGATAATCACACAAATCAGATGCAGTTTTCCCATTTAATAATTTACCCCCAAATCAGACTACCTAACTCAATCAACAAATTACACCCAAAAAAAATCACACGTCACAGTAAAACCCCTAATTATCAAATAAAATATACCAACAACTTATAAACAAAATTACGTATATTAATATACTAATACACAAACAAACACGTGCATGTTAATTCTAAAGCACCAAGTACGTACTTATCAAAACATCATCAAAATAAGAAACCTTAAATATTGGCCTGAAAAAATCATATCATCTTCTGAACAGCCAACAACCAACATCCAACACAGAATTGCACCTAATTTATATCATTGTCTGTACTTGCTTCAATATGTTCCAATATCATGTTTGCACAAAGTTCTTGAACATTTTTAACTTCTTCTTTTTGTAATGGATTTGAATCATGAAATATCTAAATAAATAAATGTTGACATAAAATTAAATTAATATATCAACATAATTTTTTTTTAATTAATTGATACAACTTGCTAAAAATATTATATTACTTACATGTGTCCATGAACCAACAACAGTAGCAGATATAATGTTCAACTTGTGAGCCATGATGTAATAGCCGCACTCATAATTAACTTGTTACTTTTGACTCTAAAATTTATTATCAAATGTGAACGTCTAGTCAATAGATATTACTCAAAAATTGTTATAAAATATATATTGTCCACTCGGGCTATGCTCTTAAGTTTTAAACCTCGAATACCTCCACATCTTCCACCATGACGAGACTTAGGAACTCCTATAGCATCTGCTTCAGACATGTATTCAGAGCAAAACTCAATAGCTTCTTCTGCGATGTATCTCTTAACAATAGATGCTTCAGGATGACATTGATTCTTCACATACCCTTTTAAGATCTTCATGTATCGCTCAACTGGATACATCCACCTCAAATAAACAGGACCACACAATCTAATCTCCCTCACTAGAAGAATAATTAGGTGCACCATGATATCAAAAAAAGAAGGGGGAAAATACATCTCCAGTTGGCATAAGATAACAGCAGCTTCATTTTCTAACTCATCTAATTTTTTAGGATCAATGACTTCGCTACAAATAGCATTGAAGAATAAGCAAAGCCTAGTTAAGACAACTCTAACCTTTTTAGGCAATATGCCACGAATAGCAACTGGTAGTAGTTGTTGCATCAATACGTGGCAATCATGAGATCTTAGGCCAACCAATTTCAAATCTTTCATTGAGACAAGACTCTTTATATTTGAAGAGTAACCATGAGGCACTTTTATGCTACGTAGACACTCACAAAAGCTTATCTTCTCATTTTTTGACAAAGTATGACAAGCTGGAGGCAAATATGTCCGCTTACCAGCTGATTGTGGAGCTAATTGTTGTTGTATACCCATCTCAACCATATCTAAACGAGCATTTGCATTATCCTTTGTTTTTCCATGAATGTTGAGAAGTGTTCCGATTACACTATCACACACATTTTTCTCCACATGCATCACATCAATACAATGTCTAACATCTAAATTGCACCAGTAAGGTAGATCAAAGAACACCGACCTCTTCTTCCATATATTTGTATGAGTGGTTTGTTTTTGGTTCTTTCCAAATAGAACATTGACATCCTTCACCCGTCCATAAACTTCCTTTCCAGTTAATGCTCTTGGAGCAATTCCATTCTCCTGGTCTCCATTAAATGCTTTTCTCAACTTACGATATAGATGATTAGGTTTAAGAAATCTCCGATGCCCAAGGTACACTGTCTTCTTTCCATGTTTTAATTGTTGGAAGCATGTGTTATCTTCACATATAGGACACGACTTATGTCCTTTAACACTATAACCGCACAAGTTCCCATATGCGGGAAAATCATTGATAGTGCAAAATAACATTGCACGCATCTTGAAGTTCTCGTGGGAATAGCCATCAAACATATCAACACCTTCCTCCCAGAGCATTCTCAAATCCTCAATCAAAGGACTTAGATAAACATCTATATCATTTCCTGGCTGCCTTGGGCCCGAAATCATCATGGATAACATAATATATTTTCGTTTCATACAAATTGAAGGAGACAAATTGTAGATGATTAATAGAACAGGCCATGAACTATGATTACTACTTAAGTTTCCATATGGATTCATTCCATCAGTAGCAAGTGCAAGCCTAAGGTATCTTGCCTCATTACCGAAATTCGGATACAAATCATCAATTTTCTTCCATTGCAAAGAATCAGCTGGATGACGAATTTGTCCATCACGTTCTCTCTCAATCGCATGCCATATAATATTCTTTGCATCTTTTGAATTAGCGAATAATCTTTTGAACCTTGGAATTATTGGAAGACGCTTTGTGTTTTCATCACTATTCAAATCGCCATCTTTCACTTTGAAACGTGATTTCCCGCATGTGGGACACTCCTTCAACTCTTCATACTCATTTCGGTATAATATGCAATCATTAGGACATGCGTGTATTTTATTATACTCCATACCCATCGGACACAATATCTTTTTTGCCTCGTAATTATGATTTGGCAATCTATTTCCTTCATGAAGCATTTTACACAACAACTCAAGTAGTTCGATAAAACTTTTATCCGTCCATCCATTTCTTGCCTTCAAGTTGAACAATCTCAACACTACATATAACCGTGTGAAGTTAGTGCATCCCGAATACAATGACTTTTCATTGTCACTGCAGAAAGTATCGTACATATGAGCATGCTGAAAAGACTCGGGTCCAATAGCATTGATCATGTCCTCTAGCCGATTGTCCATATCTACATCAACTACCTCTCTTTCCGACACACTTGACGTATTGTTTGACGGTTCACCGTGCCATATCCAATTGGTATAAATTTGGCAAATGCCCTCACAAACAAGATGATTTCGTATTTCATCTATTAAAAGTGGCGGCTCTCTATTCAAACAATTAACACATGGATAATAAAACTTATTATTATTAGGAAGTTTTGCACGAGCATATTGAAAAAATGCTTCCATTTCTTTATCATATTTTGCACCTAAATGATTAGCTTTCATCCAACTACGATCCATGACTATTTCTGAAAAAAAATAATCATTTCTTAGAAAAACAATGATTATTGGGAAAACAATGAGAACTCTGATGCCTCAATTAAATCATTGTGTGGTAGCAATTTTAAAAATAATTAAAGAACGCAAAAGAAAAAAATAGGAAGAAGTAAGGTACAGCTAAAAATAATTAAAGAACGCAAAAGAATGTAATTTTGGTTGTACTGTTTCATTGAAACAGCATGGAGCAGATACTGGAACGCCATGAAAGGTATGGCTATGCAGAGAAACTACTAGTAGCAAGTGATTCATTGAAGCATTTACACCTCTTATCAACAAACTTTATGTCGACAAAAAAAAAAACAGTACGCAAATGTCATGACCAAAAAACAACCATGTCCAATGTAGTAAGCATGATCAACTTACCTCTCCAAAGAAGATGATAATCCAAGTTGTTGATGGTATTTACTTGATTGAAGATACAAACATAAGTGATTGAATTCTTGCAGTTATACCTGTATTAATTGAGAAGTTTCTTTGTTAGATATTGTGTCAAATATAGTTCTATGTATATTATGTACTGATTATTTAGAGGCTCTTTTCCATCAACTTTGTAGTTTTTCCATCTTCCTACCATGTTTGATTTCCAGCAGCAATTATAATTTCTATAGTTCTATAGATTATGAAAACACAATTGTTTTCTAACAGCATGTTAGTTTATTAGAAATTCATGCTAAATGCATAGTTATTGAGTTTGATAGAAAACATAATCAAAGCAACCTCATTCAGGCTACTCCATTGACATGTTAGTGGTCACAAATTACCTGTACATGATACCTTTAATGCTAGTGTATACATTACCAAAGTATATAGATAAAATCCATGTCACTCCAACAAAAACAGACTCATAAGTTACATTAGATATACATTGACAAGTATGGTCCACAAATTGTCTATAGAGGAAATTTTCATGATACTTAAATTTGGATTTTGCAAATCAACATAGTAAATTTACAGAAAGTAACCCATAATGTATCTGATAGTGCAGAAAATGTAGCATAGGTTCACACTACAATTTACCTTTAAATTATATATGTATTATTAGATTTTAAAGTTGGTGGAAGTTCAATGCAATAAGTTAAGTTATTAACAAAGTGTTACAACATAGGAAGTTTGTAATGAAACTATCAGTTTGCTAGTAATGACACACACAAGCAACATATAGCAGTAGAAAAACAATAGATTTTAGTTGACAGTTAATATCTCTTTCTGCTAGCATTAAATACAAAGTGTAACTAATACTCTATTATGCCAATATCCCAAAAAATTTGGCCCTTGAAAAAAGTAATACTAGACAACAAAAACAACTATTAATTGTGATATACATAAATATAAATACAAATAAATATAAAGTTGCATATTTTATAATAATATTATAACATCCTAGGTCTACCAATGTTGGGTTTAAGGAGTTTATCATGTAAGTTTGGTTGCTGGTATTTTTATATGTTAAATGAAGATTACTACCAAAAGCATGAGCCATTTAGCATAATAGGACAGTTCTATTAGTCAGTTATTTTCTATTTAGTAAATTACCATAAAAGACATAAGTGTAATTTAAATTTGATTAAAGGGTATTTTAAGGTGTTAATGAACATGCTTCATTATTAGTTATGTAGTTGATTCTGTTATATAGTTGATTTTGAAAACATAATTCTGGCCAAAAGTGAGTTGAATCTTAACTCTTAAAGCCATTTTTTTAATAATACTATACAGAGAGTCCTTATAGTATACAGTTGCTAATACTATACAGAGAGGATAGTCCTTATACAGAGAGGGCAACAATTGCTAGTATATTCTTTTGTTGTAAGTCAACAGTTGCTAATGCTAATACTATACAGAGAGGATAGTCCTTTCCAAACTTGTTTATTTGCAGTTGCCACAACTGAGAATTAAGAATTCATTTGTGAGTTGTCAAAATCCAGCTAAATCTGTAAGTCATTCTACCAAGGAAATCCTTGATATTGCTCCAATTCAGATGGTTATTCCAGTCTATCTACAAGGTAATACCCCTAATACCAAACCTGCTAAAAGGGAAGTTGAAAATATTGCTGAAAATTGTTTAGAGATTGAAAATACTCGCATCACAAACCTTATAGTTCATTCATGCTTGTGATGAGCCCCATAGGGAAGATAACATGGATAATATTTTGAATAATAATCCTGAAGAAGCCCCTAATGTTATTATTCCAGTCATATATACATTCTTAGATGACATTCTTAATGACTATCACGTGTATACTGACGACTCTAGTGATGAGAAAAATCCAGCAAGTCATGGGAATGATGAGAATGATATTGTGAACAATGATATTAACATACCTCATTCAAATGATGAAAAGTCCTACGATTATATTATTAGTTTTCCTACTCTTATATCTGGTATTCTGATTAATCAGAGTCTCAATATTATAATTAGTGAAGATGGCAGTGGTGTCTATGCTAGTCCACTAAAATCCAGTTACCGCATTTTTGCTGGCACACATGTTCCAAACATGTCTCTCCCCAACAATCATTTTGATTTGACCATATATTTCAGGATTTCACTGAGTATACTAACTTGGAAGAATGCATCACATACTTGATTGAATACATCATAGCCAATGGTCCCTTTGATGGATTTCTTGGGTTCTCACAGGGTGCAACACTTTCAGCACTTTTAATAGGTTATTAGGCACAGGGAAAATTGCTAAAGGAGCATCCACCTATAAAGTTTTTTGTATCAATATCAGGATCTAAGTTTAGAGATCCTAGCATATGTGATGTTGCATATAAGGATGTTATCAAAGCTAAGTTGGTTCATTTTAACAACAACATTTCATCTTAGAAAACCTATACCAAACTATACCAGTTAGAAAACCAATTATACCAGTTAGAAAACCAGTTATACCAGTTAGAAAACCTATACCAGTTATACCAAACTATACTAGTTAGAAAACCTATACCAACAACATTTTAACAACAACATTTCATATCAAAGCTATACCAGTTAGAAAACCTATCCAAACTAAAATTCAAATCAATTCCATCTTCAATTTAACAACAACATTTCATCAATACTCCATCAAACATTCAAAAAACTGAACCACCATACATGAATAATCATGAAAACATACCTAATCTGCAGAGTTCAAAGCCTTTGCTAGTATCACCAAAACCTCCAACAATTTTTCCAAAAGTACCTGCTTCAAATTTGAAAACACGAAATACTCTTTACAATATATTCATTGAAATTTCAAAACCTAACATTTCAAAACACAGAGAGATGAGAGAATCTGGAGAAAAAAGAGTGAGTATGGTGACGGTGGTAGAAGAAGTTGTGGTGAAAATTTTTGTTATCAAGAACTTAGAAAGATAAAACGCATACCTCAAAATACTGAGAGAAGAAGTTGTACGTGGTGAAAATTTTCGTTATCCAGAACTTAGAAAGACAAAGTCACTGCACGCAGAACCTATAAGAAATTATTTTAATTAAAATTTATTAACTAAACTTTATTTTAATTATATATAATATATTTTCGATAAATGTACTATAAATGTTAGCTAGCTTGGTGGTAAACTTATGTTTTTGGGAGGCTAAGGTCATCTGTTCGATTCCTCATATCAACATAAATTATATTATAATTGTTTTATTTCACTAGAATGTATTAAGTGAGAATCGAACCGGAGTCTTGTAAGACCCTCTTAGGTCACGTAAAATTTCTTAACATCAAACAAAAAGGAATTGTGTTGATCATATCCAAAAAAGGGGGGAATGGACACTCCCATTTGCTTGAAAGAGTCTCGAAATAACTGTTTTACGCCTTTGAGGGCGCCAAGATCCTCGAATAAGATCTCTGTGAAAATCTGGGGCGGATCCATAAATAGGTATAGCGAATTCGTTACGGTGGTCCTCTGCCTCCTTATATTGATGCGCAAAAGCATTATTTTGAAGACGAGGACCCAATGAGCTTGATTCCATATTAAAAATAACTACACGCTCAGCTTATGGGGAACGAATATGATATTCTTGTTTATAGCCCGGTTCCATCATGTACTCCGTCTCGTCCAGTAATTCGCAGTTCCATCGAGGAACTTCTTTACTTATTTCCTTGATTTCACTACATATTTTTCTATTAAAAATTGTTTTATGATTGAAAGGATTAGTCCGAATTGCATCAAATAAGTTTCTTTTTATTTTTTTTTCTTTGGAATAGATTTTTACTTGTTCATGTTCTGGAACTGAAGAAAGTCCGTCAAAATGAAAATTGGATACTGATTTTTCCGAAAATTTACTCATTATTTTAAAATAAAAACCCATTTCAGTGAATACTAATTTTCTATCCAATTTATCTATTTTATGTTCCAATTCTGGAATATTGGTATTCATACAAAGAAGGAGACCATGAATCCTATTTATCAATATGGAGTTTGATTCAAAAGTTTTCTTTTTAGAAATGCTTTTTTGGATTTCTCCACGAGCGGGTCCATTCAAGAAAGGATCATATATTTTAGATAAGTATTTTTTTCGACTCCTATCATCTGATAATCGAACTCGATTTTCTAATACATCCACAAGATTAAATTTCTTACCTTTCTTAACTTTCTTATCTAGAATTTTGGCCCTTTGAAATAATTCGTTGCTTAGTTAATTTTTTTTTCTTTATTATGGGAGATCCAAGAATTATACAATTTATTCTCATTATTGGAGGTTTTCTCTGTTCTGAAGAGATCCATTTTTTTCCATGATGTTCAGAAAAGTAGATAAATGAGGTGGATACGTGAAAGATATTCGTTTTTTTCCATCACTTTGACATGTTTGAAAAAAAAATTGTGAATTTCCATCTCTTACAACCCGCTCGAAGTGATCATTTTTTATATATCGCAAAGGCCTAGTCCATTTTTGAAAATCGAAAA
Source organism: Lathyrus sativus (assembly GCA_963859935.3). NCBI lineage: Eukaryota > Viridiplantae > Streptophyta > Magnoliopsida > Fabales > Fabaceae > Lathyrus > Lathyrus sativus. The sequence continues at coordinate 652,133,540 of OZ012741.1, read as the reverse complement.
GAATATTTACAAGACCTCTTTCCGCCACCGGGGGGACAATTTTTGTCTTTTTCTGAATATTCGTGTTGTTGGAAGTCTTCTCATTCTCGGAAAAATAAACCATCAGATCTTCTTCGTTATTTTCTTCCCTTTCGGCATCTATTGCAGCTTGGATTTCCTCCGAGTCCCTCTCGTCATAGGCTTCCATTTCCTCACCATAAAAATAAGGGAGCACTGCTCTGCCTGAATAGTGCGCAAAAATTGCAAAGGCGAAAACGGAAAATATTTGCCCCGCATAATTTCGTAATTGTAGGAGAATGTATTTATCAAATCTCATCGTTATCTTAGATTTGATCGATTTTTTTTTCTTAAACCAGACTAATACCAATCCAACACATTGCATTAAAAAGATGTGACCAATTACCCACCCAACAAAACTACTTGTTAATAATAACAATTTATTGTTGGATGAAATAGATAAATGTTCATTAATCTTATTAAGATTGAACTTGGGAAAAGAACGGGGTTTAATAATTGAAAAAAAAAATTGTTAAAGAATACTTTGTAAGTCCTAAAATTACGTATTGAATTTGGATTGTTGTCTCCAGAATCTTCCGGGTAGTATGCCCAACCTCAATCGTCCGAATAGTAATGTTTGTTATTTTGATAGACATAATTACAGAAAAGATACGGCAGAGTTAAGAATGTTAGTGTATGAGGTCGATTCAATGCCAAATGCAAAGGCGCATAATAGATCGATATGAACATCATGACGCGTCCCGTGAGAAACCCGCTTGTTGCTGCTATTTCCGTCTCAGAACCTTTTTCCATAATCCGGGCTCGAATAAGGAAGAGATAAGATGGTCATATGCAGGTTGTAGTAAGAAATCCATAATAGAGTCCGATCACAACGGTTGAATTCAGTATCCTAAGGCAGAAACCCACTAAGGAATTTCGTATAAAAAAGTTAAAACTCATGGTTATCCCCCTTTTAAGTTTGGTTTTATTTACAATTGTTATTTCGATGTTTATTTTATATTTTTTTATTATTTTATATGTTACTATTAAAAATGTCTTCTATTTATCCATTTACTTTGAAGTTTCCTTTTTTATTATTTTATATGTTACTATTAAAAATGTCTTCTATTTATCCATTTACTTTGAAGTTTCCTTTTTTATTATTTTATATGTTACTATTAAAAATGTCTTCTATTTATCCATTTACTTTGAAGTTTTCTTTTTTATTATTTTATATGTTACTAATAAAAATGTCTTCTATTTATCCATTTACTTTGAAGTTTCCTTTTTTATTATTTTATATGTTACTATTAAAAATGTCTTCTATTTACCCATTTACTTTGAAGTTTCTTTAATCTAGAATTGTGATTTCAATGTTTCATATATTATTATAGGTTTTCTAATTTTGCGTTTTCTTTACTTTTTTAATAAAATTATGATTATTCTATGTCTTTTTATTTTATATTCTTTTATTTACAAACAAAATAAAGAAAGGGACAATCAAACCTATTTCTCGATTCAATCGAAGCTAAAAGGAGTAATCAAGGTTGATATAAGGTCACAAATAATGATAGATATGTAAAAAAACAAAACCTCCTTATTCCATTTTAATCCTAAATGGAATGAACTTAGAATCATGGAATTGATTCGCTCATCAGATTATATATAAATTATAAGTTCATAACCTTAGCCCATTCCCATTTTTGGTGGAACAGATCCACTAATTCTTTCATTTCAGTTAGTAATATAAGAGGTCAATCAATTATAGAAGCTAAAAAAGAGTATCCTGAGCCATTTTAATAATGGGGTTCATTGATATTCCTAGTATAGTAGATGCTATCACACATAAAATCATACTCACTTCAATGGAATTATTTGATCTTACAGGAGATCTTCTATAATTTCGCACGTGAGGAGTTATTTCTTGGTTTCGTCCAGTCATTAATAACTTAATTATTTTTAGATAATAGTAGATTGAAACAACGCTTGTAAGAAGTCCTATTGAAACCAAGAAATATCGGCCTGCTTTCCATCCACACCAGAATAAAGAAAGTTTTTCGAAAAAACCAGCTAGTGGAGGAAGACCTGCTAAGGATAAGAGACATAGGGCTAAAGAGAGAGCCAAAAAAGGATCTTTCGTGTATAATCCTGCATAATCTCGAATGTTATCAGTTCCGGTACGTAGACTAAATAACACAATGCAAGAAAAAGTTCCTAGATTCATGGAGATATAGAACAACATATAAGTTATCATGCTTGCATATCCACCATTTGAGTCTCCAACAATTATTCCAATAATTACATATCCGATTTGACCTATGGACGAATAGGCAAGCATACGTTTCATGCTTGTTTGCGTAATAGCAATGAGATTCCCTAATACCATGCTAAGAATAGCTAGGATTTCTAGAAGAAGATGCCATCGGTTTGATGAGAAATAAAAAGAAATATCCAAAATTCGAGTGGCTGAAGCTGAAGCAGCTACTTTCAAAGTAACAGAAAGAAAAGCAACGACTGGAGTGGGAGAGTCAGAGTCGAAAAGAGGATTCCTCACTTCTTTCTCTCATTCAAAACCGTGCATGAGACTTTCATCTCGGATGGCTCCTAAGTGATAAAAGAAAGAAGAAGATTGTTTCTTCTTTCTTTTAGTATTTCCTTCCTCGTGTATGTATAAGACCGAATCCATTGTATTTGGACTTTTCATCAAACAGAAAAGGATTCATAATCCTGAACTCTTCGAGGAATCCTTCATCAGTGGTTGTGAATGACGATTTTTCTCAATCTTTATGAGTTGCTCCTACAGAACCTAGGTCGGAAAAAAAGATTGAGAAATAGAACCGTCTGATTTAATTCGTTCTCAATAGCCATGAGATGATCATCTTAGGGTGATCCTTTTGTTGACGGATGTTCCTATTATACTCATAGTCTCTGAAGGATGAGAACCAACTATGTAGCATCTACATCGACAATTCAAGTATTGTATACGTCATTTAGTATGATTCTTTGTAGGAACTACCCCTAATAACCAACTTGCAAAAAGAATCTGTTTCTCATAAAGGGATTCGTTGTTCCTGACTCTGCTTCACCTTAATTGTTATTTTAATAAGTAAAGTTATGTCTTGGTCCGAGTAGGAATAGCATATCTCTTCTGCATGTCCATAGAGTTTTGAAAAATCCAAACATCTCAGAAAGAAATAGAGAAGTCGGTCGGAATTTCTCGAACGAACCACACTCCTTCATATACGTCAGGAATCCATTGATGAGAAGGGGCTGGGGAAAGCATGAACCCAATTCCTACAGTGACGAATATAAGCGCAATTGAAATTCCCGAAGAGTTATACATTTGTGTATTGATAAGATCATTTACTATTTCTTGAAGCTCCATTTCTCCCCCGGATGAACCATATAGCCAAGAAAAACCATGAACCAGAATAGAAGAGCTTGCCCCACCCATGAGTAAATATTTCATAGTAGCCTCATTAGACATTACATCTTTCTTGGTATATCCAGATAGTAGATAGGAGCATAAACTGAAACATTCTAGAGCTACAAAGATAGTTATTAAATCGTTAGCGCTGCATAAAAATATTCCTCCTAGAGTAGCGGTTAATATAAATAACAGAAACTCTGTTATAGCCATTTTTGTACATTCAATGTACTTTACGGATAGAGGAATACATAGAGTTGAAGATAGTAAAATAAGAAATTGAAAGATTTCGTTAAAATTGTTTGTTTGGAAATTTCCCGAAAAATGAATCATGGGTTCTTCTCTCTATTGGAACAACAACGCCATTATGCTCATTACTAAACTTGTTGAAGAGAAAAAATAGAACCAATATATCTCTTTTTGATCCGAAGTGGAATCGATCATCAGAAGAAGAATTAGGCCCAAAATTAAAATCAATTCCGGAAAAAGAAAACTTCCATCGAAAATAAGCAAATGAAAGGTTTTCATAAAAATTCTCGTAGACTCGAGAATGAGATTTTCATTCTGTACATGTCAAATCATGAATTAGTACATGGAATCTCCAAAAAAATACCCTTTGATGTATGGATCCTTAGGTCCATGTGTGTATATGGACCATAGATCATGTTCATGGATTAACGAAAAGGTGCACGAGTTCTATTTGCTTCCGCCATTTTCTGAATCTCTTCCTTTTTGCGTATGGCATCACCACGCCCCTTGACAGCATCCACTAATTCGGAACTGAATTTGAAAGCCATATTTTGACCCGGACGTTTTCGGGATGCCGCTACTAACCAACGAATGGCAAGTTCTCTTCCTTGTGGCTTTTTTATTTCAATGGGAACTTGATGAGTCGATCCGCACACGCGTCTCGCTTTTACTACTATCTTGGGAGTTACCTGAAGTATTGCTTCACGTAAAACGGATAGTGGATTTTTTTCTGTCTTTTGTTGAATCCTTTTCATAGCTCGATAGAAAATTCGATAAGCCAATAATTTTTTTCCGTGTTTCATAATATGGTTAATCAACCTGTTAACTACTCGATTACGATAAATTGGATCGGATTTTTCGATTTTCTTTTCCGCAGTACCTCGTCGTGACATGAGCTTAATAATCCATTTTTTTTATAACTTAACTTATGGGGGCTAAAATAATAATTTATTTTGGCTCTTTGGCTCCATATTTTGAACGCCCTTGTTGATGATCCCTTACTCCGCCAGCATCTAGGGGTCCTCGAACAATGTGATATCTCACACCAGGTAAATCCTTAACCCTTCCCCCTCTTACTAAGACTACATAATGTTCTTGTAAATTATGGGCAATACCAAGTATATAAGCAGTAATTACAAATCCTGAGGTTAAGCGTACTCTGGCAACTTTACGTAACGCAGAGTTTGGTTTTTTCGGGTTAATAGTGTCAAAGTTGACAAATAAGTCATCTTTACTGCCACTCTACAGAACCGTACATGAGATATTCACCGCATACGACTCCTCGTTCAATTCTTTCGGCGTAATTAGATCCTTTATCCTCGTTCGATAATCTCCACTTCTTCCCCCAAACCCAACAAAATAACGAGAACGAATGAAGTCAGCCACGTTTTCATGTTTGAATTGAACACTTTCGTTTTTTATTCTCAAAGGAGAAAATTATTCTTTTTACTTTTACCAAACATATGTGGATCCAATTATGATCTTCTAATCAACTGTTTCAATCAATATCAATAGAAAACCTTTTTTTTGTATGAATCCATATTATTACATTCCAATTCCTTCCCAATATTTCCCAAAGAAAATACCGAATTGGATCTTAAATTGACGGGTTAGTGTGAGCTTATCCATGCGGTTATGCTCTCTTTGAATAGGAATCTATTTTGTGAAAAATCCCGGCTTTCGTGCTTTGGTGGGTCTTTGAGATCCTTTCGATGACCTATGTTGAAAAGATATCTATTATGATTAGAATATAGAATATATTCTAGAATAATATTTAATATATTCTAAATAGATGTTCACTCTTCCATAATAGTATTAATTAGTATAAAATTACTATTAAACAATACTCTTTGAATATAGCTAATTCATAGTATTCCAGTCCAACATTTTTATTTGAAAATTTTTTTAGTTATTTGTAAAAATAGATTCAACTAATGAAAAGGCTTTCAATGCTGCCGTATATCCTTTTTTTTCCAAAAATTCTTACGAACTTTTTTTTTTTGATATAGAAGTGCGTTTTTTGGGAACTGACATACAAGTAGCATAGTTTTTTCGACACAACTTTTTTTTTCACAAAAGTAGTATAGTAATTTTGGATGTTCAAAAATGCAAATTATCGATCTAGTAAACTCGTAAATGAATTGTATATTTATATACCAGATGAATCAATGATTTGTGATAATATTGTTAACTGTTAATAAAAAAGGCGTCTTGATAAATTTAGAAGAGGGAATCGAAGAGGACCAAGATACTTTCATTTCTTATGATTTAGGCAATACAAACATGATATGATCATAAGTTGTGTCGAATAAATACTTAAATGACTTGATTAGATTCATATTACACTATTTGAAATTCTACTTTATTATGATAGGATTAATGCTATTTATTCAACAAATTCGATTGATTGATACGGGTTGATTTTCTGTTACGAGCAATTGAGGAAACAATAGCCAGTTCTTCAGCGGCTGCAATAGCTATAACAAAAATTGAAAAAATATTTCCCTTTAATTGGCGATTATAAAAAAAATCAGAAAAAGTTACTAGATTTATATTAACTGCATTCAGTATAAGTTCAAGACACATAAGGGCTCTAACCATATTTCGGCTCGTGATCAATCCATAGATACCAATAGAAAATAAATAGGCACTCAAAACAAGTACATGCTCGAGCATCATTGACCAACTCCTTATAAATTTGGATTCATTAACAAAAGAATATATCGGCAATAAAAAAAAAATTTCTACATAAAAACTCTTTCACTTCCCATAGAATCGACAGAAATAAATGTGAGAAAATTGAAAAAAAAAAAAAAAGAATCTTAATTTCTATTGCACCTATCAAAGAAACTAAAAGAATTATGGAAATTAGTTCAAATGGAAGAAAAAAAAATCTGTTGATAAATGAATTCCAATTTGTTGACCAGTACTTATCAAATCTTGCTCGATAATCTGATTTGGTCTTGTAGACCAAATAATTTTGTACCATGAGGTATCGGAAATAATAGTGATTAATGAAACAAAAATAATTGTACAAACTATCAAAGTAATTTCATCCCCTACGCTCCAAAGATTCAAATCTTGGTAATATTTGAAACTATTCATGAACATCACAGCAAATATGATTAAAATGTTAATAGCTCCCACGTAAATAAGTAGCTGTGATGCAGCTACAAAATGCGAGTTTGCTAAAATATATAATAAAGATATACAAACAAGAACCAGTCCCAACGAAAAAGCAGAAAAAATAAATTTCTTAAGTCATTTCAGTAAAAGAACCGACTTAAGAAATTTAATGTAAATTATATTTTTTTTATTTAATCTTTGTAAGTCGGTTAAACATAGATACAACATAACAATGTTACAAATATTTACGAAATTGCTACCGCATCACTTCTTAAGTCAGGTGGCTGGTGAACTGACTTAACAGCCTCTACTATAAAGTATTTTTTCTACTAGTGATTCATATATGATATCCACAAGATTTCATTAAATGATGGGAAATTTATTTCTCAAAATGAGTTGTTCATTACATCCTGTTTAGTATTCTTAAATCCTATGCAAAGATGAAAAACATCATTTGTCACCCTCCGAAGATTGAAATTCAGACACACCTTAATATTGTAAATCAACAAATCTCTTCATCTAAAGTGCATCCCGATCCATGTTAAAAAGTTTCTATATTTTTGAATTTGAATACACTTTAAGATTTTAGAATTCGGAAATAATATGTGAGTACAAGGTGAAAATGTCTGAAATGTTAGACAAGTATATAATGTTCGCACCCGAAATAATAATGTGATAAAAGGTCCAAAATCTAAAATTCAACATTTGTTCAAACTGTTGGATGATGATCACTATGTATCTACTTACAAAGTGTGCGGGGATGAAAAATTGATCAAGGGTGAAGACGGAAAAATGGTCAAATCTAGTCAAATATTGGAAAGCATAATGGATGCCTGGAATTTATAATAAATTCTTCTACAGAGTAGTTATATGTCGAATTTGTCACACGGTTCAGAAGGGTATGCACAAAATATCTGAATTATTGAAATATGTTGAAAACACTATATTAGACCAAGTGAAGGAGAAAACTATTTGTGCATGGAATGATCATGTTAGACACTTTAGAAATACTACAGCTAATAGAGTTGAATATGACCATACTACATTGAATAGTTGATTGGGAAATAGTAAAGGAGATTTGTGTAAGGATTGGAAATCAGTGAACCAAATGATTCAAAATCAGTATACAGAGATACAAACATCATGTGTTGCATCATCATAATACTTGAACAAAATTCAAAGACATTAGTCTATATTCATAATTATTCGACAATATATCTCGTGCAAGGTTGAACTTTATTTATTACAAAGTTATGCAAGCAGAGAAAATAAGTCCAAATAGCTCAAAGACATCTCATTTCAATAAAGAAGTTGAAACGTGGTTGAATATTTTTTTGAACATGATGAAACAGTTTTTCAAGTTGAACGATATTGAAAAAGAATCAAATTAGATAAATTCAAAGACGAAACCACTCATAGATTTAAGTGGTGACACATTTTTGGATATGATATTAGTTATTTTCATGAAAGTAATCCAGATATATTTTGATGTGTTTTAATGTCTAACTTACTTGTATAAATATTAGAATTGATGTTTGATGAGTTTGTATATTTTAAAATAAGTTCATAAAACAAGTATTATCAATTGGTCCGGTGTGACCCATGGTGAATCCAAATTTCAATCTCCAGACAACCTTATATTTCGTGTATATGTGTTATTAACTAGGGAGGTACGAATTTCAATATCTAGAGAAACCCCATGTGTATTCTCTATATATGATAAAAGGGGGTGAATCTAAATTTCAATATCTAGAACAACCCTCAAGACATGATTGCATTTGTATGCTCCATAATGATCTAAAACTTATATAAATATATCTCATATGTTGTTAACACAGACACTCCAAAATGAATCAATATTTGTATATTTCCTTTGTTTATACTTCGACAACATGAGACCTCCTTTTAAATTTAGGGTCACAGGAAACACCTCTTTTGTAGATGTAAGTTCAAATTGAAGAATCTCTTAGACTAAATCGACAATTGAAGAGTGGTTAAGATCAAGTATCACTCATCACCATCGATTGATAATGCGTGGAATATTAAGTTCAATAAATTTGAGTTGAAGTCAGATACATAGGAGAGTATATTTCATCGTTACACAATTAAGGGTCTAATCGAAGTTGGGTGTGATACTTGCAAGATCAACTACAAATATTTTAAAGGTGATGACACACCATGCATGAACCATTTCTCGGTGACAAAATGTCATATATGTTATATTTATGTTAACAAATATACATGTTATGTTATGTATTATGTGTATGCGATAACAAATATCAATGTTAATTATGTTATTTTAGATTCTCTGTCTAATATTGCTGGTGTACTATGTGTATGTAATAATAGAGATGAATTCAAATTTCAATATCTGGACAACCCCTAGAACAAATTGCTCGTTTGTTATGTGCATGCATGTGATAGTAAGGGTGAATCCAGATTTTAATATTCTAACAAATCTCTAGAAAGAATTGCTCGTATGATATTTGTATTTGATAATAGGGGTGAATTCAAATTTTAATATTTGGACAAATTCTGAAACAAATTACTTGTGTGTTATGTGTTCTATCTATGTGATAGCAAATGGTGTATCCGTATTTCAATATCCTAACATATTCTCTGCTCTATTTAGCTCGGTTATGATGTGTTCGAATTTCAATTTCCAATTTCTAAAAATATTTTTGAAATTTCACTAGAATGAGAATATAATGTATAGAATGCAATGAACAGTCGTCTCTCAAATTAATCTGATCCAATTCTAAGTTCCTCTCTCAAATTAATGCGTTCTAATTCTAAGTTCGGATGACAAATTTGTTTAAAAAACCTTACCTAAAAGATTACTCTAAGTTTGAAAATAAATATGGCCGATCTTGATTACATAAACAAATAGTAACCATCTGTTATTGTTTGAATTCTAAATAATTTTGATCAATAAACTCTAGAACATTCAAACCCTGTTGAAACTTTCTCTTCTCACACATAAAAACAAGAGTGCACAAAAATCACAATCGCACCAAACCAAGCCAAACACTTTAATTGAGCAATCACATGGCTTTCATTAAAGTGGTTTTATTTAGTAGCTCTAGGTCTAGCTCCAATCCAATGCTTTAAAAAGTGGGAAAGAGAAAGACCTTTTCTTGTTGCTTTGGTAGCTCTAACTCTTAGGACCTACAAGAATAGAATCCAACAAATACACACAACAAAGAGAGAAAAACAAACTACGTGAGATCGTAAAATAGTAAAAAGGAATTGATTAATCGAGAGTGTTTGTCTGACAGTGCATAACACCTAGTGGTAGGCAGCATACTTTTCTTTCTTATCTTTTCTATCTTTTTTAATGCTTTCCAAAGAATAACACCAACTTAAAGTGAAACAAACAGAATCTTGACTAGGACTTGTTTTTCATTTTTCTGTTATTATTATTATCATCATCATTACAATTATTCTCTCTTTTTTTTCTTCCATTTGGATCAACCTTGTTTACTTGGACTAACAAATGACTATTCTAAACAACTTGTGATCCCAAAATTTGTTCTTCTTTTTCAGTATCGCTATCATAAGACAAAAAAAAATGATATGATGATACCACATGAATAAAATACAGAAGTGAGTTTCACACACTTCTGATATGATTATATATTTGACCACACGAACAAGAATGATTGTGAATTTTCTCAGTTGTTGGGACAGTACTATATACTCAGTTTTTTTAATGGATGAGGTTTCTTAAGATCTAGTGAGAGAATTCTAAATATTAATGACTTTGGCTGGAATGTGTTTGTTGATTATATCATGAATGCAGACAAGTTTGTCATTTGTATTTTATGAGTATTTATTGGTATTTTTAGTAAATCAAATAATAAGTTTTTATTTACTTAGGGATTAAATTCAAAAACAAATTTAAGATAATTTGTGCAAAAAAATATGACAAAAAGTGTTCGTCCTTGAAACTTGTTTGGATAGTAAGAACTTGGATAAACACTATGATGGAAACAACCTAGAATTGTTTTAGGCAAAGAAAGTGAACAAAAAATATGATAAATGTCATTAAGTAAATGTTTGAATTTAAGGACTTAAAAAAAGGACACAGATCTCACAAACTGTTTCTTTGCGTTTGATATTTTAGTTATATGACTTGGATATTTAGTTATATGAAGAGAATGAAAATTGCAACCCATGATCACATGTTTAAACTCGTCTCATATATTATTACAATATGTTAATTATAAATAACAATTACTTTACCAAGATTTGACACGTATACGTGGGCTTCAATCTTTTAGTCTGCTTCCATGTGTCTTTAATGTTTGAATTGTTGCAAACCATCACTTATATTGATAACTGCTTTTTAAATCTCTCAATTGCCTTTGTTGAGAATCGTCAATCGACTCCTATAGTGTTGTCGAAGCATCCTTAGTTCAGCTGATTTTTGGATTCAAAAACACATTAAGTCCCTAAAATCTGATGGATGCGTCGAACTCGATACTTCTACACCATATTTCCACGTCGAAGTGTTAATTTGTGAAAACTTTTTCGATATTTCAGACATGTTTTCAAGAAAGAGTGATCATAATCTTATTGATCTATTCCTGAGACTCTTTTAAACCAGGCTTAGTGCAATGTCAAAAACCACAAGCTAATTTCGGTTTTATAACAGAACAATGGCACCGTATGTGGGAATCAACTTCTGATTCCTGCGAGATTCTATGACTAGATTATCTTCGATCTAAGACTAGATCTCTGTTAGAAGTAGAGAGAGTAAAAGCGGTAACTCCGTTAGTCATGTCCAACAGATCTGTTTTATCTTCCAATTCAGTTCTGAAGAAGTTATCGACGATCAACGAGTTTCGTGGTGCAGCGAAATTCAGTATTTGTCTATCATCAGAGTGTCTTCTACAAATGACGGATATTGGTGTTCAGCATAGAAGAGATTGATTGGTGTTAAGATTTATAGATCGCAAAAATATCAATGGAATTTCAAACTTTTATCTACCTCTAGTTTTAGCAGTCACCTTCATTGATCAAAACCTGATAAGATTCTTCGTGGATGACAAAAGCTCTTCAAACGTCCTCTACATTAACACGTTAGAACGATTAGGCATTCAACAGACAAATATGAATCTCTATTGTTGTGGATATTTGTTGGTCTTAAATGATTTGATAACTATCCCTTGTGGATGTGCGTGTGTGTGTGCGCGTGTGTATGTGCGTGTCAGCGTGTGTGTGCGTGTCTGCGTGCGTGTGGGTGCGCGTGTGCGAGAGAGAGAGAGAGAGAGAGAGAGAGAGAGAGAGAGAGAGAGAGAGAGAGAGAGAGAGAGAGAGAGAGAGAGAGAGAGAGAGAGAGAGAGAGAGAGAGAGAGAGAGAGAGAGAGTTGGATTAGTATCTTAGGAGTTAATTTCCTACTTTTACAAAATTTTGGTCACACTTCTTCTCTTTCACAACTCTAAAATCTTCAAGATCCTTTGTCAGATACATTAATCATATAAGAACTTCAATAAAATCTTGAGTCTCCTACTAAATGAAGTGTTAGATGTTCTAAAATTTGGTCACCATCATCAGAGAGTTAGAAAACAATTATCAAAGACTTTAACAATCATTGATGAAATTGTCATAAAAAAATTTTAAAAAGTATCATCAACTTCGTATCTACAATCACATACATCCACACAAAATATATAATTTATGTTGGATCAATATCACACCAAAGACACATTCACATTACAAATTAACTTGGCTTCAAAGTTGGGCATTTTCCTTTTCTTTACCTTGGAGTACCTATATCTAAACAAAATCCTGAAGCAAGCTATTTCCACTTCATTATAGATAAAATTAAAATCAAATTGGCTACATGGAAATAGTCTCTATTATCAATTGTAGGTAGAATCCAATTGGTTATAGCATACCTTTACTGCAATGAAGACTTCAATGAAGACTTCAATCTACTGCAATGCTATAACATAAGAAATTTAACTGATCATTGAGCCATAATTCTCAGAGGTGGAACCCTCACGCATGGTGGTAACATTAAACATCATATTTACTCATCAATATGGAAAACAACTAATAATAACTGCGCTTAACAATTTGTTTATTTGGTTTTAATGACAGTGTGATTTTTGATATTTAATAGTATATAGTATTTCAATGTATGTTAGTAGTTAATTATATTTAAAATTTTATTTTTATTTTTATTTTTATTTTAGATATTTTGTTTCCATCAACAATTTTATTTTAGAAGAGTAGAGACTGACAATTAAATTTTATTGTTCTAATGTTTTTTTTATATAATCTTAATTTAAAATATTTTTTTATTTGTGTCTCATGTGATACATTTATTATATTTGTTTTAGAATAGTGCTATCTAAAAAATTTAATAGAAAAGTCTAAAAATAAAAAACGAGAGATAATAGTTGAAATTTTTAGATCAATTAAAAAAAGCATTACCTTTCATTTTGTTTTAAAAAATAAAAAATAAAAAAAATGAAAAAAATTACTTACAATAGTAGAATAAATGATTTTGCCTTGAAAAATAAATTTAAACAAAAGTATAATAGTTTTAACTAAAAGATATAAAATTTGTCTTGGATCTCAACATGTATTAGGCCAACACTGCTTGATGGAATAATATTATGGTGAAGTGAAAGATGATATGAACATATTTATCTTGAAGCAAAAGAAGATATTGAAAATGTTAAAAAAAGAAAATGAAGATTATAGAAGCAAAATTGATGCACAAAGCCTTCAAGTGATTATCAAGACCACAATGAAGTGGAAGAATTTGTGGAAAATTTATGTTTAATAGTTATAAGTTTTTGAATGTACAAATTGATAATCTAATTTTAAATCAATGAAATGGAATTCAAGTTTATGGTATGGATAAGTTGAAATTGTAATGAAAATTTAGATGAATAAAATGGAATACAAGTTTTAATTTTTACCTATTAATACATGTTTAAGTTTTAATCTAAACCTTCAAGTTGCATATTCTTAGGGAAACTGAAGTTGCATGTTTATAATGCATTCAGGGGGAAAATCTTAGTACGGTAGTTTTGTTGATTGTCTTATCACTTTCGTCTTTATCTAGTTTTGTTTATTGAGTCTCCTTCATAATTGCACATTTCTAAAAATATTTGAATCGATTTATTTTTTAGCGTGCATAAATCAATAGTTATATTTGAGGTTGATCATAATACTTTTAATCAATTGCACGAGTCAATGGAATAAGAACCATGTGCGTCATTGGTTAAATTTAAGTGGAAATAAAAATCTCAAGAAATTTTGAAAATCATGAAAAAATGAGATTTTGTGTGCATGATTCAAATCATGTACATATCCTGACTCGAATAAAATTGAATAGAGGCAAAACAAAATTTTTCAAACACTCTGATTCGAATCATACTTTTAACTTTATTTGAATAAGACGGCTTTATAATTTGAATCACAAGTTGCACTTGATTCGAATCAGATAGATCTGGGTCACCTATGTTTCATTTGATTTAAATCATAATTTACACCTTATTCAAATCAGGCAGTTTTTTCACATTTATATTTTTGCTCTATTTAAATTGATATAAATCAGTGTTAACACTTGATTCAAATTAGAGGCCTTCTGATTCAAGTCAAACTTTATACTTGATTCGAATCAGACAATAAATGGTTCAAAATCTTTATGCTTTCTTATTCCACTTCACTTGCTCATTTGACTCAAATCGTGAAATGCTCTTGAATCGAATCTAACAAAAAAAAATTCTATTCATTTTTGTGCTTAATCTCAAGCACATATATTTTGTCATCATTTTTCATAATACACTTTTTCACAATCTACATTGTGATTTTTGTGAAATCAACACCCTCTCTTTTTGAAAGTTCAAAAACTCTTGCAACAGAATTCTTTCATCTTCAACCTCAAGTTTGATTTCAGATCTTGATCATGAGAGATTTGTAATTGATTGAGGGAGACTTCGCCTTGAAGCTAATCGTTCTTGAAGATTTGGTTGAGATCTTCAAGTAGCTTGCAAGATTGAGGTTGTTGTCATTAGTGCTGACAAATTCCAGTGAAAAGGCTGAGGTTCTTCTCTCCAGATTACCTTGGTAGTGACTATGTCGAAGGCTACATACAAGGTGAAATTCTTCTTAAATCTTCAGACAATTCATCATTCAAGAAATCAATGGGATCGAGGGATGATTGCCACACATGAAGACAGTGAACATATTGATGAATCTAGAAGATTCAAGACGCATTAATCGAGTAAAAATTTAGCAGAAGAATTTGGAATTATGTTTTATACAAGTCAAAATCCAAATTGGAGATTTATTTTTCTCAGCATTATTGTGGATTAGTGATTGTATGAACTCTTGCAATATTTATCAAAATAAAAAGGAACACAACAAATTCCAATAGGAAACCATTAAAGAGTGGATTAGCAAAGCGAGGACAAATGTTGAACCCTTATATATCCTGGTGTAATCTCTCTCTCTCTCTCTCTCTCTCTCTCTCTCTCTCTCTCTCTCTCTCTCTCACACACACACACACACACACACACACACACACACACACACACACACACACACACACACACACACACACACGCACACACACACGTACGTGCATGTTAGAAATTATTTTGTGGTAGTGTTTTATCGCATCCACAAGGATTGATGAGAATATAGATGCTTGCCGTTCAACGGTTTAATGATTTAAGAAAGGGGGTTTTAGAATGGTTTCAATTTTCGTAACAAAAGTTTGCAAGAAATAAAGCAGAATAAAAGTCGGTCTAAGTTTGATAAAAGCATGTCAATATTAGGGTTCGCTAGTTCGTCCTAAACGTATCTAATCGATCAAATATGTGAACGAAGTTTTAACCAACATAACCGTGTATCCTCGCAAAAACATTCATCTCTAAAGCGATTTTGTGAATGCTATTGTTTCGATCGTTAAATGATCTCTGTAAATAACACTCGAAACAATAGTCATTAATATCGATACGAAGCAAATATCAACTTTAAAATCTATGTCTAGCATTTGTATAGTTGATAGATGAATAAATTAGGTCAAGACTTGGAAAGTTCATGTCTAAAGCAATCCAAACCATAAATGTACAAAGAGTAGAAAATAACTTCATCTATATTGATCACAACATTTGTTCACATACAAAAGATCAAGAAGAATACATAAATTCTGAACTAACTACTCCTAACCTAGACAAGAGAGGGATTTAGCCAACCATTTCCATGATAGCTTGAGCAACAAGTTTCAGAAGAAGGTTGATCAACATCCGAGTCGAATAATCGAGATTGGATGGGAATCCACCTTATTTTTTTGGAATATTGCTAAGAGATGATAAGAAATGGAGGAATGGGTTTTCTAGGTCACAAAATCCTCTCAAAATGAAAGTGCAAGAAAAAATATATTTTTACAAAAAGTAGCTCATACTACTTATAGAAGGGTCTGTTGAGTTGTCATGTTCGCTAGGCGAACACCAAAAATTCCACCTGAAGTGCCTATGTCCTGTGAACTCTCCTCAGACAAGTTTCCAAAAGTTCGTTGTGTGAACAATCCTTCGCCTAGCGAAGCCTTCACTGTGAACTTTACCTAGCGAGTTTATGGCCCTTTCCTTGTTGTTTTAAGTCTGGGAGTGTTCGCTGGCTACTCGCTATCTCTTCGCCTAGCGAGTTCTTCGCTGCCTCTTTCGCCTAGCGATTTTATGGCCCTTTCCTTACTATTTTGGATTCCTGGCCTTCGCTACATAGTTCGCCTAACGAACTTTGTGATGTTTTGGTGGCAGCTTCGCTAGCAAGTTCGCCTAGCAAACTTGCTGTTGTTTGCATGCTGTCTTGGTTTCTTTGCCATCTTTCTTGTGTCTTAATTTCCACTCTTTCATGCCTAATTCCTGCACAATAACACACAAATCAAAGGTACCAAGACATTTTCACATAATGTTGCAAAACAACCAAAGTAAGAGTGATTTTAAACACTTTCTTGACAAAAAGGAGTGAAAGATGCCCACATTCGATAGATCAAATAAGCAAAGTTGGGCATCTAACAGTGCACGCGTGTTTTTGCATTTAATTTTTGTAGGAAATTACATGCTTGGGTTATCAATTTTTAGTATAGTTTATCTTTTATTCAATTGGTTACGATTTATTACGTAAGGTTAGATTTTGTTAGAATTGGTGCCTAATCAAGCTTTAATGGTGATTAAATTTTGAGAAACCGTTGAGGTTGAGATTTATTAATATTGAATTGTTGTATAAACACACTACGTGAAATATACAACTGAACATATTGATTACCTTTTGTGTATCATCATAAAATCATGTTTGGTATTTGTGAATTGGTTAAGTGTTAACGTGATCAAGTTCCAACAAAAGTATAATCTTCACATTTTTGCTTTAAGCCTTTCGCGCGCATTTTTATTAAAAAAACTTTAATAATTCATTTTGGAGAATCAGTCAAATTTTAGAATTGTTTAGAGGGTCTATTCACCCCCTCTAGACCGTTTCATTACTCCATATTCTCACCCAGTAAACCTATTAATACATGTATATGGTATGGTTTGTTAATACATGTTTATTTTTATCACCTAGTCTAGTTTTAAACTTGTATCAGTAAACAAACTTGTATCAATTTGAGAATAAATTCGATAGAGTAAAGAAGATTAAGTAAACAAACATTATTAGTTTGAGCATCAATTTGACAGAGTAAATAAGATTTAGTAGACAAACTTGTATCAATTTGACATATAATTAGTTAAAAAAGAACTTGTATCAGTATGCTTCATTCATTAATTAGCAAGCCCATAAAAGGTAGAGTACCAATATAAAGTACCAAGAGTGATATTAATGCATCAAAAATCTCATAAAGGATAAAGTACTTAACAGAGTACCAATACATCATAATAGATATCCAAAAAGACATCATTACATTAACACATCATAACATAGTTCCAAAAGACATCTAACATAAAAAGAGATCCAAAACAGAGTTCTGAATGACATCTATTTTGTCTTATTGTTTGGTTGAGATTAATTTAGTCTAGTTTTTAGGGCCTGAGAAATTTCTTGATGCACTTAACCTTGTTATAGGTCATGGTGATCCAATAATTCTAGTTGGTCTCCTTATGCTCAACTTCTTGATAGGACTTCCCTTTACAGGTCTTGATCCATTAGCATGTGCAAGACTTGGTCCACTTGCCTTAGTAGGTTTTGGTCCATTTGCCTTAACAGGTCTTGTTCCACTTGCCTGACTTGCCTGAGCTAACTGGGGTTGACTAGGCTGAGGTTAACTTGGTGCATGTTGATCTCGCGTACCATGTGTTTCCTGACCTTATGTATCCTGTGTTTCCTGACCTTGTGTAGGCTAGTCTTGACTTTCTAGAGGTAGCGACTTAAAAGTTTCCTTGTTATGACTATTTTTCTTGCACCTATTGTGCTTAATATGCAAACTTTTCCTCCTCATTTTGTAATAGGTTCATTCAATTTATCCTTGCTTCAGGATCATTTTCTTTTTTATCCTGCCTAGCATTTTTGGGAATACAGGTAGCTCCACATCATGATAGTTTGTCCTTTCCCATATGTTAGACCCACTAACAAGATAAATAACATACTTGTATACCTCCTGATATTTATTTTTTTAATACCAGGAATATAGTCCTCTAGCCTCATGTTTCTGCTTCTCATGGAAGATATGGCATGAACACATGAAAATGTTGTAAGTTGCCATTTCCTGCATGAGCAGATACGATCTTCCAAATTGAAAATGCTTGTATACCTCCTAATATTTATTTTTTTAATACCAGGAATATAGTCCTCTAGCCTCATGTTTCTGCTTCTCATGGAAGATATGGCATGAACACATGCAAATGTTGTAAGTTGCCATTTCCTGCATGAGCAGATACGATCTTCCAAATTGAAAAAGAATTTATCTCTTGGATTTTCAATATGCCTTGCTTCAAAAATATGCTCAGCAGACATTCTGCAATATGAGCAATACATATTGGTGAAAATCAGTGAATAAATAAAATTTAGTGAACAACAACAAAAATAATTAATAGTGAACAATTAGTGTTATACCTAACAATTCATAAGTTTGTGTATCCATTAACTCTCTCAATCCTAATCATGAAACAATACATATAGGTGAAAAAATAAGGAATATAATAACAAAACAAATTATGTAAAACATCAGTATAGTCAATGAATATAATACCTCTTTCTGATATTAGGAAAAATAGCATCATCAATATAGTTTCCAAATTTCATTCTATTTGATTCACACCTTTCCATCATGTGTATTCCGATTTCTTTAAGCACAGTCACAATTGGCATAGCCCTTGCTTCAATTATGACACTATTAAAAGCCCCTGAGTTGTTGTTCAATAACCTATCACACTTGGTGTATGTCTTAAATAAAGACTTGCTTCGTAACCTTGTGTTGCGGTGAGAATAGGATATCAAATTATTAATTAATTTGAATCGCAAATCATTAATTCACAACCGGTCTTTGATTTATCTGAAGGAAAGGTCAAAGAAAGTAAAAACCTACTTTTTGCATTGTAAACAATACAGGGAGAGATCTAGGTAAGGGGTTGGTTAAGCCTATGGAAGGTATTAGCACCCTAAACTTCTGTAGTACTCTACAGGAACCTCTTGTTTAAAGTTTACTATTTTGCTTGATTATCTGCTTTAGGGTATATGCTAAGGGTTAAAGGTGAAAGGGAGACCTAAGGGTTAGTCCTAAGTTTACTCGCCAAGATTTGCATCTTGTGCATACGTATCCGAGGTAGGGGATGGAATCAGAGTAATCGTAGTTCCCCTTGAAAGGGAGGTTAGAAACTTCTTGACTATGGTCAAGGTTTCAATGGAGAAAAAGCATTCTTAAGGAAGCGCTTACGTGGAGTGCGGCGACTCCAATCTCTACGTTGTAAAGAGTTGAATTAAAAAGGGTAAAATTAGGTATTCCACGGCGGGAAATCTAAAACGAAGTGCGGAGACTCCTTAACCTAATGCTAGGGTAAAGGGTAATTCAGTCTACGGCGGGGACGCCTATGCAATTAGGGTTTGAGCGGTGAAAAAGTCAAAGGTAAAAGCCCCTGACTTGTTATTCAATAACCTATCACACTTGGTGTATGTCTTAAATAAGACTTGCTTCGTAACCTTGGAGGCGTCTTTATCATATACTTAAAGGTTTCTTCATTCACACCTTTAATTTCTCCCATCATCATTTCCCAAGCTTGTGGATATGTTGACTTATCATGTTTCCTTATTATCTCTTTCAACTTTTTCCAAGAAATATCTTTCTAAAATTGTTGTATAGATTCCATACACAAAACATTTTTTCCATACTAAGTAAAAGCTCATACAAGGCCGATAAAAGACCCTACCTATAAACACAATAGAGGTTAGTAATAAAACATCAAGAATAGAAAATAGAAAGCATGCTTAAAAATCAGACAATTACCTTTTGTTGATATGATATGAATGTATAGGTACGACATTGAGTTCTACCTCCAAAATCTTCAATGAGTTGCTCCAAAAACCATGTCCAATTATCCTTTGTTTCACCTTCAACAACAGCAAAGGCTATTAGCATCATTTGATCATATAATTTTGTTCCTACGGCTACCAATATCTCTCCATAACATATTCCCTTTAAAAAAAATACATCAAGTCCAATGATAGGCCTACATAGTTTTAAACTTTCATTACATGATGCATAACAAATGTATAATCTCTAGAAATGAGGCCTCTTATCAACTTCATTATCTAGAACAGGTTGAACACTTGTTAGACGCCAAATTTCACTTATTTGATCTATCAAATGTTGGCATCTTTAACTTATTTTCGTCAATTAAGTGTTGAAAATCACTCTTGTTTTGGTTTGTTTGCAACATTATAAGAAAATCTCTTGGTACCTTTGATTTGTGTGTTATTGTGCAGGAATTAGGCACAAAACAAGTGAAGAGTAAGACACAAGAAATGGGCAAGGAAACCAAGACAACATGCAAACCACCAAAATGCTGTCACGCTCGCTAGGCGAGTAGGTAGCGAACGTGCCAGCGAAGGCTTCACTAGCTTGCTCGCTAGGCGAGCAGTCCAGCAAACGCGCCCAGAATTGGTCAGTGCCAAAAGTACCAAAAGTTCGCTAGGTTCGCTAGTTGTTCGCTAGGCGAACAAGACAGATCCTGAATGTGTATTTAAGTGTTTTTCTTGCTTTTTTAGGTCATAACTTCATTTTGTAACATTTTCGATAGCAGAACTTATCTCTCTTCATTTCTTCTAGAGAGAGAAACATAAAACCCTAAGAGGGAGAAGGTAAGATCTTCGATCTCTTGTTGGGGTTTGGATTGTAATCTTTTGATACCTTATGTATTTCATCTAATTTATGTTTGTGAACTAGTTCGGATTCTCTATTGAATGATTATCTTTGATTGCTTATTTGTGGGTCTTGACAAAACCTTTTCACATCTTTGATCTTAGATCTTCTTCTATCAATAAACAAACTTTTGACATGGTTTTGAAGTTAATATTCATTTTATCCTCTATGGTGTTGTGTTGACTAAGTAGCATGGGTAGCATGGGTAGGATCAACATGATATTGTGTGGGTATGTGATAATAATGATGAAGAACGATGTTCACAACCATTTGGCGGATTAGATGAATACATGTAAAAAGGGTTAAGCGTGTGTACGTATTCTGATCATTGTATTTTATGCAAAACAACCGTTTATCCGATATGTGTGACGTCTTTGCTTACCTGTTTATCTTTGATTTGAATCGTGATATTATTGATCAGTAATAGTAATTACACTTACTTTTAATTTTTTATAAAAAAATTTATCTTCATTTATTTAACAATTCTGAATTTCTTTTTTTTCTTTTTCAAATTCATTATTAGGGAATGTAATTCAAATAGATAATAAATACTATATTTATGGATTCATAAAATGAATAAAATCTATTGTCTTGTATTTTAAAGACAAAAATAAGACAATAGATTTTATTCATTTTTCGATGGATTTATGGAGACATCATTGAGATATACTCTTCAGATCTAGATCTAGGATGATTACCTGTTAGGTCCTAAATTCTAGAGATAGATTTAGGCTTAGCATTTGCGTGAGTATCGGATCTTAATGCTCTGTGTTGTATTTTTGTTGGGTGAGAGATCACCAATGAGACAACACGGTTGTTCTCTCGACGCCGCATTAGAGATAAGCTTTGTCGTGAGTGATACGTAAGGATATTAGACGAATGATTGCGTTGTGTTTAATTTGATCAGAAGAATGCATATGTTATCAATTGATGAAAATCCAATCCCAACAAGGCTCCATTTATATTTTGTCATACCCCAAATTTGTCCTACCTCTTGAGATTTCGCTATACCAAGTGGTTATGATTGTTTAAACGTGGAATCATGTCTTTATTCAGCCTTGGGTGAAGGTTCAAGATTGTGGATGTTTCTAGGAGTTAATTTGAAACATTGTTCAGTAATTTCAAGAGTGATTCTAGCTTCGATACAAAGGTGGCATCAACATTGAAACTCAAATTTTATCAAACATGATTCACTTTGGTTCAAGATTAAGGAAAATGATTTCAAGTGTGAGTGTATATTTGCAAAAACATAACTAACTTGCATTCAAGATTCACAATCTAAATTTGTCACGAGCAAAGATCAGTTAATTACGCATCAATTTTGTAAGGATTGGTTGCAAGCCACGAATTTTCATGACTTATCTTAAGTTATTACAAATGTGTGAGTCTTCCCAAAATTTGATTAAAGAATCACGTGAAGCATACTGGTGCCTATTGGGCCAAACGTTTTGGCAGCGCAGATGTTGTACATTTATTGCACGTATCACATATGATTGTGGTAGCTATGATGCTACATTTCAATTCTTGATCAGTACAGCAATTTTAGTATTAAAACATTACTAGCCTTTGGCTCCACTTCATCTAAACATTCCATACAAGCAAACATGACAGTGGCAAACATGACAGTGATGGTGGTTTTGATTTGAATTTGGAATTAAAATCTAGTATTTGAGGTCAGTATTACAAGTTATGTTAAAAGAACAAAAGCTAATTTTGCCAACTTTGATGTTCTCGTCAATCCGTAGTGCCGACTTCTGCAGAGGGCTTACTGTATCCACCAATGTCTCAATGCTACGAAAACAGCAGCGTGATCTGCAATAATGAGACACAAGATTAACAAACCGAGTTATGAACAATATGCGACACGAGACTTGATTTAACTGCAAAGGCACCGGCGATGTACCTGTGACAGTTCCCGTACAACCGATGTATTCCGCACCCGACACGCATAAGAATGTGTCTTCCAAGTTGTTCAAGTCTTGCTCTGAATTTACAGGTCATGCATGAAAAGAAATGAGAAAAATCAGTTGAAAAAGCTTTGAAAAAAAACAATGGAGCAGGTTTAGACAAGAGAAATTTACCATGGATACACCAAAGTTACTAACACAGCAAAACCGTCAATGTCGCGCACAACCAAGTTCATTTACAAGCAGCAGACTAGGAAGTTTTTTGACAGAAGTGTGCTAGCATGGATGGCTGATGGCCAAGTGAATTAATTAGAAGTTCCATGGTGGCTAATTCCAAAGTTACGTAGAGCAGACAACCAAGTTTGGATTCGCGTGAGCGTATACTACTAGCTTTAGCTTCGCCGCATCACATATGGCATACTGCCAAATGAAAGGAAGACGCTATTAAATACCAAGAGAGCGTGAGTAAGATACCAAGGTTTCAAGGACGAGTCATACATACCGTATCGCAACTCTTGCTGCAAGTCATTAAGTGGTCTAGCCATGGGTCGAATATCACTTTGTAGACGTTATTAAAGTTGCAAACCTGTGACATACCAAGTTCAATTTAAAATGGCAGCCATATGAAAAATGTTGATGAGGTTTTCATCTGAGGAAGACATTGTCTGATGAATCAAAGTACTTAAACACTACGGCATTGTGTTCATGATTCAGCTGCACCAGTTTCAAATTTAAACTTGTTAGAAAAGCGGAAGGAGAATTGTGTCAGTTTTGAGGATTTAAAAAAAAAAGAGTCAGAATTGTAAGAGAACTTTCACTCACCCAACTCGATCCCAAATCAGCCAGCAATTTGTAATGCACCAACTTGCCGTTTCATGGTCCTGCACACGATACGGCCCAACCTGCATAAAGGTTTTGTCGCAACTCCGCCACACTCGAAGTTGTGCCTTCAGCTCTTACCCAAACAACCTGCTGCTATCGAACCAAAGACCACCAGCCGCAATACGTCACGCACTATTCTGATTCCTCAAATTCCACAATACGGCGACCTGCACCAATTCACACCAACTCACAGTTTGAATTACAATCTAACCACACAAAAGAAATTGTAAAAAAGAGTTATAAAAAGGACTCTCCAAGCAGCAATGGCAGCACTTGAGAAATCGTTTTGGTTTCATTATAGTCAGCGAGGAAAAAAGAGAAGCAAAGCTTTTGTTTCCAGTACATAACAGCAGAGTCCATCACACACAATTGTATACACCGGCTATGGAATTTCAGCTTCTGCATCAATGTCTCCCTGAGACATAAAGTGCCGCATCCGTACCTGCGCGACGTGCATACAAATGAAGGCCAATCTTATCACAAAATGGACAATAAAAAATGCAAAAGAGGAGTTTTAGAAAACCAATGATCACAGTCGTAACTCGAAAAACCATGGAAGCTATCTTCATATGCAAGCCACCCCTATAGTGCATCTCTAACCGGCAATAATTTGGGCTTCTGCATCAGCTTATGATTCACCTGCACAGGCATCGAAATTATTTCAAAAAAAAGAATCACGACAAACAAGTCCTACTACAATGATACAGTCCGAAAATTGATGCCATGAGTCTGGATTTCTGTTAAAAGAAGAAACAAATCACAATTGGGGAGGAGGAGAGAAAATGAAAAAGGCAATAATAATCACCTGCATATTTTCTTTTGATATCAAAAACATTTTTTCTCAAAAAAAACCCTCAGTATATTACACCCCATCCACCAAAAGCTTACAGGCCCCACACTGTCCAAACTAGCTGCAAGCTCCACGCAGAGCTTTTTCCAATACCACTGTCTGCTATGTAGTACGATAAACCTACAATACTACAGATGGCTCACCACTCACAATTCAGAAGTGCTACCATCCAATTACCCTGCTAAACCACATCCACACCAGACAAGTTATGCCACAACCAAACAAAACCTGCTACATACAATAGCCTGCAAAACCTGTCAACAACAATACAAGCTATGCAGAAATTTCATAAAAAAGGCCACAGCAAGTCCTACATAGGATAAAGTGAGAACAGGAGCAAAAAAGAGACGAAAAGGCTACCTTTGATCTTCATTTCAAAGGGGGGAAGAACCTTCATAAAGATAGCCACTCCAAACTCAGATAAGGGGGAACCCTAGCCGCTATCTCTCTCATCACCCCAAAGCTTTTCTCTTCCTCTTCAGAAAACCATAAAACCCTAGCCTCCATCTCCTGAAAAAAAGGGGAAAACCCTTCATAGAACCCAGAATCCCTTCGATGAAATCTCCCTCAAAAACTTCAGACTCCCTCTTTTCGCCCTTCAACCAACAGCTAAAGTTCATAGAATAACAAAAAAAAACGTATTCAAGATACCTCCATCGACTTCAAACATCATCATCTTCAAACAACACTTTGAAAGCCCAGAGCACCTTCCTCCAACCTCTGTTCTCGAAACCACCTTCATCTTCTTCCTTCAACTCAGACCACCATTTCTTCATTATCTGCATCGAGCAACTTCTGAAAATCATCGCCTTCCATTTACAACCTTCGTTCAAACTTTTCTTTTATCGTAATCTCATCCCATTATCACCGCAGAACAACAACCGTCAAAACGTTTTCCTCTTCACTCACCGTAAAAACTCTGTCAACCCTCATTATCATCAAACCATAACCCTCTTTTTTTCAAATCCAGAAGAACAATACCACGATCCCCAATCGTGAATCTCGTTTCACCTTCAAAACACTCACCAAACCTCCGCCCAACTTCCGCTGTAATCCACAACCCAAAACTGTCGAAACCCTTTAATACCGAACATCCAACCTAATCTTCTTCTTCATTCAACCCATTTCAGAACAGAACTTAAAACGATGGAGAGAGGAAGAAAAGATCGAAGCTATCGGGTGAAACCCAGATAGAGGCACAACGCCATAGGGATTTTGAATCGTGACCGAAGTTGATATTATGTTGAATACGAGCCTTCTCAAAGCTTGATCTGTTGAGTTTTTTTTCCGTCCAATGTGGGTTGTTTTCTATTTCTAAACGTTGCGTTTTTGTCCCTTCAGCATTTGGTGGTGGTGTTTAACTCTAGCCGCCGGGTTTGTTAAAGGATAGACGAATGGGCTTTGGGCCCATGATGACTCTATTTGATTTCTAGTCATCACCCATTTCCAAGCATCTGCACACCCTCAGCTTTTAAAAATAAAATTCAAACAATGAGTTTTTTAATTTGTTTTTTTTTAGAAAATAATTTTTTTTTATCTCATTTATTTTATGTACGTATAACCTTTTATAAAACTTTATAATTATTTTCTTGTTAATTTAAGTTTAGAGTTTACACTTTTTTTGGGGTTAGATTTTTATTTCTCTTTTATTATTGAGCATTTTATTCCACTTTTATCGTTCTTTTTTGGTCGATGACGATACCCCAAAGTTATTTTTCTGTCAAATTATTGATGAAAAATAACAAATCCGAGACCACCCTTTTTCAAACTTTTCATTTTATATTTTTATCGATTTTTATCCATTTTATTCATATTATTCATATTGTCATGTTTATTTTACTATATTATTATTGTTATCATATTTATTCATTTTCATTCACCCATAATCGAAAACACCTAATAAATTATCGAAACCGCTAAAAGCCAAATTGGTGGACTGTTGTATCATTGGTTATTTGCAGGTATCCTAATTTTAAGTCGTGTCCGACTTTGCTCAAGGCATAGTTTAGGACACTAATGCACACACACGGCTTTCTCTTGGGCTACCTGACAATGAGACCCCTTTATTTCGTGCAATCCCGTGTAATTTACATGTACCCCTCTCCCATTCCGATGTATGTTTCGCATTTCTTTGATTATTAGTTTATCTCCTAGGAGCACCCATAGGGACTAGAGCGGATTCAAACTATTTTCAAACTGATTCTCGATTCATCATCGAGCCATTTTCAAGCAACCCGTAAGTCGAGTGCTCATACGCATTCGCCATCAACCTATTACAACTCGACCCTTTTGATGCGTAAGTCAAGTAGGTCTCTTCTTTCAAACCATTTCATCTTCAACACGTCTTGCACGCGATAATGAGTCAAACCCTTGATCCAACGTCAAGAGGATTTTCAAAACAAACTATCAATCAACTAACAACTTTTCAATTCTTTTCAAGGTGTAAAGAGTAGGTTCAAGTCTTTGATCTTGCTTTCCGTTGTTTATATGCAAGTTATCTTATTCGTGTGTGAGCAATTGACGCCTTTAAATAATATTAACAAACTCGACAACATTCAACCGCCCTTCAATTAATCATCCTTTCACTCACCTTTCAAACAACTTCTTTTATGATGAAAAAGAGAGTGTCCCAAGTCTTTGGTTCGCTCTCCCGACTACTTGGACCCGAGAAGCCTTTCTCAAGCTTCAAGTAGTCGTCATCCGACCAATCTCGTCCTTTTATACGCCATTTCAAGTTCAAACAACCTTCTTTTATGATGAAAAAGAGAGTGTTCCAAGTCTTTGGTTCGCTTTCCCGATTACTTGGGGTCCGTGAAGTCTTTCTTAGGCTTCAAGTGATCGTCATCATTTCAACCTTATCCTTTCAAACATATCATTCCTTCCAAGATGAAAAAGAGAATGTTCCAAGTCTTTGGTTCGCTCTCCCGATTACTTGGGTTCGAGAAGTCTTTCTTAAACTTTAAGTAGTCGTCATCCGTACCCACTTTCAACCAATTCAAACCTGTTTCTTTCGTGGTCGTTACCACGAACTACGAACGCTCTGATTCTTCATTCATTCTTGAATGTAAGATACGTAGGCACAAGATTGCGGTGATCTTGGCGAGCATAATCCCCTCCATCTTCCATTTCCCCCATCCTTACCCGTAGTCGAACTACGACGCTCTAATTGCTCATTCTCGTCCGAATGCGCATACGTAGGCACAAGGGCCCCAATCCTTGGCGAGCACCCTATCTTATAACCATCCCCTTTCCCCTAGTGTTTTTATCCCTTTATAGTATCCTTTAGCATTTAGTAGCGAGAAGAGAAGAATTAAGTTTAGCTAACATCCATTAACTCGAATTAAGAGGTTCCCGTCGAGTACGACGGACGCGAGGGGTGCTAATACCTTCCCCTCACGTAACCGACTCCCGAACCCAGGAATATGGTTGCGACGACCGTGTTCCTTCCGCGTTTATGAGGTTTTCTCGATATTTTCCTCTCCCGTTTGTTGCGGTGGAAATAGGATATCAAATTATCAATTAATTTGAATCGCAATTCAATTCACAACCGCTCTTTGATTTATCCGAAGGAAAAGGTCAAAAGAGGGAAAACCTATTTTTGCATCGTAAACACAATGCGGGGAAAGATCTAGGGTTCGGGGGTTGGTTAAATTTAGGGAAGGTATTAGCACCCTAAACTTCTGTAGTACTCTACAGGAACCTTTTGTTCAAATGTTTACTATTTGCTTTATTTATTTGCTTAAGGTATATGTACAAAGGGATTAAAAGTGAGAGAAGAGACCTAAGGGGTTAATTCTAAGTTTACTCGGCAAGACATCGCATCTTGTGCCTACGTATCCTTACGGGAGTGGAATCAGAGTAATCGTAGTTCCCCTCAAAAGGGAGGTTAGAAACGTCTTGACTGTGGTCAAGGTCTCAAGGGGAATAAACATGTCTTAAGGACACGCTTACGAGGAGTGTAGGAACTCCAAATTTCTACGTTGAATTGTTAAGTTATAATTAGGGTTAAATTAGGTTAGGGATTCTGCGGCGGGAAACCCTAAAATGAGTGCGGCGACTCTTTGACCTAAAGCTAGGGGTAAAATGGTAACTTTGTCCACAGCGAGACATTTGTGGAAAATTAGGGTTTGTAAGGTGAAAGGGTTTGAAATTGAGTACTATTGGCGCGGCGACCAAAAGCTAGACCTAACCTTCGGATGTGTGTAGTGTGACAGAATAATTGATGAATGTGTGAGATTGAATCATGCAAACAGAGATAAAATGCAGACAATAAGCCATACAAGCAGAAAATCAAAGACAGAAGCTAAAGCGCGATTGTTAGAATTCGCGAGGTTACATGAGAGAAGCAGTTACAATAATAATGAAACTTAAAAACACAACGCAATAGTAGTAAACATGAGCTGCAAAAGATGAACACCCGTTAGTAGGCAAAGTTAGACGGTAATGGGACGGGTCAGGAGAAAAAGTGCAATATTGGAGATTCTTGTTGTTTTTTAAAGAAAAGGTTTTGATTTGAGCTAAAAAGATGTTTAAACATAAAAAAAAGGATTTAAGCTTAATTTTCAAAAAAATAGTTTTTTAAAAAAAAATTTACTTAAAAAAAGTTTGATGTTATTACTTTTAAAAAATGTTTTTTCTATTTATTATTTTTTAAGAAAATTCTGATGCTATTTATTTTAAAAGCCATTTGAATATTTAATTAAAAAAGGTTTTAAAAAAACAATTTTAATATAAAAAAAACAATTTAAAAAAACAAAAAATAAGAAGTAAAATAAAGGGGGTTGGGCCGGTCATCACTCCCGGACCCAACCCAGTTGGTGAGAATATATCAAAACACCAATGTAGGGTTTCAGAACCCTATTATCCCCTTCGCGGCGCCGTTGTACCTCTCGTTCTTCTCCATGTTCGATTCTCGTCTTTCTTCGTTTGCATGCTTCGTTCGTGTTTTCCCTTCATTTCGATGGCTCTCTCTCGTCTTCCCTGAAAAAGAAAAACAATAACCGTGAGAAATATGGCGTGCTTACATTTTATCTCATGAGTGGCTTTCGGTAAGAAACGAGGCGATGATGATGATCTTCTTCGAGGCGATGATGTGAGAAACTGAGCCTCAGGAGTGGTTTGCTCGTCGTCGAATGGCGGCGTTGCTGGCTGTTTGTGACGGCTTTGAGCGAAGCTCTTCTTCCTTCGATATCGCGGCCGCTAGGGTTTTGCTTGCGATTGTTGTTCGCCGTTTTTTCTCTCAGTGGTCCCTCCGTTTTCTCTCTCAGTGCGTTAGGGTTCCAACACGGTGAGATTGTTCCTTTTATAATTTCTTTTTTTGGGCTTTTTGTTGGTTCTGGATTTTACTGAGATATGATATGATTTTTGTGGACTTGTGAATCTGATAATATTTCGATTTGATTGAGATTCTTTCCATTTTCGAATTCTGATCTCATCTGGATTTCGTTGGGTTTGCTTTGATTTGGATAACCTGCATTGGCTTGGATTTCTGGATTTGAACCCAATTAACTTTTCTCTTTTTCTTTCAGCAAGGAGCCAACGCTTGGTCGGGCCAAATATCGCCGAGGAAGGTCATATGGTGATGATGACCATTGGTCTGAACCTTTGAGGGATGCTATTGCCTCTGTTTGAATTGAATGTGATGGTTAACTCCGTGTTCTTCTTGTTATGCACATGATAATTCGTAAGAATGTGGTAGAGTGGCGTAAATTGAAGCGGAGTCGCGGGGTCTTTGACGTGATTCACGAACTAAATGGTGTGATCAAGGTTTGGACTGTTTAGGAAGGTTTTAGATATGGCTGCTGATGGACCTGAGGAGATGGGTATGGTGACGAGGATCTGTTGTGTATTTGGTCTTCGATTTTGGTTTCTCACTGGAGGGTACTTGTTGCTAAATCCACCTGAGTTTTTATCCTGGAAACTCAGACCAGCAAATTGTCGCCGAACATCTTCAACCATTACTCTGCACTGGATGTTCCTCGTCTTTACAAAATCATTGCTCTGCTGCTTAACATTTGTGATTTCATTTTGCAGGGTAACATGGAATTTTAACCCTTCATTGATGTTGTCCGATATTTCTCGAAACTTTGCTATGGCAGCTTCAATCTCTTTATATACAGGAAGCCTGGTTGTTGCAAACTGGGTGTCCCGAACTTGATTTTTCTGCTAAAATCCATTGGTTGCGTAGCTGGTGTAATATGTGATCCTTTCCTTTCTGATATGGCTTGGCCTCGATTTTCCTTTTCTTCTTTCAGAGGGAATTGATACTTCGAATAGATCGACACCACTGGGAAAGGTATGCGGCGATGATGACGCTTTGTCTGAGCCCTCAGAAAATGACGCTATGATTCCTGTGCTGCTATTTGTGTTGCGAGCATGATAGTATATGGTTTGGTAACTGATATTCTGTGACTAGTTGTTGGTTTTCGGACTGATTGTTTCTTTGTTTAAGATGGGCCATGATGTGCGATAGCTGAGCCTCTGCACTTGGTGCCTTATTCCACGATGCCCCTAGCAGTTTGAGGTAATTTGGTCGCGGGATCTTACTGATACGAACTGAGCTTGATTCTGATTGTTTGTTGAATCACACTTAGTCTCCTATCTTGGATTAACTTGAACTCGATTTTCTTGCACTTGGCGTTCTATTTTTTCGAGCTGGTTCAGCGGCTTGCGAAGTGTTGGACTTGGTCCTTCTTTTTTAAGAACATGTGCTGGTTTTGGCACCTTGTGAATTGAAATTTTTATCTAACTTTGAGCATCCTGTGAGTTGTTTTGTTTATGCAGCTTATGAACTGTTTTGGCTTTGAGTTCTGTTATCAATTTTGTACTGATGCTATTGTGGAACTTCAGGTGTTGGAAATATTCGAAAACAAAACGATTCAGACCTGCCGGCATCCGGGTCTGAGTCCGAATTTGCCGTGCTGTTTTACCTTTGTATCAATTTGGAAACCAAATGGGATTTACTCGATGACGGCATAGACCCTTTTCAGTTAATCATTTATCGGCCCGAACTTATTTTACTTCTTCATCTTTCTCGGTTGTCCCTTAGATAAGAACAAATGTTACCTGATCTGACGCTAATGGCGCGGATCGGTAACGGGGGTAGGACGCAACTTCGGTTGTGCCACTCCCGGCACTCGATGATGACGATGTTCTGAGAGTGTCGAATTCATCTTTCTAACATCTTTCTACTCTGTTCTGTTTTGTTTCTCTTTGATTGTGCAGGTTAATCGGAGAAGCATGAAGTAATGTCCAGTGGATGAACATCATGAAGACACCAATGGATCTTTAGGACTTAGGATTTTTAGGATAGAAGTAACATCTGTAAATGTAATTTTACAGCAATTCAAATGTGAAACGATTTACTCCCTTTTGTAAAATGATATTCTTTATGAAATAAAAATTCCAGAACTTCATTTATATATCCATGACCGTTCAGCTTTGAATTTATTTATATTTATTTCTAGTTATAAATTATAAACGTTTGTGAATAAATCCACAAATATTTAAATTCATTAACCTAGTCATAAACCATAAATATTCGCGAATGATATTCTTGTCTATGTACTTGTCTCGCCCGTAGTCCTAATCTCATCACCTGATTAAATTCACTTGCATTCCAACTTAAATTCTAGCCAGCAATTTTATAACCAAACACGGATGTGCGCCGTAATCACAACAGATTCAGTATCAACGATAACATTGCCCGTAATTGAATTCCACTGTCCAAATGCTATGAGCAACAATCCAATAATACCCAATTAAACTGTGCCTTATTAACAGAAACGGAAGTGCTCTGGAAATAAACCATGAGCGATGAAATAGGTCTTAAATCCAGTTGTGCTCGACAAATTTCAATACCGAACACATCGAATTGGCGCCTTGATATAATCAAACTAGGTGATAAATAAATGCCTCAGAAATAGCGTCTCAAGTGTCTCAAAGCTCAGTAAAAGCCTGTCTTCAAAGAATTAGCGGAGTCCACGTAAAAGGACCAAAATACCCCTGGAACCAACCCTGCAAAACAAACACCTCCATGACTTGATAGTGGTTAGCAGATGCACAGATGAGATGCTATGCGAAATGACTGACTAAATATAAGGGTAAAATTTGGGGTATTACAGTTGCCCCTATTTAAATAGTTACACCGGATGATTTGAGTGACGGAGACTCGAGGAATCATGGTGGAGGGATTTAAATATAGATAACCGAAAATTTTGCCCTTATACGCGGCGATATGCAATGCTATAGACCAGACTAATGCAGACGATGCCATGAATATGATATGATGCGTATGTTGGAATGATGAATGCGAAAATGTTGACGAATATGACGACACAGGGACAGACGCTACGAGAAGAACACACTAGGGAAAACGACGCGCTGGGACACAATACAACACTAGGGAATTCTAAAATGATGGTCAACTGGTGCGAACACGACCAATTGTCATTTTTAGAACGGGGACGAGATTCTCAAATGGAGATGGCACCTATGAGACGGCCTCCACTAGGGAATCCAAAAATAAAACTGGATCACGTAAGATTGCAAGATCGATCACAGAATGCATGGAGCATTGAGCAAAGAATAACATCCAAGCTTCTGTAACCTATCCCTCGTGACAGGATCAAACGGACTTTTCGGGAATCCGTAGCAAATATACAGGGTAAAAACCGGCTGTATGCCAGAATAAATGGACTTTAGGAATAAGATCCTTAAATGGAGATGGCACCTATGAGATGACCTCCACTAGGGAATGCCTAATAATAAAACTGGATCTACACGGTTGCAAGATCGATTACAGAACGCTGGAGCATTGAGCAAAGAATAACATCCAAGCTTCTATAAACTATCCTTCGTGATGGGATCGGACGGACTTTTCGGAAATCCGTATCAAATATACAGGGTAAAAACCGGCTGTATGCCAAAATAAATGGACTTTAGGAATAAGATCCTTAAATGGAGATGGCACCTATGAGATGACCTCCACTAGGGAATACCTAATAATAAAACTGGATCTACACGGTTGCGAGATCGATTACAGAACGCTGGAGCATTGAGCAAAGAATAACATCCAAGCTTCTATAAACTATCCTTCGTGATGGGATCGGACGGACTTTTCGGAAATCCGTATCAAATATACAAGGTAAAAACCGGTTGTATGCCAAAATAAATGGACTTGGATAGGAAATGCCCTGATAAGCTTCTCGAGCGATAAACTGTCACTTATCGTTGGAAGGGACTTACATGCCAACACAGATAAGCACTCAAATAAAGAGGCTGCTGCTTATCTGATATATAAATCTTCTCATATTTAAGGTCGGCGCCTGGAATACGATTCTGATTCTTCTTTTACTAAAGGATAAATGAACTTCTTCATACTTCAAGATCGTGCTCTCCTGAATATGATTCCGCTCCTTCTTTTACTAAAGGGTAAATGAACTTCTTCATACTTCAAGATCGTGCTTTCCTGAATATGATTCCGCTCCTTCTTTTACTAAAGGGTAAATGAACTTCTTCATACTTCAAGATCGTGCTCTCCTGAATATGATTTCGCTCCTTCTTTTACTAAAGGGTAAATGAACTTCTTCATACTTCAAGATCGTGCTCTCCTGAATATGATTCCGCTCCTTCTTTTACTAAAGGATAAATGAACTTCTTCATACTTCAAGATCGTGCTCTCCTGAATATGATTCCGCTCAAACCTCCCCATACTTCAAGATCGTGCTCTCCTGAATATGATTCGGTTCAAACCTCCCCATACTTCAAGACGACAAGGAAAATGGAAGCCCAACTTCTCAATGGAGATGGCCATTTGCTGCGAGTCATAACGAAGATAGGATCAGCTTCTTAGGCGAGAAACGTCGCTTATTTGCAAGAGTGGCAATACTAAGCTTCTCATGTACGAACTGCTTGCAGAGGTGATAACAGAGGATGATAAGCTTCTCAGGCGAGAACTGGTGTTGATCGATGATAAGCTTCTCAGTTGAGAACGGGTGCGTATCTGGTTATGTAAGGTTGTCATATCGATAGGCTGCTCAGGCGAGAAATGTCGCATACCGATGCTGTAAGATGTAGGATTGTTATATTGATAGGCTTCTCAGGCGAGAACAGTCGCATACCGATGCTGTAAGATGTACTGATATATTTTCCAGGCGTGAACGGGCGTGTATCTGTAAAGGATTGTGGTTGATTTTCTTGAAAGATAGTGCAAAATAAATGCACATCCGGGTACAGTGATAAACTTCTCGGGCGAGACAGTCGCGTATCTGCCATGGTATGGTGAAAATTTTAAACGGTGCAAAATAAATGCACGTCCGGTTGGGCTCGACGACCGACAAGACTGAGATTCAATCTAGGATCGAGCTAGAAAGAAGACTGGTAATCAAGACTCCATCGAGGGAATGATCTCGAAGGGTAAATATCTAATCCTGGCGAGGAAAGATAGCTGAAGTAACCGTCATCCACGAGGATCGAGCTCTATAGGGAAACTTGGAAACGCATATGTATTTTATGCTTAGGGCTGACAATCTATTTAGAGAGAATGGACAAACCCCAGTTACTCGGCGGTAACAACCAATGATGGCGAGACACAATAAACCTGTGAATGCTAACGCATATGTTACTGCGTATGCTAATGTGAATGTATGTTAATGTCTATGTAGTTAAATATGCAGGATGTTATGAAATGAGTATGTAATGAGTATGTGAAATGAATATATGAAATAGGCATGTGATGCTTATGCCCCTGCGTATGCTAACGCAACAGACTAGAGACAGGACGAGAGATGAAGTAAACATCTCGACTGAGATACCCTGCGTCCTCTGCAACCAACACGTCAATCATGGGTAAGAAAGATCAATGGTAGAACCAAATATGGTTTTAAAGTTCTGAATTCTCTGGGGAGAAGGTAACCTGCTTGGGTGCACAGTATCATGTCTTCTCATGGGGAGAGGAAAACCTGAGGGACACTTTCGAGTTACCCAAGAAAAAGTTGTCAGCTTATAGTCTCTCTGGGGACTGTGATGAGGCAATAGTTTAGGAGCCTGTTGCAACACTGAGATTTACTGGGGAATGAAGGCCGCTGTGAGTAAAATCCCTCGGGTGCACGAAGAAAAGTTGTGAAACCACATGGTTTTGATTTTGAAGGACCCTGTAGTAGTCGCCATTTGTTTCCTGAAACACGGTGCCCCAGGATACTTGTGTTGTGAGGTAGGGTCATCTCAAGAGGATTTTATAGAGAACACGGAGTCTGGTTGCCCCATTGTTTTCAAACTCTTTGAGAGATTCGTCAGGTCTGGCACAAATGTTACGACAAAATCTTTGAGAAATAGCTCTTAAGAACGTCAGCCTCGCGTTGGTAAGCGAACTGGGAAACTGCCTGCCCCTGTTTTGCAGGATCTTCAAGTTCCACGGGTTATATCCATATGTAAATCTCTAAGATATCAAGAAAAGTCGTCATGCCTGAAATGCCTATCCTGAGCTTGTCAATGTACACATATATTTGTCTTGAATTTTTGTTTTGAAAAAGATATCGCAATAACTTGTGACCGAAATCACTAGTCAGGATATAAGTTTTAATTATAATGCCAACATGAATTTTTATGAGCACAGCTCGTAGGAGTCAGGCAACGTGATCTTGTCAAGTATGCTTTCAACCGAAGTCCTACTTCAATTAGGTCTTTTAAATGTTGTATCGTGGCTCGGTTCACGGTTTAAGAAACAAAAGGATAAAGGCTCAGAGTTATATTTGTACCCATCCCTTCTTCGTGATGCTCTCCAATCCTAATTCAGTTAATCGGATACGAACGCTCACATCTCAAGCGGATTTGCTATGGTCGAGAACTTATCAAGGCTTTGGACATGGCAGTCACTCACCTATTTCTAATGGAGTTTCGATCACACGACTTTGTTCTTTATAGGGATTCTAAAAAAAACTACTGGTTTATTGTTCTTATTCCCTAACTTTTGCCTGGACAACGTCTTTTGATCTGACTTTGGAGTCCAGCGGGATGCCCCAGTTTTGTCTAAGTCTCCTTCATAGGTTTTGACTTAGCGGGCTCTTATTTTTTTGAATAGTCATGTAAATCTTCCGAAAGGCTCGTGACTGCCCCACTCCTTAGGTAACCGAGGGATAGTCATTGTATTGGACTTCTTAAGATGCTGAGGATAAATTCTCGAAGGTTTGCTTCCTCCTTTTTGAGAGTCTAAGTGCTCGATCGGTTTAACTGAAACCTACCCTGCCCCAGGTTAAGATGAGGGTTCTAAAAAAAATCCTACTTCAAGGTCCAAAGAGGTTGACTAGGGATTAACATCCTTATATCTCCAGTGTTTGGGATTTGAAACAATGCCTTACATCATCAGCAAGTTTTAATTGAAAGCATACGACAAGAAATCTGACGTTTTAGGTTCGTCATCCTCCTCCCAATTCTCCGTCAGAACAAGAGATCGGGTAAAGTTGGCATTATAATTTATGAAAACGTTTTTTTGAATGAGTGAAACGAATGGACTTATTCAAGACAAACATATGCGTTGCATTAATTAATCAAAGATAAACAAGTTTGTACATGCTAAATATGCTTAATCAAAGGGAAATACAAATAAACAAATGAACTGTCGGAAAAATCCTTCTAAATGTTTATGAAATCATGCATTCAAGAGTAACAGTTTCCTTTGGCGGAGCCTCAATGGAAAGGACGTCTGGTTTATGGTCACTGCGAGTCGTCATGGCTTGCCCCAGTTATGCTGGTCACATCTTCAACAGTTTTCAGTCGTTGCTTCAAAATAACTTTCCCAGATTCTTGGTTGATCCCGGTCATATCATCTTGAGGGTTACTGAAATGAAGCGAGCTAGGCCTTTGAATAATTACGGGATTCGGCTTATTTGCCACAGGAGTAGCATGCTGTGCAGAATTCGAACTCGACAAGTGAGGGACCTCGAGAGGAGTCTCGATCTTCAGCTGAGCATTGCTAAAAGACAACTTCTTCGTTTCTAGCAAATGTCTGACAACTTTCTTAAGAGCATAGCAATTCTCTAGATCATGGCCGGGCGCACCCTCATGAAATAAACAATGAGCGGACGCGTTGTAACCTGCAGGTAACGGATTAGGCGGAGGACCCAAAGCACGGGTGGTAATCAGACCCTGTTGTACCAAATGGGGGTATAACTCAGTGAAAGCCATCGGAATTGGAGGACAAGGCTTATACTGACTCTTACGGGGATAAGGAACCTGATCCTGTGATTGCTGGTGAACAGGAGCGTTGGGCACTCGTTGACTGTTGACAGGAACTTGCATAGGCGGATAACCGAAAGGTTGTTGATAAACCGGTGCTTGATATACCGGAGCTGACCGCACAGGTTGGTATGTAGGAAACTGCTGGTCGAAAGGAGGTGCAACAGTAGCTACATAGGGTTGTTGGACATATGGAAACGGATGACCTTGAACATAACTCTGCTGATGTTGCCAAGGTTGAGGAGTAGCCATTTTGCGGTTCCTCGAACGTGCAGGTCCTTTACCATGGTCGGAGTTAGGAGTTTTGCACTTGGGAGGGGTAGCTCGTCGAACTGGTTGAGCACTAGGAGGCACCAAACCGGATTGAAGACCATGAGGAGGTACATTCTCGACAGTAACAGCTGGTTGAGGTCCCATAACGGTATTAGTAGTCTCAGAAACAACAGTAGACTGAACATCCACCTTCACACTAAGAGCTCGTAGCATCTCCAAAATCTGCCCTACATCTCCTCGAAGATCTTCGAGTTCATGGCTGACACGGTTGATCTCTTGGTTTTGATCTTCCATCCTTTTGAAGGGTCGTATTGACGCAGAGAACTCAGGGTGACAAAACTGGAAGGTGAGAGAACCGAGTATGAGAAATCGGGAGACACATGCAATGCAAAAGTATGATGCTAAAATGTGAATGCAAATGAAGATTTCATGGAATTCAAATATTTACGAATGTCGTGGGGTACCCAGGAAATCTTTTTCTTGTTTTTTCCTTTTTATTTTTTTATTCATGGTATCCCGCGATATCCATAAATGATGTTTGAATTACATGAAATACAATGCAATGGGATGCTTTATGGGTGCAATGCATGAAAACACACAAAGTCCTAGGTTAAAGGTACGTGAGCGGAGTTAAGGTCTACCCATCCCAAAAGGAGTGTACTATAGGTTAGTTGTACGTGAGCGGAGTTAAGTCATCAGCCCATCTTTCGGATATTATCAACCTTCCGATTGACTTGGGGGTTAATAATATTCTCAAGAGAACCTCTTTTGAGTGTAGTATCGCGTAGCAACCATTGTAGGATTACTCCCACATAGTTCCCGCACTACGTCCTAAATAAGGCCAAGGTGGTGTAAAGGTACTACGGTTCCCAATATCATAGACTCCAATCGACCATGGAAAAAGTTTTCACGATTACTCGATCAACCGAACCATTTTCGAAAAGGTCTCAACTGAGCGGTGATTCTCGAATCAGCTTGGTCGGGATTCACTCCCTATAAGCCTCATCGAATATATCCCCATCCTATAATAATGTCACTAGTCCGGGCGTAGGACTTATCTCACAACACAAGGAACCATCCCAAAATCAGAGTACAATATATACAGGCAAATGAATAGTGAAACGAATAATACAAACATGAACAAATTAGGGGTAACCATCAAAAGTTTAGAGTCCCCAGTGAAGTCGCCATTTTCTGTTGCGGTGGAAATAGGATATCAAATTATCAATTAATTTGAATCGCAATTCAATTCACAACCGCTCTTTGATTTATCCGAAGGAAAAGGTCAAAAGAGGGAAAACCTATTTTTGCATCGTAAACACAATGCGGGGAAAGATCTAGGGTTCGGGGGTTGGTTAAATTTAGGGAAGGTATTGATGGGCTACAGACGTGTCTACTTATGCGTCTAGAGGTATCTTACTGCAAGTGCACAGCCTATCGAAGTAATATTTAAGATTATCGATCCACAGGGATTCTATCGTTACCTAGTGCTAGATGAACTTCTAGTTTAGCTAAGGCGAATAGTTGTCACGATTGTTGTTGGTTTTCTAAGACTATTGAAGGCGGAATTAAATTTAAGTTTTTAATAAAATAATACTAAAACGGTCGGTATGTAATTATACTAACTTAGGTGGGTCAATCTAACCTAGGCTTATAAAGATGTTCACTTAATCTATTCGGTAGAGATTACTAGTTTGAATACCCTCAACTCACACTCTCGTGGTCTTGAATCAGATCTTATCCCTAAAGCCCTATGCCTGCTCTCGCTAGCCCATAAGTGTTTAGAGGTAATTTTTGGAAACTAAATAATTCTAATTTATCTTAAAGCGCTCTCGCTGTATTTAATTTAAATGCCTAACTTTAGCTATCTGGTTAAAATCTCACACTCTCGTGGTCTTGACCCAACCTAATACCCTTTTCTTACTCTCGTAACGAAAAGGTCGAAATCAATTAAAAAGCATCAGCCAGAATGTTAAGCGATTAATTATTTTAGCCCATGGTTAAATTTTACCGGTTAAGTTGGTTATAACTACATACCGCCCTAAGGTATTTAGCTACTCATCGAGGTTAAATCAGACTCAGAGTTAAATATTAACTTACTAATGGCAGAAAAATAAATAGACATTATAAATAAATTAAATTGCAATAATGGAAAAACCTGATTAACAAATATCTGAGTAGACTCCTTCTTCCACAGACCGGAAGGCTTGGAGTAGGCGGAAATAAAAATTAAAACGAATGCTGAAGGCTGGAAACAAATAAAAGTATAACAATTCCCTAATGTTGGAAATTGTTACACGGTTGGTTTGGATACAAATAAAATAAGACAGGAAACAAAATAATGCTGGAAAAATAATTCTGGTGGTAAGGTAATTCGGCAGAGCTTCCGCAGGAAATTTGGATAATGAAGTCTGTCCTGAGTTCTCCTGAGCTGGTCCTATTTATAGAGCTTCTAATGGGCTGGTGCCTTGGTCTTTTGCTTCTTGGGCTTTGCTGGAGTGGTTGAGAAAATGTTGGAAAGTGGCAGCAGAAAATGGGAGAAGTCGTCCTCACGTGCTGCCTTGAGGAAAATTACTAGGAGGAGTGGTCTTCACTGGTGGCTTGACGTAGTCTGAGTCAAAATCAAGTTATATCCTTGTCACGGGCGTGACAAGGTCTTCACGCTCGTTGTTTGATGATTTCAAGTGTCACGGTCGTGACTACTTCCTCACGGTCGTGATGGCCCAAAGTAAGGTGTCACGGTCGTGACACCCTTGTAACGACCGTGGCCGTAACAAATTATGCAGAGTTTATGCAGGCTTCTGTCTTGCTTCATTTCTCGTGGTTTCTTTGTTCTTTTCTTCTTAATTCATGATTCGGCCTCACATAACGATGTACCTGCAAAATAGTAAGAAAAACTCGAGAAATCGAGCGTTAAAACGGTGAATGCGCGATAAAAGTCAATGAAATCTAGCGATATAACCGATGCGTTTTCTCGTCATCAAACTTCCCCAAACTTAAACCTTTGCTTGTCCTCAAGCAAATAGTCGGTTGAAAATCGGCGGACAAGATTTTATGCGCGCATACTCATAACAAACCGTCCGGTGGATCGTTTTGTCGGATAGTCCGGTACTTTGATAGAACACTACCGATACACTAATGACATAAGCAACAAGCTATGTCGTCGACTTCCCGTCAAGCGAAACAATCGGCAATCACATTACGATTTCACCTAGAGTTTTTCGATCTTATTTCACCCGGTTTCGTTCTAGCGCAGTCACATTAAGCCCTTTGCCTTCGCACGCACGTAGTGGAGTAGCCGGTTAGCGATTTTGATCCTTTTTTAGCACGGGGTCTGGTGCACGAGTGTGGTAACCCTTCATGTTTTATCCGATGCGGAGGTTGTGGGGGATCGAGCCGTAGCACGCCCTACCGAGTTCAGAACCAGTACCTCTGAACCAACCCGAAACGGAGTCCTTCTCATATTTCTCGTTTCTTATCTGCGACCGTGTACTTTGGTGCAATCTCTTTTCATTTTGCATTGAGATACGAAGGATCATTATTGATTAGGCATCAAACGCTTATATTCATCGGCTCCCCACGTGGTTTGTGTTCAGACGGTGCTGACTGCTAGTATAAACTACTGGGGGTTACTTTTGAACTGAAACTAAAGGTGCACTTGCAATGGTGATCGGGATGGAATTTATTAAGCAGGGGGTCGGAGATGTCAAGATTGTATTGGTCTTGTTTAATCGTTCCCGGCTTCGTAATTACGAACCATTCGGTGGTAAGTCGGGTAATGCGAGTAATTTAAAGATTTTTCTAGTATGGCTTAATAATCGGGGAAAACTCGATATTAAAGAAAATAACGCACAGATTTGCTCATTTCATTGATTTGCTAAAAGGGATACAACAGAATTGAAAGTACACTGAAATGAAAAGTACCTCTCCCACACTATATCAGACATTGTCCTCAATGTTGTGATATAATTGCGGTACAAATACAGTACAAGACTACAAATGAAAATCAACATAAAAGTAAACTACTGCTGCTGGTGATCGCGGGCTCGGCCTCTGGTGCGAGAGCGGCGTCTGGAGGGAGTCGCGTCGGGATCAGAGCCGGTGCCGGAGGTAGCAGTAATGCTGATGCGGAGCGCCTCGAGCTCGCCGAAAAGTTCTCCAAACCGCTCATTAGTGGCCTCCTGGTTGGCAGCAATGGTGCCGAGTAAAGCGTCATACTGTGCCTTCTGCTGACGCTCAAGTGCTGCGTTCATCAGGTTCTGCTGATGAATCGCAAGTAGGACGTCCTCAAGTGTGACGGCGGGAGCCGCCTGGTGTCGGGTGGAAGTCTCGGGGATGTCCTGGACATGCTCAGCTGCATCCATGGCGTCCTGCATCTCGTCCACTGGGGCGTCTGGCTGATCATCATGTACCGGGGCGTGATCCGCAGCAGCTGGTGAGGCAAAGAGCCAGTTGGCTCGGTTTGCTGGGTCGATGCGTGTACGGGACGGCAGAGTGATGTGGTGGAAAACGGTGCCATTGACGACAGGGTTGTACCTGCCATCCTCTCGCTGCGCGATCAGGTGGGCGGACCGGCAGTAGCTCATGGTCAGGAAATCGGCGGCAAGGTGCGGCAGATCAGCGAGCGCGTCACCAAGCCCCAGCTGAATGGCGAGGGTGGTGACAATGCCGCCAATGAAGAACGGGGATGAGCCTCGGTGCGCGATGGCCTGGATGTGGTAGAGCATAAAGGGGGCAGCGTTGATTGGCTCGTCATGAAGGGCACAGTATAAAAACAGAAGCTCCTTTGAGTTGAGCTTGTGGTTGCTCTCTCTAGCAAAGATTGTGTTGCAGATGACCCGGTGAAAGTAGCGGATAGCCGGGTTGTGGATGTGTGTGGCGTTGAGGCTCTGGAAGGTGGTCGCACGGGTGTTGGTAAGGTCGTGCCACAGTGTGAATGCTTGTTCACTGAAGTTGTCGGGCACGCGACAGTGGGCTTCGGTGCCGTGCTCGAAACCTAACAGCTCGGCAATCCTGGTTTGTGTGAGGTTGAACTCCCGGCCAAGCAGTCTGAATGTTACGATGCCGGTAAGCTGACTCTGAGAACCATGAGAGGTGATGTAGCTGTAAGAGCTGAGGAACTCCAGCGTCAGAAGTTCGAAAGTAGGTTATGGCTGACGACAGAGGTCCCACAGGCCGACTTTCTGCAGTAGGCTTTGAACGCTGGACAGCATACCGAGTTCTTGCAGACAGTCAGTGGAAATGTACCGGGTGGGTTGCAGACCGCGGTTCTGGAAGCGGACGAAACGGTCTCGCTGGGTTTCTCCGGCTTCTCCTTCTCTGAAAATGATGGAATCCATAACATGCAAGAGTGAAGAGTGAGGGTGGAAGGATTTTGTGAGGTTTTGGGAGAAGAGTGGTAGAATGAGGGAGATTGATAGAATGAGGGAGATTTTGTGAAGTTTGATGTTCGGGTTAAATACGGGACAGTTGAAATGAATTGGTTGATGGTAATGGTGGATTAATGGGGTAGTGGAGAGGTTATGGCGGTTTTGGAATGAGTGGGTAATGTTTTGGGTAGGTTATGGATGGAGAAGAAG
Source organism: Lathyrus sativus (assembly GCA_963859935.3). NCBI lineage: Eukaryota > Viridiplantae > Streptophyta > Magnoliopsida > Fabales > Fabaceae > Lathyrus > Lathyrus sativus. The sequence goes on along the minus strand of OZ012741.1, from coordinate 652,089,642 downwards.
AGTGGACACGATGAGAAACAGTTCTGTTTCTCACGATCTCTGTAATAGAGGTCGTCACGGTCGTGACATAGGCGTGACGGTCGTGACACGCTAAATGAGCACGTCACGATCGTAAGTGGGGCGTGACGACCGTGAGGCTGTGTGGTGCTGAATAATTCCCAGAAAAGCACATTGTCTCACGTTATTTTTAAATTAATAATAATTTATTTTATTTAGTAGCACTTATATTAACACACACCATATTATATAGCAATTTCAACACAGTAGTATACGAGCCTAAGATAAAATAGTGTAGTCATACAGTATATGGTCACACAGTGGATAGAAAAGAAATAGAAAAATTATATAAGCTGCTAAAATGAAGAATTAAATAAAAAGTGCATGGCATAAAGAAAAACGGAAATTACATAAACTCAAATTATGTTATGAAATCGTTGCGAAAGATAAATTTAACTGGAAATGAAAATGATGATAAAAAAATAATGAGAAAAGAATTAATAAACTAAATCACTGATAGCCGGTTCAAAGGCGTTTCTTCAGGTCTTCGATGGCGGAGTCCAGATGATAGAATTGTTCGCAGGCCATGTCAGTCAATCCCACGATCTCCAATCGCATACTCTTAATGTCTTCTCTGAGTAGATTAATGTCAGTTTGATAGGCATTGAGAGTGTGCATGATGTTCTGCAAGTTGTTAGCGTACTCTCCGTGATTCGCTCCAGGGGTTTCATGAACTTTGTCAGTTGGGTCAATGTCATGGTATCCAGGAGGTGTCTCGGGGTCAGTTTCAACAGCGGTCATTATATCATCTGTTATCCTGTGAGACTGAGGTGTTTCAGGAGTGGCTGGATAATCAGGTGGGTTTAACTCATAAAGCCAATTATCCCTATTATGAACACTTACTTTTTCATGATTGGGCAATGTGAACAGGGTGACTACTTTGTTCCGGATCAGGTACTCAAAAGGTGGGCGTCCTAAATTCCTTATGATGTGTCTATTGAAGCAGAATTTAAGATTCATCAGGCGTACGGTTCCCAGACGGGTGCACCTGTCCAGTTGGTACCTAAGTCCTAAGGCATCAGCAATCATGGTTACGAGACCTCCTACCACTATGGGTAATTCAGGTTCATCTTGGATGCGGGTGAAGGTTTGCATCATGAAAGGGACACCATTAACACACTGTCCAGTATTAAAACATGACATAATAAATAATTCATCCTTAGAGACTCCGGTAATGTTTTCTTCTTTTCCAAAGAAGGTATGGGCGAGGAATTTGTGGAAGTAACGAAGAGCAGGGTTATGGATCTCATCATTGTTCATGTCATTTGGTTCAGGGTGGTAGTTTCCGGTCAGAGTTCCCCAAAAGAAATCTAGCTCCACATCCATCAATTCTACCTGTGTGGTAGTAAAGGCAAAAGGTCCACTAGGGAATCCTAACAGGTCAGCTAGTTCTTTATGGTTAAAGTCGTATTCTATTCCAAATAGGCGGAAACTAATGAATCCTTTCCTAGAACCAAAACCGCGCTCAGGTAGGTAAAGTAGGGAACTAAGGAACTCAAGGGTGAGCTCACGGTAAGTCGCAAACTTGTGTTGGATCATTGCATTCTCCCATCCGAGTCGGTTGAACAGGTATATCACGCTATCATGTATACCTAAGGTTTCCATAGTCTTTTCATTTGGGTACAGGGTCAAATCCATTTGCCTCTGTGATAACTCTTCGAACTTTATTCTTTGGTTCCTACCTCTAAATTTGGTTTCCATATAGTTAATAGGTTGGTTAGCCATGGTCAGTGAAAATACGGTGGAAACAATTCAGTGGAAAAGACTTTAGAAAATCTGTAAAAAGTGATTTAGGATAAAAATAAGAAAATGAAATGCTAAAATGTAATGGCTATAATAGTAATGTAAAATAAAACTAACAAAACAATTTAAACAAATAGTAGCAACGATAATTAAAAATGCTCAAAAAGGAAAGAATAGTTTAAAATAGGTAAATAAGTGAATGGGTTGCCTCCCACTAAGCGCTGTTTTTATTGTCAAAAGCCTGACGTAACGCTGAGGTTTAGACTAATCAGGGGAATTAGCGAACAATTTCAAAAGTTTTAGATCATTCGTATAGTCTCTATTTTTAACTTTATGATAATGTTTTAGGCGTTGTCCGTTTACAATGAATGGTTCATTGTTCCTACCCTTGATTTCTATTGCTCCACTTGGGAATACTTTAGTTATATCAAAGGGTCCTGACCATCTAGACTTTAATTTTCCAGGAAAGAGCCTAAGTCTTGAATTAAAGAGGAGTACAACGTCTCCCACACTGAATTCTTTCTTAGATAGGCGTTTATCATGCCATCGCTTGGTCCTTTCCTTATATAGCTTAGCATTTTCATATGCATCTAGCCTTAGTTCTTCTAATTCGTTAATGTCTAGGATTCGCTTTTCTCCTGCAGCATTATAATTCATATTGAGAGTTTTGATCGCCCAATAAGCTTTGTGTTCTAGTTCTACTGGGAGGTGACAAGATTTTCCATAAACTAGTTTGAAAGGTGTAGTACCTATGGGAGTCTTGTAAGCGGTCCTATAAGCCCATAGAGCTTCATTAAGTTTAGATGACCAATCTTTCCGAGATGTGGCGACAGTCTTTTCTAAGATTTGTTTAATCTCTCGGTTTTTAGACTTCGACCTGTCCACTTGTTTGTGGGTGATATGGTGTAGCCACACGGTGTCTCACTCCATACTTAGATAGTAATTTGTCAAAGATTTTTGAAATGAAGTGCGAGCCACCGTCACTTATGACGAGTCGAGGTACACCAAATCTGGGAAAGATTATGTTTTTGAAAAGCTTTATTACTACTCGTGCATCGTTTGTAGGAGAAGCTATGGCTTCGATCCATTTTGAGACATAGTCAACAGCTACGAGTATGTAATTATTACCGAAAGATGATGGGAATGGTCCCATGAAATCTATTCCCCAGACGTCGAAGATTTCTACTTCCAAAATTCCCTTTTGGGGCATTTCATCTCTTCTTGAAATATTGTCGGTGCGTTGACACCGATCGCAACTTATAACAGCGATGTGGACATCCTTCCATAGATTAGGCCAGTATAAGCCGGCTTGCAAGATTTTTGCACAAGTCTTGGAAGTGCTCGCATGTCCACCATAAGGAGATGAATGACATTGGGCAATGACATCTTTGATTTCTTCTTCGGGAATACATCGGCGAAAGATTCCATTTGGTCCTCTTTTGAACAATAATGGTTCATCCCAATAGTACTGTTTTAGGTTATGAAAGAACTTCTTTTTCTGCTGATAGGTTAGATCGGGTGGAAGAGCTCCTGCGGCTAGGTAGTTGACAATGTCAGCGTACCATGGCAGTCCTACAGTGGTCTGTAATGTTTCCATGGGTTCTGGTTCATTTATATCTAACTTCGCTAGGTCGCTTCCTATTTGTGCTATCAGCTGTTCATACGGAAAATCATCGTTAATCGTCACTTGTTCGGGTTTAATACCTTCTATTCTAGATAAATGGTCCGCTACGACGTTTTCAGTACCTTTTTTGTCTTTTATTTCTAGATCAAACTCTTGTAAGAGTAAAATCCATCTTAGGAGTCTTGGCTTAGCATACTTCTTAGTTAATAGATATCGGATAGCAGCGTGGTCTGTGTAAATGATTATTTTCGCTCCGACTAGGTAAGAACGGAATTTGTCAAGCGCAAAGACAACGGCTAACAATTCTTTTTCTGTAGTAGCGTAGTTCATCTGGGCGGAATCCAAGGTTCTACTGGCATAGTAAATCGCATGGAGTTTCTTTTCTTTTCTCTGACCCAGGACGGCGCCTACAGCATAGTCACTCGCATCGCACATGATTTCAAAAGGTAATCTCCAGTCAGGGGGTTGCATGATTGGTGCGGTGATGAGGGCTGTTTTTAGAGTTTCGAATGCTTTAAGACAATCTTCATTGAATATGAACTCAGCGTCTTTCATTAATAAACCAGTAAGAGGTTTAGTAATTTTCGAGAAATCTTTGATGAATCGTCGGTAAAAACCGGCGTGTCCCAAAAAGCTTCGTATTTCTCGAACGGTTTTAGGAGGTTGAAGATCTTTTATTACTTCAATCTTAGCTTTATCGACTTCAATTCCCTTATCTGATATTACATGACCTAACACTATTCCTTCGTTGACCATAAAATGACATTTCTCCCAGTTAAGCACGAGATTTACTTTTACACATCTTTCTAACACCATTTCTAAGTTTGATAGACATCCTTCAAAGCTTTGCCCGCATACAGAGAAGTCGTCCATGAACACTTCCATGATGTTGTCTATAAAATCTGCGAAGATTGACATCATACATCTTTGAAAGGTTGCAGGAGCGTTGCACAATCCAAAGGGCATTCGCCTATAAGCGAACGTTCCATAAGGACATGTGAATGTAGTCTTCTCTTGATCATCAGGATGGATAGGGATTTGGAAAAATCCTGAGTAACCGTCAAGATAACAGAAGTAGGAATGCTTGGCTAATCGTTCTAACATTTGATCTATGAAAGGTAGTGGGAAATGATCTTTCCGAGTGGCTTTGTTTAGTTTACGATAATCTATGCACACTCTATATCCCGTCACTACTCTTTGCGATAGCGATTCGCCTTGAGCGTTTTTCACAACAGTGATACCTCCTTTCTTTGGCACTACATGTATTGGACTAACCCATTCACTATCAGAGATTGGATATATTATCCCGGCATCTAATAATTTCTTGACTTCTTCCTTTACTACAGTGCTAAGGGTTGGGTTTATTCTTCTCTGAGATTCTCTAGAGGTTCTGCAATCTTCTTCAAGCAGAATGCGATGCATGCAAACTGAAGGACATATTCCTTTGAGATCAGATATGTTATATCCTAATGCAGTTGGATATTTCTTCAAGACATCTAAAAGTTTCTTTGTCTCTGTAGTTCCTAAACTGGAATTTACTATAACTGGTCTTTTACATTCAACGTCTAAGAATTCGTACCTTAGGTTATTAGGTAAAGTTTTTAATCCTAATGTAGGTTTATCTTTACTTGGCATGGGATCCGGTGTAAGTGCTAAACTTTCGCTTAGACTATCATCCTGATACGGTTTTTGCCAATTATCATCTTCGAGAATTGGAGGGATTTGAATTTTCATTATTTCAGAATAAGTGGTCTCCTCCAGTTCCATTTCTCTTACACATTCGTCAATTACGTCCATTAGATAGCATGTATCCTCTATAGCTGGTGATTGTAAGAATTGTGTTAAAACAAATTCGACTTTCTCTTCACCTACTTCAAAGGTTAGCTTTCCTCTTTTTACGTCTATTATTGCTCCGGCGGTAGCTAAGAATGGTCTTCCTAGTATGATAGGCGTAGTGGAGTCTTCAGAGATGTCCATGATTATAAAATCAGTAGGAATGTAGAATTGTCCTATACGTACTGGGACGTTTTCTAGTATGCCTACAGGATATTTAACAGAGCGATCGGCTAGTTGAACAGACATTTTAGTTGGTCTTAGGTCTCCCATGTCTAACCTTTTGCAAATCGTTAAGGGCATAACACTGATACTGGCTCCTAAATCGCATAGAGCTTTGTCAATGACGAATTTTCCTATTACACAGGGTATAGAGAAACTTCCTGGATCTTTTAGCTTAGGAGGCATATTATTTTGAGTTATGGCGCTACACTCGGCAGTAAGTGTAACTGTTCCGTTATCCTCTATCTTTTTCTTATTGGATAAGATTTCTTTTAAAAACTTGGCATACGAGGGTATTTGGGTAATCGCTTCTGTAAACGGAATATTAATATTCAACTGTTTCAGAAGTTCGACAAATTTCTTAAATTGACCCGTCGTCTTGGAACTTATTAATCTTTGAGGGTACGGAATTGGTGGTTTATAGGGTGGTGGAGGCACATAAGGTTGTTCTTTCTCCACTACCTCTTGACTTTCGTCTTCCTTTTCTTCTGGATCATTCACCACTTCAGTCGGTTTATCCGGTTTTTGGTACATGGCTGGATTGTCAAGTCTTGGATCGGTAGGTCCGTCAAGTTCCTTGCCACTTCTTAATATTACAGCGTTAGCATGTCCTTTCGGATTAGGTTGAGGTTGTCCAGGGAATACTCCAGCTGGTGCAGCAGTAGGTGCTTGTTGTTGAGCTACTTGTGAAATCTGAGTTTCAAGCATTTTGTTATGTGTAGCTAATGCGTCTACTTTGCTCACTAATTGTTTAATCTGCTCGCTAGTGTGAATGTTTTGGTTTAATAAGTCCTTGTTTGTCTGAGATTGGCTAGCTATAAAGCTCTCCATCATCAATTCAAGGTTCGATTTTCTAGGGATATTAGGAGCAGTCTTTTGATATCCTGGTGATGTAGCTGGTGCTTGACCTGGTGCGTAATAAGCATTGTTACTCTTATAGGAGAAATTCGGATGATTCTTCCAGCCTGGGTTGTATGTGTTTGAGTAAGGGTTTCCTTGAGCATAATTCACTTGATCAGTGGGAGTTCCTGCCAATAGTTGACAATCAGAGACTTCGTGTCCTGGGACTCCACATAACTCACAGTTAGGTGTTACTGCAGCCACGGTGGCTGCAGGTGTTATGGCCAAGTTGTCGATCTTTTGGCTTAGTTGGTCAAACTTCGCATTGACTTGGTCCATACTACTTACTTCGTACATACCTCCCTTTGTTGGTTTCTCAGTTGCGACTCTCTCGCTTCCCCAAAGGTAATGATTCTGAGCCATACTTTCGATAAGTGCATAGGCATCATTATATTCTTTGTCCATCAGTGCACCACCCGCGGCAGCGTCAATTGTCATTCTTGTATTATACAAGAGTCCATTATAGAAGGTATGGATGACCATCCATTCTACTAATCCATGATGTGGACAAAGCCTAAGTAGATCCTTATAGTGTTCCCAAGCTTCGAATAATGATTCACTTTCTCTTTGCTTAAATCCGTTGATCTGAGCTCTCAGCATAGCTGTCTTGCTAGGTGGAAAATACCTGTTCAAGAAAACTTTCTTAAGTTGTTCCCACGTAGTTACTGAGTTCGAAGGCAGAGATTGAAGCCATGCTCTTGCTCTGTCTCGAAGCGAAAAAGGAAATAAACGTAGTCTAATAGCTTCTTGGGTAACTCCATTGGCCTTTACGGTATCTGCATATTGCACAAAGATCGAAAGATGAAGATTCGGATCCTCGGTAGGATTTCCGGCGAATTGATTTTGTTGCACGGCTGATATCAATGATGGTTTTAGTTCGAAATCATTTCGGTTGATAGCCGGTGCTGCAATGCTTGAATGTGGTTCACCTTGCGAAGGATTAGCGTAATACTTGAGTGGATGAGTTTGTTCTTCAGCCATTCCTGCGTTTTCTGATTTTACGACTGGTTCAGGCGGATCTAATTGAAGATCTGGAATGTTGGAATTATTTTCGAAATCGAGTATACGTCTTCTTACGTGTAAGAAGCGTTCCGATTCAGGGATTAGAGGTTGCAAGTCTTCGCTTTTGGAGCGAGTACGTGGCATACACTCGGAGATTAGATTAAATTAAATAGTTGATACCTTAGTCTAGACAATGCTACCTAAGTGCACTAGTAACTAAATTAAGGAATCCCCGGCAACGGCGCCAAAAACTTGATGGGCTACAGACGTGTCTACTTATGCGTCTAGCAGTATCTTACTGCAAGTGCACAGCCTATCGAAGTAATATTTAAGATTATCGATCCACAGGGATTCTATCGTTACCTAGTGCTAGATGAACTTCTAGTTTAGCTAAGGCGAATAGTTGTCACGATTGTTGTTGGTTTTCTAAGACTATTGAAGGCGGAATTAAATTTAAGTTTTTAATAAAATAATACTAAAACGGTCGGTATGTAATTATACTAACTTAGGTGGGTCAATCTAACCTAGGCTTATAAAGATGTTCACTTAATCTATTCGGTAGAGATTACTAGTTTGAATACCCTCAACTCACACTCTCGTGGTCTTGAATCAGATCTTATCCCTAAAGCCCTATGCCTGCTCTCGCTAGCCCATAAGTGTTTAGAGGTAATTTTTGGAAACTAAATAATTCTAATTTATCTTAAAGCGCTCTCGCTGTATTTAATTTAAATGCCTAACTTTAGCTATCTGGTTAAAATCTCACACTCTCGTGGTCTTGACCCAACCTAATACCCTTTTCTTACTCTCGTAACGAAAAGGTCGAAATCAATTAAAAAGCATCAGCCAGAATGTTAAGCGATTAATTATTTTAGCCCATGGTTAAATTTTACTGGTTAAGTTGGTTATAACTACATACCGCCCTAAGGTATTTAGCTACTCATCGAGGTTAAATCAGACTCAGAGTTAAATATTAACTTACTAATGGCAGAAAAATAAATAGACATTATAAATAAATTAAATTGCAATAATGGAAAAACCTGATTAACAAATATCTGAGTAGACTCCTTCTTCCACAGACCGGAAGGCTTGGAGTAGGCGGAAATAAAAATTAAAACGAATGCTGAAGGCTGGAAACAAATAAAAGTATAACAATTCCCTAATGTTGGAAATTGTTACACGGTTGGTTTGGATACAAATAAAATAAGACAGGAAACAAAATAATGCTGGAAAAATAATTCTGGTGGTAAGGTAATTCGGCAGAGCTTCCGCAGGAAATTTGGATAATGAAGTCTGTCCTGAGTTCTCCTGAGCTGGTCCTATTTATAGAGCTTCTAATGGGCTGGTGCCTTGGTCTTTTGCTTCTTGGGCTTTGCTGGAGTGGTTGAGAAAATGTTGGAAAGTGGCAGCAGAAAATGGGAGAAGTCGTCCTCACGTGCTGCCTTGAGGAGAATTACTAGGAGGAGTGGTCTTCACTGGTGGCTTGACGTAGTCTGAGTCAAAATCAAGTTATATCCTTGTCACGGGCGTGACAAGGTCTTCACGCTCGTTGTTTGATGATTTCAAGTGTCACGGTCGTGACTACTTCCTCACGGTCGTGATGGCCCAAAGTAAGGTGTCACGGTCGTGACACCCTTGTAACGACCGTGGCCGTAACAAATTATGCAGAGTTTATGCAGGCTTCTGTCTTGCTTCATTTCTCGTGGTTTCTTTGTTCTTTTCTTCTTAATTCATGATTCGGCCTCACATAACGATGTACCTGCAAAATAGTAAGAAAAACTCGAGAAATCGAGCGTTAAAACGGTGAATGCGCGATAAAAGTCAATGAAATCTAGCGATATAACCGATGCGTTTTCTCGTCATCAGGTATTAGCACCCTAAACTTCTGTAGTACTCTACAGGAACCTTTTGTTCAAATGTTTACTATTTGCTTTATTTATTTGCTTAAGGTATATGTACAAAGGGATTAAAAGTGAGAGAAGAGACCTAAGGGGTTAATTCTATGTTTACTCGGCAAGATATCGCATCTTGTGCCTACGTATCCTTACGGGAGTGGAATCAGAGTAATCGTAGTTCCCCTCAAAAGGGAGGTTAGAAACGTCTTGACTGTGGTCAAGGTCTCAAGGGGAATAAACATGTCTTAAGGACACGCTTACGAGGAGTGTAGGAACTCCAAATTTCTACGTTGAATTGTTAAGTTATAATTAGGGTTAAATTAGGTTAGGGATTCTGCGGCGGGAAACCCTAAAATGAGTGTGGCGACTCTTTGACCTAAAGCTAGGGGTAAAATGGTAACTTTGTCCACAGCGAGACATTTGTGGAAAATTAGGGTTTGTAAGGTGAAAGGGTTTGAAATTGAGTACTATTGGCGCGGCGACCAAAAGTTAGACCTAACCTTCGGATGTGTGTAGTGTGACAGAATAATTGATGAATGTGTGAGATTGAATCATGCAAACAGAGATAAAATGCAGACAATAAGCCATACAAGCAGAAAATCAAAGACAGAAGCTAAAGCGCGATTGTTAGAATTCGCGAGGTTACATGAGAGAAGCAGTTACAATAATAATGAAACTTAAAAACACAACGCAATAGTAGTAAACATGAGTTACAAAAGATGAACACCCGTTAGTAGGCAAAGTTAGACGGTAATGGGACGGGTCAGGAGAAAAAGTGCAATATTGGAGATTCTTGTTGTTTTTTAAAGAAAAGGTTTTGATTTGAGCTAAAAAGATGTTTAAACATAAAAAAAAGGATTTAAGCTTAATTTTCAAAAAAATAGTTTTTAAAAAAAAATTTTACTTTTAATGTTTACTTAAAAAAAGTTTGATGTTATTACTTTTAAAAAATGTTTTTTCTATTTATTATTTTTTAAGAAAATTCTGATGCTATTTATTTTAAAAGCCATTTGAATATTTAATTAAAAAAGGTTTTAAAAAAACAATTTTAATATAAAAAAAACAATTTAAAAAAACAAAAAATAAGAAGTAAAATAAAGGGGGTTGGGCCGGTCATCACTCCCGGACCCAACCCAGTTGGTGAGAATATATCAAAACACCAATGTAGGGTTTCAGAACCCTATTATCCCCTTCGCGACGCCGTTGTACCTCTCGTTCTTCTCCATGTCCGATTCTCGTCTTTCTTCGTTTGCATGCTTCGTTCGTGTTTTCCCTTCATTTCGATGGCTCTCTCTCGTCTTCCCTGAAAAAGAAAAACAATAACCGTGAGAAATATGGCGTGCTTACATTTTATCTCACGAGTGGCTTTCGGTAAGAAACGAGGCGATGATGATGATCTTCTTCGAGGCGATGATGTGAGAAACTGAGCCTCAGGAGTGGTTTGCTCGTCGTCGAATGGCGGCGTTGCTGGCTGTTTGTGACGGCTTTGAGCGAAGCTCTTCTTCCTTCGATATCGCGGCCGCTAGGGTTTTGCTTGCGATTGTTGTTCGCCGTTTTTTCTCTCAGTGGTCCCTCCGTTTTCTCTCTCAGTGCGTTAGGGTTCCAACACGGTGAGATTGTTCCTTTTATAATTTCTTTTTTTGGGCTTTTTGTTGGTTCTGGATTTTACTGAGATATGATATGATTTTTGTGGACTTGTGAATCTGATAATATTTCGATTTGATTGAGATTCTTTCCATTTTCGAATTCTGATCTCATCTGGATTTCGTTGGGTTTGCTTTGATTTGGATAACCTGCATTGGCTTGGATTTCTGGATTTGAACCCAATTAACTTTTCTCTTTTTCTTTCAGCAAGGTGCCAACGCTTGGTCGGGCCAAATATCGCCGAGGAAGGTCATATGGTGATGATGACCATTGGTCTGAACCTTTGAGGGATGCTATTGCCTCTGTTTGAATTGAATGTGATGGTTAACTCCGTGTTCTTCTTGTTATGCACATGATAATTCGTAAGAATGTGGTAGAGTGGCGTAAATTGAAGCGGAGTCGCGGGGTCCTTGACGTGATTCACGAACTAAATGGTGTGATCAAGGTTTGGACCGTTTAGGAAGGTTTTAGATATGGCTGCTGATGGACCTGAGGAGATGGGTATGGTGACGAGGATCTGTTGTGTATTTGGTCTTCGATTTTGGTTTCTCACTGGAGGGTACTTGTTGCTAAATCCACCTGAGTTTTTATCCTGGAAACTCAGACCAGCAAATTGTCGCCGAACATCTTCAACCATTACTCTGCACTGGATGTTCCTCGTCTTTACAAAATCATTGCTCTGCTGCTTAACATTTGTGATTTCATTTTGCAGGGTAACATGGAATTTTAACCCTTCATTGATGTTGTCCGATATTTCTCGAAACTTTGCTATGGCAGCTTCAATCTCTTTATATACAGGAAGCCTGGCTGTTGCAAACTGGGTGTCCCGAACTTGATTTTTCTGCTAAAATCCGTTGGTTGTGTAGCTGGTGTAATATGTGATCCTTTCCTTTCTGATATGGCTTGGCCTCGATTTTCCTTTTCTTCTTTCAGAGGCAATTGATACTTCGAATAGATCGACACCGTTGGGAAAGGTATGCGGCGATGATGACACTTTGTCTGAGCCCTCAGAAAATGACGCTATGATTCCTGTGCTGCTATTTGTGTTGCGAGCATGATAGTATATGGTTTGGTAACTGATATGCTGTGACTGGTTGTTGGTTTTCGGACTGATTGTTTCTTTGTTTAAGATGGGCCATGATGTGCGATAGCTGAGCCTCTGCACTTGGTGCCTTATTCCACGATGCCCCTAGCAGTTTGAGGTAATTTGGTCGCGGGATCTTACTGATACGAACTGAGCTTGATTCTGATTGTTTGTTGAATCACACTTAGTCTCCTATCTTGGATTAACTTGAACTCGATTTTCTTGCACTTGGCGTTCTATTTTTTCGAGCTGGTTCAGCGGCTTGCGAAGTGTTGGACTTGGTCCTTCTTTTTTAAGAACATGTGCTGGTTTTGGCACCTTGTGAATTGAAATTTTTATCTAACTTTGAGCATCCTGTGAGTTGTTTTGTTTATGCAGCTTATGAACTGTTTTGGCTTTGAGTTCTGTTGTCAATTTTGTACTGATGCTGTTGTGGAATTTCAGGTGTTGGAAATTTTCGAAAACAAAACGATTCAGACCTGCCGGCATCCGGGTCTGAGTCCGAATTTGCCGTGCTGTTTTACCTTTGTATCAATTTGGAAACCAAATGGGATTTACTCGATGACGGCATAGACCCTTTTCAGTTAATCATTTATCGGCCCGAACTTCTTTTACTTCTTCATCTTTCTCGGTTGTCCCTTAGATAAGAACAAATGTTACCTGATCTGACGCTAATGGCGCGGATCGGTAACGGGGGTAGGACGCAGCTTCGGTTGTGCCACTCCCGGCACTCGATGATGACGATGTTCTGAGAGTGTCGAATTCATCTTTCTAACATCTTTCTACTCTGTTCTGTTTTGTTTCTCTTTGATTGTGCAGGTTAATCGGAGAAGCATGAAGTAATGTACAGTGGATGAACATCATGAAGACACCAATGGATCTTTAGGACTTAGGATTTTTAGGATAGAAGTAACATCTGTAAATGTAATTTTACAGCAATTCAAATGTGAAACGATTTACTCCCTTTTGTAAAATGATATTCTTTATGAAATAAAAATTCCAGAACTTCATTTATATATCCATGACCGTTCAGCTTTGAATTTATTTATATTTATTTCTAGTTATAAATTATAAACGTTTGTGAATAAATCCACAAATATTTAAATTCATTAACCTAGTCATAAACCATAAATATTCGCGAATGATATTCTTGTCTATGTACTTGTCTCGCCCGTAGTCCTAATCTCATCACCTGATTAAATTCACTTGCATTCCAACTTAAATTCTAGCCAGCAATTTTATAACCAAACACGGATGTGCGCCGTAATCACAACAGATTCAGTATCAACGATAACATTGCCCGTAATTGAATTCCACTGTCCAAATGCTATGAGCAACAATCCAATAATACCCAATTAAACTGTGCCTTATTAACAGAAACGGAAGTGCTCTGGAAATAAACCATGAGCGATGAAATAGGTCTTAAATCCAGTTGTGCTCGACAAATTTCAATACCGAACACATCGAATTGGCGCCTTGATATAATCAAACCAGGTGATAAATAAATGCCTCAGAAATAGCGTCTCAAGTGTCTCAAAGCTCAGTAAAAGCCTGTCTTCAAAGAATTAGCGGAGTCCATGTAAAAGGACCAAAATACCCCTGGAACCAACCCTGCAAAACAAACACCTCCATGACTTGATAGTGGTTAGCAGATGCACAGATGAGATGCTATGCGAAATGACTGACTAAATATAAGGGTAAAATTTGGGGTATTACACCGTTCATTCGGGATAATAAAGTTCGGTGGCGACTCTGTCGAACCGCATTTCCGCGCCTTTTGCGCGAGGGTCGTATGTTCGAAATGAATTTTTCGAGGTGCGACGGGTGGCGACTCTGCTGGGGACCTTTGCTCCATGCAAGAGAGAGTCGAGCCTATCTTAGTTTGAGTTGTTAGCTTTTTGATTTTATTTTCTTCTTGCTTATTTGTTGGTATCCTTGTCTTGGTTACTTGTGCTTGAGGCATTGTGGGGATTGCTATGCTTATGGTTACTTTGTGAGATGGATCTACACCCGAGTCCGAGTATAACCCTAGGATTAGGATGGTGGTTGTGTAGTGGAGACTTGCGTGGAGTCTTTCACGTTGAGTTGAAGCGAAAACCCCGCTTGGAGTAGATTCCTTGGAGATATTGTTGTTGTGGTGAGTCTTTGCCATGACAATAATGTTTTCGAGTTTGAATCGTTGATCCCAAGGACCATAAACCGTTTTATCCATGGTGGTTGGTAGTGTTAATTCTTTGTGAATTAATATGAACGCCCCAATCAGATGAGATCCCTTGAACGTATTACTTTCTTACAGTAATATTTTCAACCTCGATCTATGACTCTGAGAACCTTTTTTAGAATCCGTGTGTCGATGGTTGTGTAGTTGATGCCTCCGAGGAGTCTTTCTCGCGTGGAAGATACCAGAAACTCACCTAGACGAAATTCTATTGAGGATATTATCGTCGTGATGAGGCTTTGTCATGGCTGTAATATCTTTGAAAGATATCCATGACTCTAGGCACCTACCAGTTTTAGAATCCTATCCGTGGGGGTTTCTTTGAGCAGTGACTGTGATCCTTGAACCGTTCACCCGGCTAATTCTCAGAATTGTTTGAATCTGTGATCCTGGATCTTGCATCTTGAATTGCATATCATTTGCATTGCATCTCATTTATTTATTGCATCTTGCGTTCTCCTTCCTTCATCAGTTTCTCATGTTTCTCTTTCCTTCATATCTAGTAAATTAAGCTGAGTCCTCGACACCAGTACGCAACTAGAGCCAATACAAGACGAATGATGGAGCAGATTCAACAGGAGCAAGCTACCTTCAGGGAAGAGTTGGATTCTATGAAAGGAAAGATCGATCAGATCCTCGAAGCCATCCTCGCGGCCAGGAGAGAGGAAGAACAGCGTGAAGCCGCTGCTGTCGTCAACAACAATGGTCAAGGACAAGGGTCTACTGCCATCCCTTTGGTTCCAATTCCAAACCCTCATGGGATGTCGTTGAACTTCAATAACGCAGCCGAAGGGAACACTTCTCATCCATCCCCAGCGCCTCGAGTTACCATTAGAGCTATCCCGCAGGCCCAGCCTACTGCCGTGCAAATCCCAGCTCCCCATACCGAAGATACTCTGATGGATCATTATGACGACGTTCAGAACTATCATGCTGCTATCCCCATCTCTAGTCCTGTTGCTGCCCAGGATTCAGAAGCCATGAAGATGTGCCGAGATCTAGCCGAGAAACTCCGAGCCATGGAGGGGCACAGTTCAAATTCTTTCAGTGCTTTGGAATTATGCTTGGTGCCTGATGTTGTCATTCCTCCCAAGTTCAAAGTGCCAGAATTTTCGAAGTACAAAGGTCTCAGTTGCCCGAATATTCATCTGAAGATGTACTGTCGCAAGATGGCTGCCTATGCCAGAGATGAAAAGCTCATGATCCATTGCTTCTAAGACAGCTTGTCTGGGGCATCACTCGAATGGTATATGCAGCTAGAACGTAATAGTGTGCACACTTGGGCCGAGCTAGCTGATGCATTTGTCAAGCAGTACAAGTACAACACCGACCTTGCTCCTAACCGTACTCAGCTTCAAAGTATGACTCAGAAGGATGGCGAATCCTTCAAGGAGTACGCGCAACGATGGAGAGAGCTAGCCGCAAGGGTGCATCCGCCTCTTGTTGACCGTGAACTTATTGACATCTTCATGGGTACTTTACAAGGCCAGTACTACGAAAAGCTGATCGGTAGTGTCTCTGCTGGATTCTCTGACCTAGTGATCGTCAGTGAGAGAATTGAAGAAGGGTTGAAGAGTGGAAAGATCCCAGGAGGTTCTAACAACCAGGATAATGCCAAGAAGCCTTTCAATGGATACAAGAAGAAGGAGGGCGAAACAAATGCCATCTTTTTGCAGAAAGGGCAAGCTTCTCAACAAGCTCCCGCTCCTATGCCTTATCAAGTTCCCTACTATCAGTATTCGTATGTTGCTGCCGCGCAATATGCTCCAATGCCTTATCAGCCAGCTGTTAAAGCAGTGCAAGCTCAGATGCCACGGCAACAGGCTCCTCAGGAACAAGCCTACAACCAGCAAGGATATCAGTATCCTCCTCAGCAACAGCAGATGCAAGCTACTCAGCAACGACAAGGTACTCGCCCACAGCGTCCGCAGAGAACATGGAGACCAGATAGAGTCTTTGATCGTCTACCAATGACATATGCCAAAATCTTTGCTCAGTTGATGGAGAAGAAAGCTGTTGTTCCGAGAGATTTGGCTCCTCCAACTGTCATTCCTGCCGATTACGATGCAAATGCTCATTGTGAGTTTCATAAGGGCGCTCCAGGTCATACCATTGAGGATTGCAGAGCTTTCAAGCACATAATTCAAGACATGATCGATAGGGATGCTATCAACTTCAATGGGAAATCTCCAAATATCATCAACAATCCGATGCCACCAGTCAACTAGTGCCAACATCAGATCGATTCCAGTCAAGTTCATTCCCCGAAGAAGGCAGTCATGTTGCCATTTCATTATTCGCAGTTCTTATATTTTGTCTTTGTTTGTTTAAGTATTGTATGCTTTGAACAATTGCCATTCGTATTTGGTTTTCATTAATGTATTGTTTATGCATGTTTTGAATTAGTTATGTCGTATTCACTCATTTTCACTTATCACCGACACATTTATTTACTCCACTCTATTCACTGTTGTTTAGCATGATTTGAGGGAGGATGATGAAAACGAGATACCCATAATTGCAAACCATATGCTTTCGGACCGAATCTCGTCAATGATGTACAGGCATTGCTTCAATTCCCCATACACCGGAGATATAAGGAGTTAATCCCTAGTAAACAACTTCGAGTCTAGGAGTAGCAGTTTCCTTCGGATATTCAAACCTTACACTTAACCTGGGGCAGGGTAGTGTTCAGCTAATTCAACCCCGCACTCGAATCAATAAAGCAAAATCTAAAAGACGGTTGTTCACCAATGACTCACAACAGGGCAGTCACAACAAAATCCAAAAAAAAAGGAAAAATCAAAAGCCTGCTAAGTCAAACACCTCAGAGGGGACTTAGACAAAATCAAGGCAATCCCGATGGATCTGACAAGCAAAGTCAATCCATGCAAAAGTTAGGGATCAAAAAACAAAAGTAAAAGAGGACCCCGAAACCCACAACAAAAAACAAAAAAAAATTCAGTGGTCACCCAGATCAAAGGGGCACTGACATCCATCAAAATAAGGTGACTGCCACGTCGAGCAAACCTTGAATCATCAAGTTTACATCGTCAAGACAAGTGCAAAATTAACTGAGCGTAGGACTGGAGATCATTAAGAAGAAGGGGTGGGTACAAATTATACTTTGAGCCCAATATCCTTTGTTTCATAACTGTGAACTAGATCACATTACAACCCCCGAAAGACCTAATTGAGGCGAGGTTTATTCTGAAAGCATACTATTGCGAGGTTGCGTAACCTGACTCCTCACATGATTATTAATCATCAACATTGGTGTCATTATCCTTGTTATATCTTTCACACCAATCAAAATCAGCACAACGTTTGAGATAATTCGTCTCACTACCACGACACTCTCAATAAATGACACACTTGTCCAAAACTTACATTAAACTTTGCATTAATATTACCATTTGTGGGTGTACAATTTTAATTGCAAAACAGTGCTAGGTATTCAAAGACATTTCAAAAAGGGGCAATCAAGAAGGAACTTGACTTTCAGTGGCTGTCACTACCTCAAAATCCACAGGCTGGGACAAATCACTCAAGAGCTCGAGCAGGGGCAAGCCATTAACAAGTTCCGACTGGGGCAAGACCGGGTCATCCTGACCATCAATCAGAGTTGCAACCTTCTCTGAAGGAAATTCACAACAAATCACCAAGTACCCAGACTTGGGGCATCCAGAGTATCTTCGCCTGTGTCAATCATGGCGTCTTCAGCAAACTGCGTGTCGAGGAAGTTAATCCCTCCCACCACCCGAAGTCCAATTCGCATTGGCAACTACCAAAGATCCACCATGCTGGCGTCTCCCTGCATTTCTAATTACCTGTCTGCAATCATATGCATCATACGCATCACATTCGACCTCATAAGCATCTGACATCATATGCATACCCAACCATATCATACTTCCCCAGCTCTTGCATCTCCGCGCGTCAGCATTTGCATTTGCACTTCCACTCATATGGAATATCATTTATCATCTAGCATTCACATATGCAAGTCAAGGTCCAGGATCAATCCCGAAGATTTCCAAGACCGTCAGCAGCCCAATCAGGGCATCTTCCACAAAGGTCGTGGATTTCTCCCACGAGTATCAAGAGCTTCAAAGCAATCATCAGCCCAGTCAGGGGCAATCTTCTGCAATTGTGGGCTTCTCCCACAAAATTTGAAGTTATTCAAAGCAAGATTCAGCCCAGTCAGGGGCATTTTTCAAAGACCATGGGCGTTTCCCATGACGTATTTCAACCTCGTGGTTGATCTGATCTTCAAGTTAATATACATCCCAGCCAGGGGCATACCATTCAAGACCGTGGGCGTTCTCCACGAAGTTTTTCAACCTTTTGTTAGGCAAATCCAAGAAGTTTAATGCAAGATCCAGCCCGAGCAGGGGCATCTTCAGCAGAACCGTGAGCGTTCCTCACGAAGTTTTTCAACCTTTTGTTGACCAAAACAAGACATTTCAAGATAAACTCAGCCCAGTCAGAGGCATCCTCTTCAAAATTCATGGGTGTAACCATGAAATCATTTCAACAAAATTATGAACTCCAAGCAAGTCAGTGGTCGTCCCCACTGATTCATTTCAACCCAATCTTCCTCTTGGGTGTTCCCCAATGAGTTGTATCCAGCAAGTGTGACCATTGTCAATTGCCTTACTATCATCCTTTTGGTGATAGTTGAACTTCGTCAGTTCAACCTAGCCTGCATCCTTTTGGTGTTGGTAACCTTCAATTTGTGTTTGTCCTATCATCCTTTTGGTGGTAGTGACTAGTGTGTGTTTCGCTCCGTCATCCTTTTGGTGGGGGGTCTGTCACTTGAATTGGTGATAGATTATGCGATAGTTTGTTTGTGTTTCGCTCCTTCATCCTTTTGGTGGGGGGTCTATCACTTGAATGGGTGATAGATTGTGCGATATTGTTAGTGTGAGTTTCGCTCCGTCATCCTTTTGGTAGGGGGTCTATCATAATCATTAATGATAGATTGTGCGATATTTGTTTGTGTTTCGCTCCGTCATCCTTTTGGTGGGGGGTCTATCATAATCATTAATGATAGATTGTGCGATATTGTTTGTGTGTTTCGCTCTGTCATCCTTTTGGTGGGGGGTCTGTCACTTGGATTGGTGCCAGATTGTGCGATATTGTTTGTTTGTGTTTCGCTCCGTCATCCTTTTGGTGGGGGGTCTGTCACTTGGATTGGTGCCAGATTGAGCGAATTTTGTTTATGTTTGTCTCGCTCCGTCATCCTTTTGGTAGGGAGTCTGTCACTTGGATTGGTGATAGATTGTGCGATATTGTTGGTGTGAGTTTCGCTCCGTCATCCTTTTGGTGGGGGGTCTGTCATCTGGGTTGATGTCAGATTGTGCGATATTGTTTGTGTTTTGCTCCGTCATCCTTTTGGTGGGGGATCTGTCACTTGGATTGGTGCCAGATTGTGCGAATTTTGTTTATGTTTGTCTCGCTCCGTCATCCTTTTGGTGGGGGGTCTATCATGGTCATTAATGATAGATTGTGCGATGTGTTTTGTAGTTCGCTCCGTCACCCTTTTGGTGGGGGGTCTATCATGGTCATTAATGATAGATTGTGCGATGCGTTTTGTGTTTCGCTCCGTCATCCTTTTGGTGAGGGTCTATCATGGTCATTAATGATAGATTGTGCGATAGTTTGTTTGAGTTTCGCTCCGTCATCCTTTTGGTGGGGGGTCTGTCATGGTCATTAATGATAGATTGTGCGATGTGTTGTGTGAGTTTGCTCCGTCACCCTTTTGGTGGGGGGTCTATCATAGTCATTAATGATAGATTATGCGATAGTTTGTGTGTGTTTTGTCACATCATCCTTTTGGTAATGGTGACCTTTTGCCAGTTATTTACAGCTTACCCAAGGGCATACCCCATCCAGCTTTTCGATTCTCAAACATTTTCTTTTTCGAACAAATTCAGGTTCTTCTTTATATCTAATTGGCTTCACCCTCGGAATAATGAACGCTACAGCATTTCATTTCCTTAGGTCTAAGTCAATTAGATAGGGGCATCTGTCATACCCCAAATTTGTCCTACCTCTTGAGATTTCCCTATACCAAGTGGTTATGATTGTTTAAACGTGGAATCATGTCTTTATTCAGCCTTGGGTGAAGGTTCAAGATTGTGGATGTTTCTAGGAGTTAATTTGAAACATTGTTCAGTAATTTCAAGAGTGATTCTAGCTTCGATACAAAGGTGGCATCAACATTGAAACTCAAATTTTATCAAACATGATTCACTTTGGTTCAAGATTAAGGAAAATGATTTCAAGTGTGAGTGTATATTTGCAAAAACATAACTAACTTGCATTCAAGATTCACAATCTAAATTTGTCACGAGCAAAGATCAGTTAATTACGCATCAATTTTGTAAGGATTGGTTGCAAGCCACGAATTTTCATGACTTATCTTAAGTTATTACAAATGTGTGAGTCTTCCCAAAATTTGATTAAAGAATCACGTGAAGCATACTGGTGCCTATTGGGCCAGACGTTTTGGCAGCACAGATGTTGTACATTTATTGCACGTATCACATATGATTGTGGTAGCTATGATGCTACATTTCAGTTCTTGATCAGTACAACAATTTTAGTATTAAAACATTACTAGCCTTTGGCTCCACTTCATCCAAACATTCCATACAAGCAAACATGACAGTGGCAAACATGACAGTGATGGTGGTTTTGATTTGAATTTGGAATTAAAATCTAGTATTTGAGGTCAGTATTACAAGTTATGTTAAAAGAACAAAAGCTAATTTTGCCAACTTTGATGTTCTCGTCAATCCGTAGTGCCGACTTCTGCAGAGGGCTTACTGTATCCACCAATGTCTCAATGCTACGAAAACAGCAGCGTGATCTGCAATAATGAGACACAAGATTAACAAACTGAGTTATGAACAATATGCGACACGAGACTTGATTTAACTGCAAAGGCACCGACGATGTACCTGTGACAGTTCCCGTACAGCCGATGTATTCCGCACCCGACACGCATAAGAATGTGTCTTCCAAGTTGTTCAAGTCTTGCTCTGAATTTACAGGTCATGCATGAAAAGAAATGAGAAAAATCAGTTGAAAAAGCTTTGAAAAAAAACAATGGAGCAGGTTTAGACAAGAGAAATTTACCATGGATACACCAAAGTTACTAACACAGCAAAACCGTCAATGTCGCGCACACCCAAGTTCATTTACAAGCAGCAGACTAGGAAGTTTTTTGATAGAAGTGTGCTAGCATGGATGGCTGATGACCAAGTGAATTAATTAGAAGTTCCATGGTGGCTAATTCCAAAGTTACGTAGAGCAGACAACCAAGTTTGGATTCGCGTGAGCGTATACTACTAGCTTTAGCTTCGCCGCATCACATATGGCATACTGCCAAATGAAAGGAAGACGCTATTAAATACCAGGAGAGCGTGAGTAAGATACCAAGGTTTCAAGGACGAGTCATACATACCGTATCGCAACTTTTGCTGCAAGTCATTAAGTGGTCTAGCCATGGGTCGAATATCACTTTGTAGACGTTATTAAAGTTGCAAACCTGTGACATACCAAGTTCAATTTAAAATGGCAGCCATATGAAAAATGTTGATGAGGTTTTCATCTGAGGAAGACATTGTCTGATAAATCAAAGTACTTAAACACTACGGCATTGTGTTCATGATTCAGCTGCACCAGTTTCAAATTTAAACTTGTTAGAAAAGCGGAAGGAGAATTGTGTCAGTTTTGAGGATTTTAAAAAAAAAGAGTCAGAATTGTAAGAGAACTTTCACTCACCCAACTCGATCCCAAATCAGCCAGCAATTTGTAATGCACCAACTTGCCGTTTCATGGTCCTGCACACGATACGACCCAACCTGCATAAAGGTTTTGTCGCAACTCCGCCACACTCGAAGTTGTGCCTTCAGCTCTTACCCAAACAACTTGCTGCTATCGAACCAAAGTCCACCAGCCGCAATACGTCACGCACTATTCTGATTCCTCAAATTCCACAATACGGCGACCTGCACCAATTCACACCAACTCACAGTTTGAATTACAATCTAACCACACAAAAGAAATTGTAAAAAAGAGTTATAAAAAGGACTCTCCAAGCAGCAATGGCAGCACTTGAGAAATCGTTTTGGTTTCATTATAGTCAACGAGGAAAAAAGAGAAGGAAAGCTTTTGTTTCCAGTACATAACAGCAGAGTCCATCACACACAATTGTATACACCGGCTATGGAATTTCAGCTTCTGCATCAATGTCTCCCTGAGACATAAAGTGCCGCATCCGTACCTGCGCGACGTGCATACAAATGAAGGCCAATCTTATCACAAAATGGACAATAAAAAATGCAAAAGAGGAGTTTTAGAAAACCAACGATCACAGCCGTAACTCGAAAAACCATGGAAGCTATCTTCAGATGCAAGCCACCCCTATAGTGCATCTCTAACCGGCAATAATTTGGGCTTCTGCATCAGCTTATGATTCACCTGCACAGGCATCGAAATTATTTCAAAAAAAAAATCACGACAAACAAGTCCTACTACAATGATACAGTCCGAAAATTGATGCCATGAGTCTGGATTTCTGTTAAAAGAAGAAATAAATCACAATTGGGGAGGAGGAGAGAAAATGAAAAAGGAAATAATAATCACCTGCATATTTTCTTTTGATATCAAAAACATTTTTTCTCAAAAAAACCCCTCAGTATATTACACCCCATCCACCAAAAGCTTACAGGCCCCACACTGTCCAAACTAGCTGCAAGCTCCATGCAGAGCTTTTTCCAATACCACTGTCTGCTATGTAGTACGATAAACCTGCAATACTACAGATGGCTCACCACTCACAATTCAGAAGTGCTACCATCCAATTACCCTGCTAAACCACATCCACACCAGACAAGTTCTGCCACAACCAAACCAAACCTGCTACATACAATAGCCTGCAAAACCTGTCAACAACAATACAAGCTATGCAGAAATTTCATAAAAAAGGCCACAGCAAGTCCTACATAGGATAAAGTGAGAACATGAGCAAAAAAGAGAGGAAAAAGCTACCTTTGATCTTCATTTCGAAGGGGGGAAGAACCTTCATAAAGATAACCACTCCAAACTCAGATAAGGGGGAACCCTAGCCGCTATCTCTCTCATCACCCCAAAGTTTTTCTCTTCCTCTTCAGAAAACCATAAAACCCTAGCCTCCATCTCCTGAAAAAAGGGGAAAACCCTTCATAGAACCCAGAATCCCTTCGATGAAATCTCCCTCAAAAACTTCAGACTCCCTCTTTTCTCCCTTCAACCAATAGCTAAAGTTCATAGAATAACAAAAAAAAACGTATTCAAGATACCTCCATCGACTTCAAACATCATCATCTTCAAACAACACTTTGAAAGCCCAGAGCACCTTCCTCCAACCTCTGTTCTCGAAACCACCTTCATCTTCTTCCTTCAACTCAGACCAGCATTTCTTCATTATCTGCATCGAGCAACTTCTGAAAATAATCGCCTTCCATTTACAACCTTCGCTAAAACTTTTCTTTTATCCAAATCTCATCCCATTATCACCGCATAACAACAACCGTCAAAACGTTTTCCTCTTCACTCATCGTAAAAACTCTTTCAACCCTCATTATCATCAAACCATAACCCTCTTTTTTCGAATCCAGAAGAACAATACCATGATCCCCAATCGCGAATCTCGTTTCACCTTCAAAACACTCACCAAACCTCCGCCCAACTTCCGCCGTAATCAACAACCCAAAACTGTCGAAACCCTTTAATACCGAACATCCAACCTAATCTTCTTCTTCATTCAACCCATTTCAGAACAGAACTTAAAACGATGGAGAGAGGAAGAAAAGATCGAAGCTATCGGGTGAAACCCAGATAGAGGCACAACGCCATAGGGATTTTGAATCGTGACCGAAGTTGATATTATGGTGAATACGAGCCTTCTCAAAGCTTGATCTGTTGAGTTTTTTTTCCGTCCAATGTGGGTTGTTTTCTATTTCTAAACGTTGCGTTTTTGTCCCTTCAGCATTTGGTGGTGGTGTTTAACTCTAGCCGCCGGGTTTGTTAAAGGATAGACGAATGGGCTTTGGGCCCATGATGACTCTATTTGATTTCTAGTCATCACCCATTTCCAAGCATCTGCACACCCTCAGCTTTTAAAAATAAAATTCAAACAATGAGTTTTTTAATTTGTTTTTTTTAAGAAAATAATTTTTTTTGATCTCATTTATTTTATGTACGTATAACCTTTTATAAAACTTTATAATTATTTTCTTGTTAATTTAAGTTTAGAGTTTACACTTTTTTTGGGGTTAGATTTTTATTTCTCTTTTATTATTGAGCATTTTATTCCACTTTTATCGTTCTTTTTTGGTCGATGACGATACCCCAAAGTTATTTTTCTGTCAAATTATTGATGAAAAATAACAAACCCGAGACCACCCTTTTTCAAACTTTTCATTTTATATTTTTATTGATTTTTATCCATTTTATTCATATTATTCATATTGTCATGTTTATTTTACTATATTATTATTGTTATCATATTTATTCATTTTCATTCACCCATAATCGAAAACACCTAATAAATTATCGAAACCGCTAAAAGCCAAATTGGTGGACTGTTGTATCATTGGTTATTTGCAGGTATCCTAATTTTAAGTCGTGTCCGACTTTGCTCAAGGCATAGTTTAGGACACTAATGCACACACACGACTTTCTCTTGGGCTACCTGACAATGAGACCCCTTTATTTCGTGCAATCCCGTGTAATTTACATGTACCCCTCTCCCATTCCAATGTATGTTTCGCATTTCTTTGATTATTAGTTTATCTCCTAGGAGCACCCATATGGACTAGAGCGGATTCAAACTATTTTCAAACTGATTCTCGATTCATCATCGAGCCATTTTCAAGCAACCCGTAAGTCGAGTGCTCATACGCATTTGCCATCAACCTATTACAACTCGACCCTTGATGCGTAAGTCAAGTAGGTCTCTTCTTTCAAACCATTTCATCTTCAACACGTCTTGCACGCGATAATGAGTCAAACCCTTGATCCAACGTCAAGAGGATTTTCAAAACAAACTATCAATCAACTAACAACTATTCAATTCTTTTCAAGGTGTAAAGAGTAGGTTCAAGTCTTTGATCTTGATTTCCGTTGTTTATATGCGAGTTATCTTATTCGTGTGTGAGCAATTGACGCCTTTAAATAATATTAACAAACTCGACAACATTCAACCGCCCTTCAATTAATCATCCTTTCACTCACCTTTCAAACAACTTCTTTTACGATGAAAAAGAGAGTGTCCCAAGTCTTTGGTTCACTCTCCCGACTACTTGGACCCGAGAAGCCTTTCTCAAGCTTCAAGTAGTCGTCATCCGACCAATCTCGTCCTTTTATACGCCATTTCAAGTTCAAACAACCTTCTTTTACGATGAAAAAGAGAGTGTTCCAAGTCTTTGGTTCGCTTTCCCGATTACTTGGGGTTCGTGAAGTCTTTCTTAGGCTTCAAGTGATCGTCATCATTTCAACCTTATCCTTTCAAACATATCATTCCTTCCAAGATGAAAAAGAGAATGTTCCAAGTCTTTGGTTCGCTCTCCCGATTACTTGGGTTCGAGAAGTCTTTCTTAAACTTCAAGTAGTCGTCATCCGTACCCACTTTCAACCAATTCAAACCTGTTTCTTTCGTGGTCGTTACCATGAACTACGAACGCTCTGATTCTTCATTCATTCTTGAATGTAAGATACGTAGGCACAAGATTGCGGTGATCTTGGCGAGCATAATCCCCTCCATCTTCCATTTCCCCCATCCTTACCCGTAGTCGAACTACGACGCTCTGATTGCTCATTCTCGTCCGAATGAGCATACGTAGGCACAAGGGCCCCAATCCTTGGCGAGCACCCTATCTTCTAACCATCCCCTTTCCCCTAGTGTTTTTATCCCTTTATAGTATCCTTTAGCATTTAGTAGCGAGAAGAGAAGAATTAAGTTTAGCTAACATCCATTAACTTGAATTAAGAGGTTCCCGTCGAGTACGACGGACGTGAGGGGTGCTAATACCTTCCCCTTGCGTAACCGACTCCCGAACCCAGGAATATGGTTGCGACGACCGTTTTCCTTCCGTGTTTATGAGGTTTTCTCGATATTTTCCTCTCCCGTTCATTCGGGATAATAAA
This sequence comes from Lathyrus sativus, assembly GCA_963859935.3. Lineage (NCBI taxonomy): Eukaryota > Viridiplantae > Streptophyta > Magnoliopsida > Fabales > Fabaceae > Lathyrus > Lathyrus sativus. The sequence goes on along the minus strand of OZ012741.1, from coordinate 652,063,222 downwards.
GTTCTGTGGTGACTCTGTCGAACCGCATTTCCGCGCCTTTTGCGCGAGGGTCGTATGTTCGAAATGAATTTTTTGAGGTGCGACATATTTCAGTCTTTATTTTATAATTTCTGTTTTTATTTATGGTTCCCTGAACCTTTTAAACCAAACCTTTTGAACAATAAGCTTGGAAATGTAGAAATCGTTGAACGGTGTTCAGATCGCACTAATCCCTGTGGAAACGACAAAACTGGATCCTTAATATTTTTTGCTTGCTGCTTTACCGCTTCACCAACACTCACCTTTGTTGTTAAACCATGATTTATTTTAAGAATTTCATGACAATAGTCATAAGTTCTATTGTATTATTATAAAAAGGAAACATCAGGCGTACCCTTGGTTGCACACCTAGCCTTAAACGCCTTAATCTTGTTGTTGTACCCCAAATTTTGACCCTTTAGATTCTCATTATCACTTTAGGAGCATATTCATGAGTTATCTAACCTTAATCCTGTGCAAGTTTCTTGTTTGTCAAGCTACAGATAAATCAGGGTTTCCGCGCGGACAAATTCAAAACTACAAAGGAATGATCAACCAATCTTTTGGGCTAATTCAATCATGGAATGAAATCAAAGATAATATCAAAGTCAAATGAGAAGCCAGTTTGAAGAAATCATTTCAGAATCAAGAACAGTGCAGTCCGGAGGCCCCGATTAGGGTTTTTAACTAGTAAAAGTCAACTGTGGTTTGACTTTGATGTTGGAAGGTGTTGTAATGGTGGGATTGAGGTCCATGAAGTTCATATAGCTTATTAAAGCCCATTAAAGAAGTGTCAAAGTCTCAGGATGTCCAGAATGTCAACAGGCGACTCGGTCGGCACCGATCGATCGTACGGTTGACCGAAAAGTCAACTCTTCAAATTTTAAGAATTGGACTCCAAGTTGTGAAGAAACGTTGTTCCTTATGTCATAATGGACTTGCATATCAATTTTCATGATCATTGGGTCAAGGGTGAGGAAGTAATCGAAGAATCGGGAAATTAGGGTTCCGAAAGGGGCTAAACCCTAACTCCTTAACCACACATCCAAATGAGATGGTTCCAAGCTCATTAGAAAGCTCTTGGAAAGTCCTACAAAAGTCCCATACTAGTCCACAACCAGAAAATGCATACTTTGTGAGTTAGAAGCAAAAACATTCCAAGAAGGGAAAATAACTTAGAAAAATTCTAAGTTATTTTCACCTTAAAAGCTTATGTGCAGCCAACTTTGGGAGGATTTTTCACCTAGTTCCAATTGTATTTTGACTTCTTGGCAAACATGAATGTTGTAGAGCTACATGAGGGCTTTTCAAAAAGTATTAGAAGTCCTCAAGAGGAGTTATGAGCAGAAAGTTACATAGGTGCAAAGTTGAGGGTTTCACATAATAGTCCCACATTGGCCAAATTTTCAAAGTGACCTACTTCATCAATTCTACCAATTTTGGTTGATCCAACTTGTCATGTTTGACATATTAGATGTGTATGGCATGAGAGAACAGAAAGTTATGCAAGGAAACAAGAAAAACCAAAGTTGTAGCTCATTGCCTTGCAAGTGGGCAAGTTGCACCAAGTTGGAAAAATCAAAGCATGAGGTGGAAAGCCAACTGCACTAGCCACTCCCCTATTGCTCCTATCCCGCTAATAACTCATAAAAATCAGTAGGAAGCATTGACAAATGAGGCCTTGGATCAGAACATGATCAAACCCTCCAAGAGAGGTTTTCTCAAATATCTTAAACCTTACTTCATGATGAAGCAATCTCACCAAGCAAACTCCTCATCCCATTTGCCGATAAAAGGAGGGTGTCTTCACCTCATTTAGAACACAATATCAGTTCTGAAAAACCAGAAAAATTGAAAGTCTTTGCTCTTTCACCCCTTGCTTCAAAATCCCAAAATCCCAAAATCTTCAAAAACACCAAAAATGTCACTTTGCACCTTTTACACCAGAACTTTCTCCAAACATTAAAACACCTCAAAGGCCACATAGACAACCTTAAAATGACCCTCTGAAGCTATTCCAACCATTAGTTTTCTCAAAAAAATCAAAGAATCAAAAAGTCAAATTCATCCCCACACTACTTTGACCAAAAGCTACAAAACTTGCCATAACTTGTTCCATATAGTTTCTTGGCATTCCAATTATTCTAACACCTTCCAAATGATGTTTCTCAGCTGTCCAAAGTGCTAGGAATCATTTGTGGTTAGTATTTCTCTATTTGGCATCATATGTGCATTTGGTTTAAAAGTGAAGTAAAGGCTCAAAGCAAGAAAATAGCTTGAAGTTCCTCTGGTTTTTTGGTGTATTTGCTTGCTCAAGGTTACTTGCAATAGGTATGTAGCACTTAATCCATCCTATTTTATTGATAATGCCATATGCACAACCTTTGTCATGTTTGCCATCAAGTTTATGTTGCTACTATATTGGTATCATGGGCTGATTCTTGTGCTGGTGAAATAGGTGTGTTTTTAGTGTCCTACAAATCCTTTTCATCATATATCAAGTATGTGTATACCATAGTCTCCATGAGATGGCATCACTGTTGTGAAAACACCCCTGTTACTGCTTTTCAATTATTTGCTTTTGGCACCAAAATACCAAGATGTTATTTCTGTTTGGCATGCAACTTGTTATAGTTTCAAAAGTCTTGAAGAACATGAATGCAATGTGTGTGTATGATTAAGGTAGCTTTAAACTGTTTGAACTGAGTTTGAACATCATCATCAGGTTATGACAAAATGGAAGTTACTTAGATTTTTGTTTGTTGTTTTTATACTGCTGTCAAAACCAAAACAGTTGGAAAACCATTTTGAGCATAAGCATTGAAAAATCAGTTTTTACACTTTGAACATGTTTGAATGTACATTTGAAAATTGTATGAATGCTTGCTTTGGTTTGCTTGTGCGTGAGAATGGATTCACATGTTTGTCATAAACACATCTAATTCCATTAAGCAACTCACATACCATTTTTTACATGAGTTTGTTTTGCATCAAAATCACCTTTCTAACACTTCACACTAATCATTTGGAAGGTGTTTACATGATTTTCTTGAATCAAAACCAACTGTCATGAGATTTACACTTCAAAATGCATTTTTTCAAAACTTTGCACTTGACATGCCATTTTTAAAACCTGTTGGCATTAAACTTATTTTGAGTGATAGAAACATTCTTCATCGTGTTTAAGAGTTGTGAGCAACCTTGTTTGGATTGAAAAAGACTTGAAACAAGTTTCACTCTTTAAAGTGCACTTTTTCCAAAATATTGCATTTTCCATGACACTTTTATAACCTGTTGGCCTTGAGCAAATTTGAAGTAGTAGAATCATTTTACATCATTTATGTGGGCTGTGAGTGTGTTTAGCTTGGATTGAAAGTGTTTGAATGGAGTGCTTCATTGCAAAATGCATAACATAACATCAACATACAGAAGCTGTCGTTTTTTTTCAAAAGGATGATAATTTCAAAAAATTAATACCGCCATCATGTTCCTCGTATATTTCTAGTCAAGATACATATAAATTTTGTCTCATTTGGATAAGCGACGAGAAAGTTACGATACAAAACGTATTTGCATTATTTGTGTGTTTTTGCCTAGCCTTCTGAACATTTTCACCCTTATAACTAAAAGGGGTGGCTTTCATCAACAGATGTATAGCCACCCTAGTGCTAAGACCATGCGCCTTTCACCTTGCAAGCCTGAGTTTGACCCTTGAGGAGGGCAACTCTTTTATTCTTTTTTGCCATTTTTCATTAAAACTTTGAAAATTCATATCTCCTTCGTTTTTTATCGTTTTTCATCCGTTCTTTTTCTATTGTGTTCATATTTATGTCTACTTTAATTCCATGTTTTTATTTTTCATTTTTGAATTTTTTATCACTTAGTTTGACTATGTGTAAGTTGTGCGCGTTTCGCGATTGTTTGTGTAATTGCAGATGAATTTCTAGGTAGTTCCTTTCAATATTTTTCTTGAAATTTGTTTGAATCCATGTCCATACATGTTAGTTAACATGATAGGATTTGTTTTTTGGTTGTTACCATTTCATCTGTTGATTTTCATTAAGTGCGAACTGTCGTCACAATATCGATCTTTTTCATCTGTTACCTGTTATCACCATGTTTCATCCTCATCTTTTCTTATTGTTTAAATTGGTTGTCACCATGAACATGCTTTACATTGATTGTTATCTTGTTTAGCATTTATTTTCTTTTGTCCCCACGCGACGAAACTCGTTAAATTCTCGTCTGAATCGCCTCCCTTTTTCTCCCTCCAAAGGAAGGTCTGTCCACTTGACCCTCAATGTCATGGATAATTTATTCACCCTCTCTTGACTTTGTTAAGTCACTTTACCCCTAACTTATAAGCTTTTAAACTTTGCTTTGAGTCTAAGAAACCCATCTGTACTAGGAGCGTTCTTCAACTAGAACCCTAGGAAAGAGTTCATCAACTCTGTGTAAGAATCATCGTCATGATCTCTTACTTTCCCCTTTTATTACAACTTAAGAATAGGGAGTTTTGTCAAACTCCACACAAACATTGTCATGTTTGTTCCCCCTTGAACCTTGATCGTCATCAAGTGTTCTTTTCCCTCGTGAGGTGAACTACGATTGCTCTGATTCTATCCTAGTTAGGATACGTAGGCAGAAGATGTGATGTCTTTGCGAGCAAACTTAGGAAACCACTCAGGACTTTAGTTGTTTTTATCTTATCCCTTAACCATAGCACAATTCACAAACTTAGCAATCAATCAAACAAAAGGTTCCTGTAGAGTACTACAGATATTTAGGGTGATAATACCTTCCCTAGATATAACTAACCTCGATCCCCGAATCTCTTAAAGCATTGTCGTTACATCGCGAAAAAGGTTTTTCTTTCTTTAGACATTTCCTTTGGATAAAATAAAGTCCGGTTGTAAAAGAATTAAGATTCAAGTTAATTAATAGCTTGATATCCAATTTTCACCGCAACACTTGTTTACACCAACATTCCACTTCCTTTTGGCTTTTTCCTTGATGTCCATGATTTTCATTTTAGGATTATCTTTCAATGAGTTCTAAACTCTCTCACTTAACCATTTTATAGTCATCATCTTCACATTGTAAGCTCTGCTACATTTATAAACATCCACTACTTTCCTCAATTGCCAAGAATCTTCATTTGGTAATTTGGAACAATAGGAATTCCATTGACACCCTTCCTTAAATATAACCCTAACCCTTTGTTTGTTCTTTTTAGCAAACTTCGGATCCCTTCCTGAATGGACTGCATATGTAGTGATTGCTTCCATGAAATCAACCTTGGTAGCAAAATAGATCCCTAATTCCCATTTATAGTTTGCCATGTTTTTTTGGCAATGTGAAAACAATGTATTTCTTTCAATTACATCTAGAGTCCTCGTCTATTTCACACCTACTTTCCAATTCCTCGTCATCATCCTCACTTTCAATCTCACTAAAGTCCTTTTTTATGTTTTTTTGCTAGTACCCTAAATCTCATCACAATAACCTAATATATTTTCAGTATCCTCTTCCAATAAACCATCATAACCACTACATTTATTTGAATCATCAAATGAAACATCTAACGCACTATCATAATCAAAGTTCATTATCATCATCAAATTTAGTACCAATGAGGCCAACATCATCTCCCTTCACCCTTTGCATTTGTCAACTCAACATCATTAGCTTCGCAATCATTAACCTCAACCCCACCAACTTCAGCCTCATTCACCTCAACCCCACTAACTTCAGCCCCATTCACCTCAACCCACCAACTTCAGTCTCATTCACTTCACCTATATTCACCGCAATACCACCATTTACTTCACCTCACTAACCTCACCATCATCCATCTCAACATCATTACCTCCAACAACACTCTCAGTCACCTTATCCACATTAACAACATTCTCATACAGTTTTATAATCTCATCTTCTTCATCAAGATTAAATAAATCCTCTGAGTTTGTGGTCTCTTCCTCTAAAGGGCCATCATAATAGTCAAGTTGAGAAAGAGGATGTTATACATACATATGAGCACTCAAATGCACCTTACACAAATCAACTACATCCTAAGCACCTTTATCATCACTCAAAGTAAACATATCAAATGCGGAGTCCTTGTATAATATTGTTCCAGTTTCTTTATAACCCATATTTTTAATTATCCCTACCACCTTAAAATATCTCCACTTATCTACATCACATCTTATCTCATAATTAAAATACTCAACATCTACAAATTCACCTCCATGGTTGATAAAAACATGAACAAAATTATCTATTTTTTACCTAAAAGAAAAACTACTTATTCAGAACCAACATTTTTTTGAAATAACACCAACACAAATTCGTAAATCCCACAAAAATTCATACACTAAAAATCATACAACCATATAGCTACAACACAAATTCCTAAAACCTATAGAGAATCATACAACACTAATTAAAATTTTGAATAAGAACCAACTCATTATGGTGATCCGTATGAAAATTTAAAAATAAAAAGACCAACTCATTAAATTTGAAAAATAAATAGAGATTGATTTTGTGGTGAAGAATTCTATTTGTGCAAGATTGATTTTGTGGTGAAGAATTCTGTTTGTGCAATTTAGTCTTCACGTGTGTTTTTGTGTCTTAGGATTACTTGTGAGCCAAGCAATTATCCCTTAGATGATTGTATTGGACTAGTGTGATTTTGAGTTGTATGTTGGTTGTGTCACTCTAAGCTTTTAAGCACGAGTGTTGTGTCTCTTGATTGAAGCTGTGAAGCAAGATCAAGATTTGTTTGAAGTGTTTCTTCTTTTTAAATCTGTAACTTAATTGGTTGATCTCACTGCTGTGATTGAGAGGGAGTGAGTAGGAACTCAAGTCTAGAGTTAGATTGAAATTGCATTGGGTAGGTCTTAAATGAGGAGTGAAAACTGGTAGTTTGGCTCTGAATTAACACTGCTTATAGTGGATTTCCTCCCTGGCTTGGTAGCCCCCAGAGTAGGTGTGATTTTCACCGAACTGGGTAAACAATTCCTTGTGTTATTTACTGCTTTCTTTAAGTGTTTACTGCTTAGCTTAATAATCTGTTCAGGAGCGGATGTTATAACATCTGACATAACATCGATTGTCTGTTACTAGAATTTCAACTAGGCTGAGGTCAACTTGGTGCATGTTGATCTCGCGTACCATGTGTTTCCTGACCTTGTGTAGTCTGGTCTTGACTTTCTAGAGGTAGCGACTTAAAAGTTTCCTTGTTATGACCATTTTTCTTGCACCTATTGTGCTTAATATGCAAACTTGTCCTCCTCATTTTGTGATAAGTTCATTCAATTTATCCTTGCTTCAGGATCATTTTCTTTTTTTATCCTGCCTAGCATTTTTGGGAATACAGGTAGCTCCACATCATGATAGTTTATCCTTAATTTCCCATATGTTAGACCCACTAACAAGATAAATAACATGCTTGTATACCTCCTGATATTTATTTTTTTTAATACCAGGAATATAGTCCTCTAGCCTCATGTTATAGAAGATATGGCATGAACACATGAAAATGTTGTAAGTTGCCATTTCCTGCATGAGCAGATACGATCTTCCAAATTGAAAGAGAGTTTATCTCTTGGATTTTCAATGTGCCTTACTTCAAAAATATGCTAAGCATACATTCTGCAAAATGAGCAATACATATTGGTGAAAATCAGTGAATAAATAAAATTTAGTGAACAACAACAAAAATAATTAATAGTGAACAATTAGTGTTATACCTAACAATTCATAAGTTTGTGTATCCATTAACTCTCTCAATCCTAATCATGAAACAATACATATAGGTGAAAAAATAAGGAATATAATAATAAAACAAATTATGTAAAACATCAGTATAGTCAATGAATATAATACCTCTTTATGATATTAGGAAAAATAGCATCATCAATATAGTTTCCAAATTTCATTCTATTTGATGCACACCTTTCCATCATGTGCATTCTGATTTCTTTAAGCACAGTCACAATTGGCATAGCCCTTGCTTCAATTATGACACTATTAAAAGCCTTTGACTTGTTGTTCAATAACCTATCACACTTGGTGTATATCTTAAATAAAGACTTGCTTCGTAACCTTTGAGGCGTCTTTATCATATACTTAAAGGCTTCTTCATTCACACCTTTAATTTCTCCCATCATAATTTCCCAAGCTTGTGGATATGTTGACTTATCATGTTTCCTTATTATCTTTTTCAACTTTTTCCAAGAAATATCTTTCTAAAATTGTTGTATAGATGGCATACACAAAACATTTGTTCCATACTAAGTAAAAGCTCATACATGGCCGACAAAAGACCCTACCTATAAACACAATAGAGGTTAGTAACAAAACATCAAGAATATAAAATAGAAAACATGCTTAAAAATCAGACAATTACCTTTTGTTGATATGATATGAATGTATAGGTACGACATTGAGTTCTACCTCCAAAATCTTCAATGAGTTGCTCCAAAAATCAGGTCCAATTATCCTTTGTTTCACCTTCAACAACAGAAAAGGCTATTAGCATCATTTGATCATATAAATTTGTTCCTACGGCTACCAATATCTCTGCATAACAAATTCCCTTTTAAAAAAATACATCAAGTCTAATGATAGGCCTACATAGTTTTAAACTCTCCTTACATGATGAATAACAAATGTATAATCTCTAGAAATGAGGCCTCTTATCAACTTCATTATCTAGAACAGGTTGAACACTCACCTTTGTTGTTAAACCATGATTTTTTTTAAGAATTTCATGACAATAGTCATACGTTATATTGTATTATTATAAAAAGGAAACATCAGGTGTACCCTTGGTTGCACACCTAGCCTTAAACGCCTTAATCTTGTTTACACCAACATTCCACTTCCTTTTGGATTTTTCCTTGATGTCCATGATTTTCATTTTAGGATTATCTTTCAATGAGTTCTGAATTCTCTCACTTAACCATTTTATAGTCATCATCTTCACATTGTAAGCTCTACTACATTTATGAACATCCACTACTTTTCTCAATTGCCAAGAATCTTTATTTGGTAATTTGGAACAATGGGAATTCCACTAACACCCTTCCTTAAATATAACCCTAACCCTTTGTTTGTTCTTTTTAGCAAACTTCAGGTCCCTTCCTGAATGGACTGCATGTGTAGTGATTGCTTCCATGAAATCAACCTTGGTAGCAAAATAGATCCCTAATTCCCATTTATAGTTTGTCATGTTTTTTTTGGCAATGTGAAAATAATGTATTTCTTTCAATTACATCTAGAGTCATCGTCGGTTTCACACCTACTTTCCAATTCCTCGTTATCATCCTCACTTTCAACCTCACTAAAGTCCTTTTTTATGTTTTTTTTGCTAGTACCCTAAATCTCATCACAATAACCTAATATATTTTCAGTATCCTCTTCCAATAAACCATCATAACCACTACATTTATTTGAATCATCAAATGAAACATCTAACACACTATCATAATCAAAGTTCATTATCATCATTATCATCATCAAACTTAGTACCAATGAGGTCAACATCATCTCCCTTCACCCTTTGCATTTGTCAACTCAACATCATTAGCCTCGTAATCATTAACCCCACCAACTTTAGCCTCATTCACCTCAACCCCACTAACTTCAGCCCCATTCACCTTAACCCCACCAACTTCAGCCTCATTCACTTCACCTATATTCACCTCAATCCCACCATTGACTTCACCCTCATTAACCTCACCATCATCCATCTCAACATCATTACCTCCAACAACACTCTCAGTCACCTTATCCACATTAACAACATCCTCATATAGTTTTATAATCTCATCTTCTTCATCAAGATTAACAAAATCCTCTGAGTTTGTGGTCTCTTCCTCTAAAGGGTCATCATAATAGTCAAGTTTAGAAAGAGGATGTTATACATACATATGAGCACTCAAATGCACCTTACACAAATCAACTACATCCTAAGCATCTTTATTATCAGTACTCAAAGTAAACATACCAAATGCGGAGTTCTTGTATAATATTGTTCCAGTTTCTTTATAACCTATATTTTTAATTATCCCTACCACCTTAAAATAGCTCCACTTATCTATATCACATCTCATCTCATAATTAAAATACTCAACATCTACAAATTCAACTTCATGGTTGATAAAAACATGAACAAAATTATCTATTTTTTACCTAAAAGAAAAACTACTTATTCAGAACCAACGTTAACAAATAATAATTTTTTGAAATAACACCAACACAAATTCGTAAATCCCACAAAAATTCATACACTAAAAACCATATAACTACAACACAAATTCCTAAAACTTATAGAGAATCATACAACACTAATTAAAATTTTGAATAAGAGCCAACTCATTATGGTGATCAGTATGAAAATTTAAAAATAAAGAGACCACCTCATTAAATTTGAAAAATAAATAGAGATTGATATGTAAAAACTTTTAGAGAGAACTTTAGAGAGGTATATGAGATTAATATTTTATTTTTTAATTAAGTAGCTAGTTTAGTAGTTGAAATTTATCATTTAAAATTGAATAAATAGAATGTCGCGGATTCGAATCTGAACTTTTACATAGCATATCCTTGTACAATTAATAACTGAGTTGACTTGACCGGATTACAATTAATATTTTATAAAAACAAATAATAAATACTAAATTCATAATTTTTTGCTTGAAGTTATATAATATATTTTTTAACTTCGATATTATAGTTCCTCAAATTCATTTATTTTAGAAGTTTTCTTAAAAAATCATTCAACTAAAAAAAGTTTATATGGATGAATTTGAACTACTTTCTAAATAAGTTACCTAAAACAATTGGTTCAACCAAAAACACACGTTTGTTATTAATTGAAATATTTCACACGTAAATCATAACAATGTTAGTATATAAAACTACCCTTTAAAATTTCAACAGATCGAATCACAATGTTGCCAAAAACTCGTAAATCCAGAGGGCCCCACCACCATTAAAATAACGCGTAAACGCAAAATCAAAATCAAAATCAAAGTAAACTCGTAAGTTTCTTATTGAATGTGAAATTGCCTTAAATTCTTATTATCTTCCTAATCAGTATCATCACACCACTAATTTCTATCTTCCATGTTCCACTCTCAATCAAATCTCAGCAATGGTTTTTCATCTCTATCATTGCAATGATAGCCCGAATCCTTCTCCTCAACAACAACCTTCCAACCAAACCGATCATTATATCAATAATATCCATACACTTCATATGGCTTTGATTGCCATTGCTTGCTTTGTTACCATGGTTATGGTTCTTTTAACGTTTACGATGTTCCTGAGGAGACATAACCATGAAGTTAACCGTGATAGAAGAAACATGCCTATATTGTTCGATGTCCATGGTTATAGAGATTCTCCTACTTCAGATAATGTTAACTATGATGATGATGATGATGAGAGGATTCTCGATCACCCCGTATGGTTCATTCGAACTATAGGCCTTCAGCAATCTGTGATAGATTCTATTACAGTTTTGAAATATAGGAAAAACGAAGGAGTTGTTGATGGGACAGAGTGTTCTGTTTGTCTCGGTGAGTTTCAAGAGAACGAGAGTCTCAGGATTTTGCCTAAGTGTGGCCATGCTTTTCATATTCGTTGTATCGATACTTGGCTTCGATCGCACCAGAATTGTCCATTGTGTCGGGCGCCTGTGATTGATGCTGCGGCTGCAGAGGTGAGTGTTCCAGTTACTGTTACTGACAGTGATCAGGTTGGTTCAAATGTTTCTCCGGAGAGTCTGAACCAAGGAGAGATACAAAATTTTGATAATGTAGGAGAATTTCAGGTTGTTAGAATTGACAACGATGATGATCGTGATTCTGTTGGCGTATCATCTAGTGAAAGATCGTATAAAAATAACACTGCTTAGTTTGTTAAATGGAACAGGAAATAAATTATGTGAAGAGGTCATTTTCAATGGATGGTGTTTTGTTCTACCATGTTTTTTTTGTTTTCAATTATAAACATTAGTCCATTTTCTAGTTTGAGCCTTTCCATATGATTGCTTTGTGTATACATATATATTCAGCAGAAAAATGGCAACGCAATTCATATATAAAAGTTTGAGTAAATTGGTTATCTATGCTCTGTTTCCTCTGTTTGGTAAACTTTAAATAAGAACTCCACAGCATGTATGCATCGCAAGGTTCTATGGTGTAGTGGTTAGCACTCTGGACTTTGAATCCAGCGACCTGGGTTCGACTCCCGGTAGGACCTTTTTTCTCATTCAAATATTATATTTTATTTCTTCTCATAATGAAATAGTTGTGATTTATTGGATTTGCTGCAGTTTCTATACAACAAGACAGCTTGGCCGAGTGGTCTAAGGCGCTAGAATCAGGCTCTAGTCCGAAAGGGCGTGGGTTCAAATCCCACAGCTGTCAAAAAAATTTTTTTCCTCATTTTTGCATTTTTTTCCATCTTCCAAACATTAAATTTTCTATATATGCATGATGATAATCATTTCAAAACAGACATCACATGAAAAGCATAACTATATTGAAAATTTGATATTCAAACTTCAAAGCCATCTCTTATAAATCAATATATAAAGTCTCTTAACAACCTGACCAAGTGTAAAATATCCCAGAAAAATAACAAACAAAAATCCAAAATAGGAGAGGGGTAAAACTGTGAATTCCATAACCTTTCCAATAGGAGTAAATGGGATTGCAATTCCAATTGCAGATATAACAAGAGTGGAGAAAATCACAGGCCAAGATGCAATATCTTGTATAAAAGGAATTTTCTCAGTTCTTATCAAATGAACAATGAGAGTATGCATGAGAAGACCCTCAGTGAACCAAGCTGTATGGAAAAATTTCTCATCTCCATAAGCTTTGTAATAGAACAAAAGAAACAGAAGTGTTGCAACATCACAAAAAGTGAAAACTGGTCCATTCCATAATATGAACACTGGTAACCCTCGTTCCGACCACTTATGAGGAGTTTTCAAATATTCTTCGTCCATTTTGTCCCAAGGGATAACGATTTGTCCGAGACTGTAGATGAAATTTTGCGTAAGAAGCTGTCTAGAAGTCAATGGCTCACGTTTGAGGAACAATGTTGCTATAAGAAGTGAAATGATACTACCTAAGTTAGCAATAACTGACATCTTTATATATTTCATTGTGTTGCCGAAGGTGAGACGGCCGTGCTCAACGCCCGCGACGAGCACATTAAGATCTTTCTCTAGTAAGATTATATCTGCCATGTCTTTGGCAATGGGTACACCCGAGTCCACAGAAATGCTTACATGGGCAGCATCCAATGCTAGTGAATCATTCACACCGTCTCCCAAGAATCCTACAACATGGTTTCCTATTGTCTGCAAGGACTGAACGACTCGGAGTTTCTGCGTTGGCGTGAGACGAGCTAGCACTGTTGCTCTTTTAACGGTCTCGTGGAAAGTGTCTTGATCAAGTTCTTCTAGCTCGGGTCCTGTTATAACATGAGCCGTACTTATGCCAACTTCTTTGCATACTCTTGTGGTTAATGAAAGTGAGTCACCTGTTAAAACCTTTGCTTTCACACCCTTCTCGGCTAAACACCAAAGTGCTTGCTTTGCTGAGTCCTTAGGCGGGTCAAAAAACGTTATAATGCCAAGGAGTATCATGTCTCTTTCGAAATCACTGTTGCCTCTCTTGCTTCCATTACTTGTTTCGCAAGTTTGCTGCATTTCAAGCTTCTTAATAGCTACTGCTATAACCCTTAACCCCTCATTGCTCAATTCTTCTGATAGATTTAAAATCCTCTGATAGTCATCTGAGGAGAATGTAGAAATTTCATCTTTATCAAAATTCTCAATAAAAGAACAAACTTTTATAACTTCCAACAATGCTCCTTTTGTAACCATGAACCTGCCAAAGAACTGTGAGTGCCTGTCGTCTGTTTCTAACATGACAGATACTCTTCTTCTTATGAAGTCAAAAGGAATCTCATTGATCTTCTTCCACTTAGACGGCTGAAACTTGAATCCATTTGAATATACATGTGCTAGAATTGCATCATCTAGAGGATACTTTTGCTCAGTCTTGAAGTAAGCGTTGAGGAAGGCGTAGCGTAGAACTTTTTCTCGAGGTAAACCCCTACAGTCGAGATGATTAACCAAAATAGCATGATTCAATGTAAGGCTGCCTGTCTTGTCAATACAAAGGATATCCCTGCAAAAGAAAACAAACCTCTTAATCTTATATTGCTTGCCATTTTTTGGATCTTTTGCTTTCATTCTTTGTTGATGCTGTTGCATCCTTTTATTTATTGTGTTGGTGTGCAGATTCAGGTATTGATAGACTTTAGTGCATTTTATTATAAATTGAGCAAGTCTCATATGAATTTAGCATCCAAGGCATCAATCAGTTGATGTTAAATGTGAATTTACACTTACATTGATCCCATCTCGCGTATGGTTGTTAGACTTTTTACAATACATCGGTCTTTAGCCATAGCAAGGGCTCCTTTCGCAAGGCATGTGTTAATGATGAGGGGAAGCATCTGAGGATTGAGGGCAGATGCAACTGAGATGGCAAAGAGAATACTCTTGCTCAAATCATTAGACGCAGTGTAATCTGTCACAAACATAATTGTAACAACTACTACCATAACAGAAATAAGCATGTAAAATATCCATCTGAGACCCTTTTCAAAGTCATCGGGTGGCTTCTTCTTCCCAATTTTTGAAAACATGGTGCTCATGTAAGTATTGGATCCAGTTGAAATAACTAAACCTGTTCCAGTACCTGATACCACATTTGTTCCCTGCAATATTCATAACTTAGTCACTTTTCAGAAGAAGAAAAATTATGTTATTAAGCTGACAGCTCATCAATGCCAATCCATTATGCAAATAGCTAAAGATCACTCATCAATGCCAATCCATTATGCAAATAAATATGGCAATATACCAGTAAAAAATATAAGTTTATTCCTAGCATGATGTTCTATTTATCTAATCCTCTAGTTAGGACTTTGTGAGATGCAACTTTGTGTATCTTCCGTTCCACATTTGGAGGAGGCAAAATTGATTTCAATGGTGTAGAATCGGTTTTGCCTCCAAAATTGATTTCAACTTGAAGCTAGAATTTGGAGCTTTGTCGTGAATTTATTGTTCAACTCAATTTTACTTTTACATGAATGTATATAAACATAAATCACTTAACATTCATCTTAGTTTTAGCCAAAACCAATTCATTCAAAATCAACCGTTGTCACTACTGAACTACACACACACTATATCTATAACTGCCATTGATACAAAATTGGGAGAAGGAGTTTTTTACTAACCATAAAACAAATGTTCTTTAAATCTAGTAAAGGAGTGATGTGGTCTTCTCTAACATCAGCAGTTTTATCAGTTGTCATAGATTCCCCAGTTAGTGAGGCCTGGCTGTTAAGAAGGTAATAAAATCACTATGAGATAATTAGATAGCTGAAAGGGAAATGGTAGGAAACATCTTTATAAAAGTCTCCAATCTATAAAAGAAGCAAATTTCCTATTTAATCGAAGTACCTTACAACAAGGTGTTTTGACGATAACAGCCTGACATCTCCAGGAAAGAGGTCGCCAGGTTCAAAAATCACAATGTCCCCTGGAACCACATCCTTGTGATCAACTTGAACTGTCAATTCTTTCTGCTCAATTCTACCGGCACATCTTTGAACTCTTATAGGACAGCTTAAAAATTCTGAAAGCTTCATTGCTGCTCTTGAGCTTTTGTGTTCCTAAATTCCGCAACAAAGATGTAGGATTATTAAGAACAAAAATACAAGTGAAGTGAACTATCCATTCATTGAATTTGATCAACAAACTAATGTAAAAGTACCAGACAGAAGCGAATGATGACACTGATAAAAAGCAAAATGAACATGATGAACCCGTTTGGATAGTCACGCGCAATGAATGACATTGAAGATAATACAATCAGAATCATATTGAAAGGATGAAAAAGAGCGTTCCATAGAAGATGCCACGAGTTTGGAAAAGAATACTCAAGTGGAACATTTGGTCCGTTTTCCCGCAGCCTCCTCTCAGCTTCCGTAAAACTTAAGCCTACAAAAAATTCAAGAATACCTTTAACACAAAAAGCGAAAAATAACACAAAAACAAAAAGTAGAGCGAAATGTTAAACAAAAAGGTTATTCGAATGACCGAAGCATATCCATGAACCAATTCCTAATGTTTTCATGTTCTTTTACTTGTATATAAGTGCAATTTGAATGACAGCATAAGACTTTCGATATCTCCATGACCGCAAACTAGACTACATAAGCTGCACATTTGACCACAATTCTCTGCAATATCAATGATCACAACAGCAGCCGCAATTTAAAATCTTAGTTGTACTCCAACATCATTCTTTTCCTTTCATATTTCTTTCAATGAGGAAATTTGTCAAACACTTAAGAAGCAACACGTAAAAATTACAAAATCAAAGTCCATTGAAAAAGTAGTAGTACTAGTAGTAGAATCCAGATACTTGCCTCTTTCAGTTGACCTAACATACTCAAAGACCATGTTTTTCTCAGACTGAGCCAAGGTGTATAACCAAGAGTAAACTTTCTCTTCTTCCTCAGTTCGTGATCCTCCATCAACTTTTCCTACAAATGAACACAACCCAGATAAGTGAAACACCAAAAAAACAAACTTTAGAACAAAAAACACAAACATAGAAGAATGTAAGCATACTTGTGTAGATAAAGCGTTGAAAAAATTTGAAGAGAGAAAAGGGAAAAGAATCTTTGTGTGAATAGGGTTTGTTGACAAGAGTTTGGTTAATGGTGTTGGAAAGAGGAAGAGTGTAGTGATGGTTGTTATTGGAAGAGAAAAGAGTGGAAACTTTGGTTCTTCCCATAGGATGATTGAAATAATAATGGAGGAGGAAGAGATTATGAATGTTGTACCTAAATGAGAATGGATATTTGAATGGAAGGTAAAGAAGATAAAAATTTGAGTATGCATTTTGTGTTTGTTTGATGTTAGTTACTTACTTGCCTTGCTTGACGACTCTAACTACCATAACACTGACCGGCAGTTAAGGTGAGTCTACTTTTGTCTACTTTTAATAACATCAAAAATTGATTTCTACCACAATTACCTACCCCAAATCGTCATTTTGCATCCTAATCCTTTCATAATTACATGCATTTTTTATTAATATTTTTTTCAATCAAATATATTTTCAAAGCAAACAAAGCCCTTAATCTCAATTGTCTTCATATCTTTTTAAACGTAGCTTATGAGTTATAAGCTAGTGTTGTAATAAACTCTGTCGAAGTCGAAGAGTTTTGTCGACGTCGAAAAGTTAGTGTACCTGTCGAAATATATTACTTTATTGTTTAAGTTAGCATGTTGAATTGAGCCAATCTATTAGGCCAATTGTATAGGATGTTAGTTGAAAGCAATGATTTAGTTTTCTTTTAAATAACATATTAGTCATTACTTCTCCTTGAATCCTTGATAGCCCTAATTAAGGAAGAAAGTGGTATGGTTAAGATTTAATTATAAACATTGTTCCTTAATGTGTAATTGAATCAAGAATTCAGTTTATTTTTAACCACTTTGAATTGTCTTTCTCTCCTCTTCTCTCTTTTCCTTTACTTTGTGATTTTCTTGTTAACTAATAAATTGATCTTACTCTACTTTCTAGGCATCGCTTTCACAACAAATTAGTGTGGTGAGCGTGGAGGAGAAGATGTCGTCAGCAAATTATAAAATTGAGAAATCACCAGTATGAATGATTGTGGTTAGTGGCGCTTGAAGATGTAAGCTCTGCTGGTTCAACATGGTTTGTTTGAAGCGTTGAAAGGATCAAAGAAGATGTGTGATTCCCTAACGGAGAAGGTGATGATGAACGAGAAAGCCCATAGTGACATCATATTGAGCTTTGGTGCTAAGGTTCTCCGACATGTTTCAAAGGAGAAAACTGCAGCGGGTGTGTGAAGCAAACTCGAGAGTTCGTATCTGACAAAATATTTAGTTAATCGTCTCTACCTGAAGCAAGCTTTGTATTTATTCAAGATGAGTGAAGACAAAGTCTTGGCTTATCAGCTGGATATGTTCAAAAAGTTGATTCTTGATCTTGAAAATATTGAGGTTAATATTGATGATGAAGATCAAATGTTGATGTTGTTGTGTGCTTTATCAAGATCTCATGCTCACTTCAAAAAAAACCTCTTGCATGGAAGAATGTTTTTAGCCTTTGAAGAAGTCAATAAGCCTTGTATTCAAAGGACTTGAATAAAAAAAAGGAGCACAAGTCATCGTATTTTGGTGAAGGTTTGTTCATTAAAGGGGAATTTTTGAAGAAATATGGTAGGTGTGAGAAGAAGAAGGGTAAAGTTCTACAAAATTCTTATGGTGGTAATGCTCCTGCAATTAGGTGTTATCATTGTAAGAAGGATGGTCATACAAGAAAGATGTGCCCTGGACGTCTGAATAATCAGGGTGGGAAGGATAATGGTAATGCAACCATTGTGCGAGATGATTATGAATCACCTGATGTCTTGGTGGTTTCAAGCAACGACTTTAGCAAGGAATAGATTATGGATTTAGGTTGTACGTGGCACATGACTCCAAACAAAGACATGTTTGAGAAATTATGTGATCAAGATGGTGGATTGATGGTTGCAGTATTCAACATCAAAAGTAAGTATTTGTTTATTGTATCCACAGGGTCTGGTGCAATATTAATGTCGTTCAATAGTTAATACAATTTTAAATAATTGTCAAGTTGTTTGCTTGTAAAAAGTGAGATAAAAGTAAAGACGGTAATTGATTAAAATAACACAGATATAACAAATTGTTGGGATTGGGATTCATTCACCAGTTAAGCACATATTCTTCTTATCTGTTATATAAAGATTAGTTTTTTTTATCAATATTATCATGTATCACTCGCCGATAGTGTTTATGTCTAAATCCTGACAAGAGTTCAATTGTATTGCTTAATTGACGATCTCTTAATAATATATCTACGTCTAGAGTTTAGAGCTACCAAATGATCATTATAGATCGAGATTCTAAGAGTGTTTCTCAATAACAGTTCAAATCTATAAGGTAAATAAGTAAATGAGGATAACATCAATATCAATAAAAAAACTAACTCATATATAACGTCGTGGTCATAATAAATACATACTGTTAAGGTGAACTGCATCCAATCCCAACGAGTAAGGAAATTTAGCTACTCATTTTCATGGTAGCTTTGATTACAAAAGAAAAGAAATAAAGATGGATGAGCATCAATGGTGATTTCCCGATGATAGATGCGTATCTAACTCGTATTCCTCAAGTTTCACTTTTCTCTTTGTCTTACTTTCTCTGATGGTGTATCTCTCTCCAATTTCCCAAAAGTCTCCCTCAACTGAATATTTCTGAAACTATTTATAGTAGTTGTTCCCTATTGCTCTCTCCTTGCGATTTGTTGCCTCGCCTGGTGAGCAACACTTCATCACCCTGAAGTATCTTCCACATCAGCATCTCAAACCACCGTGTCTCGCTTGGTGAGCAAAAGGCTCTTCTGGCGTGCTTCCTCGTCATGGCTTCGCCAGGCAAGAATGACACTTTTTTATTCTAGAAAGTCTATAACTTATGTCGTCTGGTGTTCAATGGAGTTTTGTTGGGCGAGATGGCTCGCTTAAGGTTCGCTATGCGAAAAGGAGGATTTTTGCTTCTCTTTCTCCACGCTTGAGTCTTGATGGAGGCTTGCATGTCGAACTTGCATATTCTTTTCTTTCTTGGTTTGTGTTCCAATCTTTGTCTAAGTGTGAAATTTCTACACTCAAGCAAAGAATTCAAAAAGTACAACGCTATCTTGTTCAAACTTTATCCCATTCACAAATTTGGGGGTTTTAACAATAAAATCGCTAAACTAAGCCAATAAATGCCAATATTTAATGTGGTCAAATACCATATTTTGGCACTTATCATGGATCAGTGATGTTGGGAAACAATATAGCCTTCAAGATTGCAGGAATTTGATCTGTCAAATTCAAACTCCGTAATGAGTCAATAAGACTATTTACTGATGTCAATTATGTACCTAATCTTAAGAGGAATTTGATTTATCTTGGTGAATTCGACAAGAAAGGATGTGTTTTAAATGGAGAGTAAAGTATCCTAAGGATAATGAAGGGGTAAAAGGAAGTATTGAAAGGCATAAATAGGCAAGGCATGTATACCTTTGAGGCTGAGGTTGTAAGTGGTTCAGCAGATGTGACATCCATAAAACCTGTGTCAAAGATTAAGCTATGGAACAAGATACTTGACCATGTTCGTGAAAGAGGTATGGTCAAATTCTTGAAACAAAATTTTATATGTGGCGACAAGGTAAAAAAATTGGAGTTTTGCGAACCTTTTGTATTTGGTAAATCGTGTAGGGTGTAGTTTAACAAAGGTAAACAAAGAACATATGGATCCATTGATTACATTTGTGTTAATCTTTGGGGTCCTGCAAGAGTTCTTTCACACTTAAGTGCAAGATATTTTCTATCTATAGTTGATTATTACTCACGAAAGTTATGGGTACTTATTCAGAAAGCTAAGGATGAAACTTCTGAAAATTTCAAAAGTTTGAAGACTCTGGTCGAGAGGTTGAGGACCGACAATGGTATTTAATTTTTCAATAAGGCTTTCGGAAACTATTGTGTTGTGTTTGGTATTTCAAGACACATAACTACTACAGGTACTCCTCAAAAAAATGGTTTGGCTAAATAGTTTAATCAAACCGCTCTAGAAAGAATGAGGTGCATGTTGGTTAGTACGAGTTCAAAGAAAGTGTTATGGGTTGAGGCAATCATGAATGTAACTTACCTGACAAATAGATGTCCCTTGACTACTTTGGGAATGAAAACACCTAAAGAAGTTTGGTAGGGACATCCACATAATCTCGACAGACTTAGAATATTTGGTTGTGTAGCATATGCTCTCATTAGGCAAGAAAAGTTCGAACCTAGGGCTCTGAGATGTATATTCCTTGGATACCCTGAAAGAGTCAAAGCTTATAGGTTATGGTGCCTAGAGCAAGGTCATATGAGGTGTATCACAAGTTAAGATTTATTTTTCAATGAATCTGAGATGGCTTTCAAGAAAATTGATGACGTTAGTAGAAGTACGGAGATCTCTGGAGATGAGTTGGAACAAAAAGAGACTTTTGTTGAGGTGGAGCGTAGTGATACTGAATTGCATAAATTAAATGAAGTAGAAGAAGAATATCATTTTGTTAATGAAGATAAGAATACTAATAATAACTACCTGCTGGCAAAAGATAGGACAAGAAGAGTCATCAAGCCACCTCAGAGACTTGGTTATGTAGATCTCATAGCTTTTTCCTTAATATCTATAAGTGAGGTTCTTGATGAAGAACCTAGAGACTACAAGGAAGTTGTGAGGAGTTGAAATAAGATTGAATGGCTAAAAGACATGGATGGTAAGATGAAATCTCTTTATGATAATAACACTTGGGAGCTGATCGAGAAACCTTATGGTGCCAAGTTAGTCAGTTGTAAGTGGATTTTCAAGGTTAAGGAATGAATCAAAGGAGTGATGTTGAAGCGATATAAGGCAATGTTGGTTATTGGGAGGTTCACTCTGAAAAAAGGTGTAGACTTCAATGATGTGTTATCACTTGTTGTAAAGCACATATCCATTAAAATATTGTTAACCAGGGTGGCAAAGTTCAACTTAGAACTTGAACAGATGGATGTAAAGACAACCTTCCTGTATGGTGATCTAGATGAAACAATCCTGACGAGGTAACCTGAAGAGTATGTAGAAAAAGGAAATAAATATTATGTGTGCAAGTTGAATAGGTCATCATATGGTTTGAAATAATCTCCTCGGCAATGGAATAAGAGATTCGACAAGTTTATGGCACACATAAGTTTCACTAGGAGGCACTTCAACACTGTGTTTACTTCAGATTTTGACCTAAAAATTCACTTGTTATTTTGTTGCTTTATATGGATGACATCCTCATAGCAAACAACAATGTCGAAGATGTTATGAAGGTGAAGGCAGAACTCGATAAGGAGTTTAATATGAAGGATCTAGGAGCTGCCTCCAGGATTCTTGAGATTGACATCCGAAGAGATAGAAAGCAGTCGGGATTATGCTTATCTTAAGAGACACACCCACTAAAGATTCTCGACAAGTTTTGTATGTCGAATTTAAAGCCTGTTGTAACATCGAATAATCCTCAGTTCAAGCAAAGTACGACTAGAAGTCCTTATACAGAAATCTAAAGAGCCTATTTGAATAGCATTTCATATGCTATTATAGTAGGTTCTTTGATGTATGTTATGCTTTGTATAAGGTCATACATAGCATATGCAGTGAGCTTTGTAAGCAGGTACATTGTTAATCATGGAAAGGCACACTGGCAAGTAATGAAATGGATTCTAAAGTACATAAATTGTTCACTGACCAAAGTCCTGATTTATGGTGAAGCCTGCTGTGATGATAGCAAAGTAGAAATCGAAGGATTCGTCGACTTTGATTATGCAAGATGCATCGATTCCATAAAATTTAATTTTGGATATGTGTTCACTATGTTTGGCACATCAATCAGCTGGAAAGCAACACTTCAGAAGGTTATTGCCTTATCAACCAGAAAAGTGGAGTATATTGCCCTTACTATTAAATGTGATATTCAAAGTGCAATACACTTGTCAAAGGACTCATCCTACCATTAGTGAACCAAGCACATCAATGTGAGACTACCTTTTGTCAGAGAGATAATCGAGTGTGGAGAAGTCTAAGAGCTGAAGGTTTTGACTGATGACAACATTGCTGATATGATCACCAAGACATTCCCAAGTTGCAATTTTTTCAACTATATGTAGTTGATAGGACTGCATGATGATAGCTAGTTAGTTTCTTACTTCAGATTTTGTTCCAAGGTGGAGATTTGTAGCTTATAGGTTATAAGCTATTATTGTAATAAACTCTGTCGAAGTCGAAGAGTTAGTGTAGCTGTCAAAATATGTTAGCTTGTTTTTTAAGTTAGCATGTTGAAATAGGTCAGTTTGTTAGGACAATTGTTTAGTATGTTAGTTGAAAGCTACAATTTAGTTTTCTTATAAATAGCATACAAGTCATCATTTCTCCTTGAATCCCTAATAATCTTGATTAAAGGAGAAACTGATGTGGTTGAAATTCAATTATAAACATTATTTCTTAATGTGTAATGGAATCAAGATTCCAGTTTTTATAACCACTTTAAATTGTCTTTTTCTTCTCTTCTCTCTTTTCCTTTGCTTTCTAGTTTTATTGTTAAGCAAGATGCCGATCATATTCTATTTTCTGGACATTACTTTCACAACACTAAACATTGAAAAAACATTTATTATGAGTTAAGGAAATTTAAATCAGAATAACCCACAATATATCTATCCATTTTACAAACCATCATCATTTTCTTTTTTCCTCCTTTCCGATTTCTACAACTGTCTTACCATCAATTCGAATTTTCAGTTCAAAAAAGATAAGATTTTGCATTATTATTCTTATAATGCATTCATTTGTAATTCTGAAAATGTTCTCAGTTCTGAATTTATCTCCATTTCTAATAATATTATTGTTTATGCTACAAATTTACCAAAGTCATTACAAACGAATCATTGAAAATATATGACATTTATTCTGAATAATCGATTCATGGCTTTACCTTTCCATTAACCCACAATTATATTCTATCCATTATGTAGTCATTCATCATTTTTGTTTCTTCCATTTTGGTTCCTGCAACTGAAATTGTTGAATCATAGATGGAATTTTCATTTCAAAAGGTAAGTTTTTGTGTTATTCTTCTTATAATCGATTACTCAATAATTTTAAAATTGCTTCCAATTATGACTTTTCTTTTATGCATTAGTTAGGTCTAGTTTGTCCATCAGTTTTTGAGATTTGATTTTTTCATTTTTTTTTTGTATTTTGTGAAATTTATAATTATTAGAAGGGACTCTAATGATGGTATATTATGATATTTTAAAATTTTGGATTAGGGATATAAGAAAAGAGCAATGGTGTTCAAAAGTATGTACATGCTGATTGAGGATTTTATGAATCTTAATAGATACCAATCTTGAAGTGATTCTATTATAATTATTCAGTTTAATATCTCTAGTTAATAAATAAAATAAATAAATTTATTAAATTGATTGAATTTCTTTTCTTAAATACATGAAATAACTTAGGAGCTTATAATAAGTGAAAGTACATATTTTAAAAGTTTATTTTCTATTCTAAGATAGTTGCCTTATATATAAAATCTCAAAATGAATAATTTATTTAATACAATATTAAATAATTTTTATTTAAAATTTATATTATTCATTTACATTGCATAAATTTCAATTAATATATTTTATTATAAATTAAATATTTATTAAAAAAATGAATAAGTTAATCGATTCAACTTATAAAAACTGCAAACTGGTTTTAATTTATTAAAAAAATATTTCAGTTAATCGATTTTGTTCTACTAAACTAACAAATAATAAAAATAAAAGAAAGTAAAAAAGAGGTATGCGAGTTTCCTCACTTAGCTCCAACCACATGTTTTCAAAAGAAGGGATCATGCATAACATTAGACTCAAACTTGCTAGGTTTGCAATTATGAACATAGGAGAGTGTACCACAATTGCACCAACCACACTATGCCAAGAAAGACATTCTTCTGACCAAATTCCAACCGCGTCCAATCTGTGTTTTCTTCATAGATAGGACACGCACATTGACCTTTAATGCTATACCCCGATAGATTTCCGTATGCTGGAAAATCATTAATTGTGCCAAACAACATCGCCCTCAAATTGAAACTTTCTTTCTTATATCCATCATAAACCTCCACACCGTTCTCCCACAAACTCTTTAAGTCTTCAATTAAAGGTGTCAGGTATACATCTATGGCATTTCCTGGTTGTTTAGGGCCAGAAATTAACATAGATAACATCATGTATTTACGCTTCCTACATAGCCATGGAGGTAGGTTATAAATCATAATAATTACAGGCCAGGTGGAATGTGAGATACTCTGCAGACCATGCGGATTCATTCCATCAGTCGATAATGCCAAGCGAAGGTTTCTAGCTTCTTCTCCAAAATCAGGATAATCATTATCAATTTTCATCCACTGTGGTGAATCTGTTGGATGTCGATACTTCCCATCTATAATTCTATCATCTGCATGCCAAGTCAAGTGTTTTGCGTCTGTTTCACTACGAAACATGCGTCTGAATCTGGGAATTATAGGAAAATACCATAAGACTTTTGCTGGTGACAACTTTTTCTTATACCGAGATACACCGCATTTAGGACACTCGTTTAATGATGCATATTCATTTCGAAACAAAATGCAATCATTTAGACAAGCATGTATCTTATCATAGCTCATGCCAATAGAGCATAACATTTTTTTTAGCTTCATAGGTTCGATTGGGAAGAACATTATCCTCTGGAAGCATCTCTTGAAGTAGGGCTAACAACTCTGTGAAACTTTTATCCGACCATCCATTACCCGCCTTTAAGTTGTACAACTTTAATACCGCGGAAAATCTTGTGAAAGTAGTGCAACCTTTATACAACGGTTTCTCTGCATCGCTTACCAACCTCTCAAACATCTTGGGACAATCTTGAAGATCTTCTTCAAGTGCTTCTGCAATCTCTTTGAATCGATCACAATCATATGTATCCCTGCCATTGTCCTTTGAAGCACAGGTCGTATTATTCCGGGGTTCAACATTCTCGTTACTTATCTCACCATGTAATGTCCAACATGTGTAACTTCGATCAATTCCATGTCTCATTAAATGAGATTCCAACTGAACAGCGTCAATTCGACGCCCATAACAGCAACCTAAGCAAGGACATGCGATCCTACTGGGGTCTTTGGCGTGTTCAACAGCAAACTTAACGAATTTCGATACCCCATTCTCGTACTCTTTTGACAATCGACTAGCAGACATCCATTTTTTATCCATACTAATTGAGTAGTCTAAACTAAACTATGAAAGTTAAACAAAAACAGAGAATACCTATAAAGAACTCACTAACTTCTAAGAAAGCTACACAGTAGGATGCTTGGAAACGATCACAACCTTGCTCTTCACAGGTAACCCCTATAACAGACAAAATATAAATTTTATTAAAATCATATTAATAATTAACCAAAACATAAATACTAGATAATCCACCAAAACAAATCATATTAAAACGTTTAACATGAGTCTCTCACTTCCTTTTTTGATTGTATCCATTCTCCATTTGTACAACTTTTATCAATCTCTTCCATTCTTTATTCACCTTGCAAAACTATCTACCACCAAGCCATCACTTAACAACACTAACATTCATCCTCATATAAACTCACCACTAATTTTTAAAAGAAACTTAACTCTTTCGCCATAAAATCCTTTCCTTACAACCATCACCATATTTGTACAACTTTTACACACTAACTTCACTTTTTTGATACTATTCATCTCTCACTATCGACTAACCTTCAATCTCTCACTATTGCAATTTATTGGTTCTATTCACCTGGTTTCTAATTTTACTCTTGTTCTGAATTTATCAGTTGAATCAAAATATATAAAAACACCAAACAGTTCCCAGAGCAATTCATTGGTTTCAATCCAAACTCTTGTTTGTCAATCTAAAACATACAAAATATATAACATGCAATGCATACAGAAGTTTTTATACAGTGTAACAATAATGAGAGACGGACGGAGGCTGTCGTAAACGGATGGTGAACGACGGCGAAATGCAACGGAGGAGGCTGTCGTAAACGAACGGTGAACGACAGCGAAATGCAATGGAGGAGGGCGACGGTCGGATTGGGTTTATAGGGCAACGTTAGTTCGCTAGAGGAGAAGAAGGAAAGAAATACGATGATGATTGTTCTATTTCTTTTAAAAATTCTGGTGGATATTTTAAATTTAATTCTAACTAAAACTACAGCAACGCTTTAGAAAAGCGCTCTCAAATGTGTGCCTTAGCAATGACAAATAGCAGCACTTTTTAAAGCGCTTTCTTATGTACCCCATATAGCAGCGCTTTACAGAAAAAGCACTCTCGTAGGTAGGCAATTTTTTTTCTTATGTACCACCTACAACAACGCTTTACAAAAGCGCTTTCATAGGACCCCCTTTAGCAGCGCTTTTATAAAAGCGCTTTCTTAGGGCCCCCCTATAGCAGCGCTTTTAAAAAAGCGTTGTCTTTGGTAGGCAATTTTTTTTTTTTAATGACTATTTAGCAGCGCTTTTTTAAAAAGCGCTGTCTTTATATGCGCTGCTAAAAGTCAATTCTGACGTAGTGCCATTTGTTTGATATTTTGACGTCAACTCCAAGAAAATATATAGGTTTGCGAATTTTCTACAATGCAAACTTGTCATGAAATTTGCAGATCAGATCAAAAATAAGATTAGAAGAAGATCATGTTATCAATATGTCACCATCATAGACAAGTGTATAAAGTGTAATACCTTAGTGGTTGTAGATAAACAAATAATGGCCATGCATACTATAAATGAATCCAAAATTCTATTTTGCTAGATGAAGCTCTCGTACTAAGCTCTTAGATCTTGCTTAAGGCCGTATATAGTTCTATTCAACTTGTATATTAGAGATTTATAAGGCCCGTTGTTTTGACTTTCTTTTTTTAAATGATTTTTATAGTGTAACATATTTTAGTGTAAAAATTTTTTATATAGAAACTTTTTTTAAAAGTTTTAAATAGAATTTGATTTGAATAGTTATTCTTAAAATGTTATTTTAGTTATTTTATATTTTTATCGAAATTTTTTTTTGAATATCAAAATTTCAAAAAATCACTTAATTTTAAAACTATTTCAAATAGATTTTCATAAAAATTATTTTTGAGATACAATTTTAAAAAAAAAATTATGGTTTTAACTATGTTTTGTTATAATAAGTCAAAATTAATCTTTTAATTAAAAAAAAACAATTTTAAAAAACTTATAATATTTTAAAAATATTTTTTGTAAAATTCATTTTCAAAAATACAAAGAAAATATCTATTTTTTTAAAGTTAAAATAAACTTGCCCATCATCATGTTTAAAACCTAGAGATTTTTTCCTCTTGAAGTTCTCCATTGAAGAAAGTATTATAAATATCCACCTGTTATAAGTTAGTGTCAAAGTTAGTATGACACGGATTGTTGTAGACTTCACAAAAGAAGAAAAGTTTCGTTAAAATCAAATTCATGTTTGCTGAAAGCATTTTGCAACAGGCATGGCTTTATGTTAGTTGAAGGCTTGAAGCTACCAACAGATATTTTTTTTTACTTTAATATCCATTTACAAACGATATACTTTCTATGTAAAGGAAGGATTATAGGAGATTGTGGTAGACTTGCTGAGTTAGACTTATAGCATGTTTCAATTGGTTTTTGGAAGACTCAAGATCAATTCTAGAGGTGTAAAAATGATTCTGGGTGATTTAAGATGTTTGTTTTATCAAAAGTATAATTGATTCTACCTTCAGAATCAATTCTATTTGAAGCTAGAATTTGTAGCTTCTATCTTCAGAATTGAATCTAGATGATTTTTATATTGAAATTTATTGCTTAACACAATGCTAAATTCAATTCTATTTACCGTCAATCCAAACACACCCTTAATGTTGGCAATAGGTTCAACCTTACCTGTATTTACTATTAATAAATTGATCACCGTTGTGTCGTAGGGTAATATGAAGGATATTATAGGAATTTATGATGTAGCTAATGGATAATGAAAGATTTTGGATGCCTCTATAAATGGGAGAGGAGGCAACTAGGACCCACTATTTGAAATCTTTGTCAAATTGGCTAGGTAGTTGGTCTTTGTGGCTGTCAATTATTAAAAATATCAATAAAGTTTTTATACTAATTTTCAAAATTTTATCACATAGTATGATAGTACTTATTTAAATACTTACCATTGACGATTTTATTAAGTTCACCACCTTCTACATTCACTAGTTGATAGGCTTTTCCATTGTATACCTTACTAACAATGAATGGTCTTTTTTCTCAATTTTTGGATCTTTAATTCCAATTGTTAAAACATTTTTTCAAACCAAATTATTTTTAGTGATTCTTTTGAGTTTTACTCTTTTGTTGTATGTTGTGAGCATCTTCTACTTTGATATATATATATATATATATATATATATATATATATATATATATATATATATATATATATATATATATATATATATATATATATATATATATATATATATATATATATATATATATATATATATATATATATATATATATATATATATATATAATTATAAGCATTAAAAAGTTCATTGATTATTTTATTTTTCAGCTATATTTTTTCTTATATAAACGAGACTTCTTCTCGTTTCACAACAGCAAAATTCATATTTTTATTATCCTTTTTTTATTTTCTCTATTCTCTCCTTTTATGTTCTTTCACTAAAAATTATCTTAGTAAAAAATATTTAGGTGGTTGGTTGTACTGGTGTTCATGTTAAATTGTTTTCTCATCAAGAGTGTGATACTCTTTGATAAAACATTTCTATCTTCTCTATCCCTACCTCTTTTAATTTTATTGATTTATTTTCTTTCCTCAATATTTCCTTCTCACTTATTTCCGGCCTCTTTCATCTTTGTACTAACATAAATCATTTTCAAAGTAAATTTTTTAAAATTAATCATGATTTATGTACTTCATAATTCACCCTCCATTATTTGCTTGGAGCCACTTTTTCAACCCGGATCTACGTCAAGGTCTTTTAATACTGGTCAGAATATAAGAGGAGTGTGCCAACTTTGAAGCTCTTTTTTCACCTTTTCAATATTTAGCATAGCTCAGGAGACTTATAACGAGGCCAAGGTTTACTCTAACTTAGGTAGGGTAAGAAGATATTTAAGGTGTATAATGACAATATGAAGAATTTCAAGGACCATATAACCTGGTTATGCCTTTCACTAGGGTTGCTCATGCAAGTATCTATGATGCTCAATCTGGTACACCTCTGAGATACTCTAATAAATTCTGGCGTCAAAATCATTTTTTTGGCTAGATTGGGAGAATGTGTGTTTACTTTCCTGGTGATCTATCTCAAAAAGAAATTTATTTAAAGAATAATCTAATGGTGTTTTGGGAAGGTATCGACTTTGTTGAAGGTGTTAGACCTTCTGCATTTGTGTCGAAGCATAATAGGTGGTACGTAGAGACTTACCATCTAATAGAGGTCACCACCGAAGAGGATAGGTGTAATATATTTGGTAAAAGGAATGAAAGGCTTATATTTTTTCTGTCACGTCATTATAAATAGGGTATTCTCACTATTTTTATGTATCCCTTCTGTTTGCACATAAAATGGGATGTTATAAGACGATGCTCTATATGAAAAGAGTATCCATATCTACTCATTATTCTTCTGAAGTTTATACCTTATTAGTTTAGATGGGAACCACTCCCTAGGTAGTCCTCTCCAATGCATCCTTACTTAGAGTGATATGTGATGCAAAGTTCTTCTTGACATCCTTTGGGCAAGGATGTCATTAACCTGTCAATAAGGGTAACTATTGAATTCATGTTGGCGGGAGATTTTGATAGACTCTCTCTGACTGGTAATCCAATCCTCATATACTTGCATACATGAAACTTGATTTTGGAAGGTTGGACCATAGAGGAAGCTTATCGTTGATCACGATAAATTTGTCACCAATGCTCTTGGCATGTCATGGTCCTCAGACGAATAGGGAGCTACGATATTTCAATTCTGAATATGCATATTTCTCGAGTAAGGCCGAAGTTATTTGTTAAGAAGAGATAGAAGAAATATCATATGATATGTGCATAGCTTATGTTATTTTGGCTTTTAAAATTGCATGTAATGGAGACATATTTGCACTTGAATGTCTTTAAAATGAGAAAAATATGCTTGAGGAGCGTTTTAGGACTCTTGTAATTTAGAAGGATTAAATTTTCACTGAACTTTCCTGGTCGGGTAATCTCTTGAGGGAAATCGATGAAGATATGTGAAGATACAAGTATCCACCTTTATTAGCTGAGAAATTAAAGTGCATGTGTTGTCTCAGAGAATAAGATAGAGGGATATCGCGTTGACATTAGTTTGGAAGGAATTGTTTAACACTAAAACCACCTTCATTAATGTAAAAGGGGTTTAAGTTCTTCTCACAAGAAGCTAAAGGAGTTGAAGATATCCTTAAATAAAGTTCCGGGAGATTTAGAGAAGGCTCAAGATAACCTTCGTTAGATTCAATTTTAAAATGTTCATCTTTCTATAGAGTATGCAAAGGAGGTGGAGTACAATTAGTTATAATGCATGCCTTTTTTTAAGAATGATTTGAAGCGGGTGGAATTCTTCCACCTTTGGATGAAAATAATTAGGGAGCATGTTAATTCTGAGCATGGGATATTACATGGAAAGGTGGCAACCCTTGGTAAAGAGTCGCACTCTTAGGTGTTCTTGTACTTTTTTTTGGCTTTTATTGGGCTACCTAAGATATTATTTATTGTTTAAAAATTGACTATATTTTTTTGGAAGCTTGCATTATTGTTAAATTTATCTCGATGTGAGGCATTATTTACTTACTTTCTTACCGCGAAATTCACCTTCAAGGATTATTGTTGCTGCACAAAAGTTAGCTTCTTTAGGCTTTGGAAATTTCTGTGAGACCGTGCTCGGAAACTTTATTGGATATCGATGAGGAGTGTGCCCGACCAAGAGCCCGCTCATCTCCCTGTCCCAAGTTTAGACTTGGTTTGAGACCTATATAATGAGGATTTACCTCATGTGTCTGGAATGGCTATCTACTAAGAGAGAGTGAGCTCGAATCACCACCTTTTATTTGGATGTTTTATGTCTTTGACTCAATTATTTTCACTGTGGTAGTTTGATTACTTTAGTAGCACACTTATGGTGTTTATGACATCACCCCTTAGTCTTGCTCGTCTTCGTTGTTAATAAAGAAAGGAACTCGATAAATATTTTATTCATTGTTGAAAGAAAATATTACATGATAAAGAGAGCCTTTGTGTGTGCGTGTGTGTGTATGGTTAAAGGTACTTAACTAAGATGACCTAGTTAGTGTCTCATTGGTCTATGTTGTGTCTCTTTATTAGTGAATTTATCATCATTGGAATCCCTTGTGTTAGTTGTTGTAGTGGCTTTATGCTTCTTGAGTGTTATTCTTTGCCGCTGTCACCTGCAAGTATCGAGTAAGAATACTTTATATTGTACATGTTGGAGGGCGCCAATTCTCTGTTGTGATGATTGTCCACAATCGTCTTTATGCTCTTAACGAGGTTGGTGAAGTTAACTTTTGGTGTATTTTATTTCTCCTTCCTAACCAATACCGAGTATTGGTTGCAATGCAAGGCTTTGTGCATTCATCGGGATCCAGATAGGTCGGTGTACATTGTCACAAGTTCATCATGGACGTTGTCGTACTTCATCTTCAAGAGAACCGGGGAGACCATAATCTTGAACATTACAGTGAAAAGTCTACCATAAATGCAGTTGTGCACACTTTTCAGGTAATTACCAAGAAATGTAGGTCTGCCCACTACAATATTTATTGCTTCTGGAAAAACTTATTTATGCAACACGTATAAATTGTTGCATAAAAAAAGATCAGACAGTGATTTTTATCCGTTGTCAAGACAATTCTCACAACACCTTACAAATATTCTTAGAATACTTTTGGGTAGGATTTTCAAACATTTTTATCATTTATCTTTGACAATAATAGATACATACCTTCTTAAAAGTTTTTGTGAACAATTTTAAATTGTGACATTATTCCTTACGAGAGACTATATTTTTCAAATATTACATACAAATTTTAGCAAAAGAAATTAGACAGTATCCTTTCCTCCAAATATCATAATATTTTATTTAACCTATCTTCAAAATATTATTAAATTAAATTTATTTAATAATAAAAATATATATTTTAAAATTCAACTAGACCATCATAACATTTGAGTGTATGATTATTTTTACTCGACATAATCTTCTAATATTCTAGACAAACTAAAAAAAAGTAATATGAAAATATTTCTTATAAGAATATTTAATTAATACTATAAATTAATTTACAATAATTAATTATTTAATATAAATATAAATTAAAAGATTTTATTAGCAAACAACATAAATAATTATTATATATATTCTTAATTAAATATGTTTGTGATCCTCCTAAAATATTTTAAATTTCGTTTTTAGTTTCTCAAAATATTTTCTTCAAAAAATAATTTTTCTAAGATTTTCTATCCACACTTCTAGTCCCTAATACTAAAACCTCGCTAAAATTGTCGTAAATTCAGTCGCTAAGTAATAAATCGAAAATCGCCGTTGATTCAGCCGCTAATTTGTAAAAATCATCGCTAAATTGCACGAGGGACCAAAAGTGTGGATGAAAAAAATTAAGAGAATCATTTTTTAAAGAAAATATTTTTAAAAACTAAAAACAAAATTTGAGATATTTAAGAAGAACACAAACATATTTAATCCCTTTTTTTTATATCAATTTTCAATTATTTAACTCTTCAAGAGTTCAACTTATCTCCAATTTTAAATATAATATAGAGTAAACACTTATTTTAGTCTCTTTATATTTTTAATCAATTTAATCTCCAAATTATTAAATATAATATAGAGTAAACACTTATTTTTTAACAATTTTTTCATTACTATTTAGTCCATATGTTAAACTTTAGAGAGGGTAAATAAGTAAATGAAAGTATAATCTAAAAGCTTATAATTTATTTTAATAACGTAAGAACAAAATTAATAAAATAGTTGTAATTTAATAAGTAAATTAATTTTTTAATCTATAATTTATAACATGTATAGTGTAAAATAGTTTTATATTATCAATTAATAAAAATTTATTATAATTTGTTATGTTATTAACGTAATTTTAAAATAAAAAAGTGATTTGACAATATATACGTTGTTGATTAATTAACAATGTAAAATTATTTTATATTCGCAGTGTATATTTTTTTTTCGCTCTAATATAATTTTATAATAATAAAATAAAGAAATTAATTGATATGCATTGTCAATGTAAAAAAATTTACGCTAAAAACACATCATAACTATTCATAGGTGGTACTATAGATGTGATTAAAAAAAGTCAAACATATGTCTAGGCAGGTGATTGCGTGATAGTGTTCTATGTATTTTGTCATGTTAGGCATTTTGTGTCTATTGTGTGTGTTTATGTTAATGTTTAAAGATTTTATGAACAAAAAATTTGTGTTATATGTAATTTTTTTAAGTGCAATTCTTGTTTTAATTATTTTTTTATGAAAAATATGGTAAAAATATTCCCGGTAACTTATAGATAAATGTTCGCACTATTTCACCTTTAGACGACAATTTGTAATTGTTATTAGATATGATAATATTTAAAAATAGATGCCACAAAGTGTTTTCAATCTACCACTTTAAGGGAACATTTTGTAGTCGTCCCAAGTTATAAAAATAATTTAAAAACGTCTCCTAAGATGCCTTGGAAAAATGTTCCTTTTTTCTATAGTTTAGGCGAGGTTTTAGGTAAGTGTAGTCAAATAGCGATAAAACACACTGTCTTAAATAATAGGCAACACTTTCATTGGTGACGGTTGAAAAAGGTCCCCTATTCTTTTAGGCAACATTTTTCACAGTTATGGAAACACTTTTCAATTGTTGTCAAAAAGGAAAAATGTCGTAGTGCCTGTCGTGGTGTCTCTTCTTTCTTCAAGTGTGACCATGAGCTCTATAAAGCACCATGGACGTTGAAATCCCATAGGTTGAGGCCCATATAAGGTGGTAGCCTTTCTTTCTCCAACCCTAACTTTTCAAAGAGTTTGGCATACAATATATCACACGAGTTCCCCCGAATTCTTGAAACATCAAAGTTAGCCATTGTCACCATTATATTATGAAGAAATATAATTTGGGATATCGCTCACTTTCTCACAATCGTTGAATCCAAGGATATGTCTTTTCGACTTACCTTCATAGGCCACATCTTCTTTATGATTGACTTATATCATCTTGGCGATTCATCTATTTAATATCCCATTTGGATAAAGTCTTTGGGAGGGGGAAACCTCTCATTATAAAGAATATAAATTGATGATTTTCGCTTCGATCTTCTTCCTCTTTCTTATTACTATCTTTTCTTTCTATTGCTTATATCATGATCTCATTGTCTTTTTTACGGACGCACTCTCTCGATGAGGGGGTCACTTCTTCCTTGGCTATTCGTATCACTTTTTGTTGTCTCTTCTTCTTAGGTTAATCTTCATTTCTTAATCAGTTCCTCAATTGTGTCTTTTAGGTGTACATACTTATATGTATTATGCATGTGGCTCTTGTGGAAGTAACATAATCTTGTCTTATCAGTTCTTATTGAGTCTATTATGCAATGAGGGTTTCTTACTCCAACTTCCTTGAAATATTGAGACAACAAGAATAAAATTTTAAGGGGTGTATAGGATAAAATTTTGGCCCGGAGACCTCGGTCTTTGTCGTCCCGATGTCACATAAGACCTCTGTCTATTAGTAGGTTATATGTCGGGTTCCCTGATCCTCAAACCCTTTCCACTTCTTTTGCAAGAATATTTTATTCATATTTAATGTACGACTGGACACTGGTGAGGAAATCACTCATACGTATGCCATCTTCTAGTCCTAACTTCTCCTGAAACACATATAATTTACTCTGGTAACACTGGTGTTATACTAGGAGGTTACCCGAGCATACTTAGACACCGCCGTGCTTCCTTGTTGGTACATAGTTGATCAAAGATTAGAACAAAAGAAAGATCAGTCGCTACGACGCAGCGGTTAAGAGACAATGGATTTTTTATGAAAATTTACGGGAATTATAAGTT
This sequence comes from Lathyrus sativus, assembly GCA_963859935.3. Lineage (NCBI taxonomy): Eukaryota > Viridiplantae > Streptophyta > Magnoliopsida > Fabales > Fabaceae > Lathyrus > Lathyrus sativus. The sequence continues at coordinate 652,027,230 of OZ012741.1, read as the reverse complement.
GATTATCACTTACAAGACCACTATTCTATTCATAGAACAAGAGATTAGTGATGTGGAGTAAGTGAGTTATTCTGACGTGGTGGTATGAGTCTTTGACGTGGCAGAACATAGTGAAACTAGCACTTTAATGCCTAAGTCAATGAGATCATGTATATTGTAAGAGTGAGAATGAGACCGTATCTGTTATGACACTTGGCAAGACTTATATACGGTAGATGATTAAAACTATTCTCATTTGATCTGAGGTGCACCACAGAGAGCTTTCTAGTCAAATCTGACGATGGATAGTTGACTTTCAAATCAGATCAGGTGTGAGACCCTTTTAGCGAGGTTCTGTTTGTTTGTTGATGTTTCGTGATAATGCTCTGGATTAAACCTTTTAATTGGCTTTGTATAATTGGACCTTTGACTCGCTGAAATAAAAATATCTCTCCAACTTAAACCACCATCTTTCAAGATTTATTGTTGTAAAAAATATATTTCAAAGCTTATTTAAATAATTAACCATCAATTATTTTGACTGTTTGTTTAGTAACTTCGGTTATCCTTTATGTCCTCCTGCTTTCACTTTAGGCATATGAGGGCAAACTTTTGTGTGTGGTCGAAGTAGCCTAATGGTTGAACTTTATTTTTTAAAGGTGAACAATTGGGTGTTAGATTGTAATACATTTTCAGTTTCATTTAGTTGTAATTTATCTTGTATTTGAATTTTATTTTGTTTGGACTAGTGTATATAAGTTAAAGTTTGGTTTAAGTTTGTTAGAGATTATGCATTCAGTGTAACTATTTTCATTTAAGAAAAAAGTTAGTTACAACTCTTTTCCCTCTTTCATCTTCATCTTCTAGTGTACTAACAATAGGATGTCACGAGTTCGAACCTACGCTCCTATCTTTGATGTCTCTGCATAATTATCAATTGAACTTATTTATCTGGACATATGAAATCAAACTTTATTTTGATAATATTGACTTAACATGCTTTGACCGGAAAGTAAGATGTTTAGTTGGTTTCTAGCATTGAAATAGATTCTAAGATAAAGATATTATTTGTTGTTTCCACGATAACTTGTAATGTGATAGTGTATACCTTTTCAGGAATCTATTAACCAAAAATGATTTTAAATCAAATTATCTAAAAGAAGCAATCCAAGTAGCAATTGATTCGAATTTGGAAAATGTGGCCTTCAAAAATGATTCTTAAACAGTAGTTAAAACCATTCACTCCAACTATAAGGGTGGCTATGAGTTTTATGTTATCATTAATTCTATAAAAGTCCGGTTACTTATTAATCCTAACTTTGAGGTAAAGCTCATTAAAAGTTAAGTTAATATGGTTCCCCACTCTCTTGATAGGGCGGCCAATTCTTGACATAGGCGTAATTTGTTAAATTTAACTTCTCCTTGTATTGAACGTTTTTTGATCAATGATGTGCATTGAGTTTTAATTAAAAAAATCAAATTATCTAATCAAATGAATTGATTAAGAAAATGAGTTTATTTCGCAATTAATTTGATTTTACAAAATAGAACTACATTTTATTAAATTCAATTTTTGGTTAATTAAACACACACTTTAACTTTTTAGTGCTAATTAAAGGTGTTGAACATGCATACAATTCTCTAAAATTGCTTTTATGATCAATAATAGTACTAACAAGGAGAACATTATGAGTTGTCACTTTAATGCTTTTGGATCCCCGCATTTATGGAGCATATAGTAAGGTATAATTCACCATTTATTTATTACACATTAATAACACATGACCCATTCACCTAAGAAAAAAAAGTAAATAAATGAAAGGTCAAAGTAATTAGTTATTGTCACCTTGACCTGAAAAAGAAAATACTAAGTTCTTGATGAATATTATGATCTCTTTCATGATCAATAAAATGAAAAGATTCACATTCAGAAGATCCACCACCAACTCTCTTAAAACTACCTCTCAGATACATAACTTCATCATCTTCTTCTCTGCACTTCAAAACTCCAGTTCCAACATCAACCGCACTCATCAAACTCAGAACTTCAAAATCAGTATTCGAAGGCCTTCTTTTAACAGCATAACCAACCTTTTTTCCGTTACAGTACATAGTCCAAAAAGGCGTCGACAAAAGCGTTGAAGATCTTCCATTGTCGTCGCTACTCTCTAGCGCGATTCTCAGTGTTCCTCCTCGCATTTCTCTAGCTAGAGTACTTGTTGGTACTGCTAGTTCTAAGAGGAGAATTGGAGTGGTGGAGTTTGCGTTTGATTGGATACAGAAACTTATTTTTCCTTTGCGGTATCCGAATATTGTGCCTGTGATTGTAGTGGATGTTGTGAGCGAAGATGAGTATTGGTGGATTTTGTTTGATATTGAATCTTGATCTTCAACAATGGTGGAACGGTTGCAGGTTGGGATCAGTAGTTGCATGAGAGAACGTAAGAGTCTCCATGATCTAACTTGTTTGTGGCAGTCCACTGTTGTAACGCTAGTGGCCATACTGTTGCTACTTGCTAGTTCCTCAATTTGGAGTGGTTGTGTTAGCTATTTATAGTATTGTGTATGCTTTGGGGTTTGATTTAATTAAATAAATAAATATTGTAAATATAGATGATACATACAAAGAAATGTGTTGATGAATGTGATTTTATATTAGTAAAAACAAACTGTTTTTTATAAGTAAAATGGTTTTAATTGGCATTGATGGAGAGTATAAGAGATAATTCAAAATGTTCAATATGATGAGAGAAAATACATGTTATAATTCTAGATTTGGATTCATTTCTTTTTTTAACGGTTTAGAATTTATAATGAATAATTAAATAAAAAAAGTTATTTAATGGATCCAAATCCAACCATTCTTATATAATTCATATAAGTATAATAAATGTTTGTTTATTAAAATAAATTGTGTTGATTTTAATGATAAAACGAATTTTATTTATTAAAATAGTTTTATTAAAAATAGATAATAGAGTAGTTATATAATTTAAAATATAATAAATAAATAATGGTAAGGAATTGGAAAAAAATAATATATATCACATTGATATTTTGAAGGGATGAATAATTTGAGATAGAGAGATTAATTCGTAAGACTTAAACTAGTCGATATTTTGTTGGAAATCTAAAGATAAAAAGTTATTCTCTTAATTTTTTTTCTCGCTTTGTTAGCTCGATATGAATGCTTTCTCCTTTAAACAGAATCGAATTTTAAGTATTCTACAGTTTGTTACACTTGGATTTTCAGTTACTAAAAAGTCAACAAAGAATGTCAATGAAAAGACGTTTATCGTGTGAGTATTAATGAAGTATCTTTAAAAGAGCATTAATGGTAAGTCGTTGACAAACCAACGACGAGGGGTCGATCGAGTTGTTGACACAGCGAGACATGGTTTGGAGGATTCTTAGGGATAAATTCCCAAGACCTAGGTCATTGAGAAATATGTCCAAAATCTCGAAAAGAACAGTCGACAAAAGCATGTTCAGAATCTCGAGATGGATAGTCGACAGAGGCTCTTATTCCATAAAAAGGACCAATTGACTAAACAACGGGGTATAAAAGACTTAGTAAACTTACAAGTCTTGAGTATTTGATAGGCAACATCGACAACACGTTAGAAAAGTTATCGTTGAAGGTTCGTAAAGAAGCGGAAGATGTGGGAAGCAGTTACCACTCAACGCAGGTTGAACGCAGATAACGTCTTGGAAGACACGTAAGCACACTAGTGGAAACTAGAAAGATTGAACGTGGAGTAAATACAGTAGTCCCACAGTGATCATAACTGTCGTTGATGGTTACTTTGTAAATAGAATAAATAGCAGACTCATACATGGGATCAGGGGTCCCAAAATATCATACATACTCTCCATAGCACTGGAGTATCCAAGTCAAAGAGCGAAACAGTTAAGCGAGAAACATGTATGTGTCTGCGTCCACCTTTTTTATTAGTCTTTTTTGTTTCCTTAAACGAAACATGTAGTTTTTATTTTGCTTTGTTTAATGTTATTTACTACATTTTACCTTATCATTTATCACAACTTGACTTCATTTAAAGTCTTTTACTATGCTGCATTCAATTCACATGCACGTGGGTTCACAAAAATTATGTGCACAAATTGTTTTGGAGATTTTTCGAGTTAATATCATAAACTTTCAAACTCGTGATTGTTTACCAAAAACACCGGTAAACAAATAGGCACACCGAATGAGACTCTTTTGTGCGAATATTTTTGCTGAAAAGTATATTCTTACATTTTTTATAGTGTCTTCTATTTTAGTGGTCTTTTGTATTGTATGCACTTGAAGAGTGGTAAGCGTCTTTTCGGTATGTCTAAAAAAAACAAACATCTTCCCAATGTAATACTCCAAACACATGAGGACAACTGGCGGTTACTAGTGTCGGCAGTTATGTGGCTCTAACCTTAGTTGAGGAGATGCCCAGTTCCATAAGCCAAGAAGTGGCGTATTCTATATCACCAGATGTGAGAATTTCTTCCCCATAAGCATCAACTGCACAAACCTTTTATAGGGAATTACGGAATTCAGGAGATTGGAGGCCTCCTTATCCAGGTTTCTCGTTGCCTTTAAAGGAACACACGTATGGCATTCCAACTGCAATGATGGTAGCCTTCACCCTAGTATGTCAATATATTCTGAAAACGTGATGGCCACGTCATCGCCCTTTAATCCGTATTTGGATTCAACGTCCACTATGGGCAACTTTGGCCAACTAGGATAACCACCAAGAGGTATGGCTATTTTTCTCCCCGGGGTGTTTGTCTTTAACCACTAACTTTCTCCAAGTCATTACACAGTTAATAGACGAAAGTAACTAGGATATGGTTCACACGATTAAACTATAGATATGCAACGTGTTTACCCCACTTATAGAAAACATGACTAGGAGTTATCAATAGTTAACCCACCAAATGGGTAGAATTATTAATTTTTGGGGGGCACCACCGACTCCAGTACCTAACATTCCACAAGTAGCTAACCCCCCAGAAAATAGGTTTGTCGAAAACAATCAAAGTCCAGAAGGCCTCGACATTGTCCTAGTGCAACGCAACCAAGATGCCGACCAAGTCATGAGATAAGCCCGACAAGACAACGTAGGGGTACATAATAATATCACCAATATCATCAAATGCATTTTTGTCTAGAATGGCTTCAATGTAGGCCTCCACAGGTTAAACTATATATCCCCATTGCCTGATTATGTAAGGCAAGCCAAATTGTCTGGGGGCTTGCAAATTCCAAAATTGACCAAGTTCATTGACGATACTAGTGAGTCCATCGTCGAACACATCCCTCGGTACCAGATTGAGGATGGTGATTTAGACAATAATGAGAACCTGAGAAACAAGTATTTTTCAAACTCATTGATGAAGAACGCTTTTACATGGTTCAACACCCTTCCCCCAAATTCCATTTTTACGTAGGCTCAACTAGAAAGGGCATTTCACGAGCAATTCTATATGGAGAAATGTAAGATTAGCCTCAAGAAATTAGCCAGTATGAAGTGAAAGGTGGCTGAAAGCATTGATGATTACCTCAATAGGTTCAGAACCTTGAAAGTGAGATGTTTTACACAAGTTCCAGAACATGAGTTAGTTGAATTGGCAGCAGGAGGTCTCGACTACTCCATTAGGAAAAAGTTAGACACCCAATATTTGAGAGACATGGCCTAGTTGGCCAATAAAGTTTGAATGTCGAACGATTAAAGGCTGAAAAAGTTAGAACTTCTAAGTTCAGTAAAAAGAAAGTAACTTATGTCGAAATCGAGAATATAGAAAACTCATCTGACTCAGAGTATGAGTATGTAGGGGAGAATGAGGTCAATATGGTCGAACTAAAGTCTGGGCCTTCCTATACATGCAACCTGCTAAAACCCTCAAATGGGAAGAATCCTGTAGAACCTAAAAATGAAATTTATTTTGCTAGAACATATACCTTCGACGTTACTAAGTTTGACATAATCTTTGATCTGCTGGTTGCTGATGAACAAATCGTTGTTCCTAAAGTGACTAAAGTCCCACCATTAGAACAAAGAAAGAAAATAGTTTTTTTTTGTAAATTCCATAATACTTTGGGTCATAATACTTCCCAATGCGTGCTTTTAAAGGACCTGGTGCAAAATTCTCTCAAGAATGACCGACTTAAGTTTGTTGACAAGCATACACCACTCCCATAAGAGGAAACTGAAACAAAAATTGAGGCTATCTTTGTTGAGCAGTGGACATCATGGTCATCGAGATCGTCGATATTGTTGGAGTTAAAGACAGAAAACCAAACCGCGAGGATTAAATAGCAAAGGCATATCCTAAATCTAAAGAGAATCTGGTCAATTTTCTGAATTATTATAGGTAAAAAGATTTAGAGGTAATGTTATATCCCATGTGCAGCTTTGTGTTTAACAAAGAAGCTACTAAAGAGCTGGAGAGGAAAAACCCTTACCCAACAAAAAAATTTGTTTGACAGGATAGACCCAAGGAATCGTTCTCCAACAAAGGAAAGGACTAATGTCCCCACTACAGATGCGTCTCCTAGAGAATGGCTACACCCTTCTCAACAGTACGAGAGTCTTTGAAAGGTCTACCCTTTATCATTGTGGTCATGAAGGTGATTTGACATAGGTGTGTCAAATCTTGAAATGTTTTGCCCCTAATTAATAGGATCTTCAGATGATGTGCCCCTATGATTATAAGGATTTGACCTTGATCGGTAGGATCCTTAGGTGACTTGCCCTAGTCAGAAATGTCTTGAAGTAGTATGCCCCTGATCAGAACTTTGTTGATACTTCCCTGGTGTTAAGTATTTATTTGTGAGAAAACATGTTCTCTTTGAAAACTAATTATAACACCAGGTTCATACAAGCTTTTGAAATCAAAAATTGTTATGAGAAATAGATACGGTGTATATAGATGATATTTGGCCATAAGGTTGGCACAAATGAAGATGGAAAAATGATTATTTAACAAACATTTGGGTTCGGGGTTAATTTAACAACGATTTTACCGAGTATGCTTTTATAGTGCCCCTAGGTTCAATTAGGACTTTTGAAGGTTGTAACGTGGTCTGGTTCACGGTTTATGAAACAAAAGGATTATAAGGCTCAAATTTTAATTTTAACATATCCTATTCTTCTTGATGTTCTCCATTCCTAAATCCAATTAACCCAACCAATGTGTTCAGTCTGCAAGAGAATAATGATACATGTAGATGTAATGGTTCAAGCACTGATGAGAAGCCCTGATAATACTTTTTTGAGGTTGCAGTTACCAATTCCCGTTTATAAGATTGTTTTGTTTCTTCTCTTTTTTCTGCTTTTAATCCCTTATTTTTGCATAGACAGATCCTTTTGAATTTGTGGTCCATCGCCCTAACTTTGGCCTAAGCCAATTTTCATGTTTTTGACTTAGCGGACTCTTCTTCTTTCTTTTCTTTTTTGAAACAATTCTTTAGTGATTTGATTTTGAAAGTTGTGATTACCATGTTAGCTATTCTAAGCTTTTGTATCTTCTATGCTTCCTTTTTGCTGGATAATGTTTGCAAGGAAAGGGATGTGCTTGAACTTCTTATTGATGTGAACGATTCTCTTAAGGATAGAATACACTGTCGAATTAATTGAAATCTACCCTGCCTTTGGTTAAGATTGAGGTTTTTTCGAAAATAGAAAGAATACCGACTTCTGGATTGAGGGGATTGACTATGGATTATCTCCTTATTTCTCTAGTGTTTGGGAAGTGAAACAATACCTTACATTGTCAGCCAGGTCTTACTATTAAAAGCATAGTCAGCAAATTCAGTTATTTTTTACATCCTTCTCCTCCTAAGTTTGTTAATAGGTGTAAGCCTTTTATTTATTAATGGTTGATGCATAAATGACTTGAAAAGTGCATTTTTACATATTTTCGTTGTGTGAGTCAACCAAAACAGATCATAGGTCGACTCATGATTATGCTATTTTTACAAGTTTTGGATCGGGTGTGCACACGTTGACCCATAGATCGACTCAAACTGTGTGCATTTCAATTTGTCTAATTTTCATCAGTGTGCATCGACGCATAGTCTCTTTAGGTCGACGCGTCGCTGAAAATCTCTGAAAAATCTTGAAAAATACAGCGCCTCTTCATTGTTTATTTGACCCATTAATTGCATTTCTTCATTCAAAGCATTCAAACATTATCATTTACATCTAGATAATTCTCTTCCATTTCTCCTCCCCCAAAGATCTCTACAAAACCTCAAAACCCATTCTCAAAAATTTCATCAAAAACTTCAACACTCACAAGGTTTCAATTGATTTTTTCATCATCAATTCAAGTTTGTAGTACTGTTCATCTTCTCCATCACTTGAGTTTTATGGCTACCAGAAGAGTAACCGAAAAAAGAACCACAAGAGCTCCGACATCACAAGCCGAAACTTCACAACCTAGGGCAAGCATTTTGGTAAATGTTCTCTCTCTACTCTCCAATGAATTTACTAAATCATATGAGAAGAACTTTAGCAAGAGGTCTATTGTGAAACAATTTGTGTATTATCGCAAAACGACTGAACGCATGTACATTCAGGAAGTTCTTGAACTTCTTGATTTTCAAGAGTTTAATCTGTTTTTGGAATGTGACACAAAGTATAATGAAGATCTCATCTGATTGTTCTATACGGGTCTTCAGGGAAAATTTGGTGGTTATGAGTATAGTTGTAAAATAAGCGATAGAAGAGTATTTGTAAATGATAGAGTGTGGAAAGATTTATTTAATATGTATCCAATGTCTGCTCCACTTCCTAAGATCACTTATACTAGAACTGTTGATGGCTATGAGTTTAAGGAAGCTTTAAACTCAATGTTGAAGAAACCCTTTGTTGATCATATTGTGACCAATGACCTATTTCCTAAGACAGTTATTACTGGTCGGTTGAAGCCAATTGATAGAATCCTACCGTGGGTGCTTGGAGTTGTCTAGAGAAAGATCTCCATCATCTAATTCAATTATCTGGATCTCTGGCTCTTTTTGTTTCCTCTTCTTGGGTGTCGGTGGTGGTCTTCGATTACCCTAAAAGGAAATATACTTTAAATATTAGAAATGAAGACAATACATGGAAAAGAATAATTATTGAAAAGTTTACCTTTGTTGTTGTTTTAGTGGTGTTGACTTCGTCTTCCTCTTCGACAACATCCTTCTCAGTAGCGGTAGGTTTCTTAGCAGGAATCCTTACAACTGCAAGAAAATCAGTGTGATTAGACAAAGTAAAAATAAATAAAGAAATTGATGTGATAAGTGATTCCGAAAAACCTCCCATTCCAAACCTTCATATATTGGAGACTCTATGCGAACGTGTTCTTTGCCAATATGAAAGTGGCCTTTGAAACTTTATAGAGTATGCTTAGTCAGAACCACTCGCTTGACACTTTTTTTGTGATTTTTGTCGAAGGATTTTTACAAAGTCCCCATAGACGAACTAGTCTGGAAATCGAGGACTAAAATCCACCCCAAATTCAGCATTGGGCAGTCGAGGAAAGTTTGGAGGATATAAGTTAAAAGTTAACTTGTACCGTTGGTTAGGTTTAACATACGAAGGTAGATTTAAATTCTCTAGTTTCTTTGTAAATTTTTATTTCAATGTGATTGTTGCTTCGCTAATGGTTTGACTAAGATCATCGGGTCTATAAGCAGTTTCAAAGTACTTCTAGAATGCTTGGATCTCTTTGATATGTGTCGAAGTACTTTTCTTCACTCTTTCCTCCAGAAGGGCAAAGGCATGAGTTAGGTGCTGGTTGAAAGCAGTGACATGAAAAACTTCTGTAGTGTAATAGTCATTCCACCAAGTGTCCAATTCTTTGGTGCAGAGGAAAGATGGTTTGAAAGCTACGGGGGTGAATTGTGTAATGCCAACATATTTGGCTACTTCTTTGTTACACTCGGCTTCATTGTGGATCATGTTGTAGTGAATCAAGGAGCCTTTCTTGGGGAAAAGAGGTCGATATTTAATCTGAATAAAACCAAACTGTCGAGCAACAAGGTTTGGTTGGTAGCTAACGACATAAAACAAAGTCTTGAAGGATTTAGTCTTGCGGCTAGGAGTCTGGGAGTGAGGAATGCTTACCAAATAGCAAGAAACTCTATTTTTTGTTCTTTCGACGGGCCAAGGAATCTTCTTGTAAACCACTCAGGGCCAACCTTTCTATTGGTAATGGGAGCCATGCTTAGTATGAAGTTATAACACTTGCCAAACATCATCACATAACTAGTGAATGTTTGCTGAAGATTGAACCTTCCGTCACTTGGGGTCAACAAAGAAAGCCTTGTGCCTTCGAATCTCATGTTATTCACTTCATTAGCCTCTGTATTTATAGGGTTACAAACAGAAAGATATGCTTCAAAAGTGGCATTTAGCCATAATTGTAGTAACCAGAAAGGTCCAGAGAGCAACAAGTTTCCTTTCGGCTTAATAATTTTGATGGCTATAACGCCTTCTCCTAGAAACTCATATAGGTTGGCTAGGATCATTTTTCCAAGGTAGAGGTTGTGTCCAGCGTGTAGTTGGTTCCCCATTGTTAAATACATCTTCGCCACTTGTAAAGATCTCGAGCAGAAGATGCAACGAGATAGCCATAGATCTAGAAATGCAACATACTCTTGGCAAAGACTTCGTCAGATTCCTTTTTGTGATAATGAGCAATATAGGTTGTGAAGGCTTACTTGGTAGTGTTAAAGCCTATGGAATCTTCAGCTAAGGAGTTAGGGTCATAGGTTTCTCCAGTTTGCTTAAGCTCAGTGATGGCAGCAACGTCGAAAAGGGTTGGAGTAATCATTCCACAAGGAAGATGAAAATTGTTGTGGGTGCTTTCCCAGAAATATAGAGAAGCAAGTAACATGGATGGGCAATAGCCAGGTCCAACCTTCGACAATTGGACCATGTCGAAGATACCCATATTTTTCCAAATTTGGAATTTTGTTTTTTCCACCTTTTTCAACCAGGCAAGGTAATATGATGGATCTTTGAACAAGGAGCATGATCTAAAAACCCTAAAGCTATTGTTCATGTATTCAAAGTTAATAGGGTCTTTGGAAGCTTCAGTCAAATGGGAACCTTGACCGTCAACTTTTAATCTTTCATTAGCCTTAATTTCTTTACTAGACCTAGGATTTTGACCATTTTCTATAGGCTTATAACGATGATAAGCAGGGAAAAATTCCTTAACCTTAGCAGGATCAGCAGAAAGGTTGGGAAGATGACCAAACACGACATGTGTTTTTCCAGAGACAAAGACGAGAATAAGTATATGGGATTGGTAGATTCTATGCTTCTCTTCTTCAAGAGGTGGTTCAGAAATGCATTGTTGGTTACCTACCACTGTTGGGCCCAAAAGTTTGTGAACTAGAGCAAGCTCTGTGGGTTTCTTGGACTCCTTAGTGTTCTTTCTTGAATCTTTAGAAATTTTAATTGAAGATGCCATTGATGAAGTAGATTTGGAGAAAAAGGGTTTTGCAAGAAATGAAGAGTTGAAAGAGTGTGCTTAAAGAAGTTCAGAGAGTGAAAAGATTGAAATTGGTGATTTTCACTATTTATAAATGGATGAAGTGGAAGCGGTTTACTATACATATTAATGGTGGAAGAAATCGTGGGACACGTATCATACAAAGGATGTGTGATAAGAAGGTAGCAATTGATCTGACCCACGATCTTCTAAGGACTAGATGTGTAATGATTAAAAAGATACACGCATGGGTTTTTTAGGAGACGTTTGGAAAAAGTTGTCTTGATGATGATGACGTCATAGCAGACGAAGGCTTTTCTGGCATCGAATATGAACTTCAAAAAAATGTCTTTTTCTCCACTTAGTCGAAAACGACATTTTTGGAGGGCAGTTTGTTGACTGTGAGTTTCGACGCCAAGCTTTATTTAAGAATAATAAGCAAAGAGAAAGTGTTTCTTGAGTTTTTATTGAATTCGACAGGAGCATGTACAAAAGTCTTAGTCGAAAAGGTCTTCATGAGAAGAACATGCTACAAAAATACTTAGAAACATTTTTTAAGTCTGGATAGTAAATTCGACGGAGGGTGTACAAAGCTCTCTTTCGACAGGAGTTTTGAATTTCAAAATACAGATAATAACCTTCTTTTGTCCTTATCCATTTCTCAGAGAAGACGCGTGGAAAGCTGTGGCGAAATGAAGACATGCGGAGCAAAACATGTCATTTTTTAGAGGAATATCTGTTGAAGACAAATATTTTCGACTTATTATAAATAGAAGTCTTAGTGTTTAGGATTTTCGCGTGTTTAATTGTTGTACAATACTCATAAAATCACTCAAAGTATCTAAGTCAATTGAGAAAAGAGTTATTATTGAGAATGTACGTCTGAAACACCACATTATTTCGTTTCAATAGAAATTTATTTCCAGTTGTCAATTGTTTCTTTTACTGCACTTTTAGTTTGAAGTTTTCTTCATTGCATTTTCTTCATCAATTTCTGAAAATTTTATCTTTTCTAAAAACTTTAAAACAACCTTTTCCAAATCTGAACGTTGTCGAAGTGTTCTTAGAGCTTTCAGAAAGAAATTAAACAATAGCTATGTCCTCAAGATTCACCGGTTGATTCTGCAAGTAAACCATTTTTGGAAAATCAGCGGTTGTTTACCAATTTTCACGGTAAACAACCCCTCACCTCTATTGTATCCAATAGGATACTCCTTAAGTCCTAGGGTATGTTTGCTTACTATTTGTATGCTTAATTGTTTATATTTATTTACAAAGTCTTCAATATTTACAAAAAAAATTAATTATTTATTTATGAGAAAAGAATCCTAAGTTTTTATTATTATGGTACTCGCTAGAGTTTTTCAACTCTATGCATACGTACCCTCAAGTTTGAAGGATCAGAGTTCTGTAGTTTGTATCCCTAATTTTGTTGGTTGATTGTTTTTATCCCTTAAAAATAATTCTCATGCAAAGGGGGTAGAGAAAAATTTAGTTTAAAAAATATTCCAATGCACAAGGGCATAGGTCTTACAATTTAAGCGAGTGATATTGATTTTATCCCCTTGCTTAATTGCAAAAATATCCCTGTTTAACTTATTATAATATTTATAATAAGTTATTTATTAAATTATCCCTGTTTATTTAGAAAAATAAATCATTTATAATAATATATTTATTAAAATGTAAAAATCCAAGTTTAATCTCTTATCCAAAATCCTAATTTTATAGTCTTTGAATCTTAAGAATTCTATCCCAAAAGTGTATCTCATTTTTATCCCTAATATCCTATTTTATCCCTTTATTTTATTTTTTAAAAATTCCTTTAATTTATTTAGAAAATAAATTAATTGTGATAATTTATATAAAAAAAACTCATGTTTTATCCCTTATCTCAATCCAAATTTTTATACCCTTTGGATCCTAAGAGTTTTATTTCAAAAAATTTAACCCATTTAATTATCCGTTAATTTATTCCATTTTATCCCTAATTTTAAATTATTATCTCATAAATAATCTCATTATTATATTAAATCCTAAATCAATTTAATTATTTTTGAATTATATCCCTAATTAATAATTATTGTAAAAATATTATTTAACCTTAATTTAATATTATTAGCCCTAAATTATTGATCAATGTATTCCCTAGTTAATTTAAATTTTTTATTCCCTTTTTATTTATTTATTATGAGGTAAATATAATAGTCTAATTTTTATTATATTATTTTTAACCCTAATTACATTAATCATAATAATCCTAATATCTCAATATTACTAATTAATTATAAAAATAAGATAAGTTAGATAAAACCTAAAAAACAATTTGAATATAAGAAACTTTAATTAATTTAAAAAATTGTAATTACAAGCGATCATAGGAGAATCCATCAACAAGTAATTCAAAGATGACTAATAGAAAACAAAAAATTATCAAAAAAATAAAACTATCATCCTTCTATTATTAGGACAACAATATACTCCCTCATCTTCTTGTTATTCCATCTTCTATACACAAATGTGTCTATAATTTTCCTTCCTACATTTGTGTTTACCTCATCCTTTTCAAAGCTCTTGTTATTTCTCATATTCCATATTTCATATATAGTTTATCTGATCGCCATTTTGAGGACAACAACTTTTGCACTTTTTCCTTTCGTGTGTTTGATTATCCAATTTTTCTCTTCATGCCAATCTACTGGACAGTGAGGAATTTGAATCCACTATAATATTTCCATCCAAATTTTCCTTGTAGCTAAGCACTCAAAGAATAGATGCTTGATTGATTCCGCCTCTAAACAGAAACAACACTATCAATGATTCCAAATCGGAACAGGCGGTCTTTTGTGGATAATTTTCCATGGCATGCAAGCCATAAGAGAAAACAGGCTTGGGATCGAGCATTATTACCATACATCAGGTTCCTCTATTTGACTTTTGTCTCATATTCTCGTATCATCATATAAGCTTTGCTCATATTGAATTTTGTCCATTTTAGAATATCATCTCACTCTTCTATATTATTTACCGTATTTATTAGTTATAAAATTATAATAAACCCAAAATTATAAATAAACTTAAATTTATTAAAGATAAAAATAGATAAACTATAGTAAACCTCAAACATGTAAATAAATTCAAATTTACCAAAATAAATAAATTATAATAAATCCTAAATTATGAGTTAATCCCAAATTTATTAATTATAAAAATAAATAAATTATAATAAACCCCAAAATATAAATTAAACCCAAATTTATTAATTACAAAAATAAATAAATTATAATGAACCCAAAATATAAAATTAAACTCAAAATTATATAATTATAAAAATAAGAGTTTAATTGGTATGCATTGATAGTGTAAAATAATTTTATAGTGTCATCCAATAGGAATTTATTAATGTGTCATATCATACTATTAACTTAAAAATTACAGTTTGATGTAGCGGGATACACGAGGGTGTTTGGTTGATAGTGTAAAATAATTTTACATTGTCAGTGCGTACCAATTAAATTCTAATTAAATTATAATGAACCCAAAAATATAAATTAAGCCTAAATTTATATAATTATAAAAACAAATAAATTATAATGAATCCAAAAATATAAATTAAACCCAAATTTATATAAGCAAACCCCAATTTATTATAATAGCCCCAAAATATAAATTAAACATAAAATTATATAAATAAACCCCAATTTATTACAATAACCCCCAAAATTTAAATTAAACTCAAAATTATAAACAAATAAACCTTAAATTATAACTTAATACTATTAAGTTAACCTAACATTTTATTTAATATGGTGTGATGGTCAGGTATTGTTATTAAGAGAATTTTTCTAGATTTCTCTTGTTTTTGTGTATAACTTTAGGAATTTTTACATAGGTTTGTAAAAATAGATATGATTTGTGATAATGATTGTATTATTTTTTTTAGATCTTGAATTAAGTGAAGGTTTTATGTTGTATTCTATTCTTTTTATTTAAACATTAATGATTTTTGGATTGTTTTAAGGGTCGTTGTTGATAATGATTTGGACCTATAGTTTCTGAATTTAATTTTTCAAGACATTTTTCCTATAAAAAGTATGACCTTAATCTTAAAAGTGTTTAAGACAATAATTAAACGGTTAAGAACATTATTATGTTTTTTTACTTTTACGCGCATATATATATATATATATATATATATATATATATATATATATATATATATATATATATATATATATATATATATATATATATATATATATATATATATATATATATATATATATATATATATATATATATATATATATATATATATATATATATATATATATATATATATATATATATATATATATATATATATATATATATATATATATATATATATATATATATATATATATATATATATATATTGATCTGACCTGATCAGAAGGGGATCACGGGCTGGCCACACGCTGTTGGACTACTACCTGTTCACCGGTGATGAGGAGGAGAAAGGGGGGTGTACCTGCAAAACACTCTGATGTCAAAGTAAGGAGTTGGGAAGAGTGAGAGCAAAGTACAGAAAATGGGTAAGAAGTGAAATTACCTGACCCTCTTGTGAAAGAGGGTATTTATAGAGAGACCCCAACGCTGGGCCAACGGTCATTTGGGATGGGCTGGATGACCAGACCCAACCCTAATGACTGATAGGGCTTACGTGGCGTGGTGAAGACCGGAACGTGGTCTTCGCCCTAGTTCAACTGCTCCGTGAACTCCGGAAAGTGGGTTGACCTGCTCTTTCGGAGGTGGGCAGTTGATGGATGATGTGTCCCCGCAGAAGGGAGCACGTGGAGAACGTGCGCCGGACACGTTGTTCTCCCCGCGGAGGGGAGCTCGCGAGGTCCCCCGAGAGTACGTTGACCTTCCCGCGGAGGAGAGCACACGTGGACGTGGGAAAGCCATAGGGTCTCGCTCGGTGGCATGGGGAATACCACCCGCGGAGGTTGTTCTGTCCGGCTGGGGGGAGTGCCGAGGACGCTTAGAAGCGCGTCGTCCTGCTTGACAGGGAGCGTATCCTGCCCGTCCGGTGGGGGGTGCGTGCCCGGTCAAGTTGCCTCACTTATTAGGCCTTGTGCGTTATTGGGCTGGTCCGCGAGGCTGGGCCCATGCCAGAACCAGAGCCCCCCAAGTCGAAGCTTTATGGTGAAAGAGCGAGGACTTAAGGTCGCTGCTTCGGGAAAAGGGGTAGCGAGGCGGGTGGCTCGCCGGTTTTGTGTCCGGCGGGACGCGTGCGCGTGCGAAGGTCTTCCTGTCGCCGGGTGAGCGGGGCAAAGACATCTGAAGGGACGCGACCGTCAGGTTACCGCCACGTGTCACGCCCTGAGTAGGCGCTAGGGCGGCTATCCTAGGGCACTCAAAGGCCTAGTGCCGCTTCGAGTTCTGTGCCGCGTTATGAATATGGGGGTCCTCGAGCATTTTTTACTTTTCACCTTGCTTTCTCACCTGTGGAGTTCTGTGATTCCTCCCCGTCCGCCGTTGCTATGAATCGCCGTCGTGCCGTTAGTTTTGCGCCCCGTTCGTCGCCGCCACAAAGTGAGTTTCCTTCTTCTCTTCTTTTATTTCCGCCGTTTGATTTGGGTCCGTGGTCGGGGCGTGATGAATGCCCCGAGGAGAGACGCGAGTCTCCGCCGTGTCTGGTGGTTTTTAGGTTTGTTTAGATGAATGCCCCGGGGAGAGTCGGTTGTTCCGATGAATCCCCCAGGGACGGGTGCCTTCTCCGATGAGTGCCCCGGGGAGGGGCGATAGGTTAGCTTTGAATGCCCCGTGGAGAAGCGGTGGAGAGTGTCCCTCGGGGGCCGCCTGTGTGCTTGTCTTTTGCTCGCTCGCCCGCCGTCGTCACCCTTTCACTTGATCTGTGGTGGAAGGGTGGATTTGATCCTGGCTATCGAATTCACCGTTATCCTCTGCTTTTCAGGTGTACATGTCGGCCTTGATACCAGGGACGATGGTCGAAGACAGTGATCCCGAGATCCCAGATTTCGACGAGCGGGTTCTCTCCGTCAAGGAGTGGGTGGTCGAAGAGCCCCTGTCCACCCCTTCTTGCTTCGCACTCGATGCGTCCGGCGCCTATGCTACCGTGGAGGATCGGGTGGAGGGGGAGCCGCAACACTGGCAGGTGTATCGTCCCAAGGAGCATCATCGCATCTGCTCGAGCTATGGGCGGCGGATGTTTCCTATGCACGAATTCTACTTTAAAGAGGCCCGGCTTAGACTTCCGTTCTCCGCCTTCCACTTGGGTCTTTTTGACTTATTACGTTTGGCCCCGTCTCAGCTGCATCCCAATGCCCTGGCCTTTATCCGTGCGTTCGAGGTGGTGTGCCACTTTCTCGAGGTCGAGGCCACGGTGCCCTTATTTTTCCGCATCTTCCACCTGCAACGTCAAGCGGTGAATGGTCGTCAGGGTTGGGTCTCGTTTAAGCAGCCGACCAAGCTTTTTAAGACGTACTGCGACTCTGTCCGAGACTTCAAGGGTCGGTTCTTCCTCGTGCGGCCGATCACCCGGGAAGGATCAGACACTCTTTTTACTGAGGGGGGCGAGTAGTAGACGGCCAGCGGTTCGTCGCGTGGCTCCCAAAGGTGCATTTACTGTGGACCCCAGAGCATTTCAACCGCGGTACCGACCGGTATATAGTGCGGGCTGGGACTCTCGACGAGAGAGACATGGCCGCTTATATGAAAATAATGGCGTTTGTGCGGGACCTTCCCCCGTCGAAATTGGTGACGCCTGACGGTCGGTATATCCTCGACGCGTAGGGGAACGTGCGAACGAAGAAAAGGCTGATTAATACGAAGACCCTGCTCGGTTGCGCCTCGGGGCGGACGCTCTGGACTACCTCGGTAGGGATGTTTCGTCTTTCCCGTGATCGTATGTTTTGTATGTTGCTGACTCTTTTTGTTTTTTGCAGTGAACATGTCTTCCGTCGAAGAGCGGGTGAAGAAGCTACGCATGTCGAGGGCCGCTGCTCCTCCGAAGACGCGGGTGGCTCAGTTGGCCGGGCAGTCTTCTGCAGAGCAAGATGGTAGGGGGTCGTCGGCGTCCCCGACGGGCAGCCAGTCGCCTACTTCCCAGGGGGTTCCGAAGAGAGCGAGAGTTCAGGAGGATACGCCTGTGGTCGATTTGTCGGCGGAGTCTTCCGAGGAGGGTTACCCCATCGCTCCTTGTCACCAGCATCCCGGCTACTTCCATGGGGCTAGGTCGCCCAGCATTCCGGCGGGGGAGGTGAAGGCGATTCTGGGCGCTGACCGTGCAACGAGGAGGCAGGTCCTGACCGAGGATTTGGCCGCGTTGATGCAAACTTTTACTACATCGATGGTTCTAAGCGAAGAGAGCTGCTCGGCCGTGGAACTGTCGAAGCTGCAAGGGGATCTCGCGTTCACGCAGTCCCGTCTGAATAAGGCGGCCGAGGATTTGGAGGCAAGCCGAGGGAAAGTGACTCAGCTGACCGGAGAGTTGGAGAAGGTTCGTGGGGAGGTTGACCTCGAGCGCAAACGATGCAGTGGCGTTGAGGAGAAGCTGAAGGTTGCTGAGGAGGAGTTGCGGGCGTCGAAAGATCGGGTGGCGGAGCTCGAGGGTGATCTCTTTCCCGATGATGATGAGACCAACGACGACCGACTGCTGGTTACCCGGGCTGATCTGCTCGCCAGGATACTGTCGCTTGCGCGAAAAATAAGGTGTCGGCATGACAGAAGAGTCGCCACCTTTCGTTATTTATCCCTCAGAGCGGGAAAGGAAACGATCGGAAAAACCTGACGAAAAAGGGTAAGACAAGGTCATCGCAACCATTGTCTGGGTTCGGGAGTCGGTTACGCAAGGGGAAGGTATTAGCACCCCTCACGTCCGTCGTACTCGACGGGATCCTCGCTTGTTTGTTTACTTGGACGGGTTAGTTATAATCTATCTACCTATCAAGGCTGGCTGAAAAAGAAAAGAAAAATGACTCGGCAAAGCGTCGCACTTTATGCCTACGTATTCCCATCAGAGAATGAGAAATCAGAGTCAACGTAGTTCGGCTAACTACGGGTGAAGATGGGGAAGGTTGCTCGCTAGGATGTCGCATCCTATGCCTACGTACTTTCATCTGGTATGAAAGATCAGAGCAAACGTAGTTCGGGAAACTACGGGAAAAAGTGGCTCAACTAGGAGGGAGACTATCAAGTCCTGTCTGTTATCATGCCATGGATTCATCCTATGGTTGAGGTTTGAACAGGGAGCTCCTAGATGTTATCATGCATGGGTTTCAACCTAACAGTCTATCATCAAGTCCTCATCAGAAGAAATGAGAGTCCTAAGGGATCATATCAATGATACACAGAATACAGACAAAAACATCAGTTTTAACAGTAAAATGCATGCAATGCAAGTGAGGGAGGAAATGTGTGTGGGGTTTCAGCCTCCACAAGCTCATCTCAACCTCAAGCCAGTCATGAAATAACAGTAATCATACTGAAAATAAACAACATGCTATCAAGCAATGAACCAGATAAAGGAAAGGAAGTACCATCAGGTAAACAAAACACACTTGAGAAAGAATCACCTATTCTCTAATCCTAATCACAGAATCTAAACAAATCTAAGCAAAGCCCTCAGGCAAAAACCTAAACAAGAGAAATCATTCCCAGTCTTCAAGCTTCAGAATAAGCTTACCAAAGAAAGGGAGCTAAGCAATCAGACTCATAGTGTCTTCCTCAGGAAAGCACTAGGAGGTGTATACTCAGGAATCATACCCTATGTGGCTCAACCACTGTGATCAGTTTACATCCCTCCTCAGGAGAGATTAAACTCACAAGCAGGCTCCAACATCACTGGATATTTAGAAAATCCTATATGAACTAGTGGAGCTAAGTGAATAGACCCATAGGACCTTCCTCAGGAAAGTACTAGGAGGCTTCCACTTAGGAGTTGTACCCCATGTGGCTCAACAACATGTGATCAGTTTACATTCCTCCTCAGGAGAAATTAAACTCACAAGTTGGCTCCAACATCATTGGATACTTGAGAAATCCTAGATCAACTAGTGGAACTAAGTGAATAGACCCATAGGACCTTCCTCAGGAAAGTACTAGGAGGCTTCCACTTAGGAGTTGTATCCCATGTGGCTCAACAACATGTGATCAGTTTACATTCCTCCTCAGGAGAAATTAAACTCACAAGTTGGCTCCAACATCATTGGATACTTAAGAAAGAGGTGAGAAGGAAGAATGAAAGTCATTCATAGTGCCTTCCTCAGGAAAGTACCATGAACTTCCTTCAAACTTCAGACTCTCAAACCTCACAGACAGGAGATGAGACAAGCTCTGGGTCTCTGCATCTTGGTCTACAAGCTCCTCTTCATGATGCTCCCCATCAATATCCTCAAGGCAACACAAGCCCTTCAGCAAATTCCTCAGAAAGATCCCCACAGATGAACAGATAACCCACTGAACAAACCAAATCATCAGGCAATCTTCAGATAATACCTAAAAATATTAAACTAATGGGGAAAAATCTAACAAATATTCACAAGGGTCCTCAACACCTACTCATAACATCTATAAAGGTTTCTACCTAAAAATCAAGATAAGACTCAATCAAAGAAAGGGATCATCACCTATGCACAATCCTAAACCCTAATTAGACTATCCTAAGTCTACCCTAATTAAACTAACCAAGATTAATTCTAAAAAAATCTAGAAAAAATCCTATGGGGAAGTATGACTCATCATCTAATTGCATAAAAAAGAATGGGTAAAAAAACCTAAGGGAATGTCCTAAAATAATTCCTACAAAATCAAATATCAAAATGAAACAATTAAAAAGCTATTTAATTGGAAAATCTATTAAAAATATTGAACCTAAAAATAAAATCTCAATTTTATTTTTATAATTTTCTACTCATTTTAATCTACTCATAGAAAAAAGAAGCAATTAAAAATCATTTTTTAACTATTTTTAATGAATTATTCAAAACAGACAAAATTAAAAGAAAATTAAAAAGAAATGAATTAATTAAAGGAGGGGGGGGGCGCAACTAGCACATCAGACTAGTTAAATGAATTGGGCTACACAAAAAGGGGGGTGCAAGTAGCGCTATAGGCCCAGAAGCGGTCTTTAATGAAACGGCTGCGTTTCATTTAGATTCAAATCTTCCCTCCAAACTCAGACACGCGCGCGACCGTTAGATTAGGTGAATTTGTCAAACATTGGATTTGATCCAACGGCGCTCCCTCATCGTCTTCAAACGAACTAGGGTTTTGCAGAACCCTCTCTCATGCACTCATACATTCGAGCTCCATTATCTCTCCCCACAGGCCACGGCTTCCCTCGACCTAAACATGAAAAATCATCTACTTCTCAAGCCCTACACAACCCTACGTACAGTTTTCACCAATTTGCCCTAGATTGTTCTAACAGAAAGCACCAACACCATGGCACCACCATATTCAACTGCTATCAAACTTCATCAAACTCAAAACTAAAAGTCTACAGATGCACTACACGTTACCCTAACTAATACACACTAATTCTTGATGATTAAAACTAACAATCTACATAGTTCTTGCAACTCAAAGATTTCTGGTTCTGTTATGGATCCTCATGGAACATGCTATAACTCTCAGGGATGGATCCTCTAGCCTAGTACATCATTCTTATGGCTATAAAACTAATTAAACTGCAATAATTTAAGAGATATAGGGTGAAGAAGGAACCTGTCAAGAAGATGATGGTGAGGCTCGTGGAGGTGGTTGCAGGTCTTGAAATGGCTTCAATGAGATCCTACAATGGTGAAGAAACTTCTGTTTGCACTTGTTGTGAAGGTGGTGGCTTGAAGTGAAAGAAAACTCAAGTTGCTTCAACTTGAAGAAACTCCTCCAATGGCTATGTATCCTTCTCTCTCCTCTGACTTAGCTCAACTTTCACCAACCTTAGACTCTCCATAATGCACTCTTTTTATAACAATCCATGGAAGTCTCTAGATTCATCTAGAATGATGTGGAAGTTTCATGAATTTCTCCTTGAATGAGAAGTTGGTTATCTCATCTCCCATGCTTCAAGCCTTCAATTTGGTCTCAAAATGTCCTTATGTGAGTTATTGAATGAGGATGAGTGAAAAACAAGTGTATTTGTTGCTTATGTAGGGTTTTCTAACATTGCCTTCTTTCTTAAGTAACAAATTTCCAAAGGAACCTCATCTTTTAAGCCTCAAATGAAAATTCTACTTAAACCAATCTTCTCAAAATGTTTTTTCCAATCAAAATGATATATTGGATGACCTATTTTGGATTTGTAGATCTTCCAAAACACTTTTCAATTTCAACTTTTCAAAGTTATAAGTCATTTTTAGTTCATTTTTGACCAATCATGGAATCTTGTGCTATGAGCCTTTTCAACAATTTGTGACCTTCTTTCTAGACTTAAAATCACATTTTGAGCAACTTTCATGTTTTGAGTTTTTCCATTTGAGGCTTGGAAATAGGAGTTTTAGGCATTGGATAAAATGACCTATAACTGACAAATGACCAAAATGCCCCTGCCTTGTTCAAACCATAAGTTGAGTTCCACAAATCCAATCAAGGACTTCTACCACTCAAATTAAAGCTAAGAAGATCCTCTTCAACATTCATGTTGACCAAGAAACCATAGGAATCAACCTACTAGGGCAAAAGTTGTCTGCAAGTTGGGTGACTTTCAAGGACCCAGATTCACACACCTCTGCTGACCTGTAATTTGTCAAAACCATAACTCGAGCTCTGTAACTCCTATCAAGGACTTCCACCACTCAAATTAAAGCTTAGAACAAGCTCTACAACATTCATGTTGTGGGGAAGATGAGATCTCAATCACATCTATAGCTAAAACTGCCTGGAAGATAGGGGTCAAATTAGGGTTTTTTCACTGACAATCCTCAGAAACCCTAACTTCAAACTTCTCAAACTCCTCATTCATGGTGAGTTGGTCTAGGAATCATCTTTATATAATCTCTATGCATCATTCCATGATCTCATGGCCCTTGGATTAAGTCTCAACCTTCTCCAAATCTTCAGTTGATCTAGGGTTGACCCAGTCAAAACCCTAATTCTACCATTCATGGTTGAATCTTCTGAATTCTTGCATAATGACTTCTCTGGGCTTCATGAAGGCTATCAAAGCATCTCATAAGCTTTCTCAAAACATTTAATTCATTCTCAAAGTCTCAGAATCATCTGAGGAGCACCCACAACTCTCAAACTGTGAAGCACACAACCCTGGTTTCAACCCATCCCTCTGAGGATCTCTTGAACTTTCTGATGAAGGTATCAACTTCCAAACACTCAATGAACAAATAAATGTTGGTCAAATTTTGGGGTGCAACAGCTGCCCCTATTCAAACGGCTTGAACCTGACTGGGTGAGAAGCGAACGGCCCTCAACCAATCAAGGTACGAGACGGTTGAATATCGGTAAACCCGAAAATTTGCCAACTACACGAGCACACAGTACATCTGCGGGGAACAAATCTTCGAATACTGCAACACTAGCTGCTCAACAACTAGCTGGAGAGATACTGATCTGACATCGCCGCCAGAAACAAACATCATTCTGAGAGACACTCGACATCGCCGTCGTATCAACATCATCTCTGCTGGGGATTTAAGGAATCTGACATTGCCGTCAAACAAACATCCAAACTCGCTGCCGGAACCAAACATAATCTGACCTCGCCGTCGGATAATCAAAATACCCAACTTTACTGCCGGACAACTATGTGACTTGAACAATTCTGACCTGGGGTTCACCCCTGGTAAATGGAACAAAAGGTACACTTGCGTATTTGAACCTACCCTGCTGGGAATGAGAGACTTAACCGAGCACACTCTGATCTGGGGTTCACCCTCAGAACCATAACGAACATCGGAATACTGCTGCACACTGCCTGCCGTAGAACTTCAATATAAAAACTATATGAAACCCTGGCCCCTGGCCACTTCCAGCTTCAGCTAGAAAAGATCTTCAAGTACTTCTGAAGATAAGCATCCTTGGCCTCCAAGGATGGCAACTCTGCAGGAGGTATCCTTCGACTTCAGTCTGAAGAAAGTGATCTTTGCCCTTCAAGGATACAAGGATCTGCCTTCAGGCAACTCCACCTCTGCTATAGAGCATCCGAGACTTCAGTCAGGGATATACTTCGGCCTTCAGTCCGAAAAATGAATCCTAGGCCCTTCATGACCTTGGGGATAACCTTGCCCTTAGGCACCTTCGCTTCAGCTTGGGAAATTTACGACTTCAGTCAAAGAAATGGTATCCTGAGCCATTCATGACTCTACGGGGATTCAACACTTTGCCTTCAGGCAAAACTCCGCTTCAGCTGGAGAAACATCTTCGACCTCAGTCAGAAGAAATACTATCCACTTGATCGCAATCAATCATCACCTCAGGACAACTGACTTGGTCTTCAGACCAACACGGATCATCTTGGTATATCTGCAAACTTTGGAACCTTGTCTTCAGCCACACGTTGATTCATCAACAGGGAGATCAGAACTCACAGGAACATTCTGATACCGCTTTCAGGCGTTTACGAAGTCAATCTTCAGATTAGACATCACTGTTGGAGCAGACATATCACGCTGCTAAGGACTTCAAGAATCATCTTGAACAAACAGCTCCGCCGGGCACCTTCAAGAATCATCCTGAACCGATAACCATTCTGGAGACTTTATTCTGCGGGGTATTCCAGGAACCTTCCTGGGCAACTCTTGCTGGAGGCGCTATTGGGGAACTCAAGTATCATACTAGGCGAACCACTCGGGAAGCTGTACTGAGGTCTTAAGAATCGTCTTAAGCAAATGACCCTGCTGAGGGGTTTGAGAATCATCTCGAACCGAAGTCTTTGCTGGGGATCTCAAAAATCATCTTGAGCGAGCGACTGCGGGGATCACATCGGGGTCTTTAGAATCATCTAAGAAAACAACCTTGCTGGGGAGAACATCAAGAATCGTCCTGAGCAACCGGTCTTTTGGTGGTACACCTGTACAACAAGAATAATAATGACCTAGATCATGCTTATGATGCATATGCTTCTGCTATGCAATCATGCTCAATGCCATGCACTCATGCCTAATGCTATGCAATCGTGCTCAATGTTATGCAATCGTGCACAATGACGTGCAATCATGCACAATAATGCGATCCCGTCAGCAAAATAAATGCCGAAGGGGGAATCCTCCTGTCAAGGAGAAAGAGCCGCTCAGATGGAGGAATCGTCCTGCTGAGGAGAATGTGAACACACCAATATCAATTAGGCTCTGTCTGGGGAACTGATCTTCCGCGAACTGCTGCAGGGGAACAACTTCAGCTGACTGCTGCAGGGGATGAAGCTCTACGAGAACTTGGGTCTGCTGATATCAATCGCGAGAATGAACTGTGCGGCCGTCTCGGCTACTCTTCTGGGGATAACCATTCCGTGGGGAACCAACTTCAGCTGTTCAACACTCCACTGGGGAAAAACCAATCATGATCTGATCCACTTCCAAGGATTCGGATCCCTTGGACATCTGCAAACTCGGCTGAGGAAGGAGAAATCATTCTGCTTCGCTGGAAAGAGTGCGACTCTGGGGAAATGCAGCATCAGCCGCCCCATGCTCTGCTGGGGAGAATTGATCATGATCTGATCAACTTCCAAGGATTCTGCTTTTCTGCGGACTCAGCCGGGGAGAGAAATCATTCTACTTTACTGAAGAGTACGACTCTGATGGGGAATTTCAATTCTGCTGGAGACTTCAGTCTGGCACCCTCAGTTACTGCATACTTCGGCATACGACTAGCTTCCTGCGAAACCTGCACTTGTGACCCGGTGCGGGGGAAAATCCTGCTTTAGTGACTTTACTGGGGAAACACGAGCTTCAGCTCCCGAACACTTCTATGAACTCTGCACTTGTGACCCGGTGCTGGGGGAGGAGGAATCATTCTTCGGTGCTTGACTCAGCTGATGAGGTGACGTTCCTTCAGGACGCGTCTGCTTGGGGAAGAGAATCACCTCTACCTGGGGAAGACATATCAATGCTCACTATCTGATTCTGATTCCGCGGAGGAGAGATCACTGAACTCTGCTGAAGAAGGAGGACTCATCCTGCTTCGGGGATACGCACGACACATCTTCTGACGGGTGCTATACCTGCAACGACACAAACAAACAGACAAGATACCCTCCTCAAAGGGGCCTATCAGGGTTATCATCTCGCGACAACGTTTAATTAATTAATTGTTTCAACAATCAATGGGCTTAGGCCCGCAAGTTTATGTATGCGCATTTTATCAAAAAAAACACATCGGCGTTATCATTCGCAAACAAAACAGATAAATGCTAAACAGACAAGTAGAATTGCTGAATAATGTGCATTTTATTGATGGTGAACCCCTGAATGGGCAAAAATCTTTTACAACAGAGGCAAGCTCCTGGAATGAGGAAGCCGCGCAAAAAAGAAAACATAAATATACATCAGTATATACAAATGTCGGCAATCGAGGCGTAGACGAACACCATGAGTTGATCCCTCTAAGACCCATTCGACTTCGATACTTCTCCGACGCTTCAGCTTTGGAAGAGATTGATTCAGATAAACGGCCCTCAGGTCTTCCGAACCACTAAACAATGAAAGTCCATACGCGGAACGCAGTCATTTGCTTATTTAAATCCCTAACTTTTGCGTGAACCGCCCTTTCGGGTTTTCAGTTCACCGGGATACCCTTTTTTGCCGAAGCCGCCCAGTGTAGGTTTTCGACTTCGCGGGTGTACCTTTTTCAATATGTCCCTAATTTTTGCCCGAACCTTTTATTCTGTTTTTGGTTCGCCGGGATGCCCCTTTTTTGCCTGGACTCTCTCTTTTTTTTTGTCCAGCGGGTCGCTTTCAAGCAAAGTATTTTTTAACTGCGTCCGCGTTCACCGGGGATGCAAAATCTTCACCATCCATCGTGGACAACAACAAAGCTCCTCCCGAGAAGACCTTGCTGACGACATACGGCCCTTCGTAATTCGGAGTCCACTTGCCCCGGTGATCGGAGTGTGGCGGAAGAATCTTCTTCAGGACGAGATCACCCGTCTGAAAGCTTCGAGGACGCACCTTCTTGTCGTAAGCTTTCTTCATTCGGCTTTGGTACAGGCGACCAAATGCAATCGATGCTAACCTCTTCTCGTCCATCAGGCTGAGCTGGTTCAGGCGATTCGTCACCCATTCTGCCTCATCAAGTTTCACATCAACCAAAACTCGCAAAGAGGGAATCTCCACTTCTAGCGGTAGGACAGCTTCCATACCGTACACCAAGGAGAAAGGAGTTGCCCTGGTCGACGTACGCACCGTCGTACGATAACCGTGCAAGGCAAACGGCAGCATCTCGTGCCAATCTTTATACGTCACAACCATCTTCTGAACAATCCTCTTGATGTTCTTGTTGGCCGCTTCAACGGCGCCGTTCATCTTCGGCCGATAAGGAGATGAGTTGTGGTGTTCAATCTTGAAGCTCTGGCACAACTCCTTCATCATCTTGTTATTCAAATTCGAACCATTATCAGTAATGATCCGCTCGGGAATTCCATAGCGACAGATGATGTCCCTCTTGATGAATTTAGCCACCACCTGCTTGGTCACATTAGCGTACGAGGCTGCCTCCACCCACTTGGTGAAGTAGTCGATAGCTACCAGAATAAAACGATGACCATTGGATGCGGTGGGCTCGATCTTGCCTATCATGTCAATGCCCCACATGGAGAACGGCCAAGGGGAGGACATGACATTCAAGGGGCACGGCGGCACATGAACTCTATCAGCATAAATCTGGCATTTATGACATTTCCTCGCGAATCTGAAGCAATCCGACTCCATAGTCAACCAGTAATATCCTGCTCTCAGGATCTTTCTCGTCATGGCATGCCCGCCGGCGTGCGTACCGAATGTGCCCTCATGGACTTCCTCCATGAGCATACTGGCCTCTTTCTCATCTACACATCTGAGTAGCACGAGATCGTGGTTTCTCTTATACAGCACTCCATCAGGATTGAGGTAAAAGTTTCCAGATAGCCTCCTCAGAGTCTTCTTATCCTGGGTAGACGCACCCGCAGGATACTCCTTAGTCATAAGGAAGGTCTGAATGTCGTGGAACCATGGCTTGCCGTCAGTGGCATCCTCGATTGCGAACACATATGCTGGTCTGTCAAGACGCGAAAGGACAATGCTTGGAGCCTCATTCCAAAGATTGACCTTATACATAGAAGCCAACGTGGCTAAAGCATCAGCCATTTGATTTTCAGCCCGGGGTACATGATGAAGTTCTACTCGGTCGAAGAACGGAAGCAGCCTTCTGGCGTAATTCATGTACGGCACTAGATTCGGTTGACGAGTTTCCCACTCCCCTTTGATCTGATTGATTACAAGCGCTGAGTCACCATATATGTCTAGATTCTTGATTCTCAAATCAATTGCCTCTTCTAGACCCATAATACACGCTTCATACTCGGCCTCGTTGTTGGTAACTGGAAACGTCAGTCTCGCAGTAAACGGGATGTGGGATCCGTGAGGAGTCGTGATGATAGCCCCGATACCACTTCCATAGGAATTGACTGCTCCGTCGAATATCAACTTCCACTGAGACTTCCTATCCGGCCCCTCGTCGGGCAATGGCTCTTCGCAATCCTTTGCTTTGAGAAACATAATGTCCTCGTCAGGGAACTCGAACTTCATTGGCTGATAGTCTTCGATTGGCTGTTCGGCAAGGTAATCAGACAATACGCTCCCTTTGATGGCTTTCTGAGAGACGTACTGAATATCATATTCTGTTAACACCATTTGCCATCTGGCAATCCTGCCCGAAAGAGCCTGCTTCTCGAAGACGTACTTGATCGGATCCATCTTCGAAATCAGCATAGTGGTGTGATTGAGCATATACTGTCGTAGACGTTTGGCAGCCCAAGCTAATGCACAACACGTCTTCTCCAGCATCGAGTATCGAGATTCACACTCAGTGAACTTTTTACTCAAATAATAAATGGCATGCTCCTTTCTGCCCGTCTCGTCGTGCTGACCGAGAACACACCCCATGCTATTCTCCAGAACTGTCAAGTACATGATTAATGGCCGTCCAGCCACTGGGGGTATCAAGATTGGAGGTTCTTGAAGATACTGCTTTATCTTATCGAATGCCTTCTGGCAATCTTCATTCCAAGTAATCGCCTGATTTTTCTTTAACAACTTGAACATCGGTTCACAAGTGGCCGTGAGCTGGGAGATAAACCTCGCAATGTAGTTTATTCGGCCCAAGAAACCACGAACTTCTTTTTCTGTTTTCGGCGCTGGCATCTCTTGGATAGCTTTTATTTTCGCAGGATCAACTTCAATACCTCGTTCGCTAACGATAAACCCCAATAACTTTCCGGACCGCACCCCGAAAGTGCACTTGTTAGGATTCAGCCTCAGCTTGAACTTCCTAAGCCTTTCAAACAGCTTCAGCAAATTGACCAGATGCTCCTCCTCCGTTTGGGACTTTGCAATCATGTCATCAACATAGACCTCGATCTCATGATGAATCATATCATGAAACAAAGTTACCATTGCTCGCTGGTAAGTGGCCCCCGCGTTCTTCAGACCGAAGGGCATTACCTTGTAGCAAAACGTGCCCCAGGGGGTAATAAACGTTGTTTTCTCCATGTCCTCCGGCGCCATCTTAATCTGATTGTAACCGGAGAAGCCATCCATGAACGAAAACACGGAAAACTGGGCTGTATTGTCGACCAACACATCGATATGAGGCAACGGGAAATCATCCTTAGGGCTCGCCCTATTCAAATCCCGATAATCGACGCACATACGTACCTTACCGTCCTTCTTCGGTACAGGCACTATGTTGGCGACCCACGGAGGGTAAGTGGTAACGGCTAGAAATCCTGCGTCCAACTGCTTCTGGACTTCTTCTTTGATTTTTACAGCCATATCTGGTCTCGTCCTCCTGAGCTTCTGCTTGACTGGAGGGCAATCTTCTCGCAACGGCAAGCGATGAACCACGATATCTGTGTCAAGTCCGGGCATATCCTCATATGACCAAGCAAAGACGTCACTATACTCTCGAAGCATCTCGACCAGTCTATGCTTGACATCGTTCTGCAGCGCAGCCCCGACTCTGACATTCCTGATAAGCTCCTCAGAACCCAGATTTATGATCTCAATCTCCTCCTCATGAGGCAGAATAACCTTCTCCTCTTGTTTCAACAAGCGGGCCAATTCTTCCGGAAGGTCCTCGTCTTCATCAATCTCATCCTCGGCTTGATAGATCGGGCAATCAAAGTCGTAGTGAGCCGTAGAGGGTCCAGAGTCGATGTCGTCTGTTACGTGGATCCTGCAATAACAAGGGTTAAGTTTAAAGCAGGAATATGCAGGTTAGCACGAGCCTCGTCGCCCTTTTGCTGTTTTTCAAAACAAGCATAAAATATGAATAACAGAGAACACAATATTTGATTACGAAGAAAACGCCTTTTTATTTATTGATAAAATGTATACACATAATCCAACAAGGCCCTGACAGTAAAACCACTATGCCCCGGGCAGGACATAGGGTTGTACAAAGATTGTAAAAAGCAAATCATTACTCTTCACTTGTCAGCTCGATAATCTCCTTGATGGTCCAGTTGTGAAGGCGCTCGCCTGGCTTGCTCGGTTGAATCCAGGCATCGAGATCACAGTCACTGTCTCCGCTGTCCTCCGACGCTACGTTGACACTTTCGAATATTACTCCTCCCTTGGTGAATAGGATCGGCCCCTTTCCACGAGATGAGCTACCAGAAGAAGTTGAAGCTTCAGCTTCTGGAGAATATCCCAGTCCAAACTTATCCTGTTTGAATGGTATATCCAAGACATGCCCCCAGCCTGGGGTAGAACCAGCTTCGACAACAGCCCTAGCTTCCTTAAACGAAGAGAGGTTCACCTCTTGCTTCTCTGCAACAACGGGAGCTACCTCCTTCACCTTGACGGTCTCAAACGCCTGGCAAAGAGTCTCATGGATCTCGCCATCCATTTCGACATACTTGAAGGACGACAGGTGGCTTACCATGATGTCCTCCTCTCCGCAAACTGTCACTATGCTGCCCCCAACAGCATATTTAAGCTTCTGATGCAACGTGGACGTCACGGCACCAGCAGAATGAATCCACGGCCGACCTAAGAGGCAACTGTAGGCGGGCATGATATCCATAATATAGAACACTGCATTAAAAGTCTCTGGTCCAACCTGAATTGGCAGGGTCAATTCTCCAAAGACGTGGCGTTTGGTTCCGTCAAAAGCCTTTACGACCAGATCACTGGGCGTGCACAGCAGTCCCCGGGTATCCAACTTCATTAGTGCTTTCTTCGGAAGCACGTTCAGCGAGGAGCCCGTATCTACTAGGACATGTGACATAATCGTGCCCCTGCACTCTATCGAGATGTGCAAGGCATGGTTGTGATCTCTTCCCTTGGGCGTCAGCTCCAAATCTGTAAAACCCAGCCCATTACCAGCGTTGACATGAGCTACTACTTCCTCTAGTTGATTAACGGATATCTCCTGCGGCACGTATGCAGCATTCAACACTTTCAGCAACGCGTTGCGGTGTGCTTCAGAACACAGCAACAGGTTGAGAATTGAGATCTTTGACGGAGTCTGGTGAAGGTGATCTACAATCTTGTAGTCACTTTTCCTGATCAGCCGCATGAACTCTTCGGCGTCTTTAACCAACAAGTCTTTCTCTGCCCCTGCAGGAACCTCTTCAACGGCTTTACCTTTGCCTTTGTCAGCAGCATCAGCCCTGACTACCTTCTCTGCCGCACCCTCTGCCGGCGCGAACACTCTGCCACTTCTGGTGATACCACTGGCTTCAGCAAGATTCTGCGCAGTCGATCTGGGCGGCTCAATCTCTACCTTCTGGCCATTACAATACACTTCAGCGCCATAATGCCATGGAACGGCATTGGTACTCTCGAACGGGATTGGTCCAGCCCTGGTGATGGTAATAGTAGGCGGACGAGGTGCAGAAATAGTGATAGGGTGGCGAGGAATGGTGATAGTGGCAACTTCGTCCGCCTGCTTCAGCACGACTTCTCCCGACGCATTCTCAATGCTTCGACTAAACTGCAAAATACCCTCGGTCATCAGACTCTGGATACCTTCACTCAACTGCTCACACCCGTCAGGAAGTGTAGCACATGCCATACAAAATTCCCCACATCCGGGAAAGAAACCTTTCTTTAGCAGCTTAGCTTTAACAAAGCTCAACGGCGTTTTCAAATCTCTGACATCAGTCAGCAAGTCTGAATTCTCTTCAGAGATGATAGCATTTACTCCGCCCCCCTATGGTGAGGCATCGGATTCTTGGTGACGTTGGGCACGTTGTCAGAAAAATTTATTATCTTGGCGTCGATCATGTCCTGGACCTTATGCTTAAAAGCTTTGCAGTTCTCAATTGTATGGCCAGGTGCCCCAGAATGAAATTCACATGTAGCATTAGCATCGTACCCGGGTGGTGGTGCCCCTGTCAAGGGAGCTAGCGTCCTTTTCTGAACCAGTTGGAGCTGAAGCAACGTCTGCAGAAGCTGTGCATATGACATGGGAGGAGTTTCCAAATGACGGTTTGCCAGGGGACCCCGATGCTGATATTTCTTATATCCCGGATTATTCTGTTGCTGAGGCTGCTGCTGCGGCTGTGGGGGAGCAACTGGGATGTTTATGCTAGCGATCTGAGACTGAGGGCCCTTGCCCTTTCTCCTAGCATTAGAGACAGCACTGGCATCGCCCTCTCGGCGTTTGCCAGTATAAGGTTTCTTGCTGGCTCCTCCAGATGAGGATGATTCGCCTTGAATCTTGCCGATCTTTATACCATTTTCAACATGCTCGCCCAAAGTGATGAGGGCCGAGAATGTCCCGGACATGCCACTAACCAACTTCTCATAATAGACTCCGGGAAGAGTAGCCACGAACATCTGTACCAACTCACGCTCAACCATCGGCGGTTGAACCCGAGCAGCCAATTCACGCCACCGCTGGGCGTACTCCTTGAAGCTTTCATTGCTCCGCTGCGAGAGGTTCTGAAGCTGAACTCGGTTGGGAGCCAAGTCGCTATTATACTGATAGTGGAGAACAAATGCTTCAGCGAGATCTTTCCACGTTCGCACAGCAGCGGGTTCCAAACCCATATACCATTCAAGCGATGGGCCAGAAAGACTATCCTGAAAGAAGTGCATCAGCAGCTTCTCATCATCGGAGTAAGCGGACATCTTTCTGTAATACGATCGGAGATGAACACGGGGACAAGTAGTGCCTCTATACTTCTCAAAGATAGGCACCTTAAACTTGTGAGGTACTTTAAAGTCAGCAATCAGCCCAAGTTTGGACATGTCAACGCCCAATGTGTTCTGATTTTCTATATCTCTCATTTTATCTTCCAGTGCCTTGAACCTGAGTCTAGCTTCAGCAGTCAACTCAGCCTCTACACCTCTCTGAGAGAAAATGTCGTCCTGATGGTCCTCCAACCACGGTTGAGGCACCACCATATTTCCTGCACCAACATTAACATTGGCTCCCAAACCACCATTGACGGCGCCCGCCGCGTTAAGTCCGAGATTATTCATAAGATTGCCGTTAGCACTACCGTTGCCCCCGGCAGCAGGAACAACGTTCTGAGGAGTATCACCTTGAGGAGGAGGAGTGGGTACGGCCCCGCCGTGAAGAATTCCATTGCTGTCAACCCTGGAGATGAGAGGTTGAACCAAAGTACGCAGCTGATCTTGCCCGTTCGCAACTACTTGCATCAACTCCATAAAACGATCCATCCTTTCACGAAGCTCCTGAACATCTGATTGTACCTGGTCCATGATTCTCGTT
The DNA here is from genome assembly GCA_963859935.3 of Lathyrus sativus. Taxonomy (NCBI): domain Eukaryota; kingdom Viridiplantae; phylum Streptophyta; class Magnoliopsida; order Fabales; family Fabaceae; genus Lathyrus; species Lathyrus sativus. The sequence continues at coordinate 651,992,862 of OZ012741.1, read as the reverse complement.
TGATTGGCGCGAGTCGAGTAGCGGTGGATGAATCTTTGATCAATCCTGAAAGCAGCTCGGAACCTGAGTACCTGAAAAACCTGTCAAGATTAAAGGTTAGGAAAAGCAACAGAATGTATGTCATGCAAGAATGCTTCATGCAAATGCATGCGTGAGTCTGTGTGCTTGAGAGATTTCCCCGATCCTGGCACCTGCTGACGATAATAAGGAGAGGAATCCAGGCCCAATCATGGAAACAGTAACCTCACAGACACACGCTAATGGAATGATTATGCAAGCTAATGCAAAATGCAGGCATGCAACAATATATATCCAAGGCTGCTGTGGAGATTCGATGTCAACAGTCACTGCTGAGAAGGAAACCCCGGTGTAAACCCACTGATCTTGATCTGTTGTGAATAACCATCTGGTAGGATCAAGATCAAAATTCTGCTCTGACAAGAACGAAGGCCTGATGATGAAAACCCTGGATGCAAGATCAAGGAATATCTGTTGGAGAAGTCTTCGGACCCTCTGCCCTCTCAAGAACAAATGCACAGCTGCTGATGAGATCTTCAAACCCTACTCAAAAATCTGCCCTATCAAGAACAAAATAACAACTGCTGGCGAGATCTTCAGACCCCCTTCAAAATCTGCTCCATCAAGAACAAATAACAATTGCTGATGAGATCTTCAGACCTCACTCAAAAATCTGCTCCATCCAGAACTAATAACAACTGCTGATGAGATCTTCAGACCTCACTCAAAAATCTGCTCCATCCAGAACAAACCTCTGATAATAATACACTGGTCAAAGCCTGCTCTATCAAGAACAGACCAACATCCGATGATAAGATCCTCTGATCAAACCGTTGCTCTATCAAGAACATATCTGCAACTGAGAACTCAACATACTGATCCACTGTCAAGAAAACCAGGTAGTCTGGAGGTCAAAGTTTCCTGCAATATCCCAACCCCGCTCACAGGTATGATGGACCTAATCCACGGACAAAGGTACGGCATCCTATGCGGTCGTCAGCGTCACAGACATTCATGAGTGACAATACGATTCCCAGAAGGAGTGGCATCGTCAAGTCATGAAGAGGCCTCTCTTAGCTGACTTCCAAATGATCGGTCCCCAGAGTCGACAATCCTCACGTCTGGACTCCCCTCAGATCCTCAGGACCGGAAAGGAGCACCTCTGCAAGAATCTCGTCTGAGCGCAGATTTTCGTAGGGAACTGTGCCTGTTCAACAGACAGGTTCGTCTACTACTTCTCCGCAACTATATCTAGGTGTGTACTCAAGCCCAGGTCCGGCTTTTCACTCACAGTAACATCCCTCTCCCACAGCAGCACAGATAATCATATCAAACTGGAAATAAAATGCGGGAAATAAAATGCGGGAAGTAAAGAATGCGATAAATAAACGCAACCCAATAAGCAAACACACAAACGATAGGATTGACTCGCGTAGGGGATGGGAAACGGTCCCAGCATAAGGGATGGGAAAAGTCCCTAGATGCTGAGTCCCCAGCAGAGTCGCCAGCTGTCGCTTGCGCGAAAAATAAGGTGCCGGCATGACAGAAGAGTCGCCACCTTTCGTTATTTATCCCTCAGAGCGGGAAAGGAAACGATCGGAAAAACCTGACGAAAAAGGGTAAGACAAGGTCATCGCAACCATTGTCTGGGTTCGGGAGTCGGTTACGCAAGGGGAAGGTATTAGCACCCCTCACGTCCGTCGTACTCGACGGGATCCTCGCTTGTTTGTTTACTTGGACGGGTTAGTTATAATCTATCTACCTATCAAGGCTGGCTGAAAAAGAAAAGAAAAATGACTCGGCAAAGCGTCGCACTTTATGCCTACGTATTCCCATCAGAGAATGAGAAATCAGAGTCAACGTAGTTCGGCTAACTACGGGTGAAGATGGGGAAGGTTGCTCGCTAGGATGTCGCATCCTATGCCTACGTACTTTCATCTGGTATGAAAGATCAGAGCAAACGTAGTTCGGGAAACTACGGGAAAAAGTGGCTCAACTAGGAGGGAGACTATCAAGTCCTGTCTGTTATCATGCCATGGATTCATCCTATGGTTGAGGTTTGAACAGGGAGCTCCTAGATGTTATCATGCATGGGTTTCAACCTAACAGTCTATCATCAAGTCCTCATCAGAAGAAATGAGAGTCCTAAGGGATCATATCAATGATACACAGAATACAGACAAAAACATCAGTTTTAACAGTAAAATGCATGCAATGCAAGTGAGGGAGGAAATGTGTGTGGGGTTTCAGCCTCCACAAGCTCATCTCAACCTCAAGCCAGTCATGAAATAACAGTAATCATACTGAAAATAAACAACATGCTATCAAGCAATGAACCAGATAAAGGAAAGGAAGTACCATCAGGTAAACAAAACACACTTGAGAAAGAATCACCTATTCTCTAATCCTAATCACAGAATCTAAACAAATCTAAGCAAAGCCCTCAGGCAAAAACCTAAACAAGAGAAATCATTCCCAGTCTTCAAGCTTCAGAATAAGCTTACCAAAGAAAGGGAGCTAAGCAATCAGACTCATAGTGTCTTCCTCAGGAAAGCACTAGGAGGTGTATACTCAGGAATCATACCCTATGTGGCTCAACCACTGTGATCAGTTTACATCCCTCCTCAGGAGAGATTAAACTCACAAGCAGGCTCCAACATCACTGGATATTTAGAAAATCCTATATGAACTAGTGGAGCTAAGTGAATAGACCCATAGGACCTTCCTCAGGAAAGTACTAGGAGGCTTCCACTTAGGAGTTGTACCCCATGTGGCTCAACAACATGTGATCAGTTTACATTCCTCCTCAGGAGAAATTAAACTCACAAGTTGGCTCCAACATCATTGGATACTTGAGAAATCCTAGATCAACTAGTGGAACTAAGTGAATAGACCCATAGGACCTTCCTCAGGAAAGTACTAGGAGGCTTCCACTTAGGAGTTGTATCCCATGTGGCTCAACAACATGTGATCAGTTTACATTCCTCCTCAGGAGAAATTAAACTCACAAGTTGGCTCCAACATCATTGGATACTTAAGAAAGAGGTGAGAAGGAAGAATGAAAGTCATTCATAGTGCCTTCCTCAGGAAAGTACCATGAACTTCCTTCAAACTTCAGACTCTCAAACCTCACAGACAGGAGATGAGACAAGCTCTGGGTCTCTGCATCTTGGTCTACAAGCTCCTCTTCATGATGCTCCCCATCAATATCCTCAAGGCAACACAAGCCCTTCAGCAAATTCCTCAGAAAGATCCCCACAGATGAACAGATAACCCACTGAACAAACCAAATCATCAGGCAATCTTCAGATAATACCTAAAAATATTAAACTAATGGGGAAAAATCTAACAAATATTCACAAGGGTCCTCAACACCTACTCATAACATCTATAAAGGTTTCTACCTAAAAATCAAGATAAGACTCAATCAAAGAAAGGGATCATCACCTATGCACAATCCTAAACCCTAATTAGACTATCCTAAGTCTACCCTAATTAAACTAACCAAGATTAATTCTAAAAAAATCTAGAAAAAATCCTATGGGGAAGTATGACTCATCATCTAATTGCATAAAAAAGAATGGGTAAAAAAACCTAAGGGAATGTCCTAAAATAATTCCTACAAAATCAAATATCAAAATGAAACAATTAAAAAGCTATTTAATTGGAAAATCTATTAAAAATATTGAACCTAAAAATAAAATCTCAATTTTATTTTTATAATTTTCTACTCATTTTAATCTACTCATAGAAAAAAGAAGCAATTAAAAATCATTTTTTAACTATTTTTAATGAATTATTCAAAACAGACAAAATTAAAAGAAAATTAAAAAGAAATGAATTAATTAAAGGAGGGGGGGGGGGGGGCGCAACTAGCACATCAGACTAGTTAAATGAATTGGGCTACACAAAAAGGGGGGTGCAAGTAGCGCTATAGGCCCAGAAGCGGTCTTTAATGAAACGGCTGCGTTTCATTTAGATTCAAATCTTCCCTCCAAACTCAGACACGCGCGCGACCGTTAGATTAGGTGAATTTGTCAAACATTGGATTTGATCCAACGGCGCTCCCTCATCGTCTTCAAACGAACTAGGGTTTTGCAGAACCCTCTCTCATGCACTCATACATTCGAGCTCCATTATCTCTCCCCACAGGCCACGGCTTCCCTCGACCTAAACATGAAAAATCATCTACTTCTCAAGCCCTACACAACCCTACGTACAGTTTTCACCAATTTGCCCTAGATTGTTCTAACAGAAAGCACCAACACCATGGCACCACCATATTCAACTGCTATCAAACTTCATCAAACTCAAAACTAAAAGTCTACAGATGCACTACACGTTACCCTAACTAATACACACTAATTCTTGATGATTAAAACTAACAATCTACATAGTTCTTGCAACTCAAAGATTTCTGGTTCTGTTATGGATCCTCATGGAACATGCTATAACTCTCAGGGATGGATCCTCTAGCCTAGTACATCATTCTTATGGCTATAAAACTAATTAAACTGCAATAATTTAAGAGATATAGGGTGAAGAAGGAACCTGTCAAGAAGATGATGGTGAGGCTCGTGGAGGTGGTTGCAGGTCTTGAAATGGCTTCAATGAGATCCTACAATGGTGAAGAAACTTCTGTTTGCACTTGTTGTGAAGGTGGTGGCTTGAAGTGAAAGAAAACTCAAGTTGCTTCAACTTGAAGAAACTCCTCCAATGGCTATGTATCCTTCTCTCTCCTCTGACTTAGCTCAACTTTCACCAACCTTAGACTCTCCATAATGCACTCTTTTTATAACAATCCATGGAAGTCTCTAGATTCATCTAGAATGATGTGGAAGTTTCATGAATTTCTCCTTGAATGAGAAGTTGGTTATCTCATCTCCCATGCTTCAAGCCTTCAATTTGGTCTCAAAATGTCCTTATGTGAGTTATTGAATGAGGATGAGTGAAAAACAAGTGTATTTGTTGCTTATGTAGGGTTTTCTAACATTGCCTTCTTTCTTAAGTAACAAATTTCCAAAGGAACCTCATCTTTTAAGCCTCAAATGAAAATTCTACTTAAACCAATCTTCTCAAAATGTTTTTTCCAATCAAAATGATATATTGGATGACCTATTTTGGATTTGTAGATCTTCCAAAACACTTTTCAATTTCAACTTTTCAAAGTTATAAGTCATTTTTAGTTCATTTTTGACCAATCATGGAATCTTGTGCTATGAGCCTTTTCAACAATTTGTGACCTTCTTTCTAGACTTAAAATCACATTTTGAGCAACTTTCATGTTTTGAGTTTTTCCATTTGAGGCTTGGAAATAGGAGTTTTAGGCATTGGATAAAATGACCTATAACTGACAAATGACCAAAATGCCCCTGCCTTGTTCAAACCATAAGTTGAGTTCCACAAATCCAATCAAGGACTTCTACCACTCAAATTAAAGCTAAGAAGATCCTCTTCAACATTCATGTTGACCAAGAAACCATAGGAATCAACCTACTAGGGCAAAAGTTGTCTGCAAGTTGGGTGACTTTCAAGGACCCAGATTCACACACCTCTGCTGACCTGTAATTTGTCAAAACCATAACTCGAGCTCTGTAACTCCTATCAAGGACTTCCACCACTCAAATTAAAGCTTAGAACAAGCTCTACAACATTCATGTTGTGGGGAAGATGAGATCTCAATCACATCTATAGCTAAAACTGCCTGGAAGATAGGGGTCAAATTAGGGTTTTTTCACTGACAATCCTCAGAAACCCTAACTTCAAACTTCTCAAACTCCTCATTCATGGTGAGTTGGTCTAGGAATCATCTTTATATAATCTCTATGCATCATTCCATGATCTCATGGCCCTTGGATTAAGTCTCAACCTTCTCCAAATCTTCAGTTGATCTAGGGTTGACCCAGTCAAAACCCTAATTCTACCATTCATGGTTGAATCTTCTGAATTCTTGCATAATGACTTCTCTGGGCTTCATGAAGGCTATCAAAGCATCTCATAAGCTTTCTCAAAACATTTAATTCATTCTCAAAGTCTCAGAATCATCTGAGGAGCACCCACAACTCTCAAACTGTGAAGCACACAACCCTGGTTTCAACCCATCCCTCTGAGGATCTCTTGAACTTTCTGATGAAGGTATCAACTTCCAAACACTCAATGAACAAATAAATGTTGGTCAAATTTTGGGGTGCAACAGATACGCGTGCTGGAAGGGGACTGCCTGGATGGTTTTGCTGCGGGCTTCAACAGCGTCGTTGCTCAGCTCAGGGTGGTGAACTCCGGGGTCGCCTTCATTGAGGACGGGATCGGCCCTTTTCATGAGATAGTTGATGGTCGGGTGGTTGACCCCAGCGCCGAGGAGGCTGGCACCGTCGTCCCTGGCGTGGAGGCTGGAGCTGATGGAGAGGAGGGAGCTTAGATTGGTCCCGGGCCTGCGTGCCCGCGTATTTCGGCCTGTGCGCCATATTTTGTATTTCATTGTTTTCTTTGTCGGGCCTGCGCGCCCTTGTTTATGTAATGATGACTACTGGGCTGGTGCCCGCTTTTGATTAATATATTTTGAAAATAGTCTAAGTGTGCGCCTCGTTTTGGCATGTTGTTTATGCTCGTTTTATTTCTGCACGTATTTGTATGCTTGAGTTATATATGTTTGATATGCATGTGTTAGTATGCCTTTGGGTCTGTCCGGGGTGGTAGCTCGACAAAACTTGTTACCGGCGGTGAAGGGAACTGGCCGGTTTGGCCGACGTTGTTGCCTGACCAGTTCGGGGGTAGTTCTCCCTGTGGCGTGGACGTCCCATCGCGAGCTGGGCGTCCTACCGGTTTTGGTACGGCGGTGGAGAATCTCGGTCGAGGTGTTCCCTGCCGAGCAAGGCCTTCTGCCCGCGCACACAAGAGGCAGGGCTTGCTTTTCTCTGGTCGTTAGTAGACGCGAGGAAGTGCGGTGGTACCATGTCGCCCCCCAGTGGTCGTGACGATGGGTCGTCGCGGGCAGTGTTTAACTCTAGTACCGCTTAAGTTTCGCGGCGTTCCATGGTCGAGCTAGTTGTTCCCCGTGCAGGTTTTCGAGGTAATAGGCCCCGTGCTCCGTCTTGTCGCGGACATGGTAGGGGCCTTCCCAATTCGCAACCAATTTGCCCTCGTGTGAGTCTTTCTGGTTTCTGCGCAGAACTAAGTCGCCGATTTGGAAGTCGCGTTTGAGGACTTTGTTGTCGTGGCGAAGTGCTACTTATTGTTTCAGCCGGGCTTCCCGGAGGGCTACTCCTGAGTGAATCTCCTCGACGAGGTCGAGCTCTTCACGTAAGGCGTCGTCATTGTCGTCGGTGTCGAGGGGAGCTTCAGTTCATCTGGATGGCTCGCGTATCTCGACCGGTTTCACGGCTTCGGTTCCATACGTGAGGCGGAATGGGGTTTCCCCCGTGGTTGAGTGGGGAGTAGTGCGGTATGCCCAGAGGACACTGTGGAGCTCCTCGACCCATGCTCGCTTTGCGTCACCGATTTGTCGTTTGAGTCCCCTGAGGACGACCCTATTCGCGGATTCTGCCTGGCCGTTTGTCTGAGGGTGCTCGACCGAGGTGAAGTGGTGTTTGGTTCCGAGCTTGGTGACGAAGTCGCGGAATTTTTTGTCTGTGAATTGTGTGTCGTTGTAGGTGACGATGGCGAGCGGGACCCCGAATCTTGCGAGGATGTTTCGTTTATAGAATCGGAGTATGTTGTGGGTCGTGATTTTGGCCAGGGCTTCGACTTCGATCCATTTGGTGAAGTAGTCTACGCCCACGATGAGGTACTTGTTCTGATAGGACCCCAGGGTGAAGGGCCCGAGGATGTCCAACCCCCACCAGGCGAATGGCCACGGGGAGGAGAAGGATTTGAGTTCGGTTGGTGGGGCGAGGTGCATGTCCCCGTGTCTTTGGCATTTGTCACATCGTTTGACGTGTTCCTTCGTGTCCGTTTGCATCGAGGGCCAGTAGTAGCCTGCTCGTAGAGCCTTTCTCGCCAGGGATCGTCCTTCGAGGTGCTGCGCGTTGATGCCTTCGTGGATTTCCTCTAGGACGGATGCGCTCTGGGATTTATCGATGCATTTGAGGAGTGGGATCGCGAAGCCTCGACGACATAGTTTGCATTCGAGGAGGACGTACGAGCAAGCTCGTCGCTTAGTTGTGCTTGCCTCTTTAGAGTCAGCTGGTAGGTGGCCGGTGCTGAGGTAGGTGTGTAGTGGTGTCATCCAACAGTTGGTATCTTGATCGCGACTTTCTATGTCTAATACAACTAACTGCAAGTGCACAGTCTATCGCGTAGTAATAATAGATATCGATCCCACAGGGACTCGTAATCAAACTAGTGTTCTCGGGAGTTACTATGTTTAGCTAGGTAGAATATGTTTAAGGGAATAAGATTGTCACTAAAAAGGGAACTAAGAGTACTATTTAGATTATAATTAATTGAATCGATACGTAGTAATTGTGTTCTTCAGGGATTTGATAAATTACTGGTGTATGAAATAATTTTCAAAGTTTGTTTTAAGCAGAAAATGGAGATTTGAAGACTCTCGTCTCACGATGGTTATTGACGCTAATCATAATCCTAAGGGCCAAACGTACACTTTCGTATCCCGTTCGGGGTTAAAATTATTTTTTGGAAATCTCTAAGTTCTAATTCATTTTAAAGTGCTTTCGCTGTTATTAAAACCAATGCCTAGTGTTTACTATCTGACCTTACCGCAGCTTTCGCTTGTTGGTTCGTATCTTAATTAATTTCCCACTTTCGTGGCAAAACTACTTTTAAATAAGTTCTCGCTTTCGCGACGAAGTTTATTCAGTGAATCAATTTTAAACACTCAGACCATAAATTACTTTTGTGAAAAGAAAGTTTTCAAACAAGTGTTATCAAATCCCATTCGAATTATTACTACATATCGATTACCTAAGTTTAGCTAGACATGGAATTGGGAAAAACAAAATATAAATAAGAATAATAAATAATAAATTGCATTATAATAAAACAGAAGTCGATCAAAATGAAAACCTGTAAATATGCCAATTGGCCCTTGGGCAGATCCTCCACAGATGTTGGCAGGATTCTGATCTTTAGTGCCAATTTGATCGTACAATACAATGGAGATTACAGAAGAGCGGAAATGGGAATAAGGAAATGTAAAGGGAAATGAATACAAATAAAAACTGGAAGGTAATTGCTCTGGAAATTAAATTCGGCAGCACTTCGTGGTATGAATGCCGCACCCTTTCTGAAGTCCTCTGCTTCCCGTTTTATAGAAGTGGAATCCCAACGGTTATCTCTGAGGATGATGGACCTTGAGGCAGATAATTTAGGGAGTAGTGGTCCACTTTATGGGAATTGTAGCTGCTCGTTTGACGTGTAATCTGAGTGGGGCGTTTTTGCCTGCATGACGGTCGTCACAAGGTGTGACGGTCGTCACCCGTGTGACGGTCGTCATGAAGCTGTGACGGTCGTCACATCAGCAAAAACTGATTGTTGCGCTTTTCATTGTATTTTCACTCCTTTTTCGTCCATATTTCATCTGAGATTGCTTCTTTTCTTCATGTTGCCTTGTTTAGACGTGATCGTTGAATACCTGCAAAACATCAGACAAATACACGGAAATAACCCGAAATCGGATTGAAAACGGTTAGACTTTAGTTGAATTATGCATGAAAATATCTATATGATTTCGTGTTATCAAACTCCCCTAAGCTTGAATCTTTGCTTGTCCTCAAGTAAAACATGGAAAAGTCGGCAAGCACGAGGCAACTTCTTCGTTCGCAGAGTTTGGAAAAACCGGGATTCTTGGTAGGAACAAGACGAGTATCATGACGACACTGGACTACAAGTCTTCGGAGGTCTCCTTTTTATGCAAATCGGTCTCAGTCATGCTACTATATCTTGGTGTCAAGGTTCTCGTGGCAAGTTCACCCTGTTTGTTCTAGTGCAATCACATTAAGCCCGTTGTCCGCACACTTTCATGGCAAGTCGACCTGTTAGTGAATATGATCTCATTTCTGTTTTTGATCTTCTTTATTGATCATAATTTTATGTCATTGATTTTCAATGAGTTTTTCGTGCCGTTGGGCTAAATGCTCGGGTGAGGAGCACCTAACTTAGAAGGAAACGTATCTTATATTTTTGGGCTTTTTAGCTCTCTTTTCATGATTTTTCATCTTTTTGGAGATCATACACTTATTTGCATCGGTCGCTCGCTTAGAAGTGTTTTTAGGATGGTGCTGACTGCTAGTATAAACTACTTGGGGTTGAGTTTGCGTAGACACTTGAGACTTTGGTACACGTAGGTGGTGAAACCGACTCGCATAAACTAGAGATCTAAGGTGTCTGGATGATACTGGTTTTGTTAGAACTGTTGTTTCCTCGGAGTTTCAAAACTTGGTTTGAACTCAGGTGCATTCTCGTGGTGCTTTTGCTTTTGAGGAATGAACTAAAATTTTTGTTTACGTTGAATAATGTGGGGGTTGTTTGCGTAACATGAAAAATATATAGACGAGCTTTATTTGCTAGAAATAGAAAGTGTAAAAATAGATATTACTAAAATTCAAAGTGCAGTGAAGTGGAAATAAAGGAAATTCAGAGTACAGTGAAAATAAGGCTCCGCTCCCACACTATCTCGATCAGTGTCCTCACTGATTCTTGAAGCATGCGAGAGGGAGATACAACTGAAAATGAAAATACAAATAACTGAAATATAGTAAACAATGAAGGAAAAATAAAGGGGAATCTAGTCTCGGCCTCTATCACGTCCGCGCTGGCGTCCTCTGGCTCTAGCAAGGGCTACTCTATCCTCATAGCTCATGGCTCCGGTGTGGTAGACCGTGTCTCGGAGTCCTTCGACCTGCAGGGTTAGTTTCGCTAGGCTCTCAGTGATCGTAGCTTGGCCGGTGTGAAGTTGTTGCATTTGAGTGCGGTGCCAAGCTTCAAACTGGTCAGCTCGCTGGTTCTGCTGCTGCAGCATCGTGAGTATCTGTGCCTGCTGGTCTAGGGAGCGACGGAGGTCCTCCTCTGTGTAGTCTGGCACGGGATGATGACGGCGGCGGCGGGAGGATGTACCTACGGGAGGAAGAGGCTGCGATGCCTCTGGCTGCTCGGACCTGTCCAACTCAGCTTGGATTTCATCGTCGGAACCGTGAGTGAGATCCTGAGTAGGAACAGCGGCAGCAGGAGGGGCAGTGAGGTCGAACAACCAGTTGGTACGGTCCTCTGGATGGATGCGGGTGCGGGACGGAAGGATGATGCTTCGGACGGTCTTGCCACGCACAACCGGATGGTATTTGCCGTCAGCTCGGGAGCGGATGAGATGGGAGGCTCTGCAGTGGTCGGTGTCAAGGAACACCGATGGGATGGAATGGAGGTGCTGGAGGCGGTCGCCAAGGTTCAGCCTAAGTGCAATGGCCGTGACAATCCCGCCAAAGTAAAATGGCTTCGAGCCACGGTTGCAATTGGCCTGAATGTGAGCCAGCAGGAACGGGGCAGCGTTGACAGGTTCATTGTTGAAGACGCAATGAAGAAAGAAGAGCTCCTTGGAGTTCACTTTGTGGTTGCTGTCTCTGGCGAAGATAGTGTTACTCAACGCTCTGTGAAAGTACCTGATGGTTGGGTTATGGATGTGAGTGGCGTGCAGGGAGTCCCAACCATCGGCATTGAGGCCGGTCAACTGATACCACAGCGCGAAAGCTTCGTGCTGGAACTGATCGGTGATGCGGCAATGAGCGTTGTCGCCGCGAGGTAGCTGTAGGATGCCGGCAATCTGGTTTTGGTGCATCTGATAGTTGACGCCAAACATCCGGAAGCAAGCGGCGCCTGAATGCTGGTTAAGTTCGCCGCTGCCTGTGACGTAAGTGAACAAACTCAAGAACTCAAGAGTGAGTTGTTCGTAGGTTGGCTGGGGGTTGGTGCAGAGGTTCCAGATGCCTGCTCTTTGAAGCATCCAGGTTACACCTTCAAGGAGTCCGAGCTCCGTAAGCGATGGAAGGTGCGGGTAGTGAGTCGGCTGGAGTGACCTCTGACGAAATGCAATGTAGTTTGCTCGTTGTCTTTCGCCTAACTCGCCTTCACTGAAGGTAATGTTGCTGACATCTGGGGTTTCTGCATTCCTTGCCATTGTTGGAAGATGGAGAGGTTTCTGAGGTTTTGGGGTTTTTCTGCAGAGAGGGAAAAATGACAGAACGGTGATTTGGAGGTTGAAGTTGGAGTTGAAGTTTATAGTTCAATGTGGGGAGGACGAAAATTCGTAGTGGGGTAGGAGTTAGGATGTTTGAAAGTGATAATGGGGGGAGTGGAAGAGAACACGAACCCTGTTTTATCAGATAGCAGTTCTGGACTGCGTGACGGTCGTCACATAGGTGTGACGGTCGTCACCCGCGTGACGCTCGTCATGGGGCTGTGACGGTCGTCACAGCAGCAAAATCTGCAGAACGCAGAATTTTGCTCTGAGGGCGTACTTGTGGTGATTTTAAAGCTTAGTATTGGGTGATGTAATATAACAGCCAACAAGCAACAATTAATGCGAAAACAAAATAATTGAATAAAAACTAGAATTGAAATAACATAAAATTGAAACAATTGTATGTAGTACATAATGAAAACGAACAATGCGAAAAATCCAAATGATTAAATGAAACTAAACTAGACTAGACTAAACTGAAACTACTGCTAAGAACTAATAACTAATCTTTTCGTGCCTTCAACTCATCGAATTTCTGCGAATAGTAGTCGAGTTGGTCGCAGACTAGATCCATGAAGCCTACTAGTTCGCTGTGCATGCCTGCGATATCAGCTTTTACATTAGTCAGAGCTTTATCAACGTCGTCCAATCTGAGTAACACGGTATCCATTTTGTCGGTGGTCTCCTCAGGGATAGGCTCAGGATAAGTATTGTAGTGTGGAGGAGTCATAGGGTCTACTTCAGTTTCAGAGGCAGCGTCCTCATAGTACATATAGTCGTGTGCCTCGGAGATGTGGTCACTGTCATACATATAGTTCTGGGGTGTTGACTGTGGTGAAGGAGGTCCCATAGGCTCATCCAATTCGTAGAGTCAGTTATCCTTGTTGTGGATACTTGTCATCAGATGATCAGGCAGTGTGAATAGCTGTACTGGTTTTTCGTTAATAAGGTACTCATACGGTCCAGGTCCCATAGTCCCTAAGATGCGCCTGTTAAAGCAGAATTGTATGTTCATGGGTCTGATGGTACCAAAACGAGTGCTGGCATTTAAATGGAATCTAAGGCCAAGCTCGTGGGCAATCATTGTTACTAGGCCTCCTATGAGAATAGGTGTCTGAGGTTCCAGCGTGAGGCGTTTGAAAGATCTCATCATGAAAGGCACTGCATTTACTGTCCGTCCCTGAGAGGCACAGAACATGATGAATAACTCTTCCTTAGACACTGCAGTAATATTTTCTTCTTTTCCAAACAAGGTGTGAGCTAGTATCTTATGGAAGTATCTGAAGGCTGGGTTATGAATGTCATCATTATGCATTCTGGCTGGTTCGGGGTGATAGTCGCCTGTGATTCTACCCCAGAATTGATCGAGTTCAAAATCAATATCGTCATCTTCTGCACTGTTGAACACATGCGGTCCGCTAGGGAATCCTAGGAGGTTAGCTAGTGACATCCGGCTATGAGTTTGGTTCATTTCAAACAATCTGAAGGTAATCAACTCTGAGCGGGTTCCAAAACCATAGTTGGGTGTGTATCTGAAAGAACTAAGGAATTCATAGGTAAGATCCTTGTAGGTAGCGAAACGTGTTTTCAGAGCAGTGTTCTCCCAACCTAGTTGATTGAACAGGTATTGAATGCTATCTGTGATCCCTAGTTTATCCATAGTAGCCTTATCATAATACAGCGTTAAGGCGAATTCTCTTTCGGTCAGTGCTGCAAATCTTGCCTTTTGAGCGAGTCCTCGGAAGTGAACCTTTGTGAAGTCGTACTCGGCCATATTCGCAGGTAATTCGGAGAAAACAGAAGGAATGTTTTGAAGACTTTAAAAATCCTGAAAAGTTTGAAACAGGAAATTGAAGTCAGGATTTTTAGAAACGAAAAGTGGTAGAAACAAAAGACAAAAGAGAAAAAATAAAATAAGAATAAAAGTGCGAAAATGAACGAAAGTAGAAAGTAGTAGTAATTTTGGAATTTTTGTTGGATTTTTCAAAGTAGAATTTTAAAGAAAAATGAAATGCAATAACGAGGGAAATTTTGGGTTGCCTCCCAATAAGCGCTGTTTTTAACGTCTAAAGCCCGACGATAGCTTGGTGAGAAGCTATTCGGGTGTCTGAGCTGGAAGCTCAAGCAATGTTATATTGCTTACTTGAGGACTGTTGTCGTTCTTATTGTAATGTTTTAAACGTTGCCCGTTTATGATAAATGGTGCATTCGTCTTATCGGTAATTTCGACAGCTCCACTCTGAAGTACTTTAGTCACTTCATAGGGTCCAGACCACCTAGATTTTAGTTTACCTGGGAAGATTTTTAATCGTGAATTAAAGAGCAATACGATGTCTCCCACACTGAATTGTTTCCTGATTGAGCGTTTATCATGCCACTTTTTAGTTCGTTCTTTGTAGATACGGGCATTTTCGTAAGCGTCTAATCGAAGTTCTTCCAACTCGTGTAAGTTCAAGATTCGCTTTTCTCCTGCCTCGGTGTAGTTGAAGTTGAGTGTTTTAATGACCCAAAAGGCCTTATGCTCTAACTCTACAGGGAGATGGCAGGATTTACCGTAAACTAATTTATAGGGGGTAGTACCTATTGGTGTCTTAAATGCGGTCCTATAAGCCCATAAAGCTTCTTGTAGCTTCGATGACCAATCTTTCCTTGAGGTAGCGACAGTCTTTTCCAAGATCTGTTTTATTTCTCTGTTCGAGACCTCTACTTGTCCGCTAGTTTGCGGATGATAAGGTGTAGCTACTCGGTGCCGGACTCCATATCTAGAGAGAAGTTTATCGAATATTCGTGATATGAAGTGAGATCCTCCGTCACTAATGACGAGTCTGGGTACACCGAATCTAGGAAAGATTGTGTTTTTGAAGAGTTTGATTACTACTCGTGCGTCGTTTGTTGGAGCAGCAATGGCTTCTATCCATTTAGACACGTAATCGACAGCGACGAGTATGTAGTTATTTCCGAAAGAAGGTGGGAAAGGTCCCATGAAATCTATTCTCCAGACGTCGAAGATTTCTACCTCTAAGATTCCTTTCTGAGGCATTTCATCGCGTCGTGAGATGTTGCCAGTTCGTTGGCATCTATCGCACTTTTGCACAGCGATGTGAACGTCTTTCCAGAGATTAGGCCAGAATAGACCGGCTTGGAGAATCTTAGCGCACGTCTTGGACGTACTAGCATGACCACCATATGGTGCTGAGTGGCATTGGGAAATAATATTTTCTATTTCTTCCTCTGGGACACATCGACGATATATGTTGTCGGCCCCTCTCTTGAAGAGTAGGGGTTCGTCCCAATAATAGTGTTTCAGATCGTGGAAGAATTTCTTCTTTTGCTGATAAGTAAGATCTGGTGGAAGCACGCCCGCAGCGAGGTAATTAACGATGTCAGCATACCAAGGTAATGTGACTTGGGCATAGACGGCTTCTACGGCTTTTTCGAATTCTGGATCTTCCGAGATTGAATTGGGTATGTCACTTTCTAATTTGGCTATCAGACGTTCGTACGGGAAATCGTCATTTATCGGTACTGGTTCGTGTCTGATGCCTTCTATTCAGGATAAGTGATCTGCAACAACGTTCTCGGTTCCTTTCTTATCTTTGATTTCTAAGTCAAACTCTTGTAGTAACAGGATCCATCTCAATAGTCTTGGTTTGGCATCCTTTTTGCTTATTAGGTACCTTATGGCAGCGTGGTCTGTGTATATTATAATTTTTGCTCCTACTAAATAAGAACGGAATTTGTCAAGCGCAAATATAACTGCTAGAAGTTCCTTTTCTGTGGTAGCGTAGTTCATTTGGGCAGGATCTAAGGTTCTACTGGCATAGTAGATAGCATGGAGTTTCTTGTCTTTCCTTTGTCCTAGAACTGCGCCTACAGCGTAATCACTCGCGTCGCACATGATTTCAAACGGTAGTCTCCAATCGGGTGGTTGCATGATTGGTGCGGTGATAAGGGCTGATTTCAATGTTTCGAATGCTTTTAAACAGTCGTCGTCGAAGACGAACTCAGCATCTTTCATTAACAGGCCGGTCAGAGGTTTCGTGATTTTCGAGAAATCTTTTATAAATCTTATGTAGAAACCGGCATGTCCTAGAAAACTCCGTATTTCTCGTACGGATTTTGGAGGTTGGAGATCTTTTATAATCTCTATTTTAGCTTTGTCTACCTCAATCCTTCTATCTGATATGACATGTCCTAGAACTATTCCTTGCCGGACCATAAAATGGCATTTCTCCCAGTTTAGGACGAGGTTTACTTTTACGCAACGCTCTAGTACCATTTCTAAGTTTTGTAAGCATCCTTCGAAACTTTGTCCACATACCGAGAAGTCGTCCATAAACACTTCCATAATGTCGTCTATGAAATCTGCAAAGATTGCCATCACGCATCTTTGGAAGGTTGCTGGAGCGTTACAGAGTCCGAACGGCATTCGGCGGTAAGCAAAAGTACCGTAAGGACAGGTGAATGTAGTCTTTTCTTGGTCATCAGGATGGATGGGAATTTGGAAGAATCCTGAGTAACCATCTAGATAGCAGAAATATGAATGTTTGGCTAATCTTTCCAACATTTGGTCTATGAAGGGTAACGGGAAGTGATCTTTGCGCGTAGCCTTGTTAAGCTTCCTATAATCAATACACATCCTGCTTCCAGTCACGACTCTTTTTGTTATTGATTCGCCTTTTTCGTTTTTAACTACTGTGACTCCTCCTTTCTTTGGTACGACATGAACTGGGCTAACCCATTCACTATCGGAGATCGGATAGATGATTCCTGCATCTAGTAATTTCTTTACTTCATCTCTGACTACAGTGCTCAGGATGGGGTTCAGTCTTCTCTGATGCTCTCGAGAAGTTTTAGAGTCTTCCTCTATCGTAATTCGATGCATACAGATCGAAGGGCTTATACCTTTTAAATCGCTTATGTTATAGCCTAACGCGGTGGGGTACTTCTTTAGGACTTCTAATAACTTTTCGGTTTCTGGTTGTCCTAAGTCGGCGTTGACTATCACTGGTCTTTTTAGTTCATCGTCTAGAAATTCAATTCTAAGGTTTTTGGGTAGTGTTTTAAGTTCTAAAGATGGGTTCTTCGGACCTGGCATATGGTTTGGGGTCAGTGCTAAGCTTTCGCTTAGGCTGTCGTCTTTATACGGTTTACGCCAATTATCGTCTTCAGAAATGTCGGGTATTTGAATCTTTATTATTTCTGAATACGTGGTCTCTTCATTTTCAAGTTCTCTTATGCATTCGTCAATTTCGTCTACTAAATAGCAGGTATCGTCTATTGCTGGTGCTTGTAAGAACTTGGTGAGAATGAACTCTATCTTTTCTTCTCCTACTTCGAATGTTAGCCTTCCTTTCTTCACGTCTATTATGGCTCCGGCTGTCGCTAGGAACGGTCTTCCTAGAATAATTGGGGTTATAGTTTCCTCCTTAATGTCCATAATTATGAAGTCGGTTGGAATGTAGAATTGTCCTATGCATACTGGAACGTTTTCCAGTATTCCGACGGGGTATTTTACTGATCTGTCAGCTAATTGTACGGACATTTTGGTTGGCCTGAGGTCTCCCATATTCAGCTTTTTGCATATAGATAAGGGCATAACACTGATACTGGCTCCTAAATCGCATAGAGCTTTGTCTATTACGAACTTTCCTATGACGCAGGGTATGGAGAAACTACCTGGGTCTTTTAATTTAAGAGGCATGCGGTTTTGAATAATAGCGCTACACTCTGCAGTAAGTGTAACTGTTTCGTTATCCTCGATCTTTCTCTTATTCGACAGGATCTCTTTGAGAAATTTAGCGTATGACGGCATTTGAGTTATTGCTTCTGTAAAAGGAATAGTAATATTCAACTGTTTAAGGAGCTCTACAAATTTCTTAAACTGTCCTGAAGTTTTAGAGTTTATTAGTCTTTGCGGATAAGGAATAGGTGGTTTATAGGCGCTGGAGGTGCTTGAGTTTTTTCACTTGCGGTATCCTCCTTCTCGTTGTCCTCCTTCTTCTCTAACTCAGATTCCTTTTCTGCTTGTTCAGTTGGTTTTTGTTGCATGGCTGAGTTTTCGGTCCTCGGATCGATCGGTTCGTCCAATTCTTTTCCACTTCTTAGTATTACAGCATTTGCTTGGCCTTTGGGATTCTGTTCGGGTTGTCCAGGAAATGTGCCTGCAGGTGCGGCAGCAGATGCTTGCTGTTGAGCCACTTGTGATATTTGAGTTTCTAACATTTTGTTGTGGGTGGCTAAAGCGTCTACTTTTCCTGTCAACTGTTTAATTTGCTCGCTAGTGTGTATGTTTTGATTCAGGAATTCTTTGTTTGTTTGGGCTTGAGTAGCTATGAACTTTTCCATCATCAATTCGAGGTTCGATTTCCTAGGTGCATTCTGAGCAGCTGGTTTCTGATATCCTGGCGGAGCAGTAGGCATTTGCAATGCATTTTCGCTTTTGTAAGAAAAGTTTGGATGATTTCGCCAACCTGGGTTGTAGGTATTTGCGTAGGGATTTCCTTGAGCATAATTTACCTGGTCTGGCGGGATTCCGGCTAGCAATGGGCATTCGGGTACATTATGAGTGGTGCTTCCGCATAACTTGCAATTTGGAGTTACTGCAGCGACAGTTGCAGTGGGGTTAACGGTCAGACTATCAATCTTCTGTGCTAGAGCATCTACTTTAGCATTGAACTTTTCAAGGCTACTGATTTTGTACATTCCACCTTTCGCTGTGGTTTTCTCAGTTGGAGTGCGTTCACCTCCCCATTGGCAATGGTTTTGTGACATGTTTTCTATTAATTGATAGGCTTCATCGTATGGCTTATCCATAAGTGCACCGCCCGCGGCACCGTCTATTGTCAATCTAGTATTGTATAGAAGCCCATTATAGAAAGTATGGATTGTCACCCAGTCTTCTAGACCGTGGTGAGGACATGTTCTCATCATATCTTTGAATCGTTCCCATGCTTCGTAAAGAGATTCAGTATCTTTCTGTCGAAATCCGTTGATTTGAGCTCTAAGCATAGCAGTTTTGCTTGGCGGAAAATATCTCGCTAAGAAGACGTTCTTCAATTGCTCCCACATCGTAACGAAGTTGGATGGTAACGATTGCAACCATGTCCATGCTCTGTCTCTAAGAGAGAATGGGAAAAGACGAAGTCTTATCGCGTCTGGAGTTACTCCATTTGCTTTCACTGTGTCTGCGTATTGTACAAACTTCGTTAGATGTTCGTTCGGATCCTCAGTTGCGTTTCCTGAGAATTGGTTTTGTTGTACAGCCGACAGCAATGACGGTTTTAGCTCAAAATCATTTTGGGTAATAGCTGGGGCAGCAATGCTACTTCTAGGCTCCATCTGAGATGGTGTAGCGTATGCCTTCAGCGGTTTGTTCGGAGGTCCTTCAGCCATCTCTGGTTCTTCTTCTTCTGATTTGGGAATGGGAGTGAGAGGTTCGGGAGTGTTATGTTTGAGTTGTTTGAGTTGGTACTCAATGATTCTACTTCTTAAATGTAAGAAGCGTTCTAGTTCTGCGACTGAAGGTTTTACGATATCGCTTTGCGGGCGATTTCTTGGCATACAATCGACAGAACTAGTAAAGGAAAAATGAAAATTGTTAACCTAGTCTATACGGCGTAACAGAAGGTTACACTATTGACTAAACGGGTCCCCGACAACGGCGCCAAAAACTTGATCGCGACTTTCTATGTCTAATACAACTAACTGCAAGTGCACAGTCTATCGCGTAGTAATAATAGATATCGATCCCACAGGGACTCGTAATCAAACTAGTGTTCTCGGGAGTTACTATGTTTAGCTAGGTAGAATATGTTTAAGGGAATAAGATTGTCACTAAAAAGGGAACTAAGAGTACTATTTAGATTATAATTAATTGAATCGATACGTAGTAATTGTGTTCTTCAGGGATTTGATAAATTACTGGTGTATGAAATAATTTTCAAAGTTTGTTTTAAGCAGAAAATGGAGATTTGAAGACTCTCGTCTCACGATGGTTATTGACGCTAATCATAATCCTAAGGGCCAAACGTACACTTTCGTATCCCGTTCGGGGTTAAAATTATTTTTTGGAAATCTCTAAGTTCTAATTCATTTTAAAGTGCTTTCGCTGTTATTAAAACCAATGCCTAGTGTTTACTATCTGACCTTACCGCAGCTTTCGCTTGTTGGTTCGTATCTTAATTAATTTCCCACTTTCGTGGCAAAACTACTTTTAAATAAGTTCTCGCTTTCGCGACGAAGTTTATTCAGTGAATCAATTTTAAACACTCAGACCATAAATTACTTTTGTGAAAAGAAAGTTTTCAAACAAGTGTTATCAAATTCCATTCGAATTATTACTACATATCAATTACCTAAGTTTAGCTAGACATGGAATTGGGAAAAACAAAATATAAATAAGAATAATAAATAATAAATTGCATTATAATAAAACAGAAGTCGATCAAAATGAAAACCTGTAAATATGCCAATTGGCCCTTGGGCAGATCCTCCACAGATGTTGGCAGGATTCTGATCTTTAGTGCCAATTTGATCGTACAATACAATGGAGATTACAGAAGAGCGGAAATGGGAATAAGGAAATGTAAAGGAAAATGAATACAAATAAAAACTGGAAGGTAATTGCTCTGGAAATTAAATTCGGCAGCACTTCGTGGTATGAATGCCGCACCCTTTCTGAAGTCCTTTGCTTCCCTTTTTATAGAAGTGGAATCCCAACGATTATCTCTGAGGATGATGGACCTTGAGGCAGATAATTTAGGGAGTAGTGGTCCACTTTATGGGAATTGGAACTGCTCTTTTGACGTGTAATCTGAGTGGGGCGTTTTTGCCTGCATGACGGTCGTCACAAGGTGTGACGGTCGTCACCCGTGTGACGGTCGTCATGAAGCTGTGACGGTCGTCACATCAGCAAAAACTGATTGTTGCGCTTTTCATTGTATTTTCACTCCTTTTTCGTCCATATTTCATCTGAGATTGCTTCTTTTCTTCATGTTGCCTTGTTTAGACGTGATCGTTGAATACCTGCAAAACATCAGACAAATACACGGAAATAACCCGAAATCGGATCGAAAACGGTTAGACTTTAGTTGAATTATGCATGAAAATATCTATATGATTTCGTGTTATCATATCTCCGATGGCGTTGATGTCGAGCGGGGCGGTGGTCGCTTTGGTGCTCGGTTGCGATAAGACTTCTTGGATGACCGACTTGTGGCCTCCTCGCTTTTTGGTGCTCGCCAACTTGGAGAGGATATCGGCGCGGGTGTTCTGCTCGCACGGGACGTGCTGAATCTTCGCGGAGTCGAAACTGTGCAGTTTTGCGGTGATAAGTGTCAAGTACTCGACGAGGTTGTCGTTTTTCTCTTGATATTCTCCCCGTACTTGCAAAGCAACTAGTTGGGAATCCGTGTAGATTCGGATGTCTCTGGCCCCGAGGTCTGATGCCAGGCGAAGTCCGGCCAGGAACGCTTTATATTTGGCTTGGTTGTTAGTCTTCGGGAAGGCCAGCGTGAGGGAGACCTCGATGAGGGTGTCCTTGTCGTTGTCGAGGATGATGCCGGCTCCGCTTCCCGTGGAGTTGGAGGAGCCGTCCACAAAAATGGTCCAGATGTGGCTCCCGGTGGTGGGGTCAGGTGAAGAGGTCATCTCGGCGACGAAGTCGGCCAGAGCTTGAGCTTTGATGGCGTTCCGGCCTTCGTAGACGATGTCGAACTCAGATAGTTCTAACGACCATTTCAGCATGCGCCCGGCCATGTCGGGTCGGCCGAGGAGCTGGCGAATGGGCTGATCGGTGCGGAGCACGACAGTGTGTGCGAGGAAGTAATGTCGGAGCCGTCGCGCAGCGGTGATGAGGTCTAGGGCGACTTTCTCGATCAGCTGGTATCGGACTTCGGGACCGTGGAGGGCTTTGCTCATGAAGTAGATTGGTTTTTGGCCCTCCTCGATTTCTCTGATGAGGACGGCGCTGACGGCTTCGTTAGCCACAGCCAGATATAGGTATAGGGTTTCGCCCATCACGGGACGTGTCAGCACCGGTGGTTCGGACAAGAAGCGTTTGAGGTGGCGGAGGGCTTGCTCGCATTCCTCTGTCCATTCGAACGTGGTCTCCTTCCTGAGTAGTTTGAAGAAGGGGAGAGCGTGTTGGACGGATTTGGCGATGAACCGGGAAAGTGAGGCGAGCACGCCGTTGAGGGATTGGATGGACTTCTTCGTGGTGGGTGTGGTGATTTCTGAAAAGGCGTGGCATTTTTCCGGATTGGCCTCGGTCCCACGCTCGGTCAGGTAGTAGCCGAGGAACTTGTCTGCGCGGACACCGAAGGTGCATTTCTCCGGGTTGAAGCGTATTCGGCATGTCCTCGCGGTATCGAAGACCTTCCTGAGATGGGCCGTGTGGTCGACTTCGCTGTAGGATTTGACGATCATGTCGTCCATGTATACTTCGAGCATGTCGCTGATTTCGCCCCGGAAGATACTGTTCATCATCCGTTGGTATATGGCATCGGCGTTCTTGAGGCCGAAGGGCATTACGTTGTAGTAATAGTTTCCTGACGCCGTCATGAAGGCCGTGCTCTATTTATCGTGCTCGGCCATCGGAATCAGGTTGTACCCCGAGTATGCGTCCATGAAGGATAAGAGCCGGAAGCCCGCAGAGTTGTCGACGAGTTTGTCGATGTTGGGGAAGGGGTAGGCTTCCTTAGGACATGCCCGGTTGAGATCGGTATAGTCAACACACATGCGCCATTTTCCATTATTCTTTTTAACGAGTACAACGTTCAGGTTGAATACCGGGCTTCCGAAATAAAATTTGCCTCTAGAAGGTCTTTTACAGTGTTCTCGGCTGCTGCCGGCTTTTCGGGGGACTGTCTACGCCTATGTTGAACTATGGCCTTCGCGGTCGGGCTGATGGACAGCTAGTGGCAAGCGACCTCGGGGTCGAGTCCGGGCATTTCTGCGGCGCTCCATGCGAAGAGGTCGGCGTTCTCGCGGAGGCAGACTTGCAGCTGTCTTTTCGCCAAGTCTGGGAGTCCGGCGCCAATCTTCACGGTTCTGCTCTTGTCTTCCCCGAGTGTGATGATCTCGAATTCGCCGTCCGGGACGGGGCGTGCCGGGTGGGTGGGCTGCTCGTTGGCTTTGTTGGTCCTTGTTTCGTGACCGTGTTCCTCGGTGAAGCGGCTGTCGAGGTCCACGAATCCGACCAGCTCCTTTGGTTCTCTCCTCGGCGCTACGATTGGGGTCGCCTTCTTGGTTGCTGGAGCGATGGTGTCCAAACCTTTCAGCGCAACCTCGAAGCACCTCCGGGCGGCCTCGATGTCTCCGTTAAGGGTTACCACGGTCCCCCGTTTCGTGTAGTACTTCATCTTTAGGTGGACGGTGGAAGGTACCGCGGTGAGTTCTGCTATCGTTGTTCTGCCCAGGATACAGTTGTAGAGGGATGGGCACTCGATGACTAAGAAATGGATGCTGATTTCCTTGGTCGTTTCCTCTTCTCCGAAAGTGACTTTCAGCTCCACGTACCCTCAAGGTCTCGTCGTCGTCCCGTTGAACCCCTGAAGGTCAGAGCCTACGTAGGGGGAAAGGTTGGATTCGTCGAGTTGGAGGGTCGTGAACAGGTGGGTGTACATGATGTCCACCGAGCTGCCTCCGTCGACGAGGATGCACCTAACGTCGAAGTTCGCCATCCGCGCCCGTATGAGCAGGGGAATGTTGGAGTTGGGGGATCCCCCGGGGAGTTCCTCGAGGTAGAATGTGATCGGATTGGATCGACTGCAGAATCTTTCGAGCGTGCTCATTTTTCCGGAGTTGCTCGTGATAAGCTCGTCGAACTTTCTTTTCACTGATCCTATGGACAGGCTCCTTGTGGCGCCACCCGAGATGACCATGACTCTGGAGAAGTATTCCCACCAGCTGGTTGGCCGGACTGGCTCGCTGGGTAGGTCGGGGCCTTTGGGGAGGCCGAACTCTCTATCCGCGAACCAGTCCTCGGGGCGGCTGACACACAGCGCGACCTAGAGTCTGCTGTCGCCGTCCGAAGAGGGGAGTTCTTCGATTTTCTTGGCCTCGGAGGCCTCTTGCCTCGGGGCCTTACCCCCCGGGTGTATCTCTTTAGGTGGCCGTCTTTAATCAGGATTTCGATCGCGTCCTTGAGGTGGATGCAGTCTTCGGTCACGTGCCCGTGGCTCCTGTAGAATCGACAGTATTTCGATTTGTCCACGTTAGGTTTGGGGGGCGTCGGCCGGGGGAAACGGACACCTCCCTGGACAAATTCGGTTTTGGCGCATTCGGCCAGTATGCGCTCGCGGGAAGCGACTAAGGCCGTGTATTCCGTGAATCGGCCGGCAGGGTCGCGTTGTTCGCGAGGGCGGTCTTCCCGACAACGGCCACCTCCCCGCCGATGGCTCGAGGCTCCATCATCTCGGTGCCCGTGGGGGGCCTCCCTGTCTCGGGTGTCTCGTGCGGAGTTGGTTGTTTGGGTTTCCTCGAATCGGATATAATGCGCGGCTCTGTCGAGGAAATCCTGTAGGGAGGCTGGTCGGTGTATGCCTACGGCCTCATAGAACTTGGAGTCGTGGCGTAGACCCTGCTCCATTAGGTAGCGCTTCATCTCTCTAACGTCGTTACCTACACCGCTTCCCGGGTGAATCTTTCGATGTACTTTTGGAGAGGTTCATCGGGGGCTTGGATTATCGCTCCGAGGACGGCCTCCATCTTCGGATGGCGTCGGGAAGCTGTGAAGTGTTTTGAGAACAGGTTCTTCAGGACTCTCCACGACGTGACCGATTCGGGCTCTAGACTTTTGTACCACGTCATGGCGCCTTTCCTCAGGGTCGTCGGGAATAACCTGCACTTGATAGCTCCTCGGACGTTTCGGTAATCGAGCATGGCCTCGATGTCTTCCAAGTGATCATCTGGGTCGGATGTGCCGTCGTACGTCGATAACGTCGGGGGCTTCTCCATCTCGTGGGGAATGGGGGCGGCCATGATTTCCCGGGACAACGGAGTCCGGTAGTCGTCTTCGTCGCTGAGGGCGGGTGACTGGGAAGGAGATGAACCGTTTAGGGTAGGCACCTGGTTTCGGGTCCTCGGCCTCCTGACCGGGGGTTCGACTCGCGGGTTTCTGGCCGGGATCGCCGAAGTGTTCAGCCGTCTCCCGCGAACTTGTCTCGCTGGGGATCTGGTGCGCTCTCGCACCACTTCTGTTCGGGGCCTCTCCAGCCGAGGTCGGCGATTTCTGGGTTGAGTTGAGGGACTCCTCGAGCCTTCATTCTGGTCTCCCCGCGGAGGGGACCTCGGGGGGCCTTCCCGCTCCAGCGCTCCAATTCGTGCGTTCTGCTGAAATAGCAGCTGATTCGTCTGGTTGATGGCCGCAAAGAGGGCGGCCATCGTTGGGTCCGCTCCCGCTGGGATAGGAATGGGTTGGAACGCCGCTGGGCTCGGGGACAGGTGGTCGGCCTGGCGCAGCAGTTCTGCGGATGACGGAGAAGCAGTCTGGCCGTCCCTCTCGTCGGTCTCCGCCGGACGTGACGTCTCCATCTGCTTGCTTCCGTTGGCGGCGGCATTGAGCATGAAGTCGTGCATGGTATCGTCGTGGTGTGGGCTAGCCATGATCGTGGAGTGCTGGTGAAGCTTTGGTTTTCTTCTCGGAGTAACGGGGAAGTTTCTGTTCCCACAGACGGCGCCACTGATCTGTGTAACACCCCCTTTCTATACCCCCAAATAAACAAATAAATCACTTAATCACTTATTGAAATTTCGTCAGAGTAAATTTAAAATATGGTATAAAAGGAGCATGTCACACATACATGAAAATAAATCATACAACACCTGCTCAAAATGACATGTAACAGTGGGGTAGTTTTGAAATAGAGGACTTGGTCCTTACACCCACATTTCAATTTTCGAAATATCAGCGGAAGATTAAAATATTAAACCATTTGAAAACATAATATCATAAATATACATATCAAATCAGTTTGTTCATCACATCATCATGGTTTTACAAAACACATTTGCCAACAGATACATATACAATGTATCTCAAAAGAATGCTATACAGCCTATCTACCCGGTGCTACATATCAGAGCGACCCGACAAAAGAATGAAGATAAAACTTCACAAAAAGAACCTCCAGCAACCTAATCTGCAATGCCTCATAGAGCATTATAAAACAGCAGAAGGGTGAGAAATATTATCATAATAATCAATGTATATAAATATATATACATATACGAAAATAAAGATACAAATATTTCACAATTCTCACCACAAATCATTCATAACTCATTATACATTTCACGACATGTATAAACACATATGAATAATCACAAAACATCTTTCACCAACACACCAATCCATTATTCACAATTCACCAAATCACCAATTCACATACAAGCATAATTCATATAACAATGACATCAATGCTATGTGACTCAACACAACTCAATGCAACTCAATGCTATGTGGTACCAACACTTGTTATCATTTTTCGATTTTTACATTTAAACCGGGTCCACCCTTCTAGACCGATAACAACAAAGCTCGTTCCCTAATGTAACACCCCGATTCTGAATTCCCATTAATTGTTGAGTCTTTTAATTTATTTAATTGATGTTTGTTTTAAATTGAGAAATTATATATTACTATGTGGTGTTTGCTTATTTTATCTATTTTTACCGATTCGGAGAGTTTTTGGGGAATTAGAGTAAAAAGGGCATTTTAGACATTTAGCAATTTAGTGTGAGAATTGATTGGTAAGTGTTTGAAAGAATTTGAGAGGAAAGAAATAGAGATAGAAATAGAATAAGAGAGGAAAAGAAAGAAAGATAGTAACATAAGAAGAAAAACAAGAGAAAGAAAAGAGGAGAAGAGAAAGAGAAGAGAAAGTGGAGAGGAAAACCTAGAATCATCAAGGGATCATCACCAAAGCTTGCAATCGATCGGTAAGGGTGTGAAACTCCATCATCTCTTTAATGTATATGATTGTATGTGTATGTGTTTGGATTTTGTAGAGTTTCTACTCTTTTCCACTTAGGTTAGAAGTTGGTTTTGTGAGTAGAATGAGGTTTTAATCGGTTAGAACTCGGATTAGACGTTGTAGTTTAGTCGGGTGATGGTAGGGTTGTGCCACTGAGACTGGTTTGGATTTAATCGGTTGATTTTGTGGAGGTTGGGCTCTTGAGACAGCCATGGAAGTTCTGTCTTCGCAGGCTCTCCAGGCGAATGGTAGCGAAGCTTCGCCAGGCAAAGTCCAGCGAGCTGCAGCGAAGCAAGTCAGAAGCAACACCCTGTCTTCGCTGGTAAGTTCGCCAGGCGAAGTGAGTTGGCGAAGGTTCGCCAGGCGAGTGTGTAGCGAGCCTCAGCGAGTAATTCCAGAATTACTCCCAGTGGACTTCGCTGGGAAGTTCGCCAGGCGAAGGCCAGCGAGCATTCGCTGCGTGGCTTCGCCAGGCGAAGGTTGGCGAACCTGGCAGTGTTATTTGTTTTGCTGTTTATTCATAGCATGATTTTTGGCCAATTCAATTATGATTAATGCCTATATGAATGATTGATGTGTGAACTGTTTCGACATGTCGTGCTGTGGGTGGCCGAAAGGCGTGAATCCTAGATTGTAGAGCCAATGGTGAATCTTGAATGTTTGATAATCTTGTGTATTTGCTTGAATTGAATAGAAACGCATTGATAGGCTGATATGTGTGTAAACCATGTGTGAAATGGTGCATAATGTGAATGCATGATAGATATATGCGATGTATGTGATAAATGCAATGAGTATGTTTGTGAACATAGTATGCATTCTGTGTTGATCGATCCCTCGGAGGATTAGCATTGTGTAGCATCTTAGTATGCATTTTTGTGTTGAATGATCCCTCGGAGGATTTGCAGAACCTCGTATGATACGATGGTTACATTAGATTCCTTGGAGAATCGGTTGCATTGTGTGATTCCTCGGAGAATCAGTCATAACATGTAATCCCTTGGAGGATTGACTAGAGTATTTGATTCCATGGAGAATCTGCTGAGTATTTGATTCCGTGGAGAATCTGCTGAATATTCGATTCCGTGGAGAATCTGATGAATATTTGATTCCGTGGAGAATCTGCTGAATACTTGATTCCGTGGAGAATCTGCTGAATACTCGATTCCTTAGAGAATCTGTTGAAATGAGTCGGTACCGCATTTGCATCTGCATAGAGTCGTGTGTCGGTCTCTATGAGTTGCATGAGTCATCTGTGTATGATGCATTAGTTGTATGAATGTAACTGTGTATGTTATATATGATTGTTTGGAGGAACATATAGTAAATGTTCATGTGTATGTGTAGAGACATGATCATTGTATATGCTTAATGTGGTGAGAACATAATTTGAGTATAACTTGTACAAATATGAGTATATGTATATATACAATTTTATGCATTAACTGTTATGATATTGTTTCTCACCCTTCTGCTGTTTTATAATGCTCTATGAGGCATTGCAGAGTAGGAAGCTGGAGGTTCTTTTTGTGAAGCGATGTCTTCATTCTTTTTGGTCAATGGCTCTGATATGTAACATCTGGGTAGTTAGGAAGCCTTTGACTCTTTTGGAGTTACATTTGTTTTGATTCCTTGTGATACATCTGTGTATGTATCCGCTGTGGATATGGTTGTAAAGCATGAATTGATTGAATGGTTGTATATACTTTTATGTATGTGATCGATTCAATATTTGGATGTTTCCGCTTTTATTCTAAATATTGAGATGTGGGTTACCCATTGTTGCATATCTATTTTGAGCAGGTATCGTATGTGTTTAATTTCATGATAATGTGATGCGCCTCTTATATACCATGTTTTAATTAAACTCTGATGAAATAAATTTTCTAAGTGCCTAATTGATTAAATGTATTAATTTGGGGGTATAGAAAGGGGGTGTTATAT
Source organism: Lathyrus sativus (assembly GCA_963859935.3). Taxonomy (NCBI): domain Eukaryota; kingdom Viridiplantae; phylum Streptophyta; class Magnoliopsida; order Fabales; family Fabaceae; genus Lathyrus; species Lathyrus sativus. The sequence goes on along the minus strand of OZ012741.1, from coordinate 651,963,735 downwards.
TAAGTGGTATCAGAGCCAGTGTTGAGTCAGTCGTGTCTGTCTTGTTGTTGTGTTGGTTGAACGGTTGTTTAACCTTATTGTTATTTTTGGGAATCCTCAGAATATGGCAGGTCGTAATGATAATGCTATGGCAGCGGCGTTAGAGGCTATGGTCAGAGCTGTGCAGGGTGCACCTAACGTGAATGCGAATGATGAGTTCAGGAAGAACCAACCACCGGTGTTCAAAGGGAGATTTGATCCGGATGGTGCTCAGATATGGTTAAAGGAAATTGAGAGGATCTTTAGGGTGATGGATTGTGCTGAAGGGAACAAGGTGAGACTAGGGACTCACATGCTGAGAGAAGAGGCTGATGACTGGTGGGTCAGCGTGAGGCAAGTTCTTGAGGTCGACGATGAGGAGATTACGTGGGATTTATTTCGTACTGAGTTTCTAAGGAAGTATTATCCCGAAAGTGTTAAAGGGAAGAGAGAAATGGAATTTCTGGAGTTGAAACAAGGTAATATGTCGGTGGTGGACTACACCGCTAAGTTTACTGAGTTAGTGAAGTTTCACCCTCACTATGATGCGGTTACGGCGGAATTTTCCAAATGTATCAAGTATGAGAATGGCTTGCGTCCTGAGATAAAGCAAGCGGTGGGTTATCAAAGAATACGAAGATTTGCGGATTTGACCGAGTGTTGTAGGATTTATGAAGAAGACAGTAGAGCTCGTTCTACTCATTATAAGGGTTTGAGCGAGAGGAGAGGGAAGCAGCAAGTACGAAGCGGACCTTATGTGACGCCTGCTGATAAGGGCAAACATAGGGGAAACTTTGATAGGAGACCCGGAGGAGGTTCCGGTGCGATCAAATGTTTTAAGTGTGGCGTGATGGGCCACAAGTCTTATGATTGTGGAAAGTTCAAGGCGAAGTGTTCCAACTGTGGGCTCCTTGGACATGATGCAGCAGAGTGTAGAAAGAATGCTGTGAAGTGTTTTAATTGTGGCGAGGTGGGTCACATTAGTCCGAATTGTACCAAACCGAAGCAAGCTCCGGCGGGCGGAAAAGTATTCGCATTAGCAGGTTCAGACGCTACTAATGCGGCGGATCGTTTGATTAAAGGTACATGCTTTATTAATGATATGCCTTTAGTTGCTATTATTGATACTGGAGCAACTCACTCGTTCATCTCTCTTGCGTGTGCTAAGCGGTTGGATTTGTGTATGGTTTCTTTGAGTAGTGGTATGGTTATTGGGACTCCCGCTTCGGGGTCGGTAACTACTTCTTTAGTGTGTGCAAGTTGTCCTTTGACCATGTATGGTAAGGACTTCGTTATGGATTTAGTGTGTTTGCCGTTGGAAGGTTTGGACGTAATCTTGGGTATGAACTGGTTGCAATTTAATAGAGTTCATCTGGATTGCTATCACAAGTTAGTAAGGTTTCCTTCTTTGGAAGATGGTGAAAACGAGAGTTTTCTTTCCACTAAAGAGTTGAAGAAACTTTTAGCGGACGAAGCTCAGTTGTTTGGTTTGTTTGCATCGTTGTCGGTAGAGAGCAAAGTTGAGCTCGACGTGTTTCCTGTGGTTTGTGAATTTCCTGAAGTGTTTCCGGAAGATGTTGCAGATGTGCCGCCAAAGAGAGAGGTTGAATTTTCTATTGATCTAGTTCCGGGTACTAGACCGATTTCGATGGCCCCGTATCGGATGTCGGCATCGGAGTTGGTGGAATTGAAGAAGCAGTTGAATGATTTGTTGGATAAGAGATTTGTAAGACCAAGTGTTTCTCCTTGGGGTGCGCCGGTATTGTTGGTAAAGAAGAAGGATGGTAGTATGCGATTGTGTATTGATTATCGGCAGTTGAATAAGGTGACAATTAAGAACAAGTATTCGCTTCCAAGAATCAATGATTTGATGGATCAATTAGTTGGAGCCCGTGTTTTTAGTAAGATTGATTTGAGATCCGGTTATCACCAGATTCGGGTTAAGGAAGAAGATATTTCGAAGACGGCTTTTAGAACACGATATGGTCACTATGAGTATACGGTGATGCCATTCGGAGTTTCTAATGCGCCGGGTGTTTTCATGGAATATATGAACCGTATCTTCCACAAGCAGTTGGATCGTTTTGTGGTAGTGTTTATCGATGACATTTTGATTTATTTTAAGTCTCGAGAGGAACACGAAGAACATTTAAGGATTGTGTTGCGGATTTTGAAAGAGAAGAAGTTGTACGCAAAATTGTCTAAGTGTGAGTTTTGGTTATCGAAGGTGAGTTTTCTTGGACATATTATTTTCGGAAATGGTATTAGTGTGGATCCATCCAAGATCGATGCGGTAATGCAATGGGAGACTCCAAGATCAGTTACGGAAATTCGAAGCTTTTTGGGCTTGGCCGGTTACTACCGGAGGTTTATCGAAGGATTTTCAAAGTTAGCACTCCCGTTAACGCAGTTGACTTGTAAAGGAAAGGCTTTTATTTGGGATGTTAATTGTGAAGAGAGTTTCATGGAATTAAAGAGAAGGTTAACGACAGTGCCAGTTTTGATTTTGCCGAATCCTACAGAACCTTTTGTGGTTTATTGCGATGCTTCTTTGTCAGGATTGGGTGGTGTATTGATGCAAGATGGGAAAGTCGTGGTGTATGCTTCTAGACAGTTGAGAGTACATGAAAAGAATTATCCTACTCATGATTTGGAGTTAGCGGTCGTAGTGTTCGTTTTGAAAATTTGGAGGCACTATCTTTATGGTGCAAGATTTGAAGTTTTTAGCGATCACAAGAGTTTGAAGTATTTGTTTGATCAAAAAGAATTGAATATGAGGCAAAGGAGATGGCTAGAACTTTTGAAGGACTATGATTTTGGTTTAAATTATCATCTGGGTAAGGCGAATGTGGTAGCCGATGCCTTAAGTCGGAAGTCGTTGCACGTGTCTACTTTGATGGTTAGAGAGTGGGAACTCTTGAAGAACTTTAGAGATTTGAGTTTGGTTTGTGAGTTAACACCGAGTAGTGTGAAGCTGGGCATGTTGCATGTCACGAATGATTTCCTTGCCATGGTGTGTGAAAAGCAAAAGTTGGATTTGAAATTTGTGGATTTGATGACGAATGGAAATGAAGATTTCAAAGTTGATGAATTAGGAGTTTTGAGGTTTCGAGGTCGTATTTGTATTCCCGATGATGCAGATTTGAAAAAGATGATATTGGAAGAGGGACATCGGAGTAACTTGAGTATTCATCCGGGAGCGAATAAGATGTATCAGGATTTGAAGAAGATCTTTTGGTGGCCTGGATTGAAAAGCGATGTTGCTCGTTTTGTGTACTCGTGTTTGACTTGCCAGAAGTCTAAGGTGGAGCATCAGAAGCCTAGTGGATTGATGCAACCGTTGGATATTCCGGAATGGAAATGGGATAGTATATCGATGGATTTTGTTACGGGATTGCCGAATACGCAAAGAGGACATAATGCTATTTGGGTGATTGTTGATAGGCTTACTAAATCGGCTCACTTTATTCCGATTGATATTACTTATTCTTTGGAAAGGTTGGCCGAGATTTATGTTGGCACTATTGTGAAGCTTCATGGAGTTCCTAAGAGTATTGTGTCGGATAGAGATCCTAGATTTACTTCAAGATTTTGGGAGAGTTTGCAAGGTGCCTTGGGTTCTAAGTTGAGATTGAGTTCGGCATATCATCCGCAATCAGATGGTCAAACCGAGAGGACAATTCAATCGTTAGAAGATTTGTTGCGTGCTTGTGTGCTTGAACAAGGTGGTGCGTGAGACGGTTATTTAGCGTTGATTGAGTTCACCTATAATAACAGTTTCCATTCGAGTATTGGTATGGCGCCATTTGAGGCTTTATATGGTCGGAGATGTCGAACACCTCTGTGTTGGCATGAGACAGGTGAAAAGTCGGTAGTTGGTCCGGAAATGGTACAGCAAACGACGGAAAAGGTGAAATTTATTCGGGAAAAGATGAGAGCTTCTCAGAGTAGACAGAAAAGTTATCATGATAAAAGGAGAAAGGATCTCGAGTTTCAAGAGGGCGACCATGTGTTTTTGAGAGTTACACCGGTTACGGGTGTGGGTCGTGCTTTGAAGTCGAGAAAGTTGACTTCTCGTTTTATTGGTCCGTATCAGATTGTCGCACGAGTTGGTGTTGTGGCTTATCGTGTGGCGTTACCTCCGAACCTTTTGAATTTGCATGATGTATTCCATGTCTCGCAACTTCGGAAGTATGTTCCGGATCCGTCACATGTGATCCCGATGGATGAAGTTGAAGTAAGAGATAACCTTACAGTTGAAGTTTTACCGGTTAGTATTTTGGACCGTGAAGTTAAGAAACTAAGAGGCAAGGATATTGCGCTTGTGAAAGTGTCCTGGGGAGGTGCCGCGGAAGGCAACATGACTTGGGAATTGGAGAGCAAGATGCGAGAATCGCATCCAGAGTTGTTTGAATCAGGTAATATTTTCGAGGACGAAAATTTCTAAAGTGGGGGAGAGTTGTAACGCCCCGATTCTGAATTCCCATTAATTGTTGAGTCTTTTAATTTATTTAATTGATGTTTGTTTTAAATTGAGAAATTATATATTACTATGTGGTGTTTGCTTATTTTATCTATTTTTACCGATTCAGAGAGTTTTCGGGGAATTAGAGTAAAAAGGGCATTTTAGACATTTAGCAATTTAGTGTGAGAATTGATTGGTAAGTGTTGGAAAGAATTTGAGAGGAAAGAAATAGAGATAGAAATAGAATAAGAGAGGAAAAGAAAGAAAGATAGTAACATAAGAAGAAAAACAAGAGAAAGAAAAGAGGAGAAGAGAAAGAGAAGAGAAAGTGGAGAGGAAAACCTAGAGTCATCAAGGGATCATCACCAAAGCTTGCAATCAATCGGTAAGGGTGTGAAACTCCATCATCTCTTTAATGTATATGATTGTATGTGTATGTGTTTGGATTTTGTAGAGTTTCTACTCTTTTCCACTTAGGTTAGAAGTTGGTTTTGTGAGTAGAATGAGGTTTTAATCGGTTAGAACTCGGATTAGACGTTGTAGTTTAGTCGGGTGATGGTAGGGTTGTGCCACTGAGACTGGTTTGGATTTAATCGGTTGATTTTGTGGAGGTTGGGCTCTTGAGACAGCCATGGAAGTTCTGTCTTCGCAGGCTCGCCAGGCGAATGGCAGCGAAGCTTCGCCAGGCGAAGTCCAGCGAGCTGCAGCGAAGCAAGTCAGAAGCAACACCCTGTCTTCGCTGGTAAGTTCGCCAGGCAAAGTGAGTTGGCGAAGGTTCGCCAGGCGAGTGTGTAGCGAGCCTCAGCGAGTAATTCTAGAATTACTCCCAGTGGACTTCGCTGGGAAGTTCGCCAGGCGAAGGCCAGCGAGCATTCGCTGCGTGGATTCGCTAGGCGAAGGTTGGCGAACCTGGCAGTGTTATTTGTTTTGCTGTTTATTCATAGCATGATTTTTGGCCAATTCAATTATGATTAATGCCTATATGAATGATTGATGTGTGAACTGTTTCGACATGTCGTGCTGTGGGTGGCCGAAAGGCGTGAATCCTAGATTGTAGAGCTAATGGTGAATCTTGAATGTTTGATAATCTTGTGTATTTGCTTGAATTGAATAGAAACGCATTGATAGGCTGATATGTGTGTAAACCATGTGTGAAATGGTGCATAATGTGAATGCATGATAGATATATGCGATGTATGTGATAAATGCAATGAGTATGTTTGTGAACATAGTATGCATTCTGTGTTGATCGATCCCTCGGAGGATTAGCATTGTGTAGCATCTTAGTATGCATTTTTGTGTTGAATGATCCCTCGGAGGATTTGCAGAACCTCGTATGATACGATGGTTACATTAGATTCCTTGGAGAATCGGTTGCATTGTGTGATTCCTCGGAGAATCGGTCATAACATGTAATCCCTTAGAGGATTGACTAGAGTATTTGATTCCATGGAGAATCTGCTGAGTATTTGATTCCGTGAAGAATCTGCTGAATATTCGATTCCGTGGAGAATCTGATGAATATTTGATTCCGTGGAGAATCTGCTGAATACTTGATTCCGTGGAGAATCTGCTGAATACTCGATTCCTTAGAGAATCTGTTGAAATGAGTCGGTACCGCATTTGCATCTGCATAGAGTCGTGTGTCGGTCTCTATGAGTTGCATGAGTCATCTGTATATGATGCATTAGTTGTATGAATGTAACTGTGTATGTTATATATGATTGTTTGGAGGAACATATAGTAAATGTTCATGTGTATGTGTAGAGACATGATCATTGTATATGCTTAATGTGGTGAGAACATAATTTGAGTATAACTTGTACAAATATGAGTATATGTATATATACAATTTTATGCATTAACTGTTATGATATTGTTTCTCACCCTTCTGCTGTTTTATAATGCTCTATGAGGCATTGCAGAGTAGGAAGCTGGAGGTTCTTTTTGTGAAGCGATGTCTTCATTCTTTTTGGTCAATGGCTCTGATATGTAACATCTGGGTAGTTAGGAAGCCTTTGACTCTTTTGGAGTTACATTTGTTTTGATTCCTTGTGATACATCTGTGTATGTATCCGCTGTGGATATGGTTGTAAAGCATGAATTGATTGAATGGTTGTATATACTTTTATGTATGTGATCGATTCAATATTTGGATGTTTCCGCTTTTATTCTAAATATTGAGATGTGGGTTACCCATTGTTGCATATCTATTTTGAGCAGGTATCGTATGTGTTTAATTTCATGATAATGTGATGCGCCTCTTATATACCATGTTTTAATTAAACTCTGATGAAATAAATTTTCTAAGTGCCTAATTGATTAAATGTATTAATTTGGGGGTATAGAAAGGGGGTGTTACACCTAAGCTTTCAAACCCACCCTTCTAGGTTTGGGACAAGCCACTAGTCTCCACGAAACTAGCAAACATTGCCTCTTGACTAAATGATGCATATGCAATCAACCACAAATGCACTTAAGACCGATCTCACGTCTTAATCCCATGCATTCAAATAATTCCTCCCTTCAAGAATTAAAACAAGATTGCACACACAACATATCATAAAATCACGTATTCATACTTTACATCATCATGTTTATCAAACAATGCACGCATATCTTACAATATGCTCCCATGCATTAATTCACAATAATCGGATACAACAAATATGCATTCATAATTCAACCTCATTACCTTTTTAAACAATGCACACATATTCACAATATGTTCTCATGCATTCACAATATCGCATACAATCAATATGCATTTACACTTCAATATCATTACCACATTTATCAAGCAATGCACACATATTCACAATATGTTCTCATGCATTCTTCACATACAAACAATATGCATATATTTGTCAAAAGACTATATTTCATAATCGATTCCACCATCTAGGATTCACGCCATAAGGCTACCCACGGCATATCATATCACAACATGCACAAGCTATACGTTATATAACAAAAGTATTCTGCACAATAACACATCAATCACACACATCCGCGACGGTAAAAATCAACACAACAATATGTTTTCAATTTTCTGCTATAATTGAACCAGGTACAGGCCTCGAAGCCATTTTTTCTAGAAAGATAATCTCGTTAACTTACCAACGCTTCGAACGGGGGTCAAAACCGACTTACGGTTCAAGAGTTATGAATTTTTGAAGTTTTCCGAAAAAGCAGAATTTTGCCTAAACACGGCTACGGGATTTTGCATTTTCGCCCGAAAATCCGACCGATTCAATTCTTTTTTTCGAAACAAACACATACTCATACTCACCTAACATATAGCAGTGAATTAGAACCATTAAACAAGATTTCTACGACGTCCGTTTTCCACTCAAATCTCAAACCCTCAATTATCCAAAAATGTCAAAACTCACAAACTCAACCAAATTCAATCAAACGAAATCCAATAATCACGGCTAAACATTACCCGACTAAACTACGCAATTTATTTTGAATTCTAACCGTTCAAAACTCGATTCTACCGATTAAACCATTTATGCCCTAGAATAGAAAATGGAGGAAAAACACCCAAACAAACTCAAACAATCCATACATAATCACATACATTGATAAGATAATGATATTTCACACTCTTACCTTACTCAAATCGATGCTTGAGAGTTGTTCTTGATGAAAATCCAAGTTTTGCTCTTTTCTTCCCTTTTTCTCCTCTTCCACTTTCTTTCTCTTCTTTCTCCTTCTTATATTTCTAACTTTCTATTTCTTTTCCAAATTTTCTTTATATCACTTTCTATCCAATTTCCTTCCAATTTATTTTCCTCTCAAACATCTACCAATTTAATAAATAATCACTCAATTAATTAAATAAACCCCATAATTCATTTAATTAATTAAAATAATCACTTAATTAAAATTGGACTGTTACAATCTGACCTGATCAGAAGGGGATCACGGGCTGGCCACACGTTGTTGGACTGCTACCTGTTCACCGGTGATGAGGAGGAGAAAGGGGGGTGTACCTGCAAAACACTCTGATGCCAAAGTAAGGAGTTGGGCAGAGTGAGAGCAAAGTACAGAAAATGGGTAAGAAGTGAAATTACCTGACCCTCTTGTGAAAGAGGGTATTTATAGAGAGACCCCAGCGCTGGGCCAACGGTCATTTGGGATGGGTTGGATGACTAGGCCCAACCCTAATGACTACTAGGGTTTACGTGGCGTGGTGAAGACCGGAACGTGGTCTTCGCCCTAGTTCAATTGCTCCGTGAACTCCGGAAAGTGGGTTGACCTGCTCTTTCGGAGGTGGGCAGTTGATGGATGACGTGTCCCCGCGGAAGGGAGCACGTGGAGAACGTGCGCCGGGAACGTTGTTCTCCCCGCGGAGGGGAGCTCGCGAGGTCCCCCGAGAGTACGTTGACCTCCCCGCGGAGGAGAGCACACGTGGACGTGGGAGAACCATGGGGTCTCGCTCGGTGGCATGGGGAATACCGCCCGTGGAGGCTGTTCTGTCCGGCTGGGGGGAGCGCCGAGGACGCTTAGAAGTGCGTCGTCCTGCTTGACAGGGAGCGTATCCTGCCCGTCCGGTGGGGGGTGCGTGCCCGGTCAAGTTGCCTCACTTATTGGGCCGCGCGCGCACACACACACACACACACACACACACACACACACACACACACACACACACACACACACACACACACACACACACACACACACACACACACACACACACACATATATATATATATTGTGTAAATAAATGATAATCCATAAATCAATTACTAAAATAGAATAAAAACTTGATTGTATGTAAAAATAGTTTTTCTTTGTGAAAATTTTTGTATGTAATTATGATAATAAATTAGTTAAAGTAAAATTTATTAAAGTAGAATGATAACTAACAATTCAACATCAACATAATATTTCACAAAAATAATTTTAAATTCACCCAAAAGTATCCATCAATTTATACAACAACAAAGAGAAAAATATATGTGTTAGTTTATTTAACCAACAAATCTTTGTCGTCTATTTATAAAGTAACAATGCTAAAAAAAAATTAAAATCATCAATCTACATGAAACATCAGTGATCTGTATAAAACCCACATCAATCAATGTATTAAAACGTAAATCATCGATTTATCTTGAAGGCAGAGTGTAAAGTCTTGAAAATACACTGAAATGAAAGCATTGCATGAGGCAAAACTCATTTCCTAGGATGGATTGCAGAGTACATAAATATCTCAAGGTTGGTTCCTTAATATATTTTCTCTTGTAATTTTTAAATAAATAAATAATTAATTGATGCATGTTAAAATTGTTTGATGTTAGTTAGGAAAGCATGGATGTAACTTAGTAAAGTTTGTTGTTATATTGTTGTTGTTATTGTTGTTGTTAGAAACATTAAAACTCATCAACAACAACTACATACATGCTTTATCCTAACAACATTAAACTTTTTTTACAAGCATGTTTTGAAGAAAATAATTTTAGCAATAAATATTACAAGGCAAGAGGAAACAACCTTGATCAAAACATTTCTCCCCTCTTGCAATCCATCATGGAGAATGATTTTACACTGTTGGTTTCAGCTTTGTGGAAAACATACCTTTGATAAAATTTATTTATTTCAACTGAGTTGAAAAATTAACTGAGGGAAAAAGTGGGAACTTTCCATTACACCCTTCATTATCTTGCCCACACCAAATGAGGTAACGATCATATTCCAACCGTGGTTAAAAAATCTATTTTGTAGTAGTGATTATTCAGTATTAGATCCTAAGTAGCGCATCTTCTTGAGTTAGCACCAAAAGGAATTTCCAAGAATTTGAAAAGAGCTTTTGAGACATGACAAGACATAAATGTTGGCGTTGGCCTAACAAATCGTCTAAATTGACACCAATCAAATTAATTTTGGATAAATTTACCTTCAAACTTGATATTAATTCAAAGCTTATTAGGATTTTTTTAGGACTACAAATATTCCCAAGTTCCATGAGCTAGAAAGATTGTGTAGTCTATAAATTGTAGCATTTTGTACTGAAGTGCTTGTTGAACTTTGTAGCTGTTGAATCACCCTTACGTTGTTGCCCTATTAGTTATTGTTGCAAGGCCTTCTACTATAATGAAAAATAGAAAGGGTGCAAGAGGATCCCCGTGATGAAGACCCTTTTCCTACTCTAAAATCTTATGCAAACCTTCGAAAACTAAACCTCCTCAATTTAAACAATGTATTAATTTTTAACTACAAATGCTGACTTAGATTTGTTCAATGACCTTGTTGTCACACCATGTCACTAGAACTTAACGTTTTTTTATAAAGAAATTGACATAAGGGATAAAATAGGGTAACAGTAGTGAAGTTAAGGGACTAATTTGTAACGTTTTTAAGTTAATGAACTAAAATGGAATATTAAATTAAGTGACTAAAACATGTATTAAGTAAAAAAAAAAGAAGATTAACGAAGAGTTTTCAAATAATAAAAAGGATATGCTGCAACTCGAGGCTTAAAGAAAATTTAGGGTGTATGATTTATTATCATTGCTGTACTGAAAAAAGAGAAAGTTAGAGTTAGTTTTCGAAGATTGTTTGTAGAACTATTTTTTCAATGTTCACTAGATTCAAAGTGGGAAAAATTATCATATAGATTTAAAACATTTATTTATTTAAATTCTTGTGTTGATAGTTGGTGAAAATATTTAAAAATAATCTCATATTGCCTAATATTGTAAAGGTAGAATAAGGAAGAGAAAATATATATGGACTACAATTCTTTGTTATGAGATGCACCGGTTAGAAGCACTTAAATTTGTATGCAATACTTTTTTATTTATATTATAATGTTAGAGTATTGTGAGATGTAGTTAGATATATATTTTACAAAGTGTGAGTGTAGTGAAGATCATAAGATGTTTGAGAGTAGTCTATATGTTGTAACAAGTTTTACATATTATTTTTTAGTTGTCGTTTAATGATGACCGTGATTTTTTTTCTTCTTATTTTAGAGTTTCTACGTTATATTATTATGTTTTGATTGTGTTCTTTATTTTATTTATGTCGATTTTTTCAACAAATGGTATCAAAACATTTGATTTGATTCATTAGTAAGAGTTCTTAGTATGTTATTTGATTGTGACATTATAGTTCTATTAAACTATGATTGTCGGTGAAAAAAATACAATTTGTTTTTATTGTGGGTTCAAATGATTATATTTTTTATGATAGAGATTATGAACGTTTTTTGTCTTATAGACGTGTGTTAGTGCATTGTGAGATTTAATTATATATTTATTTTAAAGAGTGTGTGAATATTTGAGGATTGAGGGACATTTGAGAGTAATGTAGTCAAGTACAAAATCTTAATAAGATCGACCAACAAGTGAAAGAATGCAAAATTAGAATCATAGCAATGCTCCAAGATCTGATTGTGCACCGTTAATATCCACATGCAGAGTTCAATAATGTTTGGCGTGAGAAAATGCATTTGAAAAATCCAAAGTCTCATATTGATAAGATATAGAGATTAAAAAAAAAGGATATAGAGTGTCATCCCTTATTTTAATAATTAATTTTGCAAAGTTAAGTTAGAGTCATTCCTTATACTCTAATATGGTATAAAAACTTATCCTACCATGGACCAGTCACAATTATTAATATCTAACACATTAAACCCAATATTAGTTATGAAGGGGTGTACTGAAAAAATCTCAAATCTAATACTAATAAGAGATAAAACTTAAATAAAGATTCATATAAAATGAGATCTCTCAAATCACAAATCAATTCTTTTATAAATGAGTTATATTGTACTCTATTTCTAATATTTATATTGTGATCTTTTTACATTGGTTTTTTTTTTCTAACAACAAATTATCACGTTCACATAGGACTAAAAACATTCACATAGATTTTTGGTCTCCTCAAAATTAAATGGTTTTTCAAACATTAGGTTAAAATTTCATTTTCAAAAGATAAAAGTTAAAATAACCGCATCACAAGAGAAATACATTTTCAAAACTCAAATTTTCAAACATATCAATCTCATCGCAATAACTAAGATGTTAAAAGTTTGGACTTAAAAAAAAAAAGGCTAAAAATACAATTAAACTTATATAATATTATAATAACTTAAGATTGAGAAATATTATAAGGTCCTATCTTAAAAAGGTACAGTCTCCAAACAATTCTTGTCCCTTCTTATGCTTTCTTTCTATTTTGTTTTTAATATTGTACGATTGTATCCACAAATTTAGGGATCACAAAAGCCAAGTGTCGATTTGTTTGAGATTAGCCAATGAGGTTCAACATTTTTTGGGATGCCAACTAAAAGTTCTAATAATGCAATACAATGCAGCCCATTCCAGATTCTGAAACAACTCACACATTTTTTAGTAACCATCATTCAATGATTAGGCCACTAGATTTTAGACTAGCCTAAAGTTCCAAATTCATATACAACTGTTCAACTCACAATCACACTACCACCTTTATATGCTTTTTTGTTTGTTTGTTTTGATTATAAGTTATGTTTAGTTAAAATAGAAGAGGAAAAAATAATATGTGGATGTTACATAGAAGCACTAAACCATATTTTAATATTTTTTGCATAAAAGCATGTGGGACGAACTTAGGGGACAAAGCTTTATTTGTGGGATGCTAAAAATAATTTGGATCTTTTTTGCTTTCTAGCCTGGTTGTTTCACTTTTGTCATTTGCTTTTCATTTGCATGCATTGTCAGTTTCCCAAGGAGGACACTTGGAAAATGTCTTTGGTTCTTTCCTTTCCTCCTTTCTTCTCCTTCACACACAAAATAAATGTAAGATATATAAAAGAAAAAGTTATTAAAAATATAAATTAAAGAAAAGAGATTGAAATATAAGAGAGAGATAAATTAGTGAAATATAAGAGAGATAGTGAAAGAGAGTTAAAGAAAAAATAAAAGAAAGTGATCCAAACTCCTTGAAAAATATATTTCATTTTATATCTCTTGTTTTTTTCTTCTTAAAAGACACCTGAAGTGAAGTTATTACAAGATAGAAGTCATTTGTAGAATAATTATTGTGAGGAGGCAGGAGAGTAGAGTGAAAGTGAGAAAAATATATAAAAAAAGGGGTTTGAATTGTGTTTTTTATTTTCTTTAGTTTATGATCAAAGTTTAAAATCTAAGTTGATGTTTAGATTTTGATTATACGTTACAACGGATGTTAACAAAAGTGTTTTGGACTGGACTGACACATGCCCCACAGTTGGGCAAGGCTCAATCCAGTTTAACTTAAGATCAGGTCCAATAAGGATTAGGACAATCTAATCGTTGGACACAATATAGCCGTTAGACACATTATGACCGTTGGGCACAATATAGTCGTTGGGGACATCCCCCTCATGGGCTTGATAGTTCATGCGACCAACTATCCCTCCGAAAGTCACAGGGACAGTTGGACCAGGTCAAAAATCACGCGTTAGATCTTCCACCTAGAAGTCCCCCATTGGCCGACCAGATATTTCGGTCACATGGGAGACCTTGACCCCGCGCTGGGGGGAATCTCATAAATACTCTCTCTTTTGAGATGATCAGGTATTCTAATCATTCTCGCTCATACCTAAACACTTGTACTTGCTTTCTCTCTAGCCCAAAACTCACTTTGGCATCAGAGTACCTTGCAGGTACACCCTCTCTTCTCCTATAACCAATGTTGTTGCACTACTTTAAAGGTCAAGACGATCCATTCTAATCACTCCAGATCAGTGGCGCCGTCTGTGGGAACCCAGCTCCCCCGTCTTTTGAACCAAGATCCCCCAATCTTCCCGAACAAAAGATCAAAGTTATCTCTCTGAACCTTCGTCGTCATGGCCTTTCACCATAACAATGACATTCATCAAGATTCCGTCGTCGCCATTCTGGGTTGCGTTGAAACCCCCATTCCTGGAGCCCCTATCGGAGAGACCGATCACAGGGACGAAATACTGGCATCTTCATCCTCTGACAACGTGAATCCTCGTGTCCAAAGTTCTGACCACGTATACGACCCATCTGCTAGAGAACACTATTGGAGAATGACATCCTCTGCAGAGACCCCTCAGCCCTTCTCTCCGGTCTCGCTCCCCTCATCAGAAACGCCAGCGAGACGACTCACGAAGCATCTCCCTGGTCAAGGAACGATCCAGGTCGAAGAAACATGAGCATGAAATCACCAAAAGACGTGACTGTACTCCTCCTCGGAGGTTCAGGCACTCTCCAACGCCCAAGAGAACTAGGCCTTCAGAAAAGCCTCACGAAGAGCACCAAAGCCGACACAAACATTCTCCTCGATGCAGCAGGAGCCGTGAACACAGTTATTCTCTCAGGAAATCATGGACACCCGCATTCCTCGTGGGCTGGAGGAACCTTCCCCTCTAGCTCTCTATGATGGTACCACTGACCCTGGCGACCACATAGAAAACATGAAGGCCATGTTTCACTGCCACAATGTCACTGAAGCGATCAAATGCATGTTATTCTCCATCACCCTCAGGAAGGGGGCTATGGCTTGGTATAAGAGCCTTCATCGGGGCTCGACCACCTCTTGGAAAGAAGTAGTTTGCTCGACATTTTACTGCCTCCAGGCATCATCCGAAATCTGAAGTCACACTCAAGGGTATCATACAAGGCAGGGACGAGCCTCTTTGTGACTACGTCGACATATTCAACAGGGAAGCAGTCAAGATCCTCATAACTGACCACATGAAGAAGTACCTTCTAGAAAAGGGATTGAGGCCGAAGAGTGACTTCCGCAAGGCGGTAGGGATCGATCCTCCTCGTTCTTTAGCCGAAATTCTCTGTATGGCACAATCCTATATTCAATACGAGGAAAAGGAAGTTGCGTATAAAGCTAGAGACTCGAGGGATCAAGAGAGTTCCAGAGCATCGAAGAATGACGAAGAAAAAACTTCCAGGCAAGACTGAGATAGGTGACAAGACGACCGTCCCTGTGATTACAAAGGGCATGTGGATCGTTTCACCGAATATACCCTGATGACCTCTCCCCACGAGCGTATCCTTTCTGAATGTATCAATGCCAAATTCAACAAGGAGGTGTGCAATTTCCGAAGCCGACAACTTCAAAGAGAAACAGTGACCGAAGCAAATATTGTCGCTTCCACCGCAGCCATGGCCATATGACAAAAGACTGCGTCCACCTGAAAGACGCCATCTAAATCCTCATCAAAGAGGGCCACCTAAAGCAATATACAAAGAGATGGAAAGCCCCTCGAGGAGAGACGTCGGAGTCTAAGAAAGCGGAAACAAGAGCTTCAACTTCTAGCCCTCCCTTGTTGGTCTCCATGTCTGTCTCCCAGCTAGAGGAATTTTTCATCCTCAGTGGTCTCGAGGAGCCTGCATATTTTTCAATGCGCAGCCCCTGGGAGGCCTTCCCCGGCATAATGGTTATCTCCTACAGCGAGTATAATAAACTCACAAGAAGATCAATGAAGAGAAAATTCGACTAATTGATCGATTCTAGCCCAGATCGTCTGTCAACACTCGAAAAATTCTGAGGACGATCTCAGCCTATCACTTTCTACCGTGAAGAGCTCTCTAGAGGCTCCCCCAGCGCTCACATTCCTTTTCTCATTAAGGCCAGGTTGACCAACACTGATGTCCGCCAAATCTTTTTCGATCAGGGGAGCTCGGTAGACATCATGTACACCAGCCTGTTCCGCGCCCTCAAACACGAGTAAAAGAACATGTCTCCTTATGTGGGTTCATACTTACAAGGATTTAATGGGGCTACTTCTAGGCACTGGGGATACGTGGATCTCCAAGTTACATTATGGGAGGAAGATGTTGCCAAAATGATTAAGACTAAGTTCTTAGCCATCGACTGCGCCTCACTATACCAGTGTATCCTGGGGAGGCCGACACTTGCCGAGCTAATCGTTGTTCCATCCACAGTTCATCTCAAGATGAAGTACTATATCGAGAAGGGGCATGTCGCCACTTTGCACGGGGACATCGAGGCTGCAAGGTGATGCTTTGAGGCAGCTACCAAGGGGCAGAATTCAATCGGTGCAGTACCACAGGTCGTCAAACGGGCAAGAGACGAAGATCTTTCCAGCAAAGAAAGCCATCCCGGAAAGAAGCCAGCTCTCCAGGTTCATACCATCGACCTCGACAGTTGGATCTCGGAAGAAGGAGAATAAGACGTCCAGTTTCAACGGGCAGCTCATCCTCTACAATTGTCATGCGCCCAACACCATATGGGGACTTCGAAGTGATCACCTTCAGAGACAACCCCAACCGAGGAGTCAGGATTGGCGCGGGACTGCCCGATGAGGTGAAAGAGCAACTGAAGACGTGTTTGAAGAACAATGTTGGTTTGTTTTACCAGAGCGCTGCAGACATGACCGGGCTCGATCCAGATATTGCTTGCCATCAGCTCACCATTGTCACACCCTCATTTTCACCTTTAGCTTTTTATACCCTACATTCGTCATATCATACATTGTTCTATTGCATACCGAGCATGTGGGTTCACAAGGTGAGGATTGGGTCGGTTCGTTTCAAATGAGATAAATTGTCTATCATGGGCTACTTAGAAGAAAAGGTTCATCACCTAAGGTTTGATCTAAGTTGGAAAACCTACTCCTGTAGATTACTTCAAGAAGAAGTCATTTGAAAATATTGGGATATTCAAGATAAATATTCCTAATGAACATGAAATGCAAGGATAAATTCAAGACTTTTTCCATGTTTGTTTCTATGGTCAAGTGGAGTTCAAATTTGCAAAGCATGAGTCAAGATCACAAGTGCATAATTCAAGACTCCATTCATTTCAAATTCAATGGTATAAGGGAAATCCATCATTCAAAGTTCAAGATTCATGAATTCAAGGCTAGAATTTTACAAAGGGAATTTCATGACATTACAAGAATGTCATTTGTTAAAAAAATTTCAACTCTAAGTAATGTTTAAGAACTAATCTATTTCTAATCTTCATTCAAGTTTCTAATCAAATTCATGCAATGGTACCCTTCATGCCCTAATGTCGCGGTGAAATTTGGATACCAAACTATTAATTAGTTTGAATCTTTAATTCATTTGCAACCGAACTTTGATTTGTCCAAAGGAAGGGATAAAGATCGAAATACCCACAATGCAATGCAAATGCAAGCTAGAGAGTTAAAGGTTTGGGGGTTGGTTAAACTTAGGGAAGGTGCTAGCATCCTAAGTTTCTGTAGTACTCTACAAGAACCTCTTGTTTTATGTTGTTTATTGCTAAGGTTTATCTGCTTAAGAGTTGAAAGACCTAGGGGTTTATTTCTAAGTATACTCGATAAGATATCGCATCTTATGCCTACATATCCTTATGGGAGTGGAATCAGAGTATTTGTAGTTCCCCTAAAGGGTCTGAGGAGATCTTTGACTGTGGTCAAAGTTCCTACGGGTTTAGGGTAGTTGATTGATTGATTTTAGGAGAAAAGGTGAGTTGTCATTTTAAGAGAGATTTAACCGCCACAAATTGTAGGAAAATAGTCTTTGCATCGTCTTAAGAGAAGGGCTCAAGTACTCGGATATTGATCGACGAGTACGCCTCTATCTCTCTTAAGGCAAAATCTCTACATGTTGATTGTATTGTTGTGGGGTGGAGATTCTATCTCACTTAAGATGATTAACATCTATTTCTCTATTGTGTTTGAATATTGTTGTATTGAGTTGTTTTGTTTGTATCTAAGTTGTGAAAGAGGTCCTTCCTATGGGGTATGATCTAAACTTAGAAGATCGACTTGAATGGGATCAAGGATCAAGTGGGAGTATGATGCAAATGATGTGCACCACACACAAGTGTTGACTCATGTGTAGGTTTTTCCTTTGGACGGATGTAATGCGAGAATGTAAATTGCGAAAAATAAATTGCGGATAAAAAGCAGATAAATAAAACATACACAAACGCATGAAAGCGCTAAGGGCAAGTGAGTGAATTGTGAATGTGCGAACGGATGTAAGCGTGCACGATTAATTGATGGCGGTGTTGATTATTTTTTTAGTGGGATTGATTAATTTAAAAAAAGAGAAGAAATTGTTTTTTTTATGGTTGTTGAGAATATTATTGAGTTAAAAATAAGTCTAAGTTAAAGAGACATTAAATTAATTAAGTTGGAATAGAGAAAAAAAGTTAATCTTAAGTTTAAAAAAAGAGTTTCATTATTTTTTTGTAATTTTAAGTGAAAATATTTTTTGAGTTTTATGTTATTATTAAAAGGAGAAAAAAAAAAGAAACTAAATAAAAATCTAAATCTAATTATTTATTGAAATTTTAATTCTAATAATTTTTAATTTAACTAAACTAAAAATTAAACCAAATAATATATATATATATATATATATATATATATATATATATATATATATATATATATATATATATATATATATATATATATATATATATATATATATATATATATATATATATATATATATATATATATATATATATATATATATATATATATATATATATATATATATATATATATATATATATATATATATATATATATATATATATATATATAAAGAAAGGCTGATTAATAATTAATTAACTTAAATGAATTAATTAGGTTAAATTACTGGTTGAGGTTAATTAATAGAGATTAGGTGGGTTAATGAAAAAGTCATTGGGTTAATTGGTGATTAATTAGAGACTAATTAGGGAGTTGGGCCGATTAGTGAGGGTTAACGGTTAATCAGTGAGGATAATGGAAGGTTAGTGGATTAATTAAGGGGTCAATTAGATAGGGTGAGTGATTCAGCGGTGCAAGTGTGTGGGGGGTCACCGTGGGATGTAAATGGTGGATCGTGCGATGATGATAATTTGGAGAACGTGCGGTGCATGGTGGTGGTTCACGGTAACTACCGTGAGTGCATATACATAATACAATATATGAAAACAAAATGACTGAAAACCCTAAATTTGATTCCCCCCTTTTCGCCGCTACTCTCTCTCGATTCACTCTCTCTTCTCAGCTTCTTCTCTATCTTTTTTTCCTCTTCGTTCTCGTACTTTCTCCTCCTTCTCTCCATCAATTTCTTCTCTCCTTCTTTATGATTCGCGATTCGTATTCTTCTTCGCTTTTCTTCTTCTATTCTAAAACAAAACATGGACAACTCAAAAGAAAAAAAACAAATGTTAGACAGAAAGCATAAAAAAACGACGATTACGGCGTCAATGGTTCCGGGCTCGCGGCGATCTATGGAGACGGTGGAGGTTTCTCACAGACGAAAAGAGTTATGGCGGTTGAAGATTGATTTCCGGCGACGGTTTTTGACGGTGCAGTGGGATTGCGGACAGGAAAAAATAACATAAGATAAGTTCTCCTCCTTTTACATTTTAGGTTTTCGAAATTGGGATTTATCTGTGTTGTGAATGGATGGATTACTGTGTTTGTTCGTGAATCCTCTCTGTGACTGTTTGTGGGTTTCGGTGAATGTTTATGTATTTCTGCCGAGAGAGTTTTTTGTGGTTGTGAATTTGTGATTGGGGATTGCGAATGGTTGGTGTTGAATATTGTTGAGGTTTTTGATGTATCTTGGTATGAAAAAGTCATGTTTTTCTGCTCTGATCTGAGTCTTTATATAGCCTTTATCAATTTGCTGATTAAATCACAATTAACCCACTCCCAAATCCGTATGAACATGTCTGACAATGTTTTGGAAATTGCTTGAATTGGTTTCCTTTTATGTCTGATGGTGTCGAGGTTGTTTAGGAAAGATTTAGAATATGGACTTGAAAGATTGTGAATCCATTAAATACATTTTGCCATGTAATATTGTTTCTTGAATAGCTTCAGAGTATATTAGCTGGTTGTGAACTCTGGATGGCATTCTTTCCTTTTTGGTTACAACATATTGGAACAACTCGCTGTCCAGCTTTAATTCCATTTTGAATATGGCTGTGATTCTTCAACCCCTTCTTTAACTCGTTCTCACTTCCTTTCAGGTACGTATACTGGAGCAAATTTGAATACGACAAAGTTAAAACAAAGTTTGATCCTTGAGAGACTAGGTGTAGAGTATGGAAGCAACCAAGTGTCGTTGCTACTGGTTCTTGACAATCATATGAAATTTGGTATGAATGGCTTACGACACGAGTTTTAAACTTGCGTGTATGCGATATCCTCTTTAGAATTGATACGGTTTTATTTGGGTATTACATGGAATTTTCTTCTGCTGGAATTATTAGCTAGAGTGTCGTAATCTTCACTGATAAGAAACGTGGCAATACAACGTGATTACCGTCAAGGTCTGTAGAATGGAGGCTGCCCGTGATTGTATACCTCAATCTCAAAACCTCTTCCATAAGTGCCATGTTCTCTCAAGCTAGGAAAAACTTTAGTGGTGATTACATGTCGGAGCTCCTTCTTGTCCTATTATACTTTAGATGGATTACAGGCTGTTATTACTTGTCTGAATGTTGGTTTCTTTTGTCGTGCAGGTGTGATGTCTCATGAGCAGAACTAGACGTGCTTGTACTCTTAGTGTGTTGCATGCCGACATTCTCAAAGTTATGGACGGACGTAGCTGTACATATTGGTTCTGGATGTGTCGCTTGCTCTGAAATGGTGTATCCTTTTGTTGATTTGGGTGTTAAACGAAATACTACAAGATATTCAGCATATGTCTTTATGTATCGAAAACTTGCTGATATGTTTTAACATTGGTTAAATTGCAGCTGCTAGCGGATCCTCGTGGCGATTTCATGCTGCAAGTTACTTTTGATCCAATTTTCAGCAACTGCACCAAGGGTGGAATAATTCTGATAGTTGTGGTTTCCCATTGGTCATCTTTTAAGGCGTTCTTATTAGGCTTCCACACCATTTCGTACGCACAAGACACGAGCTCGAAGTTCCCTCGGCTGAAGCAAAGTTACCATCACCCTTATATGGAGAAGCCAGACTAATCGTGAGCACACATTTGCTATTAGATGCGTAAGAACTGTCACTTTGTTGAACATTTTCTCCTGTATATCTTACAATAGTAGTCCAGCCATTTATTCTCTTGATTTCTCGAATGCAGGTCGTTTTTCCCAACTGACTTATCCCAAGGCTTCGCGGAAGGATTCAATAAACTAAGCTGAAATGGAGACCGCACGGTACTTTCATTAAGGTGTCGTTGAGGTAATTGGGAAGGAAAACGGTGGTGACGCGAAGAAGATGAAGCGCGGAATTTCTGATGCGAATTGAGGATGGAGCTTTGGATTGTGAAGTTTATCATATATGGAAAATCCTTCAACTCAATTATTATAATGAAGAGAAATTGTTGCTCAGTCTTGTATTGGTGATTGGATTGTGAGCTCCTTTTCTTCACTGCCTTGTTCATTATGTACCTGCATTTGACTTCTCCTCCTGCTGTGGGCTTTCCAATTTCCTTTGTGAATTTCTTCTAATTCTACTCTTCAATCCAACTCTGTTACGACATTCTTATTATTGGGTTATGCTTGCAGATTGTGGTGTTTCGACCGAAATCGACAGTGGAGGTTAAAGCTTTAGGGTGACAAGAGTAGTGCAGACGGCTCCGTAGGACTGGTCATGCGACATGGTGCTGTTGAAGGGGATCTTGAGGAAACAAGCCACTATCAATTATGTTCTTGCATAAAACGGACCTATGAAGAATGGATTTTTATTCTAACTCTGTTCAAGGCTACGGAATGAATCCCAAATCTTCCTGTTGTATTCTGTCAGTGAGCATTTTTTTGTAAAGGAACTTTGCAATAGGGGCTTCCCCTGTAGCCACTATGAGACTTTGTAACATGTGGCCCTATCTTCAAGTAGTTTAGGTCTTATAATAAGCATGTAACCAAATGAAACTCTTTGGTTTTTGTAATAAAGGCGCTGAACCTTAAACTAGAATAATAAAGTGTTCCTTAACTTTGTCAAGCTGTTGAATTAATGGTTCCAAGTTCGTGAATTGTGATCTCGTGCTGTAGTTTACATCTTGAATGAACCAACAATTAAAAACTCATACTAAAACTGCTAGTGGATTGGCTTTAGCTACTTGGTAATTCTTTGTCAACAACTTGCATTCACAGCGGTCACATGTTGGCGGTTTCACTGTGCATAACGTCCTTGTAGATGGCATGGATAGGCTTTGAATAAGTGCATAAAAAAAGAAATTTCCTGTGTTGTTTGACTTGGATTGTTAACTTGAGTTTGTAATAAATTCTCATATAGCCTTTGAGTAAATTTAAGGACGCGAACTTCGAATTCAACTCTTCTCGAGTCCACCACTTATATGATACCCAAAATATGCGATCGAGGCCTCAAACTTTAGGGAGGTCCCTGGATAAGTCGAGATTTTAACCAGGCTTTCAGAGTACACTTAAATATTGCTGACCGAGAGACTCAATACTCTTATCTTCGAAGTTATGCACCTGCATAAACTTGTTAGTGATAACAAACACACATACAAAAGTATAAATATAACGTACGAGAAAGAAAAGAAAAAAAAAGAAAAAAAACAAGGAGATGGGATCTTAAGGTCAAAAATTAGGGTGCAACACCTAACAAATTTTCATGTTCCACATTGTGCCCACAAACATCCAAGGAAAATATTTAAGAGTTAATTCAAGATTTGAATGTTTTAAGATCAAGACTATGCATGTTTAACTATGGGCAATTTGAATGTGATCGAAAACAGCCCCATGCAAGAAGTGACAATTTGCATTATATCACAAGACCATCACATGTCACAAGACCAAGGAAGTGAACCCACAATGATGCATCTACATACTAAATATCAGATTTTTCAAAATGCTGTCAAAAAGGTAGTAGCATTGACCACAAGAGCTGTCAAAACACAAGCCAACAAATGGGTACAAGGATTAAGGGCAATGTAGAGTGCTGCAGAAAAAAGACAGCATGGGAAAGTAGTGCAGAAAAATGCAGCATAGCAACATACATGGAAATGGAAAGAAAGAGAGTGACATGAGAAAAGGTGGCAAGAAACATTTCTCCATGAAAAAATAGGATATCTTGAGAGAAGGGAAAACCCTAGAGTGCTGAGATAAGAAGGAGAGGGGGGCTGCAAACAAGAGAGGATTATTTAGAAACATTGAAACCCAGAAAAAAAAAATAGAGAGAGCAAAAAACCCAAAAAAACCAGAAAAATAGAGAGAAAGAAAACCAGTAAAAATCAAGAGAGTCACATAGAAACACAAGAGGACCATTGAGAAGCAGAACCATCCAAGACATAGAGTGGAGAGTGAAGAAAACACCCAACAAAAATCAGTGGAGGTCTTGCAAGAAGGAGAACAAGCTCTTTGGTATCCATTTCTTCAAACTTTTCCCTCTTTATATCTTGCATTTGTCTTTTGTTTTCTTCTTTTGAATGTTGTTATGCTGAGTATATTGTATAAGGTCCTAAGAGGAACCAAAGAACCTCTGTAAGAACCATAAAAACGAAAAAGAACAAAGAAAAAAGTTCGTTTTTTTCACCCAGCAGGGCTGACACGGGCGGCCGTGTCAGCCCGTTGTTTGATTCTTCTTCACACGCGCCCCCAGGTGTGTTGACACGGGCCGTGTCAGCCCGCTGTTTGATTCTTCTTCACACGCGCCCCCCCAGGTGTGTTGACACGGGCGACCGTGTCAACCCGCTGTTTTCCTCAAAAATCTTTTTTTCTGGGCACTTTATGACACGGGCCGTGTCAACCCGCTGTTTTGCCTCAAAAACTCATTTTTTAGGCACTTTTTGACACGGGCTGTGCCATCCAACACGGCCAGCCGTGTCAGACCCCCTGTTTTCACGTTTTTTTGCTATTTTTACTTTAAAAAAAAATTCAAGGAGTTCGTCATTTTGTTTTTTGTGTTTTTGCTTTGTTCAAGACATCTAACCCTATGTGATTGTATAGCCATTTGTATATGGATATTGTTGGTCATTTATGACCTTTGTTTCCAAAAACCATTTTCAAAAACAAACTCTCGATTTTATCGAGCCATTTTCAACCTTGTAAGTCGATTGCCTTGTGCATCGCCATCGACCTTGTTTGTATCGCTTCAAATATTTTTTTACAAAAAATAAACCTTGATCCAACATCAAGTGATACTCTTTCCTCATAAAAATCCAAAATACGATAAATATATGATTAGGGTTATACACCATGAACTTTAAAGGGGTGGAGAAGGAATGAGAATGGAACCCTCCTACACTCGTTCCGAATGTTTTGAATACAAGGCGCTCGACTTGGTTATTCGAAACATTCATCTCCATCCAAAGTCTTTTGTGTAATCTTAGTCAAAAAACAATTTCTCTTCAAAAACCTAAAAACAACACCAACTCATCAAACTATTTTTTGCCTTAGGGCATCAATCCGAAAACCCTTTTTTAAGATATAAAATCAACCAACAAACAATCTTTTCATAAGCCTCCGAACTACGGAGCTTTGATTCTTCACTTCTTTTAAGTGAGGATACGTAGGCACAAGGGCCACAATCCTTGGCGAGCATTAACATAAAAACCAACCTTTCCTTTCTTTTAAGCAAGCACACTTTTAATAAAAACACCCATTCACACTAAACTACCTAGAAGGTTCCCATCCAGTACGATGGATGCGAGGGGGTGCTAATACCTTCCTCTCGCATAACCGACTCCCGAACCCTAAGACTTGGTTGCGATGACCATGCTCTTTTCCCAAAGGTTTTATCGCTATTTCCCTTTCCCTCCTTGGGATAAATAAAATTCGGTGGCGACTCTATGTCATTTTTTGCATAGCGACAACCATCGACCCATCTGTTTGGGCAGTAGCACAACACAGGTGCAAGAAATTTGACAAGAAGACTGAAGTGGCGAATAAACTTGTAAAAGACCTCTTAGAGGCTAAATTTATCTCGGAAGCCAGGTATATAACCTGGTTTTCCAACATTGTATTAGTAAAAAAAACATAATGGAAAGTGGAAAATATGCATTAATTACTCTGATCTCAATCGGGCTTGCCCGAAAGACGCTTATCCTTTGCCTAAGCATTGATAAGTTAATAGATAACTATGCCGGTTTCAAACTCTTGTTTTTCATGGACGCATACTCGGGATATAACCAGATTCTCACGGCGGAGAAGGATAAGAGGTACACCGCTTTCATGACCTCGTCGGGCAACTATTACTACAACGTAATGCCCTTCGGTCTGAAAAATGTTGGGGCCACGTACCAGTGAATGATGAACAAAGTCTTCCGATCACAAATCGGGGACATGCTCGAGGTATATATAGACGACATGATCTTGAAATCCCAAGAGGAAACCGATCATACGCTCCACTTGCAAAAGGTCTTCGACCAAGCTAGGAAGTGTAAAATACGATTCAACCCATAAAAATGCACCTTTGGCATACAAGCAGGGAAGTTCCTCGGATTCTACCTCACAGAGAGGGGGATCAAGGCCAACCGTGAAAAATGTCGAGTGTTTTCTGAATTCCTAAGCCTAAGTCAAAGAAATCCATATAGTCCCTCAATGAGATGCTCACCTCACTATCTCTCTTCGTGGCCAAATATGCCTAACACGCCCTGCCTTTCTTCAAGCTCCTCCAGCGGGGCGCACAGGTGGACTATTTTTGTCGATGGAGCTTCTAGTTCCACGGGCGGCGGGGCAAGCATCATCCTTGAGAGCAAAGAAGGGATCCTGATTAAAGTTCTGTTGGTCTTGTCCTTCCTAACCTAGAACAATCAAGTCGAGTACGAAGCATTCCTTGCAGGCTTACAAGTGGCTGAGGACCTGAGCGCAAAGGAAATAAAAATTTTCACGGGCTCTCATCTCGTGGCCTCCTAGGGGAAATACCAGGCCAAAAACGATCACATATTCGAATACCTAACGCTGGTGCAAGAAAAGATAGCCAAGTTCGAAGCATGGGAAGTCCAGCAAATTCCCTACGAAAGAAGCGCTCGGGAAGACATCCTGTCGAAGTTAACTAGCACAAGGAGGAAAAATGGCAACAAGTATATTATACAAGAGACACGTCCAAGCATCATAAAACCAACAGGACTTCTCGACGTCAACGCCATCGGCGACAATAATTGTTGGATGACTCCGTTGCATGACTATCTCACCACAGGAAAGCTGCCCGAAGATAGTAAAAAGACCAACATAATTAAGCGAAGGGTCTGCTTCTACGTCCTAGTCGAAGGCAAGCTCTACCAGCAAGGATTCTACATTCCCTTTCTAAAATGTGTTGAGGAGAACAAGGTCCCATACATTCTCCAAGAAATTCACGATGGGATCAACGCACAACACTTAGGAGGAAGATCCTTGGCACAAAAAACCTTTCGAGCGGGATACTATTGGTCAACCATGCAGCATGACACGAATGAGCATGTCAAGAAATGCGACAGATGCCAATGCCACGAGGAAATACACTTAGCACCCCCCCAACGAATTAAAGACCATGTCTTCCCCATGGACTTTCGCCTGGTGAGGGATGGACATACTCGGCCCCTTCACCGTGGGATCCTATTAGAACAAATTTCTGATTGTGGCCATTGACTACTTCACAAAGTGGATCGAAGCTGAGGCCCTCGCCAAAATCACGACATTTAACATACTTCTTTTTTACAAAAGAAATGTCCTCGTGCGATTTGGTTTGCCCCAGGCCCTCGTAACTGACAAAGGGATCCAATTCACGGATAGGAAATTTTAAGATTTCGTTGCCAAACTAGGCACCAAGTAACATTTCGCGTCTATCAAAAACCCCATACCAACAGACAAGCAAAGGCCGCGAATAGGGTGATCATTCGCGGACTAAAACGAAGGTAGGCGAAGCCAAAAAGAGGTGGGTCGAGGAGCTACATAGTATGCTCTGGACATACAAAACAACCCCGCTCTCTACCACCGGGGAAAATCCCTTCCGATTAGCATACGGAACTGAGGCAGTAATCCTAGTGGAAATTAGAGAACCCTCTAGACAGACAGAGGCCCCTCTCTACGAGGAAATGAATGACGAAGCATTACGAGAAGAACTCGACCTAGTCAAAGAGATCCGATCAAGGGAAGCTCTCTGCGAAGCTTCACTAAAGCAAAAAAATAACGATGCGCCATGACTCTAAGGTCATAAAGAGCGACTTCCAAGTGGGTATCCAGGTCCTATGCGAAAATCAAAAAGATTCACGCGAAGGCAAGCTGGCCGCAAATTGGAAAGGCCCTTACCGGGTGAGGTCAAAAACAAGCACTAGAGCCTACTACCTCGAACACCTAAACGGAGAACCATTTGCTCGACCATGGAATGCTGAAAAGCTCAAACAATATTAAATTTAGTGTTAATGAAATTAGGACTAACCTCCGACGACTTCATCTCACATAAAGAAGCACGTACAACCAAGGGAGCGTGCCCTGGTGCAAGCATAATCCTCAAACATAAAAAAGGCAAGTTTCTGCTCATGAAACGAGCAGATTCTGGGCCTAACGGGGATACCTCAATCGAGGTCCACCGTTATCATACCAGTGTGGCAGGACACCCAGCTCGCGATGGGAAAGTCCAAGTTCTATGCAATCAGGACCTCAACCGAGATCCTAGTCCCACGACAGGGAAAAATACTTCACTCACTTGACAAGTTCCCCAAATTGTGGAGCATCACAGAGAGTCAAGCAAACTCTTATTCAACGGACACAACTCGTAAGAAAAACTAAGAACAATACATATTAAGGCATATAATATCGAATAAACATGTCTTTATACATAAAAACCCGACCACCGGGCTGGAAATTGTCTAAATATTACAAAAACAAGGGTCATGCCCAACAATCCGAATTTACATAAAAATGGCAAATAAGCCAAAATACACAAAGTTATAAAGAACAATCAAACATCATCAGCAGGAATTACTGAAGGGACCACCTGTCCGTCGACCACCTGGTGCAGAACGCCCATCCCTTTAGTAACCAGCTGGACGTCGGGGTTCAAGACCTTCATCTGCTCCACTGCAACATTGAATCCGAACTAGGCAGCTCCGAGGGAGTCCTTCTTGAGGATGCGGATCTTGTTGAATATCTCTTGTCGGGTCTTCAGGGATTTCTCCTCCTCAGTTTCATCCGGCCCCGCTGCTGATGAGTCTTCCAGCTTCGCTACCCTAGCCTTCAAGCTGTCATTATCTTCCTTAATTTTCTTCATCTCCTCTGTCATTTCGTTCATATCTTTTAGGAGTACGACCTTGGCCTCATAGTTGCTCTGGAAGGCCGTCAGCTTGTTAAACAACTCAATTGTTTCCAACTCGAGTTTGGCCTCCTTGGCTTGTACTTTCTTGAACTCCTTAAGCGGGTTTGTCTCCACGCGCCCAGGGCCAAGGCCTACTTCAACACCCTCATCATCGTTGCAGCATCACGTTAAAGGAGCACCCTCCTTACCTTTGGGTCAGCATACAATATGGCCAACCCCTCTAGGTCGGGAACAACCACGAATCCTTCCCCATCAAAGATCTTGTCCTGCAGATAGCAGGGCGGCAGGGTGAATTTTCCTCTAACAAATCCACCTGAGCCTTCATCCGAAGAAGAACCGAGACCGTCCCATTTCTTTTTCTTCTAAGGATCCGGGGTAGGAGGATTAGAGGTGCTTTCTAGAGAAGGTGAAGAGCCACCCACAGACTTCTCCAGTGTCACCTACTGTCTGATCGCATCCACCCTCGTGGTTGAAACCTTCTTGACATTTTTAGCTGCGGCAAACTTGACAAGGCGTTCATGCAAGTTCGACGCTTTTCCTATAAAGAAAAAAGAGTTAGCACGACACCAAAACATCAAGAAGTGCAAGAAAATTCAATCATTTGTACCTAAAAGTTCAAAAGCCTCAGCCTCTGTTTCACAGTCAATGAGGGATTTGGTGTTTATGTAACAGGCCGCCTGAGCAGGCTCCCCGTCCTCAGCATAGAGCAGGTTACCATCCTTGTCCACCACAGTGGCAGGGGTGAAACTCTCCACAAATGTTGTCAACGCTCAAAGAGATTTCCTGTCCTTGGTGCACAACTGATCGTGCTTAACAAGGAACTGGTTGGTCTTACATATATAATATGCATACACTCACTCCAGCAGAAACTTCAATATAAGTCGTACCACCTCCTGACCATCCTCAACCATAATCTCCATGGTAACCAGGAAACTCTTGGCCGCCTCTGAAAGAGGTTTTACAACCAGAAACCTGAACTTGAAATTTCAAACAGACTCCGAATAGGGCCAAAACAGCCTACTCTGCTATTTAAAAGATACCTAACTTTGCTTTGACTCAGAGGTGTTCCTCTACAGCTGAAAGATGCAGAAGAAGAGCTCCACGATAGCCCCGATCCTCAGATAACGACATACTGTCACACCCTCATTTTCACCCTAGTCTTGCATATCTCCTACATTCATTATTTTCATCATCCTTTGGTTCAAATCAGGCATTTGAGTAGAAAGGGAGGAAGGGGTGCTTCAAGACGAGTGTCTGGATTTGGCTAAGTATTTTCTTCAGGCACAAATTATCAAGAGGAAATTTAATTTGGTCCTTGGAAATCTAGGGAAAAGATTTTTTACATACTTACTTGATGGTCCTAGCATTGTGAATTTCTCGAAGAGAGATTCATTTGCTTCCATGTGTGGGTCTGAGATAGGTTGTTTATTTGTGTGTTCTAGAAAGTCAAGTTTGATGCTTAATGGAATTATGATGCTCAATAATCATACTTTCGAACCTTAGTATCTTTGAGACGAAAAAAGGATTAAGTTGTAACTAAGTGGATGCCGATTTGAAATCATGAGTATAGGTTGGAAATTTAACTCTAAGTTGTGAATTTTATTCTATTCAAAATTCCAAGTTGTGAACTTCATTATTTCGAATCCAAATTATTTTGAGAACTTCAAGTTCATAATCAAAGCCTAATTTTCTTGTCAAAGAATTCAAATTTCAAGATTTGAATTCATTAATTCCAAACTAAATCCCTCGCTAAGTTACAGTCTTGTCCATTTCTTTCAAATATTTACCAATTTTAATTTCTAAAGTCAACAATTCCATTTTAAGCATTCAATTCAATTTCATGTCCCTATTTCCTTCAAAAAAAATCAAGTTATCATTTTGTCTAGATGGAACTTTTTAAGGGACGAATCCATAATTCAACTTCATGCTAAGATTTTGTACTCAATACAGATTCAAGTTACCAACACAAATTCCATGTACCTAGTGTATTCAAATTCTAAAATTAGACCCAAATTCAAGGTTATGATCCCTAGTTCATTTCTAATTGTGAGCTCAATTTCAAACTCCAACTCTCATCGAAATTCCTTATAAAATCAAGTTTTAAGACATAGTTCAATGACAAGTTTCAATTTCATGTCAAACTCGAATATCATTCATTCTGTTCATAACAATGTTCCAAACAAACTCTTTTGATGTAAAAAAATTACAAGGTCAACATTAGAATGCGAAATCTACAAGGTTAAGCTAGACTCAAAAAGAAATTTTAATTTCTAAGCCTAAGGGAGTCGCAACAACATCGAACCCAAAGGAGCGACCTATGAATTTTCTTCTCCATGACAAGCTACTTCAAATTCTTTTTCCCCCATGGCCATTTTTTTCCTCGGAAGACTCCAATTCACATGAAAAATAAGAAAAGAATAAGGGTTAGTAAGATTCAATTCATCAATGCAAATTTGATCTTGAATCGCTATCAAAACCGGCATCAACGTTCAAGTTACTCAATAAAATTTCAAGGTAAGCAACACATTTCAAATGTTGTCAAATTCGAATCATTCATATTTCAAGACCCAAATTCAGAAATCCAAATCACAACCAATTTATTATCCGTGTCATGTTTCAAAGTTCAAGTCATGCTGCAAAAATTCAAGAGAAAAAGAAAAGAACCACAATTCATACAAATCATTTTTAAAATCCAGCACACGCACAACCTCATGTTATTTCTAGCCAAGTCAGTTTTTATGAGAGCATATCAAGACAATCCTAATTAAGTTTACATGGTGATCCAAAAAAAAGGGGGTTCAAGTTCGATTTCAATCCATTCTAAAGGTTTCAAGGCAAGATTCATTAAAAAAACAAGAAAACCAATACACATCTGCAGGGTTGTAATAATAAAACAGAATTAAGTGGGACCCTATTTAAATATTCACTAACAGACAAATCCCAAGGGAACAACTTCTGCAGAAATCGTACATACGCGATCCACTCATCAGTCTCAGAATTTTTCATCAGCAAGTTTCTCAGTACAATTTTCAAATTCACACACCAAAAACCCTAATGTGGCCCTATATAAAGGTTTACTATTCATCATTACCGGGGGAGGCAAAAGAAAACCCTAAGAGAAAAGGCTACTGTTAGGCTAAAAATCAATCCTCAAGAAAACTCTAATTCACAAAAAAAGGCCCAAAAAGAACAATCAGCATATTCTAAACTTCTCACAGAAGTTCTAAATATCGTGAGCTTAGACACGATCACTCTATAAACAATGACTCAAATCTAAAAGAAGTTCAAGAAGTGAAAGGGTAAAAAGCAGAAGAAGGAAGGATAGTTTAGAGATTGTACCTTTGCCGGAAATCCGAGGTTGGAACCGCTCCGATTTGGTGAGTATTCTCTTTTCCAGCATTTATTTAAACCTTGATCTAGATTCTTCGTGCTTTAATACATGGGATTCCCATCCCAAATGCTTGATTTGGACATGCTTTTCTAGATTTAGGGTTTAGGGTTGTCGTCTGATTTAAGAATTTTGGGTTAGTTTTTGAGGAAAGGTAAGTCCAAATCTGGACTCGGCACTTTGAGTTTGGTACATTAGGGTGTGTTTAGGGAGCTGGTCGGCGAGATGTAGGTTTTCAGCGCTCCTTTTGTTTTACAGAGAAAGTAGTGGTAAGGAGAGAGAGAGAGTTGTTGAGCGAGAGAGAGGAAAATTCGTTTGATTTATTTTGAATTCATCTTTCCCTTTTTGTTTAGTGTTTTTAGATTCCATCACTGGTGACACATGTCACCGGCTAGTGACTCATCACTTTGTAGCTCTGCATATGCCCCCCTGTTTTATTGTATAGCCTCGCTCTCCAAACCGTCAGATCTAGGAGTCACTTTTCTAACTTTCGAGATGAACGGACCAGATATGGGCGTTAGGTCAACGAACTGACCGAGAGTCCACCACGGGACTTCAGTCCTGCGTGGGCCGTTAGAGGTTTGTGTAACACCCTGTTCCCAAAATAAAATAAAACAATCAAATAAAACACATATCAGAGTTTCTCTCCCAAACGGGATGCCACAATACACCTCAAAATTTCCACAAATATATATATATATATATATATATATATATATATATATATATATATATATATATATATATATATATATATATATATATATATATATATATATATATATATATATATATATATATATATATATATATATATATATATATATATATATATATATATATATATATATATATATATATATATATATATATATATATATATATATATATATATATATATATTCAAATAATTTAACTGAATTTTTCAATAAAATTGCAGCGGAAAAAGATATGGTCTTCCATAACACAAAATATCATATACATACATCATCCATATCCATCATCGTCATCATATATACAATAACGGCCATCTGCCTCAAAATACATAACATCATCACCGATCAACATCAAACATCTCACAAAATATCAGATACGCCACGGGGGCACACATGTCAAAAATACACAATAATACTCCCAAAAAAGCCCCGGTGTTACGTATCAGAGCAGTCCTACGGAGACACCACAATCCAACTAGCTAAACACCTGGATTGTCTGTACTTCCGAAGAAGCACAGATCACAACAGTAACAAAGGGGGTGAGAATTACGATTAAATAATAATGGTAAAATAGTACATGAAATAAAAGGCCGAAATCAATGATAATACTATTTCATATACATATCATTCAGACTCACGGTCCCCACCGTCAACCGCAACACACAATCACACAACAATGCACTCACACAACCCTTAACATACGATACCGACTCACAATCACGATGGGCACCGGGCCATCAACCCTCCACACAGGAGCACATATCAACGATGGGCAACTGGCCATCAACCATCCACATAGGAGCACATATTAACGATGGGCAACTGGCCATCAACCCTCCATACAGGAGCACATATTAATGATGGGAAACTGGCCATGAACCCTCCATTCAGGGAGCACACCACACTGATGGGCAACTGGCCATCAACCATCCACAATGGGAGCACCACAATAATACTGATGGATACCTAGCCATCACCCTCCACAACGGGAGCACCTCATCAACATCGATGGATACATGGTCATCACCCTCCTCACCGGGACCACAACACATTAACGATGGACAACTGGCCATCACCCTCCTCACAGGGAGCACACCAAAAATACCGATGGTCACTAGGCCATCACCCTCCTCTACGGGAGCACACAACCATATTCACACACATCATACATCTAGCACACCAAGTGCAAACTGATCCTATTGATCCACTCATCAAACAGTATATATATATACACGACGCACAAGGCGTACCGATCCCACGGAACCATTCCCATCACAAAATACATACATAACAAGCATACAAAGTGCGTCGATCCCACGGATCCGCTCACCACACAACTTATCACATACATTGCACACAAGGCATGTCGGTCCTACTGACCCAAATACATCCCACAACAACATATAAATGCAATGCATAATCAGCGTACCGATCTTATGGATCCACTCATCACAACACATCACCATAAAGCACGCAAGGCGTGTCGATCTTACCGATCCACATATCTCACACACTTAGCTCATCGTGCACACATCTCACAAACACATCCACAATTATCGAGACTTAACACATAATCCGCTGATTATGTCTAAGGTGGTAAACACCGGCTACACAGCCCTACAACCTTCAACATACACTCGCCTCAGCTCTCCAGCAAGCTCATCATCAAACATGCCCACCAAGGGTCCAAGTCCACAAAGGAAACAACACAAAACAGCAGCAAAAACACAAACTGCTGTCGGGCTCGCTGGCACATTCGCCCGGCGAAGCCCCGCAGCGAACATTCGCTGCCATTCGCCTGGCGAAACCTCTGGCGAAGCCAGACAGAAGCTTCTGCCAGCACTCGCTGGCTAGTTCGCCCAGCGAAGCCTGGCAAAGGCTCGCCCCTTATTCGCCCAGCGAATACCTGCGTACTCAAAAAAAATTCTGCGCTGCAGAGCCACCTCCCACACCGATTTCGCTCGATTAAATCGAAAACTCACAACTAACAACATACTACAACTAAGCTATGGATCTATTCCCGATTCTATCCAAATATTCATCAACTCTGCTCTCAAAACCAACTTCCGGCTCAACTTCGAACTTAACCGAAAATCCCAAAACTCATCCAATCTAACATCCCTAACACATGCAACGATTTAAACATCAAACAACACAACAATATCAGTAACAAGAACATGCAATCAACCAATTCATCCTTAATATTCCGTAATCTCATACATGGGATTAGGGATTCCCCTTTCTACCAACATTCATGCACATACCCAAAACAACCGTTAAATCCCCCCTTCCCTTACCTCCAATTTGATTCTGAAGTTGATGAAGCACCTAAAATCTTCACGAATCCCGCGTGCTCTTGCCTTGCTTCCCTTGATCGCTTGCTTGCTTGCTTCTTCCTCCCTCTCGTGTTCGTACGAGTTCTCTCCTTTCTCCTTCTCTTTCTATTTTGCAAAAGACCAAGTTACCCTCAATACCCCCAAAATCCTTTTTAATCCAATTAACTCATAATAATATTTTCTCATAATACTTTTATTCCAAAAATTCATTTAAATTATAATTTTACTCATAAAATTAATATTAGTAACAAAAATGATAATAATTAATAATAATATCACATTACTATTAAATATCATATTTTTATCACTGTATACCAATATCATGAGTTCTTGATCCTTCAAAATAATCCTCAAGCACATTCTCAAATAAAATAATCCCGAAAACCAAAAATAATTAAAATGGGCGTTACAACTCTCTCCCACTTTAATTATTTTCGTCCTCGAAAATACCTGATGGAAACAGCTCTGGATACGCTTCCCGCATCCTGCTTTCCAATTCCCAGGTCACACTGCCACCTGCAGCACCTCCCTAAGTCACTCTCACCAACGGTATCTCTTTTCCTCTAAGTCGCTTCATCTTGCGATCATCGATCTTCAACGGCAATGTCTCCACAATTAGATTCTCTCTAACTTGGACTTCAAAGCACGTCCAACACCCGTCACTGGGTTAACCCTCAAGAATACATGGTCACCCACACTGAATTCCAACTCTTTCCTGCGGTTATCATAATAACTCTTCTGCCGATCCTAAGATGCTTTCATCTTTTCACGGATCATCTGCACTGTCTCAGTAGTCTGCTGTACCAACTCTGGTCCCAAAACCACACTCTCACCCGACTCATACCAACACAAAGGAGTCCTGCACCTCCTACCATAAAGAGCCTCAAACGGTGCCATCCCGATACTAGAATGGTAACTGTTGTTATACGTGAACTCTACCAAAGGCAAATGAGTATCCCACATACCACCTTTCTCCAACACACAAGCCCGCAACAAATCCTCCAAAGTCTGAATAGTCCGCTCCGATTGCCCATCCTTCTGCGAATGATAAGCTGAACTCAACTTCAACTCAGTACCCAAAGCCTCTTGTAAACTCTTCCAAAACACAGAAGTAAACCTCAGATCTCTATCCGACACAATGCTCAACGGTATACCGTGCAACTTCACAATTACCCGAATATAAATCTCTGCCAGCTTCTCCAACAGAAAGCTAATACTGATCGGTACAAAGTGTGCAGACTTCGTAAGCCAATCCACAATCACCCAAATGGCGTCAAATCCTCTCGCCGTATTCGGAAAACCTGTAACAAAGTCCATAACAATACAATGCCACTTCCAAACCGGAATCTCTAACTGTTGCATCATCCCAGAAGGTCTCTGATGCTCCACCTTCGACTTCTGACAAACCAAACAAGCATAGACATATCGAGCAATATCCTTTTTCATGCCCGACCACCAAAATAACTTTTTCAAGTCCTGATACATATTCGTAGCTCCTGGATGAACACTCAGGCTACTACGATGTCCTTCGTCCAAAATCGACTTCTTCAACTCATCATTATCCGGCATGCAAATTCTGCCCTGAAACCTCAACACACCCGCACTATCCAACCTGAAATCACTACCGGAGTCACTTCCGGCCTCTCGCGTCAAATCCACAAGTTTCACATCCAACTTCTGATGTTCCTTAATCATGTCCAATAAATCATTCTTCACTTGCAATTTACCCAACGTCACACCATCCGATGTAAACTCACAAACCATGCTCAAATCCCGAAACTGCTCAATAAGCTCCATCTCGTTTACCATCAATGCCGACATATGAATTGTCTTTCTGCTCAACGCATCCGCAACCACATTCGCTTTTCCTAGGTGATAACTCAAACTAAAATCATAGTCCTTCAAGAATTCCAACCATCTCCTCTGCCGCATATTAAGCTCCTTCTGATCAAACAAATATTTCAAACTCTTGTGATCACTGAATACCTCAAACCTCGAACCATATAAATAATGTCGCCAAATCTTCAACACAAAAACCACCGCAGCCAATTCAAGGTCATGAGTAGGATAGTTCCGCTCATGCACCCTCAATTGCCGCGAAGCATAGGCTACCACTTTTCCATTCTGCATAAGAACTCCGCCCAATCCCATTTTGGACGCATCACAATATACCACAAAAGGCTCACACGGATTCGGTAACACCAACACCGACGCTGAAGTAAATCTCTTTTTCAGTTCCTCAAAACTCTCTTCACAAGCCGCATCCCACACAAACACTTGATCTCTCCTTGTCAACTGAGTCAACGGCAAAGCCAATCTAGAAAAGCCTTCAATGAATCTTCGGCAATACCCTGCTAAGCCCAAAAAGCTTCTAACCTCTGTTACCGTCTTTGGCGGTTCCCACTGTAACACCGCACTCACCTTAGATGGATCCACAGAAACACCATCACCCGAAATAACATGCCCCAGAAAACTCACCGTCTTCAACCAGAATTCACACTTCGATAACTTAGCAAACAACTTGTTATCCTTCAACACTTGTAAAGCGATCCTCAAATGTTCTGCATGCTCTTCCTCAGACTTAGAATAAATCAGAATGTCATCAATGAACACGACAATAAACTGATCCAAATAAGAATGGAAGATACGGTTCATATAATCCATAAACACACCCGACGCATTAGACACTCCGAAAGGCATTACTGCATACTCGTAATGTCCGTATCGAGTCCTAAACACCGTCTTCTGAATATCACCTTCTCTCACTCTTACCTGATGATAATCCAATCTCAAGTCAATCTTACTGAACACACGAGCTCCCACTAACTAATCCATCAAATCATTGATCCTTGGAAGAGGATATTTGTTCTTGATGGTCACTTTGTTCAACTGTCGGTAGTCAATGCACAAACGCATGCTACCTTTCTTCTTCTTCACTAACAATACTGGAGCTCCCCACGGCGACACACTTGGCCTGATGAACTTTCTATCTAGAAACTCTCCAATCTGAGTCTTCAACTCGGCCAACTCCACTGCCAACATCCTGTACGGAGCCATAGAAATAGGCCTCGTACCAGGAACAAGATCAATGCTAAACTCAACCTCTCTCTTCGGAGGCAACTCTGTAATATCATCCGGGAACACCTCCGGAAACTCATTCACCACAGCTAACTCATCCAACAATGCCTTGTTATCAACAGACAGTGATGCAAATAAAGCAAACACATGCGCTTCATCTTCCAACAAGGTTCTCAATTCCTTACCAGACAAGGAATCTGCCAACGCTTCCTCTTCAGGAGTCAAAAACAATAACACTTTCCGAAAACAATCGATGTACACTCGGTTGAACTCCAACCAGTTCATACCAAGTATAACATCCAAACCACCAAGTGGAAAACAGATCAAATCCACACCAAAGTCTCGGCTAAAGATATTTAGTGGACACTTCAAACACACAAGTGAAGTAGTCACTGAACCAATCGAGGGAGTTTCAATAGTCATCCGTCGCTCAAGAGTAGTCGGCACCAAACCTAACCTCTTCACACAATCAACAGAGATAAATGAGTGGGTCACACCCGTATCAATCATAGCAGTCAAAGGAATGTTATTGATAAAACAAGTACCTTTGATTGAACGTTCTCCGTCTTCCGCTCGAGTTCCCACAACTGTAAATACTTTACCCGCCACCTGAGGCGCCTGAGGCCTCCTTGGCTTCTCACAATGAGTACTAATGTGGCCCTTCTCGCTACAGTTATAACAAGTAGGCATATTAGTCCTACAATCCGCCATCACATGGCCTGGCTTCTCACACTTGAAGCACTTTTTCGCATCAGGAAGACAATCATTGGCACGATGACCCATGCCACCGCACCGGAAACACTTCGTACCAGTCAATGCCCTACCCTCTTTGGGCTTCCTATCAACAACACCCTTGAACTTCCCCTTACCAGTCGGAACACTGTAAGGAGTACCACCGAACCTTTATTTACCCTTACGATCACTTTCCGCCTTGTAGTGTGTGATCCTCGCACGGTTATCGTTATCATAGATACGGCTACTACTCACCAACTCAGGATAGCTCCTGATTTTCTGACATGCGATTCCCATCTTGATCTCTGGCCTCAGCCCATTCTCAAATTTCAGACACTTCGAAGTCATAGCTTCCTCAGTATTGTAATGAGGACAATACTGAGCCAGCTCCTCAAACTTAGCCGCATACTCGACTACCGACATACTGCCCTGTTTCAATTCCAAAAATTCCACCTCTTTAGCACTTCTGACATCTTATGGAAAATACTTCTCCAGAAATCTAGACCGAACCACTTCCCAAGTAATCGGAGTCCCCGAAGCTTCCATCCTCTGACGACAATTATCCCACCAAGCCTCAACCTCCCCCTCGAGCATGTGAGTACCGAACCTCACCTTCTGCTCGCCACTGCACCCCATGGTTCTGAAGATCTTCTTTATTGCCTTCAGCCATTTCTGTGCAGCTACCGGATCCAGAATTCCACCTTCAAATTTTGGTGGCTTGTTGCTCTGGAACTGCGTCAGGTTTCTAAACTGAGCTCCCGCAGCCAGATTCTGGTTGGCTACCACTTGTGCCATAGCCAACATCGCCGCAGTCAACGCCGCGTCCTTTCTCCCAGCCATTCTGCTCAACAACAATCCAGGTTAACAGAAAACAAGCAACTCTATCCTATAGGCAAACTCAACACACTACACTGGCCGGACAGACCGACCTGCTCTAATACCAACGTGTAACACGCCGTTCCCAAAATAAAATAAAACAATCAAATAAAACACATATCAGAGTTTCTCTCCCAAACGGGATGCCACAATACACCTCAAAATTTCCACAAATATATATTATTTTTTTTTCAAATAATTTAACTGAATTTTTCAATAAAATTGCAGCGGAAAAAGATATGGTCTACCATAACACAAAATATCATATACATACATCATCCATATCCATCATCATCATCATATATACAATAACGACCATCTTCCCCAAAATACATAACATCATCACCGATCAACATCAAACATCTCACAAAACATCAGATACGCCACGGGGGCACACATGTCAAAAATACACAATAATACTCCCCAAAACGCCCCGGTGTTACGTATCAGAGCAGTCCTACGGAGACACCAAAATCCAACTAGCTAAACACCTGGATTGTCTGTACTTCTGAAGAAGCACATACCACAACAGTAACAAAGGGGGTGAGAATTACGATTAAATAATAATGGTATAATAGTACATGAAATAAAAGGCAGAAATCAATGATAATACTATTTCATATACATATCATTCGGACTCATAGTCCCCACCGTCAACCGAAACACACAATCACGCAACAATGCAGTCACACAACTCTTAACATGCGGTACCGACTCACAATCACGATGGGCACCGGGCCATCAACCCTCCACACAGGAGCACATATTAATGATGGGCAACTGACCATCAACCCTCCACACAGGAGCACATATTAACGATGGGCATCTGGCCATCAATCCTCCACTCAGGGAGCACACCACACTGATGGGCAACTGGCCATCAACCATCCACAATGGGAGCACCACAACAATATTGATGGACACCTGGCCATCACCCTCTACAACGGGAGCACCTCATCAACATCGATGGACACATGGCCATCACCCTCCTCACCGGGAGCACAACACATTAACGATGGACAACTGGCCATCACCCTCCTCACAGGAAGCACACCAACAATACCGATGGTCACTGGGTCATCACCCTCCTCTATGGGAGCACACAACCATATTCACACACATCATACATCTAGCACACCAAGTGCAAACTGATCCTATTGATCCACCCCTCACACAGTATATATATACATGACGCACAAGGCGTACCTATCCCACGGATCCATTCCCATCACAAAATGTATACATAACAAGCACACAAAGTGCATCGATCCCATGGATCCGCTCACCACACAACTTATCACATACAATGCACACAAGGCATGTCGGTCCTACTGACCCAAATACATCCCACAACAGCATATAAATGCAACGCACAATCAGCGTATCGATCCTACGGATCCACTCATCACAACACATCACCACAAAGCACGCAAGGCGTGTCGATCTTACCGGTCCACATATCTCACACACTTAGCTCATCGTGCACACATCTCATAAACACATCCACAATTATCGAGACTTAACACATAATCCCCTGATTATGTCTAAGGCGGTAAACGCCGGCTACACAGCCCTACAACCTTCAACATACACTCGCCTCAGCTCTCCAGCAAGCTCATCATCAAACATGCCCACCAAGGGTCCAAGTCCATAAAGGAAAAAACATAAAACAGCAGCAAAAACACAAACTTCTGTCGGGCTCGCTGGCACATTCGCCCGACGAAGCCCCGCAGCGAACATTCACTGCCATTCGCTTGGCGAAACCTCTGGCGAAGCCAGACAAAAGCTTCTGCCAGCACTCGCTGGCTAGTTCGCCTGGCGAAGCCTGGAAAAGGCTCGCCCCTCATTCGCCCAGCGAATACCTGCGTACTCAGAAAAATTCTGCGCTGCAGAGCCACCTCCCACACCGATTTCGCTCGATTAAATCGAAAACTCCCAACTAACAACATACTACAACTGAGCTACGGATCTATTCCCAATTCTATTCGACTATTCATCAACTCTGCTCTCAAAACTAACTTCCGGCTCAACTTCGAACTTAACCGAAAATCCCAAAACTCATCCAATCTAACATCCCCAACACATGCAACGATTTAAACATCAAACAACACAATAATATCAGTAACAAGAACATGCAATCAACCAATTCATCCTCAATATTCCATAATCTCATACATGGGGTTAGGGATTCCCCTTTCTACCAACATTCATGCACATACCCAAAACAACCGTTAAATCCCCCTACCTCCAATTCGATTTTGAAGTTGATGAAGCACCTAAAATCTTCACGAATCCCGCGTGCTCTTGCCTTGCTTCCCTTGATCGCTTGCTTGCTTGCTTCTTCCTCCCTCTCGTGTTCGTACGAGTTCTCTCCTTTCTCCTTTTCTTTCTATTTTGCAAAAGACCAAGTTACCCTCAATACCCCCAAAATCCTTTTTAATCCAATTAACTCATAATAATATTTTCTCATAATACTTTTATTCCAAAAATCCATTTAAATTATAATTTTACTCATAAAATTAATATTAGTAATAAAAATGATAATAATTAATAATAATATCACATTACTATTAAATATCATATTTTTATCACTGTATACCAATATCATGAGTTCTTGATCATTCAAAATAATCCTCAAGCACATTCTCAAATAAAATAATCCCGAAAACCAAAAATAATTAAAATGGGTGTTACAGTTTGGGTCTGGATGTTCTCCTAAGAACACCCCTTTTTTCAGACTGGCATGGCCCATTTCATTTGTTTTTTTTTACTATTTTGTTTTTTTAGTTTTTTTAACATAATTATTAATCTACTTAGTGATTTTTTTTAAGAAGTTATTTTCCTTAATCCTAAAAAAAAAACTATTTTATTTAATTTCAACTTATCTTTGATTTTAGTTTTATTTTAATATTATTTGTTCTATTTAAATAATTAGTTTAGTTATTTGAGTTTAGTTACTCATCTTCTCCTTAAATCTAAAAAATCTAAAAAATTTAAGTAATTCTATCAAACCTTTCATCAACCTTGAGTTACAATTAAGTTACAATTAGGTCACTAATTAATTAATTTGACTTGACTAATATATTTTGCTCTTTTTCCCAATTTACAATTGTTTGTGTGGTGTTTATTCATTTTGCTCATATGTATAGTTGTCGTGCCTTGACTATCTTATGTTATTCCCTACATGCTCACTCAAATTCATTTTTAAACTAATACCTTGATTCAGAATCAAGCCATTTTCCACCTTTGTAAGTCAATTGTTTTTATGATCGCCATCAACCTTATAGCCTCCTCTTGGGCTTTGTACAACGACACTTGTCACACACTTCACATACGTGTTTGCTTGAATAATTTGTTTATAAGATTAAAATCAAACGCCTTTCCAAAGAAATCAATATACTTGATCCAACGTCAAGTATTTTCCAGGTAAATGCAATTAACTATTAACTTCTCAAGCACACTTGATTCATATCAAGTCCTCTTACCCCTTTGTAAGTCTAGTGCTTTTGCCTCGCCATAGATCTTACCTTATACCCATAGGATCTCCTTTCCATTAGTTCAACCGTATTCGTTTTAATACGCAAATTTAAAACTTGATCTACATCGAGTATTTTATCAAAGTAAACTCAATATACCTAACCATACTCAAATACAATTTCAATAAAAGGACGAAATAGAGAGAGAGAGAGAGAGAGAGAGAGAGAGAGAGAGAGAGAGAGAGAGAGAGAGAGAGAGAGAGAGAGAGAGAGAGAGAGAGAGAGAGAGAGTTAAGTATTTGACTCATTCTTCCA
This sequence comes from Lathyrus sativus, assembly GCA_963859935.3. Lineage (NCBI taxonomy): Eukaryota > Viridiplantae > Streptophyta > Magnoliopsida > Fabales > Fabaceae > Lathyrus > Lathyrus sativus. The sequence goes on along the minus strand of OZ012741.1, from coordinate 651,920,184 downwards.
ATTACTTGGGCCCAAGGAGCCTTTCTTAAGCTTCGAGTAATCTTCATTTGTGACTTACTCTAGCTATATCAAAACTCTTTCACAATACAAGATGAAAAAAGAGATAGATAGAGAGAGAGAGTGAGAGAGAGAGAGAGAGTCAAGTCTTTGACTCACTTTCTTGATTACTTGGGCCCGATGAGCCTTTTTCTTAAGCTTCAAGTAATCCTCATCCGTTTAAAATACTTTAACTATCCTCGTTCAAAACGTTTTCCAAACACCCTCTTTTCGAGATGGAAAAGAGAGAGAGTCAAGTATTTGACCCACTCTCCCGATTACTTGGGCCCGAGGAGCCTTTCTTAAGATTCAAGTAATCGTCATCCAATAAAAAATACCATTAGTTCAACTTATCGCCGCCGTGTGAATCATCAAACCTTTGCATAAACGTGAGACATGGTGCCTTGAGAACGATGCAAATATTGCTTCGTTCGTAACCTATTTGAGTCGAGATAAGTGGTGTGTTTCCCATGAATGTTGATATGTAGAAATCCGTTCAAAGTAATGCAAGCGTCCTCTTCTCACCCTTTTGGGTAAAGCAATATTTTCTGTCGAATGCAACTTAGTATCTTTCAATAAAATCAAACCAATATCCGTAGTCCGAACTACGAACGCTCTGATTTTTCATTTGTCAATAAGAATACGTAGGCATAGGATTGTGAGTCCCTAGAGAGCAACCTCCTCTTTTTTCTACCGTAGTCCCACGAACTACGAATGCTCTGATTCTTCATTTCTTCCAAGTGAAAATACGTAGGCACAAGGGTCCGAATTCTTGGCAAGCACCCTAATCTAAAACCAACCATTTCTCTTTAGCAATCTAAGCCATTTTACCTTACCTTTACGCTTTATTACCTTATAAGAAAACAAACAAACTAAGCTAACATTTTCTCACGAATCGAATCAAGAGGTTCCCGTTGAGTACAACGGACGTGAGGGGTGCTAATACCTTCCTCTCGCGTAACCGACTCCCGAACCTAGAGCTTGATTGCGATGACCATGTTCCTTCCCTAAAGGTTTTATCAATATTTTACTATACCTTCTTAGGATAAATAAAGTTCAATAGTGACTCTGTTTTCCGCGACTATTCACGAAGGATATTTCTTTTTTCGAGGTACAACACATACCAGCTCAAAAGCCCGAATGAACGCCAGAGCATTCGGGTGAAGTTGGGCAAGACACAATTCGAGATGAAAAAATACCGCCCCTTGGATGTCCATGAAGGCAGACGATACCCTACCTCCCTAAAAGCAAACTCATACATTAGGAATCTTTTCCCCGAATACACCGAGCATATTCAGTCATTCTCTGTTGGACTAATCGCCCTCCAACTTATAGGCGCATCTTCGGCCCTATCTTCGAGGAGATCAAAATTAATGGCATCCTCCTTGGTAAAGGCCGGCTTGGTCACTAGAGGCTCCTGGGAGATCCAACTAAGGTCCTCTTGAGCAACCCGTACGATGGCATATTCGGAGGGAGGCATGTCCTCATTAGTAGTCACCTCAACATCGGGGATGGTTCCTTCATTTTGATCAGTCATTTCACCTGAAAAATAGAGGAAGCAAAAGTGAATTAAACAAAGATCAAATCTACCCTTCCACCATAAGTCAAGTGAAAGGGAGATATTTAAGTGCGAGGATGTCTCATCGACTCAAGCCCTTATCAACGGAAAGGGGCCTCGATGAAACCCCTCCTCAAAAACAGGGACAAGTCCCCGCGACTTGTAAAGACCCTAAAGGGGATAAGCCCCACGACTGCTATGACTTGTCAGACACCTAAGAACAAAACCCTCAACGTCGAGGATACCTTCTGCCCGACTACAAACATTAAACGTTTCACACAACAACCTAGGAAGATCTATAAACATACATAACATCCTAGATTCATATTCTTCAAGGCCTTCATGAATTTCCTAGGAAATTCATGTGTTCATCTGGAAATGCATGAACTTCAACTGTAACATTCATGCATCGCTGGGAAACTCAAGCTAAAATTCCAGAAATTCATACATTCTAACAGCAAGGATGAAGAACTTACTTAGATAAGGAGGTTGGAGATGAAGATCTGGAAAAATACAAGGACGGTTGACAGCGGCAAAGAACACTCCGGCGATGAACAGTAGTTGTAGAGCAAGAGGATTAGAGGAGAGAAATTTTCGTGAAGTGAAAATGAATCCTCTTTCCCCCTATATAAGCTCTTTTGCTCGCATAAGGAAGCACAAAGGTAAAAAAGCCATCATTGTCTAGCCTTCTAGACCTCTTAAGCCTTAATAAAATTAATTGCACCTTCATACATGGCAAAAGAGAAAGCTGTTAGTTGGCACTTTCAAAACTGACCCTTCACATGCTGGTGAAAGAACAAGTCCCTCCGGCCCCCTACGGGCACATTCTCCTCGACAAATTCCCCAAATAGCATCCGAGCAGGAGTCTGTTCGACATTTTCTGCATCTTAAGAACAAGTCTAGTCGATGTAAAATGCACTTTTCATATCCGACCACGTCCTTACACCTCCAAGGAGGCCACGCGCAATCAACAATCGACCATACTAATCATATGATATGCACGTGCGCGTCCCCGAAGTTTTTCGCTCAGATAGTGGTGACCTCAAAGACCTCCCCATGATATGGTTCTTGTCCCTTGGTCAACCAGCTAGGCTAACTCAAGTCATTACTCATCACCTCTAAGAAACGACTTGGGGGGCTCCTGTTCTGGACTGGACTAACACATGCCCCACAGTTGGGCAAGACCCAATCCAGTTTAGCTTAAGGTTAGGCCCAATAAGGAGATTGGAACAATCTATCCATTTGGCACAATATAGTCGTTGGGTACAATATGACCGTTGGGCACAATATAGTTGTTGAAACATATAGCCGTTGGGGACATCCTCCTCACGCACTTGACAGTTCACGTGACCAACTGCCTCTCTGAAAGTCACGGGGACAGTTGGACCAGGTCAAAGATCACGCGCTAGATGTTCCACCTGGAAGTCCTCCATTGGCCAACTAGATATTTCAGTCACATGGGAGACATTGGTCTCGTGCTGGGGGAATCTCATAAATACCCTCTCTCTTGAGAAGGTCAGGTATTCTAATCATTCTCGCTCATCCCTAAACACTTTTACTTGCTTTCTCTTTAGCCCAAAACTCACTTTGGCATCGGAGTACCTTGCAGGTACACCCTCTCCTCTCCTACAACCACTATCGCTGCCCTACTTTGAAGGCCAAGACAATCCATTCTGATCACTCCAGATCAAGAAGCAAATAAATAATAATAGAACATACAGAGATTTATATTGGTTCCTACCAAATGAGAGTAGTTCAGTCCTTTTGCAGCACAAAATATTTTTACTATAATCAAAATATGATTACAATCACTTATGCACTTAAGCATAAGACTTTTCTTTGCTCAGACCTTCAGCCCGAGAGTTCCTGCTTAAACCCCTCAGGTCTAAGACTTCTGCTCAGGTTCCACAAATCCAACACTTCCTTGCTTAAGTCCCTCAGACTCAAGACTTCTACTCAGACCCTCGGTCCAAGACTTCCCTACTCAGGTTCCACGAACCCAAGACTTCCTTGCTTAAATTACACAGATTCAAGACTTCTGCTCCACCAACAATTGATCAATACTTTTAATGCTCTATCACATAGTAGGAGACTTACTTGGCTTAAGCTTCTCGACAAGAGACTTTTTTGCTCATGCACATAGCGATAGACTTCACCTAAACTGCTAAATAACATGTTCAGCAAAATGGGGAACAAGGTATACTTGATATAATTATCAGAGGTACAGTGTAATACCTTAAAAAAGATCTCTAAGCACTTAATATTTCTAAGATATTCAATGTTTAATAAATCTCAAGGCTTATTACAATTTACAACATATAACAGGAAATCTGCATACTCGATTGTATTACTCATTGTATGATCTTCTTATTCCTCTATCCAGACAAAAGTGTAGAACAGTTTTATCCTTCTTGACATTCCTTCTATATTTTCCCTTTTGATTTCTCCCTTGTTCAAAACTTTAGTTTGAATATTTAGTAACTTATATATCAGTTGTAGAAGACTAGTCGTTGGAAGATATAACTTGAACAAATATCTTTGTTTCTCCATAGTACAAGAGACGTTGAAGAGAGATACACCAAAAGATCTTAATCCATTGCGTAACATGTTTTAACACTGTGCATTCCATGTAATCTTGTACTATAGAGCCGTTGAGAGTAGATATCCGTAAAGCATGTCAACTCTTCTTGAGACTTGTGAACTTATACTCTAGCTAACAAACTGATTTGACAATGCAGTTTGCTTTCTGTGGTACAGATAGCTTTAGCTTTATCACTAGTTCTAAATGATCACCAGAAGCTAATTACATTCATCAAGTGTAGAGACAATATGTTTCTTCTTCTAATGATGAGACCTTCAGCTTCAGAGTCTATGTCAGACATCACTTTTAGAGTGTTCTTCATATTCTGCACCATCATAAGCTAGTAATTCAGCAGTGCATCCTTATATATCATATTCTGAATATATATCTTTAATCATTAGAACCCACATACTTGTAACGCATATTAGATAAAATCATTTTTCTTTTAATACTTTTTTATCATAAAAACCCAAGGAATATATGTCATGAACAAATCTTGTTCTAACAATCCCCCCTTTTTGATTATGACAAACATAAGTATTTAAAGGAAAATGTTGGGCTATTTTAATTTTCTTAATTTCATCAGAGTTTTAGGTTTGTAAGTTTCCCCTGAGTCTGATAGTTCAAAGGTTGAGGTTTGTAAGCTCCCCCTAAGTCTTATATTTAAGAAAACTAAAATATATCTTAATTTTCTTAGCAACATCAAGGTACGAGGTTTGTAAGCCCCCCCCTGAGTCTAATAGTCTAAGGTTAAGTTCTTTAAACTCATCTAAATACTATATTCAAGAAAACTAAAATATTTTAACTTCATTGTGTCGCAACTGCGAAAAACACCCGACGGAAAAACAGAAGAGTCGCCACCGCTCGTTATTTATCCCAAAGAGAGGGAAAGGAAACTATCAAAGAAAACCTAACGAAAAAGGAAAAGACAAGGTCATCGCAACCAAACTTGGGTTCGGGAGTCGGTTACGCAAGGGGAAGGTATTATCACCCCTCACGTCCGTCGTACTCGACGGGGTCTACACTTGTTGTCTAATCAAAGGGTGTTAATCTATCTAACTTTTAGCCCACAGGGACAAAAGAAAAGAAAAGAGACTCAATAGAGCATCGCCGCTTTATGCCTACGTATTCCCTCGTGCAATGGGAAAGTCAGAGTCAACGTAGTTCGAAAAACTATGGGTGAAAGGGGGAAGGTTGCTCGCCAAGACATCACAGTCTTGTGTCTACGTATCCCCGTCTGGTATGAGAAATCAGAGCAAATGTAGTTCGGGTTGACACGACCACAGATCAGTTCAAGTGTTTTAGCCGAGTAGGGTTAAACCTTAGTTCCAGCAGTTAGGGATGATGCCTATTTGTGGTAGAACCAAGAGTTAACAACACTCTTTTTATGAAAATGGGTTTCAATTAATCCCGAAGGATAAAAAAGTTTGATGTTTGATTTTGAGTCTTTTATGAAGAAGAAGTGAATTGAATTGTGTTTGTAATTCATGTTGCATTAAAGACTATGACTTAGGAGCGAATACGTCGCATATCATCTAAAGGACATACGCTAAACACTCTAGACGATATGAGAGGAGGCCCCCCAATCATCATTTCCTAAATGCTTAAGGCTTGTAGTGCACATCATTTATTATCCTTTATTAGATGTTTTGAAGAAGTTTTGAGATGAGAAGAGAGAAGACACAACTAAGGGGAAACTAACTCAACCCTAATGTTATCATGCAATATGCTCCTATGATTGAGATTAAAAGGGAAAAATCTACCCTAATGTTAGCATGCTTGGATTGAACACTTAATGTCTCTCCTACTCCTCAAAGGGACTAGGAATCCTAAGGGATCATGGCAAAAGAAACCAAGAAGGCACAAGATAAATCAATCACAAATGAAAAGGAATAAGGGATGCAAACATGAAATGCAACACAAAGAAAAGAGGGAGAAAAAAGTGTGGGGCAGGAACCACTACAAGCACATCTCAACCTCTTTAATGCAAGCAAATAGATGTAAAACAAAACAAAATGCAAGAAAAAAGATGAACATTCATCACTTTGAACAACAACTACAAAAGTATGCATTCAAGTGGAAATCGAACAACGCGTGTCAAAGAATCATGATTAAACAATCAAGAACAGCAACACAATATCCAAAACATCTCACTCAAATGCATCATACTGATCCATGAAGATTCAAAGTGAAATGATACCCAAAACAAGCTCAAAAACAGCAAATATTACATTCTGGTTCAGTGTTAATCGGTTAACACATATGGTTAACCGATTAACCAATTAAAAATGTTTGAAAATTTGAAAATTCACACTGGTTAATCGATTAAACAGTTTGCACTGCAACTGGTTAACCGATTAACACTGTACCAGAAGCAGAAAACAGCAACTCAAAAGCACTTTTCAGCAGTTAATCACTTCTCCCATAATCCAGTTGATCACATAATCAATTATGCACGAAACTAAACCAGAAAACAATGATCCAATCAACATGTAAACACATTAAACAACAAGATCACAAATCACATGGACCAAATCAACCAAAAGTCAATCAAAAATGAAGATCCACATCGAATATGCAAAATAAGCTCAAAATAGCAATGGATCTAGAATTTCCAACCTACAAAGCGGAGAATTACTTTGGTAATTGTTGATTCAACTTCAATTTAAAAGATCCAAGCAAGAAATTCAGAAATCCTTCAAGATCCAAGTGATTACTTGTAGTTGAAATGAAGATCCACCAAAATTAAGCAAGAATTATCCAAATAAGCTCCTCTAGATCAACTTCAGAATTCAGATCCATAATAGCACGAAATTTGAATGGAGAATTAAAGATGATAAGGATGAAAGATGAAGGTTTGAGCTCTAGAATTCCATGATTCCAATGGAGAATCAAAGAATTCAAGGTGAGAAGAGCTTTAGTGGAGTTTGGGAGATAGAAAAGTTGAGAGCACACTTCAAGAGTGTATGAATTCTGAAAATGAAATGGAATTATGAGGATTGTGTGTGAGGTTTGGAGCAAATCATTTAAATATGCTCTTGGTTAGGATCCAAATGTGGTTTGGAGTGTGGTTTGTGAAAATTAAAATGAGATTAGGAATGGAAAATTGGAGGGAACTTGAATTAATTTAAAAACTAATCAAAATTCAAAATGGTTCTAGAGCCTTCCTTTGGTGTAAAATCAACTTCACAAGTGATTAAAATGGACCCCAAAGTGGCTACCTCTTGAAAATTCACGTGCAGAGGAAAAATTTGCCTTGGTTAATCGGTTAACCGTATGGGTTAATCGATTAACACCTTCAAAAATTCAAATTTGACTTGGTTAATCGGTTAACCATTTGGGCTAATCGATTAACACCTTAAAAATTTGAATTTTGGCGCCTTTTGAAGGGAAATCTGTACATTTGCCCGTTTTTATCTGTTCTAAGCCCTGTTCAGCCTTTGAAACTTGCTTTTGAGTATCACAAATTTGAGAATGCCTAAGATAGCCTGAATGTTGTCTCCTGAGCTACAAATAACCTGCAAAATAAAATAAAATCGACTGCTGGATCGTCGGGAAAAATAAATGCCAAATCTCCTGATGCTCGTTGTTTAGACTCCTGCACTAAAGAGAGACCTGAGCCACAAGAAAAACCTTGATTCCCGGCCTCGAGAATAAATGCTACGATATACAAAAATGCAAAAATGCAAAGAAACATAAGCCAAGTACAAAAAATGGTTGGTCAAATTTTGGGGTACAACAACTGCCCCTATTCAAGCGACTTGGACCTGAAGGGATGAAAAGAGAACGACTTTCAAACATTCAAGGTAGAAGACGGTTGAATACCAAAGAACTTTGAAATTTTCCAACCGCAGGAAAGAACTATAAACTTGTTACCGGGACAAAATCTCTGAAAATAACTGTATCTGATAGTTGCAAGGACAATGAGCTAACTCATTACCGATTAGAACACCTCGACACATAGTCTAAGAAACATCTGCTAACGTGCAGGCAACGATACTAAGTCGGAAAGATCATCTGATTTCACCATCAAGCATCTGTTAAATAAATAGGAATCGAACCCGAAGGCCGGATCAACACGAAGTTAATAATCTCTGCTAACCAGCAGGCATTCGCTACGTAAAAGCGAGCATCGAACCCGAAGGCCGAATCAACACGAAGTTGATAATCTCTACTAACCAGCAGGCATTCGCTATATAAAAGCAAGCATCGAACCCTCAGGCCGGATCAACACGAAGTTGATAATCTCTGCTAACCAGCAGGCATTCGCTATATAAAAGCGAGCATCGAACCCGAAGGCCGGATCAACACGAAGTTGATAATCTCTGCTAACCAGCAGGCATCTGTTAAATAAAAACAGGCATCGAACCCGAAGGCTGGCTCAACACGCAGTTGAGAACATCTGCTATTTAAAGCAGGCATTTGCTAAATAAAAGCGAGCATCGAACCCTAAGACCGGCTCAACACAAAGCTGAGATCATCTGCTATTCAAAGCATGCATTCGCTAAATAAAAGTGAGCATCGAACCCGAAGGCTGACTCAACACGAAGTTGAGAACATCTGTTATCCAAAGCAGGCATCGAACCCGAAGGTCGGCTCAACACGAAGTTAAGAACATCTATTATCCAAAGCAGGCATCGAACCCGAAGGCCGACTCAACACGAAGTTGAGAACATCTGATATCCAAAGCAGGCATCGAACCCAAAGGCCAACTCAACACGAAGTTGAGAACATCTGTTATCCAAAGCAGGCATCGAACCTGAAGGTCGGCTCAACACAAAGTTGAGAACATCTGCTATCCAAAGCAGGCATCAAACCCGAAGGCCGGATCAACACGAAGTTGAGAATATTTGCTATCCAAAGCAGACATCGAACCCGAAGGTCGACTCAACACAAAGTTGAGAACATCTTCTATCCAAAGCAGACATCGAACCCGAAGGCCGACTCAATATATAGTTGAAATCATCTACTATTCAAAGCAGGAATTCGCTAAATAAAAGCGAGCATTGAACCCTAAGGCCGACTCAACACGAAGTTGAGATCATCTGCTATTCAAAGCAGGCATTCGCTAAATAAAAGTGAGCATCGAACCCTAAGGTCGGCTCGACACGAAGCTGAGATGATCTATTATCCAAAGCAGGCATTCGCTAAATAAAAGCGAGCATCGAACCCGAAGGCCAGCTCAACATGAAGTTGAGAACATATGCTAATCCAAGCAGGCATTCGCTAAATAAAAGCAAGTATCGAACCCGAAGGCCGGCTCAACACGAAGTTGAGAAGTGAATCTGACAATAATTCACAAGAAAACTCCGCTGGGGAAAGAAAAACTTAAACAAGCAACTCTGTTGGGGAACAAATGGTAAGATGAACACATATGTCAATGATCTTGCTGGAGGTCTGGATACCACACAAGCTCAAGAATTAAATGATAATATGTCGGTTTTGGATACCGCGTACTACAGGGATATAATATCATTTGTCGGGGTCTGAATACCGCACAAGCAAAGTAAAATCAACTGTTTGCTGAAGATATACCTGAAAATAAAGAGGGTAACAACCTGGCTTATGTTTCAAATGCATATGTTTAAGAATGGCGTAATGCTCCATGGAATGGAAATGCTACGCGTTTCAGAAGATGTTATGTGCAATGCAAAATGCAACGGCACCGAATCAGCAAAATATATGCTGACGAGACAAAACCAACTCCTCTGGGGAGAAATGGGACATGCCAATTAACTTTTTCAGAAACGATTCCTACCCGCGGGGAAAAACCTACTCTGCAGGGTAGACTTTGTCGGCTTCGCTAAGTAATAAGCAAAAAGGGAAACAACATCAACCTCTGCTTAGGGATTGAGTCCGCAACCAAACTCTGAGGGGATATAAAGTCACACATATTTGGACTCTGTGGGGAAACAAAATTCTGACTTTGCTCCGCTACTTGGAAAAAAGTTCCGCATCTACCTGGTAGAAAGAAATCCAGTCTTGACTCTCTAGGGAGCAAGCGTGTACTTATAATCTGCTGGGGATATGGGCACACACTTGGCCTACTTGGGGGATATTAATCTCAACCCTCTGGGGATGACTTACTCTGCCGAATAAGCCAATCTTGAACTGCCGAGGCATGAGTGCATACAGACATTCTGTTGGGGATACGTGTACGCACTCAACCGCACACTCAACCGATAGAAACAAACCCTTGATGGGGAAAATGAGTCTCAACTACGCGTCTTCTTTCTGTGAGGATATGGTGATCTTAACTGGGATACACCGGATGTGCCAGGTGTGTCCGGCACTCCAGGTTTTCTGTGAAAGGTCAAGTACAGCTGATGTTGAGAAATGTTTTGTCTGAATACAGGTCAGGGGATAATTTCTATGACTTCCTAATATTCATCTTGAACTTGAAGGTTGACTGAACCTGCTTGAATAACTCTGATAAGCTCTGAGAATATAGAGAGGATGCATCCCTTTGTTTCCAATTTTTCCCCAGCATGTGGGATCCTGTAGAAGTCTTCCTCGAAAGGGAGTTTGAAATCTTCGTACCTTGATGGTTTGATATGAACTGCTTCAGCATTTTGAACCTCGAAGGGCGTTGGATAAGGATAGCTTTTTGTGCTCTTGGGGAATGATTGCCCCAGGCTTGCAATGACTTTGCCCCTGACTGACTTTGAGAGATTTATCGAATCTTGGCCTAATTTCCCCTAGATTAACTGACCTTCGAATGGCTGACTCCCTTGATATGATCATTTGATATAGCTTGCCCCTACTCCACGGAGTACTCAGATGCTATGTATCTTATCCTGATCAAACTTTCCACTGTGGAAACTCTCCTGATGTCAAATGCTTACTCACAAGTAAAACAAATTGTTTTGCATAAAAGATATATTGATGCAATGCATATGACAGTTTTGAAATCCAATTTTGTTCACTGGAAATAAAGTTGTGACATATAGTGAACGAGTCACTTATCAGAATGTCAACCTTAATACCAAAACGGTAAGGGGAACCCTTTTAGGAGTCAGTTTCGATGAGATCTTTACCGAAGTATGCTTTCGAAACAAACCTGCTTCAATTAGGACTTTTGAAGGTTGTAACGTGGTCAGGTTCACGGCTTGAAGGAAAGGATATAAGGCTCAAAGTTTATTTTAACCCACACATTCTCCTTGATGTTCTCCAGTCCTATATTCAGCTAATTCGACATAAGCGTTCACCTCTCAGAGGTTGAATGATAGGGGTGATGGTTCAAGAAACCACACGTTTTCGGAGTGGCAGTCACTCGCTTTTTCGTCTTTGGTGTCTGGAGTCACACGACTTGTTTTTTCGAGGATTTTTCTTTTGTAATCCTTTTCGCTTTTCTGCTTTTCATTCTTTTACTTGTTTTCTCCCTAACTTTTGCATGGACTAATTCTTTTGAATTTTCGATTTTGAAGTCCAGCGGGATACCCTCATTTTTGCCTAAGTTGCTTGTTTTCAAGATTCGACTTAGCGGGCTTCTTCTTTTGATTTTTTTTCTTTCTTTCTCTTTTTTTTTGAACAAATCGTGTGACACCGACTTGTCTGACTTGTTTGAAGGAGATTGCGACTGTTTCACTCCTTGGTCGGTAATGGATAACCACTGTATTTTTTTAGGCACGACCTCTAGAGGTGTGACTGATCCTCGAACGAGAACACTCCTTTTGCAATTTGGACGCTCGGTCAAATTAACTGACAGCTACCCTGCCCTAGGTTAAGATTGAGGGTTTTTTCGTTTTCAGAAAGAAACTCCTACTGCTAGGCTCAAAGGGATTAACAAGAGATTATCATTCTTATATCTCTGGTGTTTAGGAATTTGGAACAATGCATATACATCATCAGCAAGTTTTATTCAAAAGCATACAATCGGAAGCTTGCGCGTCTTTCAACTTTGTCATCCTCCCTCTGATTCCGCTTAAACAAGGGTTTGACATCAATAAAAGCATTGAGTGAACACAAATGGATTTAATTAAAAACCTGCATATTCATTTGATTATCATTATCAATCAAAAACAAACAAGTTTTACAAATGAAATTTGCACTTAAATAGATAAGAAACTACAAATGCAAAGAAATGACATGATAACAAGATTGCCAACTTCTGGGAACCGGGCTTTCAAATCTTGACTCGCTGCTGAGTCATCCCTCTTCAGAATTTCTCGTCAAAGTCAGTTTGATACTCTTTTGAACCCCTGCCCTCAATAAGTTCTTCCACCATAATAAATGTTGAACCCACATGGCTGGACGAAGGAGGATTGCTGATCTGGATACCCTGAGGTGTGATTGAGAACCTATTGGAGTCCAACAGAGTCTGAATCTTGCTTTTAAGCACCTTACAATCCTTGGTTGAATGCCCCTGTGCCCCAGCATGGTACTCATAACGGGCGTTGACATTAAAACCTGGTGGATACAGAGGAGTCTCTAGATTAACCTTCTTTGGCACTATCAAACCACCTCTGATCAGATCTGGAAACATCTGACTGTATGACATTAGCAACTGAGTGAAATTCCTTTCTGGCTTCTTTGGTCTTTTCCTGGCGTGCTGACGCGGCTGATGACGCTATGACCGTTGACTCTGGAGGGGAAATGATATATGATACAAAGACCCAAAAGATTTTTGACTCTGAATAGTTGAAACGTCCGAAGACTGAGTTTGGGGTATCAAGGACTCCTTTTGTTTAGGTACTTTCATCCTCAGGCTTGGCTTAGGAACAGGCAACAGTTGTTGGCATGGAGATTCTGAAATTACAGATTGCAAGACACACTTCTGACCTGATGCAGCTTTAGGGAAGAAAATCGAAACGTCCATCTCTTTTGTGTTGAATGGAATAAGACCACCTGATACGCTCACGTCGCCCGACGCGAATTCAACTGCCTTTGAATCCATTAAGTCTTGAACTTTGTGCTTAAAAGCTTTGCAGTTCTCCACATTATGCCCCCGTGCCCCAGAATGGAAATCACAATGGGAACTTGCATCATAGCCTGGTGGTAGCTCACCAATAAATGGAGACATAGTCCGAAGTTTAACCAATCGAATTTGAAGCAAGAGTTGCAACAACTGAGCATAAGTCATAGGGATCCGGTCAAAGATTTTGTCAGGCTGCTTCGACCTCTGAATACGCATCTTACTCTTATAATTGTTCCGGGCAACAGGAGGTAGCTGCTGACAGGGAAAATCTGGGACCTCAGGTCGTGCAGAAGATATTTGAGGCATATCACGCCTTGGGAGAGATTCCACGGGTAAGGGTGGAATAACCATTTCTGGTGTGGCTTCAGGTACATGATCGCCTTCCTTTCTCAACACATTTCTTATAACTTCTATGATCAGGCCCATCTGAGTCTTCAGTTGATGAACTTCCTCCATAAGCATTTTTTTATCCTGACATAAAGCTTGCATATCCACCATGAATTGTTCCATCAGGCTTCGGACTTCCCTCAACTCTGCTTGAATATGTTCCATAGCTTCGCGTTGATTTCCCCTTGTAGAGTAGTGATGAATTGCTTGGTTTTCAATCCTGAAACAAACTACAAAGCAGAAAAGGAGATAAGGTTAACGATTCTGGAGCACCTGTAATGCAAAATGAGAAATGATGCAGTATGCAAACATGTAAATATGCATTAGGGAAAATTTCCCCTCAATTCTAGTTCCACGAGAGCAGCAGAACAATGGAGAGCTAACAAATAAGCATAGATCCAACCCCTTATATATAAAGTGAGAGCCAAGAGTCAGATACAGAACACAACACTACAACAGTATAATGGAATCAAAGTGACCTCAACCAACAAGTCTGGTGATGGTCAAGATACAGCATAACAACAAACTGCAAAGAGAAAGTACAGTCAAGTACGACAGCGAGCCTGGAAATCCTCCAATAACTCCTTCTTATCTAGATGGTCTGGCTTAGTAATTAACCCTTGGATGAGCAACTCTCTCCAGCTAATGGTAGTCTGCAATCCCTGAGCATAATCCTCCCAGGCGTCTTCACCGAATGCTTCCTCAAGCTTAGACCTCTTCACATCTGCTCTTGCCTTATAGTCCTCCAACTTTGCAAGAGCTTCATTCAACTTGCAGTCACTTTCGCGTCAGCGTGAGGATTCAGCTTTAACTTTCTCATCCCTCACCTGGAGCTGAGCCTTCAACTTAGCAATTTGTTGTTGCAGTCTGTCCTCTCGCTCTTTGTTGTTAGTTAGAATGGCATTCTATTGGTCATTAAACTTTGAGATCTCTACATATGATATGTCTAGCTCTTTCTTCTTGGAACTAAGCACATCATTGACACTTAAGCACATCATTGACACTCTTCAAATCTAAACCCACACGCTCTCGAGCGCGAATCTCTTTAGTCAACTCTGTACCCAGCTTGTTCACCAATTCAATTTGCTTCTTGGATGAATGAGTTGGTTCACACCTCTCGCTTCTGAGCTGAATAATCTCTTTTTTCAATTCCTCATTTGCCTTACATAACTCCTCCTTCTCAGACCATAGATGATTATATCTCTGAATATCAACAGTAGCCGGGTCCTCAATCATCAAAAGATATAAAGGCTCACAAGGTAGAAAAGGCATCAACAACCTCTCAGCTCTCTCCTAAATCCAAGTCACATAAGGATCATAAGCTCTATTGTTGCTCTTACCCAAAGAAGCCTTCCCTCTATGGTGAATCTTGCTCTAAGCTTTCTCAACTCTGATCAGGGTCTCATTCTCAAGCAAACCAGTGAAATACGGAGATTCATGTATTTCTTCCTCCTTCGGAGGTTTCCTCAGAGCATAACCAAACTGCCTCACTGCAAGAGATGGGTTGTAGTTAATACCTCATATCCTTCCAATCAACAGGACGTTAGGAAAACCACCACAACTGTAGATAGTCTTTGTACCCAACTGATTTCTATCAAACCATATGATGTTCTTAGAGGTCAAGCCCATCAGTCTATCTAACCACTCTGAGGTATCTGCAATATCAACAAAAGGACCGGTCTTGGGAAGGTGACTCACAAACCATCTATATAAAAGAGGTACACAACAAGACACATTCTTCCCTCTCCGATTCTCATTATTGTAATGCACATAATGATACACATCTCCCAATAGTGTAGGCACAGGATTTCCCGAAGCAAAGATGTGGAAAGCATCCAAATCCACAAAGTCTGGAATATTCGGAAACAACATTATACCATATATGCACAGAGCTAATACGGCATTAAAAACAATCCAACAACCTTCTTCCGCAAAGTGTTGAGCTTTAACAACTAGGAAAGATAATGGAAATCTAGGCATCCCATTCCTTCTGATCAATCTTCCTTCTAACTCAGAAGCGTCCAGATGAAGGGCACTAGCCAACTTAGCCAAATCAGGTTCAGCTTCAGTATGATAAAAAGGCATCTGGTCCAGAATAGGAACTCCAAGCAGCATAGAGAACTCCTCTAAAGTAGGCATTAACACATAACCCAGAAAAGTGAAACACCTCAACTGTGGATCATAGAACTGAAGCAAGGTGTGAAGACCTTCCAACTCAAACACGGAGGCTTTGTAGACGTAACCCAGCAGCTTCCCATATGACTTCTTGAAATCTTCCATTACAGCATGATCAACAACAGAGATCAAACTGAGCAGAGACCCTATGTCAGGAGTAGGAAAATTGTATACAACAGTCTTCTTCAAACTAGGCTCCATGTCAGAAAGGAATAACTCACTAGAATCGAGAGGAAAATATACACATGCAACATAAATACATGTCAATGTTAAATGCAAATGGAAATGCAAATGCAACCGGGGATTAAGATTGTTCTGCTGTTGACTGAGAAGAACCAACACTTCGCTTCGGCGAGGATATAACACATCACTGATATAAGGACCCACTGTATCAAGATCAACAGTTCACACTGACGAGACAACCGGGTAGGTTGAAGGTCAAAGTTTCCTGCATAACCCTCCCCACTCACAGGTATGAACCTGTCTCAGATAAGGTCTGGCATCCTGTGCGGTCGTCAGCGTCATAAACTTTCGAGAAACGATGATACGTTCACCATTTCTGGTTTAGCATCATAGTCTAACGAAACGGCCTCACTTAGCTGACTCCCAAGTGATATGTCTCCATAGTCGACAGTTTTCAGATCCAACATCCCGGTCCTGACCAGCAGGATGCGATGTCTTCAAAGAAAACCGCGTCCAAATGCGAATTTCATGAGGACTAGTGCATGCTAAACATACAGATCCATCATTACTCTCCACTCTAATGTTATGGTTATACTCAAGCCTGAGTTTTGGCTTATCACTCAATGGAACATTCCCACCCAACAGCATAGCAACAATGATATATAACAATGCTGGAAAATAAAATGCAAATGTAATACTGTACAAATGTAGCACATATACTCATATGTACACACCCAAAGATAAAACACACAAGCACTAGGATTGACTCGCATAGGGGATGGGAAAAGTCCCCAGTAGAGTCGCAAGCTATCGCAACTGTGAAAACACCCGGCGAAAAAATAGAAGAGTAGCCACCGCTCGTTATTTATCCCAAAGAGAGGGAAAGGAAATGATCAAAGAAAACCTGAAGAAAAAGGAAAACACAAGATCATTGCAACCAAATCTTGGGTTCGGGAGTCGGTTACGCAAGGGGGAGGTATTAACACCCCTCATGTCCGTCGTACTCGACGGGATCCATGCTTGTTGTCTAATCAAAGGGTGTTAATCTATCTAAGCTACATGCCACAAGGACAAAAGAAAAGAAAAGAGACTCGATAGAGCATCGCCGCTTTATGCCTACGTATGCCGAGTAGGGTTAAACCTTAGTTCCAGCAGTTAGGGATGATGCCTATTTGCGATAGAACCAAGAGTTAACAACACTCTTTTTATGAAAATGGATTTCAATTAATCCCGAAGGATAAAAAAGTTTGATGTTTGATTTTGAGTCTTTTATGAAGAAGAAGTGAATTGAATTGTGTTTGTAATTCATGTTGCACTAAAGACTATGACTTAGGAGCGAATACGTCGCATATCATCCAAAAGACATACGCTAAACACTCTAGACGGTATGAGAGAAGGCCCCCCAATCATCATTTCCCAAATGCTTAAGGCTTGTAGTGCACATCATTTATTATCCTTTATTAGATGTTTTGAAGAAGTTTTGAGATGAGAAGAGAGAAGACACAACTAAGGGGAAACTAACTCAACCCTAATGTTATCATGCAATATGCTCCTATGATTGAGATTAAAAGGGAAAAATCTACCCTAATGTTAGCATGCTTGGATTGAACACTTAATGTCTCTCCTACTCCTCAAAGGGACTAGGAATCCTAAGGGATCATGGCAAAAGAAACCAAGAAGGCACAAGATAAATCAATCACAAATGAACAGGAATAAGGGATGCAAACATGAAATGTAACACAAAGAAAAGAGGGAGGAAAAAGTGTGGGGCAGGAACCACCACAAGCACATCTCAACCTCTTTAATGCAAGCAAATAGATGCAAAACAAAACAAAATGCAAGCAAAAAGATGAACATTCATCACTTTGAACAACAACTACAAAAGTATGCATTCAAGTGGAAATCGAACAACGCGTGTCAAAGAATCATGATTAAACAATCAAGAACAGCAACACAATATCCAAAACATCTCACTCAAATGCATCATACTGATCCATGAAGATTCAAAGTGAAATGATACCCAAAACAAGCTCAAAAATAGCAAATATGACCTTCTGGTTCAGTGTTTATCGTTTAACACATATGGTTAACCGATTAACCAGTTAAAAATGTTTAAAAATTTGAAAATTCGCACTGGTTAATCGATTAACCAGTTCGCACTGCAACTGGTTAACCGATTAACACTGTACCAAAAGCAAAAAACAGCAGCTCAAAAGCACTTTTCAGCAATTAATCACTTCTCCAATAATTTAGCTGATCACATAATCAATTATGCACGAAATTAAACCAGAAAACAGTGATCCAATCAACATGTAAACACATTAAACAACAAGATCACAAATCATATGGATCAAATCAACCAAAAGTCAATCAAAAATGAAGATCCATATCGAATATCCAAAATACGCTCAAAATAGCAATGGATCTAGAATTTCCAACCTACAAAGCGGAGAATTGCTTTGGTAATTGTTGATTCAACTTCAATTGAGCATATCCAAGCAAGAAATCCAGAAATCCTTCAAGATCCAAGTGATTACTTGTAGTAGAAATGAAGATCCACCAAAATTAAGCAAGAATTATCCATATAAGCTCCTCTAGATCAACTTCAGAATTCAGATCTACAATGGCACGGAATTTGAATGGAGAATTGGAGATGATAAGGATGAAGGATGAAGGTTTGAGCTCTAGAATTCCATGATTCCAATGGAGAATCAAAGAATTCAAGGTGAGAAGAGCTTTAGTGGAGTTTGGGAGATGGAAAAGTTGAGAGCACACTTCAAGAGTGTATGAATTTTGAAAATGAAATGGAATTATGAGGATTGTGTGTGTGAGGTTTGGAGTAAATCATTTAAATATGCTCTTGGTTAGGATCCAAATGTGGTTTGGAGTGTGGTTTGTGAAAATTGGAATGAGATTAGGAATGGGAAATTGGAGGGAACTTGAATTAATTTAAAAACTAATCAAAATTCGAAATGGTTCTAGGGCCTTCCTTTGGTGTAAAATCAACTTCACAAGTGATTAAAATGGACCCCTAAGTGGCTATCTCTTGAAAATTCACGTGCAGAGGCAAAATTTGCCTTGGTTAATCGGTTAACCTTATGGGTTAATCGATTAACACCTTCAAAAATTCAAATTTGACCTGATTTTGACTTGGTTAATCGGTTAACACCTTAAAAATTTGAATTTTGGCGCCTTTTGGAGGGAAATCTGCACATTTGCCTGTTTTTATCCGTTCTAAGCCCTGTTCAGCCTTTGAAACTTGCTTTTGAGTATCACAATTTTGAGAATGCCTGAGATAACCTGAATGTTGCCTCCTGAGCTACAAATAACCTGCAAAATAAAATAAAATCGATCGCTCGATCGTCGGGCAAAATAAATGCCAAATCTTCTGATGCTCGCTGTTTAGACTCATGCACTAAAGAGAGACCTGAGCCACAAGAAAAACCTTGATCCCCGGCCTCGAGAACAAATGTTATGATATGCAAAAATGCAAAGAAACATAAGCCAAGTACAAGAAACGGTTGGTCAAATTTTGGGGTACAATACATTGGCAACATCAGAATCTGAGGTTTGTAAGATCCTTCTGAGTCTAGTAATTTAAGATTGAGGTCTGTAAGCTCCTCCTTATAACTATTTTTAAGAAAGCTAAAATATGTTTCCCAGGTAACATAACTAAAATAACATAAATTTAAATAACAGAAATTTAAAATAGGCAATATGTACAAACTGAATGAGTTCAGTTTTTTTATTAAAAATAAAAAAATAAAAAAAAGAATTAAAGTCATAAATGTGTAGTAGAGCATCATTAAGGATTATACAGTGCACGTTAAATATTTATTAGTCGTAATAGTTCCAAGAATCAAGCAAAGGATTTTATTCCAATGTTTAGGTTACCTATAATCCATTATAAAAGTAGCCGAAACCAAGATCATTTTCATCAACACCCATCAAAACATCATGGAGTTCTTAGATGAGAACGGAAAAATCTTTGTTGTGACAGAGGTCACAGAGAACTCTACAAGTCTAAAAACCCAAGATCTTCAGAAGCCAGTGGTTTCTGAAGCATCTGCAACCGAGCTTGTATCCTCTACATTGAACACTTCAGACGAGACTTCGTCCTCAGCACCTCAAAGACCAACAGAAGCAGATCCGTCGATTGTTGTTTTAAAGCCAAGAAGAAATCCATCAATTGTTATTTTGATCATTTTACATTATGCAGTCGTACAATCATTTTATTTTCCCTTTAGATTTTCTGACAAAAGCATTAATAATTAAGGAGATGAACCGAAACAATAGTTAGTTTGTTAATAATAAAATTACAGTTGTTAAGAGGATCTTAATAGGTCAGAATACTAGACATTATTTCCAAGAGTCATTACTTAAAAATTAATTTCACTTAATCAATATTAAAACAATGAATGCTCAAGCTAATGAATGTAATGATTCTATAAAAATCCTTAACAGACTCACTTTTAAAATCACTTAATATTCTGAATACAAAGATGTATAAACAAAAACAAATTTGGGTTCCAAAGAGAAATTTCATAAAGACAGTCATGCTAAATGTAGCAGCTCAAACAAACAAGAGTAATGCAGCAACTGAAGGATCTACAAGCAGTCACATAACTTCAGAAGTACATACATCTTTAGCAACCTTCGTTGAGACACAAAGAAGAAAAAAACTTCTAGGTCAAAACGCAGAAACCAACTGAGAAAGGAGGTTGTAGAGTTTGCAAAGGAAGAATGATAAGATTAATTAGACAATCTAGATATGTTGGATGATCCTAGGGAATACCTTAGGGAAAATTCAAATGCCTAGAAAGTTTTAACAATTTGTAACATCTTCCATTTTAATGAGAATGTTGCATGTTTTGAGTTTTTAATCCTGTTTAATTTATCCTCTTGAGAAACAATATATATATATATATATATATATATATATATATATATATATATATATATATATATATATATATATATATATATATATATATATATATATATATATATATATATATATATATATATATATAAGACTCACAAGAGCATGAACAAAATTGGATAACAAGATTGCTTAATACACGAAGTTTTAACAAATACAAGGCATATATTTCCAAAAGTCTAACATCAGAAACTCTTATAGATAGTTTCAAACTTTTCTCTCCAAATTTTAGAAAAATCATCCTGTGAACTTATGATAACTCCCTATTAGACCAATAGTTCTAAAAAAATTCGTCCATAATTGTTGCGGTGGAAATAGGATATCAAATTATTAATTAATTTGAATCGCAATTCAATTCACAACCGCTCTTTGATTTATCCGAAGGAAAAGGTCAAAAGAGGGAAAAACCTATTTTTGCATTGTAAACACAACGCGGGGAAAGATCTAGGGTTCGGGGGTTGGTTAAATTTAGGGAAGGTATTAGCACCCTAAACTTCTGTAGTACTCTACAGGAACCTTTTGTTCAGATGTTTACTATTTGTTTTATTTATTTGCTTAAGGTATATGTACAAAGGGATTAAAAGTGAGAAAATAAACCTAAGGGGTTAATTCTAAGTTTACTCGGCAAGACATCGCATCTTGTGCCTACGTATCCTTACGGGAGTGGAATCAGAGTAATCGTAGTTCCCCTCAAAAGGGAGGTTAGAGACTTCTTGACTGTGGTCAAGGTCTCAAGGGGAATAAACGCATCTTAAGGACACGCTTACGTGGAGTGTAGAAACTCCAAATCTCTACGTTGAATTGTTAAGTTGTAAGTAGGGTTAGGTTAGGGATTCCACGGCGGGAAACCCTAAAATGAGCGCGGCGGCTCCTTGACCTAATGCTAGGGGTAAAATTGTAATTTTTGCCTGCGGCGAGACATTTGTGAAAATTAGGGTTTGTAAGGGTTTGAAGTTGAGGACTATTGACACGGCGGTCAAATGGCTAAGCCTAACCTTCGGATGTGTGTAGTGTGACAGAATAACGGTAAAGGCGTGAGATAATTGAATCATGCAAACAGAGAGATAACGTCCTAATTTAACCATGCAAGCGGAAATTTAAAGGCAGAATTTAAAGAGCGATTGTTAAGTTCGCGAGGTTACATGAGAGGAGCAGTTACAATATGGTAATGACATTTGAATTGAACAATAATAAAATAAAATAAATAACGGTAAACGCAATAAACTGCAAAACGAACAAACAACGTTAGTGGGCGAAAACGAACAATGGTCAGAAAGATTGTGAAACGAAAGCGCGAAGTTTTGAGATTTTTATTGTTTATTTTTGACATAAGAAAAGGGTTTTCAATTTTTAAATTTTAAGGAAAAAGCTTTAATATATAAAGGTTAAATTTAATTTTTTTCAAAAACAGCTTAGTTTAATTATAAAAAAAATTTATCTTACAAGGTTTTAAATTTTATTTTATTTTTTAAAAAAAGGGTAGTTTGTTATTTATTAATAAAAAAACAAGGTTTTAATTAAAAAAATTTATTATTAATTTTGAAAAAAGGTTTTATTGTTGTTTGTTTTGAAAACACTTTTAATATTTAATTGGAAAAATAGTGCTAATTATAAAAATAGAAAAATAAAATATAAAACAAAGGGGGTTGGGCCGGTAATCACCTCCGGACCCAACCCGGTTGGTGTAAATGTAATCAAAAGAAACATCTAGGGTTCCAAAACCCTAATATCCCCGCGGCGCCGTTTCTTCAATTCCTCTTCTTCTTTCTCGCTGCGATTCTCTTCGTTCATGTTCTGTCCCTTCATTTTCGATGGCTTTCTCTCATTCTCCATGATGAAACCCTAAAATCATTCATAAAACATTAGATACATGGGTGCATGAATATTCCTCGCTTACGTTTTGGGTTGTGGTGACGGTGATTGACGTATAAGGAGGCGATGATGGTGAACTGAGCCTCTAGGGAAGGTTTGCCCGTCGTGGATGGAGGCGGCGTCGGTGGACCTTCCTCAACCTCTCGGTTCGCGCTCTGATGATTACCTTTGATGAAACCCTTCTCCTCTTTCTCTCTCGCGGCCGCTAGCGTTTCGCGATTCGTCCTCTTCGCCGCTTTCTGGTGTTCTCCGCCGTTTCCTCTCCAATTAGGGTTTCACACCAGCCTTTTATATCTTTTCTTTGACTCTCTTTTGGGCCTTTGGACTTGAGTCTGATTCTCGTTATTATTGTGATAACCTGAGATTTGGATTTGATTGAGATTTCACTTGATATTGATTGGATTTTTCTGATACGATTTGGTTTGTTGCAGATTTGATTGCATTTGGGGAACTGATATATTTGGATATTCGTTTCTGATATGATTTGGTTTTATTGATACAATCCAGTTTTGTCATGTATCTGGGTATCCAATTTGACTTGTGCTTCTGGATTTGCGGAACGGTTCAGATTTGGACTTGTTTTCCGTTGTTCGCCTTTGGTATTGGTGGTTGACGAAGCTCTGTTGCTTCTAATACGAGATTGCACTCTTTTCTGATATGGCTTGGCCTCGGTTCTCATTAATTTTCTTTTTCTTCTTTCAGAGTTGGTGCTAACACTTTGGTCGAATCGAATGTCGATGAGGGGTATACGGCAATGATGATGCTCTGTCTGAGCCTGATGAGGGAATCGATGATGTCGCGGTTGCCTTTAACCATGTTTCGACAGTTGCTTTTGATAGTCTCTGCTGTGTTCTTCGCTTGTTCATTCACGGCTGTTTGAATTTGGTTCAGAATAGGATTTTTGGGCTTGTAAACTGATGTAGTTCTGATATTGGTTTGATCTCTGGTTATTCATGCCTTGCTGCTGCATTTTCTGGTTTTTCTATGTTAGCGGCTGGTACACTTACTTGCCGGGGCAGTGATGTCCTGAACTGAGCCCTCCGTCTTGCCTTTAGACTTTCCAGTTTGATTGTGACTTGCACCCTTGGTTGAGGCTTACTTTGAACTGATGCGTGAGCATGATTATGGACCTATCTTGCTTTTTCTGGTATGATTTGTGTTGTTTCTGTGATTTGTCTGATGCAGTTTGGTTTGTATTCTGAGCCTTTTGTGGCAGATTTGTTTGACTTGGTTCTTTCTTGTTGAACTAGTTTCACTGTTATGAATTTCTTGTTTGATTTAGAGCTGATGCAGGTGTAAAATTCGGTTCTTAGTCAGTGATGGATTTCTTTGAAAACTCTGATACTGTTTTGATGCTTGCATTTCAGGTGTTGACAAACTTTGAACACAAAGTGGCTCATACCCGTCGGCATCCGGGTTTAGGACCAAATTGATTGTGCTGCTTCACCCTTGTATCAGTCTTGGAAACCAAATGGGATTTACTTGATGAATGGTGCTATATTTACTTGATTTTGAAACGAATCCAATTACGGCAAAAAACGAATCAGTCCCGCTTCTTTTATCTCTTTCTCTCTCGGTTGCCCCTTAGATAAGAAACAGTAGCCACTTGATCTGACGCAGATGGTTCAGATTGGTAACGGGGGTAGGATGCGGCTTCGGTCGTGCCACTCCCGGCACTCGATGATGACATTGTTCTGAGAGTGTCAAAAATAACTTCTAACCCTTTCTTGCTTCTGTTTGTTTCTCTGTTCTTTTGCAGGTGATCGAGAATTTCGTGGAGCACTCAAGGGAAGGATATCATGAAGAAGCCTTAGGAGTTTTTAGGATTTAGGATTTTCTTGGAATAGATACTCCATGTAAAAATGTAATCCTTTTGTAAATGAATGGATTGAATTCAAAAGTTGTCTTGGTCCATTCCATTTGTAAATCAAATATTTATGAAATGAAATTCAACAATATTTATTCACTTCTCAAACGCCATCTATGAATGATCAACTCATTTCCCCGAATATTTGAATTTACTTCCTAATTATAAAGTATAAATATTCGCGAATGATATTCACAAATATTAAACTTTCACTTCCTTTTCCGTATTAGACAGTATTATGAACGATACTCACCATCTTTGTATCATTTGACCATTTTAACCGCAACCTGATTAACTCCAAATAAATTCAAAATAATCTCACTTATTGTATGTCCGAAATGCTTTACTGATGAGCACAAAAACTGCTCAAACGGTCTTAGAACGAAACATGGGCCACGGATGGCCCACATTCAAATATGCTTCTGACCAATTTTCCAGTAATAATGACGCCTTGATATAATCAAACCATGTGATAAATAAATGCCTCAAAAATAGTGTCTCAAGTGTCTCAAAGCTTAGTAACAGCCCGTCTTCAAAGAATTAGCGGAATCCACGTAAAATGATCAAAATACCCCTGGAACCAATCCTGCAAAACAAACACCTCCATGACTTGATAGTGGTTAGCGGATGCACAGATGAGATGCTATGCGAAATGACTGACTAAATATAAGGGTAAAATTTGGGGTATTACAGTTGCCCCTATTTAAATAGCTACACCGGATGATTTGAGTGGCGGAGACTCGAGGAATCATGGTGGAGGGATTTAAATATAGATAACCGAAAATTTTACCCTTATATGTGGCGATATGCGATGTTATGGGCAAAACAAAAGCAGACTAATGCGGATAATGCCATGAATATGATATGATGCGTAAGATGGAATGATGAGTGCGAAAATGCTGACGAATACGACGACACAGGGATAAACGCTACGAGAAGAACACACTGGGGAAAACGACGCGCTGGGACACAGTACAACACTGGGGAATTCTAAAATGATGGTCAACGGGTGCGAACACGACCAATTGTCATTTTTAGAAATGGAACGAGATTCTCAAATGGAGATGGCACCTATGAGACGGCCTCCACTGGGGAATCTAAAAGTAAAACTGGATCATGTACGACTGCAAGATCGATTACAGAATGCTGGAGCATTGAGTAAAGAATAACATCCAAGCTTCTGTAAACTATCTCTCGTGACAGGATCAAACGGGCCTTTCGGAACTCCGTAGCAAATATACAGGGTAAGAAACCGGCTGTATTCCAAAATAAATGGACTTAAAGTGGTTAGAACATGATCCTAAATGGAGATGGTGCCTACGAGATGGCCTCCACTTGGGAATGTCTAACAATAAGACTGGATCTACACGATTGCAAGATCAATTATAGAATGCTGGAGCATTGAGCAAAGAATAACATCCAAGCTTCCATAAACTATCCTTCGTGATGGGATCAAATGGACTTTTCGGAAATCCGTATCAAATATACAGGGTAAAGACCGGCTGTATGCCACAATAAATGGACTTTGATAGGAAATGCCCTGATAAGCTTCTCGAGGGAGAACTGTCACTTATCGTTGGAAGGGGCTTACATGCCAAAATGGATAAGCACTCAAATAAAGAGGATGCTGCTTATCTGATATATAAATCTTCTCATATTTAAGGTCGGCGCTTGGAATACGATTCTGATTCTTCTTTTACTAAAGGGTAAATGAACTTCTTCATACCTCAAGATCTGTGCTCTCC
This sequence comes from Lathyrus sativus, assembly GCA_963859935.3. Taxonomy (NCBI): domain Eukaryota; kingdom Viridiplantae; phylum Streptophyta; class Magnoliopsida; order Fabales; family Fabaceae; genus Lathyrus; species Lathyrus sativus. The sequence goes on along the minus strand of OZ012741.1, from coordinate 651,893,921 downwards.
TGAATATGATTCCGCTCCTTCTTTTACTAAAGGGTAAATGAACTTCCTCATACTTCAAGATCTGTGCTCTCCTGAATATGATTTTGCTCCTTCTTTTACTAAAGGGTAAATGAACTTCTTCATACTTCAAGATCTGTGCTCTCTTGAATATGATTCAGTTCAAACCTCCCCGTGCTTCAAGACGACAAGGAAAATGGAAGCCCAACTGCTCGATAGAGATGGCCATCTGTTGTAAGTCATAACGAAGATAGGATCAGCTCCTCGGGCGAGAAATGTCGCTTATTTTGCGAGAGTGGCAATAATAAGCTTCTCATGTAAGAACTGCTTGTAGAGGTGATAACAGATGATGATAAGCTTCTCGGCGGAGAACTGTTGCATACCGTTGCTGAAGAATGTTACGATAAGCTTCTTAACCGAGAACTGTTGCTGATCGATTGTGATAAGCTTCTCTTGTGAGAACTGTTGCTGATCGATGATAGGCTTCTCAGGTGAGAACAGTTGCATACCGATGCTGTAAGATGTAAGATTGTTATATCGATAGGCTTCTCAGGCGAGAACAGTTGCATACCGATGCTGTAAGACGTACTGATAGGTTTTCCAGGCGTGAACTGGTGTGAATCTGTAAAGGATTGGGATTGATTTTCTTGATAGATAGTGCAAAATAACTGCACATCCGGGTACAGTGATAAATTTTAAACGGTGCAAAATAAATGCACGTACGGTTGGGCTCAACGACCGACAAGACCGAGATTCAATCTAGGATCGAGCTAGAAAGAAAAAATGGCAATCAAGACTCCATCGAGGGAATGAACTCGAAGGGTAAATATCTTATCCTGGTGAGGAAAGATAGCTGAAGTAACCGTCATCCACGAGGATCGAGCTCTGTGGGGAAACTGGAAACACATATGTATTTTATGCTTAGGGCTGACAATCTATTTGGAGAGAATGGACCAACCCAGTTACTCGGCGGTAACGACCAATGATGGTGAAACACAATGAACCTGTGAATGCTAACGCATGTGTTACGGCATATGTAAATATGAATGTATGTTAATGTCTATGTAAATGAGTATGTGAAATGACTATATGAAATAGGCATGTGATGTTTATGCCCCTGCGTATGCTGACGAAACAGACTAGAGACGGGACGAGAGATGAAATAAACATCTCGACGGAGATACCCTGCGTTCTCTGCAACCAATACGTCAATCATGGATGAGAAGGATCAATGGTAGAGCCAAATCTGGTTTTAAAGTTCTGAATTCTCTGGGGGAGAAAGTAATCTGCTTGGGTGCACAGTATCACGTCTTCACATGGGGAGAAGAACCTGAGGGACACTTTCGAGTTACCCAAGAAAAAAATTGTCAGCTTATAGTCTCGCTGGGGACTGTGTCAGAGCAATGGTTTTAAAAGTGTTTCTGCAACAATGGGATTTTTTCGAGGAGTGAAGAGACCCTTCAGAAATTTCCACTAGTCAAAGTAATTTTTTATATTTTTCAATTGCGCTTTCGAAGAACAGTTTTAAAAGTTTTCAAAGCACCTTTCATTTTCAAAATTTAAGAATAAATGGCATTTTGCATAACAATAGAAACAAGAGTAATGCACCAAGGAATTTAAGTAATAAAATGGTATCTTTTATTAAAGGATGGCAGCTTGCTGAGGGCATAGCTCCACAGATGATTATGCTTTGAAATTGGCAACATGGGAAAAGGTTACATTGAATCCAACGACACCTACTGACACTAATAACTAAGACTAATCCAGAATCTTGCTTTGGACGAGGATGAACGAACTGGAAAATGGATCTCATGCGGAAAGTGTGTCCGCGATGATTGGTGTTTTCTGATGCAATGAAATGCCTTCGTCCCTAACTTTTGCCTGGACCGCCCTTTCGGGTTTTCAATCCACCGGGACGCTCTGTTTTGCCTAAGTCGCCCTTTCGGGTTTTCAACTTAGCGAGCTTTTTATTATTATTACTTTTTCTAACCCTTACTTTTGCCTAAGTCGCCTTTTGCAGGTTTTCGACTTAGCGAGTTTTTAGGCATAATATTTTCGGACTGCATCAGAATTCACGGGATGTGCAAGCTCTTCACCATCCATTGTTGTAAGTATCAGAGACCCTCCGGAGAAAACAGTCTTTACAACAAATGGGCCTTCATAATTGGGCATCCACTTTCCACGCATGTCTTTTTGCACTGGCAAGATCTTTTTGAGTACGAGCTCTCCTTGACGGAACTCACGGATACGAATCTTCTTATCAAATGCTCTTTTCATCCGTTTCTGATATGATTGCCCATGGCACATAGCTGTCATGCGTTTCTCGTCAATGAGATTCAACTGATCCAGTCTGTCTTGAACCCATTCAGCTTCCTCAAGTTCAGCTTCCATCAACACCCTTAAAGAAGGTATCTTTACTTCGATGGGGAGTACGACGTCCATTCCATACACCAATGAGAAAGGTGTTGCCCCTGTCGAAGTTCGCACTGAGGTCCTGTATCCATGCAAAGCAAACGGTAACATCTCATGCCAATCTTTGTAAGTCACGACCATCTTTTGCAGGATTTTCTTGATATTCTTATTCGCAGCTTCAACGGCCCCATTCATCTTAGGACGGTACGGAGAAGAATTGTGATGCGTGATCTTGAAACTGTTACACAACTCCTTCATAGTCTTGTTATTCAGATTGGTGCCATTGTCGGTTATTATCCGACTTGGAATTCCATAACGGCAGATAATTTCTTTCCTGATGAAGCGGGAAACCACTTGCTTAGTCACGTTGGTGTAGGAAACAGCCTCTACCCACTTGGTGAAATAATCAATAGCAACAAGGATAAAACGATGACCATTAGAAGCCTTCGGCTCGATTGCCCCGATCATGTCAATGCCCCACATTGAGAACGGCCATGGTGAAGACAAAACATTCAACGGCGATGGAGGTACATGCATTTTATCAGCGTAAATTTGGCACTTATGGCATTTTCTAGCGTATTGGATGCAGTCAGCTTCCATAGTTAACCAATAATATCCAGCCCTTAACATCTTCTTGGACATAGTATAGCCGTTGGCATGAGTTCCGAAGGTCCCCTCGTGAATCTATTGCAGTAACATGTCCGCTTCCCGTTTATCAACACATCTGAGCAAAACCATGTCGTGATTTCTTTTGTATAACACACCATTACTGATAAAGAATTTAGAAGCCAGTCTTCTCAACGTTTTCTTGTCCAGACCGGTAGCACCATCGGGATACTCTTGCTTGACTAGATAGTTCTTGATGTCATGAAACCAAGGCTTTTCATCCATCTCATCCTCTTCAACTACTTGACAATAAGCGGGCTCAACTTTGCATTCAATATGAATAAGAGGTGCTTCATTAACGAATTTGACTTTCCACATGGATGCTAACATGGCTAAAGCATCAGCAACGTGATTCTCAGATCTAGGGACATGCTCGAACTTTATCTCGTCGAAATACTTAATCAGCTCGACAATGTAGTCCTTGTAAGGGATTAACTTCTCATTCTTTGTTTCCCATTTGCCTTGTACCTGGTAGATAACCAAGGCTGAGTCACCACTTACTTTGAGAAGTTTGATTCGGAGGTGAATTGCTGCTTCGAGGCCTAGAATACATGCTTCATACTCTGCGACGTTATTACTACACTCAAAGTCTAACCTTGCTGTAAACGGAGTGAATCCACCTTTTGGGTTCATCAAAACGGCGCCTATACCATGCCCATTGAAATTCGAGGAACCATCAAACATCATCCTCCACCAAAGACCTGGTTCTGGACCTTCGCTCGGATCTGGCTCTTCACAATCTCTCTTGATCAACAAAATATCCTCATCAGGAAAGTCAAACTTAAGAGGTTCATAATCTCCAACTGGCTGATCTGCAAGATAATCCGATAAGATACTACCTTTAATTGCTTTCTGGGGTACGTATTGGATGTCATATTCGGATAACAACATGTGCCAACGGGCTAGCCTCCCAGTTTGAGCGGGTTTTTCAAGAATATACTTGATCGGATCCATTTTAGAAATCAACAATGTGGTATGACAGACCATATATTGCCGAAGGCGCCTAGCGGCCCATGCCAACGTACAACAAGTCTTCTCCAATAGTGAATATCTGTTTTCACAGTCGGTAAACTTCTTGCTCAGATAATAAATTGCATGTTCCTTTCTTCCAGTCTCATCATGTTGCCCGAGCACACAACCCATAGACTTCTCAAGAACAGTGAGGTACATAAACAACGGTCTTCCGGGTACGGGAGGAATCAGAATAGGGGGGTCTTGCAAATAATTCTTAATTTTCTCAAACGCTTTCTGACAATCAGGGTTCCATTCAACCGTCTGCCCCTTACAAAGCAATTTGAATATCGGTTCACAAGTAGCGGTCATGTTAGAGATAAACCTGGAAATATAATTCAAACGCCCCAGAAAACCTCTAACTTGTGTCTCGGTTTGCGGAGCTGGCATATCTTGAATGGCTCGGACTTTGTCAGGATCTACCTCAATCCCTCTTTGACTAACAATAAAACCAAGCAATTTTCCAGATCTGACACCGAAGGTACATTTAGCAGGATTCAACTTCAACTGGTACTTCCTGAGTCGTTCAAACAACTTCACCAGATGGTCTAGATGTTCCTCTTCACTCTGAGATTTGGCTATCATATCGTCCACATACACCTTGATCTCTTTGTGCATCATATCATGAAAAAGAGTTGTCATAGCGCGTTGGTAAGTTGCCCCTGCGTTCTTCAGACCGAAGGGCATGACTTTGTAGCAAAAGGTCCCCCAAGGAGTAATGAAAGTAGTCTTCTCTCGATCATCGGGATCCATTTTGATCTGATTATAGCCAGAGAAACCATCCATAAATGAGAACAACGCAAAACTGGTTGTATTGTCTACAAGTGTATCAATATGTGGCAGAGGGAAGTCATCTTTCGGACTTGCTTTGTTCAGATCCCTGTAATCCACACACATCCTAACTTTACCGTCTTTCTTGGGCACCGACACTATATTAGCAACCCAATCTGGATATTTTGCAACTGCCAAGAAACCTGCATCCAACTGTTTTTTAACCTCATCTCGAATCTTCAAAGCCATGTCGGGTCTCGTTCTTCGAAGCTTTTGTTTGATAGGTGGACAATCTGGCTTAAGTGGCAACTTGTGAACAACAATATCTGTGTCTAGACCAGGCATGTCTTGATACGACCACGCAAACACATCAATATATTCTTTTAACAACTCAATCAACCTCTACTTAACCTCTGTCCCAAGCCTTGCACCAATCTTGACCTCTTTCTTGTTTTCATCTGTAGTAAGATTAATTAAGTCCACCTGCTCTTTATGCGGTTGAAGCTCCGTGTACTCGTACTCAATCAATTTTGTCAGTTCAGAGGGTACTTCAAAATCTTCTTCACCCTCGTCTTCAGCTTGATTGATGGGTGCATCCTAGTCAGGAGTGTCAATAAAGTCATTGGATCCAACAAGGTTTGCGATGTCTCTGCATGATGGAAGGCTTACTTAATTAAGATGCTCGAAGATATGTAAGATAAGAAATGAAATGCTTTTTTTTTTTTTTTTTTTGAAAAAGATTGCCAACTTCATTTTTTTAAGGTGAAAACGAAAAACGCAAATGAACCAAATTGGAATTGAACAAAATGCCTTTATTAATATCCTTTTAAAAGTGAAAGGTGGCCCAACAAAAGCGACCCTATAGCCTTGGGCAGAGCTACGGATTTTTTATTTGAAAACGTAAGTGAAAATGCTAAAAATTACTTTGATAATGGAAAAATAACAGGGATCTCTACGGCCTCCCAGTTTTTCAAAGCTGCATCACCCTTAAACACCAGGTTGCTCAGATCTTCCTCTTCCTCACAGTCGCTGACGGCATTGACTTGGAAGCCTCCGCTGACAAATACCTCTTGGATAACCTTCGGACGCCCTTCGACAGTTGTGGCAGCTCCATTCTGAGTTGGTTTGTAACCCAACCCAAAGCGATCAGCCTTGGTCTTGACATCAATTACCTCTCCCCAACCTTCTGGAATGCCCCTGTCAATTGTTGATTTGGTACTCTTCAGAGATGCAAAAGATGGATTACCCTGGCCCATTGTCTCTTCGACTTCTAATAGAACAGCATTGGCGATCTCGAGTGCTTGAAAGGAGATTTCCAAAGCATTCTCATCGGCCTCGATGTAACGGAAAGAAGACAGGTTACTGACCATCAGATCCTCCTCACCGTGTATAATAACTAACTTTTCATCGATCACGAACTTCATCTTTTGATGTAGCGTTGAGGTTACTGCCCCAGCGGCATGAATCCACGGCCTTCCAAGTAAGCAGCTGTAGTTGGGATTAATGTCTATGACTTGAAACGTGATATTAAAAACTTGCGGACCAATCAGGATGGGAAGTTCAACCTCTCCCATTACCGACCGGCGAGAACCATCGAAAGCCTTGACGATCAAGGGAGTAGGTTTCAACACAGTCTCTTTGAAAACCAACTTATCAAGAACCCTCTTGGGTAGAACATTCAAGGAAGAACCGGTGTCCACTAGTACTCTTGCTAAATTGTCCTCCTGACATTTCACTGATATATGTAAAGCACGATTATGATTCGGACCCTCCTTTGGTAACTCTTCGTTGCTGAAACTAAGAGTGTTGCATGCGGTCAGATTGGCAATCACACTATCAAACCGACTGGTGCTGATATCTTGATCCACATGTGCTTGAGTCAAAACTTTCTACAAGGCCGTCCTATGAGCGGGTGAACTCATCAACAGAGATAAGATCGAAATCTTGGAAGGAGTTTGATGAAGTTGATCGATAACTTTATAGTCACTTTTCTTGATGATCCTCAAAAACTCAACATCTTCATCATTCGTAACAGCTCCCTTACCTTTGTCTTTGACAGGCACTGGGATATTAGTTGTGTCCTTAGGTGGAACCTCATTGAAACGGGGAGTATACACACGGCCACTGCGAGTCATCCTGCTTGCCTCTGCGATATTAGTCACCGTGTCCTTAACCTCTTCATTTGGAATAACCTTCCCAGACTCCTTATCAATCATCGTCACGTCATATTTCCAAGGTACAGCTTTAGGATCATTAAAAGGAAACGGACTTGGTTTTCGAATAATTATAGACTTAGGCTGCTTCGTCTCAGGGATAAACGACTTTGGTATATCGAACATGGGGTTGGCAGAACTTGCCCCTGACAGATTAAACACTGGTACTTTACCTTTTGATTCAGGCTGATGGAAGACAGGCTCAACCACAGCGACTTCATCCTTCTTGGCTTGGCTTGTCACTTGTAAAATACCCTCATTAATCAACCTCTGAACATCATTCTGAACCAACACACAACCCTTAATACTGGCATCACAACTTGCGCATGCGACGTGGGAAGTATCTACTAGACCGGCTTCAAACAGTTTCGAATGGAATATCTTAAGAGGAGTCTTAATCTGAACAACGTCAAGGACATAACCTTCCTCAGAATCAGCACTAATGGCATTAACACCCTCATGGTTGGGAAAAGGGTTCTTCTTAACATTCGGTTGAGGATCTTCAAATGACGAAATCTTCTTTTCCAATAGATCCCTAACAAGACTTTTGAGAGCATAACAGTTCTCTAGATCATGACCAGGCGCACCCTCATGAAATAAACAATGAGCAGCGGCGTTGTAATTGGCGGGCAGCGGATTAGGAGGCGGACCCAAAGCTCGAGTAGTAATTAGACCTTGCTTGACTAATGAGGGATACAACTCGGTGAAAGTCATTGGAATCGGCGGACAAGGTTTATATTGTCTCTTGTTCGGAATATTCTAGCGAGGAGCTGGATTCTTTGGCTGTTGATGGGTAAGAGTGTTGGGCGCTTGTTGATAGTTAGGAGGCTGATGAACGGGAGATTGTTGCATAGGTTGATACATAGGAACTTGTTGATTGAAAGAAGGTGCAACAGCTGCCACATAGGGTTGTTGAGCATATTGAATCGGATACCCTTGAGGTTGAGCATAACCTTGCGGATATTGATAAAATTGGTCTCTTCGTCTACCGTAGGATATAGCGTTAGTTTCACCTTCTTTCTTCTTCTGAGAGCTGAACGAAGGTTTCTTCGGCTGATCCTTTGAAACACCATGAGTATTTGTCATTTTACCACTTTTCATACCCAATTCAATCTTGACACCCACAGCAACGATGTCAGAGAAATTTGAAGTCACACTACCCACCATCCTTTCGTAAAATTCTGGACGAACCGTGTCGACAAACCAATCAGCTAACTCTTTCTCGGTCAAAGGAGGTTCTACTTGCGAAGCAATCTCTCTCCACCTTTGAGCGTACTCTTTGAATGATTCAGAATTCATTTGTGACATACTCAACAACTGTCTTCTGTCAGGAGCCAGATCCATATTATACTTATAATGTTTGATGAAAGCGTCAGATAAATCTTGGAAATTCTTGATGCGAGACTGGTCCAAAGTTAAGTACCATTTGGAAGAAGCACCCTTCAAACTGTCTTGGAAGCAATGAATCATTAATTTATCATTCTCAACATGGGCAGCCATTTTGCGATAGTACATGATCAGATGACTCTTAGGACAAGTGGCACCTTCATAGCGATCGAAGTTCGGAGTTTTGAACTTCGGGGGAATAACCAAACCTGAGACCAAACAGACGTCCCTTGCAGTAGCCCAAAAAATTTGATCACCTTCTACCTTTCTCAATCTTTGGGCGATAGTGTCTACTTCCTCACGGAGCTTGTCATGTTTCTCATAACCTTCAACATTCTCATCAAGATTATCAAAGACGGACTCATTGAAATACGGTTGCACACGGGTGTGCACAACAGGTGGTGCAAAGATAGGAGCCCCCCTAGAAACTTCGGAAAATAAAGGGACGGCTTGTTGAACAGGCTGATTAATCGGAACAGTGGCTTGAGGAGGCACAAAACCTGGAGCAAGACCATAAGGTGGGTCCCTTGCTACGGTCACATTTGGTGGAGGGTCCACGGTAATGCCGGTAATCTCGGAAACAACAGTGGGCTGGGTATCCATCTTAGCATTCATGACATGTAACAATTCCATCATACGCCCCATACCCCCTCGAAGGTCTTCAAGTTCGTTGCTAAGGCGATCAATCTCCTTTGTCTGATCCTCCATTCTTTTCCGAGTTTGAGCTCTAGTGTTGTACTGGTGCCGAGGACTCAGGGTGACGAAACTGGAAGGCGAGAGAACCGATCATGAGAAAACGGAAGACACATGTAATGCAAGAAAACATATGATGCTATCATGCGAATGCAAATGAAGATTTTATGGAATTCAAACATTTACGAATGTCGTGGGGTACCAAGGAAATCTTTTTTCTTATTTATTTTTTTTTATTTTTTTTTTTATTTATGGTATCCCGCGATATCCATAAATGATGTTTGAATTCCATGAAATACAATGCAATGGGATGCTTTATAGATGCAATGCACATGAATACATAAAGTCCTAGGTTAAAGGACATGGATGGAGTTAAGGTCTACCCATCCCCAAAAGGAGTGTACTATAGGTTAGTTGTACCTGCCGAACAAGGTTCTAAAAAGTGCCCAAAGTCATCAGCCCATCTTTCGGATATTATCAACCTTCCGATTGACTCGGGGGTTAATATTATTCTCAAGAGAACCTCTTTTGAGTGTAGTATCGCGTAGCAACCATTGTAGGATTACTCCCACATAGCTCCCGCACTACGTCCTAAATAAGGCCGAGGTGGTGTTAAGGTACTACGGTTCCCAATATCACAGACTCCAATCGACCATGGAAAAAGTTTTCACGATTACTCGTTCAACCGAACCATTTTCGAAAAGGTCTCAGCTGAGCGGTGATTCTCGAATTAGCTTGGTCGGGATTCAACTCCCTATAAGCCTCATCGAATATATCCCCATCCTATAATAATGGCACTCAAGTCCGGGCGTAGGACTTATCTCACAGCACAAGGAACAGTCCCAAAATCAAAGTACAATATATACATGCAAATGAATAGTAAAACAAATAGTAATAAATATGAACAAATTAGGGATAACCCTCAAAAGTTTAGAAAGTCCCCAGTGAAGTCGCCATTTTCTGTTGCGGTGGAAATAGGATATCAAATTATTAATTAATTTGAATCGCAATTCAATTCACAACCGCTCTTTGATTTATCCGAAGGAAAAGGTCAAAAGAGGGAAAACCTATTTTTGCATTGTAAACACAACGCGGGGAAAGATCTAGGGTTCGGGGGTTGGTTAAATTTAGGGAAGGTATTAGCACCCTAAACTTCTGTAGTACTCTACAGGAACCTTTTGTTCAGATGTTTACTATTTGTTTTATTTATTTGCTTAAGGTATATGTACAAAGGGATTAAAAGTGAGAAAATAAACCTAAGGGGTTAATTCTAAGTTTACTCGGCAAGACATCGCATCTTGTGCCTACGTATCCTTACGGGAGTGGAATCAGAGTAATCGTAGTTCCCCTCAAAAGGGAGGTTAGAGACTTCTTGACTGTGGTCAAGGTCTCAAGGGGAATAAACGCATCTTAAGGACACGCTTACGTGGAGTGTAGAAACTCCAAATCTCTACGTTGAATTGTTAAGTTGTAATTAGGGTTAGGTTAGGGATTCCACGGCGGGAAACCCTAAAATGAGCGCGGCGGCTCCTTGACCTAATGCTAGGGGTAAAATTGTAATTTTTGCCTGCGGCGAGACATTTGTGAAAATTAGGGTTTGTAAGGGTTGTAAGGGTTTGAAGTTGAGGACTATTGACACGGCGGTCAAACGGCTAGGCCTAACCTTCGGATGTGTGTAGTGTGACAGAATAACGGTAAAGGCGTGAGATAATTGAATCATGCAAACAGAGAGATAACGTCCTAATTTAACCATGCAAGCGGAAATTTAAAGGCAGAATTTAAAGAGCGATTGTTAAGTTCGCGAGGTTACATGAGAGGAGCAGTTACAATATGGTAATGACATTTGAATTGAACAATAATAAAATAAAATAAATAACGGTAAACGCAATAAATTGCAAAACGAACAAACAACGTTAGTGGGCGAAAACGAACAATGGTCAGAAAGATTGTGAAACGAAAGCGCGAAGTTTTGAGATTTTTATTGTTTATTTTTTACATAAGAAAAGGTTTTCAATTTTTAAATTTTAAGGAAAAAGCTTTAATATATAAAGGTTAAATTTAATTTTTTTCAAAAACAGCTTAGTTTAATTATAAAAAAAATTTATCTTACAAGGTTTTAAATTTTATTTTATTTTTTTTAAAAAGGGTAGTTTGTTATTTATTAATAAAAAAACAAGGTTTTAATTAAAAAAAATTATTATTAATTTTGAAAAAAGGTTTTATTGCTGTTTGTTTTGAAAACACTTTTAATATTTAATTGGAAAAATAGTGCTAATTATAAAAATAGAAAAATAAAATATAAAACAAAGGGGGTTGGGCCGGTAATCACCTCCGGACCCAACCCGGTTGGTGTAAATGTAACCAAAAGAAACATCTAGGGTTCCAAAACCCTAATATCCCCGCGGCGCCGTTTCTTCAATTCCTCTTCTTCTTTCTCGCTGCGATTCTCTTCGTTCATGTTCTGTCCCTTCATTTTCGATGGCTTTCTCTCATTCTCCATGATGAAACCCTAAAATCATTCATAAAACATTAGATACATGGGTGCATGAATATTCCTCGCTTACGTTTTGGGTTGTGGTGACGGTGATTGACGTATAAGGAGGCGATGATGGTGAACTGAGCCTCTAGGGAAGGTTTGCCCGTCGTGGATGGAGGCGGCGTCGGTGGACCTTCCTCAACCTCTCGGTTCGCGCTCTGATGATTACCTTTGATGAAACCCTCCTCCTCTTTCTCTCTCGCGGCCGCTAGCGTTTCGCGATTCGTCCTCTTCGCCGCTTTCTGGTGTGATCCGCCGTTTCCTCTCCAATTAGGGTTTCACACCAGGTGATGTTGTTCCTTTTATATCTTTTCTTTGACTCTCTTTTGGGCCTTTGGACTTGAGTCTGATTCTCGTTATTATTGTGATAACCTGAGATTTGGATTTGATTGAGATTTCACTTGATATTGATTGGATTTTTCTGATACGATTTGGTTTGTTGCAGATTTGATTGCATTTGGGGAACTGATATATTTGGATATCCGTTTCTGATATGATTTGGTTTTATTGATACAATCCAGTTTTGTCATGTATCTGGGTATCCAATTTGACTTGTGCTTCTGGATTTGCGGAACGATTCAGATTTGGACTTGTTTTCCGTTGTTCGCCTTTGGTATTGGTGGTTGACGAAGCTCTGTTGCTTCTAATACGAGATTGGACTCTTTTCTGATATGGCTTGCCCTCGGTTATCATTAATTTTCTTTTTCTTCATTCAGAGTTGGTGCTAACACTTTGGTCAAATCGAATGTTGAGGAGGGGTATACGGCAATGATGACACTCTGTCTGAGCCTGATGAGGGAATCGATGATGTCGCGGTTGCCTTTAACCATGTTTCGACAGTTGCTTTTGATAGTCTCTGCTGTGTTATTCGCTTGTTCATTCACGGCTGTTTGAATTTGGTTCAGAACAGGATTTCTGGGCTTGTAAACTGATGTAGTTCTGATATTGGTTTGATCTCTGGTTATTCATGCCTTGCTGCTGCATTGTCTGGTTTTTCTATGTTAGTGGCTGGTACACTTACTTGTCGGGGCAGTGATGTCCTGAACTGAGCCCTCCGTCTTGCCTTTAGACTTTCCAGTTTGATTGTGACTTGCACCCTTGGTTGAGGCTTACTTTGAACTGATGTGTGAGCATGATTATGGACCTATCTTGCTTTTTCTGGTATGATTTGTGCTGTTTCTGTGCTTTGTCTGATGCAGTTTGGTTTGTATTCTGAGCCTTTTGTGGCAGATTTGTTTGACTTGGTTCTTTCTTGTTGAACTAGTTTCACTGTTATGAATTTCTTGTTTGATTTAGAGCTGATGCAGGTGTAAAATTCGGTTCTTAGTCAGTGATGGATTTCTTTGAAAACTCTGATACTGTTTTGATGCTTGCATTTCAGGTGTTGACAAACTTTGAACACAAAGTGTCTCATACCCGTCGGCATCCAGGTTTAGGACCAAATTGATTGTGCTGCTTCACCCTTGTATCAGTCTTGGAAACCAAATGGGATTTACTTGATGAATGGTGCTATATTTACTTGATTTTGAAACGAATCCAATTACGGCAAAAAACGAATCAGTCCCGCTTCTTTTATCTCTTTCTCTCTCGGTTGCCCCTTAGATAAGAAACAGTAGCCACTTGATCTGACGCAGATGGTTCAGATTGGTAACGGGGGTAGGATGCGGCTTCGGTCGTGCCACTCCCGGCACTCGATGATGACATCGTTCTGAGAGTGTCAAAAATAACTTCTAACCCTTTCTTGCTTCTGTTTGTTTCTCTGTTCTTTTGCAGGTGATCGAGAATTTCGTGGAGCACTCAAGGGAAGGATATCATGAAGAAGCCTTAGGAGTTTTTAGGATTTAGGATTTTCTTGGAATAGATACTCCATGTAAAAATGTAATCCTTTTGTAAATGAATGGATTGAATTCAAAAGTTGTCTTGGTCCATTCCATTTGTAAATCAAATATTTATGAAATGAAATTCAACAATATTTATTCACTTCTCAAACGCCATTTATGAATGATCAACTCATTTCCCCGAATATTTGAATTTACTTCCTAATTATAAAGTATAAATATTCGCGAATGATATTCACAAATATTAAACTTTCACTTCCCTTTCCGTATTAGACAGTATTATGAACGATACTCACCATCTTTGTATCATTTGACCATTTTAACCGCAACCTGATTAACTCCAAATAAATTCAAAATAATCCCACTTATTGTATGTCCGAAATGCTTTATTGATGAGCACAAAAACTGCTCAAACGGTCTTAGAACGAAACATGGGCCACGGATGGCCCACATTCAAATATGCTTCTGACCAATTTTCCAGTAATAATGACGCCTTGATATAATCAAACCATGTGACAAATAAATGCCTCAAAAATAGTGTCTCAAGTGTCTCAAAGCTTAGTAACAGCCCGTCTTCAAAGAATTAGCGGAATCCACGTAAAATGATCAAAATACCCCTGGAACCAATCCTGCAAAACAAACACCTCCATGACTTGATAGTGGTTAGCGGATGCACAGATGAGATGCTATGCGAAATGACTGACTAAATATAAGGGTAAAATTTGGGGTATTACAATAATGAATGAAGAATGTCTTTTCCTTGTGAATGGATGAAAGATTCTCCTTCAGATAGTCAAATATAACTTGAGAAAGATCAATCTGCAAGTATGAATTGAGAATAAGTATAAAGTATTTTTCAATAGGGTCTACAAGGTCTAGATCCTTCTCCTTAGAAAGCAAGTTTGAGTTCAGAATCTAATTCCAAACAATTGCATCAGGACGAAGATTTGAGACCAGAGATGTGTTAGATGGATCTACAAAAGTACGCCAAGTAGGAAGATAGTGTTCCCAAACAAGAGTACATGTGATTTCTCTAATCTCATCACAATTGATCATATTAGCAATCGATTTAGAGGTTACTGAAGATTCTGTAGAAAGAATAGCATACTCAAAATTCAGCTCAACAATGGAAGCATTAATCCAAAAATTTTGACAAGCCTTAAATAAGTGAAACCGCAGTGCATCTCAAAGTATCCATTCTGACTTTGTTCAGACAAAGTTTTCCAAAAATTAAAACCTAGTTTAAGCAGTTATTCAAAATCCACAAACTTTTCATTTATGACAACTAGTTGATTCAAAGGAGAATTGAGTAGAAAATTCATCCCGGGTTTGGTTTGATCAACACAGATACCACCAAAGAAAATAAAAAGAAAAGAAAAGAACTAAATAAGATTCTAGAAGAATAAGATCTTGTCAAAAAAAGGACATAAAATGATGTTTCACAAGACAGCGGATATAAATAATAATAGTATATAAAAATAAAAACATCATTACCCAAAGGTTCTTACCCAGCAGATTTCCTGAATCCACTAGATGATTTTCAACTTCATGAAATTTAAGTAATATAAAAGTTTATAGAAACTTTTTACTTAAACTTCTTAATCAGAAGTAAAGAATCATTTTCAAAATCTCGGAGTTTGGTAATTTTTAGAGGCTATCATCCATCAGAGTCTAGTAGATCTAGGCTACAGGAGAGATATCTTCTATCAGTCATCAGTCTTAGATATTCTATTCAAAAATAAGCTTTTTTCTCTTGAAACTAGAGTCATGCTTAATTAATGAATATTGAATTGTTTTTTTTTTGACAACTAACAAGTAGCAGTATCATTACAAAAAGTGAGGAAACTATTTCCATAAATATGACCATCATCTAGCTAATGATAAATTTAGTATAGAAAACTACAACATAGTTTCTTCTTAAAGATTTCTGAAGATTCTTTTAACAAACAAATTTTCTAGAGATCTAACAGAGACTCTGTATTTACTAATACATAAATATCTCATTGAATCAAGAAGTAAGCTAGGAAAGAAAATACATACCTTTTTTTGTTATTTTCTTGGTCAGACACCAGATGAGTATTTAGATTTGATCATAGAATTTGAATATTGTATTGAGTGGATTCTTATTTAATGGTTATTAAACCATTGACTCCACTTCCTTCACCAAACTCACTGCCTTCACCTCTTGAGTCTGGGATGTAGGCTCTTCCATCAAATGTTGTAAACAATCTTTGATAAAGTACCATGGAAGATGCCTTTGCTTCTTTCTTTGATATCTGCGACAAATACATTTTGAGTAATGGTACTCATATTTCTATGAGTCCATAAATGTTATTCCCGGCATGCTTTTCTTTGCTTTATGGCTTAATCTAATAGCAGTACCATGATTTATTTTTAGAGTATGATTCTAGGATGAGTTATGGTATGAACAAGATCTTGTTCTTAGCAGAGTCATTGATTTTATTATCTTGGATTAAATCTTTTGACTTTGAAATATTTGACAAGCATAGAACCAGATAGTTTTTGCTATCAGAGATTGGCATACAACAAATTTAAAGCACTGTCATAGTATTACTGGCAAAGCACAGAGAATTGAAGGTTTCTCATGAAATTTTCCTTTAACATAAATTCAATGATGACCTTCAATTTTTAGGAGAGATTGAGCCACTTAAGATATTATCTTGAAGAGCAGACTCCTTATTATCAATATTGAAGCAAGATAGATTTGACATTATCTCTTTCTCTTCAATAATTGATTTTTATTCCAGGATTCAGATGTTTCTTCAGAAGCATTAATAACCAACAAATCCAGATTAATCTATCTTCAAAATCTTTCCCTATGTCAGCTTCATTTGAACAAGCAGTGAAGATCTCTGGCATTTTGGGTTTTTCTGGTAGTATTTCTCCTTGTTCTTAAGATTTGGAAAATCAGTTGAAATATGAATATTTCAGAAGCTTGTGAAGTTACTCTTCTATTAACAGATATCACATTCCATTTATCCAGTTGACGAAATATTTTGATAAGAAATGTTAGTTCCTATCATCAGACATTCCATAGGAATTTTCTTCACCAGACTTAAGAAGGTTTAATCTATTTGATAACTTTTCATACTCTAATTCCATTTTTTTCTTCAGAGACTGCTAGGTAAACCTTCAAGACATTGCATACACAAGTTTTATGATAACTTGAATAACTGTCTCTTTTGGTTTGAATCCATTAGGCAATCTTCTCATAATTTGCTTGGAAATATTAGATGAAGTGTAATTGGACAAACTTCTTTATTGACTCCCACAAATTTGAACATAAGGATTCAAAGATAGTTTGAACATTAGACGTATCTCAATGATGTTGATATACTCAGAATTGAGATAGATCACCTACCAGAATGCATCTAACTCTAAAGATATTCTCAATGAGCTTCTTATGAGCTGGTGTGAGAAACTTTCAAACTTTGATCATCTCTACACCATCAACTTCTATAGTAATACCTTTCTCAAAGGTATTCTATAGACATTCATTAAATCCATTTATCAAGACCAATGAATTAAAAATATATTTTGTTCTATCATCATTTAAATTCAACAAAATCACCTTATGAATATGGTAGAAAAAGTAATGTAATCTTTTTCATGTGGAACTTGACTCCTTCTTGAAGGAAATTATTTAACAGACATATTTTTCTCATTGGATCATTATCTGCACCACTGTTAAGTGTTATACACAGATCATGCTCTGATAGCAATTGAAGGTGAGAAAAATACATGAGAAGGGGGGTTGAATTGTGTTTTCCATTTTCTTTAGTTTGCATCTGACTAGAGTTCAGAATCTAAAATGGTGGGCAGATTCTGATTATACCTTACAGCAGATGTTAATATAAGCAAATAAATAATAGCGGAACATACAAAAATTTATACTAGTTCCTCGCAAATGAGATTAGTCCACTCCCCTTGTAGCACAAGATATTTTCGCTATAATCAAAATATGATTACAATCGCTTATGCACTTAAGTATAAGACTTTTCTTTGCTCAGACTCTCAGCCCAAGACTTCCTTCTTAAACCCCTCAGGTCCAAATCTTCCGCTCGGGTTCCACGAACCTAATACTTCCTTCTATAGGAATACCTCTCTCAAAGGTATTCTATAGATATTCATTAAAGCCGTTTATCAAGACCAATGAATTAAAAATATATTTTGTTCTTCCATCATTTAAATTCAACAAAATCACCCTATGAATATGGTAGAAAAAGTAATGTAATATTTTTCATGTGGAACTTGACTCCTTCTTGAAGGAAATTATTTAACAGACATATTTTTCTCATTGGATCATTATCTGCACCACTGTTAAGTGTTATACACAGATCATGCTCTGATAGCAATTGAAGGTGAGAAAAATACATAAGAAGGGGGGTTGAATTGTGTTTTCCATTTTCTTTAGTTTGCATCTGACTAGAGTTCAGAATCTAAAATGGTGGTCAGATTCTGATTATACCTTACAGCGGATGTTAATATAAGCAAATAAATAATAGCAGAACATACAAAAATTTATACTAGTTCCTCGCAAATGAGAGTAGTCCTCTCCCCTTGTAGTACAAGATATTTTCATTATAATCAAAATATGATTACAATCGCTTATGCACTTAAGCATAAGACTTTTATTTGCTCAGACTCTCAGCCCGAGACTTCCTTCTTAAACCCCTCAGGTCCAAATCTTCCGCTCGGGTTCCACGAACCTAAGACTTTCTTGCTTAAGTCCCTCAGACTCAAGACTTCTGCTCAGACCCTCGGTCCAAGACTTCCATTCTCAGGTTCCATGAACCCAAGACTTCCTTGCTTAAATCTCATGGATTCAAGACTTATTCTCAATCAACAATTGATCAAGACTTTCAATGCTCTAATATATAGCAGGAGACTTAAATGGCTCAAGCACATTGCAAGAGACTTTATCTAAACTGCTAAACAACATGTTCAGTAGAATTGGGAACAAGGTGTACTTGATACAATTATCATAGGTACAAGGTAATCAACTTAAAAAAGATCTCTAAGAACTTAAGATTTCTAAGATATTCAATGTTTAAGACATCTCAAGGCTTATTACAATTTACAACATATAACAGAAAATCTGCATACTCGATTGTGTTGCTCATTGTATGATCTTGTTATTCCTCTATCCAGACAGAAGTGTAGAATAGTTATATCCTTCTTAGCTTTCCTTCTATATTTTCCCTTTTGATTGCTCTCTTGTTCAAGACTTCAGTTTGAATCTTCAGTAAATTATATAACAGTTGTAGAGGACTAGCCGTAGGAAGAGATAACTTGAACAAGTATCTTTGTTTCTCCATAGTACAAGAGATGTTGAAGAGAGTTACACAAAAAGATCTTAATCCACTGTGTAACATGTTTAAGAACTGTGTCTTCCATGTAATCTTATACTATATAGTCATTGAGAGTAGATACCCGTAAAGCATGTCAACTCTTCTTGAGCTTTATGAACTTAGACTCTAACTGACAAACTAATTTGACAATGCAGCTTGCTTTCTATGTGTTGCACCCCAAAATTTGACCAACAGTTATTTATTCACTGAGTGTTTGAAAGTTGATACCTTCACCAGAAAGTTCAAGAGATCCTCAGAGGAGTGGGTTGAAACCAGGGTTGTGTGCTTCATAGCTTGAGAGTTGTGGGTGCTCCTCAGATGATTCTGAGACTTTGATAATGAACTTGAAGATTGGAGAAAGCCTATGAGATGTCTTGATAGCCATCATGAAGCCCATAGAAGTCATTGTGCAAGAGTTCAGAAGATTCAACCATGAATGGTAGAATTAGGGTTTTGACTGGGTCAACCCTAGGATAGCTGAAAATTTGGAGAAGGTTGAGACCTAATCCAAGGGCCATGAGATCATGGAATGATGCATAGAGATGTTATAAAGATGATTCCTAGACCAACTCATCATGATTGAGGAGTTTGAGAAGTTTCAAGTCAGGGCTTCCAAGGATTGTCAGTGAAAAAACCCTAATTTGATCCCTGTCTTCCAGGCAGTTTTAGCTCAAGATGTGATTGATATCTCATCTTCCCCACAACATGAATGTTGTAGAGTTTGTTCTTAGCTTTAATTTGAGTGGTGGAATTCCTTGATAGGAGTTGCAGAGCTCAAGTTATGGTTTGACAAATTACAGGTCAGCTGAGGTGTGTGAATCTGGGTCCTTGAAAGTCACCCAACTTGCAGACAACTTTTGCCCTAGTAGGATGATTCCTATGATCTCTTGGTAAACATGAATGTTTAAGGGCATCTTCTTAGCTTTAATTTGAGTGGTAGAAGTCCTTGATAGGATTTGTGGAACTCAACTTATGGTTTGAACAAGGCAGGGGTATTTTGGTCATTTGTCAGTTATAGGTCATTTTAAGCAAAGGCCATATCTCCTATTTCCAAGCCTCAAATGGAAAAACTCAAAACATGAAAGTTGTTCAAAATGTGATTTTAAGTCTAGAAAGAAGGTCATGAATTGTTGTAAAAGCTCATAGCATGGATTTGCATGATTGGTCAAATTTGAACTAAAAATGGCTTATAAGTTTAAAAAGTTGAATTTGAAAATTGGTTTGGAAGATCTAGGAATCCAAAATAGGTCATCCAATATATCATTTTGATTGGAAACATCATTTTGAGAACATTGGTTTAAATAGAATTTTCATTTGAGGCTTTAAAATGGGACATGCTTTGTAAAATTGAAACTTGCATTATAAGGCACCCTTGCAAAACTCAACATGAGCCAAAGGTGAGCTTGTTTTTCACACATATCTTCTCAATATCTCATGTAAAGGTATTTTGGCACAAAATTACAAGGCATAAGGCATGATACATGGGTTTTTCAACTTATCACCACATGAGAAAATCAAGACTTTTCTAGCTCATTCTAGAAGGATCTAGGAGCTTCCATCAATCATTATAAGAAGAGTGATCCACAAGGTATTGAGGGTTGGTGAAGAAGAGAGAAATCAGTGGAGATAGTGAGAGAGACATTGCCATTGAAGAGCTTCCTTCAAGATCAAGCAACACACGATTTCTTCCATTACAAGCTTTCTTCTTCAAAGCTTTTGCAAACAGAAAGATCCTCTCCATTAGAGGAGTGTTTGGCATCAATTGCAAGCTCTGCAACTACTCATAGCACCACTCACCATCACCATTCAACAGGTTCTTTCTTCCCCATATATCTCCTAATTTATATGCTTTTTAACTGGCTTGTAGATATAGAATGAACATGCTAGGATAGTTGTTTAGTTCCCTAGAGTTTTAGAGGGTTTTGTGAGGATTGATGGCAGGTGCAAGAATCTGTTATGATTGAGAACAGGCTGGATATTAGGTTTCAAGGCACGATTGATAGCTCATTGTGATAAGCATAACATAAAGAACATGAATGCATCATTAATTTTGAGTTTTAGAGGAATTGATCTCAGTGAAATAGGTGGTACCCGAGCTTTGAAGTTTTCTGTTTGAATGATTCAAGGAGAATTAATGAAAACTACGCGTATAGTTTTGTTCCCTGTAATCAGTAGTCCATTTTCCCTTTTGGAATTATTAACTTTCATTGAGTGTGGAGGGAGAACGAGCAAGGAGAAAAAGCATGCATGGAAGCTGCGTCTGAAAACCCTAATGCATTTTGGGGACGATGGCTGTCCATCGTTGGATTGGTCCCAGGAATTTGACCAAATCATCTCATCTAACGGCCAACATGTAAACTTAAAAACGGAGGGAACCCTAGCGCTGAAACGCTGTCGTTTGGATAAGTGGAAGCGTCTGGGCTTAGCAGACCTTTGCTTTTAGCACCCCCCAGTTTGGCCCATCTCAAATATTGAACTAGCGTGTCTTGCTTATCACACCCCCTCCCCTTTAATTGATTTCTTTTTTATTTTTTTATTTTAATTCCATTTAATTTTCTTGCACTTTATAAAATTCATAAAAAATAGAAAATTAAATATTTTTCAATTCTTGTTTTTTCTATATGTTAATAAATCTGTCTAGAAAATTATAAACAAATAAAATTTCCATTTTATTTTCTTTTCATATTTTTAGTATATTTTTCATTTTAATGGCTTTTTAATATGTTTAGTTTGATATCCAATTTTGTAGAATTTCTTTTAGGACCTTCCTTTAGTCTTTTTAATTCATTCTTTTTTGTGTGATTAGATATTGAATCATAGTTCCCCATAGGATTTAATTCTTGATTTTTAGATTAAAATTTGATTAGTTTAGTTAGGTTAGCCTTAGGGTGCTTAATTAGGGTTTATGTTATGCATAGGTAAGGAAATCCATTTTCTTTAGATAGTTTTGTTTTGATTTTTGGGTAGGGGCATATGTGGATGATATGGGTAGGTGTTGTAGACCCTTGTGAATAATTGATAGATTTTTCCCCCTTGGTTTAGTATTTTTAGGTATTTTCTGAAGTTAGCTGATGATTTTGTCTGTTCTGTGGTTAGTTGTCTGTCTCTGGGGTTTATTTTGGGGAATTTGTTGTGGGGCTTGTGTTGTCTTGAAGATCTTGTTGGAGAGCATGATGGAGAGAAGGTTGAAGATCAAGACTCAGAGACCCAGAGCTTGGATTTTTCCCTGTCTGTGAGGTTTGAGATCCTGAAGGTTGAAGGAAGTTCATGGTACTTTCCTGAGGAAGGCACTATGAATGACTTTCATTCTTTCTTCTCACCTCTTTCTTAAGTATCCAATGATGTTGGAGCCAACTTGTGAGTTTAATTTCTCCTGAGGAGGAAGGTACACTGATCACATGTTGTTGAGCCACATGGGATACAACTCCTAAGTGGAAGCCTCCTAGTACTTTCCTGAGGAAGGTCCTATGGGTCTATTCACTTAGTTCCATTAGTTTATCTAGGAATTCTTAAGTATCCAATGATGTTGGAGCCAACTTGTGAGTTTAATTTCTCCTGAGGAGGAATGTAAACTGATCACATGTTGTTGAGCCACATGGGATACAACTCCTAAGTGGAAGCCTCCTAGTACTTTCCTGAGGAAGGTTCTATGAGTCTGCTCACTTAGTTCCACTAGTTCAGATAGGATTTCCTAAATATCCAGTGATGTTGGAGCCTGCTTGTGAGTTTAGTTTCTCCTGAGGAGGAATGTAAACTGATCACAGTGGTTGAGCCACATAGGATATGATTCCTGAGTATACACCTCCTAGTGCTTTCTTGAGGAAGACACTATGAGTCTGCTTGCTTAGCTCCCTTTCTTTGGTAAGCTTGTTTGAAGCTTGAAGACTAGGATTGCTTTCTTGGTTAGGTTTTGCTTTAGGGCTTTGCTTAGATTTGATTCAGATTCTGTGTTAGGGTTAGGATTAGAGAGTAGATGATTCTTTCTCAAGCATGTTTTGTTTGCCTGATGGCACTTCATTTCTTTTATCCGTTCATTGCTTGATAGCATGTTGTTTATCTTCAGTATGATTACTGTTATTTCATGAATGGCTTGAGGTTGAGATGAGCTTGTGGAGGCTGAAGCCCCACACACATTTCTTCCCTCACTTGCATTGCATGCATTTTACTGTTAAAGCTGATGCCTTTGTCTGTTTTGGTGTATCATTGACATGATCCCTTAGGACTCTCATTTCCTCTGATGAGGATTTAATGATAGACTTTTAGGTTGAAACCTATGCATGACAACATCTAGGAGTTCCCTGTTCAAACCTCAACCATAGGATGAATCCATGGCATGATAACAGTAGGACTTGATAGTCTCCCTCCTAGTTGGGCCTGTTCTCTTCTCATCTCGAAGCAGTTTAAAATACGGTAATCATGAATGATTTCTTTCGTACGTTACGAGCCTTAAGCTATCTGAGGATGGATGTTTAGTATGGTACCCTTTGGGTGACATGCGACGCATTCACTCTCAGGTCATAGTCTCTAGTGCGGTTGAGATCGCAAACATAATAAAAAAAACACTTCTTTTAGGAGATAACCCGTAGTTTCCTGAACTACGTTTGCTCTGATCTTTCATACCAGATGAAAGTACGTAGGCATAGGACGCGACGTCCTAGCGAGCAACCTTTCCCCCATAACCCGTAGTTAGCCGAACTACGTTGACTCTGATTTCTCATTCTCTGATGAGAATACGTAGGCATAAAGTGCGACGCTTTGCCGAGTCATTTTTCTTTTCTTTTTCAGCCAGCCTTGATAGGTAGATAGAATAAAACCAACCCGTCCAAGTAAACAAACAAGCGAGGATCCCGTCGAGTACGACGGACGTGAGGGGTGCTAATACCTTCCCCTTGCGTAACCGACTCCCGAACCCAGACAATGGTTGCGACGACCTTGTCTTACCCTTATTCGTCAGGTTTTTTCCGATCGTTTCCTTTCCCGCCCCGAGGGATAAATAACGAAAGGTGGCGACTCTTCTGTCATGCCGGCACCTTATTTTCGCGCAAGCGACAGCTGGCGACTCTGCTGGGGACTATGTAGCATCTAGGGACTTTTCCCATCCCTTATGCTGGGACCATTTCCCATCCCCTACGCGAGTCAATCCTATCGTTTGTGTGTTTGCTTGTTGGGTTGCGTTTATTTATCGCATTTTTACTTCCCGCACTTTATTTCCCGCATTTTATTTCCAGTTTGATATGGTTATCTGTGCTGCTGTGGGAGAGGGATGTTACTGTGAGTGAGAAGCCAGACCTGGGCTTGAGTACACACCTAGATATAGTTGCGGAGAAGTAGTAGACGAACCTGTCTGCTGAGCAGGCACAGTTCCCTACGAAAATCTGCGCTCAGACGAGATTCTTGCAGAGGTGCTCCTTTCCGGTCCTGAGGATCTGAAGGGAGTCCAGACGTGAGGATTGTCGACTCTGGGGACCGATCATTTGGAAGTCAGCTAAGAGAGGCCTCTTCATGACTTGACGATGCCACTCCTTCTGGGAATCGTATCGTCACTCATGAAAGTCTGTGACGCTGATGACCGCATAGGATGCCGTACCTTCGTCCGTGGATTAGGTCCATACCTGTGAGTGGGGTCGGGATGTTGCAGGAAACTTTGACCTCCAGACTACCTGGTTTTCTTGACAGTGAATCAGTTATGTTGGTATCAGGGTTCTCAGTTACAGATTTGACTGTTCTTGACAGAGCAAGTTTGTTGATCAGAGGATTTTATCATCGGGTGTATGTCTGTTCCTGGTAAAGCAGATTTCGACCAGAGTATTGTCTTCAGAGGTTTGTCCTGGATGGAGCAGATTTTGAGTGGGGTCTGAAGATCTCATCGTCAGTTGTTGTTTGTTCTTGATAGGGCAGATTTTGAGCGGGGTCTGAAGATCTCATCAGCAGCTGTGTGTTTGTTCCTGATAGGGCAGATTTTGACTTGGGGTCTGAAGACTTCATCAGCAGATGTTCCTTGCTCTTGCACCCGGGATCCTTATTATCAGGCACTTATTCTTGTCAGGGCAAAATGTTGATCTCGATCCTATCAGATGGTTATTCTCAGCAGATCAGATCAGTGGGTTTACACCGGGGTTTCCTTCTCATTAGTGACTATTGATACCGAATCTCCACAACAGCCACCTGGATATATTGTTGCATGCCTGCATTTTGCATTAGTTTGCATAATCATTCGCATTCCATTGGCGTGTGTCTGTGACAGGTACCGTTCCCCGATCCAGGATCTCTCGCTTCTTATTGTGTTATTACAGCAAGACTGTTGCGTACGATTCCTCGATCCCTGATGTATCGGAGTTGGCTATCACCAATGCTATAGGCTTCCTGTGTATATGTGAGATTGTTGTTTCCATGATTGGGCCCAGATTCCTCTCCTTATTATTGTCAGCACTGGTACTACGGCGCCAGCATCGGGGGAAAATCTCTCAAGCACACAGACACACGCATACATCTGCATGAAGCATTTTGCATGACATACATTCTGTTGCTTTGCCTAACCTTTAATGTTGACAGGTTTTTCAGGTACACAGGTTCCGAGCTGCTTTCGATCTCCAGGATTGATCAAAGACTCATCCACCGCTACTCAACTCGCGCTAATCAGACAAGGATAATGGACCAGGTGCAGTCAGATGTTCAAGAGCTCCGTGAACGGATGGATCGTTTTATGGAGCTGATGCAAGTAGTCGCGAATGGGCAAGACCAGCTTCATACTTTGGTTCAACCTCTGATCTCCAGGGTTGACAGTAATGGCATACTTCACGGCGGGGCCGTACCCACTCCTCCTCCAGTGGATGCTCCACAGAATGTTGTTCCTGTTGCCGGGGGCAACGGCAGTGCTAACGGCAATCTGATGACTAATCTCGGACTCAATGCGGCGGGCGTCGGCAATGGTAGTCTGGGAGCCAATGTTAACATAGGGCCAGTCAACGGCAATGCGGGTACAGGAAATCTGTTGGTGCCTCAACCGTGGCTGGAGGACCATCAGGATGACATATTCTCTCCGAGAGGTGTAGAGGCAGAGTTGAATGTTGAGGCTCGACTCAGGTTCAAGGCGCTGGAAGACAAGATGAGAGACATAGAAAATCAGAACACATTGGGCGTTGACATGTCCAAGCTCGGGTTGATTGCTGACTTTAAAGTACCTCACAAGTTCAAGGTGCCTACCTTTGAGAAGTATAAGGGAACTACTTGCCCCCGGGTCCACCTCCGATCTTATTATAGAAAGATGTCCGCTTATTCTGACGATGAGAAGTTGCTGATGCACTTCTTTCAGGATAGTCTTTCTGGTCCATCGCTCGAATGGTATATGGGTTTGGAGCCCGCTACTGTGCGCACCTGGAAAGATCTTGCAGAAGCGTTTGTTCTCCACTATCAATACAATAGCGACTTGGCTCTCAACCGAGTCCAGCTTCAGAATCTCTCACAGCGGAACAATGGAAGCTTCAAAGAGTACGCCCAGCGGTGGCGTGAATTGGCTGCTCGGGTTCAACCGCCGATGGTTGAGCGTGAGCTAGTGCAAATGTTTGTGGCTACCCTTCCTGGAATCTACTATGAAAAGCTGGTCAGTGGCATGTCTGGAACATTCTCGGCTCTCATCACTCTGGGCGAGCATGTTGAGAACGGTATAAAGATCGAAAAAATTCAGGGCGAATCATCCTCAGCTGGAGGAGGTAGTAAGAAACCTTACGCTGGCAAGCATCGAGAGGGAGATGCCAGTGCTGTCACTAATGCTAAGAGAAAGGGCAAGGGCCCTCAGCCTCAGATTGCTAGCATAAATATCCCAGCTGCCCCGCCGCAGCCCCAGCAGCAGCCCCAGCAGCAGAATCATCAGGGGTACAGGAAATATCAGAATCGGGCTCCTATGGCAAACCGTCATTTTGATACTCCACCTATGTCGTATGCACAGCTTTTGCAAACGTTGCTTCAGCTCCAATTGGTTCAAAAGAGGACGTTGGCTCCCTTAACAGGGGCGCCACCACCGGGGTATGATGCCAATGCTACTTGTGAATTCCACACTGGGGCACCTGGCCATACGATTGAGAATTGTAAAGCTTTTAAGCACAAAGTCCAGGACTTGGTGGACGCCAAGGTTATCAACTTTTCTGACAACGTGCCCAACGTCACCAAAAACCCGATGCCTCATCATAAGGGGGGCGGAGTGAATGCTGTTATCACTGAGGAGAGTTCAGACTCGCTGACGGATGTCAAAGATTTGAAGACGCCGTTGAGTTTTGTCAAGGCTAAGTTGCTGAAGAAGGGCTTCTTCCCTGGATGTGGAGAGTTATGTATGGCTTGTGCTACACTTCCTGATGGGTGTGAGCAACTGATCGAAGGTATCCAAAGTCTGATGTCTGAGGGTATTTTACAGTTCAGCCGGAGCGTTGAGAGTACATCAGGGGAGGTCGTGCTAAAACAGGCAGATGAAGTTGCTACCATTACTATTCCTCGTCACCCTATTACTATTTCTGCGCCACGTCCGCCTACTATCACCATCACCAGGGCCGGACCAATCCCATTCGAGAGTACTGATGTTGTTCCATGGCATTACGGCGCCGAAGTTTACTGCAATGGTCAGAAGATAGAGCTTGAGCCATTCGGATCGACTGTGCAGAATCTTACCGAAGTCAGCGGTATCACTAGAAGCGGTAGAGTGTTTGCGCCAGCAGAGGTTGCAGCAGAGAAAGTGGTCCGAGCTGACGCCGTGGATAAGGGTAAAGGTAAAGCTGTCGAAAAGGTCCCTTCTGGGGCAGAAAAAGATTTGCTAGTTAAAGATGCTAAAGAGTTCATGCGACTAATCAAGAAGAGTGACTACAAAATTGTAGATCATCTTCATCAGACTCCGTCAAAGATCTCGATTCTTAACTTGTTGCTGTGTTCTGAGGCGCACCGCAACGCGTTACTGAAGGTATTGAATGCTGCATACGTGCCGCAGGAGATATCAGTAAATCAACTCGAGGAGGTGGTGGCCCATGTTAATGCTGGTAATGGGCTGGGATTTACAGATCTAGAGCTGACTCCTAAGGGAAGAGATCACAACAGCGCCTTGCACGTCTC
Source organism: Lathyrus sativus (assembly GCA_963859935.3). Lineage (NCBI taxonomy): Eukaryota > Viridiplantae > Streptophyta > Magnoliopsida > Fabales > Fabaceae > Lathyrus > Lathyrus sativus. The sequence goes on along the minus strand of OZ012741.1, from coordinate 651,865,933 downwards.
AATAGAGTGCAGAGGCACTATTATGTCACATGTCCTGGTGGACACGGGTTCCTCGCTTAATGTGCTTCCGAAAAAAGCACTGATGAAGTTGGATACCCGTGGACTGCTTTGCACGCCCAGTGATCTGGTCGTGAAAGCCTTTGACGGAACCAAGCGCCACATCTTCGGAGAGTTGACCCTGCCAATTCAAGTTGGTCCAGAGACGTTCAATACGGTTTTCTATATCATGGATATCATGCCCGCCTATAGTTGCCTCTTAGGTCGGCCATGGATCCATTCTGCTGGTGTCGTGACGTCCACGCTGCATCAGAAGCTTAAATATGCTGTCGGGGGCAGCATAGTAACCGTCTGTGGTGAAGAGGACATCATGGTGAGCCACCTGTCGTCCTTTAAATATGTTGAAATGGATGGCGAGATCCATGAAACGCTTTGCCAAGCATTTGAAACTGTCAGGGTGAAAGAGGCAGCTCCTGTCGCCGCAGAGAAGCAGGAGATGAATCTCTCCTCGTTTAAGGAAGCTCGGGCCGTTGTCGAAGCCGGTTCCACCCTAGGCTGGGGGCATGTTTTGGATATACCAATCAAGCAGGATAAGTTTGGATTGGGGTATTCTCCTGGAGCTGAAGCTTCATCTTCTTCTGGCAGCTCGTCTCGTGGGAAAGGGCCGATCCTATTCACCAAGGGGGGAGTAATTTTCGAGAGCATCAACGCTGCGTCGGAGGACAGCGGGGATAGTGATTGTGATCTTGACGCCTGGATTCAACCGAGCAAGCCGGGCGAGCGCCTCCACAATTGGACCATCAAGGAGATTATCAAGCTGACAAGTGAAGAGTAATAATTTGCTATTTACAATCTTTGTACAACCCTATGTCCTGCCCGGGGCATAGTGGTTTTACTGTCAGGGCCTTGTTGGATTATGTGTATGCATTTTGTTAATAAATAAAAGGCGTTTTCTTCGTACTCAAATATTGTGTTCTCTGTTATTCCTGTTTTATGTTTATTTCGAAAAAAGAGCAAAATGGCAACGAGGTTTGTGCTAACCTGCATATTCTTGCTTTAAACTTAACCCTTGTTATTGCAGGATCCACATAACAGATGACATCGACTCTGGACCCTCTACGGCTCACTACGACTTTGATTGCCCGATCTATCAAGCCGAGGATGAGATTGATGAAGACGAGGACCTTTCGGAAGAGTTGGCCCGCTTGTTGAGACAAGAAGAAAAGGTTATTCTGCCTCACGAGGAGGATATTGAGATTGTAAATCTGGGTTCTGAGGAGCTCGTCAGAAATGTCAGAGTAGGGGCTGCGCTGCAGAATGATGTCAAGCATAGACTGGTCGAGATGCTTCGAGAGTATAGTGACGTCTTTGCTTGGTCATATGAAGATATGCCCGAACTTGACACTGATATTGTGGTTCATCGCTTGCCGTTGCAAGAAGATTGCCCTCCAGTCAAGCAGAAGCTTAGGAGGACGAGACCAGATATGGCTGTAAAAATCAAGGAAGAAGTCCAGAAGCAGTTGGACGCAGGATTTCTAGCCGTTACCACTTACCCTCCGTGGGTCGCCAACATAGTGCCTGTACCGAAGAAGGACGGTAAGGTACGTATGTGCGTCGATTATCGGGATTTGAATAGGGCGAGCCCTAAGGATGATTTCCCGTTGCCTCATATCGATGTGTTGGTCGACAACACAACCCAGTTTTCCGTGTTTTCATTCATGGATGGCTTCTCCGGTTACAATCAGATTAAGATGGCACCAGAGGACATGGAGAAAACAACGTTTATCACCCCCTGGGGAACATTCTGCTATAAGGTAATGCCCTTCGGTCTGAAGAACGCAAGGGCCACTTACCAGCGAGCAATGGTAACTTTGTTTCATGATATGATTCACCAGGAGATCGAGGTCTATGTTGATGACATGATTGCAAAGTCCCAAACGGAGGAAGAGCATCTGGTCAATTTGTTGAAGCTGTTTGAAAGGCTTAGGAAGTTCAGGCTGAGGCTGAATCCTAACAAGTGCACTTTCGGAGTGCGGTCCGGAAAGTTATTGGGGTTTATCATTAGTGAATGAGGTATTGAAGTTGATCCTGCGAAAATAAAAGCTATCCAAGAAATGCCAGCGCCGAAAACAGAAAAAGAAGTTCGTGGTTTCTTGGGCCGAATAAACTACATTGCAAGGTTTATCTCTCAGCTCACGGCCACTTGTGAACCGATGTTCAAGCTTTTAAAGAAAAATCAGGCGATTACTTGGAATGAGGATTGCTAGAAGGCATTCGATAAGATAAAGCAGTATCTTCAAGAACCTTCAATCTTGATACCCCCAGTGGCTGGACGGCCATTAATCATGTACCTGACGGTTCTGGAGAATAGTATGGGGTGTGTTCTCGGTCAACACGACGAGACGGGCAGAAAAGAGCATGCCATTTATTATTTGAGTAAAAAGTTCACTGAGTGTGAATCTCGATACTCGATGCTGGAGAAGACGTGTTGTGCATTAGCTTGGGCCGCCAAACGTCTACGACAGTATATGCTCATTCACACCACTATGCTAATTTCGAAGATGGATCCGATCAAGTACGTCTTTGAGAAGCAGGCTCTTTCGGGTAGGATTGCCAGATGGAAAATGGTGTTAACGAAATATGATATTCAGTACGTTTCTCAGAAAGCCATTAAGGGAAGCGTATTGTCTGATTACCTTGCCGAATAGCCAATCGAAGACTACCAGCCGATGAAGTTCGAATTCCCTGACGAGGATATTATGTTTCTCAAAGCGAAGGACTGTGATGAGCCATTGCCCGATGAGGGGCCAGATAGGAAGTCTCAGTGGAAGTTGATATTCGACGGAGCGGTTAATTCCTATGGAAGTGGTATCGGGGCTATCATCACGACTCCTCACGGATCCCACATCCCGTTTACTGCGAGACTGACGTTTCCAGTTACCAACAATGAAGCAGAGTATGAAGCATGTATCATGGGTCTAGAAGAGGCAATTGATTTGAGAATCAAGAATCTAGACATATATGGTGACTCAGCGCTTGTAATCAATCAGATCAAAGGGGAGTGGGAAACTCGTCAAACAAACTTAGTGTCGTACATGAATTATGCCAGGAGGCTGCTCCCGTTCTTCGACCGAGTGGAGCTTCATCATGTACCCAGGGATGAAAATCAAATGGCTGATGCTTTAGCCACGTTGGCTTCAATGTATAAGGTCAATTATTGGAATGAGGCTCCAAGAATTGTGCTTTCGCGTCTTGATAGACCGACATTTGTGTTCGCAATCGAGGATGCCAACGACGGCAAGCCATGGTTCCACGACATCCAGGCCTTCCTTATGACTAAGGAATATCCTGCGGGTGCGTCAACCCAGGATAAGAAGACTCTGAGGAGGCTATCTGGAAACTTTTATCTCAATCCTGATGGTGTGCTGTATAAGAGAAACCACGATCTCGTGCTACTCAGATGTGTAGATGAGAAAGAAGCAAGTATGCTCATGGAAGAAGTCCATGAGGGCACATTTGGTACGCACGCCGGCGGGCATGCCATGACGAGAAAGATCCTGAGAGCAGGGTATTACTGGCTGACTATGGAGTCGGATTGCTTCAGATTCGCGAAGAAATGTCATAAATGCCAGATTTATGCTGATAAAGTTCATGTGCCGCCATGCCCATTGAATGTCATGTCCTCCCCTTGGCCGTTCTCCATGTGGGGCATCGACATGATAGGCAAGATCGAGCCCACTGCATCCAATGGTCATCGTTTCATTCTGGTAGCTATCGACTACTTCACCAAATGGGTGGAGGCAGCCTCGTACGCTAATGTGACCAAGCAGGTGGTAGCTAAATTCATAAAGAGGGACATCATTTGTCGCTATGGAATTCCCGAGCGGATCATTACTGATAATGGTTCGAATTTGAATAACAAGATGATGAAGGAGCTGTGCCAGAGCTTCAAGATTGAACACCACAACTCATCTCCTTACCGGCCGAAGATGAATGGCGCTGTTGAAGCGGCCAACAAGAACATCAAGAAGATTGTTAAGAAGATGGTTGTGACGTATAAAGATTGGCACGAGATGTTGTCGTTTGCCTTGCACGGTTATCGTACGACGGTGCGTACGTCGACCGGGGCAACTCCTTTCTCCTTGGTGTACGATATGGAAGTTGTCCTACCGTTAGAAGTGGAGATTCCTTCTTTGCGAGTTTTGGTTGATGTAAAGCTCGACGAGGCAGAATGGATTACGAATCGCTTAAACCAACTCAGCCTGATGGACGAGAAGAGGTTAGCATCGATTGCATTTGGTCGCCTGTACCAAAGCCGAATGAAGAAAGCTTATGATAAGAAGGTGCGTCCTAGAAGCTTTCAGACGGGTGATCTCGTCCTGAAGAATATTCTTCCGCCACACTCCGATCACCGGGGCAAATGGACTCCGAATTACGAAGGGTCGTATGTCGTCAGCAAGGTCTTCTCAGGAGGAGCTTTGTTGTTATCCACGATGGATGGTGAAGATTTTGCATCCCCGGTGAACGCGGACGCAGTTAAAAAATACTTTGCTTGAAAGAGACCCGCTGGACAAAAAAGAAAGAGTCCAGGCAAAAAAAGGGGCATCCTGGCGAACCAAAAACAGAATAAAAGGTTCGGGCAAAAATTAGGGATATATTGAAAAAATGTACACCCGCAAAGTCGAAAACCTACACTGGGTGGCTTCGGCAAAAAAGGGTATCCCGGTGAACTGAAAACCCGTAAAGGGCGGTTCACGCAAAAGTTAGGGATTTGAATAAGCAAATGACTGCGTTCCGCGTGTGGACTTTCATTGTTTTGTGGTTTGGAAGACCTGAGGGCCGTTCATCCGAATCAATCTCTTCCGAAGCTGAAGCGTCGGAGAAGTATCGAAGTCGAGTGGGTCTCAGAGGGATCAACTTATGGTGTTCGTCTACGCCTCGTTGCCGATATTTGTATATACTGATGTATATTTATGTTTTATTTTTGCGCGGCTTCCTCATTCCAGGAGCTTGCCTCTGTTGTAAAACATTTTTGCCCATTCAGGGGTTCATCATCAATAAAATGCACATCATTCAGCAATTCTGCTTGTCTGTTTAGCATTTATCTGTTTTGTTTGCGAATGAAAACGCCGATGTTTTTTTGATAAGATGCGCATACATAAACTTACGGGCCTAGGCCCATTGATTGTTGAAACAATTAATTAATTGAATATTGTCACGAGATAATAACCTGGATAGGCCCTTTTGAGAAGGGTATCTTGTCTGTTTGTTTGTGTTGTTGCAGGCGTAGCACCTTCTAGAAGATGTGTCGTGCGCATCCCCGAAGCAGGGCGAGCCCTCCTTCTCCAGCAGAGTTCAGTAGTCTCTCCTCCATAGAATCAGAATCAGAATGGTGAGCATTGATATATCTCCCCAGGCGGAGAGGATTCTCTTCCCCAAGCAGACGCACCCTGAAGGAACGTCACCTCATCAACTGAGTCAAGCACCGAAGAATGGTGTCTCCCCCAGCACCGGGTCACAAGTGCAGGTTTCATAGAAATGTTTGAGTGCCGAAGCTCGTGTTTTCCCCAGTAAAGTCGCCGCAGCAGGTGTCTCCCCAGCACCGGGTCACAAGTGCAGGTGTCGTAGGAAATTGTTCGTATATCGAAGTATGCAGTAACTGATGGTGCCAGACTGAGGTCTCCAGCGGAATTGAGATTCCCCACCAGAGTCATGCTCTCTCCTGAAGTTGGATGATTCCCTCTTCCCCAGTGGAGTGTCGGAACAGCTGATGTTGTATTCCTCTGCAGAGTTGTATTCTCCCCCGAAGTCAGATGATTCTTTCTTCCCCAGCAAAATTGAAATTCCGCACCAGAGTCGTACTCTCCAGTGAAGTAGAATGATTTCTCTCCCCGGCTGAGTCCGCAGAAAAGCAGAATCCTTGGAAGCAGTTGAGACCTTGAATGGATGTTCCCTAGCAGATATTGAACAGCTGATGCTGTATTTCCCCAGAGTCGCACTCTCTCCAATGAAGCAGAATGACTTCTCCTTCCTCAGCCGAGTTTGCAGATGCCCAAGAGAGCCGAGTCCTTGGAAGTTGATCAGATCATGATTGATTTTCCCCAGTGGAGTGTGAAGCAGCTTAAGTTGTTTCCCCATAGAGTGGTTATCCCCAGAAAAGTAGCCGAGACGGCCGCGCAGTTCATTCTCGCGATTGATATCAGCAGGTCCAAGTTCTTGCAGAGCCTCGTTCCCCTGCAGTAATCAACTGAAATTGTTTTCCATGCAGCAGTCAACGGAAGATCATTTCCCCGGGCGGAGGCCAATTAATACCAGCGTGTCCACGTTCTCCTCAGCAGGATGATTCCTCTACCTGAGTAGTTCTTGTCTCCTTGACAAAAGGGTTTCCTCCCCCCAGCATTTATTTTGCGGACGGGATCGCATCATTGTGCATGACTGCATAGCATTTAACACTGCATAGCATTTAACACTGCATAGCATTTAACACTGCATAGCATTTAACACTGCATAGCATTTAACGTTGCATAGCATTGTGCATGATTGCATAGCATTTAGCATAAACGCATATCATTCCCACCGTGTGGGGCATAGCGCAGAAGCATACGCATCATAAACATGACCTAGGTCGTTGTCATTCTTGTTTTACAGGTGTTCAGCCGAAAGACCAGTTGCTCAGGATGATTCCTGACGTTCTCTTCAACAAGGTCGCTTTCTTAAGATGATTCTTAAGACCCCGGTGTAATCCCCGCGGTCGCTCGCTCAAGGTGATTTTTGAGATCCCCAGCGAAGTTTTCAGTTCGAGATGACTCTCGAATTCCTCAGCAGAGCCGTTTTCTTAAGATGACTCTTAAGACCTCAGCGCAGGTTCCCGATTTGTTTGCTTAGGATGATTCTTGAGCTCCCCAATAGCGTCCCCAGCAAGAGTTGCCCAGGGAGATTCCTGGAATACCCCGCAGAATAAAGTCTCCAGAATGGTTATCGGTTCAGGATGATTCTTGAAGGTGCCCGACGGAGCTGTTTGTTCAAGATGATTCTTGAAGTCCTTAGCAGCGCGAGATGTCTGCTCCAACAGTGATGTCTAATCTGAAGATTGACTTTGTAAACGCCTGAGGGCGATATCAGAAGGTTCCTGTGAGCTCAGATGTCCTTGTTGATGAATCAACGTGTGGCTGAAGACAAGGTTCTAAAGTTTGTAGATATAACAAGATGATCCGTGTTGGTCTGAAGACCAGGTCAGTTATCCTGAGGTGATGATTGATTATGATCAAGTGGATAGTTTTTCTTCTGACTGAAGTCGAAGATGTTTCTCCAGCTGAAGCGGAGTTTTGCCTGAAGGCAAAGTGTTCGAATCCCCGTGGAGTCATGAATGGCTCAGGATACCATTTCTCTGACTGAAGTCATAGATTGCCCAAGCTGAAGCGAAGGTGCCTAAGGGCAAGGTTATCCCCAAGGTCATGAATGACCTAGGATTCATTTTTCGGACTGAAGGCCGAAGTATATCCCTGACTGAGGTCTCGGATGCTCCATAGCAGAGGCGGAGTTGCCTGAAGGCATATCCATGTATCCTTGAAGGCCAAGGACCATTTCTTCAGACTGAAGTCGAAGATACCTCCTGCGGAGTTGCCGACGGGCAAGGTTTACATCCTTGAAGGCCAAGGATGTTTTTTCTAGCTGAAGCTGGAATAGCCGACGGGCAGGGTTTCATCTTTCTTCAGAAGAACTTGAATATTTTTTCCAGCGGATCTGGAGTGGCCAAGGGCCAGGGTTTCATATATCTTTAATGTTGAAGTTCTACGACGGGCAGTGTGCAGCAGTATTCCGATGTTCGTTATGGTTCTGAGGGTGAACCCCAGATCAGAGTGTGCTTGGTTAAGTCTCTCATTCCCAGCGGAGTAGTTTCAAATACGCAAGTGTACTTTTTGTTCCATTTACCAGGGGTGAACCCTAGGTCAGAGTTGTTCAGTGTTGCATTTTGTCCGGCGGCGAGGTTGGATGCTTGTTCGACGGCGAGGTTGAACGTTTGGATTTGACGGTGAGGTCAGATCATCAGTTGTCCGGCGGCGAGGTTGGATGTTTGTTCGACGACGAGGTTGAACGTTTGGATTTGACGGCGAGGTTAGATCATCATTTGTCCGGCGGCGAGGTTGGATGTTTGTTCGACGGCGAGGTTGAACGTTTGGATTTGACGGCGAGGTTAGATCATCATTTGTCCGGCGGCGAGGTTGGATGCTTGTTCGACGGCGAGGTTGAACGTTTGGATTTGACGGCGAGGTCAGATCATCAGTTGTCCGACGGCGAGGTTGGAGGTTTGTTCGACGGCGAGGTTGAACGTTTGGATTTGACGGCGAGGTCAGATCATCAGTTGTCCGGCGGCGAGGTTGGATGTTTGTTCGACGGCGAGGTTGAACGTTTGGATTTGACGGCGAGGTCAGATTATGTTTGTTCGACGGCGAGGTTGGATATTTGTTTGACGGTGAGGTCAGACTCTTTAAATCCCCAGTAGAGATGATGTTTGTACGACGGCGATGTCGAGTGTCTCTAAGAGGATGTTTGTTTCCGACGGCGATGTCAGATTCAGTTTTCCAGCGGCGATGTTGGGCATGTCAAGGTGATCCAGTCTTCTGACGGCGATGTTAGGTTATGCAGATCCTTTAGTTCTCCAGCGGCGATGTTGGGTATTTTGGTGATTCAGGTTTAGGTCTCCGGCGGCGATGTTGGACGCTTGTTTCCCCGAGTTATGGTTGTTCTTGACGGCGATGTCAGGTGATTTGGTGTTCCAGCGGCGATGTTGGGCGTTCCTCAGAATCTTGCCCGACGGTAATGTCAGGCGGTTTAGTCTTCCAGCGACGATGTTGGGTGTTGTGGTTGTCTGAAGGCAATGTCAGAAGAAGTTAACATGGATAAATGGCGGCGATGTCAGATCAGTATCTCTCCAGCTAGTTTCCGTGCAGCTAGCATTGCAATAGTCGAAGATTTGTTCCCCGCAGAGTACCGTGTGCTCGTGCAGTTGGCAAATTTTCGGGTTTACCGGTATTCAACCGTCTCGCACCTTGATTGGTTGAGAGCCGTTTGCTTCTCACCCAGTCAGGTTCAAGCCGTTTGAATAGGGGCAGCTGTTGCACCCCAAAATTTGACCAACAGTTATTTATTCACTGAGTGTTTGAAAGTTGATACCTTCACCAGAAAGTTCAAGAGATCCTCAGAGGAGTGGGTTGAAACCAGGGTTGTGTGCTTCATAGCTTGAGAGTTGTGGGTGCTCCTCAGATGATTCTGAGATTTTGAGAATGAACTTGAAGATTGGAGAAAGCCTATGAGATGTCTTGATATCCATCATGAAGCCCAGAGAAGTCATTGTGCAAGAGTTCAGAAGATTCAACCATGAATGGTAGAATTAGGGTTTTGACTGGGTCAACCCTAGGATAGCTGAAAATTTGGAGAAGGTTGAGACCTAATCCAAGGGCCATGAGATCATGGAATGATGCATAGAGATGTTATAAAGATGATTCCTAGACCAACTCATCATGATTGAGGAGTTTGAGAAGTTTCAAGTCAGGGCTTCCAAGGATTGTCAGTGAAAAAACCCTAATTTGATCCCTGTCTTCCAGGCAGTTTTAGCTCAAGATGTGATTGATATCTCATCTTCCCCACAACATGAATGTTGTAGAGCTTGTTCTTAGCTTTAATTTGAGTGGTGTAAGTCCTTGATAGGAGTTGCAGAGCTCAAGTTATGGTTTGACAAATTACAGGTCAGCTGAGGTGTGTGAATCTATGATCTCTTGGTCAACATGAATGTTGAAGGGCATCTTCTTAGCTTTAATTTTAGTGGTAGAAGTCCTTAATAGGATTTGTGGAACTCAACTTATGGTTTGAACAAGGCAGGGGTATTTTGGTCATTTGTCAGTTATAGGTCATTTTAAGCAAAGGCCATATCTCCTATTTCCAAGCCTCAAATGGAAAAACTCAAAACATGAAAGTTGTTCAAAATGTGATTTTAAGTCTAGAAAGAAGGTCATGAATTGTTGGAAAAGCTCATAGCATGGATTTGCATGATTGGTCAAATTTGAACTAAAAATGGCTTATAAGTTTAAAAAGTTGAATTTGAAAATTGGTTTGGAAGATCTAGGAATCCAAAATAGGTCATCCAATATATCATTTTGATTGGAAACATCATTTTGAGAACATTGGTTTAAATAGAATTTTCATTTGAGGCTTTAAAATGGGACATGCTTTGTAAAATTGAAACTTGCATTATAAGGCACCCTTGCAAAACTCAACATGAGCCAAAGGTGAGCTTGTTTTTCACACATATCTTCTCAATATCTCATGTAAAGGTATTTTGGCACAAAATTACAAGGCATAAGGCATGATACATGGGTTTTTCAACTTATCACCACATGAGAAAATCAAGACTTTTCTAGCTCATTCTAGAAGGATCTAGGAGCTTCCATCAATCATTATAAGAAGAGTGATCCACAAGGTATTGAGGGTTGGTGAAGAAGAGAGAAATCAGTGGAGATAGTGAGAGAGACATTGTCATTGAAGAGCTTCCTTCAAGATTAAGCAACACACGATTTCTTCCATTACAAGCTTTCTTCTTCAAAGCTTTTGCAAACAGAAAGATCCTCTCCATTAGAGGAGTGTTTGGCATCAATTGCAAGCTCTGCAACTACTCATAGCACCACTCACCATCACCATTCAACAGGTTCTTTCTTCCCCATATATCTCCTAATTTATATGCTTTCTAACTGGCTTGTAGATATAGAATGAACATGCTAGGATAGTTGTTTAGTTCCCTAGAGTTTTAGAGGGTTTTGTGAGGATTGATGGCAGGTGCAAGAATCTGTTATGATTGAGAACAGGCTGGATATTAGGTTTCAAGGCACGATTGATAGCTCATTGTGATAAGCATAACATAAAGAACATGAATGCATCATTAATTTTGAGTTTTAGAGGAATTGATCTCAGTGAAATAGGTGGTACCCGAGCTTTGAAGTTTTCTGTTTGAATGATTCAAGGAGAATTAATGAAAACTACGCGTATAGTTTTGTTCCCTGTAATCAGTAGTCCATTTTCCCTTTTGGAATTATTAACTTTCATTGAGTGTGGAGGGAGAACGAGCAAGGAGAAAAAGCATGCATGGAAGCTGCGTCTGAAAACCCTAATGCATTTTGGGGACGATGGCTGTCCATCGTTGGATTGGTCCCAGGAATTTGACCAAATCATCTCATCTAACGGCCAGCATTTAAACTTAAAAACGGAGGGAACCCTAGCGCTGAAACGCTGTCGTTTGGATAAGTGGAAGCGTCTGGGCTTAGCAGACCTTTGCTTTTAGCACCCCCCAGTTTGGCCCATCTCAAATATTGAACTAGCGTGTCTTGCTTATCACACCCCCCTCCCCTTTAATTGATTTCTTTTTTATTTTTTTATTTTAATTCCATTTAATTTTCTTGCACTTTATAAAATTCATAAAAAATAGAAAATTAAATATTTTTCAATTCTTGTTTTTTCTATATGTTAATAAATCTGTCTAGAAAATTATAAACAAATAAAATTTCCATTTTATTTTCTTTTCATATTTTTAGTATATTTTTCATTTTAATGGCTTTTTAATATGTTTAGTTTGATATCCAATTTTGTAGAATTTCTTTTAGGACCTTCCTTTAGTCTTTTTAATTCATTCTTTTTTGTGTGATTAGATATTGAATCATAGTTCCCCATAGGATTTAATTCTTGATTTTTAGATTAAAATTTGATTAGTTTAGTTAGGTTAGCCTTAGGGTGCTTAATTAGGGTTTATGTTATGCATAGGTAAGGAAATCCATTTTCTTTAGATAGTTTTGTTTTGATTTTTGGGTAGGGGCATATGTGGATGATATGGGTAGGTGTTGTAGACCCTTGTGAATAATTGATAGATTTTTCCCCCTTGGTTTAGTATTTTTAGGTGTTTTCTGAAGTTAGCTGATGATTTTGTCTGTTCTGTGGTTAGTTGTCTGTCTCTGGGGTTTATTTTGGGGAATTTGTTGTGAGCTTGTGTTGTCTTAAAGATCTTGTTGGAGAGCATGATGGAGAGAAGGTTGAAGATCAAGACTCAGAGACCCAGAGCTTGGATTTTTCCCTGTCTGTGAGGTTTGAGATCCTGAAGGTTGAAGGAAGTTCATGGTACTTTCCTGAGGAAGGCACTATGAATGACTTTCATTCTTTCTTCTCACCTCTTTCTTAAGTATCCAATGATGTTGGAGCCAACTTGTGAGTTTAATTTCTCCTGAGGAGGAAGGTACACTGATCACATGTTGTTGAGCCACATGGGATACAACTCCTAAGTGGAAGCCTCCTAGTACTTTCATGAGGAAGGTCCTATGGGTCTATTCACTTAGTTCCATTAGTTTATCTAGGAATTCTTAAGTATCCAATGATGTTGGAGCCAACTTGTGAGTTTAATTTCTCCTGAGGAGGAATGTAAACTGATCACATGTTGTTGAGCCACATGGGATACAATTCCTAAGTGGAAGCCTCCTAGTACTTTCCTGAGGAAGGTTCTATGAGTCTGCTCACTTAGTTCCACTAGTTCAGATAGGATTTCCTAAATATCCAGTGATGTTGGAGCCTGCTTGTGAGTTTAGTTTCTCCTGAGGAGGAATGTAAACTGATCACAGTGGTTGAGCCACATAGGATATGATTCCTGAGTATACACCTCCTAGTGCTTTCCTGAGGAAGACACTATGAGTCTGCTTGCTTAGCTCCCTTTCTTTGGTAAGCTTGTTTGAAGCTTGAAGACTGGGATTGCTTTCTTGGTTAGGTTTTGCTTTAGGGATTTGCTTAGATTTGATTCAGATTCTGTGTTAGGGTTAGGATTAGAGAGTAGATGATTCTTTCTCAAGCATGTTTTGTTTGCCTGATGGCACTTCATTTCTTTTATTCGTTCATTGCTTGATAGCATGTTGTTTATCTTCAGTATGATTACTGTTATTTCATGACTGGCTTGAGGTTGAGATGAGCTTGTGGAGGCTGAAGCCCCACACACATTTCTTCCCTCACTTGCATTGCATGCATTTTACTGTTAAAGCTGATGCTTTTGTCTGTTTTGGTGTATCATTGATATGATCCCTTAGGACTCTCATTTCCTCTGATGAGGATTTGATGATAGACTTTTAGGTTGAAACCTATGCATGACAACATCTAGGAGTTCCCTGTTCAAACCTCAACCATAGGATGAATCCATGGCATGATAACAGTAGGACTTGATAGTCTCCCTCCTAGTTGGGCCTGTTCTCTTCTCATCTCGAAGCAGTTTAAAATACGGTAATCATGAATGATTTCTTTCGTACGTTACGAGCCTTAAGCTATCTGAGGATGGATGTTTATTATGGTACCCTTTGGGTGACATGCGACGCATTCACTCTCAGGTCATAGTCTCTAGTGCGGTTGAGATCGCAAACATAATAAAAAAAACACTTCTTTTAGGAGATAACCCGTAGTTTCCCGAACTACGTTTGCTCTGATCTTTCATACCAGATGAAAGTACGTAGGCATAGGACGCGACGTCCTAGCGAGCAACCTTTCCCCCATAACCCGTAGTTAGCCGAACTACGTTGACTCTGATTTCTCATTCTCTGATGAGAATACGTAGGCATAAAGTGCGACGCTTTGCCAAGTCATTTTTCTTTTCTTTTTCAGCCAGCCTTGATAGGTAGATAGAATAAAACCAACCCGTCCAAGTAAACAAACAAGCGAGGATCCCGTCGAGTACGACGGACGTGAGGGGTGCTAATACCTTCCCCTTGCGTAACCGACTCCCGAACCCAGACAATGGTTGCGACGACCTTGTCTTACCCTTATTCGTCAGGTTTTTTCCGATCGTTTCCTTTCCCGCCCCGAGGGATAAATAACGAAAGGTGGCGACTCTTCTGTCATGCCGGCACCTTATTTTCGCGCAAGCGACACTATGGTAAGGAAAACTTTATCTTTATCACTAGTTCTGAATGATCACAAGAGGCTAATTACATTCACCAAGTGTAGAAACAATATGTTGCTTCTTCTGATGATGAGACCTTCGGCTTCAAAGTCTATGTCAGACATCACTTAGAACGTGTTCTTCAGATTCTGCACCACCAGAAGCTAGTAATTTAGCTTCTCTCAAGTGCATCCTTATATATCAGATTCTGAATATATAACATTAAGCATTAGACTCTGCATACTTGGAACACACATTAGATAACTCCATTGTTCTTTTAATACTTTATTATCATCAAAACCCAAGAAATACATGTCATGAACAAATTTTGTCATCATCAGATATATGTGTCTTGTTTCTTAATAGAGATATTATATTTTCATTTAAAATCTTAAGACTTAATCACTCACACTTAAACTTGACAATCTCTTGTACTGGTGTGAGTCTCCATATCCTATAAAATAATTCAAAGCAATATTCAACTCGTGTTCCCACATCAAATTGAATTATGGAAATGATATCACTTGTTGAAGGACTAGAGAAGTCAGGAGCAACAACACAACTAATGATCCAAGACCGCAAAAGAGGAAAAGACGCCACATCTGCACCCAAAATCTTAAGGAATTGAATATATGGAGTTTTTTCTCTTATAAATCCATCCCTGTACTCATTCATATGTGGTGTGAGATTTAACCACTCACACCTGAACCTAACACAAAGATATAGTAAATCCTAACACACTCAAAAGAAAGGAGATTGATTTCCATTTTCTTGGAAAAGAACTAATATATAGTATATTACCTTCTTCCTTTTTACCAATTCTTATAGAAATCTCTTTTCAATTCTATATTTTCCTCTATTCCATCATTTCACCAGATTGAAATGCGTTGATTTAGTGAAGAAGGGACTGTGCCAATGCCATAGATACACTCTCGACCCAAAAGCAGATTGTAGTTGGCTTTTGACGCTATGACCATAAACATACTTGGCCTTGTAATGGTACCAACTGTGAGGTCCACATGTATTACCCCCATTTTAGTATCAACATTTCCTTTATAGTTTAACAGAACCATGTTATGAGGTTTAGTATTAGTATCATCTTTTCTTATTCTTTTCAACATGTAATGCGCCATCAAATTCACAGTCGCTCTGCTATCCACTAAGATCTTATTCACTCCAATGTTTTCTAGTTTGCCTCTAATACATAGAGGCTTCAAGTGGTTCTTCATCTCCTCGTATGGCCTTTCAAAAAAGGCGTTTTGTTCTTCCATGCATCCAATATTCAGTATGTAATAACAAACGGGCCTATGACTAGCCATCTTCAACTCAGTTGCATCCTCAAGTTCTTCTATCTCCATAACTTGGTCATATTCCCTAGGCAATACAGACACCACGTTGCAAGTGATATCTAATGAAGTTTCTAAACCTGTGTCGAAATCATCTGTCAGCATGTCATCTTCTGATACCTGATCAGACTTCTTTCTTATATCCTCCTTTTGGGAAACAAATAGTTTCCTTTTGACATGCCTATTTTCTTCTTTCATATCCTGCTTGAGAGGTACGTTACTGCTCGATTCATCCTTTTCCTTTTCTCTAGCCTCTCTCTCAATCTTTCTTCTTCTCTGTTGTCTCCTCCATTGAGACCTGAGTTTTTACCCTTGTAATTTTCAGAGTGATATGCTAACTGTTTTAAGGCTTGGAGTTTCTTACGATATGCTAGTAAGGAACCTCTTTCGACTTCAAATTTTTGCCACTTCTTTTGGCCTTTCTCCCTTCTTTCGACAGGCTTGACCCACTTACTCAGGGCATCAACAATAGGCTTGAATGTGGTTGGCTTGTTGCCACGAAGTCCTTGCCCTCATTGCTTTTGCTTCCTGGGTACTCTCCTTTTGTCAAAGTCCAAGCGGCTACAAGTGTCTCTCTAGTTATTCTTGTTTTTGGCTAGTCAAACCCCCTCAATATTTTCTGATGCCTTTCTATCAAAGACTGAGCTGCACCTTGGGCACATCATCACCTCAGACCTCTTTTTCTGGCACCTGTGAAGGAATTTGACCAAGCTTTCATCTTGCTTGGGATAGGCCACTTTGTTATACTCCTTTTGCCTGAGGCTTTGTTCATCAACCTTCATTCCAGTCTCCTGGGTCACTTCCACTATGTTAACCCCTAAGTTGGCACCCTCAGTGATGTTTAAATCCTGTAACTTGACTCTAAGGCCTTCAGTGGCCTCAGTTATATTGTTAATCTGTATGAAACCCTCAGCAGTTTCATTTGTTGTAATTATTTGGCTGAAACCCTCAGTGATTCCCTTGTTGTAATTATTTGGCTGAAACCCTCAGTGATTCCCTTGTTGAAGCCTTCAGTGACTCCTTGAATGAAACCCTCAGTGGTTTCTTTGTCGAAGTCTTTAGTGAATTCTTTGGTGAAACCTTCAGTAGCTTTGACCATTGTAGATTTCTTGGCGTAATCCTCAGATACTTCCACCATATTGACCATAGATGGCTCATAATAATGCGCATCCGCCACCAGAAGAGTATTTGAATCAATCCTCATCTGAGACTTCGATTTGTCTGAGAATTTGAGACTTCCTTCTTTGATAGCATTCTTAACAAGATACATGAAAATAAAACATTGTGAAGTTTTATGGCCCAAAAATTGTGATATTTACAGAAACCTATTTTTTTCCTTTGTTCTAAAGGAGGTGTTATAGCACCAAGAGGCATTATCATCTAGCCATCTTAACTAGTAAATCAAAAATCTCATCACACTTGGTAACGTCGAAGGTGTAAGTTTTCTTAGGGAACCTATCACTATTTTCTGGTTCAACTGGATTTTTCCCATTCGAAGGCGTTAAGACTTTACATGAATAAGGTGGTCCTTGCTTCAGTTCAGCAAGGTCAATTTTGCTTTCATCGAAATTCAAAGGATCACTATATGTCTCATCTTCATCAAATTCAAAGTAGGCTACCCTTTTCTTTGTGTTATTCTTATTTGCCCTAGCTTTTTCAACCTTTAGGCATTCGATCTGTCGAACTCCATCAGCCAACTGAGTCATGTCCCTTAGATATTGGGTATCCTATTTCTTCCTAATAGAATAGTTAATGCCACCAGCGGCCATTTCGACCAAATCATGCTCAGACACTTATGTAAATCATATGGCCTTAAGCAAGCAGAATCTATTCAAGTAATCATCGATTGGCTCAGTGAATTTTCATTTAATGCTGGCCAATTCCTTCAAACTGATCTTCGACTGTCCCGTGTAGAATTGTTCATGGTACAATCTTTCAAGTTGAGTCCAATTATGAATTGAATTTGCTAGTAATATGGTAAACCATGTAAAGGAATTCTTTGTAAGGAAACTTGGGAAGTATTTCATTCTTAGGTTCTCATTATTGGCAATTTGCCCTGCCTCTATTATGTATCTAGCCACGTGTTCGACAATGAACTCACTAGTGTCCCCAAAAAATTTAGTAAACTTGGGGACTGTCCACCTAGAGGGTAATTATGACTGAAGGATGTATTCAAACAACAATGATGTATAATTTGGCCTGTGAAGGCCAATATTTACCCCACTTCATGCCATAATTCTTTCGAACATGGCTGGTAAGTTGTTATCCACTGCCATATCATCACATTGAAACTGATTTATGACTTCGTCAGCATTTTGGTTCCTATTCATCATCATTACCCTTGGTTCCCTTTCCCTTGGAATTTGTTGTTCAATTCTAGGAGGTTCGATCCTAGGTGGTTCGACTCCTACTCCCTAATTTACCATGTTCACCTGAGGTATGTTTTGGTGGATTTGGTTAATGGCGGGATCCTCTTCTAAGGCTACTCCTGGATTTTCTATCATCCATTCCCTTTGAGGCCGCCGAGGGGGTGTTGGAACACAAAAGAAATCAGTAATGTGCATCATTTGCACTGCCATCTGTTGATTTATTTGGGTAGTGTTTTGGATCAAAGGGTTAAATATCACGCCCATTTTTTGGGCAAGCATTTGGACTACTTCGTGGTTGCTTTCGTCCATTTGTTGCCTTATCACTACTGCAAAATTATTGGTGATATTGGGCATTTGGGTAAGAAATCCCATCCCTAAGGACTGGCTAATTCGACCCATATTGTTAATGCCTGAATCAGATCCTTGTAATGGCGAAGTTGCGTTCACCACTGGATCTGTGAATGCTGATGTTGTATTATGCAAACTTGACATCATTGAAGTTGGCATGCCATAGGGATGTTCGTGACCAGTCATAGGCATTGAAAATCCAGATACATAAGGTCTGAACAAATTATTCCACACTAGAGGGGGGGGGGTCACTGGTGGACCCTTTGTCCCTACATAAGACAAAATGGATCCACTTTGGGCAATCGACTGCACACGTATCATAGTTGTCGTGGATGGTATCGGTTCAGATACAGACGCTGCAACCGTAGTTCTCCTTGTCGAAGATGAAGGGGGTGGTTCTCCATTATTATTTGGTGGATTTTGATTCACCATACTCCCTACGTATCTTCTCCTTAGTCTTTCCTCGTTGTTTGTGGCTATTTTACCACTCCTTAGTCTCATACAACGAAGTTAGAGAGGTAGTAAAATGAAGAACTCATACAAATATTTTCAAAAAGAAAAATGTTTAAACGATAGCACTGTCCCACTAGACGTGCCAATTTGTTTACCGTGAAAACTGGTAAACAATCGTTGGTCTCTAAAAACGGTTTACTTTATAGGATCAACCAGTGAATCCTAGGACATGTGCTATTGTCAAACTATATTTGAAAGTCTATGAACACTTTGACAATTCCCATGATTGAAGAATGTTGTTTAAAGTATAAAAGTAAATTGCAGAATTTGTAAAGGAATTGCAATAAAGAACTTCAAAGTAAATTGCAATGAAAAAAGTAATTGACAAACTGTAAATAACTTCAATTGAAAAGAAAACATGGTGTTTCAGACGTACATTCTCAACAAACTCTTTTCTCAATACACTTAGATACTTTGAGTAGTTTGTGAGTACTTGTACATTGATTGAACACATAGAAAACCTACACACTAAGACTCTTATTTATACTATGTCGAAAATAACCGTTATCAACGGTTTTTTCTCCAGAAAATGACACTTTTTGCTTACATGTTTTCAATTCGCCACAACTATACACGCGTCACCTTTAAAAAATGGATAAGGACAAAAGACAATATCATCCTTATTCAAAATTCAAAAAACCTTCGTCGAATGCAATCTCAGTATTACTTATGTTGAAATTGCAATCTAAACTCAAAAATATTTATAAGTCTTAACCCGACGTATCCCTCTCACAAAGGATCTCTTCGACTAAGATGTTTAATGATACTCTTGTAGAATTCCAAAACAACTTTAAAATATTTCTTTTGCTTAACATACTCAATCAAACCTTGCTATCGAAACTTTCAGCTAACAACAACATGGGGCAGGCGGCCCGTTTTGCCACCCGTAAATAGAACTGTATTTACTGTTAGAGGATGGCAGTGATCTAGAAGGGGGGTTGAATAGATCACAAATTTATTACAAGAGTCGACGCTTAAAAATATGGTTTTAAAAATTTGTGTGGAAGTGGCCGAGGAACCAAGTCGTCTAAACGAACCGTTACCGAAAATATCAGATATGCGATAAGCCAAATGGAACAACAATTCTAATGAGACACCGAATCAATAGCTTGATGATTAATCAATACGAATAACAACACTTTAGAGTGTCCAATTTCCAATGACTTGTAAAATGTAAAGTTAATTTGACAATAAAGCAAACAGTTTGTGTGCGATTAATTCGTCGATCACTTGGTGTGCAAAAAACCCCAAGGGTTGTTTCCTATGTAATGTGAGTGTAGAATTTTTGCAATTACAATCCAAGTGATTGCAATGAGTTTTCAAATCATATTTTCATCACTACACTACAACATAATTTTATCGATTAATTGATATTACACAAACGTTAATAATTCAATGTAAAGAGATAGAGAAAGAGAGAACAACACCGGATTTGTTTAGGCAGTTCCCCTTTCGTCCTTGCTTAGGGCACGTCTGCCCCCAATTTTAAAACTAAAATTGAGATATGTATTACCTTGTTGCAAAATTTTATACAAGAGAATCAATAGACACCACACACTCAAACCTAGTTATTGATGTTGATAAATTTTCTTCTCTCCCCTTGATTCAATATGAATCAAGTGTCTCGAACGTGTTGAACAAACCTCCGATTACCGCTACTTGTCTAAACAACCCCACCGGTCTTCAAACCTTTCACTCGGCTGATTTCAATCACACACCATTCGAACCCAAATCTTCCTTTCACAATCCTCCGGTTAATGCTACTTGATTGAACGAACCCTTTGTTCTTCAATCCCATTCACTCGGCTGAATCTGTGAAGACAAGATTTGTGCACAAAAAAAAACCCAAATCCTCAAGATCTTGGAGGATAAAATCCTAACGGTTTTATTCAAGAAAAACCCACCAAAA
Organism: Lathyrus sativus; assembly: GCA_963859935.3. Lineage (NCBI taxonomy): Eukaryota > Viridiplantae > Streptophyta > Magnoliopsida > Fabales > Fabaceae > Lathyrus > Lathyrus sativus. The sequence goes on along the minus strand of OZ012741.1, from coordinate 651,845,500 downwards.
TCTCAATCCAAAATGAGATACACAATCCTACGTTTGGACATTATCACCTCAATGATGCAAAAGATCAACAAAATTTTTTATGTGTAATTGTTGAGAAAATGCAAGAATGAGGATGAAGATGATGGGAATAATTTGGTGTATATCTTTCACTTTTCTTGTTGTATGTCAAAAATGATGTGACAAAATAAATATATATGATGCTATAACCAATAAACTAACATAACAGCAATTTGACACAAGACAGATCAGAAAAATAGCACATTTTTAGCGAGCAGTCGACCTAAGCTTGCAGGAGGGTCGACCTGAGCACACCCGATAGCAAGACTATGCAAAAATCGAAGTTGTGCGTCGACCGAAACAGGGCCCGTGCATCGACGCAAACTTGCCCAAAATAGACAAACACAAACACAAACAGTATGAGTCGACCAGAAGGTCGACGCGAGCGCTCCTGAAAGCAACAAATTGAAATTCAACTTATACGAGTCGACCTAATCAGGGCTTTGAGTTGACTCAAACACTCTAAACTTCCAAAATTGAATTTTTGCTCATAGTTTGGTCTACCTAAGCTATATTTATGCATACCTAAGACTCCTAACATGATCAAGTACACACAAAACATATATGAGATGCTCCTATATGTATAGACACGTGATTTTGAAATATTGTGTGCATTAGTAAAGTATGGATACAAGTTAAGACTCGATGATATAGTCCAAATCACAAGGTACGAGCTAAACACATTTTGACATAATTAAAATAAGGACTGAGGCACATTTCTCTCACATTTACAACTTGTCGGTTTTGGTAATCTCCTTAACATCATCTCATATTCTGTTGATTATAAATTTATCCTCATATTACTAGAAAGATTGAGACCCAAAACACACATATTTCATCTTCCTACCAATGAATGTACCGTCACACTAGAGGACATGTACATGTTGTTGAGTCTACTATCGAAGGTAAGGTTGTTAATGGAAAGGTTAACCAAGACAATGCAATATGCAAGGAAATTTTGGGTGCCGATTTGTTTAAAGAATCAGCGATGGGGCAAGGTATTTATCTAAGGCACCTTAGACAACATTATAAAAATTGGTATTAACCGAAGATTCGACCGATAATGAAAAATAATTAAGCTAGATGTTATATTATGATACTATTTGGTCATTTTTTATTTCCTAAAACTACCGGTAATACTGTAAATATTATGTATTTACCTTTGTTAAGAGATATAAATAAACTACAACAAATGTCATAAACACTGTATAACGATCTATTGTAATCTTTTGGACCACCTTGGACCATAAGATGTATTACAACTAAACCATTTATTATCTCGGTAGTTTAGTTTAAATATTAACCACTTACTAATCTAATAATTTATTTTTCTCGAAGATGTTGTAGTTTGGACTGCAAAAACAACGATCATCAAGTTCACTACTGTAGAGATGCACCATAGTGACCGTGTAAAATTGCAGTTCGGAATGCATCAACAAATCCCAAATTCTCTGATGTGTTTGGGACAATGGCATTAACTTAGAGTATATGCCCAATGGAATTTTAATGATTGGAGAGACTTTGTTAAGGATGCGTGTAGTCAGCGGAAGCGTCATTTAGAATTCCTAAATGAAAGTTGTCATGCCATGTGAATCTAAACCAACTCGAAATTACATGAATTGATATATATCAGTTACAACAACTCAATTTATGTCTGACTCGAGATATTTGATCGACCCACACCTATGAGTTTTGTCATCGTATGCCCAACATCACACGTACACCCAATAATCAACCCAACAAAATTATCAACCCACCTACACCCAACAACCAACCCAAAATGATTACAAACACACTTATACCCAACAATCAACCGAACAATATTGTTAAACCACATACACCCAACAACCAACCAAACATGCTTATCAAATCACATACACCTAAATCCTGGACCAATTCATGCCACAAACTCAAACACAAAACCAAGAACATGACTCATACCACCAACAAACATATGTCGCCGCCACATCTTACCATAACACCGATGAATCATACGATACCATCACATCCTACCATAACGCTCAACCAATATACATCAAAAACATCACACCACCAAAGTACCCAAACATTACACCGCCAAAACACCCAATCAACACATGCCTACCAAACATCACGACAATCATTGCTTCATTTTCAAAACGAATAAATGCCCAAATTCAACCGACCATCCTGCCACTCGTAACCCAACCAACACGACCAAACTACAATGACATAGGCACCGAACTCGATTATGACGATAGTTGGGAAGAAATGCTAGCTTTCATGAACAACACTAATATCGCAGGGACCTCACACCAAACACGTCAGATGAGTCCGAGGAGGCACTAAACACCTCAAGGGAATCATCAAAAGGCCTCAACAAAAGAATGTGTCGGTGTAGAACTGGTGGCCTTTATGATCAATCGTGTCATTAAAATGTATTCGAAATTTTCTTGTATATAATTTTATTTTAATTAAATAATATTAGTATTTAATTTTTAATTTCATAATTTTTTATTATTATGTAATTGTTGATTTAATTTATTAAAAAGATAGTGCACGGCACTAGACAATGCGGCGCACCTCTTTAGCCTATAGTGCATACGGCACTCCTATTGACATATTGACAATGCATGCACCAGAGCCCTATGCGAATTTGTTAGTGTATGCCACATTATCAATGACACATATTCTTTGGAATTTGTTTTGTATAAAACATAAATATTTTGATTAATAACAGAAAAATAATTTTTGTTAGTGTATGCCACATTATCAATGACACATATTCTTTGTTGTGAATTTATTTTGTATAAAACATAAATATTTTGATTAATAACAGAAAAACATAATTATTTAATTTAAAAACTTGATTTATTTCAAAAAAAATTGTCACTTTAATTTACTTATGCAATTTTAATTTCTATCTTTCAATTATACTATCTAATTAATACTTTTAAAATATTATTTTCTCATTTTATATTAACCCTCATTCAAATACACATAATTAATAAAAATATATTGATAAACTACTATTTTCTCACTTTCATTTATTACACTTTTTTTAATTCATCCGAAGTATTAACTATAACATTTATTTTGAAATGATGTGAGTACCTTATATTTTTTCCCCTCATTTTTATCCATTTTCTTTCTATACAAACAAAAAAAAAGTCATTTTAAATTCATCTAACTTTATATTCACTTAAACTTTTTTAACATTCTTTTCTTTTACTACTTTCTATCTTTTCACTTACCCAAACTTAACATTAAAGAAAAAAAATCGAATGAATGAGCATACATAGAGTCGATCATATACTATTATAGTAGCTGATGTGACTCTTGAAAATGAGCTGTACAATACAGAGAAATAAATATACTATCGGTGACATTAATTAATAATTGTACGCAATGTCTCTGAGAAGAACACTATCGTTCCTGTGTCTCTTGTGATTTGTTTGACTTCGAAGGAAAAAAAAAACACAGAAACAAACAAGAACAAAAATGACAAAACTCACAGTTACAACGTTAATGGGCATAATCAAAGACAAAGCTTCTCAAAGCAAAGCTGCGTTACTCTCCAAACCCACAACTCTCTCCCTCTTACGCGTCACAACTCACAACTCCTTCTACCCTCCAACTCACAAACATATTTCCACGCTCCTCTCTTCCACCGACGGCTCACGTGCCACCGCATCAGCTTTTCTCGAACTCCTCATGGACCGTCTTCACAACACCAACGACGCTGCTGTAGCACTCAAATCTCTCATCGTCGTTCATCACATCATAAGCCAGGGGAGTTTCATCCTCCAAGATCAACTCTCTGTTTACCCTTACACCGGTGGTAGAAACTACCTCAACCTCTCGAATTTCCGACGGAACACAAATCCGACGTCGTGGGAACTTTCCTCTTGGGTTCGATGGTTTGCTCAACATATAGAGAATCTTCTATGTAGTTCGCGAATCTTGGGATTCTTCTTTCTTAGAAACTCTTCATCGGACGGCGAAGAGAGGGTTTCGGCGATTACCAACGGTGATTTGTTGAAGGAGTTTGATTCCTTGGTGACGCTTGTTGAGGGGATTTGCAAGAGGCCAGATCGTGGTTCAGATTCCAACAAAGGAAACGAAAACAAGTTGGTGGATGAGATAGCGAATTTAGTGGATGGAGATTGGGTGGTGATAGAAACTGTGGTGATTATTGAAGTGAGGGAGTTTAAGGAGAGGTTAGGGTGTTTGGAATTTGGAGAAGCTGTTGAATTGGTTTGTTGTTTGAAGAGATTGGAAGAGTGCAGAGACAGGGTAGTGATGATTTTGAAGTTACAACAAGGGTTTTGGCATTTGGTGAGAGATTTGAAGGAGAAAGTTGGAGTGGAGGTGTATAAGGAAAAGGGTAAGGTGCAGAAAGAAGGAAGGAGGGTAAGGTTTAGTGAGTCGGACCGGTTTTCTGATCGAGTTGTTAGTTCTTATGATTCCATACGGTTTTCTGATGGAGTTGTTAGTTCTTATGATTCCATACGGTTTCCCTCTGGAAGGTTTCTGTAATGTAATTTGTGAATATAGAAACTACAAAATTTTAGTTATGGAATTGTATGATTATGATTATAATGTATAGGGGTTAGTGATATTATTTATTTTTCTGATTTATTGTTATAAGAATGTAGGAGAAATGAAAAACCTGAGAATGTTGGAGTTTAAAAAAAGCAGTAGAAAGCTTGAAGCAGGTTTGAGTGTGTGATAAATTGGATATTGGAAGGTGGCAAGATGATAGTGAGATGAGTGGTGATTTGACTGTCTACGTTACGAATATGCGGAAAGGATATTTATGAGTAAACAAAAATTAACACGACAGTACGTGACAATTAAATAAAATGTATTCTGTGCAATACTTGGGTCTGCTCCAATTACATTAGTGATCCGCATAGTTTAACGTTAATTTATGGTTTAATATTCTTTTATTATATTAATCTCAAGTTCATTTTGATTTCTTTAACTCGTTAAAAAATATATCATGTCAGTTTTTTTTTTTTCTAATTAATGATAAATTTAATAATTAATTTTAATTTTTTATGTATGTTATTGTATATTATTAATTAAATTAAAAGGACTAACATATTATATTTTAAAAATTTTAGAAAAATATTAATCATTTTAAATTAAGAAACCAACATGAATTAAACTTTAATTTATTAATAATATAGGCAATAAATTAAATTCTCTAATTCATCTATAGTCCTATTCTTCTTTAACCTTTCTGGTTGCCTTTTGATTGTGGTGGTTGTAATTCAACTTAACTTTTTTTCTCCCAAAGAGTTTCCTCATTCACGGAATAAACTACAAGTACATAGCATGCCTCATACATTTGTTTTTTTTGTAGCAATCAGACACATAATTTTAAATCTCTAATTTTTGAGATTTCATGCAAGATATTGCATGACAATATGGTAAACCTATCAACATCCATCTCCTACAAGAACACACCTAGGTGGACAGATTCACAGTATATTTTCTCCATTATATGAGATGTGCCTCACCTCATAATGAACAAATGTAAAATACACATGTTAATGAAAAAATACCTCACAATCCAATTGTTTGTTTTTTTAGATTCTTTTGCAATCCTTTTCTTGATATTGGATAAAATATCATCTTCAAACTTAACAATTTTCTTTCTGTTTGAATCCCACCTTTGCATGAGATACACTCTGATTTCTTCAATCATTGTTATGATACGCTTGACTCTAGCTCTCACAAACACAGAGTTGAAAGTCTCTGACATGTTGTTCACCAGGATATCACACAAAGGATTGGTCTTGAAGAAAGCCTTGGTCCAAAATCTAACTGGTAACTTTATTAAATGCTTGAATGCATCTTCATTAACAACCTTCATTTCCAACACGGCTTTTCCAAAAGCATTTGTATAACTAGTTGTAGCAACTTTCCAAATTAACTCTTTGAGTTTAAATTCTGGGAATTTCTTTCTAAAGTTGTTGTATAGATGCCTTCATTTATGGATAAATAATGAACAATCAATAAACCAATAATGGACATTCAATTAACATTCATTAAATAAGATATATACCTTACACAAAATCTCTGGTCCACTTGAGGCAACCGTTTTTCTAGAGCTGGTAAGAGTCCATATATATATATATATATATATATATATATATATATATATATATATATATATATATATATATATATATATATATATATATATATATATATATATATATATATATATATATGTATGTATGTATGTATGTATGTATGTATGTATGTATGTATGTATGTATGTATGTATGTATGTATGTATGTATGTATGTATGTATGTATCAGTCATCAAATAGATCTAGAAATGAACAACATATTAATGAAATTAATTAAGTGAGTACCTTTTGTTGGTCACTTATGAATGTGTATGTTTTGCTCATCCTTGTACCTTTTAGATCAGATATAATCAATTCAAGGAACCAACTCCATGAATCTTTGGCTTTTTCTTCCACAACAGCAAATGCAATTGGCATCATCTGATCATTTAGATCCCTTCCAATTGCAACAAGTATTTGTCCACCATAGCAACCTTTCAAGAAGCAGCCATCCAAACCTATTATAGGTCTGCACTTGAAAAAATTGTCCTTCCAATTCAACTAACTTTCAGGATTCTCAATGCTTTCTTCTCCACCTTGGTATGGTTGACTTGTAACTTTCACTGTTGAACCAGGATTGGACCTCAACAGTTCATGTGCATAGTCATGTATTCTTTTGTACTGCTCCTTAAAATTTCCATCTACAATATCAATTTCCATAGTCTTTGCCCTGTATGCAAGAGTTTTGTTGATTCCCACATTCCATTTCTGTTGGTTCTTCTCCATAATCTCACATAGCTTTAAACTAGGGTTCTCTCTCACATTGTTCTGTATCTTACTGTTGAGCCACTTAGATGTGAGAAAATTCACCTTGTAATCTCTACTACATGTGTGTTTATCAATAATCTTCCTGAGTTGTCATGTATCTTCATTTTGAATTTTTTCACAATATGCCTCCCATGGACAGCCTTTTTTACATATCACTCTCATTCTTTTCTTGTCATTTTTCGTGAACTTCATTTCCTACCATTATGTATGGCATATGTCATAATATCATCCTTGAAATCTTGTTTAGAAGCAAAGTATGTCCCCAATTCCCACTTATAGTCATCCATCCTTTTAGACATTTTGAAAGTTTGCCAATCTGGCTTTTCAACACAGTCATCTTTACTAAAATACTCTTGAAAGTCATCCTCACTATTCTCATCCTCTATGTCACTCAAACCCTTCAAATTTAAATTTGGTTCTTCTTCATCTGTATCACACTCATCCAAAAGACGTTTTTCACCAGATGTTTCACACTCATTAATTTTCTTACATAGTCTTCCAACTTTTCCTTTACCTTTACCCTTCCCCTTACTTTTACCATTCCTTTTTCCCCTTTTTCAGACCTTTGTTCATTAACCACCTCATCTTCAGAAACTTCATTTTCAGAAACTGCTATATCTTCATTCATAACCACATCATAATTAGAGTCTTCAAAATTGATCCTTAATGCACTAACATCACTACCACCATCTTTTCCCTCATTTATTCCCTCATCCACCTTTATTTTACGGTTCACATCCTTAACTACCTCTTTGTTACAGTTCAGTCCCTCTTGTGTCTGTATGTTACATTTCAGTCCCTCTTCTGCCTCTTTGTTACAATTCATTCCCTTTTTTGCCTCTTTGTTACAGTCCAGTCCCTCTTCTCCCTCATTATTACAGTTCAGTCCCTAATCTCCCCCATCATGTTCAATTTCAATTGTCCCTTCATCATGTTCAACTTCAGTGGTCCCCTCATCATGTCCAACCTCAGTGGTCCCCTTGTCTCCAGCTTTCACATCATGAACAATATTTGTGGTCCCCTTGTCATTTATATCTCCTCCTTCCACATCAGCTTCAACTTCAATGTATCCTTCATCCATAACACTTTCCATTTTAATTGGAAACTTTTCAGTATTGTCTCCTTTATTCACTACATTCTCCATACAAGTGGTTCCCTCATCATAGTTCTCACCTATCTCAGTTCCAGTGGCACCTACTTCAACATTGTACTCAAGTGATAGTATTGGTTCCTCAATTACTTCATCTTGTAGGATAGGATGCATAACATATAAATGCACTTCCCCAGTCAACTCATCAATTGTATGCATCCTCCTAGTTTCATTGTCATCTTTCAACTCCACTATGCTATTACACTCCATTTGATCATAATACCAAAGGCTCTCTATAGTTGGATAACCTAAATCCTTCAACCCACCCAATACTTTGAAGTAACTCCAAAAATCAGACTCAACATCCCAAGTTTCCTCTAAGCCATTATAACCTAAATTCGTGAACTCAGCAAACTGACCCCCATGATGAACAATGCATTTAAAACGACTATCCATGACCTAAGGAAGATGAAAAATCCTAAATGAGAAATACAACTAACAAAGAGGAAATAAATACAATTTGCACTATTCGTACCTTAAAACATATGATGAAGGTTATTCTTCTTTCTCTCAGTAAGGAAAATTCCACAAACCCTAAAAATAAAGATGAACGAAGTATCAGTAACGAAGAAGAACAAAAATGTATGAAACAAAAATGTATGAAACAAAAATGAAGATGAACGAAGTATCAGAAAGGAGGATGAACGGAAATGTATGAAACGAACGAACTTAACAATTAAGATTGATTAACATACCTTGACGAATGAAGATGAAGATGGGTGATAACTACGTGAACAAAGATGAAGATGGACGATAACTTTGTGAACAAAGATGAAGATGAATGCTAGCTTTGTTAGCGTTTTCTCACAGAGCTCAATGAAGTCAAAATGAAACATTTAAAATTCATTTACTTTTTATTAAAAATGTCTTAGCATAAATCCATGTCACCTAAGGAAGCCCAGTTGGGCTGTCACCCTAGCAAAAACTAACGAAAATACACAACTTTTAATAAAAAGGATGACATTGGCTAACAAAATTATTAATAAGGGACCTGAAATGAACGTTTATTACATAAGGGACTGAACTGAAAATTGAAATTAAATTAAGGGACCAAAGGATGCATTAAGCCTAAAAATATATATAGATTCCCCTCTCATATTTATTTTTAATTCCTTATTAAATAAATCAGTCTTTTTCTTAAGTGACAATGATATATTATAATTTTGGATCTATGTGCAGGGAGTGACAATCAAAGATCATTGTATAAGAGAATCAAATGATCTTAGTACTTTGAATATTACAAAACTATTTAGAAAGTTAACCGAGAATGAGAATGAGCTGAAACGACATGTTGATAGCAAAGTAAGGTCGAAAAAGAAACATAAAGGTAAAGAAGAGAAACAAGATCTTTCTTTGAAAGCTTCATCATTAAAAGTGAAGAAGTCAAAGGAAGTGACAACTCTGACGAAGAAGCTTCCAAAAAGAAAGAGATAGATTTATTTGTCAGACGCTGTAACCCGGTGAACTGACTTTAAACAATGTTGCGGATAGCAAGAGTCGCCACCGACTTTTATTTTATCCATAAGGAAAGGTTATAAAAGAACAGGAAAGACCTTAGAGAATATTTTGGGTCCGGGGGGTAGGTTATGAAAAGGGAAGGTATTAGCATCCTTTTCATCCATGGTTATCCATGGGCTCTTAGGTACTTAAGCTCACTTTTGAATTGTTTTGAAATTGTAGTGTGTGAATAGAAAATTTTCAGAATAGTTAATAAATAATCCATGTATGGATGTGAAAAAAAACTTGTTTGAAAATTTTGTTGGAAATTTGTTTAAGTGTGAAAAAGTTTTGAAGTGAGCAAGCACCTAGGAGTAACCTACCCTAATGTTTAAAGGTCTTTCCTATTCTTTATTCTTTCCTTTAGTAAGACTATCCCTACTATAATGGAGTAGGTAGTCCTTACTTTGGATGTTAAGGGACATGTGAGGGACAATTGGATTTTTGAAGGCCATGGTGGGGTGTAATAAGCACATATAAGGGACCATCATCATTTTTCGAAAGGGACTTGATTCGTAAAGGCAACCATAAGGGACTTTGATGATTTTTTTATTTGAGGGATTTGCTTTATACACCCCACTTAACCATTATTCGTAGGCAACTTGAGGGATATCCTTAGGAAGTGAGACGTCGATTAAAATCGACTTACGTGTGTGACGTGTTTATTTTAATTATCTTTATTTAAAAGTGATCTAAATTTATTTTAATATTACATACATGTTATTACACTCCCTAATTACTAACCATAATAATAATTAAATAATTAAACAACTTTACATCCAAGAAACAATTACAAAATAATAAGCAAAATAATTAAATAGCAAAGATAAATAAAATATAAATAAGCAATAATAAATAATAAAGGGGGTTAATTCTAAGTTTACTCGGCAAGACATCGCATCTTGTGCCTACGTATCCTTACGGGAGTGGAATCAGAGTAATCGTAGTTCCCCTCAATAGGGAGGTTAGAAACTTCTTGACTGTGGTCAAGGTCTCAAGGGGAATAAACGCATCTTAAGGACACGCTTACGTGGAGTGTAGAAACTCCAAATCTCTATGTTGAAATGTTAAGTTGTAATTAGGGTTAAATTAGGGATTCCACGGCGGGAAACCCTAAAATGAGCGCGGCGGCTCTTTGACCTAATGCTAAGGGTAAAATTGTAATTTTGCCTGCGGCGAGGCATTTGTGAAAATTAGGGTTTGTAGTTTGTAGTTTTGAGGATTTGAAATTGAATGTGTGAAGTTTTACGGACTATTGGCGCGGCGGCCAAACAGTTAGACCTAACCTTCGGATGTGTGCAATGTGACGGAAATAATAGTAAACGCGTGAGATAATTGAATCATGCAAACAGAGAGATAATGTCATAATTTAAACCATGCAAGCAGAAATTTAAAGGCAGAATTTAAAGAGCGATTGTTAAGTTCGCGAGGTTACATGAGAGGAGCAGATACAATATGATAATGAAATTTGAATTGAACAATAATAAAATAAAATAAATAACGGTTCTAGTTATTATTTTAAAAAAAAAGATTTTAGTTATTATTTTAAATTTATCTAAAAAAAAGTTTTTCTTAAAAATAATAGGTTTTCATATTAATTTGGAAAAGATGTTAATGTTATTTATTTTAAAAAACAGATTTTTATATTATAACAAATTTTAATAAATTAATGATAACAATAATAATAATAATGGTAATAATAATGATAATAATGATAATAATAATAAATAATGATAATAATAATAATAATAATAATAATAATAATAATAATAATAATAATAATAATAATAATAAAGCAATAATGAATTTTAAATGTGTCAAATAACCCAACAATGTTGCTAACGCAGAAATGCGCTCATCGCAACCAGATCTAAATCGGACGAAACAAAATTTATCGCAAAGAAAAAGAAATTAAGCAAAAAATAGTATTATTGCTCACACAAAAATGCGATCATCGCAACCAGATCGAACTAACACAAATGTCACGCGTCATGCACACAAATGTGCAAACATCGTATCGACATAATTCGATCAAAAATCTTATATATATAAACTCTAACAATTTAAAAATTATATATATATAAACGTAACAGTAATAGATAAAGAAAAAGAAATAACGGTAATAGATGAAGAAAAAGAAATAACGGTAAAAGATGAAGAAAAAGAAACAACAGTAATAGATGAAGGAAAAGAAATAACGGTAAACGATGAAGAAAAAGAAACAATAGTAATGGATGAAGAAGAAAACTAAATAACGGCAAACGGCACTCACTCCTCTTAGGTTTTTTTCATTCTCTCCCTTTTTTCCAACAAGGCAACACATGTATATATAGGGAACAAATTAGGGTTAACACCAAATTGTCAATAATGTCCCTAAAGCCCATTTTAAAGCCCAAACTAAATAATTAGTTAAGAAAAAAATAAAATTTAAATAATTTAAAATAATTAAAATAAACTTAAAATAAAAACTAATAATCCTATTGATTCCTAAAATAAAAAATATTATAAAAAGAACAAAATTTTTTTCAATATTTTTTATTTTATGATTTTTTGGATATTTTTATGAATAATTTAGAAAAAAGTGAAAAAAATAATATTTTAAAAAATGATTTAATTAAAATACGAAAATAATAATTAAATAATAATAAAAAACTATTTTTGTTATTTTTTTAATGAAAGATAGAAAAATTTAGAGTAAAAATAATAAAAAACAAAAAAAATGACAAAGGTGAGATTCGAACTCTCAACCTCTCACACTCATAACTCCTTACACATGTCCTCCTGCCAATTGTGCCATTTTTACTTTTTAGAAAAAAAATGCATGCCATATGATATTTACCTCTCTTTGATGTTGGCAAAAAAAAAATCATGAAGTTTGACTTTGGTTTGACCACAGTTGACCTCAGTTTGACCTTTTAACTGCATTGACTGCTTTTGACTTATCTGATCATCTGACTGAGCAAACTTTTGAGAAAAGTCTTGAAACTTGACATGGGGGTTCTTATACACATATAAGATGTTATGAAGCTCACTTGAAGTCTTGGAAGTCCATTTAGCCTGATTAAAGTCAAAACCCTAGTTTTGGATGCACTGCTTAGGAGGTGCATTGTCTGAGGGAATTGTCAACTCTTCTGACCAATTGTGAATTTTGTGAACCTTGTGAACCTTCTTGGAACACAAAGTCTTGTATTGTGAGGGCAAATTTTGGGGTGCAACAGCTGCCCCTGTTCAATTTTCTGAAACCTGAGGGGTTAGATTGGTATATTTGCCAGTCGTAACCTGGAAGGTTGAAGGGGATTGAACACAAAAGCCCAAAAATTTGCACTCACCAGTGCATGGAGTGATATTGATGGTTGGTTGAACATGATTGAGTGGGCTTAAAGATGCCACTAGGGGAAAGTTCTTCAGTAGTATAATGAGAACTGTCAGGAGTCTGGAGTAATACTGATGTAACAGCATGTCTTCATGAGGATAGAGCAATCAATAATGATAACCCTAAAGCAGTCTTGAAGTGATAAATCTGACCTCAGGAGGATAGAGCAATCAATAGCTCTAAAGCAGTCTTGAAGTAATAATGGCTTCAGGAGGATAGAGCAATCAATAGCTCTAAAGCAGTCTTGAAGTAATAGAATGGCTTCAGTAGGATAGAGCAATCAACAGCTCTAAAGCAGTCTTGAAATAATAATGTGATATGTCTTCAGGAGGATAGAGCAATCAATAGCTCTAAAGCAGTCTTGAAGTAATGATTTCAGGAGGATAGAGTAATGGATAGCTCTAAAGCAGTCTTGAAATAATAATGTAATTTCAGGAGGATAGAGCAATGGATAACTCTAAAGCAGTCTTGAAATAATTAGATGGCTTCAGGAGGATAGAGCAATGAATAGCTCTAAAGCAGTCTTGAAGTAGTAATATGACCTCATGAGGATAGAGCAATGAATAGCTCTAAAGCAGTCTTGAAGTAATAGGATGATTTCAGGAGGATAGAGCAATCAGTAGCTCTAAAGCAGTCTTGAAGTCATGAGAGGCTATCAGGAGGATAAAATAACCCTGAGGTTACAATAAAGCAGTCCCAACGTAATAAGAAGCTCATCAGGAGGATAAAGTAACCCTGAGGTTACAATAAAGCAGTCCCAAAGATCATAAGATTGTTTGTTGGATAATTAACCTGAAAACAAGGTAGCATTCTGTATAACAACATTAGTTTATGCTTTATGTATGCATGTATGACATGATGCACTTAGGTAATGTACTATAGACATATATGTTATGGTATGATGTAAATGATGTATGTATGCTATGACACTGCTGGAAGTGTCTGGATATCCTTGTATAACAACTGCTGGCCAAGGAAAATAAATCCCGATTCGTTGTTGAAGAATATATAACCCTCCGTCTGCTGGGGATAACAAGGTATAGATAACCTCCCGTTGTTGGGGATAACAAGGTATAGATAACCTCCCGTTGTTGGGGATAGTAGGGTATAGATAACCTTCGTTTTCGTTTGATAGTAGGATAAGTATAACATCCCGTCTTCGTTCATCGTGCCCTTATTGGAAAGTAATTTCCCGTATATCCGTATGAGGATAAAAGAGATGGATATAAATTCCAGGGGAGATTAGACTTTGTGAAAATGGATTAGTCCTACTGATGGTTTGCAACTGTCTTGTAAAGATGAACCGGCGAAGCTTCGTTGAAATCCTTCCCTCGTTCGTCCTTAGTAAATACTATTACTGCATTTTCATGCATTTCTGGTAAACATCAATCATATTAAAAGCATACATGCGTTTCTGGTAAACATCAATCATATTCAAAGGCATACATACATTCAAACACAACCAATTGACGTTTCGCTTATGTAAATAGGGTAAAAGTGAATCTGGATTCAAAAGATGGAATTTATTTATATCAAAAGTGACCCATACACGGGTAAGTTTGTACAAGGAGACATAAACCCTAGTAAGAGAATTTTGTCATGAAGTTTTACAAAAAGAATCAGCTATGTGGGAAATAATCCTATTGAGTTTCAATTCTACTATTGCCACTCAAGTATCTCATCTTCTTGCTGTTGAGACGGAAACGATTGGATTGAGCTTTATCTGTTTGAGCTTGAGTAAGTAGTACAACTGGTTGCAGTTTCATGAGTGATCCAAACGAGACATAGTCATACGCTTTAATCCCTAACTTTTGCCTGGATTGCCCTTTCAGGTTTTCAATCCACCGGGATACCCTTTTTTGCCCAAGCCGCCTTTTCAGGTTTTCGACTTGCCGGGTGTACATCTTTTTATATATATATCCCTAATTTTTGCCCAAACCCTTTTGGTTTGCCGGGATGCCCTTATTTTTGCCTAGGCCTGTCAACCTAGCGGGTCTCTTTTTATGCGTAGTATTTTTTAACTATGTCTGCGTTTACAGGTTGTGGGAAGTCTCCACCATCCATTGTAGTCAGTATCATGGCACCTCCTGAGAACACTGTCTTGACTACAAATGGTCCCTCATATGTTGGAGTCCACTTGCCCCTAGGATCACCCTGTGGTAATATGATACGCTTGATTACCAAGTCACCAGCCTGATATACCTTTGGCTTAACCTTCTTGTTAAAAGCTTTGATCATCCGTTTCTGGTACATCTGGCCATGACAAACTGCTGCTAACCTTTTCTCATCAATCAAATTTATCTGGTCAAGTCGAGTCTGAATCCACTCATCTTCATCCAAGCCTGCATCCTTCATAATTCTCAAGGAGGGGATCTGAACTTCAATAGGCAGAACTGCTTCCATACCATAGACTAAGGAGAATGGGGTTGCCCCTGTTGAAGTACGTATTGTAGTACGATAACCATGCAGAGCAAATGGTAACATCTCGTGCCAATCCTTGTAAATAACAGTCATCTTCTGTACAATCTTCTTAATGTTCTTATTAGCAGCTTCAACTGCCCCATTCATCTTTGGACGATACGGAGAAGAGTTGTGATGCTTAATCTTGAACTGCGTACAGAGATCAGTAATCATAGTGTTGTTCAGATTAGAGCCATTGTCAGTGATAATCCTTTCAGGGATACCATACCTACATATGAGATTATTCTTAATGAACCGAGCCACAACATTCTTAGTCACAGATGCAAATGAAGCTGCCTCTACCCACTTCGTGAAGTAATCAATAGCAACCAGGATGAAACGATGCCCATTAGAAGCAGTAGGCTTGATCTCACCAATCATATCAATGCCCCACATGGCAAAGGGCCAAGGAGCAGTCAACACATTCAATGGAGATGGAGGTACATGTACTTTATCAGCATAGATTTGACATTTGTGACATGTTCTGGAGTGTTGATAGCAATCAGCTTCCATGGTAGACCAATAGTAACCTGCTCTCAAAATCTTCTTTGCCATGGTATGACCACTAGAATGAGTGCCAAAGGTCCCATCATGCATCTCTTCCATAATTTCTGTAGCTTCCTTCTTATCCACACAACGAAGCATAGTTGAATCATGATTACGCTTATACAGAATGCCATTACTCAGAAAGAACTTAGCAGAAAACCTTCTCAGGAACTTCCTATCTTTGACAGATGCCCCTTCAGGGAACTCCTGAGCTTCAAGATAGTTTTTCACTTCATAGAACCAAGGCTTCTCCTCTGCCCCTTCAGTGTCAATCTCATTGCAGTATGCAGGCTTCTCAAATCTATCAATGGTAATCTTGGGAGCTTCATCATCCCAGCTGATCTCAAACATAGATGCCATGGTGGCCAATGCGTCTGCCAACTGATTCTCTCTTCGTGGAATATGTCCAAAAGTAATCTCTTTGAAATGTGGGATCAAAGACAACACATGCTCTCTGTAAGGAATGAGATTATCATGCTTTGTATCCCAATCTCCTTTAACCTGACTTACTACCAGAGCTGAATCTCCATACACCTCAAGGAACTGAATCTTCATATCAATAGCAACTTGCATACCCATGATACATGCCTCATACTCAGCCATGTTATTGGTACAATAGAAACAAAGTCTGGCAGTAATCGGGGTATGACAACCTTCAGGGGAACTAATCACAACACCAACACCATTACCATGTGCATTGGAGGCACCATCAAAAACCATAGTCCATCGGGATCCTTGTTCAGGTTCGTCATATTGTCCAGGTTCTTTGGTAACAGACATAATGTCTTCATCAGGGAACTCAAAATTCATTGACTGGTAATCACCTACTGCTTGATGAGCCAAATGATCAGCAACAACACTCCCCTTAATGGCCTTCTGAGTAGTATACTGTATATCATATTCCGTCAAGATCATTTGCCATCTTGCAATTCTTCCGGAGAGAGCGGGTTTCTCAAATATGTACTTGATTGGATCCATCTTCGAAATCAACAAGGTAGTATGGGTCAACATATACTGTCTTAGTCGGCGAGCAGCCCATGCCAAAGCGCAGCAAGTTTTCTCGAGCAGTGAGTATCTTGTTTCACAGTCGGTAAACTTTTTGCTAAGGTAGTATATTGCCTGCTCTTTTCGACCAGACTCGTCATGTTGCCCCAATACACACCCCATTGAGTTGTCTAATACTGTTAAATACATAATCAAGGGTCTTCCATCAACTGGTGGCATTAAAATTGGAGGTTCTAGCAAATATCTCTTGATTTCATCAAAGGCAGTCTGGCACTCATCATTCCATTCCATCACCTGACCTTTCTTCAACAACTTGAAGATTGGCTCACAGATGGTAGTTAATTGGGAAATAAATCTTGCAATGTAGTTCAATCGTCCCAAGAAACCTCTAACCTCTTTCTCAGTACGGGGAGCTGGCATCTCTCGTATAGCTTTCACTTTTGCAGGATCCACTTCAATACCTTTTCCACTGACAATGAAACCCAGGAGCTTTCCAGATCTAACTCCAAAAGTACACTTGTTTGGATTTAATCTCAACCTGTATTTCTTCAACCTCTCAAACAACTTGTGCAGATGATCAAGATGTTGTTCTTCATTCTGAGACCTGGCTATCATATCATCCACATATACCTCTATCTCATGATGAATCATATCATGAAACAAAGCCACCATAGCACGCTGATATGTTGCCCCTGCATTCTTCAAACCAAATGGCATTACCTTATAGCAAAAGGTGCCCCACTGTGTCACGAATGTAGTCTTCTCCATATCTTCAGGTGCCATCTTGATTTGATTGTAACCAGAGAAACCATCCATAAAAGAGAATACCTTATGCTGAGCAGTGTTGTCTACCAGAATATCAATATGAGGAAGTGGAAAGTCATCTTTAGGGCTAGCCTTGTTCAGATCTCTGTAGTCTACACACATACGTACCTTACCATCTTTCTTAGGAACTGGTACCACATTTGCAACCCACTGAGGATAAGAAGTTACGGCCAAGAACCCTGCATTGAACTGTTTCATTACCTCTGCTTTGATCTTTTCTGACATTTCAGGACGCATACGACGAACCTTCTGCTTCTTTGGACGACAATCTTCTTTCACTGGCAAACGGTGAACCACAATGTCTGTATCCAACCCTGGCATATCTTCATAAGACCAAGCAAAGATCTCCACATAGTCACGTAGCATCTGAATCAACCTGCTCTTGACACTGTCCTCTAAATCAGCCCCTATCTTGACCTCTTTTCTGTTTTCTTCAGTTCCCAGATTCACAACTTCGACCGGCTCTTCATGTGGCTGTATAGCTTTCCCTTCTTGTTGTAACAACCTAGCAAGCTCTACAGGTATTTCACAATCGTCCTCGTTTCCGTCTTCAGTTTGATAGATCGGATTCTCGAAATTGTAATTGGCAATAGTAGAACTGTTATCAACTGGATCCAGAGTGGATGAGGATCTGCATTTTAGTGACGTGGGTGTGTGTAAGAACACATAGCTGATAAAGCAAAAATAAAAGAAAAAGAAAGACAAGGAACACAATATTTACGAAAACGAAACGTCCATTGATTTTATTGAATAAAGTATGCAAATGAAATGACAACCCGTAACAAGCACACCATTGTGCCCCGGGTAAGGCACATGGCTTGAAAGTTTTAATTGTTCCAGAAATTACAAATTTAAAAACATAACACAGTAATAGTATTTACTCCTGACTAAAGGAGATAGGGATAACATCTTCAGCTTTCCAATTATTGAGTCCAGCACCCACAGTAGGAAAAATCCATGCCTCCAAGTTGTGGTCTTCATCTTGATCTCCCACAGCATTGATAACCCCTTGATTGGTGATATGAACAGCACGAGCACGACGAACAGCCTTCTGGGACTCTTCTTCCACCATAGCTTTTGCATCATTGAGGGAGGCCATTGCCATTGTTGGAGGGTTTCTGATGACCACATGAACCTTCTTCACAGCAGGAGGAGTCACACAATCCTTAACAGCCCAGGGAACCACTTCAAATGACTGACATGGAGTTTCAATGTATTCACCTTCTACTTCCAGATACTTGAAAGTGTTTACATGGCTGACAAAGTATTCTTCCTCTCCAAAGACAGTAACAACTTTTCCATTCACCGGATATCTCAACTTTTGATGTAATGTGGAGGTCACCGCACCTGCCCCATGGATCCAGGGACGACTAAGCAGACATGAGTACGAAGGACGAATATCCATCACATAGAATGTAGCAGTGAACACCTGAGAGCCAACCTTGATTGGAAGATCAATTTCCCCATGCACTACTCTTCTAGAACCATCAAAAGCCTTTACCACAATATTACTGGGCTTTAATACCGTATCTTCAGGACTCAGCTTGTTCAGGACTTCCTTAGGCAACACATTCAGAGAGGAACCATTGTCTATCAGCACATGAGACAGGGTAGTGCCCCTGCATTCAATTGAAATATGCAAGGCCCTGTTATGATCCCTCTTGGCAGGGGTCAAGTCAGCATCAGAAAATCCTAACCCGTTGTCATAGGTCAGGTGAGCAACACAATTCTCAAACTGGTCCACATAAATTGCACTGGGTACATGAGCCATCTTTAGAAACTTGATCAATGACTTGGCATGAGCCTCAGAACATAATAACAGGGAGAGCATAGAAATCTTTGAGGGAGTATGCCCCAGCTGATCAACAATATCATAATCACTCTTGCGAATGATTTTCAATACTTCTTCCATCTGCTTAGAGAGGTCATCAGCAGCTGGCACATCAGTAGATACAGGCTCAATAACAGGACCCTTGCCCCGAGCATCAGTGGTGGAAGTAACAGCAGGAGTAACTGCACTCTTAGAAGCAACTGGAGGAGAGAAGACTCTTCCACTACGAGTGATCTTGCTAGATCCAGCAATATTATCAATGTCAACAGGCATATCAGGTAAAGGCTCCTGCTTGACACCATGGATGTAAACATCAGACCCATAGTGCCAAGGCACAGCTTTGTCAGATGTATAAGGAATAGGACCAGGAGTGGTAATGATCAGAGGAGCTACTCTGGCTTCAGCAACAACTTTCACAGGACCTTCAGCAGTAATCTTGATTGGGCCCTGATGAGTGATTTTAATGGGACCTTTTGAAGTGATTCTTAGTGGTACTTTGTCAACCATGTCAACCTCTTCAATCTTCTTACCCTGAGTCAGATGATCCACCATACTTTCTACAGATGCTGGTCTTTTTTCAAACACTATAGTATATTTATCCATGAGACGTTGAATCCCATCTCTCAAAATGAAGCAACTATCCGGCTTATAGGTACAATATAGACAATCTTCATGACAACCTGGAAAGATCCCAGCTTGTACTAACCTCTTTTTGATAACAGACAATGGTGTGCTCAACTCCATAACTGAATAGACATGCAGATCTTCATCAATATCTTCATCAATGGCGTTGACAGTCTTCTCGTGATTTGGCATTGGAGCTGTAATCACATTTGGAGTACCTGGTGGATCAAACTCAATTTCTCCAGCATCAATCATATCCTGAATTTTGTTCTTCAAGACCCAGCAGTTATTAGTATCATGTCCTGGACAGTTTGAATGATATGCACATCGTGCATTGGGATTGTACTTGGGAGAGGTAACATTGGGATTCTGAGGGGCCTCCCTCAGGGTAATAAGTTCAGCTTTCAACAAGTGTTGCAATGCCTGAGCCATTGACATGTTGATCTTCGTGAACTGTCTTCTAGCCCTCTGTTGGTTGCCTTGAGGCTGCTCTGTTGTTGCAGGAGTCGGATTTGAAATATGAACTGCACTAACAGACTGATGCCTTCTGTTACGATCAGGCTGACCATACACAGCATTAGATTCTTTCTTCCCAGTGGGAGGCTTCTTTGCAGCACCTGATGAAGAAGTGCCCACTTGGATCTTACCACTCTTGATACCATTCTCTACTCGCTCTCCTGTCATGATCAACTCAGTGAAGCCAGATGATGAGCTTCCAATGAGATGACTGTAAAACGGACCATTCAGCGTACACATGAACATATCAACCAACTCCCTATCAGTCAAAGGGGGTTGAACTCTTCCAGCTAAGTCTCTCCACTTCTGAGCATACTCCTTAAAGCTTTCTTTGGCACCCATAGACATGCTTTGAAGCTGCATGCGAGTGGGGGCTAAGTCAGCATTGTATTGATACTGCTTGTAGAAAGCTTCAGCAAGGTCATTCCAATCTCTGATGTTGACACTCTCCAACTGATAATACCACTCTAGCTGAGCTCCAGATAAACTCTCTTGAAAGAAATGGATCCACAACTTTTTATCAGCAGTGTGGGGTTGAATTCTTCTGACATAAGACCTCAGATGCAATTTGGGACAAGAGACCCCATCATAGACAACAAATGTAGGAACTTTGAACCCAATGGGTATGACCACCCCAGATATCAAGCTCAAATCCTCAAAATCCAGCCCAGATGATTTCTGTAATTCCATAGCATCCATTCTATCCACCAGCATCTTGAATTTGTCTTCGTTAGGCTCATGGTAGTAGTTAGCCTCAGAATCAGAGTCCCCCATAGTGTTGTGGAGACTGCCTCTCTCCTGCTCAGATTCTTCAGATTCATAGTCTTCAACATGTTCCTTGGTCTTGACAGGACCTTTGAACCTTCTTCCCATGTTGAGCAACCCAGCAGACCTTCTAGCCTTCTTAGTCTTCTTGGCCAGCAGTGCCTTCAATTCATCCTGCCCCTTGGATAGGTTCAGGATCAGCTCTTGGAACTGTGCATTCTGTGCCTGGAGATCCTTAACTGATTGTTCAAGAGCCATTGCTGAAATAAACAGCGAGAAGATGAGAACCCTGTGCACAATTATAAACCTGTGATGCAATGATATGGGAATGCATATGCAATGTTTTCAAGGACCGCAGGATTTAAATTTGCTTAAACAAACAAGAAAGTAACTTTTTATTAGTAATAACTTGTTTTGCCTTTTAGGCTTACAAAAAATGAAAACGAAATAAGTACAAAAGATGGGGTTTTAAGTCTCCCATGGACGTTTCCTCTTTGTGTTGAGGTATGAGTTGAGGTTTCGTTCCTCATGAAGTAGCTTTGTTAGCTCTAGGATCCTTGCTTGGCTTGCTTTGTAATGAGCCTCGAAAGTATCCCTTTGCTCTTTCAGTTGGATCCATGATCTCTGCAAGTCTTCCATATCAGTAGGCATGTCTGGGTGAAGGATGGTATAAGCTGTGTCTCCTTCAGCAACAGGTTCCATGGTAACTGGTAGGACGGCAGGATATGGCATCATGAGTGTCTGAGCACGAGATCGTACCCATCTGAGATAAGCCTCCATAGGAATAGTGTACTTAGGCTCCAGTGTCTTGCTGTCAATCCTGTTTACCTTTCCCCAAGCTCGGATGAATCTCTGACGGTAACCCTGAAGATCGTTGTCGTAATCAAACACAATGCCCTGAATCAACATGTCATGTGGACCATCGCTCCGGGCGTAACCAAACTGTCGTAAAGCTAGAGATGGGTTGTAGGTGATGCCTCCTCTTATGCCTAGAAGTGGCACATTAGGAAATTCCCCACAACGGTCAATGATGGTGACATTCTCCATAGATCTGGAGCACCAATGAATGTCTGAGTGAGATAGTGACATGATCCTCTTGGACCATCTGAACCCTTGCTCATTCTTCATTACTGAGCGAGGAAGGTGAGAAATAAACCACCTAGAGAGCAAAGGTATGCAGCGCATCAAAGTTCCTCTTGCCCTTGTAGTACGGGTGTGAAGAGAATGTAGGATGTCTCCAAGTAAGGTAGGTACTGGATTGTGACTCAGGAAAATGTTGATGGCATGAACATCTATGAACTGATCTGGATTGGGGAACAACACTAAGCCATAAATCAATAAGGCTAAGATCTCCTCAACAGCATCGTAGCTCATAGCCTTCAAGAACATTTGAGCTTTATCCACTAATACCTTGGCAAGAATACCTTTAACTCCACTTCTCGTCTCTAGAACAATGTCAGACTTCTTCAGATGTAGAGCTGCAGCAATAACTTCTGGTTTAAGCTCCTTCTCTAAGCCTGTGAATGGCTTCTGATCAAGAACAGGTATACCCAGAAGTTTAGAGAACTCCTCCATGGTTGGAACCAGCTGATAATCAGGAAATGTAAAGCAATGGTGCTTAGGGTCAAAGAACTGAAACAGCACACTCATCATGTCTTCACTGAACCCTGAAGTAACTAGATCCAATAAGTGACCATGTCTCTTGTTGAACTGGGAATGATCAGGCACTAGGGAAACCAACTCCTTGAGCTTAGCAGGTATCCCTACAAAGTTGATCCTGATGGTGTTTCTACGAGCAGAAGCCATGACCTGCAACAAAGAACAAAGATAAATCCTTTGGTCCTTGAAATGGTTAGGGAAAATGATATGCTTATGATGCATGATGATGTCATGATGTCATGCTCAATCACAAACATGTGGCACACACAAACAAGTCACACCATAGCCCTAGGTTTAAAGGCTTGCATGAGGTTCAAAGGCGAGTACCCTCCCCTGAAGTTAGATGGTTCATCCTGTCCTACAAAAGTAACCAGGTTCTAAGGGATCTCAATATCATCGATCCTTCACAAGGGTGGTTGTTCAGAAGGCAACTTACTTGCCAACCAAAACCCTCCAAGTTTAAGATCTCAATGAGCGTAGTATCGAGTGTCAACCAACTTCAGTCTGCACCAAAGCCGGTTACCTCACTACTTTCTAAAGGCCAAGATGAGTTAACTAGGGTTCTAAAAGTCAGTTAGTGCATTGACAACATATGGCAGCCTCAATATTATCCTCAACTTGACTTAAGGAATATAAGCACCAACCAAGAAGTCGCACTAACTATGGCCACCAGATCAACCGTATCGATATACGTCGTACAGTTTCCTTGGTCTATTGCCATTTACCTAAGGTACACTAGATCCGGGTTAGGACCTTTCACACATAAGAGCACCCCAACAATATAATAATAAAGCAAACAAGGCAAACAATTTAAAGTGATCTTAATTCCTAAGGGTACCCCTCTTAAATAGGTCCCCAGCAGAGTCGCCAGTTCTGTAACCCGGTGAACTGACTTTAAACAATGTTGCGGATAGCAAGAGTCGCCACCGACTTTTATTTTATCCATAAGGAAAGGTTATAAAAGAACAGGAAAGACCTTAGAGAATATTTTGGGTCCGGGGGGTAGGTTATGAAAAGGGAAGGTATTAGCATCCTTTTCATCCATGGTTATCCATGGGCTCTTAGGTACTTAAGCTCACTTTTGAATTGTTTTGAAATTGTAGTGTGTGAATAGAAAATTTTCAGAATAGTTAATAAATAATCCATGTATGGATGTGAAAAAAAACTTGTTTGAAAATTTTGTTGGAAATTTGTTTAAGTGTGAAAAAGTTTTGAAGTGAGCAAGCACCTAGGAGTAACCTACCCTAATGTTTAAAGGTCTTTCCTATTCTTTATTCTTTCCTTTAGTAAGACTATCCCTACTATAATGGAGTAGGTAGTCCTTACTTTGGATGTTAAGGGACATGTGAGGGACAATTGGATTTTTGAAGGCCATGGTGGGGTGTAATAAGCACATATAAGGGACCATCATCATTTTTCGAAAGGGACTTGATTCGTAAAGGCAACCATAAGGGACTTTGATGATTTTTTTTATTTGAGGGACTTGCTTTATACACCCCACTTAACCATTATTCGTAGGCAACTTGAGGGATATCCTTAGGAAGTGAGACGGCGATTAAAATTGACTTACGTGTGTGACGTGTTTATTTTAATTATCTTTATTTAAAAGTGATCTAAATTTATTTTAATATTACATACATGTTATTACACTCCCTAATTACTAACCATAATAATAATTAAATAATTAAACAACTTTACATCCAAGAAACAATTACAAAATAATAAGCAAAATAATTAAATAGCAAAGATAAACAAAATATAAATAAGCAATAATAAATAATAAAGGGGGTTAATTCTAAGTTTACTCGGCAAGACATCGCATCTTGTGCCTACGTATCCTTACGGGAGTGGAATCAGAGTAATCGTAGTTCCCCTCAATAGGGAGGTTAGAAACTTCTTGACTGTGGTCAAGGTCTCAAGGGGAATAAACGCATCTTAAGGACACGCTTACGTGGAGTGTAGAAACTCCAAATCTCTACGTTGAAATGTTAAGTTGTAATTAGGGTTAAATTAGGGATTCCACGGCGGGAAACCCTAAAATGAGCGCGGCGGCTCTTTGACCTAATGCTAAGGGTAAAATTGTAATTTTGCCTGCGGCGAGGCATTTGTGAAAATTAGGGTTTGTAGTTTGTAGTTTTGAGGATTTGAAATTGAATGTGTGAAGTTTTACGGACTATTGGCGCGGCGGCCAAACAGTTAGACCTAACCTTCGGATGTGTGCAATGTGACGGAAATAATAGTAAACGCGTGAGATAATTGAATCATGCAAACAGAGAGATAATGTCATAATTTAAACCATGCAAGCAGAAATTTAAAGGCAGAATTTAAAGAGCGATTGTTAAGTTCGCGAGGTTACATGAGAGGAGCAGATACAATATGATAATGAAATTTGAATTGAACAATAATAAAATAAAATAAATAACGGTTCTAGTTATTATTTTAAAAAAAAGATTTTAGTTATTATTTTAAATTTATCTAAAAAAAAGTTTTTCTTAAAAATAATAGGTTTTCATATTAATTTGGAAAAGATGTTAATGTTATTTATTTTAAAAAAACAGATTTTTATATTATAACAAATTTTAATAAATTAATGATAACAATAATAATAATAATGGTAATAATAATGATAATAATGATAATAATAATAAATAATGATAATAATAATAATAATAATAATAATAATAATAATAATAATAATAATAATAATAATAATAATAATAATAATAATAAAGCAATAATGAATTTTAAATGTGCCAAATAACCCAACAATGTTGCTAACGCAGAAATGCGCTCATCGCAACCAGATCTAAATCGGACGAAACAAAATTTATCGCAAAGAAAAAGAAATTAAGCAAAAAATAGTATTATTGCTCACACAAAAATGCGATCATCGCAACCAGATCGAACTAACACAAATGTCACGCGTCATGCACACAAATGTGCAAACATCGTATCGACATAATTCGATCAAAAATCTTATATATATAAACTCTAACAATTTAAAAATTATATATATATAAACGTAACAGTAATAGATAAAGAAAAAGAAATAACGGTAATAGATGAAGAAAAAGAAATAACGGTAAAAGATGAAGAAAAAGAAACAACAGTAATAGATGAAGGAAAAGAAATAACGGTAAACGATGAAGAAAAAGAAACAATAGTAATGGATGAAGAAGAAAACTAAATAACGGCAAACGGCACTCACTCCTCTTAGGTTTTTTTCATTCTCTCCCTTTTTTCCAACAAGGCAACACATGTATATATAGGGAACAAATTAGGGTTAACACCAAATTGTCAATAATGTCCCTAAAGCCCATTTTAAAGCCCAAACTAAATAATTAGTTAAGAAAAAATAAAATTTAAATAATTTAAAATAATTAAAATAAACTTAAAATAAAAACTAATAATCCTATTGATTCCTAAAATAAAAAATATTATAAAAAGAACAAAATTTTTTTCAATATTTTTTATTTTATGATTTTTTGGATATTTTTATGAATAATTTAGAAAAAAGTGAAAAAAATAATATTTTAAAAAATGATTTAATTAAAATACGAAAATAATAATTAAATAATAATAAAAAACTATTTTTGTTATTTTTTTAATGAAAGATAGAAAAATTTAGAGTAAAAATAATAAAAAACAAAAAAAATGACAAAGGTGAGATTCGAACTCTCAACCTCTCACACTCATAACTCCTTACACATGTCCTCCTGCCAATTGTGCCATTTTTACTTTTTAGAAAAAAAATGCATGCCATATGATATTTACCTCTCTTTGATGTTGGCAAAAAAAAAAATCATGAAGTTTGACTTTGGTTTGACCACAGTTGACCTCAGTTTGACCTTTTAACTGCATTGACTGCTTTTGACTTATCTGATCATCTGACTGAGCAAACTTTTGAGAAAAGTCTTGAAACTTGACATGGGGGTTCTTATACACATATAAGATGTTATGAAGCTCACTTGAAGTCTTGGAAGTCCATTTAGCCTGATTAAAGTCAAAACCCTAGTTTTGGATGCACTGCTTAGGAGGTGCATTGTCTGAGGGAATTGTCAACTCTTCTGACCAATTGTGAATTTTGTGAACCTTGTGAACCTTCTTGGAACACAAAGTCTTGTATTGTGAGGGCAAATTTTGGGGTGCAACAGACGCTACAATAGATATATAAAGAGAAATAAGCTCAAGCATATCGACAAAGGTCAAGTGAATTTCAGAAATATTCACTCACCCAAGAAAGATCACAAGAAAAGTGATGATGATATCACATGTTACGAGTGTGGAAACTTGGCACATTATAGAACCACTTGTCCAAACATCATAATAGTAAAGATAATGATTTCTACAAGATGAAGGTAAAAAGTTCCAAAGGTTGTGGAGCCTACATCGCGTGGGAAGAAGAGGATGAGAGCTCCTCATCCGATTCTTTCTCAAGTTCAGATGATAAGTGTGCCAACTTTTGTTTGATGGCACGTAAGAAAGATGAAACTTCAAATGTATATAATTTTGATTATGATAATGAGTATTCTTATAATAAATGTTGAATGCATTCAATGACATGAATGTGGATTCTATAAAAGCGTTTAAGAAAAATTCTCTCCAAAAAGAAATGATTTTAAAACTTGAAGAGGACATAAATCATTTTAATCGTGCTTTAGAATATCTTAAGGAAGCATATACATCTCTAATGGATGAGCGTTGTAATGTTTCAAATACTATAATTGAAAAGATAGAAGTTATGGAATATGTTGAGTGTCCAGTTTTGAAACTTGAAATTGTAACTCTTAAGGGACAACTAACACATGATACTTCACTATCTTGTACTTGTTCTAGTTCTTCAAGTGAGAGATGGAAGGTTTTTAAGAAAAACCCCATGTCACTAAAAGAAATAGAAGAAGCCTTTTATATAAAGCTATTTGACATTTTTGTGGAGATAAGGGTTACATTAGGCCTTTTGTCATGTTAAGAACGTTCAAGTTCCTAATGGTAAAATGACATGGATTCCTAAATGTAACGCAACTAACCCTAAAGGACTAACTATTCGGGAGACCTAAATTGCCTATTTGAATTATCACAGGAAAGTCTTGCCTCCACAAAAAGATTATGTTTCTAGATAGCGGATGTTCAAGACACATGACGGGAGATGCTTGCATGTTCATCAAGTTCAATGAGAAGGAAAGTGGTCATGCCACGTACAAAAATAATATGAAAGGTAAAATTCTTGGTTAAGGAATTGTGGGAAATCCCGCCACAATTATCATTGAAAATGTATTGTTAGTCAAAAGGCTTAAACACAAATTAATTAGTATTATCCAATTATGTGATTGTTCACAGGTGTTTCTAGAGAACAATCACGAGTTTGAAAGTCTTTGAGATTAACTAGAAAAATCTCGGGATCAGTTTTGTGTGAAAATGTTACTATGACGTACGTGCAAGACGTAACTAAAAATGTCTGATTGCATACAGTTCATAAATAGACTTTAAAGACGATAAAGTTTAAATTCAAGTAAAAGGAACTTGAAATAACAACATTAAATGAAAATGCAATAAATGTGTTTTAATTAAGGAAACATAAAAAGAAAAAGAGGGACACAAAATCACATAATTCCTCACAAACAGTTTCGTTATTTGGCTTGGGCACTCCAGTTCTATAGAGAATTGTATGTGAAAACTTGCGAACCTTTTATTACAATGCATGAGTCTACTATAAATACTAACTAGGAATAATTGTCTTCGACGATTTATCTCTGCAGAAGTTGACACGTCATTCGAATCCATGCAACTTCTAACTCCACGCCTTGCCACATTTCTAGGACTTTTAAACTACTGAACCATTATCCCACGTTCTCTAACTGCTTAGAGGCTGGTAAGTGCTTACTCGTCGAAGGCTGCCACTAAGTGCTTAAAGCCCTTCCTCTTTAGTTTCCTCAATCTTCTAAGTATCTAAAGTTTGTCGGAGAGCCCTCTCTCGACATGGTGTCAAGTGATCATTTAGGTTTACTTCTGAGACTAATTTCTTAAGATATCTCCTTGAGATTTTTCTAAACTAACATCTCAAGATGCCAGTCAAGGTCATGTAGTCAACGTACCATCATTGTTGACTCTTGTTCATCACTTGTTACCCTTATTATTTTACCAAATGCAACAATGAATTAATTTTCTTATTAGACAGAAAATCCAAAGTCAACAGATACCCCCCAAAGGCCACTTTTGATCATGATCGAATGGAAGAAAAAGGGCGTTTTTGAAGCTCTTCGACACTGTAGTCATTATGAAACATCAGTAATTAATTATTACTGTAGTCATTATGACCACTTTACACAAAAATGTCACGTCATAGACGTGCGTGCAAATTCATGACGATTTCCTCAAATTTCCTAGGAGATTTAAATAAAATGGAATAATTTTTTCTCTAAATTCCATTTCATCTTTCCTTATGACTTTTATTATGTCATTTTTCGACTCAGACAACACGTGGCTGAAATTTTCCAGGGGAAAATGAACTATTTTTCTTCTTGCTATTTAACATGTTTGCTAAAACATTTTTTCAATTTAGTTCCAACTTCTGCAACCTATACACATAGATAATGAAACCCCAACATTTTTCTCCTTCCTTAAGCTTTTCATCAGAAACCCTATCCTTGCCAATATCACTCCTAGAACAACACCATACACCTTTCACAACTGAAATCAACCTTCCTATCTACATCAATGAACGCACTTACGTGTTTGAACCTCCTATGGAAGTAAAAAGAAGAAAGATATAGTATCACTCTACTCTACTTCCCTACATCTTTGTTGGTAAGGTGCATTCCTTTATGGGTCCCTTACCCAAATACATTTAAAAACCTCATCCGCTTTAATATTTCTTTCCCATTTACCGTGGCTATGAACCTTTAACGTTTATTGATGAACCTTTCAAGTTCAACTTTTTAAAGAACCGTGTCTTTCGTTCATCTCCTCCAGTTGAGGATTTTGAGTACGTGAAATGATAAGACCGAGTTGAGAAGAAGAAGAAAAACTACTTGAAGAATTTAGGGATCTACGACCTAATAGAGCTACACATATTGGGTCCCTCCTATAACCCTCACACGATTATTTCCTCCATGTGTTTCTAGGATACGTCCACAAACACTTTCCAAATACCATGTGAGATGATAACGCCTACCCTTTTTGGTATAACTGCTATAGTTAGATTTTGAGCAACTCGGATGGATTTCAATCCTTCAAGGAAAACAAAGACTGGACTTGCCTTTAAATTTTATAGGACTACCTACACTTTCTTTATAGAAGACCATCAAGAATCAACAAATCAAGTATCAGCACAGGAACACATTTCCTTTCTCACCTACTGGCTGTTGAGGTACGTCTTTTGCGCTCGATCTA
Source organism: Lathyrus sativus (assembly GCA_963859935.3). Lineage (NCBI taxonomy): Eukaryota > Viridiplantae > Streptophyta > Magnoliopsida > Fabales > Fabaceae > Lathyrus > Lathyrus sativus. The sequence continues at coordinate 651,814,910 of OZ012741.1, read as the reverse complement.
TTAAGGTAGCCAAGAAATATGTACCCATAGCTACCCAGCTCCATGAGGGAAGAAAAATATGCATGAGAAAATTAATACTCATGGGTCTCTATGAATCCCTGACGCTGGCTATTGCAGACATGATAAGGAAGGAGAACCCTGACAGCCTCCAAATAGGTAGGCCAATATGGCTCTTACAATTTTGGTTGAATGCCACTATCAAACTCTCCTTAAAGAGAAAAGTTCCTCTTAACCCAGAGGTAGGATTCAAAGGACTTATGTTAGCCAAGCTCACTCCTGATGATAGGAAGGTGGTCTCTTTAAAGATCTTTGAAAACTACTTCCAGATGTAAAACTTTCATTGAGACGATGACGCCCTTTTCAACTGACATTGCGGTCCTGGATGGTTTAGGAAACCTTAACATTATCATTCACGACAAGAACAAGATGAGATGGAAAACATTCTATCAATATGAGATGAAAAAGAGAGAGTTTCGGCGTTTACCAGCAGTGATTTGTTAAAGGAGTTTGATTTGTTGGTGATGCTAGTTGAGAGAATGTGCAAGAGATTGAATTGTGCTTCATATTCCAACGAAGGAAACAAACCAAAACCAAAAACAACAGTGATTTGTTGAAGGAGTTTGATTCGTTGGTGATGATGAGATAGTGAATTTGGTGGGTGGTGATAGAAACTGTGGTGACTAGTGCAGGAGTTTGGTTCGTTGGTGATGATGAGATAGTGAATTTGGTGGGTGGTGATAGAAACTGTGGTGATTTTTGAAGTGAGAGATTTTAAGGAGTGGTTAGGGTGTTTGGAATTTGGAGAAGTTGTTGAATTAATTTGCTGTTTGAAGAGATTGGAAGAGTGTGAAGATAGGGTAGTGATAATTTTAGAGTTACAAGGGTTTTGGGATTCAGTGAGAGATTTGAAGGAGAAAGTTGGAGTGGAGATGTATAAGGAAAAAGGTAAGGTGCCAAAAGAAGGGAGAAGATTAAGGTTTAGTGAGTTAGAATTATTTTCTGAACGAGTTGCTAGTTATCGTGATTTCATCAGGTTTCCCTCTAGAAGGTTTTTGTAATGTAATCTGTTAACATACAAACTCCAAAAAAAAATTATTTTTTTCCATGCATAAAAATGAGTTTTAAGTGTTGAAAATGTTGCGTAGGTTGGCACATACGAGTTAAGGTCGTCCTATAGAAGCTTTTGCTTTAGTATAGGTCGACACATAGCTTGGATAGGCTAACCTCCATGCTCCAAAAAAGAAGCCTGTGGCCACTACCTACAGGTTGCCTCAGATATAGTGACCTAAGACCTCTACAGGTTGACCTGTTATCTTTATAGGCCGACCTATTGACCTTGACATGCCGATCTATTACTTTCATATGCCAACCTACTTCCTTCAAAAACTCAAAGCTTGTTTTCCTCTTATTTCTCTCTTGCATCTCGTTTGCTCATTTCCTCTCATATATATATATATATATATATATATATATATATATATATATATATATATATATATATATATATATATATATATATATATATATATATATATATATATATATATATATATATATATATATATATATATATATATATATATATATATATATATATATATATATATGTATATATATACTTATACATGCATCATATTCTATAAAACTAATAGATATAAAACCTAAAAGAAACCAAAGTTATAAAGAATTACCATCATCTTCAACCTCTCTTCTATGCATGCACATAATCAAACTACACATAATTAATTTTTTGATTGGGTGACCATCTATATTAGGGTTGGTAACGTTCAATTAGATTGGTGTAACCGAAAATATTAGGTTAGGATCTTTGTGTGTTTCAAATAAGAAAACCAAGATGGAGTTTTCCTTCAAGATGATTGTGACTTGAAGGTTTTGAATAAGATCACACAAACATATATTCGATCGATTAAAAAGGCCTTGGTACTTTGGGTGGTCAACCTTGCAAAGGAGTAGCTTGAAATTGTGGACTGTGTTCGTGGAATCTTGGGTTCAACAAGTGCACGCTAGGGATTAATCCGACTAAGCTAAAACCTTGAAGACGAGGAGGTCTTACAAAAAAGTAGTCAATAACTGGTGGATTGTAGCAGCATTGTTGGTGAATTGATCAAACTTTTATCAAGGGTTTGGACGTGGTAGAGTCAATAACAAACCATAGGTTTTATAGGGTTAGAGTTCTTCATAGCGTGTATAAACATTTTTGCAAAGATAAGGTTAATTGCGAGTATCTAAATTCGATTTTGAATTGAGAGCAAACGTACCCATTGCGAGGCTGATTGAGGAACTACCTAAACATCTCTCTCTCTCTCTCTCTCTCTCTCTCTCAATATATATATATATATATATATATATATATATATATATATATATATATATATATATATATATATATATATATATATATATATATATATATATATATATATATATATATATAATTTTTGTTCTTGCAAATTATCGAGTTCATTGTTGTTTTGATCAATTCGATTGGAAATTGTTTTTCAAGTATCTTTTAAAGTGTTGTTGTTGATATAATCATAATCATTTTGATTGTGGTTGGATTTTGACATCAACAAAACAAAATGAATTTCCAAACGTTATCTATCGCACACAAAGTGTTTGATAAATTGTTTTTGAGTATTTTGATTGATTTTTGTTCATTGGAATTAAGCTCTACGCATAACATATCATTTAATTGATTAGTGAATTAATAGTTATTGAAAAATTTGTGTTCATTATAATCTAATTGGTTTATGTTGTGCATATCTGAGCTTTTAGATAGTAGGTTTGGTTAGATGATTCGATTCAGGTTGTTTTCGTTGTGCCATAAAACTTTTGAAAACAATTTTTTCCAAAAGTTCTCTTTTTTAAGCTTGTGATCTATTCACCCTCTGTAGATCGAAGCCTATAGTCTAACAAGTGATATCATGAGCTCCGGTAAATTCCGTGCTTAAGATTTACTTTTTAGAAGAATGGCTATCGAACCTAAGGGAACATACAATGAAGCACCAATTTTCACCGGCAAAAATCATGGCTATTGGAAAGCTTGTATGCGTATTTATGTCAACTTCGTTGATAAAGGTACATGGGATGCCATAAAAAATGGTCCGAATAAAATAACCATGACCAATACTGAGGGTGTTACATTACCTAAACTAGAAGCACAATGAGATGCTAATGATTGGAAATTATGGTCACATGATTAGAAAGCGAAAAATATTCTCACTTCCGCTTTAGGTGTTGATGAGTATTATCATGTTTTGCATTGTGAGACCGCCAAAGCTATGTGGGCCGCATTAGAGACAAATGATCTAAAAGTGCTTATTCTCACGGCTTTGTTTGGAAAATTAGAAGAGCATGAGCAAAAAATCACTTGCTTAGCAAAATATGAAAAAGATCAAGAAAAGAAAGTGAAGCGGGAGAAAGGCAAAGACAAAAAAGAGGGGAAGAAGTTCATAGCTCTAAATACTTCTAGCTCAAGGTCCTTGTTGCACCCCAAAATTTGACCAACCGGTTCCCATATCTGGTTTATGTTTCGATACATTTTGCATTCGCATTCGCATACTGCATGCATTGCAACTTTCTCAGTCAGATTGATTTTATCGGGATTGCGGCCTCTGGCGTTTCAGGCAGTTCAGGCCGGTTTGAATAAGTGTATTTTGAGAATTGGTGCTCGTTCCCTGTGTTTTTAGGCCATCTCGGTGCCCGGGTTTCGCTATGGTTGCGCAATTGTTCTCTAATCGATTTAATCGGCTTTCTGGCATTTTTAGGATTTTCTCTTTTATTTTCTAGATTTTTAATGCATTCTAATAGTTTTTAATAGATTTACTTGATTTTTTTAGATATTAAATAGGTTAGTATCTTTTTAGTAGAATTTAATAGATATTTTCTTTAATAGAAATAAATAGATTTTTTAGATTTTTAAATAGATGTTTTTTAATAGATTTAATAGATTTTTAGCATTTTAGATATTAGTTTTTTTTATCATTAAATAGAATAGTTTAATATAGATTTTAAATGGTCCTTTTAGTTTTTTTAATAGTTTTTGATATAGTTTTAAAAGAGAAAGAGGGTAATAATGTGAGATCTTAGTTTTTAATAACTAGTGATAATAGATTTTTTGATATAGAATTTAATAGGTTATTATTTCTTTTTAGATTTTAATAGATTTTTTTATTGGTTAGAATTTAATATAGATTTAGCAATTAATAGTTTGAAAATAGATTTTTAGATTTTAGGGTATAGTTTTATTAACAAACAGGTTGTATTAATTAGTCATTAATCATCTTCATTAGATAATCAACTTTTTTTAATTCATTTTCGTTTTTTAATTAGCAATTTTTAATTAGCATTTTAGTTTTGTTAATTGTCAGTTAATTAGGTTGCATGTTCCATTAATTACGTTTTAATCCATTAAGTTTAGATTTAATCATGTTTTAATGCATTAATCAGAGTCTTAGTCTAGTGGGCCACATGTCAGTTTTTCGTGGGCCCAGGTCCAGACTTTGTGCCAAGTGTCCTATAAGTAGTAGCGCCACGCGTGTCATCGTTTTTGGCTTCCACCTCACTCTGTTTCTGACAACTCATCTTTCCACTACTCCTCTCCCTCCAATACGTGGCTCACATGCATCAACCCTCAGCATGCAAGTGCCACTTGGCGCCCCCTCCCTCTCCCTCTCGCCACTTGTCCACTCACCATCCCCTCACCGGAAATTCCACCGCCGGCCATGCAAACACCTGAGAACACCATCGGACAAATCCAGCGGCGGTGCACACGGCCAATTTTGCCGGAAACTGCATTTGCTCACCAAAAATGTTCATCAACACATTCCAGAAACATGATCGGAACCACCGTAACTGTCGTCGGAGATTGCAAAATTCACCGAAAACGCCAACTAACTCATCATGCTCTTCATCTTTCTCCATCCAGATTCACCCAGAAATCATTGATGTTCATCAATCTTCATCGTCTTTCATCAACAATCATCATTAACAGCATCCAATCTTCAAGCTATTTCCAGAAACCGATAAAGAAGGTCATCAAGCTTGTTGTAACCGTCTCCGATCTCATGGTGTTCGTCATCTTCATGTTCTTCACAAGAACATTCAAGAACTTTTAACATCATCTCCAGATCTTTAATAACCTTCATCATCATCTGGAATCGCGAAGAGCGTTCATCAACATAATCGTTTTCCAGATTGCCTCCTCGTTCTTCAACATCAAAGAATCATCAAGAACCTCCAACAATCGATCGTCAAGTATTTCCCTCAACTTCATGTTCTTCGTAAGAATGTTCCAGATCGCCAATAATCTCCAGGATTCGTAGGGAGTTCATCGTTCTTCAACGATCTCCGATCAAGAATCTCATCAACGCATCAGGCTTGTTTGTTTCTTCATCTTCATGACGGAACTCCAGCAATTATCTCCGATCTGCTCCAAATCTTCAAAGCGCCTCAAGAACATTCAACGTCAAACTTCCTACTACTTCCAGATCTCCAACGGTTTTCTTCAAAGTTTCTTCAACGTCATCATACGTTCACGTTTCTCCAGGAACTTTCAAGAGTTCTTCAGTAATCTGATGAGGTTTCCAGAAATCCTTCAAGCAAGAACCACATGCATCATCAGATCTCCAGGTTCCTTTAACTACCTTCATTAACCTCTTCATCAGCGAAAAAACTCAGTGAGATGTACAACAGGATGATGTTTGGAACGAATCTGAGTGGTCGAACGAAGTTGAGAGGTGGAGATTGCGAGAGAGAGAGAGAGTCTGAGAAAGATGGAAACGGCGCAGGAGAGGAGGCGTGAACAGTGAAAGTGGAAGTTGAGGGAACCTAGGGTTTTTCCTGATGGGTTGATACGTGGGGTTGGTATTGGGCCTCAGAGCCCATTGGGTTCGGATTACAGGCAACCAATGTTTTTCCACACCCCCGTTTTCGTTCTTTTTTCTTTTTTGAAGTAATAGAGGGCTGGGCCCATTCATGTTACTAGCCATACACCTCCGTTTTTGTTTCTGAACCCCCTCCCCGTTTTTGTTTGCTAGGTCTTGGGCTGGGCCCGACCCTCTCTTATTTTTGCTAGCATGCACTCCCATTTGTAACACTAACCCCCCCTGTGCATTTTATTAGTGTTAACATTGTGTGTATTACAATTTTAATTGTAATGTTTTCTTAGTAAATTTTAGAGTTTATTTCTTAGAATACTATAGAATTTTATTAGTATAGAATTCATAGAAATTTAGGTGTTATATTTTGTTAGGAATTAGAGTTAATTTTTTCTTCAGAATATTTTAATGTTTAGCATAGGTTTTAAGATTAATTTTCTTTTAGGAGATTTATAGTTTTATTTTTCTTAGAATATTTTCCAGTAGAGATTAATTGCCGTATTTTAGGAGTAGCATTTTATTTCCATTTTGCATTGGATTTCTCTCCTATTTTTGTTTCTTAGCCGATTTTATCTTCGATTTTATTTTTGGCTGGCCGTGTGACACGATTCAATTGGAGAATGATCTTCGATATTATTTCTCTATCTTGTCTTTGACACGGACATTAATACGCTACCTCTGAGAGTTCGACTTCTCGTATAAGTCGAACTATGACGGTCTAAGCATTACATTGTTCCTGGTTCGAGCGTCATCATCAAAGATCCAGAGAGGAGAAGATTGGAATGGAGCTTGCGCGCACGTCAGGAGCCCAGGAGCTGCTTCGTTCAACATTATCATCGTCGTATTCAAGTCTTCAGGCAACCGTCGAGTGTTGTGGGCTGCATCGTCAGATACAAAGGAAATGGCGGTTGAGGAGTTTCGTCTTAGGTTCTTGCGTGTGTGTCCCGAGTTCCTTCCCGTTTAGGCGCAGGCCTGCTTCCTCTTTGTTCTCGCCCCGTGCGAGCGAAACCCCTTTTCTCTCGCGTTCAGGCAATTGAGACCCCTTCTCTTGCCCTCGTGCAATTGAGATTCGTTTTCCAGTCGAACTACGTTAGCTCTGATCTCTCGTGTCGGACGAGAGTACGTAGGCATAGGATGCCGTATCCTAGCGAGCTCCCTTTTCCCCTTTTTCCCGGTTTAGCTGTAGTAGGCTGAACTACAGCTGCTCTGATTTCTCATATCTAATGAGAATATGTAGGCATAGGATGAGATATCCTAGCGAGCACACTAATAACTAACCTTTCTATTCTCTCGCTGCCGTGCGATCGAGACTTTTCCGCTGACGACTGATGTTTCCCTTTCTCTTGCCCTTGCACATTTGAGACCAGACCGTAGTTTTAGTTCCCGTAGTTTCCCGTACCTTCCAAACCAACTTAATCTCTCACTCCTGTGTGATCGAGAACACCCCGTCTAGCCGTAGTTAGCCGAAACTACGTAAGCTCTGATCTTCCATGCTGTGTGGAAGTACGTAGGCACAAGACGCGAAGTCTTGGCGAGCCAATTCCCTGTAGTTTCCCGAACTACGATGACTCTGACTTTCTCTCTTGAGAATACGTAGGCATAGAGTGCGATGCTCTATCGTGTCAGTTTCCCGCCGTTTAGATTTAGCAGTCGTAGATAGATTGTTTTGCATCCTTTAGACAAACCAAGCAAGCATGGATCCCGTCGAGTACGACGGACGTGAGGGGTGCTAATACCTTCCCCTTGCGAAACCGACTCCCGAATCCAGGATTTGGTTGCGATGACCATTCCTTTCTCGTCTTTGCGGTAGGTTTACTTCGAGCATTTCCTTTCCCTCCGTTGGGATAAATAACGCACGGTGGCGACTCTTCTGTTCAGCCGGCGCCGATTTTCGGAGTAGCGACAGCTGGCGACTTCACTAGGGACTGCAATGGTTCCTTATGCATTTGGGATCCAACGTCCCTTAAGAGAGTCAATCCTAGCGCTTGTTTGCTCGTCTTTGGGTGTTTACCTTTTGGGTGTTGTATTTCACTGTATTTACGATTTCTGCACTTTTGCTATTATCTGCTGCTGTTGTGCTGTTGGGTGGGGTGTTCCTTTGAGTGAGAAGCCAAACCCAGGCTTGAGTGCACCTTAGAATTAGTTATGGAAATTAGTGGGCGCGTGCATACTTTGCATGTACTAGTGTCTCATGAAATCCACGCTCAGACGAGGTTCTCCCGGTTGACTTCTTTTTCAACCCTTTGGGTTGAGGGGGTTGTTGGTTTGGAGGATTGTCGACTCTAGGGACCGATCATTTGGAAGTTGGCTAAGTGAGGCCTCTTCAGGATATGATGATGCCACACCTTCTGGGTATCGTATCATCAGTCTTGAAAGTCTGTGACGCCGACGACCGCATAGGATGCCGTACCTTGTGTCAGGTTAGGTCCATACCCATGAGTGGGAGGGTTTTTGCAGGAAACTTGACTTCCAGCCTACCCGGTATTTTGGTCTTCTCGTCAGAGCAAACGTACTCAGTCAGCAGCGCAGCAGTATTCAGAGATTGTGGGGGCTGTGATCCCGTGTTTGTTGCATCTTGCATTACATTTGCATAAACATGTTTGCATCATATTGCATATCATTCTCCAGCTAGCCAGAGCTCTTATCCAGCCATTGTTTTGATTCTGAAGGTGATTCTCCGGTGATTGGTCTGAGCAAGTATTGATTGGTAGAAGGCGACTAGGGGGTTGAAATAGATTGGGGCAGAATTGAGCAGTGAAGTCAGTTGAAGGTTGTTGGTAGCTGTGTCTGAGAGTCACTTCCAGTCTCTTAACACCTTGACGGGGTTCACTGTGACGACTAGTTCTCTGTATGGTTCTACGTCCGAGGAAGACTTTCTGCAAGTGAACAACGTTACTGCAGACCAATTTGTGCAGCCTCCGGTTAGGGACCGAGATCGACGTGAGCAGTTTGTCGTCCGAAATGAATGCCCTCCTCTTATCAACAGTCAAGGTGTTGTTCTCCCTATAGCGAATATCCGAAGAGAGATCCCGGTAGCTAGGACCGAAGACCCAAGAGCTCTCGAGTATGCTAGAAGGCTCCAAGTGTTGGGAGAAGGAGTGAAAGCCTTGAAAGTTAAAGATGTTGTTAACCTGAATGCTGCAGACATGTGTTTGGTTCCTGGCCTGGGGTTACCTCTTAAGTTCAAAGCGCCGAGATTTGAGAAGTACAAAGGAGATAGTTGTCCGAAGCAACATTTGGTGATGTTCTACCGAAGAATGACTTCGTTTGTGCAAAATGACAAGTTGATGATTCACTGCTTTCAGGATAGTCTGACTGGGGCATCTCTGAGTGGGTATATGCAGTTAGAGAGTAATCAGATCTGATCATGGATGGATTTAGCCAGAGCTTTTCTGAAACAGTATGATTATAACCTGGACATGGCTCCTCATCGCATGCAGTTGCAAGAATTGTCTCAAGAGAACAATGAACCCTTCAGGAAGTATGTTCAGAGGTGGAGAGAATTTGCTGCCATAGTGCATCCACCGCTCCTAGACCGAGAGTTAATGAGCATGTTTGTAAACTCCCTGGAGATCCCGTACTTCGAAAGAATGCTCGTAAATGCACCAAATTGCCCTGCATTGGTAGGATTGGGTGAACGCGTTGAGCGTAGCGTGAAAATTGGAAGAATTCAGAATGTTTCAAGCAGTCAGGCTAGTGAAACTGAATCCCTCTGTAGCTTCCAAATTGAAGAAGGAATTATGATCAATGCAATCATGACAGATGTTGGGTATTCTCGGGATGAATCGATGAAATCTGTTGGTTCTTCATCTTCTCAGCGGTCAGTATCTCCTGTGTCTCGTTATTCTGGACAGACAATTGTGCCTAGGGCACCATATCAGGAACTTTATGTCGCTTCTCTTGCAAGTCAGCGAGCTCGTGGCCGAGGTTATCAGAATCAACGCCAGAATCAGAACAGGCCTCGTAACCACTTGGAACGAAGGAATGCTCGTTCTCACCCAGTGCATATGCCGTATAGCCAAATTCTTCCATCTTTGATCCAGAATTCTTTGGTGGGACCTAAAGCTCTTGAGCCTGTTCCAGAGCCTTACCCTCCTAGGTACAATCCCCACATTCAGTGTAGTTACCATGGCGGATCCCCGGGGCATTCAACTGAAGATTGTAAAGCTTTTCAGGCAAAAGTACAACAGTTGATCGACCAAGATTGCATTTCCTTTCCAGAAGGAGTTTTGTTTGTTCATACCAACCTCTCACCTGTCTAAGCTCGTAGATTCGGAGGGTCCTTTTCAAGAAGTCGGTGATCCAGACAGGCAGACGTCCTCAGCATTGGCAGTCCCCAGACTATTTTATCATTTGCATTTGTAGTTTCTTTTCTGTAGTTACTACTTGCTGTTAAACATTGTTTGTTTCGAATGGTAATATTGATAAAGTGACTATGCATTTTTCTGAATTAATCATGTCATTGTCACTCATTTACTGCATTACACTGACACTTGCATTTTATTTACTCCACTTTATCACTATGATTAGTAAAGATTGGAGGGAGGATGACGAAACTGAATACTCATAACCGATGATCGTATGCTTTCAGATAAAACCTTGCTGATGACGTATACGGCATTGTTTCAAATCCCCTAAACACTGGAGATATAAGGAGTTAGTCCCTTGTTAACCACTTTGAGCCAGGAAGTAGAAGTTTTTTTCGGACTTTTAAACCCTCACATCTTAACCCGGGGCAGGGTAGGTGTCAGTTAGCTTGATCGAGCGTTCAAGTCTTATAGAGGAGTGTTGCCTTTCGAGGACCAATCACATCTTGTTTTTCCCAGAGGTCGTACCTCGTCAACCACAATGGTTAAACCTCACCAATCAGGAGTGAGACAATTGCAATCCTTTCAGAGCAATCAAGACAACCAGTGTCGCACGACTTGTTCCAAGAAAGAAATGAGAAAGCCCGCTAAGTGAAAAGAAAAAGAAAAGCTGGAAAGCTAATACTTAGGCAAAAATTAGGGCATCCCGCTGGACTTCAAAAGAAAAAATCGAAAAGAACTCAAAAGGAGTCAGTCCAGGCAAAAATTAGGGAATCGAAAGAATGCAAAAGAAAGGATATCCAAAGGAAAATCCTCGAACAAGGACAAAGTCGTGTAGATATAGACACCGAAACCGAAAACAGAGTAACTGTCACTCTAAAAAAAGAAAAAAACCTTGTGAATTCTTTAACCACTGTTCCTACTATTCAACATACCTCTCGAAGAGGCGAGCGCTCGAGCCAAGTTAATTGAACTTTACGATCGGAGATCATCACGTAGAAGGGGTGGGTACAAATCATAATTTGAGCCAAATATCCTTTGTTTCACAAACCGTGAACCCGACCAAGATACAACCCTTAAAAGACCTAATTGAGGTAGGGTTTATTCTGAAAGCGCATTACGATAAGGTTGAGTAACCTGACTCCTTCTTGATTTGCTAATCATATTCTTGTTGCATTTTGCACTGATCAAATCAGCACTACGTTTGAACTCTGGTTCATTCGTCACTCACAATCATGACACGTAAATGAGTGACAGCACAATTTTTTCAAAATCTGCATGAACACTGCATTAAAATTACCATTCGGGAATGAACAATTTTAATTGCAGGTCGGTAGTTGAAAGGAAAGAAATTCCAACAGGGAATAATCGAACAGGACTGAATAATTCAGCAGTCTGGATCAGAATGGTGTATGTTGTGAAATCCCGTGAATCAGGGCATTGACTTCTAGTGAGTTCAGAATCAGTTGGTCTGAGGACAAGTCCCGAAGCATCGGTTGATTGTGGGGCAGTTTACTGGAGAAGCAGTTGATCAGACGCAAATCTTCTCGAGAGCCAATCAGGGGCAATTATCTAGAATGCTATGATTTGAGGATAGATTCTTCCAGTGTTTGATCAGGGCAGGTTAAGTCGCTCAACGCTCGTTCAGGGGCAAGTCACTTCAGAGATAGTGAAACCAACTATGTTGACAGTTGTTTAATTGAGGTTGAATCCTCTTGTCGTACAAACACCGGGGCAAGCCATCGCAAGGTCGTATTGTAGCAAGTTGCTTTCGGTTCAAAGTGGGTTTTTCCAAGAGTCAGATTAGGGCAAAGTCATTGCAGACAGGGGAAGGCCATCCTAAAAGCGCAGAAGTTATTCTTTATTCGAGAGGAATTCGATTTGAAGTATTCCTCTGAAGTTCAGAATGCTGGGGCAGCTCATATCAAACCATCAGGGTACAGATTTTCAGATTTCCTTTTAAAGACTATCCCACAGAGGTTCCTACAGGCCGGGGCATAACAGAGGCAAAAGAATTGTTCTTCTTCGTGTCATCAGAGTTACTCAGAGCTACTCGAGCAGATTCATCCAATTTTCAAGGTTGAGACAAATGCCGGGAAATCGTGACCCTTCAACTAGAAACGGTGAATTCAGACAGGATATGGTCCAGCGTCAGGCGTATATGACCCATCACGGATGGTCTAAAGCCCAATCCTTATTGGCAATTTTCGGGAAGCCCAATCCATATTGGCGCGCCATTCTTAAAGCTCAATCCATATTGGCATGCCATTCCTAAAGCCCAATCCATATTGGCGATTGCTGTGAGGCCCAATCCGTGTTGGGGCATTATTTCAAAATCCAACCCTCATCAGTATGCAGGAAGACTCCGTCTGTTTTCCCCAGCAAAAGTCCAATTTTCATTGGCACGATTAAGCAATTCCCGGCAGAAGTCCAATCATACTTGGCACGTTCGGTTATCCCCCAGTAAAGTCATACATCCGAGAATCAGTTAATCTGGGGAAATTAGGTCGAGATTTGGCAAATCTCTCGCGGCTATGGGCACTGCTCCACGAATCAGTCAATCAGGGGCAAAAGATTATTGCAAGACCGGGGTAGATCACCCTAAGAACAAAAGATTTTGTTGGGACATCCTTTTGGGTTTGACGTGCAGAAACAGTTCATATCTAACCGTCAGGGTACAGAGATTGAAGAGTCCTTATCAGAAGGTTGGTGCCGATTCAGGGGCAAGGTATTGTGAAGTAGCACCATGGCTAGCTTTTCCTTTCAAGACGAAGTGTTCAAACTGGGGCATGTTGGTATTTTTGGGGCAAATTTCCGAGAAGGTGGATGGAACTCATGTTTCCCGAGCCGGAGGCTCGTGGCGAAAGATTCGACTTCGTTTGAAGCTAATCCCCATGTAGGTCGCACATCATCTTCAAAAGTTAGGATGATTGTTATCCTTTACCGAAGAGGGATCACTCTCCTCAGCTAGTCGCAGCTTACCCCCACAGGGTATCCCTAGCAAGACAGAATCAGTGTCTCATGCAGAATTTATACTCCCCAGAGAGTTGAAGATGTGCGCATTCAATCCCTAGCGGGGAGGATTTCCATGGCGCATAACCAAGATAGTAAGTTCAGAAAGGGTTATCCCCACCGAGGATGGTTTTCTTCTTCCCCGCAGGTCGTCATGCCTTCGTCAGGATGATTATCCCCAGCGGAGTGGTAGTTTCGAGTTCGTAAACTGTACCCAGACAGTTGTCTCCCAGAAGGGTTGATTCTCCCCCAGTTGAGTTAGTCTCCCCAGCAAGGTTATTCTTTCCTCCCAGTGGAAATCGAAAGTTTAAAGCTCTCCCCGGCAGAGTTGGTTGTGTCTCCGACATTTATTTTGCCAGAATATTTCGCGATATTTGTTCATCCCCAACAGGGTGGTATTTGTCCTCAACGGCCGTGTTGAAGCAAGCTTATCAGAGCTCCCCAACAGCCTGAACCTGCATTTGCATTTGCATACATTATCATGTTTGCATCTACCCAAAACGCGTAGCATTTCCAGGCCGTATGGAGCATTACGCCATTGCCAAACATACGCATTTTGAAACATAAATCAGGTTGGTTAACCTTTTGCTTTTCAGGTGTGTTTCTCAACAAGAGTATGGGGTTCCATCTCAGATCTATTACCAGATGATCGAGGTCTCGCCGTGAGACATGTGATGATGCAGTTTTTGTCATTATTCCCCACAGAGTTACTGGTTGAAGTTTCTCTTATCCGACCAGCGAAATGTTTTTCTTCAGGTTTGTTGTTGCGACATCATTTCAGGGTTTCATAAATCAAGATTTCAGAAGTGGTCACTTGCTGTCGAAATGGGTGTCGGGCAGTTATTTTTAGAATACCCCTAGTGGAGTTGGCTACTACCGCGAACAGGCTAGGAAGCTATATCCAATGTTACCTTTTCCCGTAAGAATCAGGCGGATGAACTTTCCTGTAAGTATCAGGCAGATGTGTTACGATTTTCCCGTAAGAATCAGGCGGAAGAACTTTCCTGTATGAACCAGGCAGATGTGTTATGTCTTCCCGTATGAAGCAGGCGGATGATATTTCCTGTACTCAGACAGATGAATGTTCTTGTATCCAGACAGATGATTTTTCCCGTATGAAGCAGGCAGATGAACTTTCCTGTAAGTATCAGGCAGATGTGTTACCTTTTCCCGTAAGAATCAGGCGGATGAACTTTCCTGTAAGTATCAGGCAGATGTGTTATGTTTTCCCGTAAGAATCAGGCGGATGAACTTTCCTGTATGAATCAGGCAGATGTGTTATGTTTTCCCGTAAGAATCAGGCGGAAGAACTTTCCTGTATGTATCAGGCAGATGTGTTGTATTTTCCCGTATGAAGCAGACGGATGAACTTTCCTGTATGTATCAGACAGATGTGTTGTATTTTCTCGTATGAAGCAGGCGGAAGAACTTTCCTGTATGTATCAGGCAGATGTGTTGTATTTTCCCGTATGAAACAGGCGGATGAACTTTCTTGTATGAATCAGGCAGATGTGTTATGCTTTCTTGTAAGTATCAGGCAGATGAATTGACATTTCCCGTATGAAGCAGGCGGATGAACTTTCCGGTATTCAGATAGATAATTCTCCCAAGATAACCAGAGTATGTGAGTTGTGTTCCGGTATTTGACAAAAGTATTTTTCCCAAGGAAGTCGCCGTGATTTCCTCGTGTTACTATCCCCAGTAGAGTCCTGTTCAAAGCCGTTTGTGGGATGGGACCAACGGATTGGGGTACTGCAGAGGTAGGTAGAGAAACGATATTCAGATAATTTTCCCGTACGAAGCAGGCAGATGGATTTTCTTGTAATCAGGCAGACGACTTTTCCCGTACGAAGCAGGCAGATGGATTTTCCTATAATCAGGCAGACGACTTTTCCCGTACGAAGCAGGCGGATGGAGTTTCCTGTAATCAGACAGATGACTTTTCCCGTATGGGGCAGGCGGATGAATCTCTCGTATTCAGGCAGATGGTTTTCCCATGATAGACAGAGTATGTGTCTCAGGACAAGACAGAATGTGTTCAGATATTTGACAGATTTGTTTCCCCATCGAGGTCGTCAGGATTTCTCTGTGTTGACAGAATGTGGACAAAGTTCTATCCCCGCAATGATAGAATCTTTTTCAGGCTGACGAAAGTAATCCCTAGCACGGTCGCTAATTGATCAGTTTGTTGCCGTAACAACCAGATCAATTAGTATTCAACCGTCTCGTACCTCAATTGGTGCAGTTTATTTCTGCGGTTGGCAAATTTCTGGGTTCTTAGTATTCAACCGTCTCGTACCTCAATTGTTTGAAGGCCGTTCGCTCTTCATCCAGTCGGGTCCAAGCCGTTTGAATAGGGGCAGCTGTTGCACCCCAAAATTTGACCAACCGGTTCCCATATCTGGTTTATGTTTCGATGCATTTTGCATTCGCATTCGCATACTGCATGCATTGCAACTTTCTCAGTCAAATTGATTTTATCGGGATTGCGGCCCCTGGCGTTTCAGGCAGTTCAGGCCGGTTTGAATAAGTGTATTTTGAGAATTGGTGCTCGTTCCCTGTGTTTTTAGGCCATCTCGGTGCCCGGGTTTCGCTATGGTTGCGCAATTGTTCTCTAATCAATTTAATCGGCTTTCTGGCATTTTTAGGATTTTCTCTTTTATTTTCTAGATTTTTAATGCATTCTAATAGTTTTTAATAGATTTACTTGATTTTTTTAGATATTAAATAGGTTAGTATCTTTAGTAGAATTTAATAGATATTTTCTTTAATAGAAGTAAATAGATTTTTTAGATTTTTAAATAGATGTTTTTTAATAGATTTAATAGATTTTTAGCATTTTAGATATTAGTTTTTTTTTATCATTAAATAGAATAGTTTAATATAGATTTTAAATGGTCCTTTTAGTTTTTTTAATAGTTTTTGATATAGTTTTAAAAGAGAAAGAGGGTAATAATGTGAGATCTTAGTTTTTAATAAATAGTGATAATAGATTTTTTGATATAGAATTTAATAGGTTATTATTTCTTTTTAGATTTTAATAGATTTTTTTATTGGTTAGAATTTAATATAGATTTAGCAATTAATAGTTTGAAAATAGATTTTTAGATTTTAAGGTATAGTCTTATTAACAAACAGGTTGTATTAATTAGTCATTAATCATCTTCATTAGATAATCAGCTTTTTTAAATTCATTTTCGTTTTTTAATTAGCAATTTTTAATTAGCATTTTAGTTTTGTTAATTGTCAGTTAATTAGGTTGCATGTTCCATTAATTACGTTTTAATCCATTAAGTTTAACTTTAATCATGTTTTAATGCATTAATCAGAGTCTTAGTCTAGTGGGCCACATGTCAGTTTTTCGTGGGCCCAGGTCCAGACTTTGTGCCAAGTGTCCTATAAGTAGTAGCGCCACGCGTGTCATCGTTTTTGGCTTCCACCTCACTCTGTTTCTGACAACTCATCTTTCCACTACTCCTCTCCCTCCAATACGTGGCTCACATGCATCAACCCTCAGCATGCAAGTGCCACTTGGCGCCACCTCCCTCTCCCTCTCGCCACTTGTCCACTCACCATCCCCTCACCGGAAATTCCACCGCCGGCCATGCAAACACCTGAGAACACCATCGGACAAATCCAGCGGCGGTGCACACGGCCAATTTCGCCGGAAACTGCATTCGCTCACCAAAAATGTTCATCAACACATTCCAGAAACATGATCGGAACCACCGTAACTGTCGTCGGAGATTGCAAAATTCACCGGAAACGCCAACTAACTCATCATGCTCTTCATCTTTCTCCATCCAGATTCGCCTAGAAATCATTGATGTTCATCAATCTTCATCGTCTTTCATCAACAATCATCATCAACAGCATCCAATCTTCAAGCTATTTCCAGAAACCGATAAAGAAGGTCATCAAGCTTGTTGTAACCGTCTCCGATCTCATGGTGTTCGTCATCTTCATGTTCTTCACAAGAACATTCAAGAACTTTTAACATCATCTCCAGATCTTTAATAACCTTCATCATCATCTGGAATCGCGAAGAGCGTTCATCAACATAATCGTTTTCCAGATTGCCTCCTCGTTCTTCAACATCAAAGAATCATCAAGAACCTCCAACAATCGATCGTCAAGTATTTCCCTCAGCTTCATGTTCTTCGTAAGAATGTTCCAGATCGCCAATAATCTCCAGGATTCGTAGAGAGTTCATCGTTCTTCAACGATCTCCGATCAAGAATCTCATCAACGCATCAGGCTTGTTTGTTTCTTCATCTTCATGACGGAACTCCATCAATTATCTCCGATCTGCTCCAAATCTTCAAAGCGCCTCAAGAACATTCAACGTCAAACTTCCTACTACTTCCAGATCTCCAACGGTTTTCTTCAAAGTTTCTTCAACGTCATCATACGTTCACGTTTCTCTAGGAACTTTCAAGAGTTCTTCAGTAATCTGATGAGGTTTCCAGAAATCCTTCAAGCAAGAATCGCATGCATCATCAGATCTCCAGGTTCCTTTAACTACCTTCATTAACCTCTTTATCAGCGAAAAAACTCCGTGAGATGTACAACAGGATGATGTTTGGAACGAATCTGAGTGGTCGAACGAAGTTGAGAGGTGGAGATTGCGAGAGAGAGAGAGAGAGAGTCTGAGAAAGATGGAAACGGCGCAGGAGAGGAGGCGTGAACAGTGAAAGTGGAAGTTGAGGGAACCTAGGGTTTTTCCTGAAGGGTTGATACGTGGGGTTGGTATTGGGCCTCAGAGCTCATTGGGTTCGGATTACAGGCACCCAATGTTTTTCCACACCCCCGTTTTCGTTCTTTTTTCTTTTTTGAAGTAATAGAGGGTTGGGCCCATTCATGTTACTAGCCATACACCTCCGTGTTTGTTCCTGAACCCCCCTCCCCGTTTTTGTTTGCTAGGTCTTGGGCTGGGCCCAACCCTCTCTTATTTTTGCTAGCATGCACTCCCATTTGTAACACTAACCCCCCCTGTGCATTTTATTAGTGTTAACATTGTGTGTATTACAATTTTAATTGTAATGTTTTCTTAGTAAATTTTAGAGGTTGTTTCTTAGAATACTATAGAATTTTATTAGTATAGAATTCATAGAAATTTAGGTGTTATATTTTGTTAGGAATTAGAGTTAATTTTTTCTTCAGAATATTTTAATGCTTAGCATAGGTTTTAAGATTAATTTTCTTTTAGGAGATTTATAGTTTTATTTTCCTTAGAATATTTTCCAGTAGAGATTAATTGCCGTATTTTAGGAGTAGCAATTTATTTCCATTTTGCATTGGATTTCTCTCCTATTTTTGTTTCTTAGCCGATTTTATCTTCGATTTTATTTTTGGCTGGCCGTGTGACACGATTCAATTGGAGAATGATCTTCGATATCATTTCTCTATCTTGTCTTTGACACGGACATTAATACGCTACCTCTGAGAGTTCGACTTCTCGTATAATTCGAACCATGACGGTCTAAGCGTTACATTGTTCCTGGTTCGAGCGTCATCATCAAAGATCCAGAGAGGAGAAGATTGGAATGGAGCTTGCACGCACGTCAGGAGCCCAGGAGCTGCTTCTTTCAACATTATCATCGTCGTATTCAAGTCTTCAGGCAACCATTGAGTGTTGTGGGCTGCATCGTCAGATACAAAGGAAATGGCGACTGAGGAGTTTCGTCTTAGGTTCTTGTGTGTGTGTCCCGAGTTCCTTCCCGTTTAGGCGCAAGCCTTCTTCCTCTTTGTTCTCGCCCCGTGCGAGCGAAACCCCTTTTCTCTCGCGTTCAGGCGATTGAGACCCCTTCTCTTGCCCCCGTGCAATTGAGATTCGTTTTCCAGTCGAACTACGTTAGCTCTGATCTCTCATGCCGGACGAGAGTACGTAGGCATAGGATGCCGTATCCTAGCGAGCTCCCTTTTCCCCTTTTTCCCGGTTTAGCTGTAGTAGGCTGAACTACAGCTGCTCTGATTTCTCATATCTAATGAGAATATGTAGGCATAGGATGCGATATCCTAGCGAGCACACTAACAACTAACCTTTCTGTTCTCTCGCTGCCGTGCGATCAAGACTTTCCCGCTGACGACTGATGTTTCCTTTTCTCTTGCCCTTGCGCATTTGAGACCAGACCGTAGTTTTAGTTCCCGTAGTTTCCCGTACCTTCCAAACCAACTTAATCTCTCACTCTTGTGTGATCGAGAACACCCCGTCTAGCCGTAGTTAGCCGGAACTACGTAAGCTCTGATCTTCCATGTTGTGTGGAAGTACGTAGGCACAAGACGCGAAGTCTTGGCGAGCCAATTCCCTGTAGTTTCCCGAACTACGATGACTCTGACTTTCTCTCTTGAGAATACGTAGGCATAGAGTGCGATGCTCTATCGAGTCAGTTTCCTTCCGTTTAGATTTAGCAGCCGTAGATAGATTGTTTTGCATCCTTTAGACAAACCAAGCAAGCGTGGATCCCGTCGAGTACGACGGACGTGAGGGGTGCTAATACCTTCCCCTTGCGTAACCGACTCCCGAATCCAGGATTTGGTTGCGATGACCATTCCTTTCCCGTCTTTGCGGTAGGTTTACTTCGAGCGTTTCCTTTCCCTCCGTTGGGATAAATAACGCACGGTGGCGACTCTTCTGTTCAGCCGGCGCCGATTTTCGCAGTAGCGACAGTCCTCACACGATGAGCTTAAGGATTGTGAATCTAAATATGACAATGAATTCGACGAAGAAGATATGAGACTATTTATAAATAGGTTCAATAAATACATGTGGAAACATGGTGACAAATATCCCGCAAGAATCGTTGAAAATAAAGAAGGTTGTTAAGTTCCTCAAAAGAAGATGAGAATAGAAAAGGGAAGTCTAGAAGTACTTGTTACAATTTTGGCAAATTGGGTCACATTAAGTCAGAGTGTTTTACAATCAAGAAGGAAAAAGAAAGAGACAATCACAAAATGTCTAGAAAATCTAGAAGAGTTATACTGCTTGGAAGAGTAAAAGTGATTCTTCAAGCGCTTAATCGATAAAGCTTTATTATATGGAAAACAAAGAAAAGGAAAATTTTTAAAAATGTTTTGACTCTATAAAGAGATTACGGGATCTCATTTGTGGAAACTCAAGGCATAATAAGGTGACTTGTCCTTATTGTATTGATCTATGTGACAAGCAAGGGGGACTTTGTTACCAAATAGGTTATCGTTTAGTGTGTTTTTATTTGGTAAAATATGTGATGATTACTAATGGTTCTATTCAATAAGTGTTGGAAATGTGTTAAGTTTAATGATGTAGATTTATCTTCAGCAAGACATACTCAAGTGCATCAAACTATGAATGATCAACCTAAGATGATGATACATGAGGAGGAGAAAGATAATCATCATGATTGAACAAGATTGAGAGTCCAAAATCAAGGATAATCATCAAGTCAATTACCTATTAGATACATTATTAGTCACACTTTCAAATACTTATACAAGAAGAAAAGTGGTAAGAGCGTTTTGGTTTTGATTGTGTTTTGTGGCACGTTTTTGCGTTTATTTCAACTTTTGTTCAGAAGTTCTTCGTAGAATGCACGTGCATCCTCCACCGTGTGTATGGTGAGGTAATATAATTTTAATTCTTTTTCTTGTTTTGTAAGTAAGTATTTCTTTTACATGTTTATTTCTCAAGGTATGTGATGAGTTATGTGTATGATATTTGTGATATGTGTTTACTTCCAAAAATTCCAAATCTGACTATTGTGTGTTGCATTCTATATGCTTATAGTAACGATATTAACATATTTTCATGTCTTGATATATATCTT
This sequence comes from Lathyrus sativus, assembly GCA_963859935.3. NCBI lineage: Eukaryota > Viridiplantae > Streptophyta > Magnoliopsida > Fabales > Fabaceae > Lathyrus > Lathyrus sativus. The sequence goes on along the minus strand of OZ012741.1, from coordinate 651,793,886 downwards.
GAACCAAATTCATGCTTAGGTTTTCATGATTGCATGAGTCTAGCAAATAAACCATAAAAATCTATCTTATGCATGTGTCTCTTATCAAGTTATTACTCTTAAGCTAATTTGAGTCTCTAAATGTCACTAAAAGTTCAATTGAGTCAATTTTTTCATTTTTGAAGTCTTCAGGTCAACACAGTTTCGTATAGGTCGATCTATAATAATTAATTTTGGTATTTTTCAGAAAAACTATAATATAGGTCAACACATGTTAATTCAGGTCGACACATGATTTAATTTTCTAAAATTCTTGTTATTTTGCTTTAGTATGTGTTGACCTATGACCTGGATAGGTCGACGCATGCGTGTTGAGGTCGACTCATAAGTGTAGAATTGAGACTTTTATTTCATTCTCTCTTCTGTCTTGCATGCACAAAAATCTCAAACTTCTCCAATTCACTATCACACTTGAAATACATAAAATCTCCATTTCATCTCCTCTTGTCATCAATATCACATCACTTGTATTCAAATCTTTCAACCATATTCTTCTTATTTTCATCATTCTCTTCAACTTTTCTTTCCAAAACTCTAATTCATCCTATCTAACCAAAAACCCAAATTTCTCTCTTTGTTTGCTATTTTTTGTTGTTTCTTTGTTTTGTGTTGTGGTTGTTCCTATTGTTTGAGTGTGTCAGTACTCATAGTTCTCTCATTCTCTCACATTCCTCATTCAATCATTTTGACAAACACTTGGCGTGCACATGTCACTTCAACATTTTCATGGCTTCCAAGTCTAAAAGTATGACTAAAGGCAAGAATAAAGTTACTACATTTACACTCGCCTCAGAGAATCTATTCACATTGGTTTCAAAGAAATATGCCAGAGATTTTGAGATTAAGCATAAGTCCCGTCTTATTGTTAAGCAATTCATGTAGAAGACTGGTGCAATTGAAGGCATGTGTTTACCCAAGGTTGTGAAGCGAGTTGAGCATCAAAAAATTGATTACTTCTTACAGTTGGCTCAAGACTACAATTAGGATCTTATCTGTGTGCTTTACTCTAGACTACATGAAATGGATGGTTCTAGCTTTAAGTTTTCAATTGGTAACAAAACTTATCCTTTTAAGAATTGATTGTGGAACACACTATTTGGTATTACTATTAGTGATCCCGATGTTGATGAGTTAGTACCCGACACTTACACGCATAAGGATTTTGATTGGAGCATTTACTTGAATGAGTTACTCAAAGTTCTTCACCCTGTAGATTGCTATGATCCCATCGCCACTGGACAATTGAAGATGCTGCCTAGGATATTGTTGTAGATTGTGTCTCACATCCTACACTCTAAGAATGGAGGCTTCTCAAGGGTCGATTCTCTTGAAATTCATTTGGTGTACATTTTGCTGCACAAGGTCAAGATAAATTGGTCGCATTACTTTGTGTCTCGCATGTTCTCTATCAGGACATGCAACAAAGGTACTTCTTTGTGTTAACCTTCTATTATTGCCAAGATCCTAAATTATTTCAACATTGGTATGTTGAATCTCATATATAAATCTCTTGGTCCATCTCAAGAATTTTCTCAACATACTCTGACTAACATGAATTATTTTTGGGATGTCACGCGTCGAGCATTCTATCTTCGCTTGGGTAAGAATGGAAGGAAAGTCTTTAATTTTGATGATCCTGATGAACTTGATGATAATATTGATGAAGATCATATGGATGACGAGCAACCTGTGGAGGTTCCTCGTGATGTTAAAATGGGAGATGTTGTTATGGATGACGCGCATCAAGGGGTTAATCATGGTGCTTATTTTGGTGATAGTTCTGCTGATACTTCCTCAATAGTGACCATGCTTCAAAACATGCAGATTAGCAAGATGAGAGACATGTTGAGCAGGCAGAGCATTTTCATTTAAAGCGAGAACATATAGCCACTTAGGATGCTATTTTTTAGTCTTTTGTGCATATACGATTGAAAGTCTCTTGTCCATACATAATGCTGTGAATGAAAATCATGATGCTGCTATGTAAAGGATTAATCATATGGTAATGGCTTAAGAAACTGATGTTGTTCATTACGATCGCTTTTACCGTGAGACATGTGAGGCTGCATCCTTGGAAGGAAGACCAAGGCCAATGCCAATATTTCGTGGAAGGCGTTGAAGTGTACTTGTGCTATGTTATGTGTTTTTGGGTTCTTGAGTTTGGTGTGTTATGTATTTTGAGTCTTGTTTGTAGTCATCTTGCATTTTCATTATGTTTTTGGTTTTCTAGTTGCTCGTTGTTATGTATAAACAATGTTCTAAGATGTTTAATGGTTGTACTATGTGTGTGACTTAAATGACTCTTACATATTATTGGTGTGTTTATTAAGTTTGTGTGTTTACATATATTGTATGTGAGTGCACTACCATTTCTTTGCAATTGCCTCTGTGTAGTATAATACATATATGAAATGTGTATCTATATGATACTTCTAATAGATCACTTGTCTCTTTTTGTTGTTGTCAAATGGGGAGAAGATTATGAAGAGGATAATGCACATATTCAGAGGGAGTTATACAGTGTACCGAAGAAAAATGTAGCGTTTATATGATTTGAGTTTTGCCATCATCAAATTGGGGGAGTATGTGAGTGCATTCTTCCACTTAGTTATGTTTTGAATGATGTCAAAACTAAGAGGAACTTTAGCATTTTTGTACATTTGGCGGTATCAACTAAAGTCTAGTTGTGCATTAATCATCTTAGCATTAAGATGCATACAAATAAGTTTGAAAATAATTAGAAATACCTTAGGCATATTTCTTGCATTAAAATGAGTTTTAAGTGTTGCAAATGTTACATAGGCCAACACATACGAGATCAGGTCGACCTATAGAAGATTTTGCTTCTGTATAAGTCAACACATAGCTTGGATATGCCGACCTCCATGCTCCAATAATGAAGCTTGTGGCCACTGCCTACAGGTTGCCTCAGATAGGCTGACCTAAGACATCTACAGGTCGACCTGTTATCTTCATAGGCCGACCTATTAACCTTGACAGGCCGACCTACTGCCTTCAAAAACTCAAAGTTTGTTTTCCTCTTATTTTTTCTTGCATCTATTTTGCTCATTTCCTCTCATACATATATATACTCATACATGCATCATATTCTAGAAAGGTACTAGTGTAAAACCTAAGCAAAACTACAATTAAAAAGCATTCTCATCATCTCCAACCTCTCTTCTATGCATGAACACAATCAAACTACACATAATCATTTTTTTAATTGGGTGATCATCTATATTAGGGTTGATAACGTCCAATTAGATTGGTGTAACCGAGAATATAGAGTTGAGATCTTTGTGTGTTTCAAATAAGGAAACCAATATGGGGTTTTCCTTCAAAATCATTGTGATTTGAAGGTTTTGGATAAGATCACGTAAACACAGATTCGATCGAGTGAAGAGACCTTGGTACTTGGTGAGGACAACCTTGTAAGGGAGTAGCTTGTAACAGTGGATCGTGTTTGTGAATCTTGGGTTCAACAAGTGCGTGCTAGGGATTAATCCGATAGAGCGAAAACCTTGAAGACGAGGAGGTCTTGCAAGCAAGTAGTCAAGAAGTGGTGGATCGTAGCAGCATTATTGATGACTTGATCAAACTTTGATCAAGATTTTGGAGGTTGTAGAATCAACAAGAAGCATAGGGTTTGTGGGGTTAGAGTTCATCATCTCTTGTATAAACATTTTTGCAAAGATAAAGTTAATTATAAGTATATCAATTTGATTTCAAATTGAGGACATATGTACACATAACGAGGCCGATTAGAGAACTGTCTAAACAAATCTTGGTGTGTATCTCTCTCTCTCTAAATGTTATTCTTGAAAATTATCAAGTTCATTGTTATTTTGATCAATTCAATGGGAAATTATTTTTCAACTATCTTTTAAAGTGTTGTTTTTCGATAAATTACTTTTTTAGTATTTTAATTGATTTTTGTTCATTGGAAATAAACTCTACACATAGCTTAACATTTAATTGATTTGTGAATTAATAGTTGTTGAAAAATTTGTATTAATTATCATCCAATTGGTTTATGTTACGCATATTCGAGCTTTTCAATAGTAAGTTCGGTTAGACGATTCAACTAGGGTTGTTTTCGCTGTGCCATAAAACTTTTGAAAATAAGTTTTGGGAAAACTTATGTTTTTTTAAAATTTGTGATCTATTCACCCCCTCTAGATCGAAACCTATTGTCTAATAACACAACCTCATGCTTAATCCCTTCATTCTCACATAATGCAGCAAAATCTTTCGATACATATTATCCATCACCATTAGCTCTTAGAGTTTTAAGCTTTCGACCACTTTGTCTCTCGGCCATAAATTTAAAATTTGTGAACACCTCAAGCACATCTCTATTCTTCTTGATTAGGTATCCATAATTTTCTACTGAAATCATCTATTAATGTGGAAAAGCATTTGTTACCTCCAATCGAATCCACATGGATAAGGCCACACACATCTAAATATATGACTTCAAGAATTTCCTTCGACTTTCTTCCTGCATCTTTTCTGAAGTTTTTCTTGTGTTGCTTTGCTTGAAAACATTCATCACACACTTCATTAGGAATGTCGATTTCTGATAATCCTGAAACCATGTTTCTTCTTTTCAGATTTTTTATGTCTTTGAAGTTGAGATGACTAAGTCTGTAGTGTCATAGTCATTCATCTCTGCTAGCTGCAGTTGACAGACACCTGTGCTCCATAACATTGAGTTCAATCTTGAAGGTTTTGTTATAAGACATAAGTGCCTTCAAGATTAGACAACCACCTGAGTAGAGAACTCTCATCATCTTATCTTTGATAAACAGTTTATAATTTTTCTCGATCAGTTGCCATATGCTGAGAAAATTGCTTTTCATGCCTGGTATGTATAGTACATTAGAAATTATTGATCTTTTATCATCTTTCCTCATAATCAGAACATCGCCAAACCTTCAACAATTAAGGTATTGTCATTTGTGAATTTTACCTTGTTCTTCATTGAGGGACTTATGTTGACAAACCAATATTTTCTTCCAGTCATATGTGATGAGCATTCTGAGTCCAAATACCATTGGTCCTTGAATCTTTCTTCATTTTTCGTTGTGACCAACAACAACATCTATTATTTTTGTATTTTGCAAGTCGTTTATCACTTTCTTGATTTTCTTTCTTACTTCCTCGGCATTTACTTACATAATGTCCATACTTCGGACAGTTGTAACACTGAATGTGGCTTTTATCAGATTTTCTTCCATCGTCTCTTCCTCCACCTACACTACCACATATGTGAGTTCTTTGGTTTGAAGATTGTATCTGATTTGATCAACTACCTTCTTGTTGGTTCCGCTTACCAATCAAATTGTTTTAACTTCCTCTACCTTTTTTTACCATTCCATTTTCCTCTGTCTTTCTTTTCTTTTGCAGAATGCACCTGCAGAGCTACATCACTCTTTGTCTTGCTTGTAGATCTTTAAACAATTCTTTGGTCATGAGATTCAAGCGTCACTTGAAGCTCTTCTTTTGTCATACTTGACAAATCCTTTGATTCTTCTAAGACTACTACCACATGATCAAATTTTGGAGTCAATGACCTCAAGATCTTTGTAACTACTGATCTTAATGTCAACACTTCTCAACACATCTTAATTTGATACACCAATCTTGTTACCCTAGTGAATAAATTAGTGATGCTTTCACTTTCTTCCATCTAAAGTTATTCGTATGTTTTTTTTGTGAGTTTGCAATGTCACTTCTTTCACCTTTTCAGCGTCTCCAAATGATTTCTTCATAATGTCTCATGCTTCCTTTTCTAAGTCTACATCACCAACTTTCTCAAAGTTTTCTAGATCAACGCATTGATGGATTATAAAAGAGCTTTGTAATCTTGCTTCTTCAAATATTTGTATTCAACCTTTTGTTCATCCGTAATATTCTCTCCAATTGGTGTTACTTCATTCTTCACAAGATCCCAAAGATCTTAATAACAGAAAACAACCTTCATTTGCCTACACCAATTCTCATAATTCTTATCAATCAAGATTGGAAAATTCGCAGGAACATGCCTATTCGGATGAGAAGTCCCTCGCTATATTTCCCAGAACTACAACCAGTGCTATAAATACTAGATGTTGTAATTAACCCTAATTTCAAAGATAATCTAAATCAATCTTGATAAACAAGAAGCAATCTTTCTGATTGAGTGTTCCTCTCGTTCCTCACTCGTCACTTGAGTGATTCAACCACACCTTAATTGTAAGATAATTATGTCGCATAATAATTTGAGAAAGTGAATTGAAAAAAAAAATTATCGACACATTAAACAACTTACGAATACATTTGAGATATATATACCATCTTGAGCAATGTCACTTCTTTGACTACCCCTTCTAAAATTCGAGATGGATGTCTCTGATTCGAGTAAGCCATCTCGAGCATATCGCAATCCGAGATATATATACCATTTAATTTTGTAATAACTCTCCGGCCTCCTAAATTTCTCCAAGATGTATATACCATTTAATTTCGTAATAACTCTCCGGCCTCCTAAATTTTTGAGCTATATACCGGTCATATACAATCCAGAAAGTGAAATCGATCATAAAATAAATACCTCGGCCGAGCAGATAATTTTTAAATATACAAATACCTTATAAAAATATTAAAAATTATATAAAATTAAATATAATTAAAACTAATAAAATGTATTGACATATTTCATTCTAAAAAGTATTATTAATACGCTAGATTGCGACAAATATTTATCAATAAATTAAGAAAATTATACTTAAGATATTGACATATTTTATAAAACTACAATAACATTGATATGTTTTTAAAAAATATTTCACATTAATGATAAATATTTGTCTTTGTTAATTTGAAAACATATTTGTCTTAGATACATTAAAAATATCAGACAAAAAAACATATAAGTCGAATATATTTTTATTTTATCATCGATTAATATGAAAAACATATAAGTCACTTTTTAATAACTATAAAAAACTATATAATAAATATCTGTTACTGATAAATAAATAAAAATAACTGAAATATCCCTCTTATTAATGTATAAAATAAATAGCTGAATTAATATATCAAATCCGTGAAAATTAATCTTGACAGTTTGATGTATGTATTCAAAAGAAAATTTTGATGTGCATAATCATTTTATTCAATTGCGATAAAAATGTTTTAACAATTTTATATATAAGTCTTTTATTATTTATGTTGTTTTATTTCAACTACATCAATTAAATTTTATATTATAGTTTTTAACCATTGCCAGCAATCACTTCTCTCCCCAACATTCCTACTTCCACTCCACAACCTTCTTCAACCTCTAGACCTTAAACACTTTTCTACTTGTTATCTTTGCATGCAATAGACATTGCATCATTTCTTTATTGTGTGTGATTAAATTGTAAGCGGCTGTAATGTTATTGGTATATTTATTGTGTTGTTTGGTGTAAAAAAGTCTTTGTATTTTTTCTTTATTTCTACTACTATTATTTGTATTTTTATATTTATATTAATGATGTTGAATCAAACATTTAGATATATTTAGATACAATTGTGATGACTTCTTTCTTTTTTTAATACAATTTCTCAATCTTATTATAGTTTCATTATTTCACAACGAGGAAGAAACAAGATGCTTCTTTGTTTATTTGAGTAAAGAAAGAGCGGTGTTTAATAATCACATCACCTCAAACCATTTTTTCTTCTAAAAACAATTGATATTGATAAGAATATTAGGATTATTCAACCCTTACAATAACCCAAAAAAAACTAAATTCTCTACCAACATTACTCTAAAACAAGCACTTAATGAGGATTCATACAAAAAAAAAAAAACATAAAAAATAGAGTTGGAGTACGGAATTTCCCCTATACAATCCCATTTCCAAACGCAAAATTTAATATTCCAACATAAGTTATTCACATTACAAGACCCTTTCTTAAAAATACAATCATTTCTTTCCTTCCATAGGTTCCACACAACAACCATCCAAATTGAAACATTTTTGAGATTACCAACATAATTAGAAGCTTGACCACTTCATTTCTAAAAATGATCCCTAACACTCCCTTCAAACTTCACCCCTATCCCATACTAGATTGCAATATACTGCTATACTAATCAAACAACTTTGTAAAAGAAGAAAAGATGCTTTAAATCTTTAACTCCTGCTCCACGCAAGCCATACAGATGAGAGCAATTAATCCCTCTTCTACTCAAGGATTCCCTAGTTGCCAATCTTTCTTACAAAAACCTCCATCCAAAGAGTTTGATCCTAGTCGAAACTGATGCTTGCCACAACCTTAAGAAAGCAAAACAGTTTGTTGTGAATCAGATACCTTAAAACTAAGTATAAACAGTTTCTTAATGATCAATAAACACACAAGGGTTAGGGTTAATAAAGAAGAAAACAACAAGGATTGGTTATTAAATTGTTATTCTTTCCTTTCTCTTAGAACAAGATTACAAGTATACAAGAATAACAAAATAACCTCTCTCTCTCTTGAAATTAGGATTTTATCTTCCTATTTTTCCTTATGACAAGATTGAGAAACTAGTATCCTATTTATAAGAAAAATAGCACACTAACCTAGTGGGCTTTTTAACAATTAACCATTACAAGCTAACTTAGGGTATAAGCTAACTTAAACAATTGGGCTTACAAGTAAGGCCCAATTCAACATGCTAACAACCCTAGCAATATTGACTAATGCATGTTAGAACAAACTTCGACTACAACACGCATTACTCGCGAACAGACTTCGACCATACTAGAGTTCGATCCAACATCTCACAAATCTCGACCTTGGATCTAACTCTATAACATCAAAAAACTAGCTTTCTTCATGCAACTTTATTAACTGCATACAGTGGAAAAACTTGCAACTGGGCAACGTCTTTTTGGTGATCATATCAGCAGCATTATGATTTGTCGAAACCTTCAGCACTTGGACTTCTCCACGCTCGATTACCCCTCTGATGAAATGCATCCTCACATCAATGTGTTTTGTTCGCTCATGATAGGCTAAATTTTTCGACAGGTGTATTACACTTTGACTATCACATTTAACCGTGATAACTCGACCTTGAAGTTTTAGCTCCTTTGCAAAACCTTCAAGCCACAATGCTTCCTTCACAACTTCATTTAGGGCAATATACTCCGCTTTAGTGGTTGATAAGGCAACGACCTTCTGAAGTGTTTCTTTCCAACTGATTGTTGTCCTAAACATAGTGAACATATATCCAGAGGTAGATTTTCTAGAATCCATACAACCTGCATAATTAGAGTCGACATATCCTTCGATTGCTGCTTTACTATCTTCACAAAAGGCTCCACCATAAATTAGGACTCTATTTAGAGACCCATTTATGTACCTTAAAATCCACTTCAATGCTTGCCAGTGAGCCTTTCCAAGATTCGCCATGTACCTGCTTACAAGACTTACTGCATATGCTATGTCGGGTCTAGTACAAACCATAACATACATCAAAGAACCTACTATGTTAGCATATGGAATGCTATTCATATAAGTTCTTTCAACATCAGTGTTGAGACACTGATCTATACTCTGCTTGAATTGAGGGTTCGTTGGAGTCACAACAAGCTTTAAATTCGACATACCAAACTTTTCGAGAACCTTCTATATGTATGCCTCTTGAGATAAGCATAATTTCGACTGTTTTCTATCTCTCCGGATGTCAATCCCAAGAATCCTGGACGCAGCTCCCAGATCCTTCATATCGAACTCTTTATTGAGTTCAGCCTTCACCCTCATTACCTCTTCGACACTGTTGCTTGCTATTAGAATATCATCCACATAGAGAAACAAAATAAAAAATGAATTACCTGTTGCACCCCAAAATTTGACCAACTACTTATCGCAATTTGGCTCATGTTTCGACTCATTTCATTTCGCATTTGCATACCGCGTACATTGCATTTTTTTCCAGTCAGATTGGTTTATCGGGATCACAGCCCTCTGATAGCATTTCAGACCAATACGAGGACGTATTTGGAGAATCGGTGCTCGTCCCGGTGTTTTCAGCTCTCGCTGTTGTTTTTGAGGACCTCTCGGTGTCCGAATTTTTACCGTTTATTTCGATATAGTTCGCTAATCGATTTAATCGGCTTTCTCGGTAGTTTTAGTTTTTTTCCTTACTTTCTAGAATTTTTAATATGTTTAATTCATTTTTTTAGGTATTTTAAATAGCTTTAATCATTTTAAATAGGTTTAAATCTTTTCTTTAGATATTAAATAGAATTTTTAATATGATAATTTCTTTTATTAGGATTTTTAAATAGAAATTAATGGAGTTTTTCTTTTATTTTTAATAGATATTAATAGATAATAGATTTAGGAATAAATCATTTTTTAGATATTGAATATAGTTTTAATAAATAGTTAAATAGATTTTTTAGAATAAATCATTTCATTTTTTAGATATTAAGTAGAGTTTTTTAATATGATTTTCTTTTAATAGAGTTTTCATTAAATAGAAGTTATTAGAGTTTTTTCTATTAGTTTAGACATTAATTAGAATTAGTAGAAGTTAATAGTTTTTAGAGTTTAATTAGATTAATTAGAGTCTTAATTAGGGTCTGATTAGAATGTGTTAGAATTAATTAGAGTAGGTTTGTTTTAATTTTTGTTTAAGTCCTAATTTCAGTTTTAAGTCTTAATAAGTCTTAACCAGTATTAATCTGTTTTAATTCATCATTAGTATTAATCAGATCCAATTCATGGGCCGTGTGGCATTTTTTGGGGGCCCAGCATCCAGAATCAGCCACTTGTCACGTTATAAAACCCTCCACGCGTGCACTCTGAAAGTCCCAACTTGACCCCACTTCTTTCTCCATTTTTTTCACGCGTGTACACTTCCTCAGCTTTCCACGTTTCACACTCTTCCACCGCCACGTTACACACTTCGCGTCCACGTTTCGCTCACCAATTCCTTTTGCATGCAGAGGCCACGTGCCTCACCCTCTCGCCTCCACCATTGCCACTTGTCATTCTCACCATTCCCTCTCTCATGCATGCTGCCACGCGGCCTGTGAGGCACCGCCGACCATGCAAACCGCCAGAGTGTTCACCTGAGAAATCTCATGGTGGTTCTCACGGCCAAACCCCCCCTAACAGTCACCGGAAAACCACAAATCCACCGGAAATTTCATCATCTCACCAAGAACATTCATCATCTTCATCCATTTCCAGACGCCTGTTCATCACTCTCCAAGAACTTCCGCCGGAGATCTCACCGGAGTTCACCAATCATCATCAGAATTCCCAGAAACTCCAGAACTTTATGTGTTCTTCGCATATTTCCAGAAAACCTTCAAAGATTCGTACGAATCTTCATAGTTTCTCCAGATCTCCATCATCTTCTCAGAAATCCCAGATTCTTCACAATTCAGCAACCTTCATCATCCTCCAGAAATTCAAGAACATGCATCCGACCTTCATCACGAACCTTCACCCTCCGCCATGAGCGATTCACCAAGAACGTTCACTATCAACTCCAGATTCGTTTTTGTTCTTCCCAGAGTCTTCCAGAAACGAAGAACAGCCATCACGCCTTCATATTGATCTTCATAACGATTCCCAGATTTCGCCAGAAATCCTCCAGTTTTCACCCGATTTCCAGAATTTCTTCAGCATCAAGAACAGCTGTAAGATCTTCATCCTCCCAGATCTCCTTACCTAACTTTCAAGATCCACTTCGACACAAACTCAGATCCACACTCGATCTTCTCCGATCGCCAGCCTAAACTGCTACATCCACCAAGCCTTCTTCAGATCTTCATCAAGAAAACTTCCGTTTTGTTCTTCGTTACCATCGTATTTCCTTTTCGCCCAGATTTTCCGATATTCAACAACGATCAACATGCAAGGAAGCTTCGTCAGTTCTCACTACAAACTTCGCCATCATCAATTCGACTTCCAAGCTTCTTCACGAGTTTGCGGTATCTGGTTGAGGGAGTGAATTTTAGCAAGAACGTTCCAATGGAGGTTGAAAGTTTGAGAGAGGGAGAGCTGAACGAGAGAGGTGTGGGGAGATTGAAGGGCGGCGCCGTGAACAGTGAGCGAGAAGGATTCACCTAGGTTTTTTTTCTGAAGTTGGAACGAAGAGAGAAAGGACTATGCTGGATTGGGCTTTGGGCCCAGTGGCTTCTTCCAATCTGTACACCCCCCGTTTGGCCAAGAAACCCTCCCTTTTTTGTTTGTTTGGTTGATTGGGCTGAGGCCCACTACCATACACCCCTGATTCACTTTCGTCACCCCCTCCCAGTTTTATTTTCTTTTCTGAATTGCCTATGGGCTGGGCCCAGTTCTTTTATTTTCTGTTCTGGTTTTTTGTTGCACCTCACCTCCTGCTACAGTTTTGCAACCCCCCCCCCCCCTTTTTTCTTTGATTATTATTTTCTTTTATTTAGAGATTTTAAAAGAAAAGAATATGTAATAAAAAATAGAAAAAGCATAGAAAAGTATAGAAATATTATAATAGTTTTAATATTTTCTTTTAGGATATTTTCTTTTTTAGGATATAATTTCTTGTAGGAGTTTATTTTATATTTTTTAGAGATAGAATTAGATGTCCATTTGTTAGGGGACTTTTTACACTTTTTTAGAGTAGATTTAAATGTCCACTTGTTAGGGGACTATTTTTCTCATTAGATTCTCCATATTAGATGGATAGGAGTTTTAGGAGTTTATTTTCCCGTACTCAATCATTGTAATTTCTTTCAGAATATTAATAAAATGAGATTTGTGCTGTGGTCTCCGTTTAGCTATAGTAGGCTGAACTACAGCTGCTCTGATTTCTTGTACCAGACGAGAATATGTAGGCATAGGATGCGATATCCTAGCGAGCACACTAACAACTAACTTTTGTTCTCCTCGCTGTTGTGCGATCGAGACTTTCCCGCTGACGACTGATGTTATCCTTTTCTCTTGCCCAAGTGCATTTGATACCAGACCGTAATTCTAGTTCCCGTAGGTTCCCATACCTTTAAACCCGACATACTACGTCCGTTCTACCGCAAACAGGTACGCCTAAGTCTCCAATGGTCGAGCAGCGTCCACCTAACTGCTAGAATGCGTACGCTAGTATCGTCAATCATTTCTCTCACCCCGGTGTGACCGAGAACACCCTTGTCTAACCGTAGTTAGCCTGAACTACGTCATGCTCTGATTTCTCTGATGAGAATACGTAGGCCCAAGACGCGACGTCTTGCCGAGCAACTAACCCGTAGTTTCCCGAACTACGCAGACTCTGATTTCTCGTTCTCTGATGAGAATACGTAGGCATAGAGTGCGACGCTCTATCGAGTCAATTTCTTCCCATTTAGATTTAGCAGCCGTAGATAGATTGTTTTGCACCCGTCCAAGTAAACCAACAAGCGTGGATCCCGTCGAGTACGGCGGACGTGAGGGGTGCTAATACCTTCCCCTTGCGTAACCGACTCCCGAACCCAGATAATGGTTGCGATGACCTTGTCTTACCCTTTTTCGTTAGGTTTTTCCGATCGTTTCCTTTCCCGCTCTGAGGGATAAATAACGAAAGGTGGCGACTCTTCTGTCATGCCGGCACCTTATTTTCGCGAAAGCGACAGCTGGCGACTCTGCTGGGGATCGAACCCAGAATCTCTGGTTCTCTGTTCCCTGCGAGAGTCAATCCTAGCGCTTGTATGTTTACTTGTTGGGTTGCGTTTATTTATCGCATTTTACTTCTCGCACTTTATTTCCCGCATTTTATTTCCAGTTTGATATGATTATCTGTGCTGTTGTGGGATGGGAGTTCTGATGAGTGAGAAGCCAGACCCAGGCTTGAGTGCACCATAGAATTAGAGTGGAAATTAGTGGGCGCGTGCTTGTTTTGTAGGCACTAGTGACTCATGAAATCCACGCTCAGACGAGGTTCATCCGGTTGGCTTCACTTTCAACCCTTTGGGTTGAGACGGTTGCTGGTTTGGTGGATTGTCGACTCTGGGGACCGATCATTTGTGATTCAGCTAAGTGAGGCCGCTTCATGAGCTGATGATGCCACACCTTCTGGGTATCGTATCACCCCTCTTGAAAGTCTGTGACGCTGATGAACGCATAGGATGTCGTACCTTGAGTCAGTTTAGGTCCATACCCGTGAGTGGGAGGGTTTTTGCAGGAAACTTGACTTCTAGCCTACCCGGTATCTTGGTTTTCTCTCGTCAGAGTAGACTTATCCCGTCAGCAGTGCAGCAGCAATCAGAGCTTTATGGGGGTTGTGATCCCGTGTTTGATGCATCTTGCATTGCATTTGCATGAACATTCCTGCATCATATTGCATGTCATTCGCCAGCTAGTCAGAGCTCTTATCCAGCCGTTGTTTTGATTCTGAAGGTGAGTATTGAAGACGACCAAGGGGTTGAAGCAGTGAAGTTAGTTGACAGTTGTTGGTAGCTATGTCAGAGAGCAGCCTCCAGTTTGGTGATACCTTGTCGGGTTTCACTGTGACATCCAATCCTCTGTATGGATCTACGCACGACGAAGACTTTCCGCAAGTGAACAACCTTACTGCAGCTCAACCTGTACAGCCTTCTGTTGAAGACCGAGGTTTACGTGAGCAGTTTGTTGTCCGAGGTGAACGTTCTCCTTCTGTTGATATCTCAGACTACCAGGGTTTTGCCTTCCCCGTGCCAAAGTCCCGAAGAAAGGTCCCGATAGCAAAGACAGAAGACCCATTAGCTCCCGTGTATGCTGAAAGGTTTCGTGCATTGGATGAGAGATTCAAAGCCTTGAAAGGTAAAGACGCTGTTACTTCTAGTGCTGCAGATATGTGTCTGGTCCCTGGCCTAGTGTTACCTCCGAAGTTCAGGATGCCGAGGTTTGAAAAGTACAAAGGAGATAGCTGCCCGAAGCAACATTTGGTGATGTTCTGCCGAAGAATGACTTCGTTTGTGCATAACGACAAGCTGATGATTCATTGCTTTCAGGATAGTCTGACTAGGGCACCTCTGAGTTGGTATATGCAGTTAGAGCGTGATCAGATCCGATCATGGATGGACTTAGCCAATGCCTTTCTGAAGCAGTACGACTACAATCTTGACGAAGCTCCTACTCGTGTGCAGCTGCAAGAATTGTCTCAAGGGAACAATGAACCTTTCAGAAAGTATGTTCAAAGATGGAGAGAATTTGCTGCTAGGGTGCAACCACCGCTTCTAGACCAAGAGCTAAAAGGCATGCTCGTAAACTCCTTGCAGAGCCCGTACTTCGAAAGAATGTTTGAAACCGCACCAAATTACTCTGAATTGGTAAGGACGGGAGAGCGCATCGAGTATGGTGTAAAGACTGGAAGAATCCCGAATGTTTCAAGCGGTCAGGCCAGTGAAACTGAATCTCTCTATAGCTCTCAATCTGAAGATGAAACTATGGTCAATGCGGTCCTGACAGATGTTGGATATCCTCAAGTCAAATCGGTGAAATCTGTTGGTTCTCCGTCTTCTCAGCGGTCAGTATCTTCTGTGTCTCGTTATTCTGGACAGACAATTGTGCCTGGGGCACCCCATCGGGAACCTTATGTCGCTTCTCTTGCAAATCAGCGAACTCGCGGTCGAGGTTATCAGAATCAGCTTCAGAATCAGAACCGACCTCGCAACAACTTGGAACGAAGGAACGCTCCTTTCCATCCAGTGCCTATGCCGTATAGCCAGATTCTTCCACATTTGATTCAGAATTCTTTGGTGGAACCAAAAGCTCTCAAGCCCGTGCCAGAACCTTACCCTCCTGGGTACAATCCCCATGCTCAGTGTGGTTACCATGGTGGATCTCCGGGGCATTCAACTGAAGATTGCAAGGCTTTCCAAGAGAAAGTGCAACAGTTAATCGACAAAAGGTGCATTTCCTTTCCAGAAGGAGTTGTGGTTGTGCATGACAACCTCTCAGCCGTCTGAGCTCGTAGGTTCAGAGGGTTATTTCCAGATGCCAGTGGTCCAGACAGGCAGACGTCCTCAACATTGGCAGTCCTCGGACCTTTTTATCATTCGCATTTGTAGTTTCTTTTCTGTTAGTTACTACTTGCTGTTAAACATTGTATGTTTCGAATGGTAATGTTAATAAAGTGACTATGCATTTTTCTGAATTAATCATGTCGTTGTCACTCATTTAATGCATTGTACTGACACTTGCACTTTATTTACTCCACTTTATCACTATGATTAGCAAAGATTGGAGGGAGGATGATGAAACTGAATACTCATAACCGATGATCGTAGGCTTTCAGATAAAACCTTGCCGATGATGTACAAGGCATTGTTTCAAATCCCCTAAACACCGGAGAGATAAGGAAGAGAATCCCTTGTTAACCACTTCGAGCCGAGAAGTAGGAGTTTCTTTCGGACTTTTAAACCCTCTCATCTTAACCCGGGGCAGGGTAGTTGTCAGTTAGCTTGACCGAGCATTCAAGTCTTATAGAGGAGTGTTGCCTTTCGAGGACCAATCACATCGCATTTTTCCCCAGAGGTCGTACCTCATCAACCACAATGGTTAAACCTCACCAATCAGGAGTGAGACAGTTATAAACCTCTCGGATGAATCCGGACAGCCAGTGTCGCACGACTTGTTTCGAAGAAAAAAAAAGAATAAGAAAGCCCGCTAAGTAAAAGAGAAAAAGCTGGAAAGCTAATACTTAGGCAAAAATCAGGGCATCCCGCTGGACTTCAAAAGAAAAATCGAAAAGAACTCTGAAGAGTCAGTCCAGGCAAAAATTAGGGAATCAAAAGAATGAAAAAGAAAGGATATAAAAAAGAAAAATCCTCGAACAAGAAGGAGTAACTGTCACTCCGAAAAACCTTGTGAATTCCTTAGTTATGGTTCTTCTCATTCAACATACCTCTCGAAGAGGCGAGCGCTTGTGCTAAGTTAACTGAATTTTAGGATCAGAGATCATCACGTAGAAGGGGTGGGTACAAATCAAAGTTTGAGCCAAATATCCTTTGTTTCACGAACCGTGAACCCGACCCCGATACAACCCTTAAAAGACCTAATTGAGGCAGGGTTTATTCTGAAAGCGCATTACGATCAGGTCGAGTAACCTGACTCCTACATGATTTGCTAATCATATCCTTGTTGCATTTTTCACTGATCGAATCAGCACTACGTTTGAACTCTTTGGTTCATTCGTTACCCACTAGCATGACACGTAAATGAGTGACAACACCGAATTATTTTTCAAAATCTGCATGAACACTGCATTAAAATTACCATTCGTGAATAGACAATTTTAACTGCAGGTCGGTAGTTGATACGAAGGAACTCCAACAGGGAATAGTCGATCAGGGCTGAATCGTTAGTAGTCTGGATCAGAATGGTATGCTGCGAAACCCTGTGATTCTGGGGCATTGACTTCCTGTGAGTTTGGAATCAGTTTGTCTGAGGACAAGTCCCGAAGCATCAGTTGATTATGGGACAGTTTGTTCAAGAGGCAGTTGATCAGAAGTTGACCTTCTTGAGACCCAATCAGGGGCAACTATTCAGAACTCCTGTGATTTGAGGGCAGATCCCTCCCGTGTTCAATCAGGGCATGTTGAGTCGCTCATCGCTCATTCAGGGGCAAGCTACTTCAGAAGTATTGAAACCAACCGTGCTGAGAGTTGGTTAGTTGAAGATGAATCCTTCCGTTGTACAGATGTTGGGGCAAGCCATCTGAAGATTGTCTTGTTGCCGGCTGCTTTCTGTTCAGAATGAAGTTTCCCAAGAGTCGGATTGGGGCGAGTTGAATTGCACTGGGGCAAGTTGTTCGAATGAGTTTGTTCACCCCAGCGAGAGTTGAGTGTTAGGGAATCGTGTCATTACCCCACCAAAACCTGAGCCTTCTGAAGAAGCCTTGCTGTCATTGGATCGTTATCCTACAGCCTAACCTGTTACTTGGCTGAACCTTGTAACCAGATCATTTTAAAGTCCAGTTCTCGTCTGGCAAACCGGAGATCAGTTCTCATCTGAAATCCAAACCAGAAACCAGCCTCGTCGGGTCACCTTTTTCTGCAACCTATTGCTCAACCAGTTCTCGCCTGACCAACACAGTTTTAAAGTCCAGTTCTCGCCTGGCAAACCAGAAATCAATTCCCGTCTGATATCCAGAACCCGTAAGTCAGTTCTCGTTTGACAACCTAACATGTTTTGCTATCAGCTCTCGTCTGGTAGTCCACCCTGAATGCTAGTCCTCGTCTAGTATGTCCCTTTCAAATCCACTTTTGTTGGTAACCAGAAATGGGTCCCTATCACCATAAACCTATCCCTAAACCAGAAAAAGCCTAATTGTACCTGGACTGATGACTCCTAGTGGCTCATATGTTGTCACATTCCCCGACACAAGGCTCGAGTGATCCCAGCTCCATGATTGGTATTCTGTATTCCCTGTGTTGATGTTGTTGAATCAGGATTGTTTTCTCAGCAGAGAGGTACAGTTTAAGATTGTTCCCCCTGAGCAGTTTGAGACTGCAACAAATTGAGATGTCACTCATCCCTTATCAGAGTAGGATCAAGATAGTCCTCAGCAGGGCGAGATTGATATTCCCGGCAGAGTATGGCCATCTCAAGCTTTGAATGTTGATTAGCCTGATGAGACTGAAGCTTTCCCTGACCACCAGATTTGGGGTTTATTTCCCCAGCAGTGGGACTGATGCAATGTTGTATCCCCACAGAGTCCATGTTTGGCTCCTTTTCCCTCCGAGTCCAGGTCATTGACTCATTCCTCAAGCATAGGTCGACGTTGATTCCCTCATTGAGTAACCTCCAGACGAGTAGATTTTGATGTCAGCCAGAGAAGAGTTATTTCTCAGTTGATTGCTTCGTACCCTATAAGGACTTAGGGTGTTCAAAAGGGACCATTCAGGGTTGTTTTCCTCAGTGAAGTGAGATTCAATTTCAGTGATCGATTGTTATCTTCCGCAGACGCTAGAGGTGTTTTCTTGATAGGATCAGTGTGTCTCCAGCAGAGTTGTACAATGAGTAGCTAAGGATTGATATCCCCAGCAGTGTTGATACACAGGTATTCCTCATCAGACTTGATAGTCCAGCAGGTGTTACCCAGAAGGGTCAGTCCCTGAAAGGCGTATGCAAGATTATTCTCAGCAGATCAGGATTGATATCCCCGATAAAGTTCAGCAGTCTCTCCCCGCAGAGTCTGAACGCGAGATCAGGGGCATTGATATGCATCCCCAAGCAGAGATGATTCTCTCCCCCAACCAGAGGTATCCTGAAGGAATGTCATCTCCTCAGCTGAGTCAAGCGCCGAAGCGTGTGTTCATCCCCCCAGCACCGGGTCACAAGTGCAGGTTTTGTAGGAAACTATTCGTACGCCGAAGTATGCAGCAACTGATGGTGTCAGACTGAAGTCTCCAGCGGAATTGAGATTCCCCGCCAGAGTTATACTCTCCCCCGAAGACGGTCAATTCCTTCTTCCCCAGCGGAATTGAGATTCCTCATCAGAGTCGTACCCTCCAGTGAAGTGGAATGATTTCTCTCTCCCCGGCTGAGTTCGCAAACCCCCAAGAGAGCCGAATCCTTGGAAGCAGTGGGAACCATGAGCGGTATTCCCTAGCAGAATGTTGAACAGCTGATGTTGTGTCTCCCCCAGAGTCGTACTCTTTCCAGCGAAGCAGAAGGATTTCTTCTTCCTCAGCCGAGTTTGCAGATTCCCAAGGGAGCCGAATCCTTGGAAGTTGATCAGACCATGATCGGTTTTTTCCCCAGTGGAGTGTTAAGCAGCTGAAGTTGTTTCCCCACAGAGTTATCATCCCCGGAAGAGTAGCCGAGACGGCCACGCAGTTTATTCTCGCGATCGACATCGCTTTCCTTCAGCAGGTCCAGGTTCTCGTAGAGCTTCGTTCCCCTGCAGTAATCAACTGAAGTTGTTTCCCCTGCAGCAGTCAACTGAATATCATTTCCCCAGACGGAGTCCAATTGATGTTGGCGCGACCACGGTCTCCTCAGCAGGATGATTCCTCTATCTGAGTAGTTCTTTCTCCTTGACAGGAGGATTCCCCTCTCGGCATTTATTTTGTTGACGGGATCACATCATTATGCATGATTACATAGCATTTAGCATAAACGCATAGCATTTCCACCGTGTGGAACATGGCACCGAAGCATATGCATAATAAACATGATCTAGGTTGTTACCGTTCTTGTTTTGCAGGTGTTTCGCCGAAGGATCAGTTGCTCAGGATGACTCCTGACGTTCTCCCAAACGAAGTCGCGTGCTCAAGATGATTTATGAGATCCCCAGCGAAGTCTTCAGTTCAAGACGATTCTTGAATCCCTCAGCAGGGTTGTTTGCTTAAGATGATTCTTAAGACCCCAATGCAGTCTCCAGAGTTGGTTGCTCAAGTTGATACTTAGAGTCCCCAGCTAAGATCGCCCAGGATGATTCCCGAAACCCCAGGAGAGCCGAATCCTTGGAAGCGGCTCAAGCCGTGATTGGTTTGTCCCCAGCAAGAGTTGCCCAGGATAAGTCCTGGAATCCCCAACAGAATGAAGTCTCTAGAATGGTTATCGGTCCAAGATGATCCCCGACAGAGTTATTTGTTCAAAAAGATCCTTGAAGTCCTCAGCAGAGTTGATTTATCTAGAATGAGTTCTGGACCCCCGGAGCGGATTTACTTGATAGTTCTCCAAATTCCTCATCGGCGAAGCGTCATCCACAGCAGGTTTTCCGACGACGAAGTTGAAATCTCCCTTGAAGACTCCATGATTGAAGTCTGACCGGGTTAATGAAGCGGTTTTCTCAGTCTCTCTGAATGCCTGATGGTATGATCGACTATGTATTACCGGTTACCGTGTGACCCATTCCCCAATGAAGTTGCTTCACCTTGACGGCGAGGTCAGATTATGTCAGTTCTCCAGCGGCGATGTTGGATGTTTGTTTTGACGGCGAGGTCAGATTACGTTTGTTTCCAGCGGCGATGTTGGATGTATGTTTTGACGGCGAGGTCAGATTACGTTTGTTTCCGGCGACGATGTTGGAGGTTTGTTTGTTTTGACGGCGAGGTCATGTTATGTTTGTTTCCGGCGGCGATGTTGGATGTTTGTTTTGACGGCGAGGTCAGATTACGTTTGTTTCCAGCGGCGATGTTGGATGTTTGTTTTGACGGCGAGGTCAGATTACGTTTGTTTCCGGCGGCGATGTTGGATGTTTGTTTTGACGGTGAGGTCAGATTACGTTTGTTTCCAGCGGTGATGTTGGATGTTTGTTTTGATGGCGAGGTCAGATTACGTTTGTTTCCAGCGACGATGTTGGATGTTTGTTTTGATGGCGAGGTCAGATTACGTTTGTTTCCGGCGGCGATGTTGGATGTTTGTTTTGACGGCGAGGTCAGATTACGTTTGTTTCCGGCGGCGATGTTGGATGTTTGTTTTGACGGCGAGGTCAGATTACGTTTGTTTCCGGCGGCGATGTTGGATGTTTGTTTTGACGGCGAGGTCAGGTTATGTTTGTTTCCGGCGGCGATGTTGGATGTTTGTTTTGACGGCGAGGTCAGATTACGTTTGTTTCCGGCGGCGATGTTGGATGTTTGTTTTGACGGCGAGGTCAGATTACGTTTGTTTCCGGCGGCGATGTTGGATGTTTGTTTTGACGGCGAGGTCAGATTACGTTTGTTTCCGGCGGCGATGTTGGATGTTTGTTTTGACGGCGAGGTCAGATTACGTTTGTTTCCGGCGGCGATGTTGGATGTTTGTTTTTGGCGGCGATGTCAAGAGATTATGTTTGACGGCGATGCCAGACTCTTTAACTCCCCAGCAGAGATTATGTTGAGTACTCGACGGCGATGTCGGGTGTTTCCCAGATTATGCTAGTTTTCCAGCGGCGAGGTTGGATGTTTTTTCGATGGCGATGTCGAATGTCTCTCAGAGTTATGTTTGCTTAGGACGGCGATGTCATATTCTTTAGTTCTCCAGCGGCGATGTTGGGTATGTTTGTTTCTGACGGCGATGTCAGGGGATTTAGTTCTCCAGCGGCGATGTTGGGTATTTTGGTTGTCCAGCGGCGATGTTGGGCGTTTTGATTGTGCGACGGCGATGTCGAGTGATTCAGTTTTCCAGCAGCGATGTTGGGTGTTCTTGTTTCTGGCAGCGATGTCAGGTGATTTAGTCTTCCAGCGGCGATGTTGGGTGTTTTGGGTGTCTGATGGCGATATCAGAAGAATTTAATATGGATAACTGACAGCGATGTCAGATCAGTATGTCTCTAGCTAGTTTCCGTGCAGCTATGATTTCAGCTTCCGAAGATTTGTTCTCACCAGAGTACCGTGTACTCGTGTAATTGGCAAATTTCCGGGTTCTTTGGTATTCAACCGTCTTCTACCTTTGAATGATTGAAAGTCGTTCGCTCTCAACCCTTCAGGTCCAAGCCGTTTGAATAGGGGCAGCTGTTGCACCCCAAAATTTGACCAACTACTTATCGCAATTTGGCTCATGTTTCGACTCATTTTATTTCGCATTTGCATACCGCGTACATTGCATTTTTTCTAGTCAGATTGGTTTATCGGGATCACAGCCCTCTGATAGCATTTCAGACCAATACGAGGACGTATTTGGAGAATCGGTCCTCGTCCCGGTGTTTTCAGCTCTCGCTGTTGTTTTTGAGGACCTCTCGGTGTCCGAATTTTTACCGTTTATTTCGATATAGTTCGTTAATCGATTTAATCGGCTTTCTCGATAGTTTTAGTTTTTTCCTTATTTTCTAGAATTTTTAATAGGTTTAATTCATTTTTCTAGGTATTTTAAATAGCTTTAATCATTTTAAATAGGTTTAAATCTTTTCTTTAGATATTAAATAGAATTTTTAATATGATAATTTCTTTTATTAGGATTTTTAAATAGAAATTAATGAAGTTTTTATTTTATTTTTAATAGATATTAATAGATAATAGATTTAGGAATAAATCATTTTTTAGATACTGAATATAGTTTTAATAAATAGTTAAATAGATTTTTTTAGAATAAATCATTTCATTTTTTAGATATTAAGTAGAGTTTTTTAATATGATTTTCTTTTAATAGAGTTTTCATTAAATAGAAGTTATTAGAGTTTTTTCTATTAGTTTAGACATTAATTAGAATTAGTAGAAGTTAATAGTTTTTAGAGTTTAATTAGATTAATTAGAGTCTTAATTAGGGTCTGATTAGAATGTGTTAGAATTAATTAGAGTAGGTTTGTTTTAATTTTCGTTTAAGTCCTAATTTCAGTTTTAAGTCTTAATAAGTCTTAACCAGTATTAATCTGTTTTAATTCATCATTAGTATTAATCAGATCCAATTCATGGGCCGTGTGGCATTTTTTGGGGGCCCAGCATCCAGAATCATCCACTTGTCACGTTATAAAACCCTCCACGCGTGCACTCTGAAAGTCCCGACTTGGCCCCACTTCATTCTCCATTTTTTTCACGCGTGTACACTTCCTCAGCTTTCCACGTTTCACACTCTTCCACCGCCACGTTACACACTTCGCGTCCACGTTTCGCTCACCAATTCCTTCTACATGCAGAGGCCACGTGCCTCACCCTCTCGCCTCCACCATTGCCACTTGTCATTCTCACCATTCCCTCTCTCATGCTTGCTGCCACGCGGCCTGTGAGGCACCGCCGGCCATGCAAACCGCCGGAGTGTTCACCTGAGAAATCTCATGGTGGTTCTCACGGCCAAACCCCCCCTAACAGTCACCGGAAAACCACAAATCCACCGAAAATTTCATCATCTCACCAAGAACATTTATCATCTTCATCCATTTCCAGACGCCTGTTCATCACTCTCCAAAAACTTCCGCCGGAGATCTCACCGGAGTTCACCAATCATCATCAGAATTCCCAGAAACTCCAGAACTTCATGTGTTCTTCGCATATTTCCAGAAAACCTTCAAAGATTCGTACGAATCTTCATAGTTTCTCCAGATCTCCATCATCTTCCCAGAAATCCCAGATTCTTCACAATTCAGCAACCTTCATCATCCTCCAAAAATTCAAGAACATGCATCCGACCTTCATCACGAACCTTCATCCTCCGCCATGAGCGATTCACCAAGAACGTTCACTATCAACTCTAGATTCGTTTTTGTTCTTCCCAGAGTCTTCCAGAAACGAAGAACAGCCATCACGCCTTCATATTGATCTTCATAACGATTCCCAGATTTCGCCAGAAATCCTCCAGTTTTCACCCGATTTCCAGAATTTGTTCAGCATCAAGAACAGTTGTAAGATCTTCATCCTCCCAGATCTCCTCACCTAACGTTCAAGATCCACTTCGACACAAACTCAGATCCACACTCGATCTTCTCCGATCGCCAGCCTAAACTGCTACATCCACCAAGCCTTCTTCAGATCTTCATCAAGCAAACTTCCGTTTTGTTCTTCGCTACCATCGTATTTCCTTTTTGCCCAGATTTTCCGATCTTCAACAACGATCAACATGCAAGGAAGCTTCGTCAGTTCTCACTACAAACTTCGCCATCATCAATTCGACTTCCAGGCTTCTTCACGAGTTTGCGGTATCTGGTTGAGGGAGTGAGTTTTAGCAAGAACGTTCCAATGGAGGTTGAAAGTTTGAGAGAGGGAGAGCTGAACGAGAGAGGTGTGGGGAGATTGAAGGGCGGCGCCGTGAACAGTGAGCGAGAAGGATTCACCTAGGTTTTTTTTCTGAAGTTGGAACGAAGAGAGAAAGGACTGTGCTGGATTGGGCTTTGGGCCCAGTGGCTTCTTCCAATCCGTACACCCCCCGTTTGGCCAAGAAACCCTCCCTTTTTTGTTTGTTTGGTTGATTGGGCTGAGGCCCACTACCATACACCCCTGATTCACTTTCGTCACCCCCTCCCAGTTTTATTTTCTTTTCTGAATTGCCTATGGGCTGGGCCCAGTTCTTTTATTTTCTGTTCTGGTTTTTTGCTGCACCTCACCTCCTGCTACAGTTTTGCACCCCCCCCCCTTTTTTCTTTGATTATTATTTTCTTTTATTTAGAGATTTTAAAAGAAAAGAATATGTAATAAAAAATAGAAAAAGCATAGAAAAGTATAGAAATATTATAATAGTTTTAATATTTTCTTTTAGGATATTTTCTTTTTTAGGATATAATTTCTTGTAGGAGTTTATTTTATATTTTTTAGAGATAGAATTAGATGTCAATTTGTTAGGGGACTTTTTACACTTTTTTAGAGTAGATTTAAATGTCCACTTGTTAGGGGACTATTTTTCTCATTAGATTCTCCATATTAGATGGATAGGATTTTTAGGAGTTTATTTTCCCGTACTCAATCATTGTAATTTCTTTCAGAATATTAATAAAATGAGATTTGTGTTGTGGTCTCCGTTTAGCTGTAGTAGGCTGAACTACAGCTGCTCTGATTTCTTGTACCAGACGAGAATATGTAGGCATAGGATGCGATATCCTAGCGAGCACACTAACAACTAACTTTTGTTCTCCTCGCTGCTGTGCGATCGAGACTTTCCCGCTGACGACTGATGTTATCCTT
The DNA here is from genome assembly GCA_963859935.3 of Lathyrus sativus. Taxonomy (NCBI): domain Eukaryota; kingdom Viridiplantae; phylum Streptophyta; class Magnoliopsida; order Fabales; family Fabaceae; genus Lathyrus; species Lathyrus sativus. The sequence continues at coordinate 651,768,345 of OZ012741.1, read as the reverse complement.
TTCTCTTGCCCAAGTGCATTTGAGACCAGACCGTAGTTCTAGTTCCCGTAGGTTCCCATACCTTTAAACCCGACATACTACGTCTGTTCTACCGCAAACAGGTACGCCTAAGTCTCCAATGGTCGAGCAGCGTCCACCTAACTGCTAGAATGCGTACGCTAGTATCGTCAATCATTTCTCTCACCCCGGTGTGACCGAGAACACCCTTGTCTAACCGTAGTTAGCCTGAACTACGTCATGCTCTGATTTCTCTGATGAGAATACGTAGGCCCAAGACGCGACGTCTTGCCGAGCAACTAACCCGTAGTTTCCCGAACTACGCAGACTCTGATTTCTCGTTCTCTGATGAGAATACGTAGGCATAGAGTGCGACGCTCTATCGAGTCAATTTCTTCCCGTTTAGATTTAGCAGCCGTAGATAGATTGTTTTGCACCCGTCCAAGTAAACCAACAAGTGTGGATCCCGTCGAGTACGACGGACGTGAAGGGTGATAATACCTTCCCCTTGCGTAACCGACTCCCGAACCCAGATAATGGTTGCGATGACCTTGTCTTACCCTTTTTCGTTAGGTTTTTCCGATCGTTTCCTTTCCCGCTCTGAGGGATAAATAACGAAAGGTGGCGACTCTTCTGTCATGCCGGCACCTTATTTTCGTGAAAGCGACATTACCCAATCGAAATCTGAAGTAAACACAGTGGTCGAACTGACTTCTGATGAAACTTATGTGTGCCATGAACTTGTCGAATCTCCTATTCCACTATCGAGGAGATTGTTTCAGTCCATATAAAGATCTATTCAGTTTGCACACATAATCTTCCTTCCCCCTTTCGATACACCCTTCAGGTTGCCTCATCAGGATTGTTTCATCTAAATTACCATACAAGAACGCAGTCTTCACATCCATTTGTTCCAGTTCAAGGTCGAACTAGGCCACCATGGAAAGCAACATTCGAATGGATCTGTGCTTCAAAATAAGAGACAACACATCATTGAAGTCGATACCTTCTTTTTGAGTGAACCCCCTAGCAACTAATCTTGCCTTGTATCTTTTCGACGCCACTCCTTCGATTCCTTCCTTAACTTTGAAAATCCATTTTGCAGCAGACTAACTTGGCTCCAGTATGTTTCTTGATCAGTTCCCAGGTGTTGTTATCATGAAGAGATTTCATCTTATCATCCATGTCCTTCAGCCATTCAGTCTTTTTTCGACTCCTCATAACTTCCTTATAGTCTATAGGTTCTTCGCCTAGAACCTCACTTGTAGAGATTAAGGCATAAGCTATAAGATCTGCATACCCAAGTCTCTGAGGTGGCTTGATGATTCTCCTCGACCTGTCTCTTGCTAGCAGGTAGTCATTATCAGTCTCTTCATCTTCGATAACATCTTCTGCATCTTCTTTGACTTCATTTGGGGTACGCAATTCAGCATCAACATGCTCCACCTCAGCAGGAATCTCTCTCTGTTCTAGTTCTTCGTCAGCATCATCAGTTTTCTTGAAAGCCATCTCTGCTTCATTTAAAACTACATCTCGACTAGTGACACACCTCCTGTGACCTGGCTCTAAGCACCATAGCCTATAAGCTTTGACTCCTTCAGGGTATCCCATGAACATGCATTTCAAAGCTCTAAGTTCGACCTTGTCTTGCCTAATATGAGCATAGGCCACACAACCAAATACTCTCAGTCTGTCGAGACTAGGTGGATGTCCCGACCAAACTTCTTCGTGTGTCTTCATTCCCAAGGCAGTCGAGGGACATCTATTTATCAGGTAAGCTGTTGTCGAAACAGCTTCCGCCTAAAACACCTTCTTGAATCCATCACTAACCAACATGCATCTAACCCTTTTAAGGATTGTTCGATTGAATATCTCAGCTAAACCATTTTATTGAGGAGTACCTGCTACAGTCTTATATGCCTTGCAATCCCAAACTCAACACAGTAACTGTTAAACGCTTCGTTGCAGAATTCAAGGCCATTGTCGGTTTTCAACCTCTTAACCTTTCTTCCAGTTTGAGTTTCAACCAGAATCTTCCAACATTTGAAATTCTCAAAACTTTCATCATTCGTCTTCTAAATGAATACCCATAGGTTTCTGGAATAGTCATCAACGATGGATAGAAAATACCTTGCACCTGAGTGTGAAGGATTCCTTGCAGGCCCCCAAAGACCAGCATGAATGTAATCCAGGGATCCATGTGTTCTTTGCTTGCCTTTATTAAACTTCGCCCTACTGGATTTAGCAAATACACAAGATTCACAAAATTCCAACTTTTCGGCTTTGTCACCTCCAAGCAGGTTCTGCTTCCCCAATTCGACCAGGCCTCTTTCGCTGACATGGCCCAATCTCATGTGCCATAGTTCTGTCTTTGATATAAGTTTCGTGGATGCAACATTTGTCGAACCACTTACAACCTCAGCCTCAAGGGTATATAATCCTTGTTTCTTCAGGCCTCTCAAGACTTCCTTCGACCCCTTCATGACTCTTGGGATACTTTTCTCTCCTTGAAAAACGTATCCTTTTCTGTCAAATTCACCAAGAGAAATCAAATTTCTCTTCAAGTCAGGTACGTACCTGACTTCAGTCAATAACCTTATTGACTTATCATGGAGCTTGAATCTCACAGATCCAATGCCTGCAATTTTGCAAGATTTGTTGTTTCCCAGCATCACAGATCCACCATCTTGATCACATAGCTCCTCGAACAATTCTCTGTTTGGAGTCATGTGCCAAGTGCAACATGAATCCATAATCCACTCTTTTCTCGAGTCACCACTTAAAACCACAAGAACATCAGATGAGCCGAAGTCATCTTGAATAATGGCTGCATTGCCATTACCTCCATGATCTTTCAGGCGTTCAGGACACACCTTTCTTATGTGACCCTCCTTCTTACAGTGATAACATCGAATACTAGATGTTTCACCACTATAAGACTTCTGTTGACTTTTAGCTTTCTTCTTGTCGAACTTACCATCCTTTCGCAAGAATTTTCCCTTAACGGCCAAACCTTCGCCCACCGTCGAAGGTTTATGCTCCTTTCGTTTGTTCAAGTCCTTAGAATACAAGGTTGATTGAACTTCTTCAAAGGTCAGGGAATCCCTTCCATACAAGATAGTTTCTTTGAAGTGAGTATGTGTTCTGGGCAAAGCACACAACAACAACAGTGTTTGATCTTCATCATCGATCTTCACATCAATATTTTCAAGATCAAGAATCAGCTTGTTGAACATATCCAACTACTCAGCCAACACTTCGTCTTCAGTCATCTTGAATGAATATAAAACTTGCTTCAGGTAGAGTGGATTCACCAGAGATTTGGTCATGTACAAACTTTCAAGTTTCACTCATAATCCCGATGTTGTAGTCTCCTTTGATACTGTCGAAGAACCTTATCACCAAGGCTCAAAAATATTGCGTTGTGGGCTTTCTCGATCATGCCCGTCTTTTTCTTTTGCCGTTAACGCAACGTTCATGGCTGCCTCACCCTTCAACGCTTCCAAACAACCCTGTTGAACCAATAGGGCTTTCATCTTCAAGCGCCACATACCGAATTCGTTCACTCCATGCTCACCGCACCAATTTGTTGTGAATCAGATACCTTAAAACAAAGTATAAATTGTTTCTTAATGATCAAGAAACACACAAGGGTTAGGGTTAATAAAGAAGAAAACAACAAGGATTGGTTATTAAACTGCTACTCTTTCCTTTCTCTTAGAACAAGATTACAAGTATACAAGAATAACAAAATAACCTCTCTCTCTTGAAATTAGGATTTTATCTTCCTATTTTTCCTTATGACAAGATTGAGAAACTAGTATCCTATTTATAAGAAAAATAGCAAACTAACCTAATGGGCTTTTTAATAATTACCCATTACAAGCTAACTTAGGGTACAAGCTAACTTAAACAATTGGGCTTACAAGTAAGGCCCAATTCAACATGCTAACAACCCTAGCAATATTGACTAATGCATGTTAGAACAAACTTCGACTACAACACGCATTACTCGCGAACAAACTTCGACCATACTAGAGTTCGATCTAACATCTCACACAGTTGTTAACCTCCTCCTGCACTATACCTTGAGACACCAAATTTAGATACACTCCATTTGCTATAAAACTATCAGAACCATTACCGCACCACTTGACTTCAACAACTCCAAATGTTGGCAGAAAACCTTCCAAAAAAATCAACAGACCCTTTAACTCTTGTTTAATTATTTCCTACCCAGAATTTGTTTTTCCCAGACCTCCCCACTTCCAACTGCCCTTAACCTACTCGCCCATATCAGCTACGATCCCTCCTTTGTTTCTACTGAACATATACAAGTCCGAGTATGACTGCATTAAAGGAACATAAACAACCCATCTAATAGACCGAAAACAGATTGTCGAAATTCGAAAATGCTGTCAGCAGATATAAAACCGCTCCTCAGAACATCTTTCCACCAACTGGATGACTTCTTTGTGTATCACAAATTGTTTAACAGCACTAGATGATCTACTTCACAATACCTTCCCTTAAGAACAGATTTCCACAAAGCCTTTTCTTCACCCAAAATCCTCCACCTCCACTTGTTTACTAATGCCAAATTAAATTCCTTAATGCTTTTAACTCCCAACCCTCCTGCTGCCTTACTCCTGCACACTATTTCCCACTTCATCCAATGAATGTTCGCCTTTCCATTTTTACTACCCCGTAAAAATCTCTTTTGAATTTTATCAATTTCATCCCAAATAGCTACCAGCGCTTTATAAAAAGAGAACCAATATATTGGGAGGCTAGATAAAATCAAATTAATGAGGGTTATTCTACCTGCCATAGATAAGATCCGACCTTTCCAACTTGCTAGCTTCAGCCTGATCTTATTAATCACTGGCTTTCAAGTAGAAATCCTCCTAGGATTACAACCAATGTTGATATCCAATAAAGAAAAGGCCGTGGTTGCGTAAAGATTTTCATGATTTTGGTTGGTATAGGTGTCGTGACAATGATTGCGGTAGTCTTAGTGTGAATTAACCATAATTTGTTCTTTAATATAGAAAAAGGGGTGATAATAGTATTGATATCAGCATCAGCCAAAACCGTTTTGTCGCATCCGTTTTCGCGGTCGTAGACCGTTTTTAAAAAACCTGATGGAGACCATTCATTACCATTTGGTTAGACTAGCCTTTTGAAGATTTGTATGATTACAAGGCTATATGTTAATCATGATGCTACATGATATCCATCATACACAAGCATTTAAATTGTGGAGCCAAATGGTAATGAAGTAGGACACTCTCAAGAAGGAATATGATATCCATCATACATATTCCTTCTTGAGAGTGTCCTACTTCTAAGCCTAAAAAGTACTTAAGAGTGTTAAGGTCTTTGATCTTGAAATTATTTTATATGATGCCTTTGATTTAAGTTATTTCTAAAGGCGAGAAAAATACACAAGAAGGGGGTTGAATTGTGTTTGCAAAAATAGTTTTACTTCTGAACCAGAGTTCAGATTCTAAAGTTGAGTTCAGAATCTGATAGATAATGCAGCGGAAAATGAAACATGAGTAAAGCAAAAATAGCAAAGAACACACATCAGTTATCCTGGTTCCTCTCCTAACTGAGAGTACTCTAGTCCCCTTGTCTCGCAAGAGACTTTCCACTATAATCAACCTGATTACATTTGCTTATACACACCTGTATAAGACTTTTCTTGCTCAGACCTCCAGTCTAAGACTTTCCTGCTTAATTAGCACCTGATCAAGGCTACCTGCTTAGATCCTCAGACCGTGAGACTTTCCTTGCTCAAACCACCTGGTTCAAGGTTTTCCTACTTAGACACATTTCTTAAGACTTTCTTGTTCAGACACACTGTGTAAGACTTTCCTTACTCAGATCCTTGATCCAAGACTTCACTGCTTAGACACACTGTCTAATACTTTCCTTGCTCAGATCCTCAATACAAGATTTTGCTTGCTCAAACCACCTAGTTCAAGGCTTTCCTGCTTAGACACATTTCCTAAGACTTTTCTGCTCAAGCCTACAGCAAAAGACTTTTATCTAAACCAAAATGTTAGGGAAGAAGTAACTTACAACAACACTTGATTAACAACCATAGGTGTTCAAATATAATACAACACACTTTTATAAAGGATTCCTAAGTTATACAAGAATAAGAACTCTTAACAGATTTTTCTTCTGATATGCAGTGCGTGTATCTCTTAGTTGCAATTGCAATGTTATTTCTTGAGTTGATCTTCAAAATAAGGTGTTTATCTAGAAGACATATCTATGATTCAGGTACAACATAACCTATTGAAGATAATGCCAATACATTTCGAGTCCCGTGTTTTCCTAACTGATTTGACACTACTCAGTCTCAGAGGCAGCCATATCACACTTCTGATTCTAGAGTGTACTAGCAACTGCTTTCTGATTAAAATCTCTCATGAGTGTATGACCATAACCGAACCAAAGCCACTTCTGTGTCAGAATCAGTTTCACCAACTAAATAAAGCTCTGCACACATAAACTAGCTGGTTAAAAATCCTAATTGTTTTTCAAATACTTTGTCATCAACAAAACCATAGAGAAAACATGATATAAACTAAACTTATGTCAACAATCTCCCACTTTTTGATGATGGAAACTTTAAGTATTTTTAAAAACAATCAGTAGTAGATTAATTACTTAACAACTTTCAGGGTCTGAGGTTTGTAAACTCCCCTTGTGTTAAAGAGTCTTAGAGGTGAGGTTTGTAAGCTCCCCCAGAGTCCTATATGTGAAGTCTAAGAGGTGAGGCTTATAAGCTCCCTTTATATAGAATAATGAATCCACTTCAAGGGTGAGGTTTGTAATCTCCCCCTAAATAGGATCACCAACCTCATTCAGATTCAAAATTAATCTAGAAGAATACTTAATCTATTCTCCCCTTTTGACATCACTTAAAAAGGCAGGAAAAGAAGGAACTTCAATGATTAATAATAGTTTCATAACAATTCATAGCTGGAGATCAGTCAAGAACAAGTTACCAGTCAACCCAGTTTGTTGTACATGAGTAATAACACCTTGTTGAATAAGTATCATTGAAAGAACCCTACCAAATTTCAGAGCAGATTTTGAAATTAGAGTGATAGTCATGTCTCTTCAGTTATGAGATTTTCAGAGACAGTTGTCTATCAACACTGTATTTCAAAAAGATTTTTAAGTATTTAGAGTGTAAGAGAAGGATCCTTATTTTATCAAAAATAAAAAAAATAGTCCAATTTTTAACTCAAAGCACATAGCAAAGAATTAAACAAATTACTTTCTTCTTTAAACAAAGCAATCAAGGAAGAGAGAGATCTTATATCCCCTATTAAATCTTGAAATACCATTCTTAGAGACACATAAGAAAGAAGCATTTCAACCGAAAATCATCAGAATCCAAAAAATCCTCCAATACTTCATTCAGAAGATAAGCATTTATTCAGAGACAAAAACCATATTCATATTTTTCTTAATATAATAAAATTGAGCGATAACTAATGGTTTTGTAAGTATATCAGCCCATTGATGTTCAGAATCAATAAATTGAATATCTATAACACCCTTCTGAACATAGTCTCTTATAAAATGATATTTAATTTCAGTATGCTTGGTTCTAGAATGTTGAATTGGATTCTTCATTAGACAGGTGCCAGTAGTGTTATGACGAAGGATAAGAATATTGTTTCCAAAAATCTAATAGTCTTCAAGTTAATATTTCATCCAAAGTAGTTGAGTGCAGCAATTTACAGCTGAAATGTATTATGCTTCTGCTGTAGACAAAGCAATTATTGCTTGTCTTTTACTACCTCAAAAGATAAGGTTTTCACATATGAATTGACAGGTTCCACTGGTGGATTTCCTTTCAATTTTATCTCCAACATAATTAGCATCACAAAATCCAACTAGCTAATAATATGAAGACTTCTTATAAAGAAGTCCAAGATTGATATTTTCTTTTAGATGCCTAAAGATCCTCTTAACAGCTGTTCAGTGAAGCTCTCTAGGATATGATTAGAATCTTGTACTTAAACATACATTGAATAGAATATCGGGTCTTGAAGCAGTGAGATAGAGTAAAGATCCTATCATACCTTGATATTTAGTTTGATCCACTTTAGCACTGCATTCTTCATTGTTTATATTGCAATTTGGATGAATAGGAGTTGACATGACTTTGCATTCATCAAGATTGAAATTTTTCAAGAGCTTTCTTGTGTACTTAGACTGATGAATGTAAATACCTTCAGACTTCTGATTAATTTGAATTCCAAGAAAGTATTTCAGTTTACCCATCATGCTCATCTCAAATTCAGCCTGCATAATTTTGGAAAATTCTTGATAAAGAGATGTATCAGTGGAACCAAAAATTATGTCATCAACATAAATTTGAACAATCAAGATTTCTTCTTCTAAAGTTTTCCTAAATAGTGTAGTGTCAACCTTGCCTTTAGCAAAGCCATTTTCAAGCAGGAAATTTCTCAGTCTCTCATACCAAGCTCTTGGAGCCTGTTTGAGACCATAAAGTGATTTCTTAAGCTTGTAAACAAAATCTAGAAGGTTTGGATCTATAAATCGTGGAGGTTGCTTCACATATACTTCTTCAGTAATAACTCCGTTCAGAAAATCACTTTTCATGTCCATTTGATAAAGTATAATGTCATGATTGATGATATAGGAGAGAAGGAGTCTTATGGCTTCTAACCTTGCCACATGAGCAAAGGTTTCAAAGAAGTCAATTCTCTCTTGCTCACTGTAGCCTTGTGCTACATGTCTAGCATTATTCCTAATGACTTCTCCAAGTTCGTTAAGCTTGTTTCTGAAGACACACTTAGTCCTAATGATGTTTTTATTTTGAGGTTTTGGAACAAGATCCCATATATCATTTCTCCGAAACTGATTTAGTTCATCTTGCATAGCCATGATCCAACCATTATCAATTAAAGCATCACCAATAAAAGTAGGCTCAACCAATAAAATAAGTCAAAACATTAAATGATAATTTATGAAGGCAAATTTGGTCCTCAATGGCTCATCTTTATTACCAATTATTTCCCTTCTAGATGAAATGCTTTATATTTAAACAGTCTCTTTGGTTGAATAGAGGCTTTAATGCCACTCTGAGCAATCATTGGATCAATAACTGTAGGACCAGTTGGTGTACCTTCAGTTTCTGCATCATCTGGTATTTCTTCTTATATAGTAATAGATTCTGAAACATTATCCTCTATACATTTTTCTTTAGGAACACATACCACTAATTGTTCTTTAAAACTCTGGATGCTTGCAGAGATAACATTTTAGGCCATAGATTCTGACTTGTCAAGGTCAGATATTTTGTTATCAAATTTAACGTGCATAGACTCTTCAACCACTTTAGTTTCTGAGTTATACACTCTGTATATGTCATACCCCAAATTTGTCCTACCTGTTTTAAATTTTCACTCGTTTGACTTTATTTTCAATTTGCATTGCTTGTACAGCATACCGGGCATTTTACCGCGAATAATTCACAAATTGATTAGCCAGAACAAATTATATGGATATACAGACATATTGGTTAAATTGTGTCTCGAATATACGAGAAAAATCAACGATTAAAATTTTTCGAATTTAAGCTTGCAGGCGCTAGTTTTTGACCTACATTCCTTTAAAACCTGACTTAGCGCGCTCATCTTATCTCTCGACGAACTTTTAATCACTTTTGACCAATATGAGCCTTTTTACTGGTCCCAGTCGATTCTCAAAATTGACTGAGTACTGTATCTTTTCAAGTTATTTATTTTACGTTAATTTTTTTGTGTACATTTGATTTAATTCTTTTAAGCATCTATGTCACCTGATTTTTGTTTATTTTCATCCGATTTAGTTTTACATTTTCATCAAAATGTCCAGAATAATTAGTTTGAATTTTCCGTACCTGCTTTTTATTTTTATCATATTTATTTAATAAATTGCGAATTTTCTAGTGGTTTTAATTGATTTAATTCTATTAAATTAATTAAGACTTTAGAAAGGGCAATTTTGACATTTTAAATTAGGTGTGCTTCTTTGATTAAATATGGATCTTCAAATTGAAATTTAATCAAGGGTGCACATGTGTGATCCTCACTTTTTGCCATTAACCAATCACAATTTAGCTCTTATTTTATTTGTTCAAATTAATTTAGAAATCAGAAAAGAAAAACGTCATTGAGGACATGTGTCTACTTCTAATTGGGTGGTTCTCAAATTAATTTAAAATTTTCACTTTAATCCATTGAAGCTGTGACACGTGGCATTTTTTAAATTATTATTTTGTTGTATAATTTCATTTTGTAATTTAATAATAATAATATGTTAAGTATAATGTAATAATAATAATTTTAGTTCAATATAATTAATTAATTAAGTAATTAAAAAAAAAGAAAAAAGAAAAAGAATGAGAATGAAGCAGCAAAGGGGGAAGAGATTGTTCGAAACCCTAGATCACTCTTCTTAAAGGACCCTAGGCTCTTCTTCTCCAAAAAAAAAACGCAGCCGCCTTCTTCAACTCTCACGGCCGCCGACACCTTTTCTCTTCTTCAACTCTCACAGCCGCCAACACCTTTTCTCTTCTTCCTCCTTCGAACTTCAATATCACATTCCCTCAATATTCTCCTTCCATCTCCGACAACCATCACCTCACGTCTCCTTCTCCCCCTCCGGGAAAAAAAACCGTCGTAAACCAAACCTCTCCTCCTTCCTTTCGTCACCATGACCGCCCATGAAACGCTTTCCTCTTCTTCTCACTCACCATCTCAAATCATCACCAAACTCAGATTCTCCTTCACTCACTTTCGCTGTTTCCATTCTCACCATCATCAAACCTTCAGAAACACAGCCGCAACAGTAAAACCCTTCATTTTTCTCCGCCGTGAACCCAACCATCATTTTAAGCCAACTCCATAGAAACCATTATGAAACCTATTTAAACCCCTCTATTTCCTCAACTCTTACACCATGGCAGCTCTCTTGAAGCCAAAAGAGAATGGAGTTCGTTAGCTATTTGAAGATGTCGACCGTAACAATACATGGTTCAGATCCTGCTTTAAAGACGTATTGAGTATTAGATTCGATCCAAGTTTCCTCGCATCCAACAACAATAGCATCAGTTGGCAGTGGCACGACTTATGGCTATTTGCGAATGAGCTGCATCTACGCATTTCAATCTGTGGCTTCATCGTTAACTCGCGACAAACTCCAGGACATTAGTGTCGACAACCCCTGAAGAAAGTAAGCTTGATACCTGACGATCTGATTTAGAGAAACTCTTAATCCCATGTCTTAGAAGACCCATGCAAAGTATGATTATGACCTATGACATAATGATGATGCAAATGAACATGAAGCAAAATCCAGGCAAGGTTAGAAAAGGATAGGGCAAATTTTGGGGTGCAACAGACATCATTTGATGGATAATAAATTTCATCACAATCCTCTCAAGCTCATAAATATCACCAGTTTCCTTATAAATAGAGGTCACGTTGATCATTCTAAGTACACAACAGCATTGCAGAAGCATGTTTTCTCCAAATCCTCTCCTTTCCACATTTTAAAAGCGTCTAAGAGAGTCAAGACTTAAAAAATCTAGTTCTAAGCAACCTCTGTCCAAACCAGTGATCCTAACACTTCATATACATCATATAGAAGTGATCCAAATACTCCTTAAACTTCTGAAACACCAAAACCACTAAGTCACATCCCTTTTGCTTCATTTTTCTTCAAGCTGCATATTGGATAAGCCAAAGAGTTCCAGAAGGTTTCCAACCCATTTCAGCATTGGAACATACTCCTTGGAGGTCAGTGAAGTTGTCTGAATCATCAAATCAGTTTTGTAACACCTCCAACAAAGAATCTGATTCTCACTTGCAAGGTAAGTTTCCTTAACTATTGAACTCTATGATTCATGCATCAATTTTGATAATTTAAGTTACAAACATGATTGTCATAGTTTGAGGATCATTTTCCCTCAATCAATTGCTTCATATCTTGTACATATGGAATTTCCTTTTAAATTATAATTTTAGGGTTCATAAGGTTTTCAAATTAATATCTTTGAATACACTAAATTTAAATGAAATTGAGAATAACCATTCAATTCATTGTAAAATTTCCATCAAGTTTCATTTTTACATTGTTCCATTTAGATGCCTATTCTAAGAGATAGCATTTCGAAAAGATGAATGTGATAATGCTGAAGAAGATGATGGCCATGACGCCTTCATTTTCAAAATAAAAGCTTTTTTATAATATTATTATTTTGGTGGAAATAAAACAATGAATGTATTACCATTTCAGTGGTTAGTGCACGTGTTTAAGGCTTTGTGTGAGCTTCAGGTTTGGGGTTCGAATCCCCCTTGCCCCATACCTTTTGGGTTTTATTTTTTAAGACAATTTTCAAAAGGATTTTTCATATATTATTTACTCCAACCAATTATTGTCACCATGCGCACATTGGCTCAGCTGGTATTGTCTTAAACCCTCCACCACAAGGGTGTAGGTTCAAACCTTGGAAGGGCCATCCTATTTTTTAATCACCTATTTTCTTCACAACTTTACACATTTATTTCATATTGAAAAATTCATTATTTTTAATTTATTTTTTGCACATCTTGTTCATATGTCCTATTTTATGAATAGTTTAAAAAATGTCAAAAATAACATTAATTTAAAACATTTTTATTAAGTTGAAAAGTGGCCCACTTTAAAGTATTTTCATACTTTTAATGACTTTCTTTTGATTTTCTTTCATAACCTGATTAATCATATGAACTTACATGATCATGATACACTTTGTTCAAGCCTTGTTTAGATGTACACAAAATGCTTGTCTTGACTTAAACATCATTCATACCTTGTTTAATTTCTTTTCCTTTTGAAAATACTTTTAATTAAATGCATAATTAGGGTTTTCACTTTGATTAAACTTTCCAAATTATTTGTACGTAGTTGGGGCTTCCACTTGAGTTTGGATTTCCTAAAGCCCTTGATTCAACCATATTAGAGTGTCTTGTTCATGTACTTCTCCTCATAAACTCATAGGTTTTTGTTTACCCTTTACTATATTCATTGGATCCTCGATTCATCTTGTATATATGCTTACTTGAATTCTCCTGTGATAGCTACCATTGATTAAACCTTTGCTTACATGTTCAAATATTTCCTTCATAAACTCTTACCATTATGAGTATATCTCTCTGATTAATAAACATTCACATGTTGATACATCATGCTTAGACATACCACATTCATGTCATCGTCGATGACCACACTTGTTTAAAAGCTTAAACAAACTTACCTTGTTAAGTTTCTTTTGACATTTTTTAAACTTTGGGCTATGCCCGAACTACAATTGCTCTGACTTGCTTCTTAAGGATATGTAGGCATAACATTACGAGATCCTAGCGAGCAACCATTTAGTTTTTCTCTTTATATTTATACACAAAAAAACATTAGGATGCCTTTCAACTACAACTTAGTTCAAACATTAGGTCCCTCCTGTTGAAGTTCCAACCATAATCAACCTAGCCTCCTCTTGGGCTTTGTTTGTACAAGAAGACTTCACAATAAACCTAGCCTCCTCTTGAGATTTGTACAAGGAGAATTCACAATCAACCTAGCCTCCTCTTAGGCTTTATACAAGGAGGTCAGACTTCAAACTCAAAACTCTTCAACAAAGAGATGAGAACTCCCCTTTGAAGTCCTAAAGTCAACACACTACCCCTTGTGACTTCAAACCTTCAAACTTCAAGTCAATCCCTAGCCAACCTTTGGCTTACAACTCAAAACACTTCCCCAGAGATGAGACATGAGTCATATCTATGGAAGAGAGGTATCTTCTATTTTTCACAACATAAAACAAACATTTTCAAACTTTCTTCCATTTAAGTGATGTAAGTGGCACACTTGTTGATTCAATATCCAAGTTTGAGTCCCTTTTTTATTATGGTGCAAAAAAACTTCTTTCATTTAAGTGTTATAAATTACACACTTATTGATTTTATATCCAAGTCAAGGTCCCTCTCTTAATACGCAACGGCTCATTTAAAGGAAGATGTGGCATTACTCTGGATTTTCTACATCCACGTCCAAATTTTCTTCCCTTATTATTTTATCAAATGTTTATGTTGAATAGGTGAGATATCTACCTTAATATGACAATTTTTCTGTTCTCTCAAACCCAACAAACCCAAATCCACCCGTTAGTAAAGTCGCAATCGAAAGATATGTCGTCTCTGATTATGCAGGTTGTATGGATTCTAGAAAATCTATTTCTGGATATGTGTTCACTATGTTTGAGACATTAATTAGTTGGAAATCAACACTTTAGAAGGTTGTTACCTTATCAACCACTGAAACTGAATATATTTCCCTAACTGAAGCTGTAAAGGAAGCATTGTGGCTTGAAGGTTTTGAAAAGGAGCTAAAACTTCAAGGTCAAGTTATCACTGCTAAATGTGATAGTCAAAACGCAATACACCTGTCGAAGAATTCAGTCTATCATGAGCGAACCAAGCACATTGATGTGAGACTGCATTTCGTTAGAGGAGTAATCGAGTGTGGAGAAGTCCAAGTGCTGAATGTTGTTGATATGATCACCAAGACGTTGTCCAGTTGCAAGTTTTTCCACTGTATGAAGTTGATAAAGCTACATGAAGAAAGCTAATTCCTTGATGATATAGAGTTAGATCCAAGGTGGAGATTAGTGAGATATTAGATTGAACTCTAGTATGGTCGAAGGGTAGCTTCTGGTTCGACAAGAATTAAGCATGAGATCGAAGTCTATTCGCATGCTCCTGTCGGAGTAATGCGTGTTGTAGTTAAAGTTTGTTCTAATATGCATTAGTCAATATTGCTTGAGTTGTTAGCATGTTGAATTGGGCCTTGCTTGTAAGCCCAATTATTTAAGTTAGCTTGTACCCTAAGTTAGCTTGTAATGGGTAATTGTTAAAAAACCCATTAGGTTAGTGTGCTATTTTTCTTATAAATAGGATGCTAGATTCTCTATCTTTGCATAAAGAAAAATAGGAAGATAAAATCCTAATTTCAAGAGAGAGAGAGAGAGAGAGAGAGATTATTTTGTTATTCTTGTATACTTGTAATCTTGTTCTAAGAGTAAGGAAATAATGGTAGTTTATAATTAATCCTTGTTGTTCTTTGTTGTTTTACCTTGCTATCTTTGTTAACCTTAACCCTTGTGTGTTTCTTGATCATAAAGAAATCGTTTATACTTTATTTCAAGGTATCTGATTCACAACAGATATTGTTCAGATCTGAAAAAAATTATGTTTTATATACTCTTTTCTCGTGGGCCTCTTTGTCGAACTTCTTTATTATTGTTTTATGTACTCTTTTCTTTTGATCAATAAAAAAAAATCAAAACAAAAAAATAGTACACAAGCAACAAAAATAACAAAAACAACAACAACAATAATGAAGAATAACAATAACAACATCAAAAATATCTCTCACCATTATTCTCTGGTATGTTATTATTGTTGTTATTCTCATTGTTGCTTTGGTTCATTAATGTTGTCCATTTTTTATATTACAAAAAGCGCATGTCACTTAAGTTCATAAATAAATAAACAATTGAAAATCATTTAACTACGATTTTACTATTCAACCGTTGTAATAAAATCTACATTTCACTGCGGTTGCATCACTGTTTTTCTTATCAACTATGATGAAAAGTGATATTTTTTAGTATATAAGCGAAAGTATATGTCGTTCCGTACATAACAACCATTTCTCTCAAAAGAAAACCCTAACATATTTCACTCTTCTCTCTCATAACATAACATAACCCTAACATTCATGTCACTCTTTAAACATACTTCAATCTTCATACTCGTCTTCACCAATTGCTACTTTGAGGTTCGTTCATTAAACTTATGCTTCGATTTCTTTTATGTTTCTTGTTAAAAATGAGTTCTTATTTTCTCATTTGGTGAATGTTCTCATTTTTTCAGATTCGTCTTCACCATCTTAACAAAGCGCATACATTGTTTATAATACATATGGTTTGTGTTGCTATGAAAAAATACAAGAAATCTGCAGCTATTGTGTAAACTTCATTCACCATGTATTTCTTTTTCATAGCATCATAAACGAGATGAACTTCATAATTTGTTCTAGTTCCACGATTAGTTTCAAAAAAGGTGCGTTCTTGAAACTTTTTATTATTTCTTGTGTTGTTGTTGTTGATTAATATTCTCAGAACTTTATAATTTGTTGTTATTGTTGTTGTTTATTATATCTTGCGTTCTTGAACCTTACTTTTTTTTATATTTTTTGTATGTTGCTGTGTTGTTGATTAATGTTGTTGATTAATATTGTTGTATGTTGTTGTTGTTGATTAATATTTTCATAATAAGAACAAAACATTATTAATTCACAAGAAAGAGGCTTCTTGTGACTTACCAATGTTTTGTTCTTTAAATTCTTATGTAGGTTGCATAGTAGATGAAGTTGAGTTTATTATATGTTATGTAGATTGTTTGTTTTACTAACGCTTCACTGAAAATACATTTCATTTAAATTGACATAGAACTTATAATTTGAAAATTAAGTTGTATTTGAAAACCAACTTATATCAATCAATGTTTTTCAAATTGCATTCGTCTTATCATTCATCTCACGCTGTTTAACATATAGAATGTGGTTCAATGACATAATTCCTTCATTACATCTATATCTTCTCTTATATTTTAATATGAATAGCAACAACTTATTGACCGATAAATTGATGTTATTTAAATTAAACTAAAATAGAAGGAATCGATGTCATGAATGACATAGACCATTGGACCATATTCTATATATTAAAGAGCGGGAAATGAATTATGAGACGCGTGCGATTTAGAAAATAATGGTTTGTTTAAGTTGGTTTTCAAAAATACTTTAATTTTCATATTATATATTTTTTCATCAATTTAAATGGTTGTACTTCTTTAGTGAAGTGTATGGAAAAACAAGTAATCTACATATTATATAATAAATTTTAGATGAGTATGTGATTCTCACAAAGATATTTTTCTAAAAAAGAAAGTTTTTCCATCATATTCAATGCTACTTAGTGAAAATCTCTTAACAAGAGTGAAGATATCATAACAAATATAATTTTTCCTTTAACTAATGTTATTTATTAAGAGAAATGAAATAGTAGTAATTGAAGAAAATTGATAAATGAGATTTAATTAACAATATTTTGTATTTATGTTCAGCATCGTTGTGATAAGCTTGATCCAGAACAACGTTTAAGCAACGACATCTAAACAATAGCATTCGAGGAAACGAATCTTTAGTCGCTGCAGAAATTTTAATTTAACCAAATTTCAAGTTATTAAAATATCTAAGAATTTTAATTAAGCACAATTTGACTATGATGATAAAATTTTGAATTTTGACAACAGTAAATGCAAAAATTTAATTTTTTAAAATATTATTATTATTATAAGATTTTTAAACGTATCCTTTAAATATCTATAAAAGAGAAATTTTGTATTGAAAATATTAATAAAACAATTGTTAAAATATCAAATTCACAATATTTTATACAAAAATTAGAATTTTTTTTTTTAAAATAACCATATAGGTGGAGGGGTAGGCTTAAAAGAGGTATCAGAGGGGTAGTTGGAGGTGTAGTTGGAGGTGTAGTTGGAGGGGGTAGCGTCAAATGAGTTGTTTGGGCTATAGGTGGAGGGGGTTAGACTCAAAAGAGGTATCAGGGTTGTAATGGTAAGGTGGTTGAGGCTGGGATTGGGTGGGTGGTGGCATGTAAGGTTGTCGTTGTTGATAGGGGGTGTTTGTTGGCATGTATGAGTTTTCGTAAGGCTGGGTTTGGGCACTGAACTGTTGTTCTGGGTTTGACGAAGAACCGCGTTCCCTTGGGTCGGCCAAATAGGTTGGCTGGGATAGGAAAGGCTGAGATGTCGTGACAGACCTAAACCAAGTAATATATTGAAGACTTGGCCTAGCCCCGTGCAGAATACGGTCGGTTAAAACGTATTGCTTTCTTCTTTTCCAGTGTATACGCAACTCCTTCGCAAACTCCTTCCAGTCACTGGCACTCCACTGTGCGTCTACCCGTTTTTGATGCCACTGCCCCAAGTCTACTGGAGCATCTGGAATATCCTGATGCATCCCAAATTGTAGTTTCACCCGGTCACTCTTGTGCATCTCCACCGTAGTGAACCTAATTATGGGTGTCTTTGATGTCCACACAGCGGCTTCGTCGGGGCTGGGCTCGTGGTCGAGACCCTCGTACGGCATCCAGACAAACTACAATAAAGTTGGACAATTAAGTTAGACAGAGTTTGAGAGGTTTATGCATATACATTAAAAAAATTAATGGTAAATAACTTACATCATCTGGCCCAAGGTGGTCGATTAGGTTGCGGTATTGAATTATAGAGTGCCTTGGACATCTCTGATAATTCATCCCTGGAACATACCACCTAAAAAAATAAACACATCTCATAAATTATTAACTGAAAAAGAATATGCAGTTGCTAAATAATCTTGAAAAGATACTTACTTGTTGGCGTACGGGAACGTAAAAGAATTCCTGTTTATTGGAGCAAGCATTGGCATCCTAGACCAACCCCACGCTTGCAGAAGATAAGCACAACCATAAAAAGTGCAGGAATTTTTTTTTTGAAGTTTTACAAAGTGCGCTATATAGATGGGCGAGGACAGCTGATCCCCAGATATATTCGCACACTTTGTTAATATTCCGCAATAATGGTAAATACATAGTATGGACGGTATTTCCAGTGTCATCTAGAAATAAAAAGTGCCCGAATAAAATCATAATATAGCACCGAGTTTTTTGTATTTTCTCAAACTCGGTGCTATCATCAGTTAAGACAATACGGAGGTATTGTTCTCTAAGGTATTTTAAATTTATTCCCTGACCCCTCGGGCGGCCCTCGCTTTTCGCCTGAGGTTCGTCCGTACAAAGAGGGGCGCCCAATAAATCTTCGCAAAGTTGGTCAGGGACACCAACTTTGCCGTTGACGGCCTTACCATCGATGTGTAGGCCGAGCAACATGTAAACGTCCTGAAGAGTCACAGTACACTCACCAAAAGGTAGGTGAAATGTATGTGTCTCCGGTCTCTAGCGTTCTAACAACGCTAGAATAAATTTCATGTCGAGGGAATAAGATTTGATTTTGATCAAATCACCAAACCCACAATGAGTAAGGTAGTCCGTAATGAGTGGGTCGTGTGGTATGTAATCATGCACACGACATTGAAACCTTGATACATCCTGCAGAATAATGGATGTTACATTAGAGAATAAGTAAAATTACTAACGTTTTTTTAGACAAAATTGTAAACATAGACAAGAACAAAAGACTTACAAACTCAGTGATGTTTTCAGTCGTCCCTCTGTGCGAGTCACCCATGGTCAGTAGAGACATTGTTGTTTGGGATGTTGAGATTTAGAGATGGAGAGTTGAGAGTTTGAGAGTTGAGAGGTTAAGAGTTAAGAGGTTGAGAGTTGAGAGTTTGAGAGTTGAGAGTATGAGAGTTTAAGTGTGAGTAGAATTTGATGGGTAAAGATCCTATATTTATATTCAACGAGTGGATATGTTGTAAATGCATGATTCACAAGTGGCTTGAAGAATGTGTTGTGTAAAAGCTTGTTGGACGTGTGTCGTCATGCATGTGTTGTGTAAATGCATGTTGGACTAATGTCAGGATGCATGTGATGTAAATGCATGTTGGACTAATGTCATGATGCAGTGTCTCGTCTAATAATGCATGGTGGATGCAGGATCACATGTGAAAAAGAGATTCCTTCATTGTCTCGTCTAATCAAACAGGCTGCATGTCATTGATTGTGAAGCATGCGTGACAAGTGAAAGGCAGAGATTCCTGATGCGGTATCACATGTGAAAGAAAAACTTTGCATTGTCACGTCATATTATGGGTCATATTTTGTTTTTTGCATATTATGTTTTTTTCTTAATTAAAGAGTTTTTTTTTTATGTATGATAGGTTCTGATGGTTGCAAACGCATGCATGACCAGTGTCCTGATGCATGTCATTGATTCCTGATGCATGTCATTGATTCCTGATGGGTGTCATTGATTGTGAAGCATCCGTGACAAGTGAAAGGCAGAGATTCCTGATGCGGTATCACATGTGAAAGCAGAAATTTGCAGTGTCACATCTTATCAAGTGTTATGTTCATTGTCATGAGATTGATTGTGGAGCACGCGTGACAAGTGTCTTGCATGCATGGTCATTTGGTCATTGATTCATGTGAAAAAAATCTTTACTGATACATGTGAAAATTATAAAGTTCATGGTTGTTACATGTAAAAAAAATCTTTAAACTCTTTATCAAACACTCAGCCCATTTTATAAAGCCTTTAAACTCTTTAAATAATCAAACACTCAGACGCTCAAACACTCAAACACTCAAACAGTCAAACACCAGGATTTTCGCTATGTCTCAAACACCACAATATGTGATTTCCGCTCATCTGAACGGTGAAGTTTTCGAATGTGAAGTGTCGGGATACAATTTCAGAAACACGGATGTTACAAAATTTTTAATTGACAGAAGGTCTAATTTTTTACACCTGAAGTCAAGAATCGAAAAAAAACTGCAATGTGGTCCTGTTGGGCAAATAATATACAAAAACCCAGTATTTTTTGGCGGACCTGATTCATGCAAATTTTTCCCTTTTAAGGTGCGAGACGATGAAGACGTGCGTAACATGTTCCGCAGTCACGAGTATTCTGGATTCTCAAATATTGTGTTATATGTTACGTTACAACAACAACAACTGTCTCAACAACTTGATTCGTCTCAAGTTTTTTGCGATGAGGAAGATGAACACCCTGAAGTCGATGTCGTTGACGAAGAAGAAGAAGCAAATGAAGTCATTGTTGATGAGATGGTGAACAATCCAGAGGATGAAGTTCAACCTGGAAATGTATATTGTCCACCTTAACACATGACTACTATCGCCTTAGGTGATGATGAACCCTCGAGGGATGTTTTCTACAACCTCGACTACACAACAGGGGGGCAACTAAAAGAGGGTGACGAGTTTGGTACGAAAGAAGATTGTGTCCGGGCTATCAAATAGTTTCACATGGAGTTGTCAGCCGACTACAGAGTCGATCGAACAAATCTGACGCGGTATACGATTTATTATCGTAATGAGGAGTGCCCGTTCCGATTAATAGCATCTTTTAGGAAGAGAAGCGATTCCTGGAAGATAGGGTCAATGCGTCTGTCCCACAGTTGTATAATTTCGAATCCGATGCAAGACCATCGCAAACTCAGCTCTAAATTGATTTGCGATGAGATTCTGTCAGTTGTTAGCAACAACCCGTCTTTGAAGGTGAGTACCATAATTGCACATATGGTACAAAGGTACAACTACACTCCTTTGTACCGAAAAGCCTGGATTTCCAGGACTAAAGCGGTTGAAAGGGTGTTTGGAAATTGGGAGGAGTCGTGCAAGGAACTTCCTAAATTCCTGGGGGCCCTTAAACACTACTCGCCAGGAACTGTTGCGATATTGGAGACGATGCCTGCTTATACACTAGACGGGACTTGTGTTGCTGGAAATGGAATTTTCCACAGAGTCTTTTGGGCGTTCGAACCATGCATCAAAGGGTTTGCATTTTGTAAACCTATAATTCAAATTGACGGAACATGGTTATACGGGAAATATAAGGGCACACTTCTCATGGCAGTGGCACAGGACGGGAACAACAACATTTTTCCAATAGCCTTCGCCATAGTAGAAGGGGAGACTGTTGGGAGTTGGAGTTTTTTCTTAAAAACCTCCATTCTTACGTGTCTCCACAACCCAACTTATGTTTGATCTCCGATCGACACCCATCCATCGAGAGTGCATACAACAACCATGACAACGGTTGGCAGGATCCTCCCTCGACCCACGTCTATTGCATAAGGCATATTGCCCAAAATTTCATGCGGGAAATCAAGGACAGGACGCTGCGAAAGAAGGTTGTGAACGCGGGATATGCACTAACTGAACCCACATTCAGATACTACTGGGACGAGATCAGACTGAACAACGCGGACGCATTAAGATGGATTGACAGCATTGGTAGGGAGAAATGGACGCGGGCATACGACAATGGGGTGCGATGGGGCCACATGACAACTAACCTCGTCGAGTCAATGAATTCTGTTTTCAAGGGAATTCGAAACCTCCCAATAACTGCCTTAGTAAAGGCAACCTATTTTAGGCTAGGATCACTCTTTGATAGCAGACGTACGAAGTGGGGTTCGGTATTACAATCGGGCCAGCTGTATAGCGATACTTCAATGAAATTCATGAAAGAGGAAGCTGTCAAAGCCAACACACACGTGATCACAATCTTTGACCGTACAACTGGTTGGTTCAGTGTTGCCTAGTCTATGGATCACAACGAAGGAAGGCCTATGGGATGTTACCGTGTTGAATTGGATAAAAGCTGGTGTGATTGTGGAAAGTTTCAAGCATTTCGTATGTCGTGCTCTCATGTCATAACTGCATGTTCCAAGTTGCGCCAGGACCCAACCAACCTTCTTTCTGCAGTTCACCAAGTCATTAGTCTATGCAATGTCTACACATGCAGCGTTCAAGTCGTGGCAAAGGAGGACTATTGTCCTGAATACGAAGGCGAAATTGTTTGGCATAATGACTTGATGCGCAGACAAAAGAAGGGTCGGCCTAACAGCACGCGCATTCGAACTGAGATGGATACCGCAGACAAGCTGGTGAGATTGTGTAGTTCGTGTCGGCAACCAGGACACAATCGAACAAAATGTCCTAACGTATGATCAAGCAGCAGATCATAGTTTCATATTTAATCTTGTCCCGTTAAATCAATATCAAATTCCATTCGATTAATAGCAACTTTTATAAGATTAATAGCAAATTTCATTCGAATAATATCAGGTTTCAATCAATTAAAACCATAGTTAACTGACAGAACAACAACATGACAACAGAACACTGCGCGAAGTCAACATAAATTAAACAAACATAATAACAACATAAAGACCTAAAACAGAACACTGCACTAAAGCGTCTACGATATCACGACCATCAACTTTATCTTCTTGGGTGTCAATATCATCACAAGGACACCGGCATCATTTTCCACTTTTCTCCATTCACGAGTAACTCCGTTTCTCCCGGTCTCCTCTACCAGCCTCTTGATTTTCCTAATCTTTTCTCCTGGACCAATGTCTCCTTCTAGCCAGCGGTTCAGTTCCTTGTGCAAGTGCTCCAACGTCTGCGTATTCCAGAGGAACACCTTCATCGGAGGCTTTGTTGGTGAAAACACAATTAGGGCATTTCTTTTCATTAGATCGAACGTTGGAAAAGGTGCCTCCGATGCTGATGACGACGACGAAGAACGTTGATTTAGAAATGCAGACATTCTAGACTCCACTCAACTCGAACTGCACTAACACTTTAGTCTTTTGGGATATAATGTTGTGAAAAAATACATGTGTTTGCGGTCGTATTTATAGTAAAAAAAACAGTACGTACCCTATATGATATGACTTAAATAACCTTACAACATTTATACACTCAAAATTTGCTCAACACTATATTTTTATTTTGTATTTAAACCAGTTTAAGTTTTTTGTTTATTAAACATAAATTTATTAAATTAATTAAAAATTATTTTTATTTAAACCTAATTATTGTAAGTTTTTTAATTAAAAAATAATTTTTAACATTAAACCACATTATTTTAAATTTATTAATTCAAAAATTTATTTAAACATTTAAATCTAATTTTTTTAAGTTTATTAATAATATTTATGTTTAAAAAAAAAATTAAAAATATAAAAAAAATTCGTTTTTATTTTTTTAAAACATTAAATGAATATAAAAAAATAATCAAAATATAAAATCAAGAATGATGAATTTGGAAACCCTAGCATTGCACTGGTTCGCCAATCAGGTTGGCGCATGGAATCCCCACAATATTCATTCGCCATTTCATCTGGCCAATTCATGTTCTCCAAAAACCAGTTTGCACTCATTCGCCATTTCAAATGGCGACCCCATGTTGAATTGTTAGTCATTTTGAACAATTTTTTAAATACTTAATTATTCTGGTAATTAAGTTTTAACATATGGTTATTTTAAAAAAAAATCCAAAAATTACCTTACAAACCATTTATGCAAAAGTTATTTTTTTAGTTAAATAAAGAATACTACATCACTTTCACAAAAAAACATTTTTATTTGAGTACAACCCAAAAAAGAATAATTAGATTAATTTTAATAATAAAATTAAAATTATTTCGGAGTTTAGTTAGATGTACTAATCGTCCAATATAATGTCATGTCATCTTTAATATTAATTTATTTGAAAATATATAAAATTTATTTTGTAATATTTGTATTCAACAAAAATTCATATGAAATTGTCCTTTTCTCATAATTAGAATGAATTGTAGACTAAGTTCACCAAAAAAAAGCATTATAGATTAAGAAACAGAACAAAAAACTCTTGTTCACATGGTTTTTGTTTCATCTATTTCTTAATCTCTAAACTCTCTTCTCTCACATCTTTCCCAATACTTTATGGAAATTCTTCAAATCACTAAGATTAGGGTGCTGCAGATTTCCAAGAAACTTACACTACTCTTTATCTGATGTATTGGTTACTACTTCTTTGTCTACTTTTGGATATGTTGCTCAAGGTTTGGGAAATTTGAGGCCATGGCTTCTATATAAGCTAGTAAGCAATGAGACTCATTATCCAGCTTGTGAAAGAGAGTTTTCAATGGAACCTTGTTATCATTCTCCTCCTAAGCATTATTGAAGTGGAAAGCCTATAATGGAATTCTCTTCTTTTCTCTATATGAGGAAATGTAAGGATTTTGGTTTTGGTGTAAAGTTGTAAGTTAATGGTTTTAAATAGTTAGAGATGTTTCATGAGTTTGTACTTTCTTTTAGATTTATTATGCAAAATTGAAAGTGGAAAATGGCTGTTTTTGTGGTGTAAATAATAGCAGTTCAAACTGCCACGTTTTTCCATAAAAAGTAATAGTGCAATATCGTGTTATCATAAGAGCATTTTTAATGAAAGTAAATTAAATGGATAAACTAAGATATTTTTTGTGGGTCCAAAGTGTTTTGTAGGATTTAAAAAATTTATAGTTGATTTGAATAGTTTTTACTTAATGATGGTTGTCTATAAGAAACCAAAATTTGACCCCACATTTTATATTTTTTATTCAAGTTACCATTAAATTAATTATTTTAATTAAAATGCATATAATTTTTTAAATAAAATTTACCTTAAAAATTTAGAAATAATATTAAATATATTTTATTATAAAATTAAAAATGATATAAAATTCACAACAATAATACATTAAAAAAAATTACATTTGCATAGGAATATAAAATAATACATGACAATAAGCAACAAATTATATTTTAACAGAAATATAAAATAAGACAAACTAACTTTCGTTGTTCTCATGACCAAATCTCTCCCAAATATGTTCCACCAAGTCTGCTTGAAGTTGGCAATGATTTTTCCTTTGATGAACATGTGTTATCCTTTCAAACATTGTTGTCAAGTTGGGAATTAGACCCGTAGATGCTTCAGTTGTGGAGAAATTATTATCAACATGGTCGTAATCAAAATTATCAGCATATGTGTCTCGCTCATCTTCGACAATCATGTTATGCAATATGATACATGCTAACATTATGTGTTTCATTGTATTCACATGCCAAGCACGCGCTGGATCACATACAATAACGAATCGGGCTTGGAGCACTCCAAATGCCCGTTCAACATCCTTCCGTGTTGATTCTTGTCGTTGGGCAAATAACTTTCTCTTTTCTCCTTGTGGCATAGGGATGGTCTTGACAAATATTGCCCACTCAGGATAAATGTCATCCGCTAGGTAGTACCCCATATGATATGTTGCTTGATTCACCGAGTATTGTACTGCAGGAGCTTTTCCATTCAAAACATCATTAAACACATCAGACGTGTTTAACACATTAATGTCGTTCTTAGAACCCGCAGTTCCAAAATATGCATGCCTAATCCACAAGTCTTGAGATGCCACAGCTTCAAGCATGATTTTGTGTTTACCATGATCACCTCTAGAAAATTGACCTTTCCATGCGACAGGACAATTTTTCCATTCCCAATGCATACAATCAATTGAACCCAACATACTTGGAAAGCTGCGTGTCGCGTTAATTTGTAGTAGGCGTGCACTGTCTTCATTGTTTGGCCTTATCATGTATTGAGCACCAAATATTATGCACACGCCTATTACAAACTTGTCTAAGCACTCCAATGTCGTGCTTTCTCCAATTCGAACATAGTCATCCACACTGTCAGCTGATGATCCATATGCTAGAATACGAAGAGCAGCTGTGCACTTCTGCAATGGTGAAAGACCCATTCTACCCACTGCATCAATCCTTCTTTGAAAGTACTCATCATAATTTTCAAGAGCTTCAACAATGCGAAGGAACACATGTCTTCGCATATGGAACCTTCGTCTGAACTGAGCCTCCGTGTATACAGGATTTTCAAAGAAGTAGTCATTGAACAATCGATGATGCCCTTCTTCATGACTTCGATCTATCACCGTTCTTCTTTTTCTATGCTTACTTGTATTGTTGGCTTGTTGTTGCGCCTCTCGTACCAACCTTATCACATCTTCCTCAGTGTTGTCGTTAAGGCAATCATCTACGACTTCATTCCGGATTTTATCCCATTCAGCATTTGGATCCATGGAAGATATGATGAAAATAATGGGAAAACATGTAAGGTATATATATGCTAGTTTTTTTATAACGGCTAGTTTACAACGGCTAGTTTTATAACGGCTAGTTTACAGCGGCTAGTTTTACAACGACTAGTTTTTTATAACAGCTAGTTTTACAACGGCTAGTTTTTTTTATAACGGCTAGTTTACAACAGCTAGTTTTACATAGCTAATTTGAAACATAGATACAAAATTAAAATAACAATCATTTAAAATAAAATTATAATAATATGAAATGCATATTCAAACCTAAACAACAACAACAACAACAATAATAAAAATAATAATAATATTAATAATACACCTAGATTCTTTTGAAGTACTTCTCCTTGATACTTTGAAAATTTTCTTCATGCTCTCGACGTTGCTCATCATCCATTGTTGATTTGTCCTTCATGAGAATTTCATACAACACAGGTATGCTCTCTGCCAACTTTGCTTCAGCTATTTTACCATAGATAGCTAATTTATTTTCTGAGGCCCTTTCCATGCCAGTCAAATCCACTATGGGTGTTATTGATGGAGATGTTTTTCCCTTGCCCTTCCTTTTTGCCGCCTTTTGTCCTGCTGGGCGGCCGGTCTGAGTTGCACTGTTGTATTCTGAACAATCTATGAGATTTTCTGGATTAGATGACGATGAATATGTCCCAGTAGAGGATATCTTTGATCTCTTTGAAGAGTTGTTCATTTCTTGCCCCTTCCATTTAGGTTCATCCTTCAATAACCTCCACGCGTGCTCCAATGTGAAACGTTAATGATGCACTTGGACAAAAAATTTACGTGCCTCTTCCATGACGTCTGTCTCAGACTGTCCATTTTTCTTGTTAGCAACAGCTAGTTTGTAGTTTCCGCAAAACCATTGACAATGTTTATTCAATAGATGCCATCGAGATTTGAGTGTAGACCACTCTCTCGCTATAAGTGGTCCACGATAGTTGTTATAGCCATCTTTGATTCTACCCAAAAACTATCTGCTTTTTGGTCAACTATGACTATTGAATCTTTGGAAATGTTAAGCCTTGTCTGAATAAGCCATTTATCTTCTTCTTCTAAGAACCTGAGACGCTGTTTTTTTTGGGTTGAACGTTCTCCTTCTTCCGTAAAAGTAATATGTTGCCTGGCACTTGAGAATCTGTAGTAGACCCAATTGGTGATTCTGATTCAACGTTAGGAGACTCTACAACGTCGATGGTTGATGATGGTTAAAACATAAACGGTCGGGTATATTGAGAATTGTTGCCAGTAGAGAATGGTGGTGATTGAAACATAAAAGGTTGGAGATTTTGAGAACCGTCACCAATAGGGAGCGATGGTCGCAGACACATTTGAAAATTTTGAGAACTGTCGCCGGTGGGAGTTTGTAAATAATTATAATAAGGATTTCATTGGTTAGGATCCATTTGATAAATAAATAAATAAGATTGGAAATGGAAAGAAAAAAATTTAGAAGTAAAATTGTGTGTAAAAAAAATTAAAGTTTCTATAGAATTTATAGAAGGTAAAAAATGGTAATATGACCGTTACTATTTTCAAATATCATGCTGTTACTTTAATACCGTTGGAATATTTTATTAATATTAAATAATATTATAATATGTTTCACATTGAATAGTTAACGTTAACAATATAGATAATGGAAACTAAATTTTAGTTCATTAAATGTCATGTCAGCTCTACTATAATGCAAATTCTTTATTACTAACGTAAGTTATACAAAATTTTGATTTAACAACTATGCGCTAAAGTTGCTCTAATGATACAAGGAGTTTTAGATGGTGGTATAGTTGCACAAATTACAATGACATAAGTTAAAAGAATTATAAATATCAAATATATACAATTGTACAAAATATAATAGCAAAATTTAATTATCCATTTATACTCATGGAAATAAAGTTTGAGGATTCGTTTGATGTGAAAAGCCATAGCACTAGACTACAAGTTTGAGGATTGGATGATTAATCTACTACCTTGTTTTGTAAGGAACACCCAACTATTTATCTTATAATGGGCTGAATACCCTTATACTATTTTTATAGAATCTTTCGTTTTTATAAATAAAAAAAGTATATATTATTTATGTAACTAATTATAGTGATATTTCCTCTTAAATTTTTTATCTATCAAGTAAAATAATATAAATAAAAAAACTCAAAAATAAAATAAAATAACCAAAGCCACCGAATCAGGAAGCAACAAACAGAACGACGACCAAACATTTAGAGCAACCAAATCAAATGTTAAAAATTAAGCATTAACCTCAAACTCCCACTATAACTATATCAGCCAATAAAAAAAACTACGAAGACTTAAGGTGAAAGGAACTAACGAAGGATAACACAAAACACAAGGTAAGTTAGATCAGCCAACCATACACACCACTATATGCCAAAACATCTGAGTAGGTCTTTTTTCTAATCCCTGGAGGAGTTGTAAAAAAAAAACAATAATCTTGGACAATACCCAACTCCTCCACCCTTTTGCCAAAATCTAAACCAACATGATAAAACTAGTGTCTTGGCAAATAGAAGGGGATGCAAGGATTTCAAATAATTCCTAACCAAGAAAATTCCAGAAGCATCGTGCTTCCAAATCCAAGAGTCTTCTTGATGGGGTGTGATCTTCTTAGTCAAATCATGAATCAAGTTTTTTAAGAGGCATTCCTTCAACACAAAAAGTCAGCGACTGCACTTGAACTCCCAAACCAACTCATTTTTCATCAGGGGACCCAATTGTCTCACCAAATGCCAATGTTTCTCCAAGATTAAGAACTATCTCTTAAAGCTAGCATTAAGGGTTCGAGAGTCATCCTAAATATCCTCCCATAACCAAATCTACATTCCATTGCTAACAACCTTTCCTACACCAACACTTAATTAGTTTGTAACCAAATCGACCTTGGTACCAAGCAACAAGACTATTTTCCATCAATGCGAAGTCCCTCGAAAACTAAAAAAGCGGCCAACTAAGTTGGAAAAAGGAACATGAGAGTTGTACCTCGCTATGAGGATATTCCTCTAAAGGGACATGCCCTCAACAGTAGCCCATGTGTTGTGTGCTTCTAAATGGAGGGGGTTTTCGGTCTCGTTGGAGACGTAGAAGTCCTTAGGTCAGGAAATGGACATGGTGATCTGCAAGTTGGTGGGGTCATCAGAGGGTGGCTTCTCCTCCTCGACCTTGGTGTACTGTCGATGAACCTCTTTTCTCTTGGTGTACTGCTTCAGGTGTCCGTTCCTAATAAGGATTTCAATCGCATCCTTGAGGTGAATGCACTTTTCAGTAATGTGTATGTGACTTGTGTCAGCGGAAGTAATTGGTCTTGTCTACGGTAGGCTTAGGAGGTGTTTTTTTGGGAAAATGGACTCGATCGTGGCGGAATTCTGAGTTTGTACACTTGGATAAAATATGGTCGCGAAAAGCAGTCAGCAGCGTGTACTCGGAAAAATGGTCGTCAGGTCCTTTTTACTCCCGAGACTTACAAGGCTTATCCTCTTTCCTCTTCTCCGCTCTTCGGCAAGGCGCCATGGGGTCATTGTGCCTCAAAACTCTGGTGTTTTCTTGATGTCGCGAGTCTCGAGCAAATTTTTGGCAGCTTCTTTCTCCTCGTACTGAATATAGGTCTGGACCTTGAAGAGGAGGGCATCCAGCGATGTTGGTGTTTCGATGCCGATGGCCTTGGTAAAGTCACTGCGGGGGCGCAGTCATCGCTCGAGCAAATACTTCTTCATGTCATGAGTCGTGGAGACCTGAACAACTTCCCAATTGAACCTCTCAATGTAGGCTCAGAGGGATTCATCTTTCCCTTGCGTGATTGCTTCGAGCTTCTCCTCTGACTTTGGATGGTGACGAGAAGCGGTGAAGTGCCTCGAAAACTGTATCCCCAGGTCTATCTAGGAAGTGATGGATTCGTCAATGAGGCTCTTGTATTAGGTCATGGCGCCCTTCCTTAGAATAGTAGGGAACAACCTGCATTTGATGGCGCCTCTGACACCGCGATAATCGAGCAGAGCATCAATGTTTTCGATGTGCTCATCGGGATACGTCGTTCCATCGTATGTTCCCATGTTTGGTAGTTTTTCCAGTTTGACGGGGAGGGGAGCGTTCATGATTTCTCAAGACAACGGGCCGCGGGGGTCGTCTTTGTCACTCTAAATCAGTGAGTGTGGTGGAGAATAGTCGTACTTCTCTCGCCTAGGGTTGTCATCGCGACGTAGAGACGAGTCTTTTGGTTAGCCCTTTGATTTGCGCACAGGCGAACCACGGTTATCTGGTCGTCCACTGGCGTTGATCTTCTTGGCAACCAGGGATTGTGGATCCTCGTGGGGAGGAGTGTGATTACGCTTTAGGGGATGGGCCTCTCAAATTACGGGTGGTAGCCTGGCCTTTGTGGCAACGAGTTTCAAGACTTGTGAGCATGAACGGTGATCCTTCTCTAATGCTCTGATCCTCTCATTTTGCTGGAAGATCAGCGTGATGGTCTGGTTCAACGCTGCGAATAAGGCCGTCATGGTTGGGTCGGTGTTAGGTGGAACCTGAATCAGTTAAAATTTCTCTGACGCCTTCTTTGGAGCTTTGCGAGTTTTGACGTGTTGGACGCCGTGATCAGCTGCATCGTCATAGGAAGGGGAAGCGGTGCACCCGTCTCTCTTCGGTGGAATTCTTTCCTCCAGAAAGGGCATACCATTATTGTTGTCAGCGTATGGACGAGAGAGAAGATGGTATCGTGACCGTCGTTGTTGTCGTCGTGTTGACCGACCATGATTAGTTTATGAAGTTTTTTGTTTTGATATTTTGGTTTCAATGAAAGAAAAGATGGGGAAACAAGTTTCCCACAGATGGAGCCGTTGATCTAACCTGTCCATCAGAATATGTGGCCAGCAACACGTCCGCGGTCTTGACGGTCGACGGAGAGGGGGTGTACCTACAAACATTATGATGCTTAAATCAATTCGGGTGAAGACGTGAGCAAGAAAAGGTAAAGAATAGAATATCTGAACCTCCTGCAGAGGAGGGTTTTTATAGTGAGACCCCCCGCGCTAGGCCAATGGTCACCGTTGTGGGTTGATGTTCAGGCCCACTATGGATAACTGCCAGGACTTCCACGTTAGAGTAGGGATGGGCAGCTCATGCTCATCCTCTTGGTTCAACCGCTCCGCACTCCTTAGATAGTGGATAGACTTTTCCGTTACGAAGGGTAGAATGGTTTCGCGAGGTATGCGGGTCAAGTTGGTGACGTGTACTCGGTGAGGGGTACATGGGAAACATGCTCTCCATCGGCTCTAACGAGTTAGACAAGCACTTTGAGTCATCCTCGATGTAGAACTGGATTGAGCTGTGCTCTACGCGGGGTTAGCTACAGGCCCAATCACCACAAGAAAATTGGAAAATTGCGACGGTTCATTTTGATAGATTACGGCGGTTAGAACCACCGCAATTTGTACGTAAAGACGGCTACATCCCCATCCCGAAAAAGGGCGTCGCGAGGTTGTATTGCGACTATTGTCAAAACCATCACACCAACCGTCATTTTTTTTCACGATGGTTAGGGAACTGACGTAACCCGAATATTGCGATGGTTACCAACTGTCATAGAATTTCGTTTTGACTTTTGTTTTTATTGTTGATTGCGACCGTAAATTATGGCGGTTTGAACCGCCGCAAGTTGCGAATATTCAAAAAAAAAATTCTACCCTCAATTTTTTAGCATTAATATAGAAAAAAAATAAACAAGTGGACTTCTTAACCAAAATTAAAAGCATAATTTATATTGTCATTTTTTATCTGTCATGGAAGAAGTAACTTTTTCACAATAGTCATGGCTATAACACAAAATCAAAATTGATTCAAGTAGCTCAAACTTATCTAAATAGTTGCACAAAACTAAGTTTATTTCAAAATAAATTAAACAAATCTAAACAGAAACACTCCCCAAAGAGTATTGATTGGTGAAGAGGTGGCAATCATGAGGAGACAAATTGTTGAATCATGAAATAGCGTGACACAAGAATTGCAGTTCGGACTCGTGTACACCAGTTTTGCGAGTTGCATTCCAGACACTGTGGAGCCCCGTGCTACAGTCTACATGGAATAGCAGTAGTAGTCCAATCTTCATCATCTGTCACTGTGGTATGTATCCTACAATAGGAATATAGCAGTCTAAAATTAATAAATATATTTAAGTGTGCACCTCTTCTAGCAGCAGTAGCAGCCTCAAGAAAACCCCACTGAACAAGGATCAGGGATGTTGCTGCCACTTATCTAAGTCAAATTTCTCAAAAGCAGCCTGTGATGTTGCTTCCACTTATCAGAGTCATGTTCCTCCAATTGATGCACATGTAATGTAGCTGCTACAAACTCGATAAAATCTACTAGTCCATCTGTGTTGATGTCTATCTGCCAGCATAACAGAAAATGAGTTAGTCATTTTACAGGGAAAATCAAAACATGTGAAGATGGACATGAGTGATGAGGGAAACAACATCTATTTTCACTAAATCTATATTTTAATAAAATATGAGAAAATGATATCAGGAAACACCAAAAAAACTTTCAGCAATCCTATTTTTTCGACAATTTTCTAACCGCTTTGATCTACCGTTCTCGGTGGACTCCGCATTCCTAGCATAAACAAAAAATCTATTATTTTTTCGATAATTTTCTAACCATATATATATATATATATATATATATATATATATATATATATATATATATATATATATATATATATATATATATATATATATATATATATATATATATATATATATATATATATATATATATATATATATATATATATATATATATATATATATATATATATATATATATATATACTATTAAGAGTTTGAACATGTTCATAACTAGAGTAACTGTAAAACAAATTCATAATATGTGACATCAGTGTAATTGCAACATAACTAGACGCAGTGTAATGAGCTATAAGATACACATTGTGATGGTTCATCACAATTCGAGTATCGTGACGGCAAACGAAACTCTCTTGTGGTTTGCGACAGGTCGGGAAGGTTTGATTTGGAAACCGCCATCCCCCTAAGCTTAAATGTTAGTAATTTACCAATAGACCATTACATATTAATTAGCATTTTATGAAAAATTTGTTATATATTTAAATGCGGAAGTTTTATAACCGTCGGAAGTATAAAATGTTATATATTTAAATGTGGTAGTTTTATAACCGTCATAATCCAAAATAAAAAGTTGTGGGCCTTGTTTAAAGTGTAACGATGGTTTTTTATAACTCTAAAAAACATGTTTTTAGAGCAGTTGGAAACAAAACTGTTGCAAATTCTACTTAATGTTTTTTAAAATCAAGAGGAAGTTAGACAAAACCGTCGCAATACTCGGGGGAGGGCGGTTTTAATAGAACCGTCGCAACTTATATGTCGCAAAACATTTTTTTTATTTTATAGTGAATCCAGAACAATTTTATTATTCATCAAGTAATTAAATGTATTAATCCTAAATTATATATAGTGTAGGGTTTAAGGAAAGTGAAAATTATGCAGTTTAATGGATGAACAAAACAATCGATACACATATGGTCCCAACACTATGCAAGTTTATAGCAAGTAAAGAATCATTAGAATCAGAGCAAACAAAAAGATTATCTATAAAAATACCAATATAACTCATATACCCTTAAATTTCCTTGTTACAAATATTTGTGTATAAATTTTCAATACTAGATATACAATCTATAAATTTTGAATACTAGATATACAATCAAATAATAGAAAATTGGACTTTATATATTTTGTCCATAAGAATTGAAAGACCAGGCTCCAATGGACCACATACACCTCAGACAAGCAATGAACCAAAAACTAGCAACTTCTCAAATTACAACATAGTGTTACTAGTATGAATTTTCATTATCTATATATCAAGAATCTTTGCGTAATTAATAATTTTTAATGAATGTAAAAACTTTATTTTATAAGCAACTCTCTGGTTGAACAAAACCCAATGCAGCTCCACCAGCATGGTTACAAGATGCTTCAGCTATTTGGTTTTTGTAAGTAAGTTTAACATCCTTCAATTTTATCCCATTGCATGGATACTTTGAACTACAATCAAATTTCACAGCTATTTGTGTTGTTGATGTTCCATGGATGTCTTGGTATGTTACATCACTGATTTTAATTCCAGACGCCTGAAAATATAATAATTTTAACAAAAAAAAAAATCAGCTTATTTTCATGTAAAAATTATAATAGTGTAAAGCGTCCAATAAGATGCTAAAATCAACCTGCCCGGGGCAGTTGTTGTTGTTTGGACAATAATTCTGTTCAATGACAATTGGGTTTTGGACATTAACCATAGTTGCATCTTAGAAAAATATGTTCCTAACAAATCCATTGCTAGCTCTACCCCATGATTTTATTCTAACACCATTTTGAGTTCCTGTAAATGTAACTGTTTTAACTGTCACATTTTGTACACCTGATTCATTTAATTCCCATCCTAAGCTTCCAATGCTGTAATTAGTATCAAACAAACCATTACTATAGTGTTTTTTAGATGAAGAAAAAAATAAAAAATAATAAGATCAAAGAGATTTGTTACCTTATTCCATGTCCCGGTCCACATGCAATATTTTCAATCCACAAATTATTGATTCTAGGTCCGATTGAGATACAATCATCACCGGTACAAATTTTGGAGTGAATGATGGTGACGTAGGAGGACATTTAGACATGGATGCCGTCGGTGTTAGGGCTGTTTCCGGGCGCCACGATGTTTACATCTTATGTTTTTACATATTGACATCCATTAATTAAACACTACGTGGAACATTTCATTATTTATAGATGTCAATCTAGTTATCATAATGTTTTTTGAGCCAATAAATTCTCCCGCCTGAAATCATCACAAAATAAAATTAACCAGTATATCATAACCTTATAAAATAAAGTCTTCAAATAAGAGTAGTTGCAAATTAACCGTTCCATGATCTCCTACCTCCACAAAATAATTATATCTGTAGTAGTTCTCTTAAATTAATTATTAATAAAACTTGGAATATAAGGTGAAAAATAATAATCATGTGCAATGCAATGCATGATAAACATTACCGTCGCTCCGATTGGGCAAAACTACAAAAGATTGTGAACTAGAGATGTATCTATCTGGAGTCTTTTTCAACTTATTTCGAGCGACTAACTCAATTTTATGCAGCTATGGAAGTTCCAACACTAGTTTGCTTTTGTTGTCCTGGTCAATTGATGCATAACATGGAGTATAGTGTTACATTAAAGATTGAATTGTTAGACTCAAATGGTTGTTGCATTGGATTTACCATATTTCTCATAGTCGGAATTGTAAGTCCACTTTCGTAATTGACAGTAGGATTGTTTTTATTAATATGTATTCAATTCAACCATCTTATTTTTTCTGTGTAGGAGCGTTTTCAAAGCCTTGATTGCTTCCTTGCTGGTATGTTCACTCATATCAATTTTATATTGAGTTGAAACATATTTTTCCTGTTTAAGAGTTTTGAACTAAAACTTATTCTTTAAATTTTTAGGTGATGCCGTGAAGGAAAAGAAGCCCGATCCATCCATATATTTGACAGCTTCCAAGGTTTTAATATGACAATACCGCCGTCAAGAACTTGGAAATGTGAAATTGTGAGTTTTTCTATGTCAATCTTATGAAACACACGCTGACACGTCGACATTAATAATTATTTTAAAAAATAAATAAACTAAACATAATTATAAATGTCTGTGTCAGTTTCAGAAACCAACACCGACAGGACACTCCTTTTTTTTAGAGGTGTCCGACCGAATATAATTTATGCATTATGTATTGTAGAGAGGATAGTGTTAGTGGTTTACAGGTAGATTTTTATTGGAATATAAGTACTTCAGCTTGGGTCCTTATAAAATTGTCTTTTATTGGAAAAAAGAGCACTACTCCAATAGTTGTTAGTTATTATTTCTTTTATTGGTTCACTATCACATAGTTTAAATTTCTGGCCTGAGTGATGGATTGAAATTAGCAAATACTACTTGTATATAAGTGATTTAATTTTTAGGTTCATTGAATATTTAATGTATTTGGTCAGTTGATAGACTAGATGCATTGATTACTTAATGAATCTAAAAAATTAATTATCTCTTATATAAAGAAACGAGAATAATAATATTATATGATCTTGTGTATACTATTTGCTAATTTCAATCCATCACTCAGTCAAGTAATTTAAATTACCAGTGGAAAAAAAAGAAATAATAACTAGCAGTCATAGTATACAAAAGGGGCATCATTCATAGCATGCTTTCAAGAGGTTTTTTTTGTTCATTTTGAAATATGAGTTTTCCAACAACCAAAACATCTAGGACTCTTATAAAAAAGGAGGGGGGAGTTGTTTTATTTTTTATTTTGTGTTGATAGACTAATATGAAACTTATTAGAAGTAATTCATATTTATTAGTTGTACTATTTTCTTAGCCCTTAAGTTTGTTAGAGGGTATTTTAGTATTTTTATCTTATTCTAGTAACCCTAGTGTTAGCTTATAAATAAGGTAACAATCATTGCAACTTTGTAGTAGTGTGTAGCCGTCATTCTCTTAATAGAATATTTCTCTATTCATCATTTATTCTACCTTTGCACCAACAATTGGTATCAGAGCTCCGGTTCTGATTCATTGGGAAACACGGGAAACACGAGTGAACGTCAGGTCTTGTGTGTTTGATTTTGATTCTTAGATTCGTTTTGAATCTTGAACAAAATCTGATCAGAATTTTAATTTTGTGGGTTGGGAAACACTGTGTGAGAAATCTGAGTGTACTGTGCAAGGTAGAAGATGAACGGAAACGACAACATGAACACCAAACTTCCAGTATTTGACGGTAAAAACTAGAATCGTTGGAGGATCCAAATGCGTGTATTGTTTGGCGCTCAAGATGTTCTAGATCTTGTCACTGATGGTTATGTTCCAGTAGCAGCAAATGCAACAGATGAACAGAAAAACACACAGAAGGAAGTAAGGAAGAAGGATCAGAAAGCATTGTTCTTCATTCATCAATGTGTGGATGTAAATGTGTTTGAGAAGATTGCAGATTCAACAACAACAAAGGCTGCGTGGGACACACTGGTGAGATGTTATGGTGGTGACGCATCAGTGAAGAAGGTAAAGCTTCAGTCTTTGAGAAAGCAATATGAGAATCTCAACATGAAGAATAATGAGAAAGTCTCTAAATACATCTCCAGAATGATTCTGATCACTAATGAGATGAAGGCGTGTGGAGAAACTCTTTCTAAAGAAACAATCATGGAGAAAGTATTGAGATCCCTTACCCCTCAATTTGATTACATTGTGGTAGCAATAGAACATTCCAAAGATCTGAGCACCATGAGAATTGAAGAGTTGCAGAGCAGTCTAGAAGCGCAAGAGTTGCGTTTGACTGAGAGAACTTCTGAAAAGGAAGTAGAGCAGCAGGCTCTGAAAGCAACTTCTGATAGGAGGTATCAGAAGCAGTCAGAAGTCAGGAGAAGATCTGATGGTGGTCAGAAGTCAGAAAGCTCAACCTCTGATAGACAAAAGAATGCTCAGAAGGGAAAAGAGAAGTATGACAAGAAGAAGATCCAATGTTACTGTTGTAAGAAGTTTAGTCACTTTGCTAGAAATTGTTGGTCAAACAAGGAGAGAAAATCAGAAGAAGCAAATATAGCCAGAAGTTCTGATGACGAATCTGTGCTATTGATGGCCTCTGAATCTGATAATATGGATCTGATAGACTGGTGGTATATGGACATTGGTTGTTCAAATCATCTTACTGGAAACAAGAAATGGCTGGTTGACTTTGACTCTGAAAAGAGAATAAAGATCAGATGTGTTGATGACAAATATCTTAACGCAGAAGGTATGGGAAATGTCAGAGTGATTCTGAATAATGGGAAAACAACATTGATTCAGAACGTGTGGTATGTACCTGGCATCAGAAGCAATCTGATGAGTGTGGGACAATTAATTGCGAAAGGTTTTTTAATTACCATGAAGGACAATCTTCTGAAGATGTATGACTGCAATCAGAAGTTGATTATGGAGTCAGAACAAGGAAGGAATAGAACATTCAAGGTGAATGTCAGAATTGCAGACTCAGACTGTCTTAGTGCAACAAGTGATGAGAAGGAGAGTGAACTGTGGCACAGAAGATTTGGTCATTTGAATTTCAGAAGCTTAAAACATCTGAATTCAAAGAAGTTGGTACATGGAATTCCTGCAATTAAGAAGTCTGAAAAGTCATGTAAAGTTTGCATGGAAGGAAAACAACCACGATTGCCATTTGCGTCAGAAGCTGCCCCAAGAGCAAAACATGCCTTGGAAGTTGTACATTCTGATGTGTGTGGTCCATTTCCAGTAGCATCAATTGGAGGGAATAAATACTTTGTGTTGTTTGTTGATGAATTCACAAGAATGACATGGGTATCCCTTATTAAGTTTAAACATGAGGTGTTTGATGAATTCAAGAAGTTCAGAATGAAGGCTGAGAATCAGAGTGGTCAGAAGTTGAAGATTCTTAGAACTGATGGTGGAGGTGAGTATAACTCCAAAGAGTTCCAGAAGTTCTGTGAGGAGAATGGAATTGAGCATGAGGTTACTGCTCCTTATACCCCTCAACACAATGGTCTTGCTGAAAGAAGAAACCGCACTTTGCTTGATATGGTGAGAAGCATGCTAAAGGAGAAGAAGCTTCCTCAGAAGCTCTGGGGAGAAGCTGTTGCCACTGCAACGTATGTACTCAACAGATGTCCTACGAAGAAGTTGAAGGAAATAATTCCAATACAGAAGTGGACTGGAGATAAGCAAAGTGTTGAAGGAAATAAGTTGTTATCTGCGGCTACATTATTATGCCGGACTTGTTGTACGACATTATCTGCATTTTGGTTTCTATTAACCATCACTACCCTTGGGGGTTCCTCTCTGGGAACTTGGAACTGGTTTCTAGGAGGTTCGACTATCCCATGATTAACATTATTTTCATGAGGTGCGTTCCCTGGGTGTTGATGGGCTTGGTTAATACTGAGGTCCTCTTCGAAGGCTAAACCCTGGTTTTCCCTCACATGTTCCCTTTGTGGGCGTCGAGGAGGATTTGGTACCCCAAAGAAATCAACCAAACGCATCATTTGTGCTACCCGTTGTTGGTTAGTTTGGGTAGTGTTTTGGATGAGGGGCTGAAATATTTCTCCCATAGTTTGGGATATCATTTGTGCCATTTGGTGGTTACTTTCATCCATTTGTTACCTCAAATAAGAGGCAGAACCAATTGTTAGGTTCTGTGTTGGGACAAAGTATCCTACGTTTTGGTTGTTTTGACCCACGTTCATTCCAGATGCTAACCCCTGTAATGGTGAGGTTATCACCTGTTCTGCGTGTGTAGGAGGGGAGTTGTGGAGGCTTGCCATTACTGATGTTGGCATACCATATGGTGGGTCTCGTGGCAAAGGCATCGAAAACCCTGGTGAGGGAGTGTTCCTATACGTGGAATTTCCCACTAGAGGTGGGGCATATGGAGGGCCTCTTGGCCCAATGTAAGTTAAAATTGGTTGCATATGAGTAATCGAATGTGTAGGCTTCGAAGTCCACATAGTCGGAACCGCTTCAGAAATAAGAAAAGAACCCGCTTGCCCTTCTTTCGAAGGTGGTACGGGAGGCTCCGTGTTATTGTTACCATTATATGGATCCTGAGGAGTATTTAGTTGATTTATATTCGAAGCCATTCTCCTGGTATATCCTTTCTTAGTTCGAGTTTCATTATTAGTGGTTATCTTACCATTTCTTAATTGCATACAATGAAAACTTTACGCAGAGGTCTCCAAAAAGTACTTCTTTTTTCCACTTTCTAACAAGAAACTCTGATTAGCATAGGTTCCACTGGGCGTGCCAATTTGTTCGCTTTGAAATTTGGAGAACAATCATTGGTCTAACAAATCTTAAAGACTCGTTTTTACTAGCAGGATCGACCATACTAAATCCTAGGACATAGCTAATCTGAGTTTGAAATCCAATGAAATTTAAAAGAGAAGGATAAATACTTCGACAGTATTAGAAATAAAAAAAGGTTTTAGCAGCAAAACAAGTAGAAAAGGAAAATAATTTGGGGCGAAGAGGACAACAATTCTAAGTAAAAGATAAAGACCAGGAAATATAACTTGCATAAAAGCAGTAAAATAAGGGAAGATTCTTATGAAAGAAAAGAAGAACTTTTAATGCACTAAAATAAAAGATGGTGTTTCGACACGTACATTCTCAGTTATGACTCTTTTCTCACTTTGACTTGGATACTTTGAGTAATTTTCTGAGTAACTTGTACAAAATGAACATACCAAAATCCTAAATTGAGCCACTATTTATAGTCAGTCGACATAACCGCTTCTAATGACTCAATGGACTAGATTAAACCAAATGTCACTCTGCATGCTTTGATTACTTGAAATAGTGCCACATGCCTCCTTTTATTGGCGGAAAATAATTGTATTTCCCTCCAGAATTCGAATTCAAACTTTAAAGATTCTTGTCTGTCAAATTGTCCGTCTTCTGGTCGAAATTCCCGCAGCCTCACTGTAGTCGAAAATATTGTCTTAACTTAAAAACCTGATGTTTCCACCTGGGCTTCGAAGTTCAAGGCTAACACTTCTGTATTTCGAAAATTGAAATCGGTTATGGT
Source organism: Lathyrus sativus (assembly GCA_963859935.3). Classification (NCBI taxonomy): domain Eukaryota; kingdom Viridiplantae; phylum Streptophyta; class Magnoliopsida; order Fabales; family Fabaceae; genus Lathyrus; species Lathyrus sativus. The sequence continues at coordinate 651,726,788 of OZ012741.1, read as the reverse complement.
ACATTCAAATATCTCACTATTGATATGTGCACTCATCATGTATTGTGGTGTTTGAGCCATAACAAATACGTTACTAAACTCGTGCTTGGAAGAATTGTTTGTCCATTTTTAGTGTTTGGAATAATATGTTACTAAATGATATGATAATAAAATGTATATCTCTAGTGTATTAATAGACATATTGTTTGAATATATTATTTTTTTGTCTCAATTATTATTGTACTTCTTCTTCCATGCAATTGTCTTGTCTCATTTATTTTTTGTATATCTTCTTATCACATTCCATGCAATTGTCTTGTCTCATTTATATTTTCTTATCACATTCCATGCAATTGTCTTGTCTCATTTATATCTTCTTACAAGTTATAATAGTCTTACAAACTACCATATAATCTTGCATGCCTACAAGATTCTCACATGCCTACACTAGTAGTCTTCCAAGACTACACTTCCAAGTCTACACTTCCATTGTGATAAAAAAAACAATAAATTAATGGCTTGCATGAATGAATGGAATGCCTCGCGAGATTCTTTGCATAATACAACAAAACCATTGTCTTCCAAAACACATAAAGTTTTAAAGTGATAAAAAAAACAAGACACTAAAGTCTTAAATTAATAAAAAAAACAAAACCATTGTCGTCTTGCATACCTCATGAGATTCTCTACATAACAAGACTACACATCCATGAATTAATATTTTACAATGCTTTACAAGTTACTACAAATACAAGAATGATTAAATAAAATTTTCAAATATCAAATCCTTATTGAAAAAATTAAAACTAAATTGATAAACTATTACTATTACTATTACTATTATTATTAAATAAATCAAAACTTATATTTGTCAAAGAACAATTAAATACTATATTAATGACATTTTAAAAAAATAGTTATAAATATATTTATTCGAGTGTTATTCTACGGATTAAATTAGTATTTCTCATTTATGTGTCAAATATATATATATATATATATATATATATATATATATATATATATATATATATATATATATATATATATATATATATATATATATATATATATATATATATATATATATATATATATATATATATATATATATATATATATATATATATATATATATATATATATATATATATATATATATAATGCTTTATAACTTACTATTTATGCACACTTTTCTCTTAATATTTATTCACATGTCTTATATGCTTTATACGAAATGTGTTAGAGAAAATAATGTGGTAAACACAAGAATAGTCTTGCATACCTATATAGCTCTCACATGCCTACTCTAATGTCTATTTATCACAAAAACCTTGCATGCCTACAAGAATCTCACATGGAGTACAAAAATACACTATTCTTTATCACACTTCTTACATGTCTTGCATGTCAACCTTATATCAAATGGGGTACACGAAATTTAGCTTTTTTAGCACACTATTTATTATCACATGCATGCGCACTTCTTACAATAAAGTCTTGTATGATTTGAATGCACACTTCTTATCACACTATTCGTTATAAGAGAGTCCTTACATGCACACTTCTTACAAAAAACACATGCATGCACACTTCTTATCACATTATTTGTTATCACGTGCAATTGTAAGAGAATCCTTACATCGTGTAAGAGATTCCTTACACATATATTCTTCATTATTTTTGCACTCATGCGCCATATGGGATGGCGTGTGATAGGAATGGATCGGATCCCACAAATAATGATGGGAATGTGTTAGTTAATAGAGATATTATTGGACCTAAACAATGGAGGGGATATGTGAGAAAGAATAGGAAACTCCACAAATAAATAGAAGTTAGTTTAGGTATTATTCTCCATATAAATAGGAGTTAGTTTAGGGATTATTCTCCATATAAATAGGAGTGTATGGGGCAGTAGTTAGGTATTGATTAATTTTCTGTTTTTGATATTAGGGTTTGGGCAGTGAGAGAATTGTTTCTCTGACTGAGGAGCAGTAGCTCTGGAATTTATTTTACTTTCACATTCATTAATAAAATACTTTTCTTTATCATATTATATCATACCTCTGTTTTATCAATTGGTCCGACCTACCATTTTTCATGCTCAAAGCTCCTAAGATGGCTGACCGTGTTTCTGCAGTGGAAGAAAGGTTGGAAGGTGTTGAGGCTAGCATTGCTGCGTTACGAGAGTTCATTGGTGCTGAGATTCAACATGCAATGGCTCATCGTGAAGTGTCGCAGCCAAGCAGTGCGACAGTTTCCTCACCGCAGGATGAGTTTCGTTTATCTGCGAAGAAGGTGGAGTTGCCGGCATTTACCGGTGACGATCCGTTTGCATGGATCACTCGGGCAGAGACATACTTTGAGGTACAACAAATTTCGCAGGATGTTCATATTCAGTTGACTAAATTGAGTATGGAAGGCCCTACTATCCATTGGTTTAACCTATGGCATGATTCAACATAGGAAGTGTCATGGGAGAACCTCCGTGAGGCGATGATGGTTCAATTTGGAGGTGGGCGTTTGGAGAATTCGTTTGAGGAATTAAAGGAACTAAAATAATCGGGATCAGTAGAGGAATATATTGCTGAATTCGAACTGTATTCTTCACAGTATGGTCGTTTGCCAGAACAACAGTATCTAGGTTATTTCATTGGTGGTTTACGTCATGATATTCATTCTCGTGTGCGTACCTTCAAGCCTCGCAACCGTTACCTAGAAATGCAATTGGCTCGTGATGTTGAAAGTGAATTTGCAGTGGCTTCTGGACAAGGTTCTGGAGCACGTTACAAACTGGGTCATGGTTCTTGGACAAAACCTCAAAAGCCTAATTGGGCTTTTTGCGAAGGGGAAGGGAACAAATCTGCAACTCAGACCCAGCCTAATAATTCTTTGGGCCAAACGCAGACTGGTTCGGATTCTGGATCTCAAACCGTCTCAACACGTCCTACCAATTCTACAGCATCTTCTTACCCAAATTTAGGTGACAATTCACGCCGTCAATCTCGTGGTGTTCGCCATCTACCAAGTGCAGAGGTTAATGAGCGTCATGCGAAAGGACTCTGTTTTCGTTGCAACGAACGATGGGATCCTCTCCACTAATGTGCAACAAGACAGTTACGATTGATTATCTTGGGGGATGACGAAATTATTAACGATGCAAGAGAGATTGTGGTGTTAGAGGCTGCGACGGAAGAAGAGCTCACACAAGAGGAATTAGAATGTAAAACCATGAGGCTGTTTGATGTATCCACTAATCCAAATCAGGTCCGGAGGATGAAATTGGAGGGATGGTTATAAGGTGCCTTAATTCTGGTACTTATTGACAGTGGAGCCACACATAATTTCATATCACCTAAGGTGGTTGAAGCCCTGGGATTGTCGATGGTGCCTTCTAATCCTTTGGGTGTTAAGTTAGAAGATGGTCGTCGTGTCCTAACTAGGGGTAGATGCAATGGAATTCAGATGAAAGTGGGATCAGTGCAGATTTGCTTTGATGCTTATGTATTGGAGTTAGGAGGTGTGGATTTGATTTTAGGTGTTGTGTGGCTAGAAACGTTGGGGAAGGTGACCATGGATTGGAAAGAAATGTCTATGGAGTTCAACCATAAAGGCAGTATGGTGAAACTACTTGGTCAGGCTGTAGATGATAAGATGGCTACTTTCCAAAGCATTATCACTCCTTCTCGAATGATAGCAGGATGTGAATGGCCTACCTTGATGGAGGTGTTAGGGTCCCCGGTGTCGTGTGTCTCTGATCAACGGACTAAGGAGTTGGAAGGATTGCTGAAGCATTTTGTTATTGTGTTTAAAGAAATCCAAGGTCTTCCTCCGCCAAGAAACACTAGTCATTCAATTGAACTTTTACATGGTGCGGGTCCGGTAAGTGTGCGACCTTACAGATATCCTCATTTACACAAGGATGAAATTGAAAAATAGATTCAGAGCCTATTGCAACAAGGGGTGGTTAAAAACAGCACCAGCGCTTTCTCTAGTCCCGTCATTGTGGTCAAGAAGAAGGATCAATCTTGGCGTATGTGTGTAGATTACCGTGCACTCAACAAGGTAACAATTCAGGACAAGTATCCTATTTCGGTTGTAGATGAATTGTTAGATGAGTTACATGGCTGTAGTTATTTCTCTAAGCTTGATCTTAAATCCAGTTATCATCAAATTCGTATGAAGGAAGAGGATATTCATAAAACTGCTTTTCGGACTCATGAGGGTCACTATGAGTTTTTGGTAATGCCGTTTGGCCTCACCAATGCTCCTGAAACTTTTCAATCGGTGATGAGTGCAATTTTCAAGCCCTTTCTAATGAAGTTTGTCCTGGTTTTTTTTAATGATATCCTAGTATACAATAGTAGTTGGGCTGAACATTTACAGCACTTGGAGGTGGTTCTTAATATTCTGCAGCAGCATCAGTTTGTGGCAAATCGGAAGAAATGCACTTTCGGTCAGCACCAAGTGGAATATTTGGGCCATGTCATTTCCAAAGCAGGGGTTGTTGTTGATCCTGCCAAGGTCAGCAGTGTATTACAATGGGAAGGGATGGAGGTTGGAGATGCTACCTGGGAAGAGGAATTGTTGCTGAAGAGTCAATTCCCTGATCTGCGCCTTGAGGACAAGGCTAATGTTGTAGGTGGGGGTGATGATAGAAATGGATCGGATCCCACAAATGATTATGGGAATGTGTTAGTTAATAGAGATATTATTGGACCTAAACAATGGAGGGGATATGTGAGAAAGAATAGGAAACTCCACAATTAAATAGGAGTTAGTTTAGGTATTATTCTCCATATAAATAGGAGTTAGTTTAGGGATTATTCTCCATATAAAGTGGAGTGTATGGGGCAGTAGTTAGGCATTGATTGATTTTCTGTTTTTGATATTAGGGTTTGGGTAGTGAGAGAATTGTTTCTCTGGCTGAGGAGCAGTAGCTCTGGAATTTATTTTACTTTCACATTCATTAATAAAATACTTTTCTTTATCATATTATATCATACCTCTGTTCTATCAGCGTGTATGTACAAACATCATTCCCATGCGCCATATGGGATGGCTACATGGTTGAAATGCCATGCAAAATTCACGTGCCAAGAATCATTCACTATATATAGGGTCTTAAAGAAAATTCTTCCCATCAAAATATTTCATTTCTAGCAAGCCAAGTTTTTCAGCAAGCAAGAACCTATTCCCAAAACAACCTAATTCATTCCAATCCACAAAGATGTCTCTACTCACGATGGGCAACGATCATAGAGGAACAATTGAGAACATTACAGAGTTTTTAAGTGTTTTGCTTTATTTGTTTTGTCTTTTCTTACTTAGTTGTATTTTTCTTTATAACTAAGATTATTTATATTCTTTGTCAGGAAGTAACAAGGTTTCATTTTCGTGGACATGACTACATACCACACGACCCATTCATAGAAGGATACCTAGAATCATGTGTCTTTGGTGATTTGATAAAAAATAAATTGTACTCACTTGACCCCAAATTTATTCTAGCTTTGCTAGAACGTTGGAGACTAGAGACCCACATATTTCACCTTCCTTTCGGTGAATGCACTATCACACTACAAGATGTCTATATGTTACTTGGCATACACATTGATGGTAAGGCCGTTAACGACAAAGTTGGTGTTAATAACCAAATTTGCGAAGATTTGTTGGGTGCCCCTCTTTGTGTCGAAACACCTCAGCCACAACGTGAAGGTCGACTAAGGGGCCAAGGTATTAATTTAAAATACCTAAGAGACCATTATAAAACTATTATATTAAATGAGGAATCCATGGATTATGAAAAGATAATTAAAACTCGGTGCTATATTATGATCTTATTTGGATTTTTTTTTTATTTCCAAAAAGTACTAGAAATAATGTAAATATTATGTATTTACCATTGTTGCACAACATTAATAAATTGTACACTTATAGTTGGGGTTCGGCTCTCCTGGCCTATGTATATAGTTCATTGTGTACAAATTAAAAAAAAAACTTGTATTTTTTATGGCAGCGCCTATCTACTTCAAGCGTGGGGCTGGTCTAGAATGCCAACACTAGCTCCTATCAACTGGAATTCATTCACATTCACCTACGCAAACAAGTAAGTTTATTTATAAATATCAAACATGTATACTTTGATAAAATGTTTCTTTGTAAATAATTTATTTGTGTCACTTTTTTTAGGTGGTCAGTTCCAGGAATGGATTATCAATGATGTCCCAAAAACTCAATAATCGTCTACCGCAACCTTTTAGAACACATTGGGCCAGACAATGTAATTTATTCTTACACTACCATAAATTTGTCTATTAAATTACCACATTGTAATATTTCTCATTAAATCTTTTGTTCATGTTTTTTGTCTGGAGGCTGTATGAGGATCTCGACCATCAGCCTAACACTGATGATGCTGCAGTGTGGACAGCTAAAACATCGATCTTTCGGTTCACTACAGTGGAAATGCACCAAAGTGATCGGGTGAATTTGTAGTTCGACATGCATCAAAATATTCCAGTCGCTCCGACGTCTTTGGGAGACTAACATCAACTAAGGGTGGATGCACAATGAGGTGTAGATGATTGGAAATACTTTGCAAAAGAGATGTCTCTACATTGGAAGAATCGAAATTGACACATCTTAGCCGACCCTGTTGTGGAAGGGGCTAGACCAAGTCATAAATATATGATTTGGTTTAGGTCGGATACAATAACACAACAATTTGTGTCTGAGCCGACAAATTTGATTGATCTGCGCCAACATGCTTCTTCCTCACACACACAATAACAAACACATGCCCAACATCAAACACCGTGTTATACCCAACAACCAAGACTACCCACCCAATCAATCTTCCAGAATCGCAACCCATTCATGCCACCCACCAAATCACAACAACAAGAGTCTTACCCTTACCGTCAACCTCCCGATACCGACACCACATCTGCCTATAGCCCTGATAACTCTTTCGACCTCACCCCAACCCACCATAGTCCTCCATAAATGAACACACAATCATCCTACCACCAAAATATCCAACCACTATTTGACTACCAAACCCCACAACAACTATTGCATCGTTTCCAAAACGATTCAATGTACCAATTCGGCCAACCATACGGTCCACGCCCAACCCAACTACAAAAACATGAGCATGAAACTGAATTACGGAAGCGCCGTTGGCAGTAACCCCCTGACTATTGGGGACAAATGATTCAAAATTTGTCAGATACGCCGGGACCATCTCAACAAATACCTTTTCCATAGGTCAACACGCAAAGACCACAAACACCTCAACAAAATCGTGGTAGGCCTCGACGCTGCGCAAATGCACCGGGATATGGAACTGGTGGACGTTTTGATAGGGTCGCCCATTGAATTTTTTTCATCTATTGTACACTTTCTTATATTGCAAATATTGTTATTTAATTTTTCTTTGGATTATTTTAATTTTTTTCATTTAATTTTCTAATTAAAATAAAAATTTTAAAAAAATTAATAAGGATAATGCGCCATATGGGATGGCGCATGCACTCCATTTAGGAAACAAATAAATCTTGTCGCCATATGGTATGATGCATGCTTTCATTCTGTACACAACTTAAATGTTGTCGTCATATCTCTCATTTATGGGAGAAATTAAATGTTGCCGCCATATGAAATAGGTATGATCGATGAAAGTACGTTATTTTGGTAATTATTTTAAAAAATATTCATTTTGATATTTAAATTGAATTAATAGTTTTTTTTTAAATCAAATTTAATAGTATTAAAAAAAATATAGATGAAATAGATATATTATCCATTTGTTGTATTTTATGCATAAAACATGATAAAGACTATAACGTAAATGTCATAGGTATTGACTTGTCAATTAATTAAATGTGTTATATTTCAACGATCAATTATTGAGATATTTTGTTTTTATGTTAGAAATTCAAAATTGAAGAAAATGGGATGATAAACTTTATAACTAAATTGACATAAACTAAATTATGAAATGTCTTCATTAATCATTAAAATGTCGACGCATCAACTTCCAATAAATTAGTACTCTTTTTTGGTAGAAATTCGAATAAATTTCTAGGAGTTATTAGATCTAGTATAATACTCAATTGATATCATGTAACTATTGGGAAAACACTATGAAGCAAAAATGTGAAACCCTACGAAACTTTGGATGGGAAGCAGATTCTCTGCACACTTAATTATTCCACACATTCATGCATTCAATTTATTTTTTATTGTTCAATTAAGATCAAACTATCTATATTTTAATATAATATTGTTAGCTTTTTTTTAAATAAAAATTTTAAACTTAATTTTTAACCGTTTGATCTCTATCTAATAGACTAGACCATGCCGTGTGTGTGAATCAGTGTCCGTTGTTTCACGATTTTAAAAATTAGTCACTGAAGAAATTGTTGGATCGAGTCGCGAACTAGATAGTTCTCTTTAAAACGTTTCACAACATTGTTTAAAGTTATGCAAAGCAGTCGAACTACCGCGTCGCCTCCAGGATAAAACAACTCAACTCTATACTATACGATTACAACTTGCATGGTAGATAATCAGTCTAGAAATAGACCCTTTGATGATACAAAGACCATTAAAATATGGTATAAATACCACTCGTAGTATCTAGTATAACAACTCGTCGTAATAATCTTTTAAACAAAGAGAAATTTCAATAATTTTTCAAAGAGAGTTCAATAATGGTCATTTGACCACTCAAAATGATTTCTCAAACAAAGAGAAGTTCAAATAATTCTCCAAAGAGAATCCACAAAATTAATACTTGTAATTTCTCAACTCAAACGAGAAGAAATTAACATAATTCTCTGAAGAGAATTCAAGAAAATATTCGAAAAATTCAATGAGTAGAAAGAAATGGGGAGAAGTTGAAGCTTCGACAATTCGAACGACGCAGCGTTATGAGAGTGAGGAAGGAAAAACTCAAAATAATTTTTTGGTGTGTTTTAGAATAAAATAGAGAATTTCCTTATATAATGAAGTAAGGAAGGAAATATATCTCACCTAAATAATGTGAGACTAATGAGTTTTTTCAAGTAATACATAATGTGAGACTTGATTTAAAGAACTTTTTCAAATTTGTCTCCCTATATTAGAATATTGACATAATGTTCCAACAATCCCTCACTTGAATTTAAAAAAGTGTTTTAGAAGTAACGTTAAACGTTTCTAAGATTGTGCATAAACAAAGGTGTCTACGACTTGAACCTTTGCAGAGCAAGTAGGATTCCGATTCAATAAGAGTGACAATTGTCTCGAAATCTATCTGAAACATCAAATCCAAACACAACCTTTTCTTAAGGTTTATTCTAATAGCTCGAGCTTTAATGGCCTTGCACGTGTATCCCGGTTTAGTGAAGGCTCTAGGAATTCTGCATCAAATTTTCATAGGAATCGGCCTAAGTTTCACAATCACATAGGTGAGTCTATCAAGAGTACTCCTGTAGCCTAGGTACTCCCTCATACAAAGAATATATCTCATTAAGAGTTTCTATTATCTCATCCTCTTATTACTTCAGGATTCATGATTCACTTGCATGATCATCTCATATTGCTCACAACTTTTTATTACCCATTGAACTTATTTCTTGAGATCTCCAGTCATCTAGGTCGGGTTACCATCATGAGCAACTCATTTCTTTATAGACATTAGTCTCATCTTATTAGATGTATTATAGACTTCCTTTCTAGCTAATCCTTCCTTCAAATGATTGCTAAATTTTTCATCAGTGTGTACATGATCCACTCTTACAACTTCTTTAGAGATACAACCTCTAACAGTATGGTACTTCCTCCTTATTTTACGTCACTTACTATTATACTAGCGGTTCTTAATTTTTGTAATAGTCGTGGTACTATCGCAATGGATCAACACAGCTGCCATAGGTTTTTCCCACAAAGGGATCTCAACTAGCAAACATCTTAACCAACTTGCTTCTTCACTTGTAGTTGCTAATGCTATCATATCAGACTCCATCATAGACTGATTTAGGATAGTCTGTTTCTTTGATTTCCAAGATACAATTCCTCTAGCTATATTGAATATATAGCTACTAGTTGCTTTGGAATAATCTGATAAGGTATTCTAATCTGCATCATTGTATCCTTTAAATAGAACAGGAAATATCTGATAATGCAAACTGAGATTCATAGTCTTTTTAAGATACTGTATGACTCGCTCAATAGCTTGTCAATGTTCATTACTCAATCTATTACTCAAAACCTGCACACCAATCATATGACATGTGCAATGTCGGATATAGTACAATCAGTGGCATACCTAAGACTGCCAACGATGCTCGCATATTATGTTTGTCTAACACTTTCACCAGTTTTCTTAAAAACGTTCACGCTTGGATCGTATGATGTGCTTGCAAGTTTACAGTCAAAGTAATTATATTTCTTTGAGATCTTTTCCACATAGTGTGATTGATCCAAAGAAATTTATGGCTCGGATATTATGATCTTGATACAAAGAATCGCACATGTTTCTCCTAGGTCTTTTATATCAAAGTTGTTGCATAACAATGATTTCACATCATTTACGGTATGAATGTTTGATCCAAATATGAGTAGATCTTCTACATAAAGATATATGATAGTGCATGTGCGAGTCTCAGATTTGTAATAAACGCATTTGTCCCTTTCATTCACTTTGTACCAATTCGATATCATTAAGTTATTAAACTTTTCATGTCATTGCTTAGGAGCTTGTTTTAGTCCATACAAATACTTGTCTAACTTATAGACCATGTTTTCTTGTCCATGGATCACAAACCCTTCCGATTGTTCCATATAGATTTCTTCTTCTAAGTCACCATTTAAAAAAAGTTGTTTTAACATCCATTTGGTGTAATATTAAGTTATAAATAGAAGCTATTGAAATAAGTACCCTAATGGATGTAATTCTAGTGACTAGAGAAAAGGTGTCGAAGAAATCTATATTTTCTCTTTGTCTAAAAGCCTTGGCTATAAGGCGAGCCTTGTATTTATCAAAAGTTTTGTCAGGTTTTAGTTTCTTTTCAAAACTCATTTACAACCGATTGGTTTGCAACCAGGAGGCAAGTCTACTAAGTGTCAGGTCTTGTTAGATTCTAGCGATTCTATCTCATCATTTATAACTTCTTGCCATAAATATGCATCCAGGAATGACAAGGCTTCTTGAAGATTTATTAGATCTTCTTCTACATTATAAGTCGCATAATCTGGGCCAAAATCTTTAACAACTCTTCCTCTTTTACTTTTGTTGAAGTTCTATTTCTACATTGTCGTCACTTTTTGTTATTTTTATTACAGGGATGTGACTCAATTGAGTTCCCCCACTATTTCTCGATTTGAAAGGAAATTTATCTTCATAGAATTTAATATCATTTGATTATATGATCACTTTTGCATTTAAGTCATAAAACCTATATGCCTCACTGTTTGTTGCATACCCAATGAATACACATTCATAGGCTCTATTAGTGAGTTTAACTCGTTTCAGATCCAAAATTCTGACATAATCTAGACAACCCCAAGTTCTCAAATAAGACAAGTTTGATCGTCTTTTCTTTAATATCTCATAAGGAGCGATCTTACTTTTTGACTTGGGAACTCTATTCAGGACATAGCAAACAGTCAATAAAATTTCCCCCCCACCAGTGAGGTGCAACACTAAAATTCATCATAATTCCAACAACAAGTTCAGTAAGAGCTCTATTCTTTCTTTCTACTTTACCAATCATTTTGTAGAGTATGGTGCAGTCGTTTCATGTACAATTTCATGTTGTTTATAAAATTCATCAAATAAACTAAAATAATATCCAGTTCCCTTATCACTGCGAAGTATCTTAATCTTGTTACTAAATTGAATTTCAACTTCATTAACAAAAGTCTTAAACATAGTAATTTCACAAAAATATCATTTTTAGTGATTGTGTACAAATCTACCCTAATAGACTGGCCAAACCCTGCCTAATTTAAAAGAAAACCATAAACAAGATTCTTTATAATCTCTGAAGTATACATGATATCCTTCAAGATTAAAGTCTTTTACAGAGGTGGACACTATTCCACTTCTCCAATACCGACAACATTAGTGGTGTGGACAACTCTCAACAACATTTTCTTATTCGTGTATGTTTTAAATATTGCACGATCATAACATACATGACGAGAAGAGCCAATGTCCATACACCAACCATAATATTCACCAATCATCTTGCTTTAGTGATCAAAGCAATAAATTGCTCACCAATCAAGTTAACCTATGCATTAAGGGAAACACAAGGTTTAAACTTGATTTTTCATTTCTTATTCATATGACCTGGTTTTCCACAATTGAAGCGAGAGAAAACAACAATGTCAATTCTTTATGGTGGTGATTGTTGACCATCAATTGGAGTAATTGGGACCCTTAAATGGTTCCCATTCTTAACTCGATTCACAACAATGTGGTTTTGATTCTTTAATCATTTGCAAAATGGCTTCAGAACTACACCGAATTTCTTTTTGTTGTTTGAAACAACCAAGACTTTTCTTTTTGATCTTGTCTATGAGATTCTTCTTCAACTCAAAGGCGAATAATCAAACTCTCAATTAAAACTTCTTTTGTTTTGTGGTTAAGAAGAATTTTTAAAAACTTTCAAACTAGGGACAATTTGTCAATAATAAAAGCAATTTGAATTTGCCATCTAAACACATACCTTTTGTGATAATCTTATAAGCAATCTTTTGAAGTTCATAACATTGAGCCTCCACGCACCTTTCATACCATTTGATAATTTAGGTAGTGGCTAACGTCATACTTTTTTATTCCAGCTTCCTCAGTGTCATACTCCTTTTGCAGAGCCTCCCGAACCTGTTTTGCAGTATTGCAGATCATATGCGAGTCCATTAAAAATATAATTCTATAGAAATAATCATTCTCTTTCCATAAGGCAATTTCTTTTTTGAGTTAGAAATAGTTCGCTTTAATCTGTGCAACAAATTCAACTTTAACATTATTAAGTGTTCCATCTGAATTCACAGATTTCTTACCGTTAATTTGCTTGGTAGATCTATGAGCAACAGGAATATCATCAGTCAAAACGTTGACAACTCTTTTTCAGAAAAATTGCAAACTTTATTGCCAACATTTGAAGTGACTTCCCTCAAACTTGAATGGTTTTTATGAGACAACAGCCGCAGAAGTACCAATAATTTCTTCGGTAGCCATGACAGTTCAAAATGTCTTAAAATTGTTATTTCACGATTTTGAAAATTAGGCACAGAAGAAATTACCAGGTTGAGTTGCGGACTAGGTCACTCTCTTTAAGATGTTTCACGACAATGTCCAAAGTTATGTAGAGTAGTCGAACTACTGCGTCACCTCCAGGATAAAACAGTCTAGCTCTATACTACACCATTACTACTTGCATGATAGATAATCAATATAGAAATACACCATCTGATGGTACAAAGACCATTTGAATATGGTATAAATATCACTTATAGTATCCAGTATAACAAGTAGTCGTAATAATCTCTTAAACGAAGAGAAATCTCAATAATTCTCCAAAGAAAATTCAATAATGGTCATTTGACCACTCAAAATGATTTCTCAAACAAAGAGAAGTTCAAAGAATTCTCCAAAAAGAATCCAAATAATTAATACTTGTAATTTCTCAACTCAAACGAAGAGAAATTAACATAATTCTCTTAAGAGAATTCAAGAAAATATTCAGAAAATTCAACAAGTAGAAAGAAATGGGGGAAATTGACGCTTTAATAATTTGAAAGACGCATGAGTATGAGAGTGAAGAAAGAAAAATTCAAAATAAGATTTTGATGTGCTTTAAAATAAAATAGAGAATTTTTTTATATAATAAAGTGAGGATGTAAATATTCCACTTAAGTAACGTAGAATTAATAAAAAATTTCAACTAACAGATAATATGAGACTTGATTTTAAATTTTTTTTAAAATTTATCTCTATATTAAAATATTGACATAATTTTCCACAAATAACAATAGAAAAACATTATCCAAAACTTTGATTTAGCTAAAATTGCCTATGCGGAGGGAATTACGCATGAGTTGCTTAGAAGTTAGTCCATTATACTATATCTGACTAAATAAAAGCGTAGATAGAAAAACTCCTTTGAAAATTAAGGACTAGTTCAAATTAGATATAAGCCTCTTTCATTAATTAAATTGCATTCTTTATTAAAAATAAATACATCAACCTCAACAAAAATGGATGATAAAGTCATGAATAACGTCTGAGTGAATTTTAAACATTCAATCTCATGTCATATAATTTTGTGAAATGAAAATAAAAACTCAAATCATATATTTATTTTGCATGAAAAGTTAGGCGAGAGAAGCATTAAGTTGCTGCTGAAAAGAGTCATATGATTTCATGATAAAACGGGCCTGACATGATATTTTAACTTGAAATTTTTATCATTATTAGAATATTATTAAATAAAATCTCTAATTATTTTATCATCCTAAATAATTTACAGGACTCGCCCTCACAGTATGATATCTCATCATATCATATAGGTATAATTTGAATAAGTTGATAGATAGCATTTAATACTTTACTTTTGTAGAGTATAGTTGACACATTTGATTATTATATTATTGACTTAGTATATTCCGCGTCACTTGGTGGTAGTAGTAAGAGAGAATCGGAGCCGTTTGAGAGACGTCAGTTAAGTAACTTGGTTGGCAGTTCGACTCATTCAGGCCCACATCCAAACCAAATGAGTCGACTACCTCGTGGTGGGGCCCATTACACCGCCAGCTTTCTTATAGCCCCACACACAACGTGTTCCTCTTCCTTCTCAACCCTATTTATTCTTGTTATCATAAAAACATTAACTTAATTTAACTAAAATTTTACGAATATTCTTATCAGGATGTTGTAATATCCGATTTAAATTTAAAAAGAAAATAGTGAAATTATTATTATTTTTTTGAAACCGTCATGCCAATATTGATTTGTGTTGGACTCTTCCACTGAATGTAGATAAGAGACGACTTGACTTTGCAATGTTCTTGATGAAACGACGACGTCACCTACGTTTTAAGGTACCTTATCTTAATACACCTACCTTTCTTCTCTGGATTGGACCCATTCATTCATCATAAATAAAAATTCGCCTAAAAGCATCTTTAGTGGGAGTAAACTAAATGGGTAAACTAAGATACTTTTGTGGACCCAAAGTGATTTGTAGGATTTAAAAAATTTATAGTTGATTTGAGTAGTTTTTACTTTAATGGTGGTTGTCTATAAGAAAGCAAAACTTGACCCCACATTTTATATTTTTTATTCAAGTTACCATTAACTTAATTATTTTAATTAAAATACATATAATTTTTTAAATAAAATTTACCTTAAAAACTTAAAAATAATATTAAATATATTTTATTATAAAATTAAAAATGATACAAAATTCACAACAATAATACATAAAAAAAAATTACATTTTCATAGGAATATAATTATAATAAGGATTTGATTGGTTGGGATCAATTTAATAAATAAATAAGATTGGAAATTGAAAGGAAAAAATTTAAAAGTAAAACTGTGTGTAAAAAAAATTAAAATTTCTATAGAATTAATAAAAGGTAAAAAATGATAATATGACCGTTACTATTTTCAAATAGCATACCCTTACTTTAATGTTGTTGGAATATTTGGAATATTTTATTAATATTAAATAATATTATAATAGGTTTCACATAGTTAACGTTAACTATATAGATGATGGGAACTAAATTTTAGTTCACTTGGATGTCATGTCAGCTCTCCTGTAATGCAAATTTCTTATTACTAACGTAAGCTATAAAGAATTTTGGTTTAACAACCCTGCGTTAAAGTTGCTCTAAATGATAAACAATAAAGTGAATATATTTTAAGCATATATAACGGGTATAAATGTGCTGTCTGCCACGTGTATGACCCTTGGAAAAATTCCTAAAATAGTTAACAGAATAAATACCACTATGACGACAATAGTATATAAGAGTAACGCGTGTAAATTAAAATTGAATGAGAAACGAAAAAGTAATAACATGTTGAATTAAGAACAATTATGGGATTTGATAAGGTTGCTTTCGCGCCTTTCAGTATTTCTCTTAAATAAATTTTGACATAAAATACGCCTTAATAAAAAAGGAAATGAAGTTTAAATCATATAAATGGTCTTAAATTCTATGCAAACCGGTGAAAGAAAAGTTGTTACAACGGACTACCCAATTATAAAATGGATTGGTTAGAACCGAGTTAAAAAATTGGAGATTTTAACTTGTCATTCCTAGTTTTATCTGACACAACATATTTTCAAATTATCAAAACTACCTAAACTAAAAATTGAATGAAATTTTTATTTTAAATATTTAAAATTTCAAAATTTTCGACATGTTTCAATAAATTTTAAAATTTTAAAATTTGTCCGTTGATACTGAAAATTTCAACTTAAATGAAATTTTTGGTGGTGTTATTTATTTGAAATTTTATACGCTATTGATTTTGCCGACAATTTTAGATGGTTGTGATTGCACGGATAATTTGGTGTAGTCCAGAGTAAATGCAAAATTGTATAAATAGGGGTCATCTATTGTTTGATAAAAACATCTAAAAAATGCATCTCTTTAATTTTTGATTGAGGCATAAGTGTATTTCAACGGAGTCTCACCTCCCATAAAGTTTCGGCTTCCGGATGACACCACATCTCTCGTCGGCCTGACGTCCAAGTTGAATAAATTGTTGCCTGATACCGAAAACAGAAAGGTGAGAAAGATCGAGTTTCATGAAGATTGGATTGATACTGACAGGAGGGTGAAATACAACCTTATTAAGTTAAAGACCGATGAAGATGTGAAGGATACATGGAGATCATTTCGCCGTATGAAAACAAAGAGGTTGATCAGGTTAGATGCTAAGTTTTTAAGGTCTGTTGACGACATAATTAAGATGATGAAACGTCCAAAATTATCTGGTAGTGTCTAGATTTTCTAATTTTTATTATCGTTTTTTTAAGTAATGATTAAGTTTTGTAATACATTGTCAAATCTTAGTTAACGTTAATGTTGCATTAGTTAGAGTTCAAAAAATATTATCTAATAAAAGTTTTGATGAAGATGTCTGAGTAATATACAAAGTGTTGATGTTGCATCAGAAGGCCTAGCATCAGTTGTAGGTGAGATGATACGAGAGTGTGATACAGTGAGATACCACTATAAATAACCATCGTCACACTGCGATGGGTGTTAAACCGTAAATGCTCGATCTCTAATGGAACGACCATAACTGTTGAAGTAACTCTAAAACCACCAATCAATGCCCGTAAATAGTATATCTAGAATTGGTTGTGGGATATTATGAACATAACCATATTGTTGCAGACACCTCTCAGGCAAGTGTCTAGCAACCATGGTCTCCCATCGGATATAACCTGAATATAATGAAGACTCTTCGAACTCATTATGGACTCTATGACCGGTGTATGGTGTCATATGACATCATATATAGTCGGCACATCGAGAATCATCATGTACTCAGCAACACCGTCGGGATGTGACTGCCTGCCCTTCCATCTCCTCGCCCGTGGGGACCCCACTGGGGAATGTTGCACCCTTCTGTCACAGATGGTGGGGAAATGCTTGTATATCCAACATTGATATCAAAACACAGACACAACTAATAATAAATAATCAATGTTATTCGTAAAAATTAAATAAGAAATTATCAACAAATAATAATTTCAAGTATACCTGTAATAGACTCAAATAACCAGCAAGTTGTTTGATCTCAAATATTGTCGTCACTTCAAGTGTTGTATTTAGAATGGTCAACGCAGCACACCCCCAAGCCCAATTGGTAACCTCGAGGCTACTGAACAGACACACGTATTGGGCATCGATATAAACACACGACTTGTTTGCAAAGAGAGTACATGCTACAAGATGTCAGTCACTACAAGCTCGTCGTACATCTTCCGGAGCCAAGACATATGAAGGTGAACACCCCTGCGTTTACCGTGAAAGTTGGTAAACAATCACTGGTCTTCAAATATTGGTTAACTTATAGGAACAACCAGTGAATCTTAGGACATGTGCTGATTCTTTTTAAAATAAAGTTTGAGAAACAATGAACACTTTGACAACGCTCATGATTGAAAAATAGTTTAATTCGATAAAAGAAATATGTTGCAAGAAAGTAATCAAAAAATGTTGTAAACGCATCAAAAGAAACTTATGCAATAAAGAAGGTAAATTTTTGGACTAAGTATAAACTGAATTTGATTAAATTGTAAGAAAATGGTGTTTCATCAAACGTACGTTTCTCAATAACACTTTTCTCTACACACTGGATACTTTGAGTAATTTGAGTGACTCGTACAAACTTGATCACACACGAAATCATATCACTAAGACCTCTTATTTATATTGAATCGAAATAACTTCCACTAACGGCCTTTTTCCTACAACAAGACAAATGGCGCTCAACATGTCTTCACTTCCTTAATGTGCTCCACGTGTCTTTTCTTGGAACTAGATAAGAACAAAGTTCCCTCCTTTATTCAAATTTGAATTTTAAATCAAAGACGCCATCAATGTCCTTTTCGTCGAACTACACCTTCAAACTTAGAAAATATCTCTAATTCCAAACAATTCTTCCTTCTGGCACATGGGTCACTTCGAATAGACTCCCATAAATAAAATGTCATGTCGAAGTCTGCCATAATTTCCCAAAAATTCTATTTCCTTTATTTATTCCACTAACTTAAATCAGACGTCGAATTTACGAGCTACCAAATTGCCCCCCAAAAATGTCATTTTTGACACCATGTGAAGAAAAAGGCATTTTTTTGATAACATGATTCGACACTACAATCAATTCTACAACGTAAACTGTTCATATACCTCAGCAATATTATGACGTCAGGGTCATCATGACACTTTCTCTGAAACGTCTCCTCAATCCCATGCGAGGATCTTTTTAAAATCACCACGCTTCCTATAACCTAGGAGATATTGGGGTAGGCTGCAACTGCCACTGTCCCATCGTGAGCTTCTGAAGAGACATGCGTCCCACTCGCTTCTCAACTATAAATGTTGATTTGAGAACCGTTTCTAATTCAACCTCTATAAATAATTCAACCCTCTTTATTTTCCACTTTTTACCTTTCTGCATTTTCAAATACTATCTAACCTTTTCATCTCCTCTGCTTAAGAAATCCATTTTTTCCTCAAATCTCAAGCTTTCAACAACAATGGCATCATCAACGAAAGCTACTAAAGAATTTGCCAAGCTCATGAAAGATCCTAAGAAGATTTCAAACCTCCCTCCTTTTAACATAATCTCGGGCCTAATCATGGTGGGAAGTCAGCAATATGTTTCAGAACCACTTTCTGAAGAACAACACATGATCTACAAATCTCAGGTATTGATTCCTATTTTTGTTACTGGTAAGTCTTATGCTTTATTAGGACCTCAATATGATCCCAATGCTGACCCCATTAAACTTAAGGAATTCTTCTTTACTTACCATAAGTACAAACCCATAGCTCACGCTAAGAAACCTAGGGCTAGAAATGAAGACCCAAAACCTGATAACCAAGACAACCCTTCGACAGATGAAACCGTTGACTTAAGATACATGAACAATGGCTTTAAAGTATTTCAATCTAGTCCTTCCTTCAAAGATCCCTTCTTTCAAGTTATAATGCAAGTTAATTCAAGGCCATGTTTAGAGTTTATTCAAGTTATGACCAATTCACTTTAAAGTCAAATTTCAAAATTGATTCTAAGCATTGTTTCAAGGTTGCTAAGCTTTGTGATCAACTTAATTAGGCCATGAAAAGAGTCTTTGCTTCGTGCCATGTTAGGGGTACTCTCAAAGCCACTACCAATTAATTATCAAATCCATAATTTTCCAAGACAAGATCATGCTCAAGTCATTTTATAAGAGAAGGGAAATTAATTTTATTTTAGATACCAAGTCTTGTTACAAAATTACAAGAATTCAAGAATAGTTACAAGTAATGGTAAAAATTCCAAATGAAAGTTCAAGGTTCTTGGAGCTTAAAGTCCAAAGGGACAATTACATTAAAATACAAGACCTAAAGAATGGCTTCAAAGTTTTCTTCAACCATGCCAATTCCAAGTTTCCTTGTTGTGTTCCCAAGCCACCACGTTCATTCATCTTCATGAGAAACTACTAATATTTCCAAGTAAACCAACCATATAACCTGCCATACATCATCACTAAACATCAATTACAACATTGTCATGTCATGCTTCCATGTTTATCTTAAATCCCTCTTTGGAATACATAGGAAACAAGGTACAAAATACAAAAGGAGAAGAAGAAACGCTTCATGTGTAACACCCCCTTTCTATACCCCCAAATAATCAATTAAATCATTTAGGCACATATTAAAATATTTCCATCAGAGTATAATTAAAACATGGTATAAAAGAGACATGTCACATTATACATGAAATTAAAACATCCAATACCTGCTCAACAATTGATATGCAACAATGGGGTAACTTGCAACATAGGAACATAGTTCTTACACCCACATCTCAAAATTTAGAATAAAAGCGGAAAATCTAAACATTGAATAACTTCAAAACTTATGATCATATATATATATGTCAACCAGTTTGATTCAACCATATTCAACATGTTTTCATAAACATTCCATCATCAAGATACATATACAACGTATCACAAAAGAATTCTATACAATCCTAGCTACCTGGTGCTACATATCAGAGTCAACCGACCAAAAAGAATGAAACCACGCTTCACAAAAGACCTCCAACAATCCTACTCTACAATGCCTCATAGAGCATCATAAAACAGCAGAAGGGTGAGAAATATTATCATAATAATCAATGCATATATATATATATATATATATATATATATATATATATATATATATATATATATATATATATATATATATATATATATATATATATATATATATATATATATATATATATATATATATATATATATATATATATATATATATATATATATATATATATATATATATATATATATATATATATATATATATATATATATATATATATATATATATATATACACACACACACACACACACACAAACATAGAATACACATCTTCCACATTTCTCACCATAATTAGTCACAATTCAATCATATATACATCGCAACATATATATAATTCACCAAGCATATTCATCATGCATATATTCATCATTCATTCATATACATCACAATGTATATATTCACACTAAACACATTCATCACTTCACATAAACATTTACAATTATGTTTATTTACCAATACACAATTCATGATGATAAATGCAACTTATAAAGACCGACTCACGACTCTATGCAGATGCACATACGGTACCGACTCAATCATCTCAAGTTCACTCAGGAACTTATTGGAACCATCGCTCACACCCCACATGGGCACACGATGTTCACCCATTGCTCACACCCCACATGGGCACACAATGTTTATGGATTGCTCACACCCCACACGTGCACACAATCCGATTGCTCACACCCCACACGGGCACACAATCGTTCAGCAGATTCTACACGGAATCAATCAGCACAAGAATGTATATCATGATGCTTCACATGCAAAATGACTCCATACACTTCTTGAAATGCATACATATTCATAATGTTTTCATGCATTCTTCTCATATTATCACATACTATCATAATACATTCACAATGTCATGCCAAACGGCAACAAACTCCATCACAATCACCATGCATTTTTAATCAATTTAAACAATGCACATATATATATATGCCAAAAGGCCACATTTCACAATCGATTCCATAATCTAGGATTCACGCCATACAGCTACCCACATCATATCATATAACAGCACACAGCTATACGTTATAAATATATATATCAGAATCGTCAACATTGGATGGAAGCAACAAAATAACACAAGTTGTTGTCACGTTCGCTGGCCTACTCGCCTAGCGAGGCCCTAGCGAACATTCACTACAGGCTCACCTGGCGAACGTGCTAGCGAAGCCTGATCCTGAGCTACTGGTTGTGCTCGCTACACACTCGTTGGGGCTTCGCCTAGCAAACCCCATGCTACCTCACTCGCTACCAGCGAAGAGAGTCATTTCCATACTGTCCAAGTCTGGGACCGTTCGCTACTAGCTCGCTATAGCGAACACTCGCGACCTGCTCGCCTAGCGAAAGTGCCAGCGAACGTCTGCGATGTTCAAAACCCCAACTGTCTAAAATCATCAAACCATCACAAAATCAACCGATTCAATTCCAACAAGTTCCAGTAGTCTTAGCCTAACATTCCTCGACTAAACTACGCCATTTATTCTCAATCTTAACCGTTAAAACATCGATTTTACCGATTAAACTCATTTCTGCCCTAAAATGGAAAATGAGCAAAAACTCTCCAACAATCCAAACCAATTCAACAAACACATACATAATCATACACATTGATAGAATAATAAGATTTCGTACCCTTACACGATTAAATCGAAGCCTAGATGTTGTTTTTGATGAATCCAAGCTTTTCCTCTCTTTCTCCTCTTTTTCTTCTTCCTCTTTCTCTTCTTTCTATATCTATCTCTTTTCTCTCCTCTTTCCACTTATATTCTTTCTATTCTATTTCTCTCAAAATTACCTACCAATTCATTTTCTCACAAAATATCCAACTTAACATTAAATACTAAATGTCTAAAATACCCTTCAATCTATATTCCTCGAAAACTCTCCAAATCGGTAAAATAGCATAGTATGCAAACATAACATATTAACACATAAATTCCACAATTAAAATAATAATCATCCAAATAAATCAAAAATACTCATCAAAAATGGGAAATCAGAATCGGGGCGTTAGAACTCTCCCCCACTTTAGAAATTTTCGTCCTCGAAAATATTACCTGATCCAAACAACTCCGGATACGACTCTCGCATCCCACTCTCTAATTCCCAAGTCATATTGCCTTCCGAAGCGCCTCCCACGCTACTTTCACAAGCGCAATATCTTTGCCTCTTAGCTTCTTAACTTCACGGTCCAAAATCCTAATCGGTAAAGCTTCCACCGTAAGGTTATCTCTTACTTCAACCTCGTCCATAGGAATAACATGTGACAGATCCGGAACATACTTTCGAAGTTGCGAAATATGGAACACATCTTGCAAATTCGAAAGATTCGGAGGCAACACCACACGGTAAGCCACAACACCAACTCGTGCAGTAATCTGATACGGACCAATAAAATGAGAAGTCAACTTCCTCGACTTCAAAGCACGACCCACACCCGTAACCGGTGTAACTCTCAAAAACACATGGCCGCCTTCTTGAAACTCAAGATCTTTCCTTCTCTTGTCATGATAGCTCTTATGTCTACTCTAAGAAGCTTTCATCTTTTCCCGAATAAACTTCACTTTCTCCGTCGTTTGTTGTACCATCTCCAGTCCAACTATCGATTTCTCACCAGTTTCATGCCAACACAAAGGTGTTCGACATCTCCGACCATACAAAGCCTCAAATGGTGCCATACCAATACTTGAATGAAAACTGTTATTATAGGTGAACTCAATCAACGCCAAATAACTATCCCAAGCACCACCTTGCTCTAGCACACAAGCGCGCAACAAATCCTCTAACGATTGAATTGTCCTCTCAGTTTGACCATCTGTCTATGGATGATAAGCCAAACTCAATCTTAACTTAGAACCCAAAGCCTTTTGCAAACTCTCCCAAAACCTCGACGTGAATCTAGGATCCCTATCTCATACAATACTCTTAGGAGCTCCATGTAACTTCACAACCACACAAACATAAATCTCGGCTAACTTCTCCAAAGGATAGCTAATATCAATCGGAATGAAGTGAGCAGATTCAGTAAGCCTATCAACAATCACCCAAATAGCATTATCACCTCTTTGCGTATTCGGCAACCCCGTAATAAAATCCATCGATATACTATCCCATTTCCACTCTGGAATATCCAACTGTTGCATCAATCCACTAGGCTTTTGATGTTCCACCTTAGACTTCTGACAAGTCAAACATGCATACACAAATTGAGCTACGTCTCTCTTCAATCCGGACCACCAAAAGATCTTTTTCAAATCTTGATACATCTTATTCGCTCCCGGATGAATACTTAAGTTACTTCGGTGTCCTTCTTTCAATATCATCTTTTTCAAATCCACATCATCAGGAATACAAATACGACCACAAAATCTCAAAACTCCAAAATTATCAGCCTTGAAATCCTCATTCTCATTCATCATCAAATCAACGAACTTCAAATACAACTGTTGCTTTTCACATACGGTTGCAAGAAAATCATTTGTAACATGTAGCATACCAAGTTTCACACTACTCGGCATCATTTCACAAACCAAACTCAAGTCTCTAAATTTCTCCAAAAGTTCCCATTCTCTCTTCACCAATGCAGACATATGTAACAACTTCCGGCTCAAGGCATCGGCCACCACATTTGCCTTACCCAGATGGTAATTCAAACCAAAATCATAATCTTTCAAAAGCTCTAACCACCTCCTTTGTCTCATGTTCAACTCTTTCTGATCAAATAAATATTTCAAACTCTTGTGATCACTAAAAACTTCAAACCTTGCACCATAAAGATAGTGTCTCCAAATTTTCAGAACAAACACCACGGCCGCTAATTCCAAATCATGCGTAGGATAATTCTTTTCATGCATTCTTAATTATCTTAAAGCATAAGCCAAAAATTTTCCATCTTGCATCAAAACACCACCCAAACCAGTCAAAGAAGCATCACAATAAACCACAAATAGTTCCAACGGATTCGGCAAAATCAAGATTGGCGCCATCGTCAATCTTCTCTTTAGCTCAACGAAACTCTTTTCACAATCAACATCCCAAATAAAAGCCTTTCCTTTACAAGTCAATTGCGTTAACGGAAGTGCCAACTTCGAAAATCCCTCAATAAACCTCCGATAATAATCTGCCAATCCTAAAAAGTTTCGAATCTCCGTAACTGATCTAGGAGACCCCCATTGCATCACTGCATCAATCTTGGATGGATCCACACTAATACCATTACTGGAAATAACATGTCCAAGAAAACTTACTTCCGACAACCAAAATTCACACTTCGACAGCTTAGCATACAATTGCTTCTCTTTCAAAATTTGTAACACAATACTTAAATGCTCTTCGTGCTCCTCTTGAGACTTAGAGTAGATCAAAATATCGTCAATGAACACAACCACAAAATGATCCAACTGATCATGAAAAATACGATTCATGTATTCCATAAACACACCTGGCGCATTAGAAACCCCGAATGGCATCACTAAATATTCATAATGACCATACCGTCTCCTAAAAGCCGTCTTTTGAATATCCTTTTCTTTCACACGAATCTGGTGATATCCCGATCTTAAATCAATCTTGCTAAAAACACACGCACCAACCAATTGGTCTATCAAATCATCGATCCTTGGAAGCGGATACTTGTTCTTAATCGTCACCTTGTTCAATTGTCGATAATCAATGCATAACCGCATACTTCCATCTTTCTTATTTACCAACAATACCGGTGCACCCCAAGGAGAAACACTTGGTCTTTCAAATCTCTTTTCCAACAAGTCATTCAATTGCTTCTTCAATTCTACCAACTCCGATGTTGACATACGATATGGTGCCATCGAAACTGGTCTAGTACCAGGAACTAGATCAATAGAAAACTCAACTTCTCTTTCCGGTGGTACATCCGTAATATCCTTCGGAAACACTTCTGGAAAATCATACACTACAGGAAATACATCGAACTCAACTTTGCTCTCCACTGACAATGATGCAAACAAACCAAACAACTGAGCTTCATCCGCTAAAAGTTTCTTCAACTCTTTAGTGGATAGAAAACTCTCATCTTCATCATCTTCCAAAGAAGGAAACCTTACTAACTTGTGATAACAATCTATACGAACTCTGTTGAATTGCAACCAGTTCATACCCAATATCACATTCAAACCCTCTAACGGCAAACACACTAAATCCATAATGAAGTCTTTACCATACATGGTCAAAGGACAACTTACACACACCAAAGAAGTAGTTACCGACCCTGAAGCAGGAGTCTCAATAACCATCTCACCACCACAAGAAGACATGCACAAATCCAAATGCTTAGCACACTCAAAAGAAATGAACGAATGAGTCGCTCCAGTATTAATAATAGCAACTAAAGGCATATTATTAATAAAGCATGTACCTTTAATCAGACGATCTGCACTAGTAGTGTCTGAACCTGCTAATGCAAACACCTTTCCGCCCGCTTGAGCTTGTTTCGGTTTAGTACACTTAGTACTAATGTGACCCACTTCTCCATAATTAAAACACTTCACCACATTCCTTCTACAATCAGTTGTAGCATGTCCAATACCTCCACAGTTAGAACACTTCACAATGGTCTTCCCACACTCAAAAGACTTATGGCCCATCTCGCCACACTTGTAGCACTTGACGGAACCAGAACTTCCTCCTCCAGATCTCTTCTCAAAGTTTCCCTTATGCTTGCCCTTATCCACAGGTGTCACATAAGGTCCACTCCTAACTTGTTGCTTTCCTTTCCTCTTATTCAAACTCTTATAATGAGTATAATGAGCCTTGCTATCTTCCTCGAAGATTCTACAACATTCCATCAAGTCCAAAAATCTCCTTATTCTTTGGTATCCCACCGCTTGCTTAATCTCAGGACGCAAGCCATTCTCATACTTAATACACATAGAAAACTCAGCAGTAATAGCAGCATAATGAGGATGAAATTGTACCAATTCTATAAACTTAGCAGTATAGTCCACTACGGACATGTTACCTTGTTTCAACTCAAGAAATTCCATCTCTTTCTTCCCCTTCACACTCACAGGGTAATGCTTCCTCAAGAACTCGATACAAAATAGATCCCAGGTTATCTCTTCATCATCTACTTCAAGAACTTGTCGCATTCCGACCCACCAATCGTCGACTTCTTCTCTCAGCATGTGAGTCCCAAGTCTCACCTTATTCTCTTATGCACAGCCCATGACTCTAAAGATTCTTTCAATCTCTTTCAACCAAATTTGGGCACCATCGAGATCAAATCTTTCTTTGAAGACCGGTGGTTGATTCTTCCTGAACTCATCATTAGCATTCACATTCGGCGCACCCTACACAACTCTAGCCATTGCCTCTAATGCAGCAGCCATCGCATTATCGTTACGACCAACCATATTCTGATCATTCCCAAAAATAACAACAAGGTTAAACAAGCGTTTAACCAACATAACAACGAGACCGACACGACCGACTCAACACTGGCTCTGATACCACTTAATATAACACCCCCTTTCTATACCCCCAAATAATCAATTAAATCATTTAGGCACATATTAAAATATTTCCATCAGAGTATAATTAAAACATGGTATAAAAGAGGCATGTCACATTATACATGAAATTAAAACATCCAATACCTGCTCAACAATTGATATGCAACAATGGGGTAACTTGCAACATAGGAACTTAGTCCTTATACCCACATCTTAAAATTTAGAATAAAAGCGAAAAATCTAAACATTGAATAACTTCAAAACTTATGATCATATATATATATATATATATATATATATATATATATATATATATATATATATATATATATATATATATATATATATATATATATATATATATATATATATATATATATATATATATATATATATATATATATATATATATATATATATATATATATATATATATATATATATATATATATATATATATATATATATATATATATATATATATATATATATATATATATATATATATATATATATATATATATATATATATATATATATATATATATATATATATATGTCAACCAGTTTGATTCAACCATATTCAACATGTTTTCATAAACATTCCATCATCAAGATACATATACAATGTATCACAAAAGAATTCTATACAATCCTAGCTATCCGGTGCTACATATCAGAGCCAACCGACCAAAAAGAATGAAACCACGCTTCACAAAAAGACCTCCAACAATCCTACTATGCAATGCCTCATAGAGCATCATAAAACAACAGAAGGGTGAGAAATATTATCATTATAATCACAATGTATATATTCATGCTAAACTCATTCATCACTTCACATAAACATTTACAATTATGTTTATTTACCAATACACAATTCATGATGATAAATGCAACTCATAGAGACCGACTCACGACTCTATGCAGATGCACATGCGGTACCGACTCAATCATCTCAATTTCACTCAGGAACTTATTGGAACCATCACTCACACCCCACATGGGCATACGATTTTCACCCATTGCTCACACCCACACGAGCACACAATCGTTCAGCAGATTCTACGCGGAATCAATCAGCACAAGAATGTATATCATGATGCTTCACATGCAAAATGACTCCATACACTTCTTGAAATGCATACATATTCATAATGTTTTCATACATTCTTCTCATATTATCACATACTATCATCATACATTCACAATGTCATGCCAAATGGCAACAAACTCCATCACAATAACCATGCATTTTTAATCAATTTAAACAATGCACATATATATGCCAAAAGGCCACATTTCACAATCGATTCCATAATCTAGGATTCACGCCATACGGCTACCCACAGCATATCATATAACAACACACATCTATACGTTATAATTAAATATATAAGAATCATCAACATTGGATGGAAGCAACAAAATAACACAAGTTGTTGTCACGTTCGCTGGCCTACTCTCCTAGCGAGGCCCTAGCGAACATTCGCTACAGGCTCGCCTGGCGAACATGCTAGCAAAGCTTGATCCTGAGCTACTGGTTGTTCTCGCTACACACTCGCTGGGGCTTCTCCTAGCGAACCCCACGCTATCTCACTCACTACCAGCGAAGAGGGTCATTTCCATATTGTCCAAGTCTGGGACCGTTTGCTACTTGCTCGCTATAGCGAACACTCGCGACTCGCTTGCCTAGCGAAAGTGCCAGCGAACGTCTGCAATGTTCAAAACCCCAACTGTCCAAAATCATCAAACCATCACAAAATCAACCGATTCAATTACAACAAGTTCCAGTAGTCTTAGCCTAACATTCCTCGATTAAACTACGCCATTTATTCTCAATCTTAAATGTTAAAACATCGATTTTACCGATTAAACTCATTTCTGCCCTAAAATGGAAAATGAGCAAAAACTCTCCAACAATCTAAACCAATTCAACAAACACATACATAATCATACACATTGATAGAATAATAAGATTTCACACCCTTACTCGATTAAATCGAAACTTAGATGTTGTTTTTGATGAATCCAAGCTTTTCCTCTCTTTCTCTTCTTTTTCTTCTTCCTCTTTCTCTTCTTTCTATATCTATCTCTTTTCTCTCCTCTTTCCACTTATATTCTTTCTATTCTATTTCTCTCAAAATTACCTACAAATGCATTTTCTCACAAAATATCCAACTTAACATTAAATACTAAATGTCTAAAACACCCTCCAATCTATATTCCCCGAAAACTCTCCAAATCGGTAAAATAGCATAGTATGCAAACAAAACATATTAACACATAAATTCCACAATTAAAATAATAACCATCCATATAAATCAAAAAGACTCAACAAAAATGGGAAATCAAAATCGGGGCGTTACATCATGCGCAATAATACAAATTCTTTTCATGTGCACGTTATGCCAAGAAACTCACCACCATCTTTCATGATCCAATCACCATATGTAAGGGCGCATGGCATCACATGATCAATCTCAAGAATTCAGCAACATAAATTCATACAATACACATCACAACATATCCAACATGAGCAACAAACATGGCTTACTTCACAAAATACATGTCATGGCATCAAAAGCAAGATTGTACACATATTGCGAGGCCCTTGTACACATTCAAAAGGGTTGCTGCAATAGTCTCACAAAAGATCAAAAGTGAGAAAAAATATAAGACCTAAGACTACAATACAAGGACTTAGAATTGATAATCACCAAGAAGGTTCCAAGTCAAGCCAAAAATCTTCTTGTCAAATCCTACAAGCTCTTCATTATCCAAACTCCAGCATGACCCCAAGTTGCACCAAAATTTGTACATGAAATGAGAATGGACATATTGAGTTAGAAAAAAATACAAGCAGAACAATGCAAGCTAAAGTCAAATGAAGCACACCACTGCTTTTTGCAGCATAGAGAGAAGAAAAATTCGCAAAGAAAATGGGAAGGCAGTAATACTAACAAGTTGCTCAAGTTATTGAAGGTGAGAAAATACTTAGAAGGGGGGGGGGGTTAAATAAGGATTTAGAAAATATTATGGCAATAAAAACACAATTATTTTTATCCTGGTTCGTTGAACTCAACTACTCCAGTCCACCCTATCAAGAGTGATTTGCCTTTCTCCACAAGGACTTAATCCACTATAATCAACTGATTACAATATCAATCACTAAGAACAGTTGTCTTAGTCTTCTCAAGAACTACTAACCACAACTTGGTCTTCTCAAGGAACTTTTACAATCAAATGTAAACTAAACAAGTGTTTGAATGCTTCTAAGAAAGCTATATCACAACTGTGATTTACACTTAAGTTTAAGAACGAATGAAAACTATTTAGCAAAGAATAATAATTTGTATGAGAGCTTTGAGAGAGTTTTCAATGAATTGTTCAATTTTCGTCAACTAAAGAAAGTTGTTGAAGTCTTACTTTTATAGACTTAGAAGTCCAAGGCATTGCAAGCTTGAAGACCGTGTACTGCAAAGTAGCTGTAGCCTTTTCTCTTCATATGACTTGACCTTTCCCAGAATTAGAACATTCAGAGAAATCTTTTTTGCCTGAGTTCTTGTGTCTAGCATAAAAGAGGAAATAGTCGTTTGGCATAACCAACAGATATAACTTCAAATAATCTTCTTCATCAAGTTTCTAATTCACAGCAATTAACATTAGAGTCTTGAGTGATCAGAGTCTTGATGTCTTCAGAGTTTGCTGTATTAGAGTGTTACAGCAAGTGTGCTTCAGCATGAAATAAATCAGAGCAGAGTTTGGAGATCAGATCCTCAGTACTTGCAGCGAACAGTACTATCAGAGTCTTCTGAAAAATAGTGTTTGAAACTCTTCATACAAAATCTTCAGTCTATGCTTCAGATGCTTCTGTAGCTTCTGCTTCATATCCTTCTGTAGGCAGCGCTCAGAGTCTTCTAAGAGATGCTTCTGACGCTTCAGAGCCTTGCGTAGTTCAACGTTCAGATCCATTTTTGCTTTCAGAAGAATATTAACTTTAATATCTGCAGCAAAAATACTTGAACAAATTTAGAGTATATAATTTCTTAATACAAAATTTCATAATTGTTATCATCAAAACATAGAGATATAACTAACAACCAATATGTGTTCTAACAATCTCCCCCTTTTTGATGATGACAAAAACATAGGAAATTTTGTTCAATAGAGAAATAAATTATAACTCCCCCTGAGATTATGAATCTCCCCCTGAATTGAATACTAAGAAAGAATAGAAACTTCCCTTTTTGCATGAGTATTCTTTTTAGAATCAGAGCCTGAATGCTCAAAATTAGAGCTTGATTTGGATGATCATTTCAGAATCAGAGCCACGTTTCAGAATCCGAGCCTAATTGGTTAAACCTTGATCTGGGGATCTCAGAGTTACTTTAAAGAATTTTTCAGATTTATCATTATAGTTCTGAAAAACTAGAAATTCATGTTAGTTATAATTTGATATGTCTGAATTCCATTCAGGTAAAGTTTATTTGAACAGTCAGAATTTCATTTTCTCCCCCTTTTTGTCATACTCAAAAAGAAAACTTTTAAAGACAAATAAAAGAAAACATAGAGAAAAGATACAATGAGATAGAGAAAAACATTCAGATTCATTCATTCATATATTCAGACAGAACAGACAAAACATCAGATGTTAAATTCAAAACAAGTGCTAAAACATCAGATAAAGAAAACATAGATCTAAGATTGTTTGGAGAGGAGCATCTTTAGAAGGTGAGTGATCTCAGATGAATATTCTTCTTGCTTTGGAATCCACTTCTCAATGTTCTCAGTCTTCTGATCTTGCCTTGCCATCCAGGATTTTATCTCAGATTGGCCAGCTTCCAGCACAACAATCTTATCTTCTAATTCTGGGTTCTCTTTCTTGATCTCAGAAGAAGCAGGCGGAGCAGATTCTGATGCAGGAGTAGGAGCAGAGTCAATTTCCATTGGAGTTGCAGAGTCTGGAAGCACAAATGCAGATGATTTGTCCACAATCATCAGAGCCAAAGGATTCTCTTCCAGAAGGACTTCAGACGCAGATCCTTCAACAGACTCAGAAGTAGCAGATACTCCAGAAGATGAAGGTGAATTCTCAAGAAGCAAAGTAGGAGATCTGGTTACATTCCAAAGCATTGTTCTGGTAAGCATTCTTCATATTGGAAGCAACAGTATTGAACCTGGCAATAAACTTATTCCAGCATTCTTCAGAAGATTCTGGATTGATGCTTGAGAGACATTTTTCCTCCACAGAGTTTAGACTTATTCTGATTTCCTTCTTGAAACTAGCAAACAGAGTATTAACATCTAATCTGGATTTAGGTTTTATGTAGGTTTCCAAATTTGGTGGTTGAGGTTGGTCAGATGAGGATGATATGGTGAAAGTTGGAATGATAATTAGAGGACGAGGATAAGAAGGAAAGGAGGGTTGTTCAGAAGATAAAGTGAAATTTTTGAATCTGGATGAGGATGAAGTGGGAAACATAAATGGTTTAAAATTTGATGCAGAGGGAATGACATCAAATGGTTTAGAAGTGAAGGGGGTAAAAACAGAGTTACGAGAAAGCAAAGGTTCTGAAGGAATGATATCTAGAGGTTGTTTAAGATAGGTTTGAAGAACAGATGGAAGAATAGTTGAAGACTTAGGTTTGTATGGAGTGGTAGGGTCAGATGGTTCTACTCTGGTATAAAAGTGTTTAAGTTTTAGACCAGAAGGAAGGGGATCAGAGGGATGTGGTTTAAAGGATGCAAAAGATACAAACTCAGATCTTCTTGGTTTAGGTTTTGGAGTGGGTTTAGGAATGATTGTAGCAGAGGAAATAAATGTATCTGGTTGTTTAGGTTCATATCCTCTGAGAGAGGGGGTGAGCTAACTTCTGGGTGAACATCAGATTTAGATGAATCAGATGAGGTCGAAGAAGGACAAGATGTGGAAGATATGTCAAACATAGTTTTGAGGGGTTGGACATCCAGAACCTCAGAATCAGATATGTATGATTCAGTAGGTTTGGATTGCTCAGGTTAAGGATTAGGTCGTGGATTAGAAGGTATAGATTTTGGTGGTTCATATACAATAGGTTCAGATGGTAGTGGTTCAGGCTGTTGAGATTCAGGTTGTTGTGGAGAAGTAACTTGTGGTGTTGGTGTTGGTTCTGTTGTTTCTGGTTCTGGTGGTGTTAAAATTGGTGGTTCAGGTGGGGGAATTTCAGATGATTTTGGTGCAGGAGTTTGTTTGTCAGATGGAGGATTCTCAGATGGTTTAGAATGTGTTGGTTTAGATGGATACTTTTCAGATGGAGTTGCAATAGGTGGGGGTACAGAAGAATTGGTAACAGAGGGTTTCCTAGGTTTAGAAACACGAGGAGGTGAAGGTGAAGATGATGGTATAATAGGTTCATGAAGAGTTTGATCAGATGTTAATACCTCTTGTACAGTTTCTAGAATCTCTTTTAGACTTGCCTCTGGAGGATTGATTTCTGATTTCTTGACTCTCTTAGGCTTGATTGCAGCAGCTTCACCAGTAGATTTCCTCTTAGGCTTAGAAGGTTCTTCTGAAGCAACCTTTCTCTTTTTCTTATGTCTGGCCTCATACAGATCTAGAGCAGGTTCACCTGCCTTCTGAACCAAATTTACTGGCAGAGGAATTCCTTCATTCAGACAATCTTTGATGTATTGCAGAAAAATGTCCCTTGGTTCATTAGCAAAGAACATAGGTAAATTTGCAACTGGTACTCTTCTTTGAGTGACTTCTTCAGTGTTGAATTTTTTTGGAGCAGAAGTAACTTCTTCTACCACTTTCATTCTCTGAAGACTCTTCCCGTTCAGAGGTTTTCCAACTGCAGAAGCCAATTCTTCCTTCATCCCAACTTCAAACAGATGATTAACAAGACCATTCTCAGTCAGAATGTCTGAGATAAGTCTTCCCATTGGAATCCAGTTTCTAAGCTTCTGATGTTTGTTTCTGAACTCTTCTCTGGACTGTTTAACATCGTCCACAGATGATTAAACAGAAGATATGGTAGATCCACCTTGGTGCTCTGACTTAGACAATACATAAAGTATAGCTGATCAGTGTTGACATAATCTGGAGAATTTGAAGATTTTCTGTGGTGAATGCAGCTCATGAAAATCTTAGCCCAGATTCTGTAAACTGGTTTCAGATCCTTGACCTTGTTAGAAGCTACTACAGATGAGCAAACTTCTTTGTATACTTCAGTCATGTCCACACGCCCAGAAGGTAGATTGGTGACTCCATCAGTCTCCTCATATCCTATGAGTTTCCTTATCAAAGCTTCAGTAATGATGATTTCCTTCCCAAGAACAAATGACACTATGAACTTAGGGCAACAAGAAGCATGTATCCAAAACTCCTTAACCAGACGAGGGTAAACTGGTCCCATCAATATGTCAAAGAACTTGGTCCAACACTATGCATCAATGATGGGACGAAGATCATACCCATTTTCCGCAAATGATTCAAAGTTGACTATGGACTCACACAGAACTTCCAACTTATCAACAGGCGTGAGTAGAGTTCTGATAGGTTCCTTAAATGGGATAGCACCCATGTTTGATGAAGAAACTGCAGCCATTGTAGATTGAAACTGAGTTGAGGTTGAAGATGATGTAGCCATTGTTGAGGTTGAAGATGATGTAGCCATTTGTGAGAGAAAAGTGTTAAATGGTGAGATTTGTGGAATTTATAGAAGAAATTTAGGGCACACAAAAGGTCACACGATCAACACGTACGCAATTAACAATTAATGGCATTTAATAAAAAGAAATTAATCATTTCAAACCATTAATGGTTCTGACAATTGGGGGGAAAACAAGGAACCAACTATTCAAACGTTACCTCAAATGTCTCTTCAGTATTGTGCACGCCATCTTTTTAAATTCAGAGTGGCACGTGTTTGCTTGCATGTGCTTCTGAAATCTCTTTGAGAAATGAAACGTTAGCCAACGTTCAGATCCTCTGAGACTTGTTAGTTCAGATACACACAGAATTAATAATTCAAGAAAATTAAATAAATGACAGATGAAATACTTCAGAGTTTTTTAAACATTTTGCATCTGAGAAATTTGCTTCTGATAAATATTATTCTGGACAAAATTCCATACCAATATTTTTCAGAATAAACTTAAACCTATCTTCAGCAAGGGGTTTTGTGAAAATATCAGCCCATTGATGATCTGTATCAACAAAGTCTAATTTTATAATACCCTTCTGAACATAGTCTCTAATGAAGTGATGTTTAATTTCTATATGCTTAGCTTTAGAGTGTAAAATTGGATTTTTAGATAAGCATATAGCAGAAGTATTATCACAGAATATAGAAATATTACTCTCAAAGATCTGATAGTCTTCTAGCTGACTTTTCATCCAGAGCATCTGCGTGCTACACCCAGCAGCAGCAATATATTCTGCTTTTGTAGTTGATAGAGCAATTGTAGGTTGTTTCTTGTTGTACCAAGAGATTAAATTTCTTCCCGGAATTGACAACTTCCAGAAGTACTTTTTCTTTCAACTCTGTTTCCAGCGTAATCAGCATCACAAAATCCAACTAGTTTAAAATCATTAGATTTTCTGTAACACAAATCCACATTAGAAGTACCTTTTAGATACCTTAGAATCCTCTTAACAGATGTTAAGTGTGATTCTCTAG
This sequence comes from Lathyrus sativus, assembly GCA_963859935.3. NCBI lineage: Eukaryota > Viridiplantae > Streptophyta > Magnoliopsida > Fabales > Fabaceae > Lathyrus > Lathyrus sativus. Next base: position 651,690,726 of record OZ012741.1, on the reverse strand, counting down.
GATCTGATTGGAATCTTGCACACAAGCATACACTGAATAAAATGTCAGGTTTAGAAGCAGTTAAGTAGAGAAGAGATCCAATCATACCTCTGTAGAGTTTCTGATCTACTTTCTTACTTACCTCTTCCTTACCAAGAGTGCTTGTTGGATGCATTGGAGTCTTGGCCAACTTACTATCAATCATGTTGAACTTCTTCAGAAGATCTTTTACATATTTAGTCTGATGAATGTAAGTGCAATCTGGAGTCTGGTTGACTTGAATTCCCAGAAAGAATCTCAATTCTCCCATCATGCTCATCTCAAATTCAGCCTGCATACATTGAGCAAACTCCTTTCCAGCATAACATTGGTAGATCCAAATATAATATCATCCACATATATTTGAAAAATTAACAGATCTTTCTTAAATGTTTTACAGAAGAGAGTTGTGTCCACTTTTCCTCTGATGAAATTTTTCTCCAAAAGAAAATTGCTTAATCTTTCATACCAAGCTCTAGGAGCTTGTTTTAAACCATAAAGAGATTTCTTAAGTTTAAAAACATGTTCTGGAAATTTATCACTTTCAAAACCAGGAGGTTGGTGAACATAAACTTCCTCTTCTATAATCCCATTTAAGAAGGCACTCTTAACATCAATCTGATATAGAGTGATGTTATTTTGTGCAGCAAAAGAAATGAGTAAACTAATAGACTCTAACCTGGCTACAGGAGCATAAGTCTCTGTGTAATCAATTCCTTCTTGCTGGCTATAACCTTGAACAACAAGCCTTGCTTTGTTTCTTTCAACTTCTCCTTTTTCATTCAACTTGTTTCTAAAGACCCATTTAGTTCCAATTATATTGAATCCTTTTGGTCTTGGAACCAAATCCCAAACGTCATTTCTTGTGAACTGATTGAGCTCTTCTTGCATGGAAATTATCCAGTCATTGTCTTACAGAGCTTCTTCCATAGAAGTTAGTTCAATAACTGACACCAAACCAAATAATGACGCTTTAGATGATCTGAGGTAGGATCTTGTTCTTATAGGGTCATCCTTCTTTCCAATGATCACATCCTCTGGGTGAGAGGCCTTGATTCTGGAAGATGATCCTCTAACATTTGATTCTTCAGAAATATTCAAGTTGTTCATTTGAGAAGCTAAAGGAGTTGCATCTAGCGTTGCTTATGGCTCTTTCACTTGAACCTTTTCTGCCTCTGAGCCTTCAGAGTCTGTGAGAATTACTTCTCTATCTGCAGAACTTTCAAACTGCTTTGGCTTTTGAATGCCAAGCTTATCATCAAATCTAACATGTATAGATTCCTCCACAATCTGTGTTTCAGTATTGTATACTCTGTAGCCTTTAGAGCGTTCAGAATAGCCAAGCATGAAACACTTCTGTGCTTTAGAATCAAACTTGTTCAGATTCTCTTTAGTGTTTAGCATATAACAAATACATCCAAAAGGATGAAAATAAGAAATGTTGGGTTTTCTGTTCCTCCACAATTCATATGGAGTCTTCTCCCGAAGAGCCCTTACAGACACTCTGTTCTGAATATAACAAGCTGTGCTTATTGCTTCTGCCCAAAAATGCTTTGCCAAATTAGTCTCGTTGATCATGGTTCTGGCCATTTCTTACAAAGTTCTATTTTTCCTCTCTACAACTCCATTCTGTTGTGGAGTTCTAGGGCAGGAGAAATCATGAGCAATGCCATTTTCATTAAAATATTTTTCAAAATATTTGTTTTCAAATTCGCCATCATGATCACTTCTGACTTTAACAATTTTAAAATCTTTTTCATTCTGGACTTGTTTGCAGAAGTCAAAGAACACAGAATGTGACTCATCCTTGTGTTTTAGGAATTTCAGCCATGTACATCTGCTATAGTCATCAACAATGACTAATCCATACTTCTTGCCTCTGATGGATGCAGTTTTCACTGGTCCAAACAGATCAATGTGAAGTAACTCTAATGGTCTTGAAGTTGAAACAACATTCTTAGTTTTAAAAGAAGATTTTGAAAATTTTCCTTTTTGACATGCTTCACAAAGAGCATATGAGTTGAACTTTAACTTAGGAAGTCCTCTGACCAGATTGAGTTTATTAATCTGAGATATATGTCTCATATTAATATGTCCCAATCTTCTGTGCCAGACCCATTGTTCATCATTAACAGACATAAGGCGTTTTACGTTTTGAACCTTAAGTTCTGAAAGATTGATTTTATAAATGTTGTTCTTCCTCTTTCCATTAAATAGGATTGAGCCATCCTTCTGACTAACAACTTTGCAACATTTTTTATTAAAGATTATGTCATAACCATTGTCACTTAATTGACTTATGGACAATAAATTATGCTTTAATCCTTCTACAAGTAAAACATTAGATATAGAGGGAAGGTTACCATTGCCAATAGTACCAGAGCCAATTATCTTGCCCTTCTGATTCCCTCCAAACTTGACGTCTCCTCCAGATTTAAGCTCCGGGATTTGGAACATAAACCTTTCTCCCGTCATGTGACATGAGCATCCATAGTCCAGGTACCATGACTGGCGTCTTGACTTTGCTGCTAAATACATCTGCAACATGTATTATCTTATCCTTAGGTACCCAGATCTTTTTGGGTCCTTTTGGGTTAGTTGCCTTAAAAGTTTGTCTGAACTTCTGTCTTTTTACAACAGGTTTGTTCAGACTAACTTTTGGTTTAAACACAGGAATGTTCTGATCAGAACGTGTGTGTTTAATATCATTCAGATGACCAAACTTAAAATGAGAATATAAGGGAGTCTTCTTAATGATAAGTTTATCAACAGGCATTGGATTTAAATCCTTTCTAGAGGAAAATTCATATCCAATTCCTTTCATGTTGTTTCTGCTAACTCCATAGATCATTGAAGCCATTTTGCTTCTATCTATGCTTTTAGCCAGAAACTTCTGAAAACTATAGTCATATTCTTCTAAAATATTTTTGCATTTTGACTTTGTTTCAGATTCAGAGTCTTGTTGAGCTTTTTCAAAATTGTTTTTCATTTTCAAATTGTTTTCTTTGAGCTCAGCAACTTCTAACTTTAACAAACTATTCTCAGATTCAAGATTGCATTTAAGCTTCTTGCATTTGAGCTTAATCTAATTATAGTTATTCAGGACTTCTGATAAAACTTTAATAAGTTCTTCCCTAGAGAGATCAGAAAGTACCTCTTCTGAGTCAGATTCAGAATCAGATTCAGATCCAGATGATCTTTCATCTTGATCTTCCACACCAGCCATCAGTGTCATGTTGGCACATTCTTCTTCTGACTCTGATGAAGATTCAGATGCATCTGAATCATCCCATGTAGCCATTAGAACCTTCTTCTTTTTGTCAAACTTCCTCTTTGGATTTTCCTTTAGAAGCTTTGGACATTCATTCTTGTAATGACCAGGTTCTTTGCATTCATAGAAAACAACCTCCTTCTTTCCAGATATTTTGTGTCCAGAGGACTCTTTGCGTTGATCTGGCTTCTTGAAGTTCTTGAACTTCCTCTGTTTGTGCTTCTAGAGTTTGTTGATTCTTCTGGACAGCAAGGGCAGTTCATCTTCTTCTTCAGAAGAAGACTTTTCATAACTTTCTTCTAACACCTGCAATGCTTTAACAGATTTGTTAGATTTTAAAGCAATTGACTTACCTTTCTTTTGAGGCTCGTCTTCTTCAAGTTCAATTTCATGGCTCCTCAGAGAGCTGATTAGTTCCTCCAATGTGATCTTGTTCAGATCCTTAGCTAGCTTCAGAGCAATGACCATTGGTCTCCATCTGATGGGCAAGCTTCTGATGATCTTCTTCACATGATCAGCAGTTGAATAACCTTTGTCCAGCACTTTTAACCCATCTATGAGGATCTGGAATCTAGAGAACATAGCTTCTATAGGTTCAGATTCTTCCATTTTAAAGGCTTCATATTTCTGGATCAGCGCCAGAGCCTTGGTCTCTTTAACTTGTGAGTTCCCTTCATGTGTCATCTTCAAAGACTCAAACAAATCAAAATTCGTTTCTCTTTTGGTAATCTTCTCATACTCAGTATGAGATATAGCATTTAATAAGATTGTTCTAGCTTTATGATGATTTCTGAACTCCTTCTTCTGGGCTTCAGTCATAGATTTTCTATCAATTTTCTTGCCATCCTCATCAGTGGGGTAAACATAACCATCAATGACTAAGTCCCATAGATCAGCATCATAACCAAGGAAGAAACTCTCTATTTTGTCCTTCCAATAGTCAAACTTCTCCCCATCAAACATAGGGGGTTTTGTGCTGATTCTATCCCTTTCTTCATATCTGTTGTTGCTGTTGGATGTTGAAGCTTCAGCCATAATATCAACCAAGAATATATATCAAGAGTTTTCTCACTAGATCTTTTCTGTTCATGGTGAAGTGATAACACACACAGAACTGGAGCTCTGATGCCAACTGAAGGTGAGAAAATACTTAGAAGGGGGGGGGGGTTGAATAAGGATTTAGAAAATATTATGGCAATAAAAATACAATGATTTTTATCCTGGTTCGTTGAACTCAACTATTTCAGTCCACCCTATCAAGAGTGATTTGCCTTTCTCCACAAGGACTTAATCCATTATAATCAACTGATTACAATATCAATCACTAAGAACAACTGTCTTAGTCTTCTCAAGAACTACTGACCACAACTTGGTCTTCTCAAGGAACTTTTACAATCAAATGTAAACTAAACAAGTGTTTGTCTTCATATGACTTGACCTTTCCCAGAATTAGAACGTTCAGAGAAATCCTTTTTGCCTGAGTTCTTGTGTCTAGCATAAAAGAGGAAAGAGTTGTTTGGCATAACCAACGGATATAACTTCAAATAATCTTCTTCAACAAGTTTCTAATTCACAGCAATTAACATCAGAGCCTTGAGTGATCAGAGTCTTGATGTCTTCAGAGTTTGCTGTATCAGAGTGTTGTAGCAAGTGTGCTTCAGCATGAAATAAATCAGAGCAGAGTTTGGAGATCATATCCTCAGTACTTGCAGTGAACAGTACTATCAGAGTCTTCTGAAAAATAGTGCTTGAAACTCTTCATACAAAGTCTTCAGTCTATGCTTCAGATGCTTCTGTAGCTTTTGCTTCAGATCCTTCTGTAGGCAGCGCTCAGAGTCTTCTGTAGGCAGCGCTCAGAGTCTTCTAAGAGATGCTTCTGACGCTTCAGAGCCTTGCGTAGTTCAACATTCAGATCCATTTTTTCTTTCAGAAGAATATTAACTTTAATATCTGCAGCAAAAATACTTGAACAAATTTAGAGTATATAATTTCTTAATACAAAATTTCATAATTGTTATCATCAAAACATAGAGATATAACTAAGAACCAATCTGTGTTCTAACAGTTATCACACAAGCATAAAATATCACACGGAAATATTTAAGCAAGCTACTGCAATAATTTACATGTTTTAAACCAAAGAGGAGTAAAATCTTACATCAGGAAAATCAAAGAGTAATCAGAAATTGTACATTTTTCAACAACAGTGAAACAAGAATTTTGTAGCATTAAAAAACAAGAATGAGCATACTAGTAAAATTGAGAGTCATTAACAAGCACATTCACGCTTTGCAACAGTAAAAAATCTATCAATGCTCATGGGACCATACAGTTTCTAGAAAGAATCCCATTCACTACAAACAAAACAAATTCAGGTGAGTCACCATTTATGGTACCCACAAAATCTCACCGCCAAATGCTTTCTAATAGAATGAAAATCCTCACAGCTCATACTCACATGGATTAGAGGATATTCCTATGAAAATTCTATAATCTCACACGTACCAGGTGTTAGTTCCATGGTTCTATGATATGGAATTGTCCATGGTTCTGTGATTGGCTAAATTGTGGTAAAACATGACTCTGCACTAATGTTAAGCAGGATGTCATTACCATAGTTATGACATCGCTAAAGGAGAAGGTAGGAGCTGGTGAAAGAACTGATGTGGAGTGGTTATATGTGAATGTCATGTTGAATGTCGTGACATCCATCACGACATCCATCTGCTGTCATGACAGAACTACTGTCATGTCTGAGAAACAGCAGGAGTAGTGGTGCAGCAGGAGCTATGTGCAGCAGGAGCTAGCAGAAGCTGATAACAGAACTGCTATCATGTGTAGTAAATAGGATGCCATTACATCTGGTACAGCAGGAGCTATGTGCCACAGGAGCTAGCAGAGGCTGACATCAAGTTCGAGTGCAGCAAGAGCAAGCAGAGGCTGAAGAAAGGACTGCTGTCATGGATGTCATTACCAAAGTAATGACATAGCTTCCTGGCACAACAGGCACTGCTATGAGCAGTAGCCTAGATCCTCACAGGTTGAGATGTGAAGAAGTTCCTCACAGGCAGTGTGAGGTGTGTAGCCACAACAGGCTAAGTTGTGATGAGGTTCCTAACATGTACTGAGTAAGGTGTGTTGTCATGTGTCTTAAGCAGGACATCGTTGTATGACAACAGAAGGAGCTGCTAGTGTATATCTCTTGACATAATTGGTTTGGATTGATGAAACCATGTTGAAAATACCTCATCAGTAAATATGTCAAGGAGATGGATTAGGAACAAGAACATATTGTATTGGTATTCATAAAAGGATATTGAAGACCTTTTAGGAAACTTGAATATACTTGTTTCTAATGTTATTCTGCAGAAGATTGGGTGAAGCCAAGTCTGGTGTAAAGAAAAATCTGCAGAAGAGTGGATGTCATACTGAATGTCATGACATTGATCGTATGACATCAGTCGTGCAGGCATGTTGGTTTTCTGTTATCTCAGGCTAGATTTCAGGAGACTTGTTATGACCCTTGAGTTATCTCAGGAGAGATTCAAGGCAATGCTGACCATGCCATGACCTAGTTGGACAACACCTTGAATTGTGGAAATTAGTTTTATTTTGTTAAAACTAATATTTGTTACTTCTGCACAGCCCAAGCCCAGTCTACAATGCTATAAAAGGAGGCGCAGAAGCAAGGGAAAAGTAAGCACTCACATCATGAAAAACCAGAGTGTAAAATAAAGGTCTAGGGTTGAGAGTCCCTTGTGTGTAAGTCACCCTTTGTATCTTTTGATACATTGAGGTAGACATATTTGTAAGTGAAGAAGGCTAGTCTTCACTTGTAAAGTCTGTTTAGAAATACTTGTAATTCAAGCAATTGTCTGGTGGATGATTGTTTTGGTTAGGTAGATTCTAGGTTGTGTCTCACTCGAAGCTGTGAAGCAAGAGTGTGTGAGGTCCTTGATCAAAGCTGTGAAGCAAGATCAAGGTGTGTATGAAGTGTCTCTTCATACTATTTTTGTAATTGTTTGATATCACTGTTGTGTGATTGAGGGGGAATGAGTGGGTATACTCAGGTACTAGAGTGTCTCTAGGCTGAAGTGTCATTGGGTAGAGATTAAGTGAGAAGTGCAAACTGGAGGTTTGACTTTGAATTGATTCTACTAATAGTGAATTTCCTCCCTGGCTTGGTAGCCCCCAGATGTAGGTGTTGTTGATACCGAACTGGGTGAACAATTATTGTGTTATTTATCTTTCTGCATTTACAATTCTGTACTTTAAATGGTTAGATAAATAGTATGATAGACTGCAGATGTCACAACAGAAGTCGTGACATTGGTCATGACATTGGGACAATTTAAAGAAATTTAAATTGGCCATGGTCTGTCCTCATCCTTGTTGAGCAGAGATCAATGTTCTCGGAACATATGTGATCTGCATAGCCAAAATTTCAATTGGTATCAGAGCAGACATCCTGTCTGTTCTGGATGAGATCATTGGAGATGCTTTCTGGTGTTTTGAACAAGGAGAAGCTGTAGTTGAGTTGCTGGTCTTGCTGAATGGTTGAGCTACTGCTTATGGAGCTAAAGAGAAGCTTGTAATTGCTGTTATGCCCTATGATATAAGAGCTTTATGACCAGATATATGTTATGCCAAAGGAAGAGTGGCTACTTCTATCCTATGGCCTGTTGAATGATCTAACATCATGTTTAGGGCATGTTTTTTTGGTGTTTCCGCTGCATAGTTCTCTAATAAAAGAACTCTGATGCCCTTGGGAGAAGACTGACCTATATACAGTTTGGTGTATAGCTGTGGCAGATTGCTGGAAGCTGTGCTAGAGAAGATAGTGGGAGGTGATTTATTTTCATCACTCATGACCTGCAAAGGTTTCTATCAGCAGAGGAAGTCATAGAGAGGTTGAGTTAAGGGTGGCAGCCTTGATGTTTAAGCCTTGGTATTCCTGAAGATGTGTGGATTTAATATCAATTGCTATTTGTGGTCTACACATGTATTTAATTTATTATCCATAATGTTCAGAGAAGGACCTGTTACAAGGATTTAAGATTCATTGCTATTTGAGATTCTCTCAAATATTTAATGAATTATCCTTAACTAATGATCAAGTTAACCTATCAGTGTTGCACAAGTGTCAGGCCCCTGATATGCTTGGTTTATTCAAGGATCGGATGTTCAACCAGATGTTGAGACATCCCATCAGCAGAGATTGTGCAGAATCCTCTTGATTCAAGGAGTGAATCACTAGGTCAATACAAATAAAGCTGGATCTGTCTTTGGCAATAATCTAAGGCTAGAATGGAGTGCTGATGGAAGTGAAGATGAAGACAATCTGATCTGCTTATATAGGAGTATTGAAGTGCAGCATTTGTGTTATAGTCTCTACTAGAAGCATATGATATTTATCTAGAATTTTTCCTGGCAAGAAACTTGTCTAGTATATGGTGCTGGTAATAGCACTGCTTAGGTCAGTTTATTTATGATCTAAGTGCATAGGAGCATATGACCTTGCTCAGCTTGGAGGTCAAGGATAAGTGGCAGTTATCTTTGATTTTCTGAATAAGTCTATACTTAAGGAAAGCGAGAATCCTTTTGTTAAGACTTGTGTGATTCTTCCTCCTTAAAAGAATCAAGCTTTGGCATGTTTGGTTTCTCTAAAGAGGAGTTTCATGAAGCAAATGCACTTCAAGGAAATTGTTGTGGTACAACAAAGCAGGATTGAGGTTGTCTACTCCAACTGGATATCAAGCCTATGTACTCTTGTTCGAACTGAGTAAAGAGAATCGTCTAAGTGGCAGAATAACAGCCTGAACTCTCCAGCTGGATGCCTTAACCAAAGTTGTGACATCAAGCAGAAACTTCAAGGCCTCAAGTGATGGTGTGGCACATCATTTGAAGATACGTTGATCTTCTCAGGTATGAATGGAATTAATGCTTCATATCATGCAGTTTGCGGGAGCTGTGTGAAGGAGTAGATGTCTTGCTTTGAAGCAAGAAGAGGTTGAGACTTGAAGATCAAAGTGGCCTGGTGAAAGATGTTGAGTAACCAAACAATGGCATTTGGTTATGTAAGCAGTGTACCTCAGAAAACTACTATTGTGCAGAAGGGTAGTATTTGAAGACCAAAGAAGGTGTTGTGTCTGTTCATGCTTGGAACTAATTACTCTGGTGCAGAGGGGTACTTGGTTGAAGACCAATGTAGGATCTGTTTCTGTTCACATATTGAAGCTTGTGGTAGAAGCCATAAGCTATGTATAGAAGATTACCTTCTTGTGGAGATGTATTTGATCAAGTTGGTGGAGCTGTGAAGATCTTCAGTTGGATTACTAGACAACAGTAAGTCCAGTATGGGCACATAAAGAACCATGGGATGTGTGTCAGTGACATAAACCATCTGATATGTGAAGATCTCTTGTGGAACTTGTGATTCACTTCACTTCTAAGAAGTACTCTATCTTGTCATATGGGAGAATGATAAGGTAAAAGGATTGTCTTGGAGTATGATGTGAAGGTATTGAGTGCATTCTGATGTGATAAAGTCCCTATGAGGTGTCTATCTTGTACTCAGCCTAAGACCAGAATACTTGTGGAGAAGTGGTCTCTTCTGCTACAAGTAGCTCTAGGAAGAGGTGAATCAGTTTTAGGGCCTTCTCTCTGTATGAGCCTGGAGTTGGTCATGAGAAGATAATGTGGTGATCTTGGAGCAGCTGTTATCAAAGATAGGGGGAGAGCTTCTGTTTGATGGGTGTACTACTTGCTTGTGGTTCAAGCAGTAAGTGAATGCGTTCAACATGTGTGTTAAACAGAGAATGAGTTCTTGAAGACATGAAGATGCATCTTATGTTTTCCATTCATGTGCACTGGTTACCATTAATATGGGAGAGTTATACTTCTATCTAGGATATGTTGCTGCAAGAGGGCAGTTATGTCTCAAGATTGTTTATGGGTTCAAACAATTTGAGTGTTTGTGAAGGTGGAATGTCAGACAAGATGTTGTGACATTGAGTTACTGCTCTAGCTCATGGTGAACATGACAGTGTATTCCTTTTGGGTCTGTCATTAGGTGCCAATGGATCAAATCAGACTTGCACAAGCGGTGTTGAGAGCAATATGAAGATGAAGATCAAGACATCAACAACCTTGATCTGGTGCAAATGAAAGGACTGTCATCCTGAAGAGTCTTCCAGATAGTAATCCTGCAACTGCTTCTGCTATGTGCTCCAGTATGGGTTGTGAATCAAGGGGTGTAAAGCTGTCTGTGTGAAGATGATGAAGTAATTCTTCATGTGCTTGGGTTCTCTCTTTTAGGGGGAGAAATGTTTATGCTGACAGGGGAAGATGTGTACCTGTCTGGTGTGTAGCTGCTGAAGTGGTGCAGTCCTTATTAGAGGTCAAGCAGCTTGTGTATTTCGTGGGAGATGGTGAGATGACTGTATGTACAGTTGTGTTGAGCATATGTATGTACAAGTACACCATTTGTTGTCAAAGTTTTGACTAAACCAAGGGGGAGAAAAGAAAAACTACTGCTATTGCTGATGACTGCTGCTACTGATGAGGAAAAGCATTGTTGCTGCCATGCTGGATGCAACTATCAAGGGGAAGCATGATAGGTTGTGTAAACTATTGCTGAATGCCCTGATAAGTTGTTTTAGCCAAAATTTGCCAAAGGGGGAGTTTGTTAGTTCCATGGTTCTGTGATATAGAATTGTCCATAGTTCTATGATTTGCTAAATTGTGGTAAAACATGACTCTGCCCTAATGTTAAGCAGGATGTCATTACCATAGTTATGACATCGCTAAAGGAGAAAGCAGGAGCTGGTGAAAGAATTGATGTTGAGTGGTTATATGTGAATGTCATGTTAAATGTCGTGACATCCATCACGACATCCATCTGCTGTCATGACAGAACTACTGTCATGTCTGAGAAACAACAGGAGTAGTGGTGCAGCAGGAGCTATGTACAGCAAGAGCTAGCAGGAGCTGATAACAAAACTGCTATCATGTATTGTAAACAGGATGCCATTACATCTGGTGCAGCAGGAGCTATGTGCAACAGGAGCTAGCAGAGGATGACATCAAGTTCGAGTGCAGCAATAGCAAGCAGGAGCTATGTGCAGCAAGAGCTAGCAGGAGCTGATAACAGAACTGCTATCATGTGTTGTAAACAGGATGCCATTACATCTGGTGCAGCAGGAGCTATGTGCAACAAGAGCTAGCAGAGGATGACATTAAGTTCGAGTGCATCAAGAGCAAGCAGGAGCTAGCAGAGGCTGAAGAAAGGAATGTTGTCATGGATGTCATTACCAAAGTAATGGCATAGATGTCTGGCACAACAGGCACTGCTATGGGTCAGCAGTGGCCTAGATCCTCACAGGTTGAGCTGTGATGAAGTTCCTCATAGGCATTATGACGTGTGCAGCCAGAACAGGCTAAGTTGTGATGAGGTTCCTCACAGGTAGTGAGTGAGGTGTGTTGTCATGTGTCTTAAGCAGCACATCGTTGCATGACAACAGAAGGAGCTGCTAGTGTATATCTCTTGACATAATTGGTTTGGATTGATGAAACCATGTTGAAAATACCTCATCAGTAAATATGTCAAGGAGATGGATTAGGAACAAGAACATATTGTATTGGTATTCATAAAAGGATCTTGAAGACCTTTTAGGAAACTTGAATATACTTGTTTCTAATGTTATTTTGCAAAAGATTGGGTGAAGCCATGTCTAGTGTAAAGAAAAATCTGCAGAAGAGTGGATATCATACTGAATGTCATGACATTGATCGTATGACATCATTCGTGCAGGCATGTTGGTTTTCTGTTATCTCAGGCTAGATTTCAGGAGACTTGTTATGACCCCTGAGTTATCTCAAGAGAGATTCAAGGCAATGATGACCATGCCATGACCTAGTTGGACAGTGTAACACCTCATTTAAATTATTCAGTCGCTTTGGTATTTTCTGTGAGGTGTAGTTGGGTGGTGTCCTTAATTAAGGGTATGAGGTTAGGATTAAGGGAGAGAGGTGACCTTAGTTGGGGTACTGTGGACCTAGATAAAGGAGTAAGTTAATTATGATATATCGAGCATTATAGTGATTAATATTATTCCAACTATTATTAATAATAATGTTAATGAGATTATCATTATTGTTATTATTATTATTATTATTATTATTATTATTATTATTATTATTATTATTATTATTATTATTATTATTATTATTATTAATATTATTTGGTGGAATATTATTATTAGTGGGAGAATAATAATAATAATAATAATAATAATAATAATATTATTATTATTATTATTATTATTATTATTATAGGATTTAAATAATAACATAAGAAATAAGGGATTAAAGGAAATAGAGAAGTTTTTTTTGGGAAAGAGAATTAGAACACGATAAACTGCCAGAGAAAGGTTTTGGGAGAAAAAATGAGAAGAAGAACAAGGAGGAAGAGAAGGAGGCTAGGGCTGTCAATCCTTCAAGATTCTTCAACGATTGAGCAATTAATCGAGGTAAGGGGGAGAATGGATTTTAATATGGGTGAATTAACATGAGAGGATAGTGAGAGGTCCTTTCTCTCATAGGAATTATGTGTTCTTGAGGATTCTTGATCTAATTTTCGTAGCATGATAAATTCCATAAAATTGTTGCTGTTCTTGAATGATTATTGTATGGGGAGTATTGCTTTTCGTAGTTTTCTATGTATACCTTTCGGTATGTTGTGGTGATGTAAGGTTTAGGGATTTGGGCAAATATGTAGAAATGAATGTGTTATATCATTATTAGTACGATGCTCTAAGGTTTCTCTAAGGTTTAGAGATTTGGGTTAATTGTGGGAAATAGGGAGGTAACAGTAAGAATATGAGGTTATGACCAAATGGCCAAATGATATGTATCGTTGAATATTAATATGTCCTTGTTGGAAAAACTTATGGGAAATTGAACTTTCGTGGCCAGAACCTTGACATTGTTATATGTCTGACCCTGAAGGGTTAAATATTAGATAGTGAGTAATTTTAATATCGTAGAGTGTAATTGAAGGAAAAATTGTAATATGTTGTCCCTATAGGAACAGGAATATTCAAATGTGAGTAACTATGAAGTACTCAGAGCAATTGCAGGAAATAGTGTTTTATGTGTTGCAAATGTTGCCAGATGAGCCTAATAAACCATAAAAGTTGTGCAGTTACTGCCGTATAACCTTAGGAATGTTTTAGTGATGTTTTGGGTGCTTTGAGTAAGTAATTCGCAAGAATAATTGAGCGAAAATCAGTTCTGGAGCGTAACAGCATCTTTCTGTCGGTCACGGATGTTCATGTTTCCCCTCGAAATTGTTTTGGACGTAACTTTGAATCCGTAAGTCCGTTTTGATCCCCGTTCGAAGCGTTGGAAAGCTAATGAACATAGCTATAACATAGGATAGATAGTGGAATTTTTTCCCCAATATTTTATATCTAATTATGTTTGAGAAGTCAATTGTGTATATGTTTTAGTAACGAATCATGTTCTGGTTCAATGATGTCTTGGTGTTTTGATAGATGTGGGCCAAGATGGTCGAATATGGAAAATCTTGTGCGATTGTGGTAATTCTCGAGAGGATTACGGTGAGCGGGTGGCTCGTGTGGATCAAGATTGATCGTGAATTATGCATGATGTATTACATTGCATAATTGTGTTGACATGCATTTCATATCATGTGTCTTGTGGAGATGGCTAGGCGGGAATCCATGATGGGTGCCTAGTTTCATCCGGACTTCATTGTGGAAGTTGTTGTGGAGATAAGTTGTAGTTCAGAGGAACGTATATACGACTTATCTGGATTCCGACGGGAATCGGGTTCTAGTGTGAACCATATGAGATTGTGTTGGTACCACATGCATTGTGTCGAGTCAGTGAGTCGCATTGCATTATTGTAATTGAATGTGGGCTATTAGTACCAAGTGATTGAGGTGGCATGTGTATGTGCGTTAATTATGTATGATTGTATGTGTGGTGTGTAACTACTCCTTAGCATGTGTATTTCACCGTTTATTTATTGAATGTAGTTCTCACCCCTTTTTGTTGTTGTGTCTGTGCTCTCTTGGGAGTACAGATGACCAGGTACCTGAGTAGTGCTTGGAGTATGTTGCTATTTGATCGAGTCTTAGGAGTCGCTCTGATACGTAACATGGGATGACGAGATTACGTTGTTATTTGACTACTTTATTTGTTTATTGTTACGTATCTTCATTTATTGGACTTATGTTGTATGACCTCGTGTCGAGGAGAATTATATTGGAGAATTGATTTGTATTCCGCTGCTTACTTGAAAACTAAATAATATTGATTATTTTAATGAAATGAAGTGACTTAGTGTGATATCCCACTGTGTTGGAGAACTCTGATGAATTTCATGAATTGTTTCTATATATTTATTATATTACGCGTACGGGGTAAAGTGAGGTGTTACATACAGCACCTTGAATTGTGGAAATTAGTTTTATTTTGTTAAAACTAATATTTGTTACTTCTGCACAACCCAAGCCCAGGCTGCAATGCTATAATAGGAGGCGCAGAAGCAAGGGAAAAGCAAGCACTCACATCATGAAAAACCAGAGTGTAAAATAAAGGTCTAGGGTTGAGAGTCCCTTGTGTGTAAGTCACCATTTGTATCTTTTGATACATTGAGGTAGACATATTTGTAAGTGAAGAAGGCTAGTCTTCACTTGTAAAGTCTGTTTAGAAATACTTGTAATCCAAGCAATTGTCTGGTGGATGATTATTTTGGTTAGGTAGATTCTAGGCTGTGTCTCACTCGAAGTTGTGAAGCAAGAGTGTGTGAGGTCCTTGATCAAAGTTGTGAAGCAAGATCAAGGTGTGTATGAAGTGTCTCTTCATACTGTTTTTGTAATTGTTTGATATCACTGTTGTGTGATTGAGGGGGAATGAGTGGGTATACTCAGGTACTAGAGTGTCTCTAGGCTGAAGTGTCATTAGGTAGAGATTAAGTGAGAAGTGCAAACTGGAGGTTTGACTTTGAATTGATTCTACTAATAGTGAATTTCCTCCCTGGCTTGGTAGCCCCCAGATGTAGGTGTTGTTGATACCGAACTGGGTGAACAATTATTGTGTTATTTATCTTTCTGCATTTACAATTCTGTACTTTAAATGGTTAGATAAATAGTATGACAGACTGCAGATGTCACAACAGAAGTCGTGACATTGGTCATGACATTGGGACAATTTAAAGAAATTTAAATTGGCCATGGTCTGTCCTCATCCTTGTTGAGCAGAGATCAATGTTCTCGGAACACATGTGATCTGCATAGCCAAAATTTCACCAGGAAGCACCAAACTCTCCTATAAATACACCAAATCATTGGATGATGAAAAAAGAGAGAAAAAAATCCTAAGAAAACTCTGCTAAAATTTAACCTTACCCTACACTAAAGCTTCATTTTTCAAAAACTCTCTCAGAGCTCACATCAGAGCTCTGATTAGAGTGAATCTAAACCATCACGCATATCATACACAGAGAAGAAGAGAAAGACAGATCGAACAGAAGGAAAACACGAAGAAGAAGTGAATTACCAAACCATTCTCTATATCGCGTCTAACGTTGGTAGAACTTCATTTCTCCACTTTCTTTTTTATTCACCTAACCACGACTGAATGTACATGTAAATCATCATGAAAATAATGAATTTGGGGTTGGGGATTTTCGATTGAGGATATGGTTTTTACTGCTTGATGCTTTCTTCTTGTTTGATACTTGATTTGAGTACTTATTATTTGATGCTTGATTTGTGTTTCCCTTTTTGATTTGCTTAATGATTATGTGTTTTAAAGCTGGTTCGATGATCATAAGCATGCTTTCACCCGTATACGATGAGGTCTTTGGATTCTCCTTTGAGAGAATGATGTCTGAGTGTGAATGGAGGATGAAGTAGCATTTAGAGAACTAGAGGGAGAGATTCTGAAAGTTGGGTTTGTGTTCCTTCTATTACTCAGTTTAAGCATACGTTTTGGTATTGATGTGAAACAATGATTCGCTTTGAATACGATTAAAGTATTTGCTTTTTTTTCAAAAAGGAAATTATCATAAGAGATGTGAGGAGAATGACTAGTTCAAATCCTTTGTGCTTCTCTTGTGTATACCTTTATTTGCTTTTGTAAGTGCTCTTGATTGGCTGCATTTTGTGGCAAAACTTTAGAGTTTTCATGTATGTCATACTGAATGTTAAGACATACTTAATGATGTGTGTGCAGGGTAAGTTAACTATAAGTTAAGTTGAATGTCATATAGAATGTCATAACACTAACCGTATGACATTCAGCAGGCAGGTTAGTTTTTCTGGTATCTAGAAATCAGGAAACAAATCAGGAGCTCAAGCTGAAAGACAGGAGACATTTGAGAAGCCCTAAAGGGAAACAAATGCTCCTGAATTAAATGGCAGGCGTGCAGAGAATTGAAGAGTAGGGTTTGTTATGATTAAACCTAACTATGTGCACCAAGGCCCAAAGGACTGACTGCTCTATAAATATCAGAAGGAGCAATCCTAGAAATCAAGCTCTTGACAGAAGATCAGAGAGTGCAAATTAAAGAGTCCTTGTGAGTGAAGAAAGTTGTTCTTCACGTGAGTATTGTGAGTGAAGAAAGTGTGTTCTTGGCGCAACTGCGAAAAACAACCGGCGGAAAAAACAGAAGAGTCTCCACTTTCGTTATTTATCTCAAAGAGAGGGAAAGGAAACGATCGCAAAAACCTAAAGAAAAAGGAAAAGACAAGGTCATCGCAACCATGTCTAGATTCGGGAGTCGGTTACGCAAGGGGAAGGTATTAGCACCCCTCACGTCTGTCATACTCGACGGGATCCACGCATTGTTGTCTATCTTAAAAGGGTGTGTTGAAACTATCTAGCTAAAGGCTTAAGGACAAAAGGAAAAGGAAAGAGAACTGACTCGGCAGAACAATCGCTGTTCTGGGCCTACGTACTCCCTCGTGCAATGGGAAAGTTAAAGTCAACGTAGTTCGCCTAACTACGGCTAAAGAAAGAGGGAAGGTTGCTCGCCGAGACATCGCGTCTCGTGCCTACATACTTTCGTTGGGTACGAAAGATCAGAGCAAACGTAGTTCGGGCTAAACGGACCACAGGTTGGTTCAAAAGTTTTTAGGCCCGAGTAGGGTTAACAAATAGTTCTAGCAGTTGGTGTATGCAGCTCGACCATTGGACACTTAGGTGTTACCGTTTGCGGTAGAACTAAGAGTTAACGATACTCTTTTTGAAAGGATTTTCCATGATTAAAAACCCCAAAGGGTGAAAAAGAGTTTGAAATTTTTTTGTGTTTTTTAAGAGAAGAAGTGTTTTGAATTAGAGTGTTCATAATGTATGTTGTAACAAAGTCTAAAACCTAGGATCGAATGCGTCGCATATCGTCCTAAGGACGTATACTAAACACTCTAGGCAATTGAGAGGTGTCCCCTCAACTACCATTTCCCAAGTATAAGGCTCATGGCACTGTTAGAACACTGATTGGTTCTTAATAATATCTCTATGTTTTGATGATAACTATTATAAAATTTTGTAATTAAGAATTATATACTCTAAAATTTGCTTAAGAATGTTTGCTGCAGATATTAAAGTAAATATCACTCCAGAAGCAAATCAGATCTGAACATAAGAAATATGCAAGGCTCTGAAGCGTCAGAAGCATTCCTTAGAAGATTCTGAACGCTGCCATCAGAAGATTCTGAGTGTTGCCTCCAGAAGGATCTGAAGCAGAAGCTCCAGAAGAATCTGAAGCAAGTCAGAAGCATCTGAACCAATGAAGAATTCTGTATGAAGAGTTTTCAAGCATAGTTACTTTAGAAGACTCTGATAGTACTAACGCTGCCAGTACTGAGGATCTGACCCAAAACTCTGCTCTGAACTTATACACGCTAAAAGCACACTTGCTGTAAAGACTCTGATTCAGCAAAACTCTGATCAACATCAGAAGGCTCTGATCAAATTAGACTCTGATGATTCTTGCTGAAAATTGTTGAAGAAGAATTCAAAGATTATGTCCGTTGGAATATCCAAACGACTCTTTCCTTATTTATGCTAGACACAAGAACACAGACAAAAAGGATTTCTCTGTGCTTTCTTCTTCTAGGAAAGGTCACTTGATGTGAAGACAAAAAGGCTCAGACCTTTTAGTACACTCTTATCAACGTGAAAAACTCTTGGATCACTGTGCCTATAAAAGCAAGTCTCCACTCATCTTCTTCAGTTGACGAATCACTTGAAAAGAATTCATTATCAAAGCTCTCATACAACTCATATATTCTTGATAGAATTAATTCTTTGTTCTTAATCTTAAGTGAAAAATCACAGTTGTGATAAAGCTTTATTAGAAGCATCTTAACACTTGTATTTGTTATTACATTTGATTGTAAGAAAACCTTAAGAAGATCCAGTTAGGATCAGTAGTTCTTGAGAAGACTTTGAACAGTTGTTCTTAGTGCTTACTATTGTAATCAGTTGATTAAATAGTGGATTAAGTCCTTGTTTGAGAAAGACAAATCACTCTAGAAAGGGTGGACTGGAGTAGTTAAGTTCAACGAACCAGGATAAAAATACTTGAGTTTTTATTTCTAAGTTTTTATCTTCATACTTATTCAACCCCCCTTCTAAGTATTTTCTCACCTTCAGGCACAACATTCATCATCCTTATTAAGTATGTTAGACTTGTTTGAAGATGAGAAGAGAAGAAGGAACACTAATGGGAGACTAATCAATCCTAAAAGTTATCATGCAAAATGGACTTAAGGTTGAGTTTGAAAAGGGAAATACCTAATGTTATCATGCATGGTTAGGCACCTAATGTATATCATAACCTCAAGAGGTTAGAGGACTTATAGGAAGCATGGCAAAGAAGAGCAAAAGAAGAAGAAGAAGAAGAAGAAGAATGCATATGCAAATGAAGATACACACATAAGATGCACAAATAGAATGATAGTGGGAGGAAAATAGTGTGGGGAAGTAGCCACCACAAGCTCATCTCAACCAAGCATGCATATGGAAATGCAAGAAAAGAGAAGAAGAAGGAGATAGATGCATTAAAAGCAAACAAACAAGTGACAAACACAAAGAAAGGGTCCTCATGGATTCATCACTTTAGGTAAGCTTTAAATTCCTCCTAAGGAGGCACCAAGCTACCTTAAATGACACTCCAAGGTCATTAGACAGAAGGGGGATGAAGAGAAGAAAGCTCAAAAGCAATATCAAAGCATAACAAGAAGAAAAGCAAGTAAGAGCATAAGGGAAACAAACATGTACCACTTAGGAGTTCAAGTTGAAAGCGCAAAAAGAAAAGCATCAAGCAACAAGCAAAGAACAAAATTTTGACCTAAAAATTAACATACAACAAGCTAAACATGTCTAGAATGTGAAACAAGAAGAGTTGAGAGCTTATTGGATCCACAAAGGTCATTTCCAATCCAAACTAGGTCAAGCACTTGTGTGAGCTGTCCTATGAGATGACCTAACTTGTAAGTCACTTCAAAAATAGGAAAAGGGCTCAAAAAATATCAAATAAAATTCACCAAGAAGCTACACATGTTTGCAACCAGAGGCCAAGAAATCAAGACAAATGTCCTCTCAAAGCACCATCAAAAGAATCAAATCATTTGGATGTACCACTTTGAAATGGAAGAAACAAGTGCAAAGAAAAGACCATAAAAAGTCAACCCAAAAGTCAACAACCAGGGGAAAATGGTCCTCTAAAATTAATCAACTCATCATTGAGATGAGGATCAATTTTCAATCATTGGATCAAAAAATAATGAAAGAAATAAATGCAAACACAAAACATGTTACAATTTAAACCAACTAAAACAACTCCAATACTTAATTCATTTTTTAATTGAAAATAAAATGGAAAAAATAAAATAAAAATATCAAAAAAAAGTAGACATTCCAAAGTTGATAAAAAAATATTTTTGGTGAATTTTTAACAAATTGGAGCTATTTTAATTAATTAAAATATTAAACAGAAAATAAAATAAAAAACAAATGAAAATAAAATGAAAATGAGAAAATGTTGTGGCAAATAGCAATCCAGATACGTTCAGAAATGGGACTGGGCCCAAGTTGGGGTGTAAATAGCAAGGCGCATGCTAGGCCCACCGAGAAATATCAAACTAAACCAAAACCCTGGCAATCCTGTGCAATGAGTCAAACAGCGCATACCATGGGGACTCAATCAGAACCACGTGATCAAAAAGTAAACCATCAAGTGGCTAAGGAACTGCCAGCGCATTAATGAGATTTTAAAAGCAATTACATGGATCCAGTCAACTTATCCCCACTGTGTGTCTTAATCATGTCCATTGAAAGGAAAAATAATTAGATCAGACGCGTGTAACTGTGACACCTCATCATCTTCTTCCCCAAACCAACCAGAAAACCAGTCACCGGCCGGAGGACACTATTCATTGTCTTCTCCGGCCAACCTCCGCCGTGAGCAGAACCACAACAACACACATACCTCAAAACTCAACCATTCCACATGAAATTTATATCAAAATTGGACTAGAGATTACGAGGATCTCATTTCTGGCCTCAAAACTACCTTATCATGCATAAATCTCCAAACCCGAAGACAACAAGAATGAACATCAAAATTCAAAGCTCACCAAAACCTCCCCAATTTGATCCAAAACTCATCTAGAGCTCACGTAGATAACAGATCCATCATTAAACAAGCAAGATCATGCACAAACAAGCCAAAACAGATCCAAACATTTTCAAGCATCATCCAACAATCACAACCAATGCCAGTTCGTTTTACATTTTAATGATCTACATTGATCTTGCGTCACAAGTATGCAAAAGTGGCAGTAAATTGATGCGTAACAAGAGTGTAATGTTGAATTTCAATTACCTAGTGGAGAACTTCCACTGAGCCTTCAAATGGAACTCAAGCTTGAAGATAATTGCCCAGAATCGTTCACTGAACTCCAATAAAGCTTTCTCAATTCACAATTTCTCTTGAACTAACCTCAATCGCCAAATTCGAAATTTGAATTTTCAACACTTTTTGAAAACTGAACTTGATGAATTTGGCTCCAATTTGCACTTCTGAAGGTTTGTTCATGGCCAAAACATTATATATGATGGATCTTGATGATAATTAGGCCCAATCTCAGCCTCTAACAGTCCAATCAAAAATCCAAGGAATTGAATTTTTCAAGCTTTCATGTACACGAAAATGCACTAATTTTGGCTCTAAAATGGTTGAAACAGCTTGCTAGTATCACATGGAGCATGAATGGTCAGGATTAGAGCTTTGTTTGATCTTAATGGCTCATGTTGGTTGTGTAACTTAATAGTGAAAAAACCTTGAAAATGGCTCACTTACACACCCCAAATCCAAATTGTAAAATTGCCAAAGTGTTCAAAATGAAGTTTGCACTCAAAAAATGCACTTATTTGCACCAAATTGATAAAAAAATGACATAATTCCAATTGTGCCCTTTTAATCATTCTTCCATGAAAATTCTCAAATCCAATCTTCATTCCAAGCATAAACCATGACTTCTCAATGCTTGTCTAAGAAAATGACACCATTTGGAGCAAGTTTGATGTTGGAAAAATCTTCATTTGAAGTGTGCAAGTTGGTGAAATGGACCTATAATTTTATGACCTGTAATCTTACTTTCCCAAAATACCCCTAACTTGTAATCCTCATAACTTGAGTTCTACAAATCAGATGAAAGACTTCTAGTACAATTTGGAAATCTAAGACCAAGACCTACAACTTTCATGTTGGCCAAAAGTTGAGGAGAAACATCCTTCTAGGTCAAAAATAGCTTAGAAGTTGGTTGACTTTTATTGACCAAAATCACATTCCTCTGATGACCTGTAACTTGTCTGGATCATAACTTGAGCTCTATAAATCCAATCAAGGACTTCTAGTACTCAAATTAAAGCTAAGAACATGCTATACAAGTTCCATGTTGGTAAAAAGTTGAGATGAAACTTGTATCTTGAGATAGGTGGTCTTGAAGTCATGCACTAAATAGGGGATTTTACCCTGAGGACCCTAATTTAGTAACTTCTCACACACTTAACCCTTGATGAATTGAACTTGAAATGATGTCTCATATATCTTAACACAACATCCCATGACCATAGAGACTTTGAATTGAGTTTTAATCTCCTTCAATTGCACAATTGATTGAGGATTTAACCATATGAAAACCCTAATTGCAACAACTTCAATTGTAACCTTTCACACTTAGCACAAACACTTGGATGAGCTCCACAATGACCCTCAAGGCACTCAATGAGCTCTCTCAACATCCTACATCCATACCATAAGTCCACAATCCTCTGATGATCTTGAACTGACCTCTAAGTTAGGAGCTGACCCACATACATCCATCCTTTCTTTCATAAGACCAATGTCCACTTCCTGATGACTTGATTACCATCCAAACTTGAGTAACACCCCTTGCTTAGGCTCAACCCTCTGAGTAGACTCTTCTTGATGTGCACAAGCTCTTGATCCCCTGTTCAATGAAAAATGTTATGCAATGCAGATGCTAGAACAAAATGAAATGAAATGAAACACAAGCTAGCCAAAGAAAAGGTTGGGCAAATTTTGGGGTGCAACAGTTCTTCACGTGTGTATTGAGTCTTAGGAATACTTGTTTACCAAGCAACTGTCTGCTGCATTGGTTAGGTAGATTCTAAGTTGTGTCTCACTCAAAGCTTTTAAGCAAGAGTGTGTGTGTCCCTTGATCAAAGCTTTGAAGTAAGATCAAGGTGTGTATGAAGTGTTTCTTCATCTTTATTCTGAAACTGTAATTGGATATCATTGTGGTGTGATTGAAGGGGAGTGAGTGGGAATACTCAGGTCTAGAGTGTCTATAGGTTGAAGTTTCATTGGGTAGAGATTAAGTGAGAAGTGCAAACTGGTTGTTTGACTTTGAATTGATTATGCTAATAGTGATTTTCCTCCCTGGCTTGGTAGCCCCCAGATGTACGTGTTGTTGACACTGAACTGGGTGAACAATTTTTGTGTTATTTACTGACTTTGCATACAGTTTAATTAGTTAGTATAGTAGTTAATGTCACAGTGGATGTTATAACTTTGGAAATAACATCCATCGTGTGCTTGCCAGAATTTCAATTGGCATCAGAGCAGGCACCCTGCCTGTTTATTCTGGGTGAGATCTAGGGAAATAAATTCTGGTACTATGGATAAAGATATAGATTCACTAATAGACCTCCAATTCTTGATGGTTCTAATTATGATTATTGGAAACCTAGGATGATTGCATTCCTAAAATCCTTTGACAGCAAGGCTTGGAGAGCTGCAAACTCTGGCTGGGAACATCTTGTGAAGACTGACAAGGATTGAGTAGATGTGTTAATTCCTGAAGAGGAATGGAACAAAGAGCAAGAGGCCTTAGCTCTTGAGAACTCTAAAGCATTGAATGCACTCTTCAATGGCATAGACAAAAACATCTTTAGAATGGTACACCACTGTGAACTAGCAAAGGATATTTGGGACACTCTCAGAACTACTCATGAGGGAACTTCCAAGGTCAAAATGTCAAGACTTCAAATGCTGACCACCAAATTTGAAGGTCTGAGAATGAAGGAAGATGAGACCATTCATGAGTTTTACATGAATGTTCTTGAACTTGCAAACACCTCAGGAGCCTTGGGAGAAAAGATGGCTGAAAAGAAGCTTGTAAGGAAGATTCTCAGGTCCTTACCTAAGAGGTTTGCCATGAAGGTCACAACCATTGAAGAAGCCCAAGACATATGCAACATGAAAGTGGATGAACTCATAGGTTCTCTCCAAACATTTGAGATGGGCATGTGTGATCAAATTGTAGATGAAAAGAGCAAAAGTATAGCTCTTGTCTCAAACACTGCTGAGGATTCAGAAGAAGAGGGTGGTGAAAAAAAGGAGAATTTGTCAGAAGCAATAGCCTTGCTTGGAAGACAATTCAATAAACTGATCAAAAGAATTGATCATAAGTCCAAATCATACACCAAGAACAGCCCATCTGAAGGCAGCAGAAGGGATAAGTCTGAGGAAAATTCCAATCAAAGCAAAGGAGTAAAATGCCATGAGTGTGAGGGATATGGATACATAAGAAAGGAATGTCCCACCTATCTCAAAAAGAAGGAAAAAGGCCTAACTATCACTTGGTTTGATGGAGATTCTGAGAGTGAATCAAAAGATGAGTCTGCAAAACATGTCACTGCTCTGAACATTGTATGTGTATCAGATGGTGACTCAAGTGAAGGTGAGCTGACTTATGATGAACTTGCTGATTCATTTAAGAAGTTGTGCAACAGAAGTGGAGAATTATATCAGCAAGGAAAGCAACAGAAGAAACTCATAAGAGAGTTAGAAGCTGAGAAGGTGGAACATCTTGCAACAATAGAATCTCTCAAAAGTGAAGCCAAATGTTGAAATCTAATCTTGATCAAATGTCAAAATCCATAAGAATGCTTAAGCCTGGAACTAACACCCTAGAAGAGATTATGCAGAGTGGTCAGAATTCAGGAAATAAGTCTGGACTGGGATTTGATAGACAGAATCCTGTTATGAAACTCAAGAGATTATAGCCTGAGATTCAAAAGTTAAAAAGGATGTCACGACCAATGTCACAACATCCACCACACAGAAACTGGAACCAAGTCAAAAGACCATTCCAAGGGTATATATGTTACCACTGTGGAAAACTTGGACATATCAAATCTGTGTGTTTCTGGATGCATGGATTTCCTAGTCGCCCTCATCAAAGGAAATCTAACCAGAGTGCTCATGTCAAAAGGCAACATCAAGCAAAACCCAAGAAAGATGTTCCTAACAAGCAAAGGCAATGGGTTGTCAAGAGTATGGCTTTAGTAGCTCAAGCTTCTCTAAAGATGCCAAACAAAGAAGATTGGTACTTTGACAGTGGTTGTTCTAGACACAAGGCTGGAATAGAGAATATTTTGGTAAACATAAAACCTCATTCCTCAAGTCATGTAACATTTGGTGATGGAATTAGAGGAGAAATCAAAGGTGTTGGAAAACTAGATTGTCCTAGGGGTCCAAGACTGGATGATGTCTTGGTGGTTAAAGGACTGACTGTTAATCTCATCAGTATCAGTCAGCTCTGTGATCAAGGCTTCAGTGTAGAATTCACTAAAGATGAATGTGTTGTCATCAATGAAGAAGGTAAAGAAGTCATGAGGGGATCCAGAGCAAAGAATAATTGCTACTTATGGGAGCCTAGAAGTAACCTCACTGGATTAATCAATGATGAAAAGAAGGAGCAAATATGGTTGGAAAAAGGGAGACATTCAAAAAGGATAAAGAAGACCATAACCAAGGAATCAGTAAGAGGAACCCCAAAGGTGTCTCTAGATGGGAGATCAGGCTATGGTAAATATGAGGTTGACAGGCAAGCTAAGATAGCATGCCCAAAGAAGGTACATCAAAGAAGTCTGGATCTGCTATATTGGGACTTGAGGGAGTCCATGAAAAGTGGTCAGCATCAAGAGATCAATGTCACTCAGAATGTTATGACACTATACTGTAACATTCAGAGTAACCTCACTGAGACCTCAATGTAGAGCAATATAACAGTGTATAGTGATGGTTAACTTCATTCAGAAGGAGATAGTATGGAGCCTAGGGACTTTGACACACAAAGGGCCACTAGTTTCTCAAGGAATCACTGGTCGATAATGAGTGAAAATAAGAGAAACAGCTTGAAAAGACAGTGTAATTCGAAATTATAGCAATTAATAGGGAATTGTGTTTTGATATTTAATCACTTTCTGATTTGTCAAAATATTAAGTTCCCTCCCTTAATGCAAGCCTATTCCTCTAGTACATCAGAGTACCTCTGTGATTGGCCATACTAATTCGTATCCGTGCATACCTCACTTGAACACCACAGCAAACCCCTTCTGCAACCAAAAACACCAACTATGTCTCAACAACAATCTCCCATCCCTATCAAGCAAGAATCTGCGCAACACGAGAACATCTTACTAGAGGATATCATTCCACTCAGTATGGTCTTTGGGAGAAGCAGTGAAGCCCAAACATCAGCTCCTTCACATGCAGACAAAGAAGGGAAGAATCCTGAACCTTCCATGGACAACTGCAATGACAGGTTTGTCGATGAACTGGTCTCAAAAATCCTTCATGAAGGTCATAATGTACATGGAATCTCCATTCTTTTGGCTAGGGTTGATCCATATCTAATAGCTAATGACATTCAGAAGGACAACTCTGACTTTCCCTCTGGGATCAGGAAGACTAACCCTAACACTGAAAAACTAGAAAATCTTGCTAGTTATGTGGTACATGAAGAAGGTCAGGATGATGGCCAAGATGTTGAAACCAAGAGCACTAATTATGAGGAAGAAATGAATGAAGCTCTAGAAAATGAGGTAAATGGTGAAGATGGGCCATCAGATGATGAACTCATCAAGAATGTAGTTCTTGGTATAGCCGAAAAACTAGCAACCAGGAAAGGAAAAACTGGTCTTAATAAAGAACCCTCAACAGAACACAGAACAAGAACTCCTGCGGGTCCCTGCAAATCATGGGGCAAGGCATCATCTTCATCCAAGAAGAGGAAAGTTGCTGAGAGTGACTCTGAGTCAGATGTTTTGAGAGATGTCCCTAACATCTTCAATAACAAGAAATCAGTGGGTAAGAGACCTTTCAAACCCATGGCAGCTGCTCATCTAGACAATGTATCATTCCATTCCATTCACAGTGTGACAAAATGGAGATACGTATACCAAAGGAGAATATCCCTTGAAAGAGAATTGGGGAAAGATGCTTTAGAGATCAAAGAAGTAATGGATCTGACTTACAAGGCTGGTCTGCTCAAGACTGTTAGTGGTTTTTCAAAGTGCTATGAAGGGTCGGTAAAGGAATTCATTGTTAACATCCTTGAATCAATCTTGAAAAGAGACAGCAAGGACTTCATGAAAGTCTATGTCAGAGGACAATGTGTGCAGTTTTCACCCTCTGTCATCAACAGGTACTTAGGAAGAACAAATGGTGGAGAAAAGGAGCCGATTGCCACAGACGACCAAGTGTGCAAAATCATTACTGTAAACCAAGTCACTACTTGGCCTTCCAAAGGAAAGTTGTCTGCAGCACAGCTGAGTGTCAAATATGCAATCCTGCATAAGATTGGAGCTACCAATTGGGTACCTACTAACCATACCTCTATAATTGTTGTTGGCCTTGGCAAGATCATTCATGCCATAGGCACCAAAGTGAACTTTGACTTTGGCCATTACATTTTTGATCAAGTTATAAAGCACTCTACCACCAATGCTATCAAACTACCAATAGCCTTTCCATCTCTTATCTGTGAAGTCATACTAAACCAACATCCTGGGATTTTGAATACTGGCGACACTACCCTCAAGAGGGAGGCTGAGCTGTCACTTCACTTCAAACTGTTTGAAGGAAGGAATGTCCCAGACATGGTGTTTACATCTGCTGATAAAAGTAAGATCTCCAAAAGAATGGTGATTGCAGAATTGAGGGATACATGCAGGGAGATAGGAGAATCAATCAGCTCAGCAACTGCTCAAAAGATAAAGCTAGAAGCACTTATCCAAAGACTTGAAAAAGATGTTGAAAACGAAACTATGTCAGAAGAAGAGTCTAATGACAGCTGTAAGGGTGTCCCAACCAATGCCTATGACATCAGTTATGTCTCTGAGAGGGAAGGGTAATGCAATGCTAATCTACGGATGAGGGGCTCAGGTTGATGATTGCTAAGCTGATAAGGTGTGAAAGATGTACTGGTGATTGAAAGTCTTCCATGTGCAGCTGTTTAGGTTTTTGTTGTAAACAATTAATGCTATTTATGAGATGTTGTGATGCTCTCTATGAGCAGTTTATATAATATGCCCCTAACAATTGTAATGTTACAACTTTTGATCTGTGCTAAGTCCTTTGTTGGATCTTAATTTGTGGCTAAAAAGGGGGAGAGAAAGATATAGTGATAATAACAACAGGTGGAAGAACAGGTGGTAACAGCAGGTGGATGAACAGGTGGTGTGCAGAACAGGTGGGCTAGCATATGTGCTATTATATGCACATGGTATAATCATGCTTGTTTGTGTGATAACAGCTGCCTAGTGTTGTTAGTAATTTGCTAATGCAATATGTGTGTGAATTCCTAGGAGTTGTGTGTGGCTGCAGGATAGTAGCAGAATGTGTTGTGCATCTCTTCAGGGGGAGTAGCACAGGTGTGTGTACTTCAGGATGTCATCCTGAAGGTCATAACATCCAGAGCAGACTGGATGAAAGTGTGTGACTGCAGAGTGTGCAGGTTAAGTGCTCAGCTGGTAAGGTGCATCAGTTGAGGGGGAGTAACCCAGTGTGTTACTCAGCAAAGTGTAACATCTGTAGTGGTAACTAACAGATTGTTAACAAGGTGAGTTATAACAGTGAGAGCTAACTGTGAGGACTCTGAGAGTGGTTTGAGCTAGTAACGTTTCTGCATGACAGGGCACATGATAAGTCTTCGGCTGTGTGTAAACTCTGATATGTTAAACAATGCGTTTTAGCCAAAAATTTGTCAAAGGGAGAGTTTGTAAGTGGTCTTGATTGGCTACATTTTATGGCAAAACTTTAGAGTTTGCATGTATGTCGTACTGAATGTTAGGACATACTTAATGATGTGTGTGCAGGGTAAGTTAACTATAAGTTAAGCTGAATGTCATACAGAATGTCATGACACTGACCGTATGACATCCAGCGGGCAGGTTAGTTTTTCTGGTATCTAGAAATCAGGAAACATATCAGGAGCTTAAGCTTAAAGACAGGAGACATTTAAGAAGCCCTAAAGCGAAACAAATGCTCCTGAATTAAATGGCAAGCGTGTAGAGAATTGAAGAGTAGGGTTTGTTATGATTAAGCCTAACTATGTGCACCAAGGCCCAAAGGACTGACTGCTCTACAAATATCAGAAGGAGAAATCCTAGAAATCATGCTCTTGACAGAAGATCAGAGAGTGCAAATTATAGAGTCATTGTGACTGAAGAAGGTTGTTCTTCACATGAGTATTGTGAGTGAAGAAAATGTGTTCTTCACGTGTGTATTGAGTCTTAGGAATACTTGTTTACCAAGCAACTGTCTGCTGCATTGGTTAGGTTGATTCTAAGTTGTGTCTCACCTAAAGCTTTTAAGCAAGAGTGTGTGTGTCCCTTGATTAAAGCTTTGAAGCAAGATCAAGGTGTGTATGAAGTGTTTCTTCATCTTTATTCTGAAACTGTAATTGGATATCACTATGGTGTGATTGAAGGGGAGTGAGTGGGAATACTCAGGTCTAGAATGTCTCTAGGTTGAAATGTCATTGGGTAGAGATTAAGTGAGAAGTGCAAACTGGTTGTTTGACTTTGAATTGATTATGCTAATAGTGATTTTCCTCCCTGGCTTGGTAGCCCCCAGATGTAGGTGTTGTTGACACTGAACTGGGTGAACAATTGCTGTGTTATTTACTGATTTTGCATACAATTTAATTAGTTAGTACAATAGTCAATGTCACAGTGGATGTTATAACTTTGGAAATAACATCCATCGTGTGCTTGCCAGAATTTCAGCTTTAATGAACATTGATTCTTATGTGTAGATTTATTTGCTTTAATGAATACTGATGTGGCTAGTGATGAGTAGCACGCTGCTCAATGATTCACTTGACTTTTGGACCAGCTTTTGGTACATTTCATTAAAGCCACGTGTGACCTTGCCTTTTCCATTGTTCTGAACGAGTCACACTTGCAATATTAGGTTTATTTTCCATTTTCCAATTTGTTTCATGTGCTACAATGAATGGGTCATCAACCCGGGTCCAAACATTTGGGCTTTACACACCCTCACACGAAATGCACCTCTTAGCCCATGAGTTAGATTTGTTTTTGCAACCTTGATCTTAACAAAATATTTTTTTCTTTTAATTAGTTTGGAAATTTTTTTATAATAAAACATTTAATGATGTCCAATTTAATTCCATAAAAAACAAGCAAATACAATATTTATCACTTTAAATTAATATTAGAATTTGCTTTGACTAATTATAGTTTTTTCAAATCAATTTCTATTCATGATTGTTTAAGTACTTGGGTCTTGTGTGGTTGCTTGCTTGCTCTTGATTACTACTTGGTTACATATTGATTGTATACTTTGTTTGTACTTGTATGAACTATCCTTGTATGATGATCTACAATTGTTTGGCAAGATATGAACCCAATTTTTCGAAAATAGATAAACCTTGGTCCAAAACCAAGTGATTTTTTTCATACCTCAAACCATACTCAGTTCATAAGTTGAGCGCTTTTACCTCGCCATCAACCTTACCTTATACCACTAGGATTTCATTTCCATTAGTTCAAAACATAATCGTTTCGCACGCAAATTCAAATCTTGATTAACATCGAGCATTTTATTAAATCAAATCAATATACTTAACTATACTTAGACCACACTTCAAACAAGGATGAAATGGGAGTTGGAATGAAGTCTTTGATTCCTCTCCTCAATTGTTTGGGCCCGAGGAGCCTTTCTTAAGTTCGAACAATTGTCTTCTCTAAAATATTTATAACCCGAACACCTCAAGCTATTATATTAAATTAAGTCTATTTTCTCAACACTTAGATGAAGATATATATATATATATATATATATATATATATAGA
Organism: Lathyrus sativus; assembly: GCA_963859935.3. Classification (NCBI taxonomy): domain Eukaryota; kingdom Viridiplantae; phylum Streptophyta; class Magnoliopsida; order Fabales; family Fabaceae; genus Lathyrus; species Lathyrus sativus. The sequence continues at coordinate 651,659,702 of OZ012741.1, read as the reverse complement.
GAGAGAGAGAGAGAGTCAAGCCTTTGAATCACTTTCTCGATTACTTGGGCCAGAGGAGCCTTTCTTAAGCTTCGAGTAATCGTCATATGGTTAACTTACTCTAATTACATCAAAACTATTTCAATTAAAGTTGAAAAGAGAGAGAGTCGAGTCTTCAATTCACTCTCCCGATTACTTGGGCCCGAGGAGCCTTTCTTAAGCTTCGAGTACTCGTCACCTCTAACAAAATATCCAACACATCAAACTCTCTTTTCTCGCCCCCGTGCGATCGAAACTTCTCAAGACATTAATTCCTCGCCCCCGTGCGATCCACAACTCAAGCAACCTTTTTGCAAAGAACATTGTTTAGCCCCTTCTTCTACGCATATGAGCTAGTGCTTCAGTCTCCCCTAGTGAGCAGACAAGCCAAAGTTTAGCAATTAGAATGCAACCTAAACACTTGTTCGCTTCAAATACAAACCAACCAACCGTAGTTTTCCGAACTATGATTGCTCTGACTTCCTTATTGCATTATGAGGGTACGTAGGCATAGGATTACGAGATCATAGCAAGCTACATTTTTTCTTTTCACCCCGTACGAATAACCGTAGTTCCGAACTACGATTTCTCTGAATTCCTCATTGCACCATCAGTGTACGTAGGCATAGGATTGTGAGATCCTAGAGAGCTACCTTTTTTTTTTCTTTTTCTGTAGTCCCACGAACTACGATGTTCTGACTTTCCCATTACACGAGGGAGTACGTAGGCATAAGGTCCCCAATCTTTGGCGAGCACCCTAATATAAAAACCACTCTTTTCCCCTTAAAAGAAAACAAACAACTTAGCTAACTCTTTTCTCGAATCGAATCAAGAGGTCCCCGTTGAGTACAATGAACGTAGAAGGTGCTAATACCTTCCCTCTTGCGTAACCGACTCCCGAACCTAAAATTTGGTTGCGATGACCATTTACTTATCTCTTTAAAGGTTTTATCGATATTTTTCTATTCCTTCCTTGGAATTAATAAAGTTTGGTGGCAACTCTGTTCGAACGTTTTTTCCGCGTCCATCGCGAGGATCGTATTTTTCGAGGTACGATAGATGGAGACTCTGCTGGGGACTAGCATTGCCCTATGCTAGAGAGAGCCAAGCCTAACTTGAATCAATTCACGAGAGTTAGATTCGTTTGTTTCTTTATCTTCTCCTATTGCTTGTTTGATTATTTGATTTCTTACTTGCTTTTATATCACCTACTTTTGTTTCTTGTGACACTGTTGGGGTTCTCTGGTTATTGGTGCTTTGTGAGATGGCTCTATACCCGAGTCCGAGAAAAACATAAGATTAGGATAGTGGTTGTGTTGTGGAATCCCTAGAGGAGTCTTTTTTGTTGGGAGGATACGAAAGCCCCTCTTAGAGTTGATTCCCTTAGGAACGTTATTGTCGTGGTGAGCCTTTGCTATGGCAATGATGTTTTTAAGCCTGAATCTATAACTCTAAGGACCTTTTAACCATTTTCCGTGGTGGTTGGTAGTGTTAACTCATGAGGGTCACTTCTTGTTGGGTTGATACGAATGCCTCAAATAGATGAGATCCCTTGAACGCATTGTTATTCTGACAATGATATTTTCAACCTCGTTCTATGACTCTGAGGTACCTTTTAGAAACCTTGGACTCGATGGTTGTGTAGCAAAGACTCAGGAGGAGTCTTTCTCATGGGACGACGCGAAAACCTCATCTAGAAGAGATCCTTTTAAGGATATTATTGTTGGATGAGTCTTTGTCATGACAATAATATTTTTGAAAAGATCCATGACTCTAGGCACCTACCTCTTTAGATCCTACCCATGGGGTTCCAATGATCAGAGTAACCTTTTGCTTCAGAATTTTGTTGGCGATCCTTATCCTTGCATCTGCATCTCATATTCATATCATAACAATTACATTTTTGGATTTCAGGGAATCTAAGAATTGTGTTACAGACATTCAGGAATAATGGGAACAAATACCAGAAGCACCTATCCATACAGTTTCAGGAAGCCAAAGTTGGATGATTTACGTAGCTTGGTTTCTCACATCCCTGCTGTATTCAGAATTAACTTCAGAAATGATTATGGAAAACTCATTTATATCTTGACTCAAGAAGTGGATCATCGAGCACTCGTTACTTTAGCTCAGTTCTATAACTCTTCCTTGAGATGTTTCACATTTTAAGATTTTCAATTGGCACCAACACTTGAAGAATATGATAAATTGGTGGGCATTCCTATGAGAGGTAAGTTACCATTTGTAGGGGTGAATGTTACTTTAGAAGATAAAGTTGTAGCTGATGCTCTCCATATGCACAAGAAATATATCACTGACAATTGGAAGACTAAGGGTGGTGCTAAGGGACTTCCTCTTAAGTTCCTTATTGAGAGAGATGGCACCCTTATAAAGGCTCAAAGTTGGGACAATTTCTATGTTGCAGTGGCTTAGCTATCTATGGGATTGTCTTGTTCCCCAACATAGATGATTTTGTGGATGTGTCTTCCATTCACATTTTCTTGACCAAGAATTCGGTACCAACTCTTTTAGTTGATGTCTTCTATTACTTAAGCTGTAGAAATGAGAAGAGAGTAGGGTCAATTATTTGTTGTGCAACTCTCCTATATCAGAGGCTGAAGTTGCATCTACCAACAAAAGAACCATTTATTGATCGAGCCAGTGGCAGTTGGGCTCAAAGGATGGTGTCCCTCTAATCTGCTTACCTTTCTTGGTACTCACAAGATCATGATGAAGTTATTTCAAATTGTGGTGAGTTTCCTAACATCTTGCTTATTGGAACTCGAGGATGTATCAACTCCAACCCAATGTTATCAGTATGGCAGCTCGGGTATCTGATGTAGCTCTTCCAAAAAAGAAGGATCTAGAAGCTTTCATGATACATAACTTAGGAACTGAGAATTCTGAGTTGTTTAAGAGGATTACAAGGGCTTGGAGAACTATTAGGAAGAAAGGGAATGATGACTTAGGAAGAAGAAATAGTATTACCAAGGAACTGTACTTTTCATAGGTCAAAGAGAGGGCAGAAGAAATTAAAATACCTTTTGAAGAGAAGACATATGAGCCTTTACCTGAGCCAAAGCCTACTCACATCCCAATAGAGGAGGCTGAGGATCTTAAGGCCACGATAGCGAGATTGGTAAAAGAGAATGAAAGTCTTGAGCTGAAACTCCAAGATGTCACTAGTGAAAGAAATGCAATGAAGTGGGAGCTTCAGCGCAAGAATACCTAACTAGGAGCAGTGGAAAAGAAGGCAGGTGAAAAGGAACACCGAAGAAAGAAGGTTAAGGTGTGTCTTAATCAATCTGATAGTAAAGTGAGTGAACTCAAAGAAGAATTGAATAGATCTCGAAGGAAGTGTGTTGAAAATGAGAATTGTTGGCTTTCAGTTACTAAGAAGAATAAGGCAATCCAAGAAGAAATGGGAGCAGAAATCCACAGACTAAACACTTCCCTATGCCTATCAAGAGCTTCTGAAGCAGAGGAGCGTCGACTCAAAGAAGATGCCAGAAGAGTTTCTTGGGTTGAACACACTGATTGGGACAGGATATGCATAGAGATGAATGACACCAAAAATCTTGTTGAGCATTTGAAGCATCAGATAAAGGTTAGTTTAGAAGACACGACCATATGGTCTTCTACAAGGGAGAAAATGTCTCATGATTATGAGGGCTATGAGAGGTTCATTCACATATTGATATCTGACCGAGATATGTACCATAACAAGCTCAATGGTTTGAGATTTGGTCTGGAAGCATAGGGATGCTATGTAGGCAATGAATGATTCTACTCCTCATGTTATCTGTCGAAATTCTTGTATTCAGAGCTCAGATGTTCTAGACATTGATCTCTACTTAACCATAAAAAGGACAAAACACGAGCATTTTTATTTACTTTAAGAATTAATAGTGTCATGACAGATGTTGTAACATCTGCAGACTGACAGAACAATTTATCCAACCATTTAAATTATGCATAATTTTAAATGCAGAAAGATAAATAACACAATGAATTTTTAACCCAGTTCGGCACAACATCACCTACATCTGGGGGCAACCAATTCAGGAAGGGAATCCACTATCAGTAGTATCAATTCAGAGCTAAACTCCACCATTTACAACCCCTCACTTAATCCCTACCCAGTGCAAATTCTACCTAGGACACTCCTAGATATGAAACACCTCTCACTCCCCTCACTCACAGCAGTGATAACAACAGATTAATAAAACATAGAAGACACTCTTCAAGAACTATACTTGATCTTGCTTAAAAGCTTCAATCAAGAATAAAACACCCTTGCTTACAAGCTTTGAGTGAACAACTAACAACCTAAATATGTCTACCACGATGCATCAAAAGATACAAAGGGTGACTTGCAAAGTCACACACACAAGAGACTCTCAAAATCCTAAACCCTTATTTTGCACCCAATATCTTCTTGTTGTGAATGCTTGCTTTCCTTAGGTCTAGAAATTCCTTATTTATAGACTCTTCTAGTATGGGTTTGGACTTTAGCAAAAGCTTTCTCAGATTTGATAAAATCAAATCAAATAATTCTTCAAATCTTTTCAAAAGATAATTCTTCAAATCTTTTCATAATTAACACCAATTTAGATTTGATCAAATCAAATCAAATCAAACTCCAAATCTTCTCATAAAACCAACTCATATTTGATCAAATCAAATTCCAAATCTTCTCATTGTAAATCTTCTGCAGAATCTTCTCCATAAAAATAGAAACAAGTATTTTATAGTTTTGTAAAAAGTCTCAAAGATCCTTTTTATGAAATCCAATTAAATATGCACTTTGTTCCTAATAAATCTCCCTGACCTACGCATAACAATGAGGTATATCCAAGAGAATCTCATCAAACCAAAACACCTATGTCAAGAGATATAAAGTAGCAGCGCCTGTTGTACTAGACAAAGATGTCATGACATATGTCTTGACATCTTGTTTGAAACACATGACAGTAGTATTGTCATAACAGTTGATGAAGATGTTATAACATTTTACTTAACATTAGTGTAGAATCATGTTTTACAAAAATTTAGCCAATCATAGAATCATGGAACTAACAATCTCCCCCTTTGGCAAATTTTGGCTAAAACAACCAAACCATGATGAATCTTGAGATATAAATTTATCAGAGCAACAACAACAACAATTTTCACCAGTACATCCAGCCTCACAAACTATCATGCTCCCCCTTAATAGTTGCATTCAACAAGCAACAACAAAACACTACTCTTTCCTTAGCAGTGGCAAAGTCCTATCACAATGTTGGTCATTATGTCAATACATGTGACATAACATTAGGACAACAGATAACACTAATACTTTACTCCCCCTTTTTAGCCAAAAATTGACAAAAATTGGAGTAAATATACACACATAAACTCATAACACATCAATCAGAGCCAAACCCAAAAACTGAATCAGAATCACCATGCTTCGAAGCAAGACTTCAGCTGACAAACTGCACATGGTGTTCGAATATCTAGTCTGACATCTCACAACCTCCCAAGAGATACACAAACTGCTTGATCCCTAATCAATATAAAGACTGCGCCACTACAACAACAATCCATGGACAAGGACTTAAATCCCCCTACTGAACTCACTCAACCACTGTAGAATCAATCCTGATTCGTACAGATCCAGATACCATAGCTCCTTGAGAATATATCCTGACACCCTGAACTATTCACCCACCTAGAACATATATGACAAATGGCCTTACACATCTACACACGTTATCATAACTCCTTGGATAGGCACAATGTCATGCACACTCGGCTTGACATTACTACCATACTCTGGAACAAAATTCTCAATTTTCTTGCTTCACAATATCCAGATCACTTCCAGGAGAATAAGCCACCTTCCCATAAGCATTCTGATCCCAGCATAACTCAGAGCACTAAGTTTTATATCTAACTTATGCAAATGAACAAGCACACTGACTACTTTACACCATGATTTAGAGCAGTCTTGACCACTACCTCCACATCATACTCCAACATGATTAGATAAAACACTTCTGAATCAAATTATGAGTATCAAGCATCATAATCCTAATTGCAGCCCATCATGTATGACATCAACTCCTTTACCACTCACTTTGGTTCTTAAGATACCAACCACATGACTTATTATTTCCATAGTAATCCATACATTTCATACACATAAGGTCTCATCTTAACGGATTATCATAAACACCAGAAAATCATAGAGAGAAATAAACTCTCATGTAGCTTCCTCAGAGACATGATATTCAAACATCCTGTATGACATTACAAAAACAATAATTATTCTTAAGCACCTTAAGAAATGATTCCTTCATCAGTCAAGCACCAAGTCATGGACATAAACTACTTCTCCTTTTACTTTATATCTACTACTCTTTTGCACAGATCCATCAATAGCCAGGACAAAAAAATTCTTCACCATGACCATTTTCATGACAAGCAATCATACACCATGCTTCATCATGATGAGAAACAACCTCCATAGTATAAACACCACATAGCTTTACCCCATGAACATAGTCATTGAATCTTGAGTTCTTGCCTTGTCTGAAGCTGCACCTTCAGGAGTGACATTTTTGACATCGCCAATTAAAAGGATAATCAATTAAATACTTGCTAATGCCACAAGTAACAAGTGATTTTAAATCCCCAATTTGAGACACATAAATTCTCCCAGACAATAACCAATGTTGTTTCCTAGGTCATTCATAAGAAGCAAGCACAGTTCTAGTTCAAACCAACAGCCTCACAAAGCCAGACCCATAATCACATTGTCAAGGTAAAAAAAATTACACCAGACAGCACAATGTCAAGACATCTTATCTGACATTACGACCTCATCAGTGATCCAAGAACACAAACTTGCTTGAGAGTCAGCAAACTTTGTACAGGCTACAACAATGCAGCTACACATCAGACAGGTATACAGCTCCCCCTGTCATGCACAATCACCATTCCCCTGAAAAGATAAAACCCAAACATATGAAGACTCACTTCAACATCTTCATATTTACACACTAGAAACACATGCAACTCTACACCCCTTGTTTCACAAACCACACAAGAACCATACCTAATAGCAGAGGTAGTCGCAGGATAAACATAACTATCTGCAAGATCACTTAGATCCAGCTTTGAATGACTAGAAAAATCTCCAAGATGTCAGGGTGAATGTCTTTCCATATGCATAAAATCAAGGCTGATGGTGTCTTGAAAATGCAAGACAAAACACTTGGATAGAGGCCCAAAAACCTGTTGACCAAAAATTCCTTTAGTGGAACCCAGATCATAATGCTCACACCTTTATATTACTCCCAATAAACTTGTACAGATCTGATTTGATCCATTGATACTCAATGACATAACCAAAAAAAACACCATGAGTTAGAATAGTAACACAATGTCATAACGTCTTGTCTAAAATTCCATCCTCATAGAGACATACAATCACATACTGCTTGAAACTACAAACAATTTTGATAAATAACTGTACTATTGCAGCAACAGATCCTAGATAGAAGTATAGCTCCCCATATCAAGGATAACCAGTGCTCTTTTTCTAGAAGAACACCTTAACATGAATGGAAAACATAAGACTCATCTTCATGTCTTCAAGAGCTCACTCCTTGTTCAACACACCTGCTGAACGCATTCACTTACTGCTTGAACCACAAGCAACCTATATACCACAATAATACACCCATCAGACAGGATCTTTCCCCTATCTTTTATAAAAGATGCTCCTTTCAGCAAGAAACACCCAAGATCACCACATTATATCTCATGACCAACTTCATGCTCATACAGTGAGAAGGTACCAGGATTACGATCCTTGAACTATAACGAACTCTTGGATTGAGACCAAAATCATCATTGATCCCTCTCGTCCTGAACCCATCCAGGCCCTGTACAGATCCACTTTGAATTTTACAGGCATAGATATCCATGTTCCTTGGAAAAATCAAATTAAACATGGAATACTTCACATTCCTTAAAGAGACATGTAGAGCCTCTTAATTTGTTAGTTATCCCAAATGTCATTCCCATCAGATCCATTCTCCAGAAATCCTCAGCTTACTTGCTTTATAGGTATCAAACCGATCCACTTCTTTCTAGAGTTACTTGCAGTAGAAGAAAACACTTCTCCACAAGTATTCTGGCCTCAGCCTGAGTCAGAGAACAAGATGGACACCCCATAATCCAAGACAGTATTTACCTCATCATTCTCCCATATGATAAGTTAGAACACTTTTGATTCAACTAGTGAGTAACAACTTCCACAATCTGAACCCCAAGTTCAGCAAACAAAATGATGTTCTAACATCAGTTAGGACATCCTAATCATCTCACAGACACCATACAATATGGTTCTTGATACAATAACCACTTGGACTTACTATCTGATTAGTAATCCAATCTGAGGATCTTCAGAGAGCATAGTTTCGCCAACTTGATCAACGAGAAATCTAAATAACAAAGAGAAAGTTAAACTCTCAAACTTCTCCCAAAAGAAGGAACTCATCCTTAACCAACTTAGGGCTTCTACCATAAGCTCTAAGACATGAACAACACCAGAACTTCCTTTGGTCTTCAAACAACTACCCTTCTGTACAAGAGTAATTTTCTCAAAGCACACTTCTTAAATAACCAACTGCCACTATTTGGTTAACTCAGCTTCTTTCAGAGCTCTAGAAAATCTTCTAATCACCCAAGAAAACTTGATCTTCAAGTTACATATCCTACTTGCTCCATAGAATCACTCATTGAATCAACAAGACTTTGCATAATCTCTACTGATGGAATTTCTCAACATCTGGTTGAACATTAGATCTTTGGAGTAGACCAAACAAATATTTAACAATGTTGAACATTATGGATAACCAACTTAATAATTGTGCATACCACAAATAGAAATTGATCTTAAATCCACACAACTTGTCGAGAAGACCATCTGGAAGATTTTTATACTTCAGTAATACCAAAAGTATTCTTTAGTTAAAAAATCTTTAATGTTGAAACATCAAGGTTGACACTCTTGACTCAACCAGCCAATGACTTCCTCTGCTGATAGAACCCTTGCAAGTTATGAGTGGCGAAAATAAATCACCTCCCACTATCTTTAAGTAGAATAACATTCATCAGCACCAGAGAACTTCAAAAATCGATCTTCAGAACAACACCAGAACCTCCTTTGGTCTTCAAACAACTGCCCTTCTGTATAAGAGTAATTTTCTCAAAGCACACTTCTTAAATAACCAACTGCCACTATTTGGTTAACTCAGCTTCTTTCAGAGCTCTAGAAAATCTTCTAATCCACCAAGAAAACTTGATCTTCAAGTTACATATCCTACTTGCTCCGTAGAATCACTCTTTGAATCAACAAGACTTTGCATAATCTCTACTGATGGAATTTCTCAACATCTGGTTGAACATTAGATCTTTGGAGTAGACCAAACAAATATTTGACAATGTTGAACATTATGGATAACCAACTTAATAGTTGTGCATACCACAAATAGAAATTGATCTTAAATCCACACAACTTGTCGAGAAGACCATCTGGAAGATTTTTATACTTCAGTAATACCAAAAGTATTCTTTAGTTAAAGAATCTTTAATGTTGAAACATCAAGGCTGACACTCTTGACTCAACCAGCCAATGACTTCCTCTGCTGATAGAACCCTTGCAAGTCATGAGTGGCGAAAATAAATCACCTCTCACTATCTTTAAGTAGAATAACATTCATCAGCACCAGAGAACTTCAAAAATCGATCTTCAGTATGAGAACCAGATTATCTTCCTGAAGGAACTCTTGAACACGACCAGAGATGCCTTTATGAGGGGACTTGAGAGATATCTCAAGTATCTTTGGAAACTTAGTTGAAAAGGTATTTACAAATTTCATAGATCGTGAATATGATAAGTATGATCTCTACTCACCTTCTCTGACTTCAAGATACATGATAGAACCAACATTCCTAGTACCAAGTCGACAGGCATCAACAAATAACTCTCTCCATTCCATTTCTCCCGACTTTAGAACAACTAGAGCCTTAAAAAAATTATGATATCTTCAAGAGCAGAAGTCAATAAGCAAGATCTTCCATAATCTTTCTTCAATCACAACACTAGAATAACAGGACTATCAGAGTTCTTCCATCAAAGAAATATGCAGCGGAACCACCAAGGACCATCTTCAACATGCCCTAAACAAGGTGTCAAAAAATCTTATAGGACACCATACAGAAGAAGTAGCCACTCCTCCTGCAGTTGTTGTAGAAACTCCTCAGAAACATTGAACAATCATCAGAGTTGTTCCTCGTGATCTAGAACACTCATCTCAACCATCAATACCCTTGAGTATATCAGAATGAATGATTTGATCTCTCCAAAAAAAACATTCAACAAATCACAAAAGCTCCTATATCAGAGAGCACAACAGCAGATACACAGAATCCTTCAAAAGCAGGAGTAAACATAAACTCCCCCTTAACTCCATAAGCAGTAACTCCTCAAGAACCCATCAGTAGCTCAAACATTTAGCAAGATCAGCAAATCAGCTACAACTTCTCCTTAATTAAAACACCAGAAAGTATGTCCCAAGGTCTCATCCAGAACAGACAGGATGCCTGCTCTGATACCAATTGAAATTCTGGTATGCAGAGCTCAGATGTCCTAGACATTGATCTCTACTTAACCATAACAAGGACATAACACGAGCATTTTGATTTACTTTAAGAATTAATAGTGTCATGACAAATGTTGTAACATCTGTAGACTGACAGAACAATTTATCCAACCATTTAAATTGTGCAGAATTTTAAATGCAGAAAGATAAATAACACAATGAATTGTTAACCCAGTTCAGCGCAACATCACCTACATCTGGGGGCGACTATGTCAAGAAGGAAACCCACTATTGTAGAAGCATGCTTCATCTCAAGGTTTCAAGGTTTTGATGACAACAACAACAAGACTCAAGATCATTTCATCTGTGCAAAAAGTCAAAAGCTTTCAAAAGACCAAGATCAAAGTATTATGGAAGTGATCAACATTCAAGCTTCATGTACATTTGCTCGATCATCTTTCAAGACTTGGACACAAGCTATAGTATATCAAAATTCTCTAATTTAATTGATATACAAGTGTTCAAATATTTTATCATTTGATCATAATGCATTAACATGTTTTAAAATCATTTGGAATTGGTATAACACTTTTAAATTAATTATTTTTCAAAGTATTTACAGTGTTAACCGATTAACCATATAGGTTAATCGATTAACGCCCTAAAATTTTAAATTCTTTGGGCCAACGTTACAGTGTTAACCGGTTAACCTATATGGTTAACCGATTAACACTGAACATTTTCTGAAAAATTGTTTCCTTTCAAGTTCAAAAATTATTTGAATGTTATACCTTTCCATGTGTTAACTCATACTCAATTATATCCTTTTGAAATGGTGTTTTGGATGATATAAATTCTGATAATTTCAAATTAATAAACACCTCCAACAATTTTCAAAAACAATCATTGAATCATATTCACTACTTTTCAAATAATTTCAAATACATTCAAAAAGTGTTCATACTTGCATAACCTTTCACATCCATTTGTTTGAACACTTGTATTGAGATTAAGTTGTGAATTCTGATTAAAAGAGAAGATCAATCTTTGTATTGATATTACTATTGTACTCTCAAATCATAAAAAGAATTACAGAATGGTCTGTTGTGACTTGTGATCCAGGATTGTTGGACACAAGGGTTAGTGTTTTGCAAGAGGATTGTTCTTGCACACTAGTTTATTTTGTTGTTAGATTGTAGGCCTCACTGGTTGATGGTGTGATAGGTTGTACTTTCTAAAACAATAGTGAAAACTCTCTTTCATGTGGAAAGGGGAGTGGAGTACCTTCGGATTATGAAGGGAACCACTATAAATCTTGGTGTCCATTTTCTTTATGCATTTTACTGCATCCATCACCAAGAACATAACCAAAGAAAAATTAAAGAAGACCAAAAATCTGAAAAAGTTTCTATAAGCCTAATTCACCCCCCCCCCTCTTAGGCATACTCTGAACTTACAACTATCAGTAGTATCAATCCAGAGCTAAACTCTCCCGTTTATAACCCCTCACTTAATCCCTACCCAGTGCAACTTCTACCTAGGACACTCCTAGATATGAGACACCTTTCACTCCCCCTCAATCACAACAGTGATAACAACAGATTAATAAAAAATAGAAGACACTCTTCAAGAACAATACTTGGTCTTGCTTAAAATCTTCAATCAAGAAAAATACACTATTGCTGACAAGCTTTGAGTGAACAACTAACAACCTAAGTACGTCTACCAAGATGCATCAAAAGATACAAAGGGTGACTTACAAAGTCACACGCACAAGAGACTCTCAAAATCCTAAACCCTTATTTTGCACCCAAGATCTTCTTGTTGTGAATGCTTGCTTTCCTTAGTTCTAGCAATTCCTTATTTATAGACTCTTCTAGTATGGGCTTGGACTTTAGCAAAAGCTTCCTTGGATTTGATAAAATCAAATCAAATAATTCTTCAAATCTTTTCAAAAGATAATTCTTCAAATCTTTTCATAATTAACACCAATTTAGATTTGATCAAATCAAATCAAATCAAACTCCAAATCTTCTCATAAAACCAACTCATATTTTATCAAATCAAATTCCAAATCTTCTCACTGTAAATCTTCTGCAGAATCTTCTCCACAAAAATAGAAACAAGTATTTTATAGTTTTCTAAAAAGTCTCAAAGATCCTTTTTATGAAATCCAATTAAATCTGCACTTTGTTCCTAATAAATCTCCTTGACATGCGCATAACGATGAGGTATATCCAAGATAATCTAATCAAACCAAAACACCTCTGTCAAGAAATATAAAGTAGCAGCGCCTGCTGTACTAGACAAAGATGTCATGACATCTGTCTCGACATCTTGTTTGAAACACATGACAATAGTATTGTCATTACAGTTGATGAAGATGTTATAACATCTTACTTAACATCAGTGTAGAATCATGTTTTAGCAAAATTTAGCCAATCATAGAATCATGAAACTAACATCTGTGATTTCCCTTACTTTTGCAAGGCAATGCTGAAGAGGTTCAAGGAAGAATTAGAGGAGCATGTAGCTCGTAGGCCAAAATTTTGAAATTCATTTGGCTTTTGTACTTTTCCCGCTTTTTAGACATTATGGGTTGTATTTTATTCCAAATGATATTTTTGTATCACTTGACTATTACACTTTGATGAATGAATGTGATTCGGTTTATTTCTTATTCCTCAATATTCTTGTGTATGTTAGTAAATAATTTGAATGCTTCCCTGAAAAACAAATGCATATCATTCTACATACATGATACGCATCCCTTTTTTCCTAAAACATGTCATAACTCATAAACTCTACCCCTTTTCCCTTCAGAAGAAGCTGACTACTCAGCACACGTACGAGACCCTCCGTAACTTCAAGATGACGCTAGAGAAAATTGAAGAGACCCTAAACACGATGAGGAATAATATTGACTCATTTAGATCCAAAATGGATCAATTGCTGGAAACTATAATGATGTTAGCTCAAAAGGAGAATAATGTTGAAACTGCGGCTGATGCCAAAAAGCTCGCCGACAAGGTGGGAACTTCTGGAACAACTAAGGCAATGCCTCCTCCTGTTCATGTGGATTTGTCAGAACACTCTACTGCAACCGCTCAACATGGATCTGAGATGGATATGGATGAACAGTATGATACTCTCTTTCAACCACATACTCCTCGGCCTACTATGGGAATTGTAGCTGACCCATATGTTGATAGATTGCGCACATTGGAAGAGAAGTTCAAGTCTCTCGAAGTCCAAAATACTCCAAGTTTGGATGCTATGGATATGTGTTTAGTTCCTGGACTTGTGATACCCAGAAAGTTAAAAGTCTCGAATTTCGACAAGTATAAGGGAATCAGCTGTCCAAAGACTCACTTGCAAGCATAATGTCGCAAGATGGGCGCTCATATTGGCAATGACTTACTCCTAATTCATTACTTCTAAGATAGCCTCAGTGGAGCATCTCTGGAATGGTATATGCAACTAGAAAAGAGGCAGGTCAGTAATTGGAGAGATCTTGCTGAGGCGTTTCTTAAACATTATCAGTACAATATTGATCTAGCGCCAAACTGCACTCAACTGCAGGATATGGCTCAATGTAACAACGAGTCATTCAAAGAATATGCTCAAAGGTGGAGGGAGTTGGTTGCCCGTGTTCAACCACCTCTGTTGGCTAAGGAGTTAATGGATATGTTTATGGGGACTTTGCAGCCTCAGTATCTAGATCGTATGTCGGGGTCCAGCTTCCCTAATTTTGCTGAGATTGTGTCTGTAGGAGAAAGAATTTAAAGTTAATTAAAGAAGAACAAAGTTGTTATTGTCACCACGTGTCGCACCTCGAAAAATCACATTCGAAAATACGACCCTCGCGCGAAAGGCGCGGAAAATGCGGTTCGACAGAGTCGCCACCGAACTTTATTTTTCCCGAATAAACGGGAGAGGAAAATATCGAGAAAACCTCTTAAAAACGAAGGGATAGGAACAGGGTTGTCGCAACCAAGTTCCGGGTTCGGGAGTCGGTTACGTGAGGGGAAGGTATTAGCACCCTTCACGTCCGTCGTACTCGACGGGAACCTCTTAAGGTAATTGTGGGGAGTGTTGTTTAGGTTTACTTGTTTTCTTCTCGCTGGTAAAGGTAGAATTGGTACGATAAAAGGGTTAAAGACGCAAAAGAGAGATGGGTGGTTAGAGGATAGGGTGCTCGCCAAGGATTGGGGCCCTTGTGCCTACGTATGCTCATTCGGACGAGAATGAGAAATCAGAGCGTCGTAGTTCGACTACGGGAAAGGATGGGGGGAAACGGAAGATGGATAGAAGTGTGCTCGCCAAGATCATCGCGATCTTGTGCCTACGTATCTTATATTCAAGAATGAATAAAGAATCAGAGCGTCCGTAGTTCGTGGAGACGACCGCGAAAATATGAGGTTTGAAATGGGTTGAAGTTGAGTTGAAAGACGAAAGAGTGACTGACAAGCAACCTAAGGGCGTGCCTCAAGAGCTTGTCACTCAAGAATTCAAGGAATGCGAGATCCCAAGAACTTAGTTCTTTCGGAAATTGGGTTGAATAAGTTGAAGATGAGAGTTGGATATTTTGAAATCGAAAGAATGAACTAATAACAACTCGGGGGCGTGCCCAAGAGTTACTCATTCGAATATTCAAAGAATGCTAGATTCTAAAAATATCCCTCTCTCGTAAGTTTTAAAAAGGTTTGTGAAAGGACTGAATCGAAAATGGAATGTGAGGTAAAAGGAAGTTGTTTTGAACTGGTTCGACGACGTGTCGAAGATTTGATTGAAGATGGAACCGGCTTGACGACGTGTCAAGGGTTAAGGTTGTGAGAAACGATATTAGTCCCTGAGGGTGCTCCTAATATCGAAACCACGGGGAATTGTGAATGTGTGCAAAATGTCGATGGTTGCGAATGCGTATGAGCACTCGACTTAGGAGAATGTTTGAAAATGTTTGAGTTTGAAAAAGTCGAAAGGTTGAGTGAATAACAACTCAAAGGGCATGCCTCGAGAATTATTCACTCGAAGATTCGAGGAATGCTAGACTCCAAGAACCTCCTTCTTTCGAGGTGTGAATCGAAAAAAGATATTTGAAAAAGTCGAAAGATTGAGTGAATAATAACTCAAGAGCGTGCCTCGAGAACTACTCACTCGAAGATTCAAGGAATGCTAGACTCCAAGAACCTCCTTCTTTCGGTCGAGAAAGATATTTTGAAGAATTGAATCGAGGGTATGAAAAAGGATTGTAGTACGAGAGGTGAGAATACTATATTGGAAAAATAAGAGAAATGACAATTATTTGATAAATGAGACGTAGGCCTCACAACCAATTAATTGGGGTATTATCGAAATGCTAGATCTCGACGACACCTTTTTCATTTGGAGAATGCTTGAATGAACAAAGGAAACATCACAAAGAATGCTAAATTCTCATGACATTTCTTTGTTAGAAAAATATAATTTTTTTGAAAATGAGAGGTCGAATAATACACTACTTAAGGTGTACACCTTAATAATGACTATCCAAAAATTCAAGAAGTGCTAGACTTCAAGAACTTAGTTTCTCATGATTTGGTTTAGAAAATAATTTAGTAATAAAATTAAATTGAGTAAACACTAATACTATAAATGAATTTAAAAAGGAAGACATTTTAATAAAACCATTTTTAAAAATAAGAATTGAAAGTAATATATATATTTTTTTAAAATAGATTTGAAAATACATTTAATAAAATAAATAAATTTAAACAAAGATTTAAAATGAAAGTTTTGAAAATAATTCACAAAATAATAAACAGTAGGGAGCTTCAATATCCAGGGGGTACATAAAAATCCCCATGATGGGCCCTAAGGCCCAATCTCAAACAGCAGCAAAAACATAGAGGGGTGTAGTAACAATAATAAAAAAAACGGGGGTTAGATCCAAATGGACCGGGTGGGCCAACGACCCACTAAACCCAAATCTGTGAATTAACATTTCCTTCCCATTTGCCCTAACCCTAGCTCCCCTTGGCCGTCGTACTCTTCTTCCTCTCCCCTTCCGCCTTTCTCCTGTTCAAACAACAAATAGACAAATTAAACAACAAAAAATTCCTCTCTCTGTCAAGATTTACAATATGTTGGGCTTGAAGATGATCAAAGGAAGGACAATCTGGAGATGAAGCTGCATGTTGATGCTCGAGGTTCTGCTGATAGATCTGCAGATCGTCTTGTTCGTCATCGTTGAGGACGAAGAAGACCGACAAATCCTGGAGATGGAGTTGCGACCAAACTTCAAGGCGTCGATTCATGGATTGCGCATAGCCTGTTAGCGATTTCGATGAATGGAAAGAAGAAGTGAATGACGATGGGGTTCATGGCGATCTGATGGTGAATCTCTAGACCCAGGTCGATCTGTGGAGCTTTCTAGGTCTCGGTTGAAAGTTGATGATTTCTGAAGATTTACAAGTTGAAGGTTTGAAGTGTGTTCGAGTGTAAATCTGAAGAAGTGGTCGAAGATTTGGGGTTAGATTTATGAAGGTAGATTCATTTGTGGTTTGAGGGGTTATTGTAGATTTGTGTTGGAGTTTTTGTCGTAGTTTGATCTGGGATGGCGTTAATGTTGAGGCGAAGTTTTTTTTTAGATTGGTGTTTGTGTTTTGATCGAAGAAAATTTGGTGATGTTATGAAGTTTAAGGCTGAAGATGTTTGAAGAATCTGAAGAGGGATGAACGTTTGGAGATTTTTGGGATGAAGATATGAGTGAATTCTGGAAAACTGCAAGAAAATGACGAAAAATGATGAACATTGATGAGCATCTGGGGAAAATAGCGAAGAACATGGTATGAACATGGATGAATGTTCGAAGAATATTCAAACAGATCTGGATGTATGAACATTGCTGGGAAATTCTGGAAATGGATGATGAAGAACATTATGAAGGTTGATGAGTTTCTGGGAAATGATATGAAGGTTTGAATTTTCTGGTGATGTTCATGAGTTTACCGGCGAGTATTTCCGGCGAGTTCGATCGTGGTGATTTGTCCGGCGAGCACAGTGGGTGTTTGCATGAATTTAGGGTTAGGGCTACTGTTAGGGTTAGGGTTACTATTAGGGTTAGGTGGTGGCTAGAGGGCAGGCCTCAGGGCTAGGTGGCGGCTGTAGGGTTTTCTGGTCTTGGGGAATGTGTCCTCCATAAATGCAAACATATGTTAGGCTTTATAGCCTGACAAGTGTCGCAGTAATGACATAATGGGCCTTGAATTCTGACCAATGGATCCAGTTATTAAAGCTGCCAAATTACTGATGAAAGCAAATAAACACTAAAAAAAAGAGTTAATGTTCTTAAAACCAACCTGGCTAATATTAATTAAAAAAATCTAAACCTAATTAAATTAAATTAGAATGAATAATAAATAAAAAAAAAAGATTACTAATTATAAATAAAAACGAAAAATAAAATAAAATAATAAATAATAATAAAAAGACGAAAAATAAAAATAAAATAATAAATAAATAAGTAACCGAAAAAAATAAAATAATAAATAAAAACAAAATAATAAAGCAACAATAACTAACATATTTTTTAAATAAACCTAAATAATAATCTAAAAAGAAAAATGATTATCACTATTAACTTAAAAACCTTAACAACTAAACTCAAAAGAAAATTAATTTAAAAAATATAATGAACTCTATTTTAAAAGAAAAGAGATATCCCACTCTAATTAAATAAAAATAAATTTAATGTTAAATCTAATAATAAAAAGGAAGTATTTAATAAAAGCTATTTTCATAAATAAACCTATATCTAAAAGAAATAAATAGGTGATAAAATAAAATAAATAAAAAGAATAAAAGGGGAGAAAATTGCAAAAAAAGGAAAAGAGAACATGGAAGTAAAAGACCAAAACGCCCTTTAGGCCACGTGTCACACTTTGATTAGTCAAAAGATAAATCTTTGCAAAATCGACCACTTGCGAGACGACACGTGTCTAAATGGCACGGAACAAAAAGCGAAAATAATTACAAAAAGGTAGGACAAATTTAGGGTATGACAGATGCCCCTATCTAATAGGCTTAAACCTGAGAGGATGAATGGCATTGGCATTCACATCCTTGAGGTAGAAGTCTATTAGATATAAAAGACCCTGAATTTGTCTGAAAGAAAGAGAGGTGCTTGAGAATTGAAAATGCTGGATAACGTAAGCCTCTGAGTAAGCTGGCACCAGTCGTCATCACCAAAAGGATGATGGGATGAAACACACACAGCTATTACCACCAAAAGGATGGCAAAGCAAAACACAATTGCATAATCTATCATCAATGACCATGATAGACCCTTCACCAAAAGGATGACGGAGCGAGACAAACAAAATTCGCACAATCTATCACTAATGACCATGATAGACCCCCCACCAAAAGGATGACGGAGCGAAAACACAAAACAAATCGCACAATCTATCACTAATGACCATGATAGACCCCCCACCAAAAGGATGACGGAGCGAAACACAAAACAAATCGCACAATCTATCACTAATGACCATGATAGACCCTTCACCAAAAGGATGACGGAGCGAGACAAGCAAAATTCGCACAATCTATCATTAATGACCATGATAGACCCCTCACCAAAAGGATGACGGAGCGAAACTCACACGAACATATCGCACAATCTATCACTAATGACCATGATAGACCCCCCACCAAAAGGATGACGGAGCGAAACACAAATAAATACATCGCACAATCTATCATTAATGACCATGATAGACCCCCCCACCAAAAGGATGACGGAGCGAAACACAAAACAAATCGCACAATCTATCACTAATGACCATGATAGACCCTTCACCAAAAGGATGACGGAGCGAGACAAGCAAAATTCGCACAATCTATCATTAATGACCATGATAGACCCCTCACCAAAAGGATGACGGAGCGAAACTCACACGAACATATCGCACAATCTATCACTAACGACCATGATAGACCCCCCACCAAAAGGATGACGGAGCGAAGCTCAAACACTATCGCACAATCTATCATCAATGGCCATGATAGACCCCCCACCAAAAGGATGACGGAGCGAAACACAAAAGAAAGCATCGCGCAATCTGATACCGACGAAGTACCAGACCCACCACCAAAAGGATGGTAGAGCGAAAACACAAATAAAATATCGCGCAATCTGATACCGACGAAGTACCAGACCTACCACCAAAAGGATGGTAGAGCGAAAACACAAAATAAATATCGCGCAATCTGATACCGACGAAGTATCAGACCTACCACCAAAAGGATGGTAGAGCGAAAACATAAAGGAAAAATATCGCGCAATCTGATACCGACGAAGTATCAGACCTACCACCAAAAGGATGGTAGAGCGAAAACATAAAAGAAAACATCGCACAATCTGATACCGACGAAGTATCAGACCTACCACCAAAGGATGGTAGAGCGAAAACACCAACAAAACAATGCGCAATCTAATACCGACGAAGTATCAGACCTATCACCAAAAGGATGATAGAGCAAAAACAAAAAACATCGCGCAATCTGATACCGACGAAGTACCAGACCCACCATCAAAAGGATGGTAGAGCGAAAACACAAAAGAAAATATCGCACAATCTGATACCGACGAAGTACCAGACCTACCACCAAAAGGATGGTAGAGCGAAAACACAAATAAAACAATCGCACAATCTGACACCGACGAAGTACCAGACCTACCACCAAAAGGATGGTAGAGCGAAAACACAAAAGAAAGCATCGCGCAATCTGATACCGACGAAGTACCAGACCTACCACCAAAAGGATGGTAGAGCGAAAACACAACACACAGGTCGCTATCACCAAAAGGATGATAGGACCACACCAATCTGAAGTTTACCAACACCAAAAGGATGCAGGCTAAGGTGAACTGACGAAGTTCGACTATCACCAAAAGGATGATAGTAAAGCAATTGACAACGGTCACGCTTGCTAGGTATAACTCAATGGGGAACCCCTGAGAAGAAGATTGAATCGAAATGAGTCGACGGGGTACGCCCACCGTCTTTGCTTGGAAATCATAATTTTGCTGAAATGATTTCATGGTTACGCCCATGAATTCTGACGAGGATGCCCTTGACTGGGCTGAATTTGTCTTGATGTCTTGGTTTGCTCAACAAAAGGTTGAACAATTTCATGAGGAACACTCATGGTCTTGCTGAAGATGCCCCTGTTCGGGTTGGATCTTGCACTGAACTTCTTGGATTTTGCTCAACAAAAGTTTGAACAGCTTAGTGGGAAACGCCCACGGTCTTGAATGGTATGCCCCTGATTAGGCTGAATGTTGATTTGCATATTTAATCAACCACGAGGTTGAAATTCGTCACGGGAGACGCCCATGGTCTTGAAAAAGATGCCCCTGACTAGGCTGACTCTTGCTTTGAATAACTTTAAATTTTGTGGGAGGAACCCACAATCGCAGAAGATTGACCCTGACTGGGTTGATGATTGCTTTGAAGCTCTTCGAAAATCGTGGGATAAACCCACCGTCTTGCAGAAGATGCCCCTGACTGGGCTATCAATGGTCTTAGAAATCCTCGGGATTGATCCTGGACCTTGACTTGCATATATGAATGTTGGATGATAAATGATATTCTATATGAGTGGACATGCAAATGCAAATGCTGATGCGCGGAGATGCAAGAGCTAGGGAAGTATGATATATGATGCAAGATGCTTATGATAACGAATGCAATGCGTATGATGCACATGACGCAGACGGGTAATTCGGAAATGTAGGTGAAGACGCCAGCATGGTGGACTTTTGGTAGTTGCCAATGCGGATTGGACTTCGGGTGGTGGGAGGGATTGACTTCCTCGACACGCAGTTTGTTGAAGATGCCATGATTGAAGCGGAAGATGTCCTTGATGCCTCAAGTCTGGGATATTTGGTCGACTGTGAATTTGCATCAGAGAGAATTGCAACTTTGCTTGATGGTCAGGATGACCTGGTCTTGCCCCAGTCTGAACGTGGTAATGGCCTGCCCCAGCTTAACCAGTTCTGGTATATGGAAGTTGAACTCGGATGACTTGCCCCTGTTCGAACTACTGAGTGGTTTGCCCCCAGCCTGTAGGCCTTGAGATAATATTGCTTTGTGTACGCCACTGAAAGTCAAGTTTCTCCTCGATTGCCCCTTGCTGGAGTGTCTTTGAATACCCTGCACTGATTTGCAGATATAATTGTACATTCACAGATGGTGACGTTAATGCAAAGCTCGATGCAAGATTTGAAAAAGTGTCTTTTGTTGAGGTGTCGTGATAGTGAGACGAATGGACTGCTAGCCCAAACGTTGTGCTAATTGATTGGTGCGAAAAATATATCAAGAGAAGTGACACCAATATTGATGATTAGAAATCATGTGAGGAGTCAGGTTACGCAACCTTGCGATAATATACTTTCAAAATAAAACTCGCCTCAATTAGGACTTTCGAGGGTTGTAACGTGGTTTGGTTCACGGTTATGAAACAAAGGATATTGGGCTCAAAGTATGATTTGTACCCACCCCTTCTTCTTAATGATCTCCAGTCCTACGCTCAGTTAATCCTACACTTGTCTTGACGGTATAAACTTGATGGTTCAAGGTTTGTTCGACGCGGCAGTCACCTTATTTTGGTTTTTTGATGGATGCCAGTGCCCCTTTGACTTGGGTGGCCACTGAATCTCATTTGTTTTTTGTTGAGGATTTCGGGGTCCTCTTTTGCTTTTGTTTTGATCCCTAACTTTTGCACGGATTGACTTCGCTTGTCAGATCCATCGGGATTGCCTTGATTTTGCCTAAGTCCCCTCTAAGGTGTCTGACTTAGCTGGCTTTTGATTTTTTTGATTTTGTTGTGACTGCCATAGCATGGGTCATTGATGAACGACCGTCTTCTGGATTCTGCTTGTTGATTCGAGTGTGGAATTGGATTAACTGAACACTACCCTGCCCCAGGTTGAGTGTAAGGGTTTGAATATCTGAAGGAAACTGCTACTTCTAGGCTCGAAGTGGTTTACTAGGGATTAACTCCTTGTATCTCCGGTGTTTGGGGAATTGAAGCAATGCCTGTACATCATTGACGAGATTTGGTCTGAAAGCATACGATTTGCAATTATGGGTATCTCGTTTTCATCATCCTCCCTCAAATCATGCTAAACAACAGTGAATAGAGTGGAGTAAATAAACGTGTCGGTGATAAGTAGAAAAGAGTGAATACGACATAACTAATTCAAAACATGCATAAACGATACATTAATGAAAACCAAATACGAATGGCAATTGTTCAAAGCATACAATACTTAGATAAACAAAGACAAAACATAAGAAGCTGCGAATAATGAAATGGCAACATGACTGCCTTCTTCGGGGAATGAACTTGACTGGAAGTGATTGTTGGCACTAGTTGACTGGTGGCATCGGATTGTTGATGATGTTTGGAGACTTCCCATTGAAGTTGATAGCATCCCTATCGATCATGTCTTGAATTATGTGCTTGAAAGCCCTGCAATCCTCAATGGTGTGACCTGGAGCGCCCTTATGAAACTCACAATGAGCATTTGCATCGTAGTCGGCAGGAATGACAATTGGAGGAGCTAAATCTCTCGGAACAACAGATTTCTTCTCCATCAACTGAGCAAAGATTTTGGCATATGGCATTGGTAGACGATCAAAGACTCTATCTGGTCTCCATGTTCTCTGCGGACGCTGTGGGCGAGCACCTTGTCGTTGCTGAGTAGCTTGCATCTGCTGTTGCTGAGGAGGATACTGATATCCTTGCTGGTTGTAGGCTTGTTGCTGAGGAGGATACTGATATCCTTGCTGGTTGTAGGCTTGTTGCTGAGGAGCCTGTTGCCGTGGCATCTGAGCTTGCGCTGCATGAACAGCTGGCTGATAAGGCATTGGCGCATATTGCGCAGCAGCAACATATGGATACTGATAGTAGGGAACTTGATAAGGCATAGGAGGAGCTTGTTGAGAAGCTTGCCCTTTCTGCACAAAGATGGCATTTGTTTCGCCCTCCTTCTTCTTGTATCCATTGAAAGGCCTCTTGGCATTAGCCTGGCTGTTAGAACCTCCTGGGATCTTCCCACTCTTCAACCCTTCTTCAATTCTCTCACCAACGATCACCAAGTCAGAAAATCCAGCGGAGACACTACCGATCAGCTTTTCGTAGTACTGGCCTTGCAAAGTGCCCATGAAGATGTCAATCAATTCACGGTCAACAAGAGGTGGATGCACCCTTGCGGCTAGCTCTCTCCATCGTTGTGCGTACTCCTTGAAGGATTCGTTGTCCTTCTGAGTCATACTCTAAAGTTGAGTACGGTTCGGAGCAAGATCGGTGTTGTACTTGTACTGCTTGACAAATGCATCAGCTAGCTCAGCCCAAGTACGCACACTGTTACGATCCAGCTGCATATACCATTCGAGTGATGCCCCAGACAAGCTGTCCTGGAAGCAATGGATCATGAGCTTCTCGTCTCTAGCATAGGCAGCTATCTTGCGACAGTACATCTTCAGATGAATGTTTGGGCAACTGAGACCT
Organism: Lathyrus sativus; assembly: GCA_963859935.3. Taxonomy (NCBI): domain Eukaryota; kingdom Viridiplantae; phylum Streptophyta; class Magnoliopsida; order Fabales; family Fabaceae; genus Lathyrus; species Lathyrus sativus. Next base: position 651,635,460 of record OZ012741.1, on the reverse strand, counting down.
TTGTACTTCGAAAATTCGGGCACCTTGAATTTTGGAGGAATGACAACATCAGGCACCAAGCATAACTCCAAAGCACTGAAAGAATTTGAATTGTGCCCCTCCATGGCTCGGAGTTTCTCGGCTAGATCTCGGCACATCTTCATGGCTTCTGAATCCTGAGCAGCAACAGGACTGGCGATGGGAATAGCAGCATGATAGTTCTGAACATCGTCATACTGATCCATCAGAGTATCTTCGATATGGGGAGCTGGGATCTGCACAGCAGTAGGCTGGGCGTGCGGGATAACTCCAACGGTAACTCCAGGCGCTGGGATTGGCTGAGAAGTGTTTCCCTCGACTGCGTTGTTGAAGTTCAACGGCATTCCCTGAGAATTCGGAATTGGGACCAAAGGGATGGCAGTAGACCCTTGTCCATTGACAACAGCGGCGGCTTCACGCTGTTCTTCTTCTCTCCTGGCTGTGAGGATGGCTTCGAGGATCTGGTCGATCTTTCCTTTCATGGAATCCAACTCTTCCCTGAAGGCAACTTGCTCCTGCTGAATCTGCTCCATCATTCGTCTGGTATTGGCTCTAGTTGCGTACTGGTGTCGAGGAATCAGCTTGATTTACTGGAGAAGAAGGAACAGAGACATAAGATTCTGTTGAGGGGCTGGAAATGCAAAATGCACAACACATGAAATGCAATGCAAATGATATGCAAGATGCAATGCAAGGTACAAGATCCAGGATCACAGGATCACAATCAAACAACTCCTGAAGCTGGTAACTGTAACAGATAAGTAACCATAATTCCTGCTCAAAGAAAAGTGACAGGTACAAACTACACGGGAAGGTCTAAACATTCTACCCATAAACCCTCTCACGGGATGGTTTCTATGTTTGGTTCCCAGGATCACGGACACTAGTCGTATTAGCGTCACGCAACAGGCTGGCTGCATTACGACGATAATGACGATAAGATCTCTCCTGAGCGGGGTCCTCGTGCTAGGCACACAAGGAGCGAGTCCTTGGAGACTAACATTACTCGACCACCAATATCGGAACTGGTGCTAACAAAAGGTTCCCAGAATCACGGACCCTTCATTAATCAAGTCGTGCAACAGGCTAGCTGTATTACAACAGGATCTACGAATAGGTCTCCTCCGGAGGAGCTTTCATGCTAGGCCCACAAGGAGCGAGTCCTCGGAGACTAACACTACTCGACTAACAATTCTAAACTATGTGTTCTCTCTGCTTTTACCAAAGCTCGGGTGTAGAGCCTTACTCATGATGTCATCCCAAGAACCGATAGGCAACCAAGATAACAAGCACAAATAAAATCTATAAGAGAACGAATACAAAAAGAAAACAAATAAAAAACAAACACTCCTCACAAACCAAAAGATAGGCTTGACTCTCTCTTTGCATGGAGCAATGATTTCCCCAGTGAAGTCGCCACCTGTCGCACCTCGAAAAATCACATTCGAAAATACGACCCTCGCGCGAAAGGCGCGGAAAATGCGGTTCGACAGAGTCGCCACCGAACTTTATTTTTCCCGAATAAACGGGAGAGGAAAATATCGAGAAAACCTCTTAAAACGAAAAGATAGGAACAGGGCTGTCGCAACCAAGTTCCGAGTTCGGGAGTCGGTTACGTGAGGGGAAGGTATTAGCACCCTTCACGTCCGTCGTACTCGACGGGAACCTCTTAAGGTAATTGTGGGGAGTGTTGTTTAGGTTTACTTGTTTTCTTCTCGCTGGTAAAGGTAGAATTGGTACGATAAAAGGGTTAAAGACGCAAAAGAGAGATGGGTGGTTAGAGGATAGGGTGCTCGCCAAGGATTGGGGCCCTTGTGCCTACGTATGCTCATTCGGACGAGAATGAGAAATCAGAGCGTCGTAGTTCGACTACGGGAAAGGATGGGGGGAAACGGAAGATGGATAGAAGTGTGCTCGCCAAGATCATCGCGATCTTGTGCCTACGTATCTTATATTCAAGAATGAATAAAGAATCAGAGCGTCCGTAGTTCGTGGAGACGACCACGAAAATATGAGGTTTGAAATGGGTTGAAGTTGAGTTGAAAGACGAAAGAGTGACTGACAAGCAACCTAAGGGCGTGCCTCAAGAGCTTGTCACTCAAGAATTCAAGGAATGCGAGATCCCAAGAACTCAGTTCTTTCGGAAATTGGGTTGAATAAGTTGAAGATGAGAGTTGGATATTTTGAAATCGAAAGAATGAACTAATAACAACTCGGGGGCGTGCCCAAGAGTTACTCATTCGAATATTCAAAGAATGCTAGATTCTAAGAATATCCCTCTCTCGTAAGTTTTAAAAAGGTTTGTGAAAGGACTGAATCGAAAATGGAATGTGAGGTAAAAGGAAGTTGTTTTGAACTGGTTCGACGACGTGTCGAAGATTTGATTGAAGATGGAACCGGCTTGACGACGTGTCAAGGGTTAAGGTTGTGAGAAACGATATTAGTCCCTGAGGGTGCTCCTAATATCGAAACCACGGGGAATTGTGAATGTGTGCAAAATGTCGATGGTTGCGAATGCGTATGAGCACTCGACTTAGGAGAATGTTTGAAAATGTTTGAGTTTGAAAAAGTCGAAAGGTTGAGTGAATAACAACTCAAAGGGCATGCCTCGAGAATTATTCACTCGAAGATTCGAGGAATGCTAGACTCCAAGAACCTCCTTCTTTCGAGGTGTGAATCGAAAAAAGATATTTGAAAAAGTCGAAAGATTGAGTGAATAATAACTCAAGAGCGTGCCTCGAGAACTACTCACTCGAAGATTCAAGGAATGCTAGACTCCAAGAACCTCCTTCTTTCGGTCGAGAAAGATATTTTGAAGAATTGAATCGAGGGTATGAAAAAGGATTGTAGTACGAGAGGTGAGAATACTATATTGGAAAAATAAGAGAAATGACAATTATTTGATAAATGAGACGTAGGCCTCACAACCAATTAATTGGGGTATTATCGAAATGCTAGATCTCGACGACACCTTTTTCATTTGGAGAATGCTTGAATGAACAAAGGAAACATCACAAAGAATGCTAAATTCTCATGACATTTCTTTGTTAGAAAAATATAATTTTTTTGAAAATGAGAGGTCGAATAATACACTACTTAAGGTGTACACCTTAATAATGACTATCCAAAAATTCAAGAAGTGCTAGACTTCAAGAACTTAGTTTCTCATGATTTGGTTTAGAAAATAATTTAGTAATAAAATTAAATTGAGTAAACACTAATACTATAAATGAATTTAAAAAGGAAGACATTTTAATAAAACCATTTTTAAAAATAAGAATTGAAAGTAATATATATATTTTTTTAAAATAGATTTGAAAATACATTTAATAAAATAAATAAATTTAAACAAAGATTTAAAATGAAAGTTTTGAAAATAATTCACAAAATAATAAACAGTAGGGAGCTTCAATATCCAGGGGGTACATAAAAATCCCCATGATGGGCCCTAAGGCCCAATCTCAAACAGCAGCAAAAACATAGAGGGGTGTAGTAACAATAATAAAAAAAACGGGGGTTAGATCCAAATGGACCGGGTGGGCCAACGGCCCACTAAACCCAAATCTGTGAATTAACATTTCCTTCCCATTTGCCCTAACCCTAGCTCCCCTTGGCCGCCGTACTCTTCTTCCTCTCCCCTTCCGCCTTTCTCCTGTTCAAACAACAAACAGACAAATTAAACAACAAAAAATTCCTCTCTCTGTCAAGATTTACAATATGTTGGGCTTGAAGATGATCAAAGGAAGGACAATCTGGAGATGAAGCTGCATGTTGATGCTCGAGGTTCTGCTGATAGATCTGCAGATCGTCTTGTTCGTCATCGTTGAGGACGAAGAAGACCGACAAATCCTGGAGATGGAGTTGCGACCAAACTTCAAGGCGTCGATTCATGGATTGCGCATAGCCTGTTAGCGATTTCGATGAATGGAAAGCAGAAGTGAATGACGATGGGGTTCATGGCGATCTGATGGTGAATCTCTAGACCCAGGTCGATCTGTGGAGCTTTCTAGGTCTCGGTTGAAAGTTGATGATTTCTGAAGATTTACAAGTTGAAGGTTTGAAGTGTGTTCGAGTGTAAATCTGAAGAAGTGGTCGAAGATTTGGGGTTAGATTTATGAAGGTAGATTCATTTGTGGTTTGAGGGGTTATTGTAGATTTGTGTTGGAGTTTTTGTCGTAGTTTGATTTGGAATGGCGTTAATGTTGAGGCGAAGTTTTTTTTTAGATTGGTGTTTGTGTTTTGATCGAAGAAAATTTGGTGATGTTATGAAGTTTAAGGCTGAAGATGTTTGAAGAATCTGAAGAGGGATGAACGTTTGGAGATTTTTGGGATGAAGATATGAGTGAATTCTGGAAAACTGCAAGAAAATGACGAAAAATGATGAACATTGATGAGCATCTGGGGAAAATAGCGAAGAACATGGTATGAACATGGATGAATGTTCGAAGAATATTCAAACAGATCTGGATGTATGAACATTGCTGGGAAATTCTGGAAATGGATGATGAAGAACATTATGAAGGTTGATGAGTTTCTGGGAAATGATATGAAGGTTTGAATTTTCTGGTGATGTTCATGAGTTTACCGGCGAGTATTTCCGGCGAGTTCGATCGTGGTGATTTGTCCGGCGAGCACAGTGGGTGTTTGCATGAATTTAGGGTTAGGGCTACTGTTAGGGTTAGGGTTACTATTAGGGTTAGGTGGCGGCTGGAGGGCAGGCCTCAGGGCTAGGTGGCGGCTGTAGGGTTTTCTGGTCTTGGGGAATGTGTCCTCCATAAATGCAAACATATGTTAGGCTTTATAGCCTGACAAGTGTCGCAGTAATGACATAATGGGCCTTGAATTCTGACCAATGGATCCAGTTATTAAAGCTGCCAAATTACTGATGAAAGCAAATAAACACTAAAAAAAAGAGTTAATGTTCTTAAAACCAACCTGGCTAATATTAATTAAAAAAATCTAAACCTAATTAAATTAAATCAGAATGAATAATAAATAAAAAAAAAGATTACTAATTATAAATAAAAACGAAAAATAAAATAAAATAATAAATAATAATAAAAAGACGAAAAATAAAAATAAAATAATAAATAAATAAGTAACCGAAAAAAATAAAATAATAAATAAAAACAAAATAATAAAGCAACATTAACTAACATATTTTTTAAATAAACCTAAATAATAATCTAAAAAGAAAAATGATTATCACTATTAACTTAAAAACCTTAACAACTAAACTCAAAAGAAAATTAATTTAAAAAATATAATGAACTCTATTTTAAAAGAAAAGAGATATCCCACTCTAATTAAATAAAAATAAATTTAATGTTAAATCTAATAATAAAAAGGAAGTATTTAATAAAAGCTATTTTCATAAATAAACCTATATCTAAAAGAAATAAATAGGTGATAAAATAAAATAAATAAAAAGAATAAAAGGGGAGAAAATTGCAAAAAAAGGAAAAGAGAACATGGAAGTAAAAGACCAAAACGCCCTTTAGGCCACGTGTCACACTTTGATTTGTCAAAAGATAAATCTTTGCAAAATCGACCACTTGCGAGACGACACGTGTCTAAATGGCACGGAACAAAAAGCGAAAATAATTACAAAAAGGTAGGACAAATTTAGGGTATGACACCACGAATTGAGGAAAGAAGCCCTTTATGAAGAGAAAGGAGGAAGAAACTAATGCCGTTATGAGAGGACGAAGGGATAGAGTTCTAGTGGATATCCCATATCAGCAAGTAGCTTCAGTTGCTCAAGCTCCACGTCAATAGCTTGCCCAACAACAGGTATATCAACAACCCAATTACCAAAATGTTCCTCCTCCACAGCATTAAAATGCCCCAGCCCAGCGACAACAAAGACCAGGAGCTCCGAGAAGGCATATTGACCCTGTGCCAATGCCATATAGCCAGGTTTCTCTCAACTGTATCAAAGTGGGCATCTGACATTCAGAGACTTAAGGCCAATAATCTTCCCATACCCTCCAATATACGATGCCAACGCCTTATTGTGAGTTTCATAAAGGGGCTCCTATACATTCAATAGACATTTGCTATGCATTCAAGAATAGAGTTCAAGACTTGGTTTAGTCCAAGGATCTTACTTTCACCCGTCGAGGCGCCAATGTCAATAGCAATCCCTTGCCCACACATGGAGGTCCATCTGTTCATGTTGTGGAAGAAAGAAATGAACAAAGATTAATTACAAGGGTCGAAGAAATATGTACTCATATGGCAGTTATAGAAGAACAGTTGAAGAAATATGGATTGATCCCTCAAGGTGAAATTGTTGATTTGACTGATGAAGTGGTTAAGAAGCATCTTCAGAGATTCTTAGATCAAGGTGTGATTCAAGTAGAATGCCATGGTAGAAAAGATCAGGATGTGGTTGTTATTGAACTTTAGTATGATGAGGCTGAAGTTTGTCCATAAAGGCAAGTTCGTCTTGCTCCAATAGTTATCCAATATGATGAATATGAAGTTTTCCAACAAAGACCAGTCCGTTCTGTGCCTGTGGTCATTCAGTATGATGAGGTGGATGTTAGCAAACAAAGACAAGTGTGTCCTGCTCCGATAACTATTGAGTATCCTATTAATGTTCCTGAGCCTGAAGTTTGTAAACAAAGGCCATGGAAGGTGGTTATTGAATATGATGGGGCTAAGTGTGATGATGTGGTTGGACCAAGTGGGATGACCCGTAGCAGTAGAATCTTTGCAGTCAAACCAATGGAGGTGCCAACCAAAGATAAGAGGAAGGCTATTGACACATCTGTTGTAATTCCAAATGTTGAACCACAAGTGGAAGTGTCATCTCCAAAGGCAGCATTCACATAGAAGGAGGCTAAAGATTTCTTGAATATTATTAAGAAGAGCGACTACAAGGTGGTCGACCAACTGAATTAAACTCCTGCCAAGATATTTATGCTTACATTATTGCTCAGTTCTGATGCACATAGATCATCACTATTGAAGGTGTTAGGTGTTGCACACATTACCAAAGATATCAATGTAGCCCAGTTTGATGATGTGATAGCTAGTGTGACTACTGGTAACTTCCTTGGTTTGATGGTGATGACTTGAATTCAGAGAAGAGGAATCACAATAAAGCTCTTCACATCTCCAAAAGGTGTCAAGACACTTTGATATCAAGATTTTTGGTGGACACATGTTCCTCCTTAAACGTGCTTCCTAAGACAACTCTGGAAAAGATGTCTATAAGAGGGGTTAGTATGAAGCCAAGCACTTTGATAGTGAAGGAATTAGATGGTTTAAGATGAGCAGTAATAAGTGAAGTGGACTTACCAATTAAGATTGGGCCAACTATTTTTGCCATTACTTTTCAAGTAATGGACATTTCCCCAGGGTACAGTTGTTTGCTGGGAAGACCCTGGATTCATTCAGTTGGGGCTGTCACTTCCACTCTCCACCAAAAGTTGGAATTTGTCAGCAATGATAGAGTAGTTCTTATTGGAGTGGAAAAAGATATTCTAGTGAGTCATCTGACCTCTTTTCGCTATATTGACGTTGAGGGAGAAATGGTTGAAACACCCTTTCAATCCTTTGAAGTAGTGAGTATGTTAGCAGTGCAGCGAGTGCCAAATTGTCAAGAGACGGGGTCATTAATAACCTCAAATGAAGAAGCTAAAATAGTTATTGAAGGAGGAAACTCCCAAGGCTAGGGAAAATTGGTTGAAGTTGCTGAGAAGTTTGACAGGTTTGGGCTAGGGTATCGGCCATCTTCTAGCACAACAATGATCCCATACAACAAAGAGCAGATCCCTCGTGTCGGGGATATTTTCACAAGTGCTGGACACATCTTTGGTCACATAGCAGCAATGATTATTGAAGACAACATTGGCGATGAAGAGGTTTTTGCAAGCTGGATCCGACAAGCAAGGCCTAGTGAAGAGCTCCAAAACTGGAAAACCATTGACACTCCCCAATTTTACCCGCACCAAACGTAATTTTACTATTTATCAAAAACCATACGCTCTGTCCAAGGCATAGTGGACCATTATATGGGACACTTGATGTTTTAAACCATGATTATCATTAATAAATATTAGTTTGCATTCAGTTTTTGCTTATTTTCTTTTTCTTTTACTTTTACAATAAATGGCCATATTTTCATGCATACACTTTCCTAAATAAACTGCATAAATCATAACATGCAGAGACACTATCGAGGTCCTTGACAACGACGCTGCTATGGGCCTATATGACTTTGATTTCCCAATCTACCGAGCTGAAGAGGAAGACGAGGAAGATTGTGAACTCCCTGATGAGTTGGAAAGGCTGCTCCAGCAAGAAGAGAAAGTCATTCTGCCACACAAAGAGGACGTTAAACTCATCAACCTAGGCACCGATGAAGAGAGAAGAGAGGAAAAGATTGGAGCATCCCTTCAAGCTGCAGTCAAGACCAAGTTGATAGAGCTTCTCCAAGAGTACACTGATGTATTCGCTTGGTTGTATCCGGACATGCCTGGGTTAGATACTGACATTGTTGTACATAAGTTACCACTCATGGAAGAATGTCACACTATCAAGCAGAAGTTGAGGAGAACCCATCCTGACATAACTCTCAAGATTCATGAAGAAGTCCGAAAGCAATTCGATGCTGGATTCCTGGTAGTAGTAAAGTACCCATAATGGGTTGTCAACATTGTACATGTACCAAAAAAAGATGGAAAGGTCTGCATGTGTGTGGATTATCATGATTTAAATAGAGCTAGTCCTAAGATGATTTCCCTTTACCTCACATTGATGTATTGGTTGATAACATAGCTCAATTCTCTGTATTCTTCTTTATGGATGGATTTTATGGATACAACCAAATTAAAATGGATCCAAACGACATGGAGAAGACCACTTTTATCACACCATGGGGCACCTTCTGCTACAAGGTGATGCCTTTCAGACTGAAAAAATGTCACGATAACATATCAACGCACGATGGTGACTCTCTTTCATGACATGGTTCATAAAGAGATTCAAGTATACGTTTATGATATGATTGTGAAGTCTCAAATCGAAGAACACTTGATCAATTTACAAAAGATGTTTTCCTAATTGAGAAAGTTCAGACTGAGACTCAACCCTAACAAGTGTACATTTGGGGTATGATCTGGAAAAATTTTGGGCTTCATTATGAGCCATAAGGGGATTGAAGTGGACCCTGATAAGGTAAGGGCAATTCAGAGTATGCTTGTGCCTAGAACTGAGAAAGAGGTTCATGGCTTCCCGGGGAGATTGAACTATATTGCCAGATTTATTTCACATCTTACTTCCACTTGCAAACTAATTTTCAAGCGGCTAAGAAAAGATCAATCAATTGTGTGGGATGATGACTGCCAAAGGGCATTCGACAAAATCAAAGAATATCTATAGGAACCATTAATCCTGATACCGCATGTTCCTAAAAGGCCACTTATTATGTACCCGACTGTGCTCGACGAATCCGTGGGTTGTATGCTGGGGAAATAAGATGATATTAGCAAGAAAGAACATGCCATATATTACCTCAGCAAGAAATTCAATGACTGCGAGACAAGGTACTCCTTACTCGAGAGGACTTGTTGTACTCTTGCATGGGCTGCCAAACATATCAGGCAATATATGCTAACCCATACTACTTATCTGATTTCTAAGATGGATCTCATTAAATACATCTTTGAGAAATCCACTCTCACTGGCAGAATCGCCCGATGGAAAATGCTTCTATTCGAATACGACATTCAATATGTTACTCAGAAAGCCATCAAGGGTAGTGTATTAGCAGACCATCTTGCCCATAAACCAGTGGATGATTACCAGTTGTCACTTCCGCGAAAATAAGGTGCCGGCAAAACAGAAGAGTCGCCACCTTTCATTATTTATCCCTCGGAGCGGGAAAGGAAACGATCGGAAAAACCTAACGAAAAAGGGTAAGACAAGGTCGTCGCAACCATTGTCTGGGTTCGGGAGTCGGTTACGCAAGGGGAAGGTATTAGCACCCCTCACGTCCGTCGTACTCGATGGGATCCACGCTTGTTGTGTTTACTGGACGGGTTGGTTTATCTATCTACCTATCAAGGCTGGTCTGAAAAGAAAATAAAAATGACTCGGCAAAGCGTCGCGCTTTATGCCTACGTATTCTCATCAGAGAATGAGAAATCAGAGTCAACGTAGTTCAACCTACAACGGGTTACGGGGAAGGTAGCTCGCCAATACATCAGTATTGTGCCTACGTACTCTCAACGGGAATGAGAGATCAGAGCTTACGTAGTTTGGGACACTACGGATTATGGGGATTCAGACTCATCTGTTTTATCGAGTAGGGTTAAACAACAGTTCCAGCAGTTAGGGACAAAGTCTGTTTGCGTTGGCGCTGAGGTTTAACGACACTCTTTTCTTCGGAAAAGCTTCCTTGAATTATGGGCCCACAGGGCAAAAAGGTTTGAAGTTTGTTTTCTGTCTTTTATGGAAGAAGTGTTTTTTATTGTGTTTGCAATTTCAATCGCACTAAAGACTATGACCTGAGAGGGAATGCGTCACATGTCACCCAAAGGGTACCATACTAAACATCCAGACTGTTGAAAAGAAGCTCTCCAACAATCCTTTCTCAGATATCTTAAGGCTCGTAACGTACGAAAGAAATCATTCATGATTACTGTATCTTAAGCTGTTTTGAGATGAGAAGAGAACAGGCTCAACTACGGGGAGACTATCAAGTCCTACTGTTGTCATGCCAAGGATTCATCCTATAGTTGAGGTTTGAAACAGAGAACTCCTAGAAGTTATCATGCATAGGTTTCAACCTAAAGTTCTATCATCACTTCCTTATCAAAGGAAATGAGACTCCTAAGGGATCATGTCAATGATACACAAAAATAAATAAAACATCAGCTTAAACAGTAAACAGTAATACAGTAAAATGCATGCAATGCAAGTGAGGGAGGAAATGTGTGTGGGGCATCAGCCTCCACAAGCTCATCTCAACCTCAAGCCAGAATGAATAACTGCAATCCATACTGAAGAGAATAAAACATGCTATCAAGCAAAATACAGTAAACTACAATCATACAGAAGAAATAAGATCATGCTATCAAGCAAAGCAAACCACATGGGCAAGGGAGCTGGGCTCTACCGAATACCCGCAAGCAAAGCCATACAGTAACAATACAAGCAGAGGGAGCAACTCAACCTCTAGTGCAATCATGCTCCTAGATTAAAGCTATTCTAGATATGGGCTTATTCTAATGCATCAAGCAAGTCAAACTAGGCACATCAATACAGAAAAGAAACAAAGAAGAAAGCAGATCAACTCCTCTCTCTTCCAACTCCAAGCCTCAGCTCTTCTGACAGCAACTCAGTCTTCAGACTTCCATCACTCTTGACAAATATCAATTTGCTTCTCCAGGTTTCAACCCTTCAACATAAGTTTCAACTTATCTTCTTCTTCAAGCCTCAGCTTTCCTTAATCAGTTCCACCTTCAGGCTTCACTCTTAACCACAAGTATTAGCTTGATTCCTTCAGGGTCTCCAAGCTTTAAAGTAAGCATCAACTTATCCTTTGATCTTCAAGCTTCAGCTCTACACTCAATCTTAATTGACTCTCCTTCCTCAGTATCAACTCAGTCTTCAAGCTTCCAAGCTCTCTTTGCTTTACCAGTCTCAACTTGGTCTTCTCTTCCTACAAGCTTCAGCTTCTCAGAGTAATCTCCAATCATCTTGAAATGTCAACTTCATCCTTCAGTCTTTAAGCCTCAGCTCTTTATTCAATCTTTACTGGATCTTCATTGGGTCTTCAAGTATCAACTTGCTCTTCTTGCTCTTCAAGCCTCAGCTGAAATGGAAATGCTCAGGGAATCATCCTCTTTCATACTCTTCAATGAAGTCTTCATCTTCACACTCAATCCCAACATCTCTCAAGATACTCAAACCAGAGGAAATCACTTAACTGGATAAGCTAGGATATTAAACTGCTTATTGACCACCAAAGGTGACCTATAAGGGCTCAACATCAAAAGAATGGTTCCCTCAAAGGTTCTACTTCCTAGGTACCATCACTTATCCTTCCAAAGGATGGAGGTGAATACCATGGAAGGACCTTGAATCATGGGGAGGAATGGAGGTGAAAGATACCATCCATGTTTAAGAAGGAAATTAACTAAGTCTAAGCTCTACTTAATTCCTAACCCTAAAACAACAACAAAACAACAAGTCTTCAAGCTCTCAAGCTCCTTAATTCAATCTTCAAGTCTTCTACTATGCTCCTCCATGCTCCTCAAAGCAAGACCAAGCCCACCAAGCCAAGCAAAAACCCACAAAGCAAGACAAACAAAATACAAGCCCACAAGGGCAACACAAACAACCATCAACTACAAAAATCAATTAAAAATAGGATACTATCATATTAAAATCTAATATAATTTCTAGGGGATCCTATATGACTACCCTTAATACCCTATATGTTCCAATGTCTAACTTGACCTAGAAACCCAAAATTCTAGTGTTATTGTGGACCTATGTTAAGGATTGACCTAATTCTATACAACCTAAAGTCATCTAATCAAAACTAATCAAAAATTAATCACAAAATTATGGAATAAATCCAGAGGGGAGATAAAGTCCTAATCTAACTATCCTAAAAAGAATGGCATAAAAATTCAAAGGGAACTAGCTAAACAAAATTCTACAAATCTATGCATCAACATAAAAGAAATTAAAAGCTATTAAAAGAGAAAATACACAAAAAATATTAAAAATGCATGAAATGCAAATATTTTGATTTTATAATTTTCTAGACATTAACATGAAATAGGAGAAAAAATCCCCATGCTAAGATCATTATTTTTCTATTTAATATGATTTTTCAAAAATTAAAATAAAATGGAAAAAAGAAATTAAAATATGAAAATGCTGGTGCAGATAGCAATTCAGTGCAGTTCATTATGGGAATGGGCTTAAAATAGAGGTGTTATTAGTAAAGCGCTAGGCCCAGTCTTTAATCAGAAAATCAATTCAGAAAATATAAAGAAAAAGAAAAAACCACGGTGCAATAAGTAAAGAAAATTAGTTCAAAAATGCAATTGGGCCATGGATGAGGGTGTGAATATCAATTGAGCCCAATATCCCCTTTAATGAAACGCTTCGTTTTGGTTGTCTTCATACTTCCCTTCAATCATGAAATTAAATCGTGGCCCTTAGATTCAAGTCCAGTCAATGAGTCCACGAATGATCCAACAGCCATAACATTGTCTTCTTCCTCCAGCCATGGAAATGGAGGGAAAGCTCCATAGTTGCAGAGTTTCAAAATGAATCTTCACCCCAATCGTATCACCTCAATTCTCCATGAAAAACTAAAATTCAAAACCCTAGCTCATCCAGAATTTCACCCTGAATCTAACCATGGTATCAAAATCAATTGAAATGCCCTTAATCTCTAAACCCGATCCAAGATCACAATCATGCTCAAACTTCAATTCTAACAATTCTTGAAATTGATTTCCTCAGAATAATCACCACCTCACACTGGTTAATTCTTGATATCAAACTCATGTTATAGCTCACTATACATCGTGTTCTTGATCAAAACAAAAATGGTGTCACTGACTCAACCTTCACCAAATGATCTCAAACTTTCCAGAATCCATCTCCTACTTGTCTCTAACCATTCTAACCTAACAATTCTACCTAATTATGCTTAAATTATGGTGTAGAAAGAAAGTTGCAAACCTGTTAAATCTTGAATATCAGATAGGTCAAAGCTCCACTTCGACCTCTCAAACTCTTCAGAAACCTTCCTTGATTGATGATAAAGCTTCTGTTTGCAAAAGATTTGATCGAGAAAGCCTGAATCTCCAAACCCGATCTTGACTTGCAGCTCCCAAAATCCAAAAGCTAACTCCTCAATTCTTCATGATTTTGCCCTCAATTTGATATGCACACACTCAGTATGATCAATGGAAGGTGTTGGGATTGAAAGAAGCAATGGAAATGGCGTGGAAAGTGGAATTTGATTTCAACTTGCAATGGAAGAAATTGAAATGGCTATCTCACTCTCCTCTCTAATCTCTCACCAACCTTGCACCTGAGCAAGTTCTAATCCATATATAGGATGATTCTAAACCCTCTAGAACTTTCTGGAATCATCCAATGAGAATTTGGGATTCTCATGCCATGAGTTTTTGATTTCATCTCATCTCACATGCCATCTCATGCTATGCCTCTTGCAGCAACTTGTTCTGACCTGAAAATCTCCTTAGATGAGATGTATGATGTGTTAAGATACTTAGCTAGCTTGTACATTGTCTTCCCTTGTGTTTTGCATTTGTACCTTAATATGCAAGTAACCATTTTCTAAAGCAACCCCATGATCTAAACCTCAAATCAAACATGTGGCTGAACCATTGTTTCTAAAATGTTCTTTGTAGTCAAAATGACCTATTACATGACATGGTTTGGATGTGTAACTTGGAAATTTCAATTTCCAACTTTGACTTATTTAACTTATGCCTCCATTTTAGGTCATTTTTATCACTTTGAGCTACAAACCTTTTCAACATCTCATGGAATCCTTACTAGCCTTAAAACATCATTTTAAGCAAGTTTTATGTTGAAGATTTTTCCATTTGAAGCTTGGAAATAGGAGTTATGGCCTTATGCTTGAAATGACCTATAATCTCCAAATGACCAAAATGCCCTTGACTTGTCAAAGCCATAACTTGAGTTCTACAAATCCTATAAAGGACTTCTAGTACTCTCTAGAAAGCTAAGAAGATAAGGAAAAACATTCATGTTTACCAAAAGTTCATAGGAATCATCCTTCTTGGGCAAAAGTTGGATGCAAGTTGGGTGACTTTCAAGGCCCCAGATTCACATACCTCAGATGACCTGTAACTTGCCAAAGTCATAACTTGAGCTCTACAAATCCTATCAAGGACTTCTGTACTAAAATTAAATCTAAGAACAAGCTCTACAACATTCATGTTGGGGGTAAGATGAGATGACAATCACATCTTGAGCTAAACTGCCTTGAAGATAGGGGTCAAACTAGGGGATTTTACACTGTCAAGCCTTTGAAACCCTAGCTTGAAACTTCTCAAACTCCTCAATCATGATGAGTTGACCTTGTAATCATCCTTATAGCATCTTAATGTATAAATCCATGATTACATGGCTCTTGGATTAGGTCTTAACCCTCTCCAAATCATCAGTTGACCTAGGGTTGACTCAGTCAAACCCTAATTATACCACTCATGGTTGGGTCTCTTAAACTTGCACAATGACCTCTCTAGGCTTCATGATGGCTTTCAAGACATCTCATAAGCTCTCTCAAGGCTTCAAGTCCATCCTCATAGCTTCAGAATCATCTGAGGAGCTCCCATCACTCTCAAGTTAGGAGGCACACAACCTTGGTTTCAACCAATCTCTCTGAGGATCTCCTAACTTCTCTGACAAAGATATCAACCCTTGAACACTTGAATAACCTTCTTGGCTAGCTTCAAACTCTTTTGGTGCTCTTGATTGGTAATCATACCTCTTTATCTCCTGCATACACCCACAAGTTAGGTAAAGAAATGTTGGTCAAATTTTGGGGTGCAACACCAACCTTTGAAGTTCGATTTTCCAGACGAGGATATCATGGTAGTAAAAGATTATGGAGAGACAAGACCAAATGAAGGACCTGAACTAGGGGAGCGATGGACTCTCATGTTTGATGGTGCTTCAAATGCTTATGGACATGGAATTAGGGCAGTAGTTACATCTCCCAAGAACTTTCACCTTCCGTTCACAACTAAGCTTTTTTTACATGTACTAATAATATGGATGAGTACGAAACTTGTATACTAGGGTTGGAAGAGGCCATCAACTTGAGAATCAAAACTCTTGATGTGTTTAGGGATTCTGCCTTAGTAATACACCAAATTAGAGGTGATTGGGATGCCAAACATGCCAATTTAATCCCGTATCGGGATTATTTGGCAAATATACTCCCTAGATTCGATGATATCACTTTTACCCATGTTCCCACAGAAGAAAATCAAATGGCGGATGCTTTAGCTACTTTGGCTTCCATTTATAAGCTAATATGGCCCAGCCATCGGTTGTCCATTGATTTACAATGCTTTGAAGAGCCTGTCCACTGCTTCACTGTCAATGAAGGGT
This sequence comes from Lathyrus sativus, assembly GCA_963859935.3. NCBI lineage: Eukaryota > Viridiplantae > Streptophyta > Magnoliopsida > Fabales > Fabaceae > Lathyrus > Lathyrus sativus. The sequence goes on along the minus strand of OZ012741.1, from coordinate 651,619,287 downwards.
CAGATGAAAATCCATGGTTCTATGACATTAAGCGTTATCTGAAACTAAAAGAATATCTAGAAGGTGCCTTGAGCATTGACAAGAGAACTCTGCGCAGATTGGCATCAAATTTCTTCCTCAATGGGAATGTGCTATACAAACGTAATCATGATACTGCTCTACTCAGATGTGTGGAAAAGCACGAGGCTGAGCAGATTCTGAAAGATATTCATGAGGGTTGTTTTGGGACCCACACAAATGGGCATACGATGGCAAAAAAGATATTGAGAGCATGCTATTGTTGGTTGATTGCTACCATCATGTGCGAACTTGCTATAAGTGCTAGATATATTCTGATAAGATTCATGTACCTCCTACTCCCTTGAATGTCTTAACTTCACCATGGCCCTTTTCCATGGGGGGAATAGATATGATTGGGATGATTGAGCCAAAGGCCTCGAATGGACACTGCTTCATATTGGTGGCCATAGATTATTTTACAAAATGGGTTGAAGTTGCATTGCATACCAATGTTACCAAGCAAGTGGTTGTCTGGTTCTTGAAACACAACATTATATGCAGAGATAGAGTGCCTAACCGTATCATTACTGACAATGGGTCTAACCTCAACAACAAAATGATGGATGAGTTGCACGCCAGTTTCAAGATTGAACACCACAATTCAACACCGTATAAACCCAAGATGAATGGATCCGTCGAGGCAGCCAATAAGAACATCAAAAAGATCATCCAGAAAATGATGGTCACATATAAGGATTGACATGAAATGCTACCTTTTGTGCTACACGGCTATCTTACCTTAGTGTGAACTTCAACAGGGGCAACTCCCAACTCATTGGTTTATGGTATGAAAGCAGTTCTTTCGATAGAGGTCGAAATCCCATCATTGAGAGTTTTAATGGAAGCTCAACTTGATGAAGCATAGTGGGTGAAGACAAGATCTGATGAGCTCAATCTTATTAAGGAGAACACTTGGCAGCCATATGTCACGGTCAGCTCTATCAAAGATGCATGAAGAAAGCTTTTGACAAGAATGTGCATCCTCGAACGTTCCAAGAAGGTGACTTAGTGATCAAAAAGATCGTGACAATGTACAATAAATTCAGGGGCAAGTGGACGCCGAACTACGAAGGCTCATATGTGGTAATAGAGGAATTCTCTGGTGGTGCTTTGAAACTTGCAAGTATGGACGGTGATGAATTACCATACCCAGTAAATGCAGACTACGTCAAACGATACTACACCTAAAAAAGTGGAATAATAAAGTCACTAAGTCGAAAACATGAAAAGGCGACTTAGGAAAAAATGGTTATCTCGGTGGACTGAAAACCCGAAAAGGAGGTCTAGGAAAAAGTTAGGGATAAAATAAAAAATATAGACCCGCTGAGTTGAAAACCTGAAAGAGCGGCTCATGCAAAAAAGGGCGTCCTGGTGGATTGAAAACCCGAAAGGGCGATCCAGGAAAAAGTTAGGGACAAATTCTAAGGCAAAGTATCTAGTCTGCACGTCCACTCGATCCTGATGTGCCACTAAAGAGAGGAATCAATCTAGTCGTCTTCCTACAAAGCAAGGCATTGAAGTCTTCTAAGTCATAGGAACCATTACAGTGTTGAAACTCAATGGAGTCTCAATAATTTGTATTGCCATTATGTTTTTCTTGCACCGCAATTACCTCATTAAGGAACTGCATCTTTGTATATACTTATCCATTTAAGGGTTAAATCAATATAAAGAGAGATTTCTCGCCAAATTATGCTCACTTTTTACTTTATCTACTTGTTTGCAAATTAATTTTATTTTTGATAAATTGTATTTTAAAACTTCGGTTAATAAAAACAATATTTGACAAGCAATAAAATCTGTCTTGGTGCTGGGAGAACTTGGAGGAAAATAGATGGTCTCCAAAGAAATTTCACCATGTAAAGGTATCAAATCAGTTGTCAGTCGCCCCGACTCTTCATCATAAGCATTATAACCTTTCAGGGATCTGCTCAATGTAGTCCTCAGCAGTGAATCCCAAGATTACTAGGGGCAATCTGATTCTTTAGTCACTCATAAGGTCTCCAGGTTTGGGATGTTGAGTAGTCAAAATCTCTCACTATTCCCATAAAACCTAAAAGTCCAATCTTTTATTGGCAACTAATAAAAATCCACTTCCGTTGGCGCTCTCAAATTTACCCTCTAAAGTCTAGTTTTCATTGGCAACCACTAAAAGTCCACCCTTGTTGGCATCCTCATACAACCAAAGTCCATTCCATTTGGAAACTATTCAAATTCAGTCCCTGGTGATACCTCCAACAGGAAACTTATCCCTATGTACCTGCTCATTTGCATTATCATAAGAATGACATACAGGATAGTATCATAATCATATCAAGCATTAGCATATCTTATGCATTCACACGTGCATTGGATTGCCTACATTTGCATCTTAGTATGCATATCCATGCATCACGCAATGCATGGCATTTTTGTCCCCAGCGACATAGCATAACAAGATCCATGATCAGATCGCAAGCATCTTGGTCAGTCCTCCTTCGAAGTCGATAATATTCTTCTGAAAAGAGTTGATACCCTACACGTGTTCATGGAATTCTATTCCCCAGCGAGTCATTCTTCAACATGCAGTTGATAATGATAATTCCCAGCAGATGTTGTTCTTGTTGCTCCCTCAAGCAGAGGTTGTCTTAAAAAGTTTCTTGAATGTTTTCCCCTGCAGAACTTGGATAGCACATTTCCTCTGATAGGAATCTTGCTCAATTATTTTCCCCAGCATATGTTTAGAGATATTGCTTTGGTATCATCGGAGAACCTTAGTGGATAAGGTATTGCTTCGACCACCCGAAGAATCTCATCTTTCGTTGAGATACTATTTTGGTATCATCGGAGAACCTTAGTGGAAAAGGTACTACTTTGACAACCCAAAGATTCTCATGTTTTGTCGAGATACTGCTTTGGTATCATCAGAGAACATTAGTGGATAAGGTACTGCTTCGACAACCCGAAGAATCTCATGTTTTGTCAAGATACTGCTTTAGTATCATCGGAGAACCTTAATGGATAAGGTACTGCTTCGACAACCCAAAGAATCTCATGTTTTTTCGAGATACTGCTTTGGTATCATCGAGGAACCTTAGTGAATAAGGTACTGCTTCGACCACCCGAAGAATCTTATATTTATTCAGAGATACTACTTTGGTATCATCGAATAACCTTAGTGGATAAGGTACTGCTTTGACCACCCGAAGAATCTCATATTTGTTCAGAGATACTGCTTTGGTATCACCAGAGAACCTTAATGGATAAGGTACTACTTCGACCACTCAAAGAATCTCATATGTGTTCAGAGATACTGCTTTAGTGTCATCGAACAAACTTAGTGGATAAGGTACTGCTTCGACAATCCGAAGAATCTCATGCCTTCAGAAATACTGCTTTGGTATCATCGAAGAACCTTAGTGGATAAGGTACTTCTTCGGCCACCTAAAGAATCTCAGGTTGTTTTGTTATGTTTGCATCTGACATCCCTTTCTTATATCTCTTGTTTTATCATTGCATTGTATTTTAACTTTTCGACATACAAATTTCGGGGTTTTCTTATATCTAACTGACTTCTACCCCAAAAGTGAACGTCGTGCAGCAATTCATTTTCTCGGGTTTAAGGCAATTAGATAGGGGCAGCTTTCATACCCCAAAATTTTCCTACCAATTTCAATTTTCGTATAACAAACATATGTGTTAATTCATGATCTTTCTCTAGATGATCATCTGGCCTTTGGCCATAATCCTCTAAAATTAGGTCATGGGGTATCGTATGTGCTTATTAGGATTGAAAGCTCCTGCAAGGATGTTTGATTTCAAGTGGAGATAAAGGAAGGATGCGCCCTCATTCTCACGATCAAGTAGTCAAGACAGGTTCAACTGCGCACGCTATATAATTGGTTCATTTCAAGGCATGAACAATTTAGTTTCAAGTAGTTTTAGACCATATTTCAAGATGAGTCTAAGTCTTGTTTCAAGTCACTTTGGGCCATGTTTCAAGATTGATACTAAGGTTCTCGCAATCATGTGACCATGTACTGTAGGAAGAAGGCATCCTATATCGACAACGATGAACTGCTAGTGCATTATTTCTAACATAGCTTGTCTCGAGCTTCTTTGGATTGGTATATGGGTTTAGAACGTAGCAAGATTCACTCGTGGAGAGACCTATCAGAGGCATTCTTGAAAAATACAAATATAATCTTGATTTGGCTCCTACCAGATTGTAGTTACAGAATCAGTCACAACATACAACTGAAACATTCAAAGAATATGCACAAAGGTGGCGCGAGATAGCTTCTCGTGTGCAACCTGCTCTTTCTGACAATGAATTGGTTGACATTTTCATGGGAACTTCGCAAGGGCTGTACTATGAGAAAATGGTGCGTAGTTCTTCGTCAAACTTTACTGATATCGTGACTATTGGTGAAAGAATTGAGAACGGGCTAAAAATTGGTAGGATTGCTGGTACCGCTGGCCAACAACCAACCAAGAAACCTCAGAGCAGTCATTCAAAGAAAAAGGAAGGTGAAGCGAATGCTGTGATGGCAAAAGCCTCTCCTCAGTATCAGATTCTCATGGCTCCCATGCCGTATTATCCTTATCCTTATGTCGCTGCCGCTCAGTATCAACAACCGCCATATCAGTATCATCCTCAAGTTCAGAATTCTCAGAATCAGAATCAACCTCAACGTCAATAGTCTCAGTAATACAACATAAATCAGCATTAGAACAAATAGAATAACAACAATCAAAACAACCGTAAGCGGATGAATTTTGACAGAATGCTGGTTCCTTATACAGAATTGTTTCCTTATCTCATTCATCAAGGGGAAATCGTCCCCAAAGAGATTGCACCTGCAGTGTCTCCTTTTGGTCCTAAGCATAATTCAAACGCATCCTGTACTTACTATGCTGGGTAAATAGGACATGCTACCGAAGACTGCATTATTCTCAAGGCCAAAGTTCAAGAGCTTATCGATCAGTAAATCCTGATATTTTCTGAGGAGCGTCCTACTATACAAACTAATCCATTGCCTAATCATGGTGGACCTATGGTTAATATGTTTGAGGATGATCAAGGGGCTGAGTTGGTCAGATATGTCGACGAAGTGAAAACTCTGATGACTGTAGTGATCAAGAAGTTGAAAGAACAAGGGTTATTGAAAGGTCTTCATGGGAAATGCCATATTGGTAATGATAATCCTAACCAGTGCCGAAGGTTAAAAGGCTGTGTTTAGATCTTGATGAACAGAGGTGTAGTTCAGTTTTCCAGATCCAAGTCTATGGAAGAATTAACTATTATCGAACCATTCACGATCATATACTGGAAGGTTCTTGTGGAAGCTCCTAAGAAGAAAATTCAGCCTATCACTGTCTGTATTCCTAAGTCGTTCCCGTATCAGAATTCAAAGGAGGTTGCTTGGAAGTATGGTCCAACCGTGTTCTCTGGGGGTCGAGAAATCCAGTTTTCAGAATATAATATTGTGAACGTAACTGCCACTAGAGGGATGACTCGTAGTGGGCGAGTATTTGCTCTAAAATTTGTATCTAAGCCAGTGCAAATTCCAATCATTGTTCATCCTAATGAGAAATATGTTTAAACCACCCATATTGTACAACAAGGGGAATCAACTACTGCATCAAATCCAGTCACTCCGTCTGTAGATGTCACCAAAAGCAAAGAAGTCATAGATGATCAAAAGTTTCTCAAGTTGATCAAGAAGAGCGACTTTAACATTGTGGATCAGCTAGGGAAAACTCCGTCGAGGATTTCAATCTTGTCGTTACTCATGAGCTCGCCTGCACACAGCTCAGCTTTGTTGAAAGTTTTAAACATTGTTCATGTGATGCACAACATTGCAGTAGAATAATTTGATGATGTTGTTGCAAATATAACTGCAAGCAGGTACTTGGGTTTCAATGAATCAGAGTTGCCTCCTAAAGGTACTGCTCATAATAGAGCCTTGCATATCTTAGAGACGTGTATGGACTCTTTGCTATCTCGTGTTCTTGTGGATACCAGTTCTTCTTTCAATGTGACGCATAAGGGTACATTGAGTCAACTACTGGTAGAAGGGAGCGAGATGAGGCCAAACGCTTTAATTGTTAGAGCTTTCTATGGTTCTCGAAGGCAAGTCATTGGCAAAGTGGATTTACCCATTAAAGTCAGGCCGCATTTGTTTACCATTATTATCCAAGTAATTGAAATCAATCCTGCATACAATTGTTTATAGGGTAGACCATGTGCAATACCCTAATTTTTACCCCTAAGATCTCACAATCCATTTGCATCTCATCCCACAAACAAGATCACGAGCTTTGGTTCTCTTTTTCCTTCCTCTGTAGGTTTATTCTTGAGCGATCACCGGACACCTTTGTTTTCTTGTTTGTTTGATATTTGTTTATGTTTATGTTTACTAACCATTGATTAAAATTAAAAAAAAAATGTTTTTTTCCCTTTACTAACTTTTTCAAGAAGAATTTGGATTAAAGATATCAAATATCAATCCCTTAGCTCGAGTGAATTTCACCTAAAAAAAAGGTCGAAGTTGATCCGCAAACAATTCAAATCATCTGATCAAGAGTCTCCCATGATTTGATTGACTTTTATTCAAGAGACTCCAAGGTTCATGTGTTTATTTCCATGCCTTATTTGACAAGCAAAATAATCAAGTTAGATCCAAGACCACACATCAAAAAGGCCATTTTTCACCATTTTTGTTTGTGGTAACCGGTTACCAATATTGGGTAACCAGTTACCCTGTACGAATTTTGTAAAAATTGGGCAAATTAAAACTCTTCAACATTTTTGGCACCAAATTCAAATATTGCAACATGAGAATATTCTAGATCACTTCATTTTAAATCCCCTACCTCATCATAATTAATTCCCACCATACACCTTCACTAATTACCAATTGATCATTAATTTCCCTCCAAATTCAAATTCCAAGCCTAATTTTGGTTCCAAACCAAATTCCAATCCACCAAATTTTCCAAGCCTAAATCCTATAAATAGATGCCTCATTTCTCTCATTTCATAAGCTTTTGATAGTCAAAATCACCTTATCAAATTCCTTCTTGACTCTTAATTTTATCCAATTACCAAATTCACCAGTGAAGTCGCCATTTCTGTTGCGGTGAAAATTTGATATCAAGCTATTAATTAACTTGAACCACATTTCTTTTTACAGCCGGACTTTAATTTATCCAAAGGATAGGTCTAAAGAAAGAAAGAACCTTTTTCGCGATGTAACGACAACGCTTAAGAGATTCGGGGATTCGGGGGTTGGTTATATCTAGGGAAGGTATTAGCACCCTAAATATCTGTAGTACTCTACAGGAACCTTTTGTTTAATTAATTGCTAAGTTTTTGAATTGTGCACTATGGTTTAAGGATTGGGAATTGAGATAAAATAAATAAAAGGCCTAAGTGGTTTTCTAAGTTTGCTCGCAAAGGCATCGCACCTTCTGCCTACGTATCCTGACTAGGATAGAATCAGAGCAATCGTAGTTCGCCTCACAAGGGAAAAGAACACTTGATGATGATCAAGGTTCAAAGGGGGACAAACATGACAATGTTTGTGTGGAGTTTAACAAAACTCCTTAAGCTAAGTTGAAGGGGAAGTAAGAAGTCATGACGATGATTCTTACACAGAGTTGACGAACTCTTTCCTAGGGTTCTAGTTGAAGAACACTCCTAGTATGGGTGGGTTTCTTAGACTTCAAGCAAAGTCTAAAGGTTTCTAAACTGGGGTTGAAGTGACTTAACAAAGTCAAAAGGGTTTAAGATTTTGGTCCAAGACATTGACAGTCAAGTGGACAGACCTTCCTTTGGAGGGTTTTCCACCTAATTCTGATGCAAATCCAATTTGTCCATGTTCTTTGATGATTTTATGATGTTTGTAGCAGGCTAGGATCATAGGGAAGGGGCTGGTACAGCTTTTTACTTTCCACCTCATGCTTGGAAAGTTCAACTTGCCAACTTGCTCCACTTGCAAGGCAATGAACTTCAAGCTTTGATTTTGTGATATTCTGCATAGTTCTTTCTTATATCATGTTACATACATCTCATACATCATATACAATAAGTTAGATCAAGAAAAATTGGCAATTTTGGTGAAAGAAATCAATCTTGAAAATTCAGCCAATGTGGGACTTAACATGTGAAACCTCCAACTTTGCACCTATGTAACTTTCTGCTCATAACTCCTCTTGAGATGTTCTAGTACAATTTAGAAAGCCTCACATAGCCCTAAAACATTCATGTTTGCCAAGAAATCAAACTCCAATTGGAACTAGGTGAAAAAACCCCTCAAAGTTGGCCGCACACAAGCTTTTAAAGTGAAAATAACTTAGAAATTTTCTAAGTTACTTTCCCTTCTAGGAATGTTTTTGCTTCTATCTCAAAAAGTATGCATTTTCTGGTTGTGGACTAGTATGGGACTTTTGTAGGACTTGTCAATAGATTTCAAATGAGACTAGAACCAACTCAATTGGATGTGTGGTTAAGGAGATACGGTTTAGCCCTTTTCAAAACCCTAATTTCCCGATTTCTCGATTACCCTCTCATCCTTGATCCAATGATCATGAAAATTGATATGCAAGTCCATTATGACATAAGGAACAACTTTGATTCACAACTTGGATTCCAATTCTCAAAATTTGAGGAGTCGACTTTTCGGTCAACCGTACGATCGATCGGTGCCGATTGAGTCGCCTGTTGACATTCTGGACATCCTGAGACTTTGATACTTCTTGAATAGTCTTTAATAGTCTATATGAACTTCATGGACCTCAATCCCACCATTAAAACATCTTCCAACATCAAAGTCAAACCACAGTTGACTTTTCACTAGTTAAAAACCCTAATCGGGGCCTCTTGACTGCACTGTTCTTGATTCTGAAATGATTTATTCAAATTGACTTCTCTTTTGACTTTGATATTATCTTTGATTTCATTCAATGATTGAATTGGCCCAAATCATTGGTTGATCATTCCTTGGTTGTTTTGAATTTGTCGGTGCGAAAACCCTGATTCATCTGTAACTTGACAATAATGAACTTGCACTGATTTAGGGTTAGATAATTCATGATCATGCTTTTAAAAATGATAATGAGGATCTAAGGGGTCAAAATTTGGGGTACAACAGTTGCCCCTATTTAAATATCTTCACTAGACGGGGAACGAGAGATGACAATCTTCGTTAAATTGCAGTGAAAGGTATTTAAATATAGATAACCGAAAATTTTGTCCCTTAGATCCGATGTCATGCTAAAGGACAAGTTATGATATGCCATGCACTCTAAATGATGCTTTATGATGCTTGAATGCAAACAACATAGACGCAACGATAAATAAAAGAAACAGTAAAACAAACTATGATAAATACAAGGACTCGACACTGGGGACTCGTACTGAAAAACTAAATTAACAGTTCAGACATGACTGATAGCGTAAGAAGGAAACTTCACATGAGGAATAAGCAAATCCAATAAATATGACAATCTTTTTGGAACAGAGGTACTCCACCGGGGAGAAGAATAGGCTTCTACTGGGGAAAAGGATATACTTTTACTGGGGAATGGAAAATTAATTCCGTCGGGAAAAGAGAAGCAAACTTCACCGGGGAAGCGAAAGACTGGATACAACCTCACTGGGGATGATCAGATGAGGAACTTCCTATAGCGAAGAGCTCAAACGGGATCTTCAGGAATGGACTAGAAACAAGACTAATCACACACGGAGGACACTAATGACAACTAGATCTCCAGGACTTGACCGGGAACATGGATTACTGGGGATACACCCTCAGTTTCTGCAAATAGTTCACACAATGATGGTAATTAATAGACTTCCTAGGGAATTGGTAACAACCAGAATTCCAAGCGATGCCAGTGACGATTGGTCTTTTAATGGTGATTGGTGACAACCAAATCAGGGTATCAATGACAATTAGTTATGAAACAATGCCAGTTACGACTGGATTTTTAATGAAGATGGTGACGACCATGTTGGGGAATACCAATGACAATTGGTTATACAAAAATGCTAGTGATTACTAGATCTTCTAGCTGGGGATTGGTGACAACCAAACTGAAACAGATTCCCAATAACGATTGGACTCTAGATGATGATACCAGTTACGACTGGGTTTCAAAGGGAAAAATTGGTTAAAACCTCAAGATACCAATGACGATTGGATTTAGGCAGTGCCAGTGACGACTGGACTTCATGGGGAGAGTTAGCAACAACTAACAAGATACCAATAATAATTGGAACAATACCAGTGACGACTGGATTTCCCGGGGAAAGGTTGGTAACAACCAAACCAAGAGGCGCCAATGACAATTGGACTTTTAAACAGTGACAGTGACGACTGGACTTATACGTGGATTTGTTAGTGACAACTAACGAGACACCAATGACGATTGGATTTAGACAATGCCAGTGACGACTGGGCTTAAAAGAAAATAGACAGTGACGACCAAATGAATGCCAACGACAATTGGTTTGAACAAAATGCCGGTTACGACTGGACTTATACTTGGAAACGAAGTGAGTAATAACTTAGACTTCGCGGGGATTGATATATGTTACCGACTTGGGGAACAAACGAAACACACTGATCCCATGATGAGGGGGTATACGTAGACTTGGGAAATAAACCCGAAGACCTACTGGGGAATAGAGCCTGTATGTAGATTTTGCTGAGGTGAATTCAAACAGATGTCCAAAAATACTTCGCTGGGGAAAGAACTTTCATATCATCACAAGAAATCCTAAGGGATAATATTCAATCTTGATAACCATACATGGCCAAAATAGCTCAAATTTACCTATACTTCACCGGGGAGGATGATGTATCAAAGTTTCTGCTATTCCGAGGTTTTGGGGAAGTATGATTTTCCTCGAATCTTTTCCGTGAGTTAAACATTTTTTGTTAGTCTTTTCAAGTTTATTTGAATCTAATGCTTTCAAAATTTGAAGAATGATAAGCTTCTCTGAAGAGACTGCCACTTATCGCTGAAGAAAGATAAGCTTCTCTGAAGAGACTGCCACTTATCGCTGAAGAAAGATAAGCTTCTCTTAAGAGACTGCCACTTATCACTGAAGAAAGATAAGCTTCTCTGAAGAGACTGCCACTTATCGCTGAAGAAAGATAAGCTTCTCTGAAGAGACTGCCACTTATCGCTGAAGAAAGATAAGCTTCTCTGAAGAGACTGCCACTTATCGCTGAAGAAAGATAAGCTTCTCTGAAGAGACTGCCACTTATCGCTGAAGAAAGATAAGCTTCTCTGAAGAGACTGCCACTTATCGCTGAAGAAAGATAAGCTTCTCTGAAGAGACTGCCACTTATCGCTGAAGAAAGATAAGCTTCTCTGAAGAGACTGCCACTTATCACTGAAGAAAGATAAGCTTCTCTGAAGAGACTGCTACTTATCGCTGAAGAAAGATAAGCTTCTCTGAAGAGACTGCCACTTATCGTTTGAAGAAAGATAAGCTTTTTTGAAGAGACTGCCACTTATCGTTTGAAGAAAGATAAGCTTCTCTGAAAGACTGCCACTTATCGCTGAAGAAAGATAAGCTTCTCTGAAGAGACTGCCACTTATCGCTGAAGAAAGATAAGCTTCTCTGAAGAGACTGCCACTTATCGCTGAAGAAAGATAAGCTTCTCTGAAGAGACTGCCACTTATCGCTGAAGAAAGATAAGCTTCTCTGAAGAGACTTCCACTTATCGCTGAAGAAAGATAAGCTTCTCTGAAGAGACTGCCACTTATCGTTTGAAGAAAGATAAGCTTCTCTGAAGAGACTGCCACTTATCGCTGAAGAAAGATAAGCTTCTCTTTAAGAGACTGCCACTTATCGCTGAAGAAAGATAAGCTTCTCTGAAGAGACTGCCACTTACCTGTATTGAAATGTAAGATGTTCTTCTTGATAGATAGCGCAAAATAAATGCACGTCCAGGTAGGTTTGGGGACCGACATGGACCAAAGTTCAATCTAGAATAGAACTAGAAAGAAACTGTCAAACAAGACTCCAACCACTGAGAAATGAACTCGAATGGGGACACCTCTTATCCAATCCTGGAAAAAGATAACTGAAGCAACCATCATCCACGAGGATTAACTCTGTGGGGAATTGACAAAGGGTGGACGTTTTATGCCTAAAGGCCGACAACTCTATGGGAAAGAGATAAAACGCCCAGTCACTAAGGAGGGACACCCAACAAAACAGGTAACAACCAGAGATAGCACAAATGCACAGATGCTATGCATATGCTTATGCCATGATCATGTTTATGCTATGCTTTTGTTTATGCTGACAAAACAGACAAAACTGGAGATGAAATGAACATCTCGACACGGAGACTCAAACAACTTCACCAAAGTTGGGCATCAAAGGGATGGTCAGGAAGAATATCCATTCTACTTTCAAGGTTACCACCTTCTCTGAGAGAGTAATCTTCTTAGGCCAAAACATCATGACTTCACTTGGACTGCCATCGTGAGTTTGAATTCTTTGCTAAAGGAAGATCACACCGAGAGATTCCCATATCAACGGAAGTAACAACTTAACCGGAGAATTTTGACAAAAGGTACCTATGAGAACAAAACATTTATGCCTCATGATGGTGATAATCCTCTTCAAGCGAGCAGAGGCTCTTACGACGAATAGTCTTCAAATCCTTTCTGCCCTAAATTATGCATTTTGTGAGAAGACGTCAGAAGGATGCTTTTATAAAAGAATCGTCATAAAGATGCTTCAATGACTTCAAACCTTTAGAGGGATTTACCAATCTCGACGTGATTTCCCCAGTTTGACTGTATTTGCACAACAAAGTCCTCAGACTGTGGAAGTAATGATTGGGGAACAAATTTGCCCCTGCTAGTTGGTAACTGTACCAAATTTGCCTCAGACTAAACTGTTGATTAAGAGATTCATCTGGCCTTGACCTGGTTAGTTTTGCTGGAGAACCTGGAGTAGCTGGCCTTGACAACAATTCATTTTAAGATCTCAAACAATGTGCCCCAGAACACATGGTCTGCAAGAAGAAATCACTAAGAGGATTTTACAGAAGAATTGTCGTCCAAGATGCATTCAATATTTTCAAACTCTTAGAGAGATTCACAAATCTCGACGTAACTGCCCCAGTTAAACTGTCTTGGAGGGATTAATCTAATCCCGACTTGATGGCTTCTGATTTACTGTTTTCGAGAGTTCTAATCTTGACTTGACTGCCCCTAATTAACTGAAGAGTTCTGCCCCACTTCAAATGTCCTTGATTGGCTTGGATTAACGGTGTTACAAATGATTGACCAATCCTTCAAATTAGTTGCCCCAGGCTGAGCTTCCTTTATCGAATCCCATTCCCTAGCTGACAGCGTTTGTTGGGCTTCCTTTGACGTTTGGATTGTCTTGCACACAATGTTGTTCATTTAAAAATTGGCAATTCTTAATGTAAAATTCATGCAATCTTTTGGAAACATCTTTTGATGGAACACACACGGTGGAGTGGTCAAGTGATCAAAGTGAAAATGATTCAGTCATTTACAAATGATGGATAAAGTGATGAACACACACAATTAACAAAGATCATTAGGAGTCAGGTTATCCAACCTTGCTGTAATATGCTTTCAAAACAATCTTACCTCAATTAGGTCTTTTAAGGGTTGTAACGTGGCTCGGTTCACGGTTCATGAAACAAAGGATAAAGGCTCAAAGTTATTTGTCCCACCCATTCTCCGTGATGAACTCCACTCCTATGTTCAGTTAACTCAAACTATTCATTCAGGTTTTTACCCGTTTTTTAAGAATTGAATTGATGGTAGTTAGTGATGGCTTACAAACCTAATGTAGTCACAACTCCCTTACATTATTGGGTTGTCTTTTTCTATTTTGAGGATTTTGAAAGTGAAAGCTTTAAGGTTTTCCTCTTTTTATTATCCATGACTTTTGCCTGAACTGTTTTCTTTTGAATACGCAGTCAGCGGGATGCCCAATTTTGCCTAAGTCCCCTTCACAGGTTTCGACTTAGCGGGCCTTTCAATTTTCTTTTTTTTTTCTTTTTTTTTTCGTTGAGAAAGAAGGTGACTACCTTGATTAATGGCTTACAGTGAACCATCATCGTGTTTCATGCTGAAAAGCATCTTTGACACTTGTTTGTTGTGTACGAAGGAAAACCTGAGTGCATCAACTCTATATGAAAAGTGTCATGTATGCACATATCTCCAAGTTAACTGAGAACTACCCGCCCCATGTTTGAGATTTAAGGTTTTGTTTTTGTGAAGAAAGAAAACTCCTACTTCTAGGCTCGAAGGGTTTTAACGAGGGATTATCTTCCTTATTTCTCCAGTGTTTAGGGATTGAAACAATGCCTTACATCATTGGTAAAGTCAAATTGAAAACATATCAACAGCAGTTATGAATATAGTTTTCATCATCCTCCCCAATCTTTGCTTCAAACAGAAATTTGGTAAAGAAAAGAAATTCTTGCATTTTCGTTTTTTCATTTTTTTTTGTTTTTGTTTTCTTATCACAATGAAAGACAAAGAGTGAAACGAATGGATTTAATCAAAAGATGCATAAACATTTCATTAATATGCCAATTTAAAATGAACAACCAACTTGCAAGCAAACACAAATGCAAAGAAACCACAACACAATGCTGAAACAGTTTACGAGCTGCCAACCTTAGGGAATTACACTGTTTAACAAAACAAATTTCAAGCTTGATGCAGAGAAACACCTTCCACAACCACTTGCTCTTTGTGGTATAGTATTATGAGGGGCTTTGTAGGTCCTTTGCCACTTGCTTCAAGAGCTGAGCCACTGGTACTTGGTTTATCTTCTTGAAGTTCTAATAGCTCTAACAAGCTTTGCACTTTTAACCCGGAAGCTTTGCACTCTTCCACCAGATGCCCCACTGTCCCAGTATGGTACTTGCATTCAACCTCTGGGTGATCTTCTTCAAGGATCAGATCTTTGTCAATAATCAGCTCTTGTACAACATGTCCTAATGCCAAACAATTTTCTAGTTCATGTCCTTCAGCCCCTTTATGGAACTCACAAGTCAAGTTTGCATTATGCCATGGCCCTGGCACAGGGTTAAAAGCTCGTGGAGTCACCAATGAATTCTGAATTAGTAGCGGGTACAGCTTACTTAGCGGCACAGGAACTGACCTGTAGCATGCCTTGTTCTTTTTGACAGGATCTTTCTTATTCATGCTCTGGCTTTGGGAACCTTGAGGGGAAGCAGCCAATGGGTGCTGAGATATTCTTTTGGTGACCACCTGATGAGGTTTTGGCGTAGGCCCAAATGCTGGTTGACTACGGCCTGACCGTTGAAACTTAGGAGGTCCTTGAGCTGGAAGAGTCACTGGAAGTGACGGACTGACAACCTCTCTGGGTGTAATAGGATGAGAAACTCCCTCACTTTTCATCAAACTCTGCAAAGTTTCCAAAACCCAATTCATCTGCCCTTTGAGGATCTTGATTTCCTCCTTCAAGGTTTCTTGTTCTTTCAACAGTTCATTCATTGTTGCCATTGGTCCAGAATATTCTCTCTCTCTGACACAAAGAAGAGGATAAGACTCCAGGCTGAGAAATGAAAATGTGAATGCGAGGACATGCTCATGCAATGCAAAAAGTTTCATGGAACTTGAAATATTTACAAACATCAAGATATACCAAAAACTTTTCATTAATGTCAGTACTTCTTACAAGAGTTCTCTTCCTTTTAATGTCCATAATAACCTCTTGATGTTTACAAACAAAAAAGTCTGAGTTCCATGAAACTTTCATGATATGATGCTTATGGATGCATGAATGCAACAAACACAGGTAAACACATATTCACATATACACATAGATAAACAAACAAAGGTTTGGGGAAATTCGAGCGTGGGGCCAAGGTCTACCCTTCCCAAAAAGGAGTGTACTAGAGTTTTTTACCATTGTAGAACAAGGTTCTTAAAGGTTCCCAGAGTCTCCAGCCCATCTTTCGGATATTATCAATTTCCCAAATAACTCGGTGGTCGATAATATTCTCAACAGAGTCTCGTCCGAGTGTAGTATCGCGTATCAACTATTTGGAAATACTCCCTCATAGTCATCGCACTACATCCTAGTAAGGCCAAAGTGGGGTAATAAGTGATCTAAAGGTCCTCAATGGCATGGGTCCCTTATAGAAAGCAGCATTGTTTTCACGAATACTCGATCAACAACACCAACCCTCAAAAAGGACCTCCATTGAGCGGTGGTTTTCTCAAGTTAGCTTAGTCGGGAATCAACTCCCTATAAGCCTTCTTGAATATACCACCTTCCTATCATAAGTACGCTCGAGCACGGGTATAGTGCTGTCTCACCACTTGAAATTCCCAAGAACCAAACATAACAAATATGCACATATTTACAAATATTCACAAATAGCAAGTATTTAAACAAAATAGGCTAAACCCTCAAAACAAAAGCATAATATCCCCAGTGAATTCGCCATTTCTGTTGCGGTGAAAATTTGATATCAAGCTATTAATTAACTTGAACCACATTTCTTTTTACAGCCGGACTTTAATTTATCCAAAGGATAGGTCTAAAGAAAGAAAGAACCTTTTTCGCGATGTAACGACAACGCTTAAGAGATTCGGGGATTCGGGGGTTGGTTATATCTAGGGAAGGTATTAGCACCCTAAATATCTGTAGTACTCTACAGGAACCTTTTGTTTAATTAATTGCTAAGTTTTTGAATTGTGCACTATGGTTTAAGGATTGGGAATTGAGATAAAATAAATAAAAGGCCTAAGTGGTTTTCTAAGTTTGCTCGCAAAGGCATCGCACCTTCTGCCTACGTATCCTGACTAGGATAGAATCAAAGCAATCGTAGTTCGCCTCACAAGGGAAAAGAACACTTGATGATGATCAAGGTTCAAAGGGGGACAAACATGACAATGTTTGTGTGGAGTTTAACAAAACTCCTTAAGCTAAGTTGAAGGGGAAGTAAGAAGTCATGACGATGATTCTTACACAGAGTTGACGAACTCTTTCCTAGGGTTCTAGTTGAAGAACACTCCTAGTATGGGTGGGTTTCTTAGACTTCAAGCAAAGTCTAAAGGTTTCTAAACTGGGGTTGAAGTGACTTAACAAAGTCAAAAGGGTTTAAGATTTTGGTCCAAGACATTGACAGTCAAGTGGACAGACCTTCCTTTGGAGGGTTTTCCACCTAATTCTGATGCAAATCCAATTGTTCCATGTTCTTTGATGATTTTATGATGTTTGTAGCAGGCTAGGATCATAGGGAAGGGGCTGGTACAGCTTTTTACTTTCCACCTCATGCTTGGAAAGTTCAACTTGCCAACTTGCTCCACTTGCAAGGCAATGAACTTCAAGCTTTGATTTTGTGATATTCTGCATAGTTCTTTCTTATATCATGTTACATACATCTCATACATCATATACAATAAGTTAGATCAAGAAAAATTGGCAATTTTGGTGAAAGAAATCAATCTTGAAAATTCAGCCAATGTGGGACTTAACATGTGAAACCTCCAACTTTGCACCTATGTAACTTTCTGCTCATAACTCCTCTTGAGATGTTCTAGTACAATTTAGAAAGCCCTCACATAGCCCTAAAACATTCATGTTTGCCAAGAAATCAAACTCCAATTGGAACTAGGTGAAAAAACCCCTCAAAGTTGGCCGCACACAAGCTTTTAAAGTGAAAATAACTTAGAAATTTTCTAAGTTACTTTCCCTTCTAGGAATGTTTTTGCTTCTATCTCAAAAAGTATGCATTTTCTGGTTGTGGACTAGTATGGGACTTTTGTAGGACTTGTCAAGAGATTTCAAATGAGACTAGAACCAACTCAATTGGATGTGTGGTTAAGGAGATACGGTTTAGCCCTTTTCAAAACCCTAATTTCCCGATTTCTCGATTACCCTCTCATCCTTGATCCAATGATCATGAAAATTGATATGCAAGTCCATTATGACATAAGGAACAACTTTGATTCACAACTTGGATTCCAATTCTCAAAATTTGAGGAGTCGACTTTTCGGTCAACCGTACGATCGATCGGTGCCGATTGAGTCGCCTGTTGACATTCTGGACATCCTGAGACTTTGATACTTCTTGAATAGTCTTTAATAGTCTATATGAACTTCATGGACCTCAATCCCACCATTAAAACATATTCCAACATCAAAGTCAAACCACAGTTGACTTTTCACTAGTTAAAAACCCTAATCGGGGCCTCTTGACTGCACTGTTCTTGATTCTGAAATGATTTATTCAAATTGACTTCTCTTTTGACTTTGATATTATCTTTGATTTCATTCAATGATTGAATTGGCCCAAATCATTGGTTGATCATTCCTTGATTGTTTTGAATTTGTCGGTGTGAAAACCCTGATTCATCTGTAACTTGACAATAATGAACTTGCACTGATTTAGGGTTAGATAATTCATGATCATGCTTTTAAAAATGATAATGAGGATCTAAGGGGTCAAAATTTGGGGTACAACACCTTTCCTCTTCTCATTTTTCTTTTGATCAATGAAAGTCTTCGATATCGTTTGAACTTATTTCAAGTTCTTGATGAAGATGAGATCGTTACCTATTTTCTTTTCGTGCGGCATTGCTTTCGGAGAGTGATCTACATATCATTTTTCTAGCATGCATTAACACTAACATTGTTATTGAGCGACCTTAGATAGTCGTGGTTTCTACATAAACCTGATTATGATTGCTTAACATAGCGCTAAATTGTCCCGTAATTGGAAAGTGATCATTCATGGCTCAAACCTATCAAGTATGGTTGATTATTTGTCATAATTCCATCACCTATGAAGCTTGTTGTTAGGATGCTTTGATTTTATCAATCCTCTAATAAGTCTTCATCAACTTTGGCTTAAGTTCATGAGTTAACCATCGTTGATCATTTGCTATAACGACTAATTACTAACTCACTAACGATATCGTTGTACTAATTTTGTTTATGTTTTCTTCTTTCTCCCTATCTCTCTTTTATCTATATGCTCCATTACTATCATCTCATATCATACTTTTGTTTATGCTTCAGTTATTTTTCCTTTGTCCGTTGGACACATGTTTATGTTTCCGCTCTTTTCTTTTGTCCACTTGGACCATATCTTGTTCAAAATACTAATAAAGGATTAAACCTATTAAAAACTTGGTGCTCTTACCTTTGTGGTTATGCTCTTGGACTATTCTTAGACCTTGGAATTCTTGGACTATTCTTGGACCCTTGGACTTAGAATTAGGACCCTTTCCCTATGCTTGGAGTATTATGGATCTTTGCCTTTATCTGGCTTGCTTATTGGCGTATGCTTCAAGATGGATGAAATTCTTATTTGGCTTGCTATGGAGTGTGCTACAAGTTGGTTAGGTCCTTCTTATCTCTAACTTTTATTTTTCTTTCTAGGGTAGTCACTTCATCTTCTCCCCTTAAAATTTCAAAATCTCCTCCCTTTTTCAAAAACTTTCTTGCTTTTAAACTTAAAACCGCTTTCACAATAAAACCTTGAATTTTGTCAAGTTATTTTCAAACTTTGTTTTTCTTAATAAATGTCAATCAATGTTAATCATATTTTGACAAATTTCAAAAAGACTTTAAAAAAGATCAATCTCATTCAAACTTTTTGTGCCTTTGCGCACTTTTCATTTTAAAACTTTTCATAAAGTTTAGACATGAGTCATTTCCATAGTTGAGATATAACTCTCCTATTCCCCATAATATTAAGATTTTTATATTTTCCACTTAGATATTAAGTGATAGACTTGTTGATAATCCAAGCAAAATCCTCCATCTTTAGGTGATGGAAATGTTGTCTTATACTTGTGGGCGACTAGTCTTAGTTTTCTCCTTAAAATGATGACTTGCCTTTACATTTAAAAATCAATCAAAACCAACCAATTTTTGATATTTGTACCACAAACTACGAGGTTTTGATCCTATATTGCACTTTATGGGTACGTAGGCATGAGGTGATAAGTCTATCCAAATACAAAAAATCTAAAAAAATAATTCTCTTCTCATCTTCCCAATCTTCTTTCAAACAAACATTTTCAAACCAAAAAGCGTAAATATTTCAAAGGGCTCCTATAGAGTACTATAGACGTTTTTGGTGCTAACATCTTCCTATTGCGTAACCAACCCCTTACCCGGATCTCTGTTCTTGTTCTTGTTTTAGAACTCTTTGGTTTTGTTCGCTCTTTTTCCTTTCCTTCTTTGGATAAAACAAAAGTGCGGTGGCGACTCTTGCATTTTTTTGAGTTAAGTTAATCAATAGCTTACACTCACAAATTTTACCGCTATAGAAAAGTGGCGACTCTGCTGAGGATTGGAATCAGAGTCTCTGGTTCCTAGTGGGTTTTAGCCTACTTTAATTTATTTATCACTTTTTGTTTGATTTGGTTGTTATTATCTGTTCTGTTTTAGTGCCTGGTGATCTGTGTGGTGAGATAACTCCTATACCTGGACTTGAGTACACTTATTATAGGAGGATGGTATAGTCTTATTGGCTTACATGGAGTAGTCCTTACTGAGCTGACTTGAGATTCCTCGCTCAGTGGAGGCCCCTTTGGGATTACTGATGTCTTACGAGCAGTCGTAATTGGCATTACTTTTTCTGACCTGGGAGCCTGAGAAGTTGAGGACCTTAGAACCCTTTAACCCATCTTGGCCTTATTAGGACGTGGTGCGGTAGCTATTTAGGTGTAGACTTGAATTATTTGTTATGCGATACCACACTCAGACCATTTTCTCTTGAGAATAATGTTGGTCGATGAGTAGTCGTTTAAGTCGATAATATCCAAAAGATGGAATTATGACTCTGGGAACTTTTTTAGAACCTTGTTCTACAGGTGATGATATAACCTTAGTGCATACCATTGTGGGTTGGTTCTTGCCTTTGGCTCCATGCTCGTGCCGAACCTTTGAACATGTATGCTTTGTGTGTCTTGTTTGTGGGTGTTGCATCTTGCACTCATGCATTCATGAGCATTTTGTTTCAGTCAATTTTTAAGGATCTTAGAGATTTTCCTTTGCAAACATCGCAAATATTGTGATTATGGATATTGGAAGGAGAAACACTCAGAAGTACAGTTTCCAAACTCCCGATCTTGCAGATTTGAGAAAGCTAGTGTCCTTGGTAGTTGATCATTCAGGCTTCAGATCTCGTTATGGGAGGCTTCTATTTGTTCTTTCTACCAACATGGAAGATGTAATTCTGAACACCCTTTTGCAATTCTATGATCCTGTCTACCGATGCTTTACTTTCCCAAATTATTAGTTATTTCCAACCTTAGAGGAGTATGCCTATCTTATGGGTGTGCCAGTCTTTATTGATTTGCTTAAGCGAAGCGTCGTGAAGAGACATGCAGAGGATTTATTTTCCTCTTCTACTTCATCTGCTCATCCTCCTACTTCTGGTGCTTGGAAGGGTATTACGGACCAGCTCGTATTAGACAAGATTGCCATGAATAAAAACTATGAGAGAGAGATTAAGAGACTCTGAAGGAAGTATTAGCTCGGATCGTCATCAAATGCTCCTTAGGACCTAACTTTTTCTTATTGAACATTGATCTTATGTAACTTGTACTTCCAAGTATAACTCTTTCGAATATTCAATGAAATGAGATGTTTATCAGAATTTCAAAAACTGTTATTTCTTTATGATATCTTTAATTGCTTTATATCTTAAAAGATCCTTGAAAACTGATTGAAACATTTGCATTCGCATCATTATGCATTGTGTTTTGCCTTTTTCAGGTGTCTTATTCGTTTCTTTTGGTCTTCGCTCAGCCAAGCTGTCACATCACTACAACACTCGAGCTAATCTTAAGAAAAAGATGGATCAATTGCAACAAGAGAACCGCGAGCTCCGTGAAGAGGTATTAACTCTGAAGGATAGTATGGAAAGACTCACTGATGCGATGGAAGCTCTGGTGGCTGCTCAGAATCAGCCACCACCACCTCTTTCTTCTCCTGTGCAGAGAACTTTGATTTTTGAGATTGGATCAATGCCCATTTCCGTGGCCCCGATTAATGCTTCTCAATATCATATGCCTACTGGTTTCCCTTGGGGCATGCCTTTCAATTATGTGCTAGAGGTATATCAACCTCCTGCTTATGAAGGTCCAAGAATTCCTGCTGTTATGACTATACCACCTCCTATGGTTAATATTATTCATAATGCTGAGATTCCAATTGTTCCTATTAATGTACCTGTGCCACCGACCGTGGTTCACACTACGCCTTATGCTGAAGAACAAATTTTCCACACTGCTCCCAGCGAGAGTTTGGATGTTATTGATCGTATGGATGATTTTCAAGATCAGTTTGTTGAGATGTAGAGAGAAATCATGGCTTTAAGGGGGAAGAATGCTCACGAGTGTTGTACCCTAAAATTTGACAAACCTTTTTCTTGTGCTTGGCTTATGTTTCATTTCATTTTAGCATTTGCATTTGCATAGCATTGTCCTTAACAGGGGATCAAGAGAGGTGTGCCATTCAAGAGAAGAGTATCATTTGGTTTCAAGCTCAAACAAGAGTGTTTATTCAGGTCATCAGGTGCATGCCATCACCACGAGGTTGTCAAAGCTCCTTGAAAGGAAGGATGGATGTGTGTTGTTTGTCTCCTATCTTGGGGGTCAACAGAGGATCATCAGGGGTTCATAAGATCATTTTTGTGGATAATATGTGATTGAGATGCTCATTTAGTGCTTTGGAAGTCATTATGGAGCTTGTTTAAGCTTTCATTTCATCTTCAAAAGGTCACAGTCAAAGGATGTGAATCTAGGGTTTCATCTAGTTAACTCAAGGTCAATTGTGGACTTAAGAGAGTTTGAGACTTATTTCTAAATCATTGAGGCTATGGTAAGTTATCTTGAGACATTTAGGATGTCATGTCAAGTTCAGATCAAGAATAATCAAGAGTTCAAGGAGTTACTAAATTGGGGTTTCAGAGTATCTCAGTGTAAAATCCCCTTCTTTAGTGCCTAACTTCAAGGACAATTTCACCTATCATACAAGTTCAATCTCATTTTCATGCAAACATGAAACTTTTAGGGCATGTTCATAGCTTTCTTTTGAGTACTAGAACTCAAGTTATGATGCCAACAAGTTAGAGGTCTCAGATGAACTTATTTTTGGTCAACTAAAATTCAACTCACTTCCAAGGCATTTTTTACCTAGAATAAAGTTTCCCCTCAACTTTAGGTGAACATGAAAGTTGTTCCTTATAGTCTTAGCTTTCCAAAAAGTCATAGAAGTCCTCTTTCGCATTTGTGGAGCTCAAGTTATGATCTTGGCAAGGCAAAGGTATTTTGGGAAAGTTTCATTATAGGTCATTTGTTTTATAGGTCATTTCCATGGACTTATGTACCTTAAATGCACTTTCAACAAACATGAAATTTGTTCATAAATGTCTCATTTACATCTTGGAACTCAAGAATCATTTGAATTATGGATTTGTGTGGTCATGTGGAGGAATTTTCAAGTGAATTTTGGATTTTTAAGCATGGCATGAGATGAGTACTTTATAGGTCATGATTTCATTTGTTTTGGGTTGCTTTGTACCAAAATATGATTATGAGCAAGATTGCACAATTAAATGGGTACCAAATGTGTGGAAACATGGCCATTTTCAAGTTTCTTCATGAGAAATTTTTGACATCAATCTCACAATGAGGACCAAATCAAAAGCCTAAACTAATTCCATTGTAAAATTCACCCCACATGCTGCAGATTGGTGCACTTTTCATGTGTGGAGCAAGGCAAAACTCGTGTGCATAAGTGGCTTTCTTTTTTGGGCATAATTTTCAAAGATCACACTTGATGCTTCATGGGCCTGTGTTACACGTTCAAATCCATAATATATAAACCAAGAGCTTGCCCTAGAAGCTCAGAATGCGCAATTGGAGCTGGAGAGAGCAGAATCAGATTCAAATTTCTCAAACATTTTTCAAAATTGAATTCCAATTTTCTCTGCAAATTAACTTCAATTGAGGCCTGATTCTTCTTCGTTGGAGCATTTGGAGCAGAATTGAAGTAAAGAAGTGAAGCTTACACATATATGACGAGCCAACGGAGCTGCTATGTTCAGTAAGTTTCCATCTCTCATTCTAGACCATGATTTAGGCTCATACTGGCTGCATCTGAAGCCCTACATTGAGTAGGCCATTGTTGTTCATGTTTGATGGAGTTTTCAGTTATGCATCTCATTTTTCAAGCTTTCAATTCTCTTATTTCATGAGTCTTTTTGAAAATCTAAGGGTAGATTCATGATCCTTGCAAGCTCAGCTTTCCATTGATATAAGGATCAGCAATTTTTATTGAGATTTTTCACCTGAGCTCCGGTGAGCTCACCGGAGAAGACGACCAGAGCCCTGGCTCCGGCGTCTGGTTATGTTTCAGTGATGAGCTGATGTGGCTCCATGTTGAATTGTTGACTGCATGCGTGTATGGTTGTGATTCGTTTGACCAGATCCAGTTGGCTTGTTTGACCCCACGTATTTTAATGAAACGGAGCGTTTCATGTGTTGAGTTCAGCCTGGATCAATTGGGCTTGAATTGTTATCCAAACTCCCCTCATTTGGAGCCCATTCCTTGTTTTGTCTGCGTGTAGTTGTTTTTGGTTATTGCTTTCTCACCTCCCTTCCATTTCCATTTCTTTTTATTTTATTTTATTTTCTGTTTTGATTTTCAATTATTAAAAATACCTTCAATTGTCCAAAAATTAAATAAAAATTGTTTTCAAACATTTCAAAACTTTATTTAGTTTTTCATAATTTTTGTTTCTGATTTTATTTTATTTTGCAATTTTATTTTAATTTTGCAAAGTGAGGTGTTTTTAATATTGTTCTTATTTGATCATCCATGCTTGAGCTACCATTTGATATCACCAATGAATGAGGTTTCCTCTCCATTCAAAGGATAGATTGAGATACCTTTGAGGCTGATTTTGGTCTTGGTTTGATCACTTTTTGTTTGACTTTGAGTTGTTTTTGTTTGACCCTCGATTATAATTCAATAAGATGGAGCATCCTAGTTGATCTAATCATTTGGTGATGCTTTGGATTGAATTTGGTTTTGATACTTTGGCCTCTGTTTTCCAACATGCTTGGTTGATTTGTGTATTTTATTTTAGATTTATTGAACATTTCTTCTATTTTTGGTGAACCTTGCAAGTCAAGTCACCCTAGATGAAGTTCATACAAACTAGTTGACCTAGTTTCTTTGGGAAATGAATTTGATTGATCCCATATGCACCCTATGACTCTTGATTCTAATTATTGACATGTTTAAGGGCTGGATTTGCATTTATAGGTCACACACTTGTGTAGTTTGTGTTACAAGTCACTTTGAATTAGGGCATTCCACTTGGTTGTAAGTGTTGAAGGTGGTTTGAACTTTGGTTCTTTCTCTTGCCTTGACTTGTAATTTGCTTGCACCTTGGTTTCCATTTGGTTTTAGCATCTTCTTCTTGTGTTTATGCTTCTGTCCTTTGGATTTTGATACTCATTCAAAGCAATTTGGTATCCTTTGTTGATACTTTGAGTTTGCTTTGAATGAGGGATCACTTTGAGCACTTGTTTGCTCCTTTCTTTTGCATGATCAATATGTTGTTTTTGGTTGAGATATCTTTCATGTTGCTTGCTGCCCAAGCCTATTCTCCCATCTCCATTTTGATCATGGCTTCTCCTTTTGGATTTGTTGTTCATGTTTTGGTTTTAGTGATTGATGCATGAATGGTTGTAGGAGTTGTGACTTCTCCCATTTCATCTCACTTATTCTTTGACTTGTTTAAGTCATTTTGCTTTGATCTTTGCATATCATGTTCACTTTATTCCTTGACTTGTTTAAGTCAACTTTATTTCTTTCTTGCATCTCATTTGTGATTGATTTATCTTGTGTTTTCTTGGTCTTTTGCCATGATCCCTTAGGATTCTTAGTCCCTCCATTTAGGATGGGAGTAGGAGAGACATTAAGTGTTCAATCCAAGCATGATAACATTAGGATAGTCTTTTCCCCTCTTAATCTCAACCTTAGGAGCACATTGCATGATAACATTAGGGTTGATTAGTTTCCCCTTAGAGTTTGTGTCTTCTCTTCTCATCTCAAAACTTCTTCAAGACATCTAATAAAGGATAATAAGTGTTGTACGCTACGAGCCTTAAGTACTTGGGGAATGATAGTTGGGGGGATTCCTCTCAACTGTCTAGAGTGTTTGGCGTATGTCTTTTGGGCGATATGCGACGCATTCGCTCTCAAGTCAT
Organism: Lathyrus sativus; assembly: GCA_963859935.3. Lineage (NCBI taxonomy): Eukaryota > Viridiplantae > Streptophyta > Magnoliopsida > Fabales > Fabaceae > Lathyrus > Lathyrus sativus. The sequence goes on along the minus strand of OZ012741.1, from coordinate 651,592,944 downwards.
AGTCTTTAGTGCAACATGAATTATAAATCTAATTCAATCCACTTCTTCATGAAAAATACAAAACAAAACATCAAACCTTTTTTTATCCTTCAGGATTAATTGAAAACCATCTTCAAAAAGAGTGTGTTAACTCTTGGTTCTACCGCAAACAGGTAACGCCTAAGTCTCAAATGGTCGAGCAACAACACACCTAACTGCTAGAGCGAAGGTTTAACCCTACTCATTAAAACACTTGAACCAACCTATGGTCGTGTCAGCCCGAACTACGTTTGCTTTGATTTCTCGTACCAGACGAGGATATGTAGGCACAAGACAACGATGTCTTGGCGAGCAACCTTCCCCACCTTCCCCCCGTAGTTTTTCGAACTACGTTGACTCTGACTTTCCCATTGCACGAGGGAGTATGTAGGCATAGAGCAACGATGCTCTATCGAGTCTCTTTTGTTTTCTTTTGTCCATGTGGCCAGCCTTTGATAGATTAACACCCTTTTTAGGCTAGACAACAAGCGTGGATCCCGTTGAGTACAATGGACGTGAGGGGTGCTCATACCTTCCCCTTGCGTAACCGACTCCCGAACCCAAGATTTGGTTGCGATGACCTGTCTTCTATCTTTTTTGTAGGTTTTCTCTAATCATTTCCTTTCCCTCTCTTTGGGAAAAATAACAAACGGTGGTGACTCTTCTGTCCTTGCTGGCCCCTCTTCGCAGCGATGTGACAACGAGCTTTGTCTTGTTCCTAATGTGAAGATTCCTGCCAAGTTCAAGGTTTCGGATTTTGAGAAATACAAAGGGAATACTTGTCCACAAAGCCATTTGGTCATGTATGCCAGAAAGATGTCTACCTATACTGACAACCATCAGTTGCTGATTCGTTATTTCCAAGATAGTCTTACCAGTGTTGCACTTAAGTGGTATATAGGACTTGAGAGTTCCCAAATCAAGACATTCAATGATCTCTGTGAAGCTTTTGTCCGTCAGTATAAATACAATCTGGATATGGCGCTGGACCGTGATCAACTTCGTGCGATGTCTCAGAAAGAGAAAGAAACTTTTAAAGAGTACGCGCAAAGATGGTGCGAGATTGCAGCTTAAATAATCCCTCCGCTTGAAGAGAAAGAGATGACTGAGATCTTCTTGAAGACTTTGGGTCCGTTTTACTATGAAAGGATGGTTGCAAGTGCTCCTAGTGATTTCATAGAAATGGTTAATATGGGAATGAGATTAGAGGAAGCTGTCTCTGAGGGACGCCTGACTAAAGAAGGTAATTATGGAAATACAAAGAAGTTTGATGTTGGTATTTCTAAGAAAAAAGATGGAGAAACTAATGCCATCTCTCAAAGAGAGGGCTAGAAGATGCAGGGTTGTAAACAACAATGGTAGTCGTCTTCAGCAACATGTAGTGTCTGTTACGCCAATCATCAATGTCGCTCCTACTTCTCAAGCTACTTCAAGTTATCAACCATGTTTCCAATATAAAACAACTCAGCAAGGTCATGTGCAGAGGAAAGTGCAATTTGATCCCATTTCAATGTCGTATACAGAATTATTTCTAGCTTTGATAAAGAAGAATTTGGTTCAGACTCGTGATCCTTCGGATGTTCCTACTGATATTCCATGGTGGTATAAGCCAGATGCCCATTGTGCATTTCATCAGGGTGCCCCTTCACATGATATTGAAAATTGCTATCCTCTGAAATATGAAGTTGCAAAGCTCGTAAAAAGTGGTATTCTGTCTTTTGAAGATACCAACCCTAATGTGCAATCAAATTCGTTGCCTAATCACGGTAACGCGACTGTCAATATGGAATATGGGTGTCATGGTACATACTGCATTTTTGATATTCGCTGGATTCAGAGGTCGCTTATTGAGATGCATGCTACTTTGAGTGAATTCCATGATATTGAGCATGATTATGTTGCTTGTTGTATTTTTCGGTAAACCCTCGTGGGTGTGTGATTGTAAAGAGGGACTTACAAAAGATGATTGATCAGAACTTGGTTCAAGTTACTGCAAATAGAAATAAAGTTGAGAATGAGGCGAATGTCATATTTCCACGTTTCAACATCCCATAACGAGTTTTAATTTCTTACAATGGTCAAAAATCGGATGTGACGCCTTTGGTTATCCGTTTTCCTGGCCGAGTACCGTATGATTCAGATAAGGTTGTTCCCTACAAATACAATGCTACTATGTTAGAGAATGGAAAGGAGGTTCCTATTCCTTCTCTTCCCTCAGTTGTGACTCCTGATGTAGGACGCGTGACCAGAAATGGTCGAGTATTTGCTAATGTACCCTCGAAGACAAGTGAAGATGTTGTGGGTAAGCAAACTCAATTGAAGACTTATATTGAATCCAGTCAATCAAATGACGTGAACCAAAAAGCAGACAATAATGAGGTATTGAAATTGATCAAGAGTGAATATAATATGGTAGATCAAATGTTGCATACACCATCAAAAATATTTGTTTTATCTCTGTTAGTGAGCTCTGAGGCTCATCGTGAATCGTTGCAGAAAATATTGGAGTAAGCTTATGTAGATCATGATGTGACTGTTAACCAGTTTGACATCATTGTTGCCAATATCACTGTGTGTAATAAGTTGAGTTTCTGTGATGAAGAGTTGACCGAGCATGAAAGAAATCATAATTTGGCTCTCCATATTTCCATGAATTGCCAGGAGGACGCTCTATCCAATGTGCTAGTTGATATCGGGTCATAATTGAATGTGATGCCAAAATCTACTTTATCCAGATTATCTTATCAGGGTACTCCTATGAGACTCAGTGGGGTGATTGTGAAAGCCTTTGACGGCTCAAGGAAAATTGTGATTGGAGAGGTTGATCTACCTATCAAGATAGGTCCATGTTTATTCCAGATTACTTTTCAAGTCATGGATATTCATCCTGCTTACAGTTGTCTTCTAGGATGCCCGTGGATTCATGAAGCCGGAGCTGTCACTTTGACACTCCACCAAAATTTGAAATTTGTCCAGAATGGAAAACTTGTTGTTGTTGGTGGAGAACAGGCTATGTTAGTGAGCAATTTTTCATCTTTTTCTTATATTGATGCCGACGAAGATATTGGAACTCTGTTCCAGGCTCTTTCTATAGTTGATAATGTTGTTAAGAAGAATAGGGTGTCCATGTCTTCTCTAAAAGATGCACAACATATGTTGGAGAGTGGATAAGCTGATAGATAGGGTCGAGTTATTGAAGTTGTTGAGAAAAGAGATAGAGCTGGTTTGGGTTTTACATTTGATTCAACCCACAAAGTGATGAAGAGTATTCATGATGTTTTTCGAAGTGCTGGGTTCATCCATACTAAAGATCATTCTACAGCTGCAATTGTTGAAGATGACTCTGAAGGTTACATCTCATATGGTTCTGAAAATGATTCCATTCCCGCTGAAGACTAGGAGCCTTATTTGGAAGATCCAGGATATGATTCTGAGACAGAAGATGCATATGTACCCTTCTACTCTCCTTGACCGAGACTTAAGAGACCTGATTATGAAGTCAGTGCTATCACTAAGGATGATCAAGAGGAAGAAACGCCCAACTTTGTGACGCATGGGTTGATATGCCAGAATTGGATTGCTATTGACATTCCTACTATTGTTCATGTTTCAAAGTAATTTGTTTTTGTTTCTTTCAAAATATTTGTTCACTCCGTCCAAGGTGAAAGTGAATTTATGAGGGTTTTGTTTCAACTTTTATCATCATCAATAAAATGTTATTCTATTTATCCATATTTTGTTTTCCCTTTTTGATTTATTTCTGAAAAATGGTAACATAAAAAACCAAATGATAATAATGTTATGATCACTTTTATCTGCATGATACTTGCACTTCTTGTTCATATTCTAAAATCAAACATAAATCATTATGCAGATTAGTTGTTAAACCTATTGAAAATAATGACCTTATGCCCTCTCCCAACTTTGAGTTCCATGTGTTTGAAGCGTAAGAGGAGGATGTTGAAGAAATTTCTGATGAAATTTCCCGATTGCTTGAGCATGAGGAAAAGACCATTCAGCCTCATGAAGAGCCAGTGGAATTGGTTAATTTGGGTTCTGAAGATGATAAGAAAGAAGTCAAGATTAGGGCACTGCTTCAGTCAGATGTTAAGAAGAGGATGGTAGAGCTTCTTAGAGAATATATTGACGTGTTTGCTTGGTCCTATCAAGACATGCCTAGTCTTGATACTGATATTGTGGAGCACCGCTTGCCGTTGAAGCCTGAATGCTCACTTGTGAAGTAGAAATTGAGAAGAACTTATCTTGACATGGCTGTGAAGATTAAGGAGGGGGTTCAGAAGCAGATTGATGCTTGTTTTCTTGTGACTGCTGAGTATCCTCAATGGGTAGACAACATTGTGCCTGTTCCAAAGAAAGACGCAAAAGTACGAATGTGCATTGACTATAGAGATTTGAATAAAGCAAGTCCAAAAGATGATTTTCCACTGCCACACATTGATTTGCTGGTAGATAATACTGCTAAGTTCAATATCTTTTCATTTATGGATGGATTTTCTGGTTATAATCAAATAAAGATGGCACCTGAGGATATGGAGAAAACAACATTCATTACACCCTGGGGAACATTCTGCTATCGTGTGATACCCTTCGGTTTGAAAAATGCTGGTGCAACGTACCAGAGAGCTATGGCCACTCTATTCCATGATATGATGCATAAAAAAAATTGAGGTCTATGTGGATGATATGATTTGTAATTCGAAGATTGAAGAAGATCATATTGAATACTTATTGTAGATGTTTCAACGTTTGAGAAAGTTTAAGCTCTGTCTGAATCCTAATAAATGCACTTTTGGTGTCCGTTCTAGAAAGTTGTTGGGATTTATTGTCAGTCAGAAAGGAATTAAAGTTGATCCTGGTAAAGTTAAAGCTATTCGGGAAATGCCTGCACCCAAAACAAAACAAAAACAAGTAAGAGGATTCTTGGGACGTTTGAATTATATCTCCCGATTTATATCCAATATGACTGCCACGCATATGCCGATCTTCAAGCTTCTCCGCAAAGATCAAGGTTGTGTTTGGACAGAAGATTGTCAGAAAGCTTTTGAAAGAATTAAAAAGTATCTTCTTAAACCTCCTATTTTGTCTCTGTTGCACCCCAAAATTTGCCCTCACAATACAAGACTTTGTGTTCCAAGAAGGTTCACAAGGTTCACAAAATTCACAATTGGTCAGAAGAGTTGACAATTCCCTCAGACAATGCACCTCCTAAGCAGTGCATCCAAAACTAGGGTTTTGACTTTAATCAGGCTAAATGGACTTCCAAGACTTCAAGTGAGCTTCATAACATCTTATATGTGTATAAGAACCCCCATGTCAAGTTTCAAGACTTTTCTCAAAAGTTTGCTCAGTCAGATGATCAGATAAGTCAAAAGCAGTCAATGCAGTTAAAAGGTCAAACTGAGGTCAACTGTGGTCAAACCAAAGTCAAACTTCATGATTTTTTTTGCCAACATCAAAGAGAGGTTGGGTGAGAAATATTATCATAATAACTGTAATACCCCAAATTTTGCCCTAAGATTTGTCGTCGCATTTCATTGCATTTAATCAATTACTAACAAATTTGTGTAGTCGTTTGACTTTTTGCAGGTAAATATCATATGGCATGCATTTTTTTTCTAAAAAGTAAAAATGGCACAATTGGCAGGAGGACATGTGTAAGGAGTTATGAGTGTGAGAGGTTGAGAGTTCGAATCTCACCTTTGTCATTTTTTTTTTTTATTATTTTTACTCTAAATTTTTCTATCTTTCATTAAAAAAATAACAAAAATAGTTTTTTATTATTATTTAATTATTATTTTCGTATTTTAATTAAATCATTTTTTAAAAATATTATTTTTTTCACTTTTTTCTAAATTATTCATAAAAATATCCAAAAAATCATAAAATAAAAAATATTGAAAACAATTTTGTTCTTTTTATAATATTTTTTATTTTAGGAATCAATAGGATTATTAGTTTTTATTTTAAGTTTATTTTAATTATTTTAAATTATTTAAATTTTATTTTTTCTTAACTAATTATTTAGTTTGGGCTTTAAAATAGGCTTTAGGGACATTATTGACAATTTGGTGTTAACCCTAATTTGTTCCCTATATATACATGTGTTGCCTTGTTGGAAAAGGGGAGAGAATGAAAAAAACCTAAGAGGAGTGAGTGCCGTTTGCCGTTATTTAGTTTTCTTCTTCATCCATTACTATTGTTTCTTTTTCTTCATCGTTTACCGTTATTTCTTTTCCTTCATCTATTACTATTGTTTCTTTTTCTTCATCGTTTACCGTTATTTCTTTTCCTTCATCTATTACTGTTGTTTCTTTTTCTTCATCTTTTACCGTTATTTCTTTTTCTTCATCTATTACCGTTATTTCTTTTTCTTTATCTATTACTGTTACGTTTATATATATATAATTTTTAAATTGTTAGAGTTTATATATATAAGATTTTTGATCGAATTATGTCGATACGATGTTTGCACATTTGTGTGCATGACGCGTGACATTTGTGTTAGTTCGATCTGGTTGCGATGATCGCATTTTTGTGTGAGCAATAATACTATTTTTTGCTTAATTTCTTTTTCTTTGCGATAAATTTTGTTTCGTCCGATTTATATCTGGTTGCGATGAGCGCATTTCTGCGTTAGCAACATTGTTGGGTTATTCGGCACATTTAAAATTCATTATTGCTTTATTATTATTATTATTATTATTATTATTATTATTATTATTATTATTATTATCATTATTTATTATTATTATCATTATTATCATTATTATTACCATTATTATTATTATTGTTATCATTAATTTATTAAAATTTGTTATAATATAAAAATCTGTTTTTTAAAATAAATAACATTAACATCTTTTCCAAATTAATATGAAAACCTATTATTTTTAAGAAAAACTTTTTTTTAGATAAATTTAAAATAATAACTAAAATCTTTTTTTTTTAAAATAATAACTAGAACCGTTATTTATTTTATTTTATTATTGTTCAATTCAAATTTCATTATCATATTGTATCTGCTCCTCTCATGTAACCTCGCGAACTTAACAATCGCTCTTTAAATTCTGCCTTTAAATTTCTGCTTGCATGGTTTAAATTATGACATTATCTCTCTGTTTGCATGATTCAATTATCTCACGCGTTTACTATTATTTCTGTCACATTGCACACATCCGAAGGTTAGGTCTAACTGTTTGGCCGCCGCGCCAATAGTCCGTAAAACTTCACACATTCAATTTCAAATCCTCAAAACTACAAACTACAAACCCTAATTTTCACAAATGCCTCGCCGCAGGCAAAATTACAATTTTACCCTTAGCATTAGGTCAAAGAGCCGCCGCGCTCATTTTAGGGTTTCCCGCCGTGGAATCCCTAATTTAACCCTAATTACAACTTAACATTTCAACGTAGAGATTTGGAGTTTCTACACTCCACGTAAGCGTGTCCTTAAGATGCGTTTATTCCCCTTGAGACCTTGACCACAGTCAAGAAGTTTCTAACCTCCCTATTGAGGGGAACTACGATTACTCTGATTCCACTCCCGTAAGGATACGTAGGCACAAGATGCGATGTCTTGCCGAGTAAACTTAGAATTAACCCCCTTTATTATTTATTATTGCTTATTTATATTTTATTTATCTTTGCTATTTAATTATTTTGCTTATTATTTTGTAATTGTTTCTTGGATGTAAAGTTGTTTAATTATTTAATTATTATTATGGTTAGTCATTAGGGAGTGTAACAACATGTATGTAATATTAAAATAAATTTAGATCACTTTTAAATAAAGATAATTAAAATAAACACGTCACACACGTAAGTCGATTTTAATCGCCATCTCACTTCCTAAGGATATCCCTCAAGTTGCCTACGAATAATGGTTAAGTGGGGTGTATAAAGCAAGTCCCTCAAATAAAAAAAAATCATCAAAGTCCCTTATGGTTGCCTTTACGAATCAAGTCCCTTTCGAAAAATGATGATGGTCCCTTATATGTGCTTATTACATCCCACAATGGCCTTCAAAGTCAAATTGTCCCTCACATACCCCTTAACATCCAAAGTAAGGACTACCTACTCCATTTTAGTAGGGATAGTCTTACTAAGGAAAGGATAAAGAATAAGAAAGACCTTAAAACATTAGGGTAGGCTACTCCTAGATACTTGCTCACTTCAAAACTTTTTCACACTTAAACAAATTTCCAACAAAATTTTCAAACAAGTTTTTTTCACATCCATACACGGATTATTATTAAACTATTCTGAAATTTTTTGCTATTCACACACTACACTTTCAAAACAATTCAAAAGTGAGCTTAAGTACCTAAGAGCCCATGGATAACCATGGATGAAAAGGGTGCTAACACCTTCCCTTTTCATAACCTACCCCCCGGACCCAAAATATTCTCTAAGGTCTTTCCTGTTCTTTTATAACCTTTCCTTATGGATAAAATAAAAGTCGGTGGCGACTCTTGCTATCCGCAACATTGTTTAAAGTCAGTTCTCCCACCGTGTTACAGAACTGGCGACTCTGCTGGGGATATTATTTAAGAGGGGTACCCTTAGGAATTAAGATCACTTTAAATTGTTTGCCTTGTTTGCTTTATTATTATATTGTTGGGGTGCTCTTATGTGTGAAAGGTCCTAACCCGGATCTAGTGTACCTTAGGTAAATGGCAATAGACCAAGGAAACTGTACGACGTATATCGATACGGTTGATCTGGTGGCCATAGTTAGTGCGACTTCTTGGTTGGTGCTTATATTCCTTAAGTCAAGTTGAGGATAATATTGAGGCTGCCATATGTTGTCAATGCACTAACTGACTTTTAGAACCCTAGTTAACTCATCTTGGCCTTTAGAAAGTAGTGAGGTAACCGGCTTTGGTGCAGACTGAAGTTGGTTGACACTCGATACTACGCTCATTGAGATCTTAAACTTGGAGGGTTTTGGTTGGCAAGTAAGTTGCCTTCTGAACAACCACCCTTGTGAAGGATCAATGATATTGAGATCCCTTAGAACCTGGTTACTTTTGTAGGACAGGATGAACCATCTAACTTCAGGGGAGGGTACTTGCCTTTGAACCTCATGCAAGCCTTTAAACCTAGGGCTATGGTGTGACTTGTTTGTGTGTGCCACATGTTTGTGATTGAGCATGACATCATGACATCATCATGCATCATAAGCATATCATTTTCCCTAACCATTTCAAGGACCAAAGGATTTATCTTTGTTCTTTGTTGCAGGTCATGGCTTCTGCTCGTAGAAACACCATCAGGATCAACTTTGTAGGGATACCTGCTAAGCTCAAGGAGTTGGTTTCCCTAGTGCCTGATCATTCCCAGTTCAACAAGAGACATGGTCACTTATTGGATCTAGTTACTTCAGGGTTCAGTGAAGACATGATGAGTGTGCTGTTTCAGTTCTTTGACCCTAAGCACCATTGCTTTACATTTCCTGATTATCAGCTGGTTCCAACCATGGAGGAGTTCTCTAAACTTCTGGGTATACCTGTTCTTGATCAGAAGCCATTCACAGGCTTAGAGAAGGAGCTTAAACCAGAAGTTATTGCTGCAGCTCTACATCTGAAGAAGTCTGACATTGTTCTAGAGACGAGAAGTGGAGTTAAAGGTATTCTTGCCAAGGTATTAGTGGATAAAGCTCAAATGTTCTTGAAGGCTATGAGCTACGATGCTTTTGAGGAGATCTTAGCCTTATTGATTTATGGCTTAGTGTTGTTCCCCAATCCGGATCAGTTCATAGACGTTCATGCCATCAACATATTCCTGAGTCACAATCCAGTGCCTACCTTACTTGGAGACATCCTACATTCTCTTCACACCCGTACTACAAGGGCAAGAGGAACTTTGATGTGCTGCATACCTTTACTTTCTAGGTGGTTTATTTCTCACCTTCCTCGCTCAGTAATGAAGAATGAGCAAGGGTTCAGATGGTCCAAGAGGATCATGTCACTTTCTCACTCAGACATCCATTGGTGCTCCAGATCTATGGAGAATGTCACCATCATTGACCGTTGTGGGGAGTTTCCTAATGTGCCACTTCTAGGCATAAGAGGAGGCATCACCTACAACCCATCTCTAGCTTTACGACAGTTTGGTTACGCCCGGAGCGATGGTCCACATGACATGTTGATTCAGGGCATTGTGTTTGATTACGACAACGATCTTCAGGGTTACCGTCAGAGATTCATCCGAGCTTGGGGAAAGGTAAACAGGATTGACAGCAAGACACTGGAGCCTAAGTACACCATTCCTATGGAGGCTTATCTCAGATGGGTACGATTTCGTGCTCAGACACTCATGATGCCATATCCTGCCATCCTACCAGTTACCATGGAACCTGTTGCTGAAGGAGACACAGCTTATACCATCCTTCACCCAGACATGCCTACTGATATGGAAGACTTGCAGAGATCATGGATCCAACTGAAAGAGCAAAGGGATACTTTCGAGGCTCATTACAAAGCAAGCCAAGCAAGGATCCTAGAGCTAACAAAGCTACTTCATGAGGAACGAAACCTCAACTCATACCTCAACACAAAGAGGAAACGTCCATGGGAGACTTAAAACCCCATCTTTTATACTTATTTCGTTTTCATTTTTTGTAAGCCTAAAAGGCAAAACAAGTTATTACTAATAAAAAGTTACTTTCTTGTTTGTTTAAGCAAATTTAAATCCTGCGGTCCTTGAAAACATTGCATATGCATTCCCATATCATTGCATCACAGGTATAATTGTGCACAGGTTTCTCATCTTCTCGCTGTTTATTTCAGCAATGGCTCTTGAACAATCAGTTAAGGATCTCCAGGCACAGAATGCACAGTTCCAAGAGCTGATCCTGAACCTATCCAAGGGGCAGGATGAATTGAAGACACTGCTGGCCAAGAAGACTAAGAAGGCTAGAAGGTCTGCTGGGTTGCTCAACATGGGAAGAAGGTTCAAAGGTCCTGACAAGACCAAGGAACAGGTTGAAGACTATGAATCTGAAGAATCTGAGCAGGAGAGAGGCAGTCTCCACAACACTATGGGGGACTCTGATTCTGAGGCTAACTACTACCATGAGCCTAACGAAGACAAATTCAAGATGCTGGTGGATAGAATGGATGCTATGGAATTACAGAAATCATCTGGGCTGGATTTTGAGGATTTGAGCTTGATATCTGGGGTGGTCATACCCATTGGGTTCAAAGTTCCTACATTTGTTGTCTATGATGGGGTCTCTTGTCCCAAATTGCATCTGAGGTCTTATGTCAGAAGAATTCAACCCCACACTGCTGATAAAAAGTTGTGGATCCATTTCTTTCAAGAGAGTTTATCTGGAGCTCAGCTAGAGTGGTATTATCAGTTGGAGAGTGTCAACATCAGAGATTGGAATGACCTTGCTGAAGCTTTCTACAAGCAGTATCAATACAATGCTGACTTAGCCCCCACTCGCATGCAGCTTCAAAGCATGTCTATGGGTGCCAAAGAAAGCTTTAAGGAGTATGCTCAGAAGTGGAGAGACTTAGCTGGAAGAGTTCAACCCCCTTTGACTGATAGGGAGTTGGTTGATATGTTCATGTGTACGCTGAATGGTCCGTTTTACAGTCATCTCATCGAAAGCTCATCATCTGGCTTCACTGAGTTGATCATGACAGGAGAGCGAGTAGAGAATGGTATCAAGAGTGGTAAGATCCAAGTGGGCACTTCTTCATCAGGTGCTGCAAAGAAGCCTCCCACTGGGAAGAAAGAATCTAATGCTGTGTATGGTCAGCCTGATCGTAACAGAAGGCATCAGTCTGTTAGTGCAGTTCATATTTCAAATCCAACTCCTGCAACAACAGAGCAGCCTCAAGGCAACCAACAGAGGGCTAGAAGACAGTTCACGAAGATCAACATGTCAATGGCTCAGGCATTGCAACACTTGTTGAAAGCTGAACTTATTACCCTGAGGGAGGCCCCTCAGAATCCCAATGTTACCTCTCCCAAGTACAATCCCAATGCACGATGTGCATATCATTCAAACTGTCCAGGACATGATACTAATAACTGCTGGGTCTTGAAGAACAAAATTCAGGATATGATTGATGCTGGAGAAATTGAGTTTGATCCACCAGGTACTCCAAATGTGATTACAGCTCCAATGCCAAATCACGAGAAGACTGTCAACGCCATTGATGAAGATATTGATGAAGATCTGCATGTCTATTCAGTTATGGAGTTGAGCACACCATTGTCTGTTATCAAAAAGAGGTTAGTACAAGCTGGGATCTTTCCAGGTTGTCATGAAGATTGTCTATATTGTACCTATAAGCCGGATAGTTGCTTCATTTTGAGAGATGGGATTCAACGTCTCATGGATAAATATACTATAGTGTTTGAAAGAAGACCAGCATCTGTAGAAAGTATGGTGGATCATCTGACTCAGGGTAAGAAGATTGAAGAGGTTGACATGGTTGACAAAGTACCACTAAGAATCACTTCAAAGGGTCCCATTAAAATCACTCATCAGGGCCCAATCAAGATTACTGCTGAAGGTCCTGTGAAAGTTGTCGCTGAAGCCAGAGTAGCTCCTCTGATCATTACCACTCCTGGTCCTATTCCTTATACATCTGACAAAGCTGTGCCTTGGCACTATGGGTCTGATGTTTACATCCATGGTGTCAAGCAGGAGCCTTTACCTGATATGCCTGTTGACATTGATAATATTGCTGGATCTAGCAAGATCACTCGTAGTGGAAGAGTCTTCTCTCCTCCAGTTGCTTCTAAGAGTGCAGTTACTCCTGCTGTTACTTCCACCACTGATGCTCGGGGCAAGGGTCCTGTTATTGAGCCTGTATCTACTGATGTGCCAGCTGCTGATGACCTCTCTAAGCAGATGGAAGAAGTATTGAAAATCATTCGCAAGAGTGATTATGATATTGTTGATCAGCTGGGGCATACTCCCTCCAAGATTTCTATGCTCTCCCTGTTATTATGTTCTGAGGCTCATGCCAAGTCATTGATCAAGTTTCTAAAGATGGCTCATGTACCCAATGCAATTTCTGTGGACCAGTTTGAGAATTGTGTTGCGCACCTGACCTATGACAACGGGTTAGGATTTTCTGATGCTGACTTGACCCCTGCCAAGAGGGATCATAACAGGGCCTTGCATATTTCAATTGAATGCAGGGGCACTACCCTGTCTCATGTGCTGATAGACAATGGTTCCTCTCTGAATGTGTTGCCTAAGGAAGTCCTGAACAAGCTGAGTCCTGAAGATACGGTATTGAAGCCCAGTAATATTGTGGTAAAGGCTTTTGATGGTTCTAGAAGAGTAGTGCATGGGGAAATTGATCTTCCAATCAAGGTTGGCTCTCAGGTGTTTACTGCTACATTCTATGTGATGGATATTCGTCCTTCGTGCTCATGTCTGCTTGGTCGTCCCTGGATCCATGGGGCAGGTGCTGTGACCTCCACATTACATCAAAAGTTGAGATATCCGGTGAATGGAAAAGTTGTTACTGTCTTTGGAGAGGAAGAATACTTTGTCAGCCATGTAAACACTTTCAAGTATCTGGAAGTAGAAGGTGAATACGTTGAAACTCCATGTCAGTCATTTGAAGTAGTTCCCTGGGCTGTTAAGGATTGTGTGACTCCTCCTGCTGTGAAGAAGGTTCCTGTGGTCATCAGAAACCCTCCAACAATGGCAATGGCCTCCCTCAATGATGCAAAAGCTGTGGTGGAAGAAGGTGGTTGTACTATTTGGGGTCAGCTTCCTGATATTCCATACAAGTCTGACAAGTTTGGTTTGGGTTTCACTGCAGAGTCCCAGAAGGCTGTCCGTCGTGCCCGTGTTGTTCGTATCACCAATCAAGGGGTTATCAATGCTGTGGGAGATCAAGATGAAGACTACAGCTTGGAGGCATGGATTTTTCCTACTGTGGGTGCTGGACTCAATAATTGGACAGCTGAAGATGTTATCCCTATCTCCTTTAGTCAGGAGTAAATACTATTACTGTGTTATGTTTTTAAATTTATAATTTCTGGAACAATTAAAACTTTCAAGCCACGTGCCTTACCCGGGGCACAATGGTGTGCTTGTTACGGGTTGTCATTTCATTTGCATACTTCATTCAATAAAATCAGTGGACGTTTCGTTTTCGTAAATATTGTGTTCCTTGTCTTTCTTTTTCTTTTATTTTTGCTTTATCAGCTATGTGTTCTTACACACACCCACGTCACTAAAATGCAGATCCTCATCCACTCTGGATCCAGTTGATAACAGTTCTACTATTGCCAATTACAATTTCGAGAATCCGATCTATCAAACTGAAGACGGAAACGAGGACGATTGTGAAATACCTGTAGGGCTTGCTAGGTTGTTACAACAAAAAGTGAAAGCTATACGAGAGATGCCAGCTCCCCGTACTGAGAAGGAGGTTAGAGGTTTCTTGGGACGATTGAACTACATTGCAAGATTTATTTCCCAATTAACTACCATCTGTGAGCCAATCGTCAAGTTGTTGAAGAAAGATCAGATGATGGAATGGAATGATGAGTGCCAGACTGCCTTTGATGAAATCAAGAGATATTTGCTAGAACCTCCAATTTTAATGCCACCAGTTGATGGAAGACCCTTGATTATGTATTTAACAGTATTAGACAACTCAATGGGGTGTGTATTGGGGCAACATGACGAGTCTGGTCGAAAAGAGCAGGCAATATACTACCTTAGCAAAAAGTTTACCGACTGTGAAACAAGATACTCACTGCTCGAGAAAACTTGCTGCGCTTTGGCATGGGCTGCTCGCCGACTAAGACAGTATATGTTGACCCATACTACCTTGTTGATTTCGAAGATGGATCCAATCAAGTACATATTTGAGAAACCTGCTCTCTCCGGAAGAATTGCAAGATGGCAAATGATCTTGACGGAATATGATATACAGTATACTACGCAGAAGGCCATTAAGGGGAGTGTTGTTGCTGATCATTTGGCTCATCAAGCAGTAGATGATTACCAGTCAATGAATTTTGAGTTCCCTGATGAAGACATTATGTCTGTTACCAAAGAACCTGGACAATATGACGGACCTGAACAAGGATCCCGATGGACTATGGTTTTTGATGGTGCCTCCAATGCACATGGTAATGGTGTTGGTGTTGTGATTAGCTCCCCTGAAGGTTGTCATACCCCGATTACTGCCAGACTTTGTTTCTATTGTACCAATAACATGGCTGAGTATGAGGCATGTATCATGGGTATGCAAGTTGCTATTGATATGAAGATTCAGTTCCTTGAGGTGTATGGAGATTCAGCTCTGGTAGTATACAAGGATTGGCACGAGATGTTACCATTTGCTCTGCATGGTTATCGTACTACAATACGTACTTCAACAGGGGCAACCCCATTCTCCTTAGTCTATGGTATGGAAGCAGTTCTGCCTATTGAAGTTCAGATCCCCTCCTAGAGAATTATGAAGGATGCAGGCTTGGATGAAGATGAGTGGATTCAGACTCGACTTGACCAGATAAATTTGATTGATGAGAAAAGGCTAGCAGCAGTTTGTCATGGCCAGATGTACCAGAAACGGATGATCAAAGCTTTTAACAAGAAGGTTAAGCCAAAGGTATATCAGGCTGGTGACTTGGTAATCAAGCGTATCATATTACCACAGGGTGATCCTAGGGGCAAGTGGACTCCAACATACGAGGGACCATTTGTAGTCAAGACAGTATTCTCAGGAGGTGCCATGATACTGACTACAATGGATGGTGAAGACTTCCCACAACCTGTAAACGCAGACATAGTTAAAAAATACTACGCATAAAAAGAGACCCGCTAGGTTGACAGGCCTAGGCAAAAATAAGGGCATCCCGGCAAACCAAAAGGGTTTGGGCAAAAATTAGGGATATATATATAAAAAGATGTACACCCGGCAAGTCGAAAACCTGAAAAGGCGGCTTGGGCAAAAAAGGGTATCCCGGTGGATTGAAAACCTGAAAGGGCAATCCAGGCAAAAGTTAGGGATTAAAGCGTATGACTATGTCTCGTTTGGATCACTCATGAAACTGCAACCAGTTGTGCTACTTACTCAAGCTCAAACAGATAAAGCTCAATCCAATCGTTTCCGTCTCAACAGCAAGAAGATGAGATACTTGAGTGGCAATAGTAGAATTGGAACTCAATAGGATTATTTCCCACATAGCTGATTCTTTTTGTAAAACTTCATGACAAAATTCTCTTACTAGGGTTTATGTCTCCTTGTACAAACTTACCCGTGTATGGGTCACTTTTGAATTCCATCTTTTGAATCCAGATTTACTTTTACCCTATTTACATAAGCGAAACGTCCATTGGTTGTGTTTGAATGTATGTATGCCTTTGAATATGATTGATGTTTACCAGAAATGCATGAAAATGCAGTAATAGTATTTACTAAGGACGAACGAGGGAAGGATTTCAACGAAGCTTCGCCGGTTCATCTTTACAAGACAGTTACAAACCATCAGTAGGACTAATCCATTTTCACAAAGTCTAATCTCCCCTGGAATTTATATCCATCTCTTTTATCCTCATACGGATATACGGGAAATTACTTTCCAATAAGGGCACGATGAACGAAGACGGGATGTTATACTTATCCTACTATCAAACGAAAACGAAGGTTATCTATACCCTACTATCCCCGACAACGGGAGGTTAGCTATACCTTGTTATCCCCAACAACGGGAGGTTATCTATACCTTGTTATCCCCAGCAGACGGAGGGTTATATATTCTTCAACAACGAATCGGGATTTATTTTCCTTAGCCAGCAGTTGTTATACAAGGATATCCAGACACTTCCAGCAGTGTCATAGCATACATACATCATTTACATCATACCATAACATATATGTCTATAGTACATTACCTAAGTGCATCATGTCATACATGCATGCATAAAGCATAAACTAATGTTGTTATACAGAATGCTACCTTGTTTTCAGGTTAATTATCCAACAAACAAGCTTATGATCTTTAGGACTGCTTTATTGTAACCTCAGGGTTACTTTATCCTCCTGATGAGCTTCTTATTACTTTGGGACTGCTTTATTGTAACCTCAGGGCTATTTTATCCTCCTGATAGCCTCTCATGACTTCAAGACTGCTTTAGAGCTACTGATTGCTCTATCCTCCTGAAATCATTACTTCAAGACTGCTTTAGAGCTATTGATTGCTCTATCCTCCTGAAGCCATCTAATTATTTCAAGACTGCTTTAGAGTTATCCATTGCTCTATCCTCCTGAAATTACATTATTATTTCAAGACTGCTTTAGAGCTATCCATTGCTCTATCCTCCTGAAATCATTACTTCAAGACTGCTTTAGAGCTATTGATTGCTCTATCCTCCTGAAGACATATCACATTATTATTTCAAGACTGCTTTAGAGCTATCCATTGCTCTATCCTCCTGAAATCATTACTTCAAGACTGCTTTAGAGCTATTGATTGCTCTATCCTCCTGAAGACATATCACATTATTATTTCAAGACTGCTTTAGAGCTGTTGATTGCTCTATCCTACTGAAGCCATTCTATTACTTCAAGACTGCTTTAGAGCTATTGATTGCTCTATCCTCCTGAAGCCATTATTACTTCAAGACTGCTTTAGAGCTATTGATTGCTCTATCCTCCTGAGGTCAGATTTATCACTTCAAGACTGCTTTAGGGTTATCATTATTGATTGCTCTATCCTCATGAAGACATGCTGTTACATCAGTATTACTCCAGACTCCTGACAGTTCTCATTATACTACTGAAGAACTTTCCCCTAGTGGCATCTTTAAGCCCACTCAATCATGTTCAACCAACCATCAATATCACTCCATGCACTGGTGAGTGCAAATTTTTGGGCTTTTGTGTTCAATCCCCTTCAACCTTCCAGGTTACGACTGGCAAATATACCAATCTAACCCCTCAGGTTTCAGAAAATTGAACAGGGGCAGCTGTTGCACCCCAAAATTTGCCCTCACAATACAAGACTTTGTGTTCCAAGAAGGTTCACAAGGTTCACAAAATTCACAATTGGTCAGAAGAGTTGACAATTCCCTCAGACAATGCACCTCCTAAGCAGTGCATCCAAAACTAGGGTTTTGACTTTAATCAGGCTAAATGGACTTCCAAGACTTCAAGTGAGCTTCATAACATCTTATATGTGTATAAGAACCCCCATGTCAAGTTTCAAGACTTTTCTCAAAAGTTTGCTCAGTCAGATGATCAGATAAGTCAAAAGCAGTCAATGCAGTTAAAAGGTCAAACTGAGGTCAACTGTGGTCAAACCAAAGTCAAACTTCATGATTTTTTTTTGCCAACATCAAAGAGAGGTTGGGTGAGAAATATTATCATAATAACTGTAATACCCCAAATTTTGCCCTAAGATTTGTCGTCGCATTTCATTGCATTTAATCAATTACTAACAAATTTGTGTAGTCGTTTGACTTTTTGCAGGTAAATATCATATGGCATGCATTTTTTTTCTAAAAAGTAAAAATGGCACAATTGGCAGGAGGACATGTGTAAGGAGTTATGAGTGTGAGAGGTTGAGAGTTCGAATCTCACCTTTGTCATTTTTTTTTTTTATTATTTTTACTCTAAATTTTTCTATCTTTCATTAAAAAAATAACAAAAATAGTTTTTTATTATTATTTAATTATTATTTTCGTATTTTAATTAAATCATTTTTTAAAAATATTATTTTTTTCACTTTTTTCTAAATTATTCATAAAAATATCCAAAAAATCATAAAATAAAAAATATTGAAAAAAATTTTGTTCTTTTTATAATATTTTTTATTTTAGGAATCAATAGGATTATTAGTTTTTATTTTAAGTTTATTTTAATTATTTTAAATTATTTAAATTTTATTTTTTCTTAACTAATTATTTAGTTTGGGCTTTAAAATGGGCTTTAGGGACATTATTGACAATTTGGTGTTAATCCTAATTTGTTCCCTATATATACATGTGTTGCCTTGTTGGAAAAGGGGAGAGAATGAAAAAAACCTAAGAGGAGTGAGTGCCGTTTGCCGTTATTTAGTTTTCTTCTTCATCCATTACTATTGTTTCTTTTTCTTCATCGTTTACCGTTATTTCTTTTCCTTCATCTATTACTATTGTTTCTTTTTCTTCATCGTTTACCGTTATTTCTTTTCCTTCATCTATTACTGTTGTTTCTTTTTCTTCATCTTTTACCGTTATTTCTTTTTCTTCATCTATTACCGTTATTTCTTTTTCTTTATCTATTACTGTTACGTTTATATATATATAATTTTTAAATTGTTAGAGTTTATATATATAAGATTTTTGATCGAATTATGTCGATACGATGTTTGCACATTTGTGTGCATGACGCGTGACATTTGTGTTAGTTCGATCTGGTTGCGATGATCGCATTTTTGTGTGAGCAATAATACTATTTTTTGCTTAATTTCTTTTTCTTTGCGATAAATTTTGTTTCGTCCGATTTAGATCTGGTTGCGATGAGCGCATTTCTGCGTTAGCAACATTGTTGGGTTATTTGGCACATTTAAAATTCATTATTGCTTTATTATTATTATTATTATTATTATTATTATTATTATTATTATTATTATTATTATTATCATTATTTATTATTATTATCATTATTATTACCATTATTATTATTATTGTTATCATTAATTTATTAAAATTTGTTATAATATAAAAATCTGTTTTTTAAAATAAATAACATTAACATCTTTTCCAAATTAATATGAAAACCTATTATTTTTAAGAAAAACTTTTTTTTAGATAAATTTAAAATAATAACTAAAATCTTTTTTTTTAAAATAATAACTAGAACCGTTATTTATTTTATTTTATTATTGTTCAATTCAAATTTCATTATCATATTGTATCTGCTCCTCTCATGTAACCTCGCGAACTTAACAATCGCTCTTTAAATTCTGCCTTTAAATTTCTGCTTGCATGGTTTAAATTATGACATTATCTCTCTGTTTGCATGATTCAATTATCTCACGCGTTTACTATTATTTCTGTCACATTGCACACATCCGAAGGTTAGGTCTAACTGTTTGGCCGCCGCGCCAATAGTCCGTAAAACTTCACACATTCAATTTCAAATCCTCAAAACTACAAACTACAAACCCTAATTTTCACAAATGCCTCGCCGCAGGCAAAATTACAATTTTACCCTTAGCATTAGGTCAAAGAGCCGCCGCGCTCATTTTAGGGTTTCCCACCGTGGAATCCCTAATTTAACCCTAATTACAACTTAACATTTCAACGTAGAGATTTGGAGTTTCTACACTCCACGTAAGCGTGTCCTTAAGATGCGTTTATTCCCCTTGAGACCTTGACCACAGTCAAGAAGTTTCTAACCTCCCTATTGAGGGGAACTACGATTACTCTGATTCCACTCCCGTAAGGATACGTAGGCACAAGATGCGATGTCTTGCCGATTAAACTTAGAATTAACCCCCTTTATTATTTATTATTGCTTATTTATATTTTATTTATCTTTGCTATTTAATTATTTTGCTTATTATTTTGTAATTGTTTCTTGGATGTAAAGTTGTTTAATTATTTAATTATTATTATGGTTAGTCATTAGGGAGTGTAACAACATGTATGTAATATTAAAATAAATTTAGATCACTTTTAAATAAAGATAATTAAAATAAACACGTCACACACGTAAGTCGATTTTAATCGCCATCTCACTTCCTAAGGATATCCCTCAAGTTGCCTACGAATAATGGTTAAGTGGGGTGTATAAAGCAAGTCCCTCAAATAAAAAAAATCATCAAAGTCCCTTATGGTTGCCTTTACGAATCAAGTCCCTTTCGAAAAATGATGATGGTCCCTTATATGTGCTTATTACATCCCACAATGGCCTTCAAAGTCAAATTGTCCCTCACATACCCCTTAACATCCAAAGTAAGGACTACCTACTCCATTTTAGTAGGGATAGTCTTACTAAGGAAAGGATAAAGAATAAGAAAGACCTTAAAACATTAGGGTAGGCTACTCCTAGATACTTGCTCACTTCAAAACTTTTTCACACTTAAACAAATTTCCAACAAAATTTTCAAACAAGTTTTTTTCACATCCATACACGGATTATTATTAAACTATTCTGAAATTTTTTGCTATTCACACACTACACTTTCAAAACAATTCAAAAGTGAGCTTAAGTACCTAAGAGCCCATGGATAACCATGGATGAAAAGGGTGCTAACACCTTCCCTTTTCATAACCTACCCCCCGGACCCAAAATATTCTCTAAGGTCTTTCCTGTTCTTTTATAACCTTTCCTTATGGATAAAATAAAAGTCGGTGGCGACTCTTGCTATCCGCAACATTGTTTAAAGTCAGTTCTCCCACCGTGTTACAGTCTCCTCCTATGAAAGGAAGACCTTTGATCATGTATCTGGTCGTGCTAGAAGAGTCTATGGATTGTGTTCTGGGTCAACAAGATAAATCTGGAAGAAAAGAATTTTCCATTTATTATTTGAGTAAGAAGTTCACCAATTGTGAGTCTCGATACTAAATGCTTGAAAAGACATGTTGTGCTTTAGCTTGGGCTGCCAAGCGCCTCCGCTAGTATATGTTGAATTGTACAACTTTGTTAATATCTAAAATGGATCCAATCAAGCATATCTTTGAAAAGCTTGCTTTAACTGGGAGGATTGCTCGTTGGCAAATGTTGTTGTCAGAATATGATATCGAGTATCGGACTCAAAAAGCGATAAAAGGAAGTGTTTTGGCTGATCATTTGGCACACCAGCCAATTGATGATTATCAACCTATCCGGTTAGATTTTCCTGATGAGGACATGATGTATCTAAAGTTTAAAGATTGTGAGGAACCATTAACTGAAGAAGGGCCTGAGCCTGGGTCCCGCTGGGGTTTGATTTTTGATGGAGTTGTTAATGAATATGGCAAAGATATTGGAGCAATTATTGTTACCCCTCATGGTTCTCATATTCCTTTCAATGCAAGGTTGGTTTTCACTTGCACAAATAATGCGGTTGATTATGAAGCATATATTATGGGCTTGGAAGAAGCTATTCATTTAAGAATTAAAATCCTTGACGTATATGGAGATTCAACTCTGGTGATTAATCAGATTAAAGGGGACTGGGAGACACGTCAACCTGATTTGATTCCTTATCATGATTATGCAACAAGGTTGTCAACTTTCTTTAGTAAGGTTGAATTTCACCATATACCAAGAGCAGAAATCGAATGGCGGATGCTTTAGCGACTTTATCCTCCATGATTGTGGTAAATCATTGGAATGATGTGCCAAAGATTGATGTGATGTGTCTTGACAAACCAACTCATATGTTTGCAGTTGAAGAGGTTGTTGATGATAAACCTTGGTGTTATGATATTAAATATTTTCTTCAGAATCAAGAGTACCCATTTGGGGCATCCAAGAAGGATAAGAAAAATTTGAGAAGATTGGCTGGTAGTTTCTTCTTGAATTATGATGTGATGTATAAGAGAAATTATGACATGATCTTGCCCAGATGCATGGATAGACACGAAGCAGACATGTTGATGAAAGAAATTCATGAAGGATCCCTTAGTACCCATTCCAATGGACATGCAATGGCTAAAAAGATGTTAAGGGCAGGTTACTATTGGCTGACGATGGAATCTGACTGTTGTAAGTATGCGAAGAAGTGTTATAAATGTCAGATTTATGCTGACAAAATTCATGTGCCTCCAAATCCTCTCAATGTTATCTCTTCTCCATGGCCTTTCTCCATGTGGGGAATTGATATGATTAGAATGATTGAGCCTAAAGCGTCAAACGGACACTGTATCATATAGGTGGCTATTTATTATTTTACCAAATGGGTTGAAGTTGTATCATATGCCAATGTGACCAAGCAAGTAGTGGTCCGGTTTATCAAGAACCAAATCATTTGTTGGTATGGTGTTCCGAGCAAGATTATCATTGATAATGGGTCAAATTTGAATAACAAGATGATGAAGGAATTATGCGATGAGTTTAAGATTGAGCATCATAATTCTTCTCCTTATAGACCCAAGATGAATGAGGTTGTTGAAGCTGCTAATAAGAACATTAAAAATATCATTCAAAAGATGGTTGTTATATACAAGGATTGGCATGATATGCTCCTTTTTGCTCTGCATGGGTATCGTACATCCGTTCACACTTCAACAGGGGCAACCCCTATCTCTCTTGTTTATAGTATGGAAGCAGTGCTCCCGATAGAGGTTAAAATCCCTTCTATGAGAGGTTTGATGGAAGCTCAATTGTCTGAAGTTGGATGGTGTCAGAGTAGATACGACCAGTTGAATTTGATTGAAGAGAAAAGAATGACGGCTTTGTGTCATGGCCAATTGTATCAACAGAGAATGAAGCAAGCATTTGATAAGAAGGTTCGACCTCGTGTGTTTAGAGAAGGCGACTTCGTGCTCAAAAAGTTCTCGACTTTTACCAATGATTCTATGGGCAAGTGGACTCTTAATTATGAAGGCCCATATGTTGTTAAGAGAGCCTTCTCTGGTGGTGCATTAATTCTTACAACTATGGATGGTGAAGAGTTCACTCGTCCTCTGAACACCGATGCAGTCAAGAAATACTTCGCCTAAAAAGATAAAAGAACAGCTCGCTAAGTTGAAAACTCGAAAGGGAGGCTTAGGAAAAAATGAGTGTCTCGGTGGATTACCATGTATAGCACATGTTGAGAGTCTACAACATACTGTTAGCCAACATGAGCTACTTATTCGGAGACTGCTTGCTAGGCCAGATCATCCTGAGATGTGAAAGCTGCTAGAGGACTTCCGGTCACGTCATCCGGCTTGACTATCTTGTTGTAGTTTGATGCTTATTGTTTGTTGTACTGACCATCACCAGGCTTGTTGGTTGAGGTCTTTTCTTTTGTACTCATATGTTGTTTGTACATTGCCTGTTGGCCTATGATTATATACGAGGAGGTTCTGTTATATGCTTGTCTGTAGGGTTCTCCATTGTTGTTTTTCTCCCGGAAACTAGAATCGAGGGGGAAATTTCCCTGTTGCATACATACATGTCTGTATTTTTGCATTTTTTGCATTGCAGGTGCATCAGAACTGTTAATCTTATTTTTCTGTGGTTCACTAGTGTTTCAGGATTGCCGATCTAATGACTCACCGATATGCAACTAGGGGAAATCAGAAGAGAGTAATGGAGCATATGCAAGCAGAGATGCAGGAAATGAGGGACCGGATGACCCAGTTCATGGAGGTAATGCAGGGAGTGGCTAATGGACAAGAGCAACTTTGTACTCTAGTGCAGCCCCTGATTGCACGTGTTGATGGCAATGGTGTATTGCATGGTGGGAACGCTGCTAATCCTCCACATGTTGAGACTCTTAGAGCTGATAACTCCATGCCTACTTTGGTTATCCCTACTGCTGGAGGGAGCGGTAGTGCTGCTGGTGCCGGTAATGTTGCGGGTTTCAATAACACTGGTTTTGGTAATGTGGGAAGTGGTAATGTTAATGGGAACGATTATGGTCCTGACACCACTTGTGCTATACATGGTAATATGGATCACCTCTGGAATAAAGACAGGCAATAGGATGTATTCTCGCCGAGGGTTGTGGCTGCTGAGTTACCCTCTGAAGCTGATAAGAGGATTAAGATGATTAAAGAAAAAATGAAGTCCCTTGAAAGTCAAAACTCTATGGGCCTTTATATGGCTAACCTAGGACTGATCCCGGACTTGAGAGTACCGTCGAAGTTCAAAGTCCCAGACTTTGATAAATACAAGGGTACCACCTGCCCGAGAGTTCATTTGAGATCCTACTACCGTAAGATGTTTGCCTACTCAGACGATGAGAAATTGCTCATGCATTTCTTCCAGGATAGTTTGTCTGGTCCTTCGTTGGAATGGGGCATGAGTCTGGAACTAGTAAATGTCCGCAGTTGGAGGGATTTGGCCGAGGCCTTTGTGAAACATTATCAATACAACAGCGACCTTGCTCCTAACAGGGTCCAGCTTCAGAATCTTTCACAAAAGAACAATGAATGTTTCAAAGAATATGCCCAAAAATGGCGGGAGTTAGCACCCAGGGTGCAGCCGCCTATGGTAGAACATGAGCTCGTTAATATGTTTGTCGCCACTTTGCCTGGCGTTTATTATGAGAAGCTCATTAGTAGCATGTCGGGTAGTTTCTCTGACTTAATCATCACTGGAGAAAGGGTGGAAAATGGTATCAAGTTAGGAAAGATAAGTGTTGGTGAAATGCCCTCAGCTGGAGGAGGTAAGAAGGTGTTCGGTAACAAAAAATGAGAAGGAGATACCAACTCAGTGTCCAGTTCTCGCGGGAGAGGTAGAGGTCAGAATCGTCAGCAACAACATATTTCCAGTATTATAATTCTCGCAGTTCAGCAACAACAACGTCAAAAACAACAACAACAACAACCGCAGCAGGGTTATAGAAGATATCAGGACCGAGGTCGGGCGACAGTGAATAGACATTTTGATGTGCCTCCCATGCCGTATTCTCAGCTATTGCAAGCTTTGTTGCAACTGCAGTTAATTCAAAAGAGGACCATGGCTCCTCTGACTGGGCCTCCTCCACCCGGGTATGACGTAAACGCTCGCTGTGAGTTTCATTCAGGTGCCCCGGGGTATAACATCGATAATTGTAAGGCCTTTAAGCATAAGGTGCATGACATGATCGATAGTAAAGCAATTAATTTCTCCAATGATGTTCCTAATGTCGTACAAAATCCCATGCCAAATCATGGGCAAGCTGGGGTCAGTGCAATTATTGAGGAGGATGTCTTGGATTTGGTATCAGATGTTAATGAGCTGAAGACACCTTTGAGCTTTGTGAAAGGGAATAACAACGATAATTGTAAGGCCTTTAAGCATAAGGTGCAGGACATGATCGATAGTAAAGAAATTAATTTCTCCAATGATGTTCCTAATGTCGTACAAAATCCCATGCCAAATCACGGGCAAGCTGGGGTCAATGCAATTATTGAGGAGGATGTCTTGGATTTGGTAACAGATGTTAATGAGCTGAAGACACCTTTGAGCTTTGTGAAAGCTAGATTGTTAAAGGGGGGTGTTTTCCCAGGTTGTGCTGAAAATTGTGCTGAGTGCCTGAGTAATCCCGAGGGATGTGGGCAGTTGAAAAGCTATATTCAAGATATGATGGATAACGGAGTTTTACAGTTTGACTGGTCTGTTGAAAGAAAACCTGAAGAGTTAGTGGCTGAGGAAAGGGATGAGATTGCAACGATCTCTATTCCGTACAAGACTGTTACCATTTATGCGCAAAAACCACCAAAAATAACCATAACTAAAGTAGGTCCCGTACCGTTTGAAAGCACCAAGGCTATTCCGTGGAACTACAGAGCTGAAGTGTATTGCAACGGACAAAAATTAGATTTGAGCGGTCCCCCTGCGGATTCAATAGATAATCTTGTAGGAGCAGGAGGAATTACCCGTAGTGGCCGAGTCTTTTCGTCACCTGAAGTGGTTATTGACAAGGTTGACAAGGGGAAGAGACCAGTGGTAGAGGAAACTTCCCAGGCTGGGGAAAAGGAATCTTTGTTAAAGGACATAGAAGAGTTTATGAGGCTGATACGAAAGAGTGACTACAAGATAGTCGATCATTTGCAGCAAACTCCTTCTAAGATATATATCATGTCTTTGTTACTATGTTCTGAAGCACATAGGAATGCACTGTTGAGAATACTGAATATTGTTTATGTGCCGCAAGAAATTTCGGTTAATCAACTCGAAGGGGTTGTTGCACACGTAAATACAGGGAATGACTTGGGGTTTACAGACTTGGATTTGACGCCAAGGGGCAGAAACCATAATTGTGCGTTGCACATATCATTAGAATGCCGAGAGGCTGTTATGTCTCATGTACTCGTGGATACAGGATCATCCTTGAACATACTTCCAAAGAAAGCCCTAATGAATTTGGACATGCAGGGATGGATTTGCACACCAAGTGATCTGGTGGTGCACGCTTTTGATGGTACCCAAAGATCCGTGCTCGGAGAAGTGACATTGCCCATTCAGGTGGGACCGGAAGTATTTGATGCAGTGTTCTACATTATGGACATCCAGCCTGCCTACAGTTGTTTATTAGGTCGTCCATGGATTCACTCAGCTGGAGCGGTAACCTCCACGCTGCATCAAAAGCTAATGTATATGGTTGGCGGTAGTGTTGCTACAGTGTGCGGAGAAGAGGATATAATGGTCAGTCACTTATCATCCTTCAAATATGTCCAGGTGGAAGAAGAGATACACGAAACCCTTTGTCAGGCTTTTAAAATAGTCAAGATTAAAGATAAATCTCCTGTTGTGAGCAAAGCGCCGGAGGTGGCCATGTCTTCTTTTAAAGAGGCCCAAGCAGTAGTACAAGCTGGGGCAGCGCAGGGTTGGGGCCAAGTATTGGAGATTCCCCACAAGCAAGACAAGTTTGGTTTGGGGTACCGCCCGTCATTTTCTTCTCCTTCAGCCTCGCAGAGCACGCCGCACTATAAAGGACCTGTGCAGTTCACTAAAGGAGGAGTTATCTTCGAAAGGATCAACGTTGTGTCAGACGAAGAGGGAGATAGTGATTGTGATATA
Organism: Lathyrus sativus; assembly: GCA_963859935.3. Lineage (NCBI taxonomy): Eukaryota > Viridiplantae > Streptophyta > Magnoliopsida > Fabales > Fabaceae > Lathyrus > Lathyrus sativus. Next base: position 651,565,276 of record OZ012741.1, on the reverse strand, counting down.
GATGCTTGTATCAAGCCTTGCACTCCAGGACAGAGCCTGCGCAACTGGTCTATTGAAGAATTCGTTCAAGTGACAACAGAACAGTAATGCTTTGTTTTTTCCAATTATTATACTACCCTATGTTCTACCCGGAGCATAGCGGTATTTTGTTTCAGGGCCTTATTGTTTATGTTTGAACATTGTTTTATCAATTAATCAAAGGGCGTTTTTCTCATTCAAATGTTGTGATCTTTGTCTTTCTTATTTTTATTTTTCACAATAAAATGGCAATATGGTTTGTACTCGTTTGCATATCATTTGAAACATTTAACCATTTTTATTGCAGGATTCCTATTGCAGAATACACCGATTCAGAACCTCCTATGACTCGCTTTGACTTCGATCAACCGATATATCAAGCTGAAGAAGACATTGATGAAGATGAAGAACTTCCAGAAGAGCTAGCTAGACTCTTGAAACAGGAAGAGAAGATCATTCTGCCTCATCAGGAGGAAATCGAGGTTATCAATCTGGGTTCTGAAGAAGTTGTCAGAAATGTTCGGATAGGGGCTACGCTGCAGAGTGACATCAAGCAAAGACTGATCGAGATGCTTCGAGAGTATAGTGACATATTTTCTTGGTCGGACGAAGATATGCCCAGACTTGACACTAATATAGTGGTTCATCGCTTGCCGTTGCGCAAAGAGTATCCGCCGGTCAAGCAGAAGCTTAGAAGGACAAGACCAGATATGGCTGTGAAAAAAGAAGTCCAGAAGCAGTTGGATGCTGGATTTTTAGCCGTAACAACTTACCCTCCGTGGGTCGCCAACATCGTACCTGTACCTAAGAAGGATGGTAAGGTATGGATGTGTATAGATTACAGGGATTTGAATAAGGCGAGACCAAAGGATGACTTCCCGCTCCCTCACATTGACGTATTGGTTGACAATACTGCTCAATACTCCGTATTTTCCTTCATGGATGGTTTTTCCGGTTATAATCAGATAAAGATGGCACCGAAATATATGGAGAAAACAACGCTCATTTCACCATGGGGAACTTTCTGTTACAAGGTAATTCCTTTTGGGTTGAATCCAAATAAGTGCACTTTTGGAGTTTGGTCCGGAAAGTTGTTGGGGTTCATTGTCAGTGAAAAAGGAATCGAGGTTGATGCTGCAAAGATAAAAGCTATACAAGATATGCCAGCGCCGAAAACAGAAAAGGAGGTCTGTGGTTTCTTGGGGAGATTTAACTACATTGCTCGGTCCATATCTCATCTCACGGCCACATGTGAGCCAATGTTTAAATTGCTAAAGAAAGATCAGGCGGTTGTCTGGAATGAAAATTGTCAAAAAGCATTTGATAAGATAAAAGAATACTTGCAGGAGCCTCCGATATTGATACCCCCAGTAGCTGGAAGGCCTTTAATCATGTACTTAACGGTTCTTGAGAATAGTATGGGTTGTATTCTCGGTCAACACGACGAGACTGGAAGAAAAGAGCATGCGATCTATTATCTGAGTAAAAAGTTCACAAACTGTGAGTCCCGTTACTCAATGCTCGAGAAAACGTGTTGCGCACTTGCTTGGGCTGTCAAACGTTTGAGACAATATATGCTTAATCATACAACCATGCTGATTTCGAAGATGGATCCGATCAAGTATGTCTTTGAGAAGCAAGCACTCTCAAGAAGAATTGCCAGGTGGCAGATGGTACTGACAGAGTACGATATACAATATGTTTCCCATAAAGCCATCAAGGGAAGTGTCCTGTCAGAATACCTTACTAAACAGCTAATTGAAGACTATCAACCAATGAAGTTTGAATTTTCTGACGAAGACATCATGTTTCTTAAGGCAAAAGATTGTAATGAGTCGTTGCCCGATGAAGGTCCAGAGAAAGGTTCTCAATGGCAGATGATATTCGACGGCGCTGTCAACTCCTATGGTAGTGGAATCGGGGCAATCATTACCACTCCTCATGGTACTCATATTCCCTTCACTGCCAGGTTGACGTTCCCTTGCACTAATAATGAAGCCGAGTACGAAGCGTGCATCATGGGTCTGGAAGAGGCTATTGATTTGAGAATCAAGAATTTGTACGTATATGGTGATTCAGCGCTAGTGGTTAATTAGATCATGGGAGAGTGGGAAACTCGTCAGCCAAATCTAATTCCTTATAAAGACTATGTAAGGAGGTTGTTACCCTTCTTTTGCAGGGTAGAGTTTCACCATGTGCTGCAAGGAGAGAATCAGATGGCAGACGCTTTGGCAACGCTATCTTCGATGTATAAGGTGAATTTTTGGAATGATGCTCCAAGAATAGTCATCTCTCGCCTTGATAGGCTTGCTTTCGTATTCGCCATCGAGGAAGCTGCGGATGGAAAGCCATGGTTTTACGATATACAAAACTTCCTCAAGAAGCAGGAGTATCTGCCAGGGGCTTCGACTCGGGATAAGAAGACTCTGAGGAGGTTGTCTGGTAACTTTTATATGAACCCAGATGGTGTGCTTTATGTTGCACTCCAAAATTTGCCTAACCTTTTCTTACTTGGTTTATGTTTCATTGCATTAGCATTACATTATTCTAGCATTTTGCATAGCATAGTATTGTTCATTTAACAGGGGATCAGGTGTGGATCCTTTCTAGAGGTCTTATGCAAGTTTAAGAAGTCACCATAATCATTAGGAAAAGGGTTGGGTTCTTGAGGAGTTCAGTTGTTTGTATGGAGTTAGTCTCCTAATTTGAGGACCAATTGAAGATCATCAAGGGATGGTGAGGTCTTGACCAAGGTGAGGGGGTCTGAGTAGATCTCATTGAAGTGCCTTGAGGGTCATGGTGGAGCTCAATCAAGTCATTGTTCCAAGTGTGAAGAGCCACAGTTGAAGGTGTTGCAAGTAGGGTTTTCATCTGAATAATCCTAAGTTAACTGTGCAATTGAAGAGGATCAAAGCTTAATTCTAGGTCTTTGCAATCATGGATATTTGTGTTGAGACACATGAGATGATATCTCAAGATCTATGCAAGAAAAGTTCAAGGTGTGAGGAGTTGCTAAATTAGGGTTCTCAGGGTAAAATCCCTTATTTAGTGTCTAACTTCAAGACCACTTATCTCAAGATGCAAGTTTCATCTCCATTTTTGGACAACATCAAACTTGTAGAGCATGCTCTTAGCTTTAGTTTGAGTACTAGAAGTCCTCCATTGGATTTATAGAACTCAAGTTATGGTCCAGACAAGTTACAGGTCATCTGAGGAATGTGAAATTTGTCTGTGAAAGTTCACCAACTTCCAAGGAACTTTTGACCTAGGAGGGGGTTTCTCCTAAACTTTTAGCTAACATGAAAGTTGTAGGTCTTGGTCTTATATTTCCAAATTGTATTAGAAGTCTTCCATATGATGTGTAGAACTCAAGTTATGAGGTTTACAAGTTAGGGGTATTATGGGAAAGTAAGATTATAGGTCATTTGGCATTATAGGTCATTTTCTCCATCTTGCAAGCTTCAAATGCAATTTTGTTCAACACAAAACTTGCTCAAAATGATGTTTTTAGGTCAATCATATACTCATGATGAATTGATTTGGATTTAGGTGAGACTTGGTTTGGAAAATTTTGCAAAAGGAAGAAATTAAAGGCCTTATTTGGTGGGAAATTCAAATAAATTGTTATGTGCTCAAACAAAGGCAAATGACCACTCATTTTGATCAGAAGCTGCATTCTAGAAACATTGGCATTATTATATTTTTCAATTGACCTCTAATTCGTGGGCTTTTAACACTTTTCTTCACAAATAAGTAACATCACACAATTCCTTCACAAAGGCAATTTGGAGACTCCTTTTGGTCTGAATCCATTCTAAATGTGGTATGCAAGTTATCCAAAGCTTCAGAAACAAGCTTTTGAGCATAAATCTTGTGTGGCCATGTTCAAATTTTTGGAGGAAAGTTGAAAATGGATCTTCTGAATTGGGCCTGGGTTGGGCCTCTAGAAGCTTCTATCACACTCTATAAAGGTTAGGAAACTCATTTGGATAGTTTTTTGGTGATTGATTCGTGCTGAGATTAGAGAGAGCCATTGGAGTTTGAAGAAGAAAAGTGCAAATCGGTTTTTGGATTCAAGCTATTTTCAAGAGGAATTGAAGGTTCTACAAGTTTCTGCCATCATCACTGAGTAGATCTGGAAGGTTTGGAAGCAAGATTCAAGCCATAGACATCTCAATTCGAAGCTTAAAGTCAGGTTGGTAAACCTCAAATCTCCTATTAATCTAGCATGATGTAGTTAGAAACAAGCATGTGGCTAGGATCTATGTGGAACTTAGCACGTTTTAGGATTAAATTGGTAGCAATTGGTGATGATTGATCATGTGGTGCAATTTCTGTTTTGATTTGAAACACTTTGATCTGGATGAATTAATACAAGTGAGATAGCTTAGGTTAATCAGTGTTAGATGAGGATCATTTCTATACCATTAATTGGACATTTGGTGATGATAAACGACATGACATAATTTGGATCTTGATTCGGTTTTGAAAAGCTAGAAGGTTTCAGTTAATTTGGAGTTTATTTTCGTGATCAGCATGAAATTCTGAGCAAGATTGATATATAGTTTGTATTTTCTGGTCGCCTGTAATTTGGTCTCCATCGGAGAAGACGGTGGCGCCACCGTCTGGATTTGAAGCTTTGCCTGAGCTCAAGGAAGGAGACGAGTGCATGGCCATTGGATTTGTCTGATGAGAGGACTTGGTATTGTGATAGTATGGCTGAAATTTAAACCTGGGATTCGCTCCAATGCAAAACGCAGTCGTTTTACTAATTGACATGGCATCTAACTGGGCTTCTACATGGCTGCACGCGTGTGTGATCTCTAGCCTTAGGATTAGCTTACCTGGTCCATCAATCCAACGCCTCTGGTTATTTCCAGCAGTTTATTTCATTTTATTCATTTTTCTATTTTCTTTTATTCCATTTTTCTTCTAAAATCATTTTTAATTTCAATAATTGTCAGAAAAATAAACCAAAAACATCCCCATGATCCTTGTTTCATTCTTTATTTTTCTGTACCGTTAGATTTAATTTTTGATGTATTTTCAATTTAATTCATATTTTTCTTATTTTAAGTATTTCTTTAATTTTGCATAATTGAGCTGTCTGTTTGTTGATTTTTGTTCTATCAATTGGTTTGGAATTTTGTTGTGAGTTTTTGATAGATGCTAGGTTAGAGATGTATGCTCCCATATGAATTTTTTCACATTTTTTAGAAAATCATAGCTTCTGATTTAGAGATAGGTTTAGAGCCTTTCCCCATTAATGGTTTCCCTTGATACCTTTCAACTTAGGATTTTATTAGAGGACTTAGAAATTGAGTTAGATTCTGATATTTGAACTATACATCATTAACAAATGCATGTTCCCATAGAAAAATAATTAGATTTTTAGGATGTGTTTTGCTATTTTAGATAGAATATTCAATTTGTTTGTTCATTTGGTGCTTCAACCTTGGTGATTGTTTTGGAATGGACTCAAAGTGGGCTTTTCTTGCATGTTGGGCTTCTAGTTCCTCTTGGATGATGTCATGGGAATGATGAAGCTTTTGTGGAGTGTCTGGTAGAGCTTGGCTTGGAGCTTTTCTTTTCTTTTTGTTAGCTTTTTGTAGCTTATAAGATTAGGGTTTTTAGGAGAGAGCTTTAGAAGTAGTTTTTTTTCCTTCAAATAAGCATGGTTGGTTTCACTTGCTCTCCATTCTCATCATATGATTCAAAGTCCTCATGTGAAAGTCTCATCTCTCCTTTGGAGGGATGTGTGACATTTTACACTGAGTAGAACTTTTGAGGATACCTTTCTCTGATGACTGGTTGAGTGTCAGGTGGGATTCCCTTGGTTTCCTTCCTGCTTCCCATCATCAAATACTCATCTTGTTGATTCTCTTCATTCTTGGTGGAGTAGTTTGGTAAAGTTTGAATATGGAGTATCCTTTTCCTTCTCTTGAAGATGGTGTGAACTTGAAGAGCAGTTACAGACTTTGGATTGGATTGTTGTCAGAAGATTGCTCTGCTGTGGAGATTGCTGGCTTGTTTTCCCTGTTTGTCTGTTTTCTTTTTGTTCTACTGTATTGATATGATTTGCTTGGAGTGTTGCATTAGATTTAGGCTTCATGTAGATGATCATAGGCCTAAGAGCATCTTAAGGGTTGAGCTTCTCCCCTTGCTTGTATTGTATTAGAGGTTGAGTTTCTCCCTCTGCTTGTATTTTTACTGTGTGGCTTTGCTTGCTGGTATTTGGTAGAGCTCAGCTCCCTTGCCTGTGTGGTGTGTGGCCCTTGTGCCTTGTTTGTTTAGAAGTTGAGCTTGGATCCTTCTGCTTGGGTGATGCATAGCATGCATTTTATTTACAGCATTTCATTTACAGTAATTTCTTTTCAGTTAATTTGTTTACTGTTTGTTTTCCTTTGCCATGTTGCCCTAGGAACTCTGATTTCTCTTGTTCAAGAGAAGTTATGACAGACATTAGGGTTCTAACCATGCATGATAACATTAGGTAGATTCCCTCCTAACCTCAACTGTAGGTCCATTTTGCATGACAACTTTAGGTTTGGATCAGTTCCCCTTTAGTGCGTCTTTTCTCTTCTCATCTTCAAACATCTTTAAAACACCTAATAAAGCTTAATTGAGGTCGTATGCTAAGAGCCTTAAGCTACTTGAGAAAGGGTTGTTGGAGAGTTTCTTTCCAACAATCTAGATGTTTAGTATGGTACCCTTTGGGTGACATGCGACGCATTCACTCTCAGGTCATAGTCTTTAGTGCAATATCAGTTGCAAACATCTATAAAAATGACACTTCTCTAAAAAACAGAAAACAAAGATCAAACTCTTTTTGTCCTCTTGGACCTTTAATCCCTTGGGAAACCTTTTTCAGAAGGAGAGTTCTGTTAACTCCCGGTTCTACCGCAAACGGTAAACGCCTAAGTCTCCAATGGTCGAGCTGCATACACTAAACTGTTGGAACCGTCTGTTAACCTTACTCAGATAAAAAAGACAAACTTGTGTCTCTCATGTCCCGAACTACGTTTGCTCTGATCTTTCGCGATGTGTGAAAGTACGTAGGCACGAGATGCGATATCTCGGCGAGTAATCTTTCCCCGTAGTTAGGCGAACTACGTTGACTCTGATTTCTCGTTCCAGACGGGAATACGTAGGCATAAAGTGCGACGCTTTGCCAAGTCATTTTCTTTTCTTTTCAGATCGGACCTTTAGTGTAGATAGATGTAACAAACCCGTCAGATAAACACATAAGCATGGATCCCATCGAGTACGATGGACGTGAGGGGTGTTAATACCTTCCCCTTGCGTAACCGACTCCCGAATCCAGGACTTGGTTGCGATGACCATTCCTTTCCCTTTCCGTCAGGTTTTTTCCGATCGTTTCCTTTCCCGCTCTGAGGGATAAATAATGAAAGGTGGCGACTTTTCTGTCATTGTCGGCCTCGTTTTTCGCAGTAGTGACACTTTACAGAAGAAACCATGATTTGGTGTTGTTGAGATGTGTGGATGAAAAGGAAGCAACGTTGCTTATGAAAGAGGTCCACGAGGGTACTTTTGGTACACATGCCGATGGGTATGCCATGTCTCGGAAGTTATTGCGAGCAGGGTATTATTGGCTAACCATGGAGTCAGATTATTTCAAATTTGCAAAGAAATACCATAAATTCCAAATTTATGCAGACAAAATTCATGTACCGCCGAGCCCGTTGAATGTTATGGCATCCCCGTGGCCTTTCTCTATGTGGGGCATTGACATGATTGGCAAGATTGAGCCAACCAGATCCAATGGTCATCGTTTCATCTTGGTCGCCATTGATTACTTCACCAAATGGGTTGAAGCAGTCTCTTACGCCAATGTCACAAAGCAAGTTGTAGCTCGGTTCATAAAGAAGGACATCATCTGCAGATATGGAATACCCGAGCGAATCATTACTGGTAATGGTTCAAATCTGAACAACAAGATGATGAAGGAATTATGCCAGAATTTCAAAATCGAGCATCACAACTCATCTCCCTATCGTCCGAAGATGAATGGCGTTGTTGAAGCGGCCAACAAGAATATTAAGAAGATAGTGCAAAAGATGGTTGTCACTTACAAGGATTGGCATGAGATGTTGCCCTTTGCTCTTTATGGTTATCGTACGACGGTACGTACATCAACTGGGGTAACTTCTTTCTCGCTAGTGTATGGTATGGAAGTTGTCCTACCATTAGAGGTCGAGATTCCTTCTTTAAGAGTTCTGGTCGACGTCAAGCTTGATGAGGCAGAATGGATAAAGAACAGATTGAATCAGCTTAGCCTGATGGATGAGAAGAGGCTAGCATCTATTGCATACAGTCGGTTGTATTAGAGTCGGATGAAGAAAGCTTTCGACAAGAAGGTGCGTCCTCGGATCTTTCAGATGGGCGATCTTGTGTTGAAAACGATTCTTCCACCACAATCAGATCACAGGGGCAAATGGACTCCCAACTATGAAGGTCCATATGTCGTTCGAAAGGTCTTCTCCGGAGGAGCCTTGTTGTTATCCACCATGGATGGCGAGGATTTTACATCCCCTGTGAATGCATACGCGGTTAAAAAATACTTTGCTTAAAATGACCCGCTGGAAATAAAAAGAATATCCAGGCAAAAATGGGGCATCCCGGCGAACCATAGAAAAGAGAATGGGCTCGGGCAAAAATTAGGGATAAAATGAAAAGATGTAAACCCGCAAGGTCGAAAACCTGAAAAGGCGACCTGGGCAAAAATGGGTATACCGGTGAATCAAAAACCCGAAAGGGCGGTTCAGGCAAAAGTTAGGGATTGAAAAGCAAATGACTGCGGTCTGTGTTGGAACCTCATTGCTTAGTGGATTGGGAGGACCTGAGGGCTGTTTATCTGAATCAATCTCTTCTGAAGACGAAGTGTCAGGAAAGCATCAAGGTCAGGCGAGTTATAGAGGGATCATCTCATGGTGTTTGTCTGTGCCACATTGCCGACATTTTTGTACACTTTTGTATATTTTTGTGCATATCTGTATTGTTTTTGTGCAGCTTCCTCTTTTCAAGGGTTGCATCTGTTGTAAAACTTTGCCTATTTACAGGCCATTTATCAATAAACATATACTATTCAGTATCTTGTTTGCTTTATTTTAACTTTTACTGTTTTGTTTGTGAAAAACACCCAATGTTTTGATAAACTTGCACATACATAAACTTGCAGGCCTTGGCCCATAATTGTTAAAACATTGAATTAATTGAACAACATCACGAATGATGACTGAGATAGTTCTGTTTGCGTAGGATATCTTGTATGTTGTTCAGTTTTGCAGGGTCGTTACCCTCGGGGCAAAAAGGTGTGGGTGAAATTCGTCTTATCTCCAGGCGGAGTTTGTTTCCCCAGCAAGCAGAGTTTACATATCTATCCCCAGTAGAGTTTGTATGCCGTTTGAGTGAGCAGATAGCGTGTACGCTTTCCCTCGGCAGTTGGTGCATCTTTAATCCCCGCGAAGTGCGAGTTCGTACTCCCCAGCAAGTTGTGAGTGGATTTTCTTCCCACTAAGTAATCTATAGCCTAAGTAGATTCGCTTCCATTTAAGTAATCCCCAGCTGGATGGAGGAATGTTGTTACCCCGAAATTTTCTTTGCAGGAGGTCAGCAAGGGCTCGTTTCCTCGACATAAGTCCAATTGTTATTGGCATGATAGTTTGTTTCCCCAACAGGGTGGTTTCTGTATCTCTAGCATTTATTTTGTTGATTCAATTTTGTTGCATCTGCATGCGTGCATAGCATCTACCCCAAACGCGTAGCATTTCCATTTCGTGTGGAGCATTACGCCATTTTCAAACATATGCATGTGAAACATAAACCAGGTTGTTATCTCTCTGTTTCAGGTGTATCTCGCAATTGGTTGACATCTTTGCTCGTGTGGTATCTAAACCCCAGCTTATGTTATTTCCCCAGCGGAGTTTCCTTGTGATTGTTATCATCGGATGATTATAACTTCGCATGATCTTGATGCTCGCTTTTATTTAGCGAAGGCCTGGCGGCGATGTCAGGTGCCTTTATCTTCGGGTCCGATGCAGAGATTTTTATCCCCTACAGATACCTGACGGTGATGTCAGATGTTTCTCAAGTTTACAAATACCTGACGGCGATGTCAGATGTTTCTCAAGTTTACAGATGCCTGACAGCGATGTCAGATGTTTCTTAGACTTTGTGGTTTACTGACGGTGATGTCAGATCTTTGTTTACTCTGTGGTGTTCTGGCAGCGATGTCAGATGACTGTTAACCTGATGTTTGCCTGGCGGCGATGCCAGGTATTTTCTCAATATTGGGTTTTGTTTGGCGGTGATGTCAAACGTTTTTTGGCAGTGATGTCAGATGTTTTATCAACATGGTGTTTGTCTGGCGGCGATGTCAGATGTTTATTCTACTTTGTGATTATTTGACGGTGATGTCAGATTTTTACCAAAAATGTGATTATTTGACGGTGATGTCAGATGTTTCTACTTGTACTGACGGCGAGGTCAGAGGTTTCACAGATTTTGGTTGTTGGCGGCTATGTCAGGAGCTATTATCAGATTTATGTTGTTCTGGCGGCGATGTCGGATGTTTTGGTTGTCTGGCGGCAATGTCAGATGTTTTGGTTTTCCGGCGGCGATGTCGGATGTTTTGTTGTTCCGGCGGCGATGTCGGATGTTTTGGTTGTCTGGCGGCGATGTCAAATGTTTTGGTTTTCCGGCGGTGATGTCGGATGTTTTGGTTGTCTGGCGGCAATGTCAGATCTTTGTGGACTTTGTGGTTGTTTGGCGGCGATGTCAGAGGTCTTTTATCCCCACAGGTGCCTGGCGGCGATGTCAGATGTCTTTACCTTTTAGGTTCAAAGTTTGCTTTTATTTAGCAAGTTACTGGCGGCGATGTCAGAGGTTTCTTAACTGCGCGGAAACTTGACGGCAAGGTCAGTTCGTTTTATTCCCTGCGGATTATTGACGGTGATGTCAGATGTTTCTTAGTTTCATGGAGTTCTGGTGGCGATGTCAGAGGTGTGTCAGTTTAATGGATACCTAGCGGCGATGTCAGATATTCTACGTGGACTTGATCTTCAGATCTGTCACTCGCTTTTATAAAGCAATGACCTGGCGGCGATGTCAAAGTATCGCATCGTTGGATTCGATGTTTGTTTTTATTTAACAGAGGGCTAACGACGATGTTAGTTATTCTAACAACTTGAGGTAGAGGATTGACAGCAATATCAAATGTTTTTATAGACGTAATGTTTATGCCTGACGACGAGGCCAGGTGCCTGACGGCGAGGTCAGGTCAAAGGAACTTAATACAGAGTTCTAACAGCGAGTTCAGATGTTTCTCCGAATTAGCAGCGAGGCCAGAGGTTCACTGAAATTAATGTTGACGCTTGACGGCGAGGTCAGGCGTCTGACGACGAAGTCAGGGATGTATTTGTCTTTCAAAATTGATGTTGGTATTTGACAACGAGATCAAGTGTTTTTCCAAATTGATGTTGATGCTTGACGGCATGGTCATGTATTCTTCAGGTTGTGTGTCATCTTTGTTTATCGGATTCGTTTATCTCCGAAGATGTCATCCTCAATCAGAGTTTGCAGTTTATTTCTGCGGTTGGCAAATTTCTGGGTTTGTTGGTATTCAACCTTCCTGCACCTTGATCGTCTGAAAGTTGTTCGCTTTTCACCCAGTCAGGTCCAAGTCGCTTGAATAGGGGCAGTTGTTGCACCCCAAAATTTGACCAACCTTTTCTTAACTTGGTTTATGTTTCACTTCATTTTCTTCTTGCATTTGCATTGCATAGCATTGTTCTTTTGATAGGGGATCGAGGTTTTCCTGTGTCTCGGAATTCACTCTTAGTGCAAGCAATCAAAACGGCGAGTATTAGGCGACATTCATTTTGCCCAGCGGTCGGGCGACCGATTTTATTTTGTTTTGCAGGTTATTTTCATTTAAGAAAGTGGCATTCAGGCTATCGTGATTGTTGCACCCCAAAATTTGACCAACAATTATTTACTCCTTAAGTGTTTGAAAGTTGATACCTTCATCAGAAAGTTCAAGGGATCCTCAGAGGAGTGGATTAAACCAGGGTTGTGTGCTTCACAGTTTGAGAGTTGTGGGTGCCCCTCAGATGATTCTGAGACTTTGAGAAGGAATTAGATGTTTTGAGAAAGTGTATGAGATGTCTTGATAGCCATCATGAAGTCCAGAGAAGTCATTGTGTAAGAGTTCAGAAGATTCAACCATGAAGGGTAGAATTAGGGTTTTGACTGGGTCAACCCTAGACCAGCTGAAGATTTGGAGAAGGTTGAGACCTAATCCAAGGGCCATGAGATCATGGAATGATGCATAGAGATGTTATAAAGACGATTCCTAGGCCAACTCATCATGATTGAGGAGTTTGAGAAGTTTTGAGCTAGGGTTTCCAAGGATCATCAGTGAAAAACCCTAGTTTGATCCTTATTTTGCAGGCAGTTTTAGCTCTAGATGTGATTGATATCTCATCTTCCCCACAACATGAATGTTGTAGAGCTTGTTCTTAGCTTTAATTTGAGTGGTGGAAGTCCTTGATAGGAGTTACAGAGCTCAAGTTATGGTTTTGACAAATTACAGGTCAGCTGAGGTGTGTGAATCTGGGTCCTTGAAAGTCACCCAACTTGCAGACAACTTTTGCCCTAGTAGGTTGATTCCTATGGTTTCTTGGTCAACATGAATGTTGAAGAGGATCTTCTTAGCTTTAATTTGAGTGGTAGAAGTCCTTGATTGGATTTGTGGAACTCAACTTATGGTTTGAACAAGGCAGGGGTATTTTGGTCATTTGTCAGTTATAGGTCATTTTAGCCAATGCCTAAAACTCCTATTTCCAAGCCTCAAATGGAAAAACTCAAAACATGAAAGTTGCTCAAAATGTGATTTTAAGTCTAGAAAGAAGGTCACAAATTGTTGAAAAAGCTCATAGCACAAGATTACATGATTGGTCAAAAATGAACTAAAAAAGGCTTATAACTTTGAAAAGTTGAAATGGAAAAGTGATTTGGGAGATCCACAAATCCAAAATAGGTCATCCAATATATCATTTTGATTGGAAAAACCATTTTAAGAACTTTGGTTTAAATAGATTTTCATTTGAGGCTTAAAAAATGAGGTTCCTTTGGAAATTTGTTGCTTGCATAAGAGGGCAACTTTGCAAAACCCTACACAAGCCAAAAATGGACTTGTTTTTCACTCATCCACACTCAATAACTCATGTAAGGAGAATTTGGCAATGAATTGCAAGGGATAGCATATGGTATATGAGAAATCCAACTTGGCATATCATGAGATTTTAAAGAAACTTCCATCACATTCTAGATGATTCTAGAAACATCCATCAATTGTTATTTAAAGAATGCATCAAAGAGTGATCAGAGGTTGGTGAAACTTGAGCCAAGTCAGAGGAGAGAGAGAGATACATAGCCATTGGAGAGGTTTCTTCAAGTTAAAGCAACTTGAGTTTTCTTCCACTACAAGCCATTTCTTCCATCACAAGTGCAAACAGAAGGTTCTTCACCATTGTAGGATTATCTTGGACCAATTTCAAGGCCTGCAAGCATCCCCTCGAGCTTCACCATCATCCCTTTGACAGGTTTCTTCTTCACCTTGCATCTCTTAATTTAATGAGTTTCAATTAGTTTTATAGCCATAGAATTAATGTGTTAGGGTAGAGGATCAATCCCTGAGAGTTACAGCCTGTTCCATGAGGTTCCATGGCAGGACCAGAATTCTTTGATTTGCAAGAACTGTGTAGATTGTTAGTTTTAATCATCAAGAATTAGTGTATAATGACCAGGATAACTTGTAGAGCATCTGTATATTGTTAGACTGAAGTTTGGTGAAGGTTGGTATCAGTCGAGCATGGTGGTACCAAGATGTGTAAGCATTCTGTTGGAATTATTGAGAGTGAATCAGGGAAAACTACTCGTACCATTGTATTCTAGGCATTTAGTAGGACATTTCTTGTTTTGGAATCGAGTCCAACCGTGGCGTGTGGAAGGAGATAGAAGAGCTAGAAGTTTAGGGCGCGAGAGAAGGGTTTCTGAAAACCCTAGGTCCCATTTGGGACGATGAACAATAGCCATTGGATCATTCCCAGCGTTTGACAAATTCGCCCAATCCAACGGCTGCGAGCGCATCTGAGAATGAGAGGGAAAATTCAAACGAGTGAAACGCGGCGTTTCACTTAAAGGGCGTTCTGGGCCCAGAGTTCTATTCCCACCCCCCTTTATTTCTGGCCCAGTTGTTGTAACTAGCGCGTGTTGCTGTATACCCCCCCCCCCCCCCTCCCTTAATTCATTTAATTGTTTTTATTTTCCTTTTAATATGTTTTTCTGTTTTGTAAAATTCATTAAAAATAGATAAAAAATGATTTTTCAATTCTTCTTTTTTCTATGATTAGATCAAAATGTGTAGAAAATTATAAAAATAAAAATGAGATTTTATTTTTAGGTTTAATATTTTTAATAGATCTTCCAATTAAATAGCTTTTTAATTGTTTAATTTTGTATCATGATTTTGTAGGAATTGTTTTAGGACATTCCCTTAGGGTTTTTTAATCCATTCTTTTTGTGCAATTAGATGATGAGTCATAGTTCCCCATAGGATTTTTTCTAGATTTTTATAATTAAATTTTGAGTAGTTTAATTAGGGTAGATTTAGGGTATCCTAATTAGGGTTTAGATTGTGTTTAGGTGATGATTCATTTTCTTTGATTGAGTTTTATCTTGATTTTTAGGTAGAGACCTTTGTAGATGTAATGAGTAGGTGTTGAGGACCCTTGTAAATATTTGTTAGATTTTTCCCCATTAGTTTAGCATTTTTAGGTATTTTCTGAAGTTGCCTGATGATTTGATCTGTTCAGTGGGTTATCTGTTCATCTGTGGGGTTCATTCTGAGGAATTTGTTGAGGGGCTTGTGTTGCCTTGAAGATATTGATGGAGAGCATCATGGAGAGAAGATTGAAGATCAAGATTCAGAGACCCAGAGCTTGTCTGGTCCCCTGTTTGTGAGGTTTGAGATCCTGAAGTTTGAAGGAAGTTCATGGTACTTTCCTGAGGAAGGCACTATGAATGACTTTCATTCTTTCTTCTCACCTCTTTCTTAAGTATCCAATGATGTTGGAGCCAACTTGTGAGTTTAATTTCTCCTGAGGAGGAATGTAAACTGATCACATGTTGTTGAGCCACATGGGATACAACTCCTAAGTGGAAGCCTCCTAGTATTTTCCTGAGGAAGGTCCTAGGGGTCTATTCATTTAGTTCCCTTAGTTTATCCAGGATTTCTTAAGTATCCAATGATGTTGGAGCCAACTTGTGAGTTTAATTTCTCCTGAGGAGGAATGTAAACTGATCACAGTTGTTGAGCCACATGGGATACAACTCCTAAGTGGAAGCCTCCTAGTACTTTCCTGAGGAAGGTCCTATGAGTCTATTCATTTAGTTCCACTAGTTCAGATAGGATCTCCTAAGTATCCAGTGATGTTGGAGCCTGCTTGTGAGTTTAATTTCTCCTGAGGAGGAATATAAACTGATCACGGTGGTTGAGCCACATAGGGTATGACTCCTGAGTATACACCTCCTAGTGCTTTCCTGAGGAAGACACTATGAGTCTGCTTGCTTAGCTCCCTTTCTTTGGTAAGCTTGTTCTGAAGCTTGAAGACTGGGAATGATTTCTCTTGTTTAGAGTTTTGCTTGAGAGTTTTGCTTAGAATTGTTCAGGATTCTGTGTTAGGGTCAGGATTAGAGTAGATGATTCTTTCTCAAGCATGTGTGTTTTGTTGCCTGATAGCACTTCATTTCCTTTTATCTGGTTCATTGCTTGATAGCATGTTGTTTATTTTCAGTATGATTACTGTTATTTCATGACTGGCTTGAGGTCGAGATGAGCTTGTGGAGGCTGAAACCCCACACACATTTCCTCCCTCACTTGCATTGCATGCATTTTACTGTTAAAGCTGATGCTTTTGTCTGTTTTGGTGTATCATTGACATGATCCCTTAGGACTCTCATTTCCTCCGATGAGGATTTGATGATAGACTTTTAGGTCGAAACCTATGCATGACAACATCTAGGAGTTCCCTGTTCAAACCTCAACCATAGGATGAATCCATGGCATGATAACAGTAGGACTTGATAGTCCCCCTCCTAGTTGAGTTATTTCCCGTAGTTTCCCGAACTACGTTTGCTCTGATCTTTCATGCCAGATGAAAGTACGTAGGCATAGGATGCGATATCCTAGCGAGCAACCTTTCCCCCCGTAGTTAGCCGAACTACGTTGACTCTGATTTCTCATTCTCTGATGGGAATACGTAGGCATAAAGCGCGATGCTTTGCCGAGTCATTTTTCTTTTCTTTTTCAGCCAGCCTTGATAGGTAGATAGATTATAACCAACCCGTCCAAGTAAACAAACAAGCGAGGATCCCGTCGAGTACGACGGACGTGAGGGGTGCTAATACCTTCCCCTTGCGTAACCGACTCCCGAACCCAGACAATGGTTGCGATGACCTTGTCTTACCCTTTTTCGTCAGGTTTTTCCGATCGTTTCCTTTCCCGCTCTGAGGGATAAATAACGAAAGGTGGCGACTCTTCTGTCATGCCGGCACCTTATTTTCGCGCAAGCGACAGCTGGCGACTCTGCTGGGGACCGAACCCAGAATCTCTGGTTCTCCGGTTCCCTATGAGAGTCAATCCTATCGTTGTGTGTTTGCTTGTTGGGTTGCGTTTATTTATCGCATTTTTACTTCTCGCATCTTTACTTCCAGCATTTTATTTCCCGCATTTTATTTCCAGTTCGATATGATTATCTGTGCTGCTGTGGGAGAGGGATGTTATTGTGAGTGAAAAGCCGGACCTGGGCTTGAGTACACACCTAGATATAGTTGCGGAGAAGTAGTAGACGAACCTGTCTGCTGAGCAGGCACAGTTCCCTACGAAAATCTGCGCTCAGACGAGATTCTTGCAGAGGTGCTCCTTTCCGGTCCTGAGGATCTGAGGGGAGTCCAGACGTGAGGATTGTCGACTCTGGGGACCGATCATTTGGAAGTCAGCTAAGAGAGGCCTCTTCATGACTTGACGATGCCACTCCTTCTGGGAATCGTATTGTCACTCATGAATGTCTGTGACGCTGACAACCGCATAGGATGCCGTACCTTTGTCTGTGGATTAGGTCCATACCTGTGAGTGGGGTTGGGATATTGCAGGAAACTTTGACCTCCAGACCACCTGGTTTTCTTGGCAGTGAATCAGTTATGTTGGGTTCTCAGTTGCATAGATGTTCTTGATAGAGCAAGGGTTTGATCAGAGGATCTTATCATCGGGTGTTTGTCTGTCCTTGATAGAGCAGGCTTTGATCAGAGTATTGTTATCAGGGGTTTGTTCTTGATAGGGCAGATTCTGAGTGGGGTTTGAAGATCTCGTCATCAGCTGTACTTTGTTCTTGATAGAGCTGATTTGTGATTTGGGGTCTGAAGACTTCATCAACAGATATTCCTTGATCTTGCATCCGGGGTCTTTATTATCAAGCCTTTGTTCTTGACAGAGCAGAATGCTGATCTCGATCCTATCAGATGGTTATTCACAGCAGATCAGATCAGTGATTTTACACCGGGGTCTCCTTCTCATCAGTGACTGTTGACATCGAATCTCCACAGCAGCCACCTGGATATATTGTTGCATACCTGCATTTTGCATTAGCTTGCATATTCATGTTTGCATTCCATTAGCATGTGTCTGTGCTGCAGGCGCGTTTCGTACCCTGATTCTGGTGTCCCGAGCAAGATGAGATATTTTCTTCCATGAATGGATCCAGTCTTATCATTGCATTGACACTGTGTTGGCACGTTGACACCAAAATCAGGGGTGATCTCCTGAACGTACAGACACCCATAATTCATCTTGCATGGCAGAAGCCGGGACTTGTCTTCTAACCTTTGTGTTTGCAGGTTTGACTCAGAATCTAGCAGCTCAGACTAATGGAGCAGGTACAAGCTGAACTGGGGAAAATCCAAAGCCAGCTGGGGCAGGTCATGAATGACATACAGGCAGTGCGTCTGGACCAGCAAGTGCTCAGAGAGGAGAATCAGCAGCTGCAGAATCAGCTGAGCTTTCTCATGGGAGTGGTGAGAAGTATGCTAAATAAGGAGAGTGGTCAAGCACCCAAGGAGGAGACCAAAGTGCTTCCCCCATTGCCGTCAGTGCCACCTGTGCTGAAGCCAAGTGGACCTCATAGACCCTCTACACAGCATGAAGCTCGAGGCCTGTCTCGTCAGCAGCCGCGCCAGGCATCTCAGAATAACCCTGAAGGTTATGGTCAAAAGAAGAAGCTACTTGATAGAGCTATGGACCCACTACCCGTGAGTTATGCCCGGCTGTTGCCACTGTTGGTTCAGAACCGTGTTCTCAAGCTTCGGACCTTAAATCCACCAGATGACGTGTCATCAGACGTTGATCTAAGCTTGCGTTGTGATTTCCACTCAGGAGCACCGGGGCACCATGTTGAAACATGTAAGGCTCTCCGGAATAAGATTCAGGACCTGATCGACTCGAGGGCGATTAGGCTTGTGCCGGGCGGCATGAGAGCATCGGGAAAGTTTATCCCTTACCCTGCGGAAGAGGTGGATGATTCCACTCCTTTGCCGGAAGCTGAGAAAGATCTGGAATACGTCCCACGACCTTTGGTGACTGAATCGCCTCGCTCGCAGTTTCTACCTGGATCGAGTTCGAGGACGCAAGCGCCTAAACGAGAGACCGTCGCCATTCAGAAACGACGACCTCTTGCTCCTGGGCGGAAAGAATACCAGCCCCAGGATCACAAAAGACCTCGCAACCACGTGGAACAAAGGAATGTTTCTTTCCATCCAGTGCCTGTGCCGTATAGCCAGATTCTTCCACTGTTGGTTCAGAATTCCTTGGTGGAACCGAAAGCTCTCAAGCCCGTGCTAGAGCCTTACACTCCAGGGTACGATCCTCATGCTCAGTGTGGCTACCATGGTGGATCTCTGGGGCATTCAACTGAAGATTGCAAGGCTTTCCAGGCAAAAGTGCAGCAATTGATCGACCAAGGGTGTATTTCCTTTCCAGAGGGAGTCTTGGTTGTGCGTGGCGACCTCTCAGCTGTTTGAGCTCGTAGATTCAGAGGGTTGTTTCCAGAAGCCAGTGATCCAGACAGGCAGACGCCCTCAGCATTGGCAGTCCTCGGGCTTTTTACCATTCGCATTTGTAGTTTCTTTTCTGTTAGTTACTACTTGCTGTTAAAACATTGTATGTTTCGAATGGTGATATTAATAAAGTGACTATGCATTTTTCAGAATTAGTTATGTCGTTGTCACTCATTTACTGCATTGCACTGACACTTGCATTTTATTTACTCCGATTTCTTACTATGATTAGCAACGAGCGGAGGGAGGATGATGAAACGGAATACTCATAGCCAATGATCGTATTGCTTTCAGATAAAACTTTGCCGATGACGTACAAGGCATTGTTTCAAATCCCCTAAACACCAGAGAGATAAGGAAGAGAATCCCTTGTTAACCACTTCGAGCCGAGAAGTAGGAGTTTCTTTCGGACTTTTGAACCCTTACATCTTAACCCGGGGCAGGGTAGTTGTCAGTTAGCTTGATCGAGCGTTCAAGTCTTATAGAGGAGTGTTGTCCTTCGAGGACCA
Source organism: Lathyrus sativus (assembly GCA_963859935.3). NCBI lineage: Eukaryota > Viridiplantae > Streptophyta > Magnoliopsida > Fabales > Fabaceae > Lathyrus > Lathyrus sativus. The sequence goes on along the minus strand of OZ012741.1, from coordinate 651,545,558 downwards.
ATCACATCATATTCCTCTCCAGAGGTCGTACCTCATCAACCACAACGGTTAAACCTCACCAATCAGGAGTGAGACAGTTACAATCCTTTCGGAGCAATCAAGACAACCAGTGTCTCACGACTCGTTCCAAGAAAAAGAAAAAGAAATAAGAAAGCCCGCTAAGTAAAAAAGAGAAGCTAGAAAGCAAATACTTAGGCAAAAATCAGGGCATCCCGCTGGACTTCAAAAGAAAAATCGAAAAGAACTCAAAAGGAGTCAGTCCAGGCAAAAATTAGGGAATCAAAAAATGAATGAACGAAAAAGAAAGGATTATAAAAAAGAAAAATCCTCAAACAAGGACGAAGTCGTGTAGACACAGACACCGAAAACGAAAAAGGAGTAACTGTCACTCCAAAACACCTTGTGAATTCTTTAACCAGTTGTTCCCAATGTTCAACATACCTCTCGAAGAGGCGAGCGCTCGAGCTAAGTTAACTGAACTTTAGGATCGGAGAACATCACATAGAAGGGGTGGGTACAAATCATAATTTGAGCCAAATATCCTTTGTTTCACGAACCGTGAACCCGACCACGATACAACCCTTAAAAGACCTAATTGAGGCAGGGTTTATTCTGAGAGCGCATTACGATAAGGTTGAGTAACCTGACTCCTTCATGATTTGCTAATCATATCCTTATTGCATTTTTCACTGATCGCATCAGCACTACGTTTGAACTCTTTGGTTCATTCGTCACTCACTAGCATGACACGTAAATGAGTGACAGTACAACATTTTTTCGAAATTTGCATGAACACTGCATTAAAATTACTATTCGTGAATAAACAATTTTAGTTGCAGGTTAGTAGCTGATACGAAGGAACTTCAGCAAGGAATAGTCAATCAGGACTGAATCGCCAGAGGTCTGGGTCAGAATGGTATGCTGCAAAGCCCTGTGAATTTGGGGCAATGACTTCCTGTGAGTTTGGAATCAGTTTGTCTGAGGACAAGTCCCGGAGCATCAGTTGATTATGGGGCAGTTTATGCAAGCAGCGGTCGATCGGAAGTGAATCTTCTCGAGACCCAATCAGGGGCAGTTATCTGGAATCCTTGCGATTTAAGGGCAGATCCCTCCAGTGTTCGATCAGAGCATGTTGAGTCGCTCATCGCTCGTTCAGGGGCAAACTACTTCAGAGATATTGAAACCGACCATGCTGAGAGTTGATTAGTTGAGGATGAATCCTCCCGTTGTGCAGATGCTGGGGCAAGCCCTCTGAAGATTGTCTTGTTGCCAGTTGTTTTCGGCTCAGAATGAATTATCCCCAAAGGTCGGATTGGGGCAAGTTGAATTGCGCTGGGGCAAGTTGTTCAAATGAGTTTGTTCACCCTAGCAAGAATTGAGTATCGGGGAATCGTGTCATTACCCCGTCAAAACCCGAACCTCCTGAAGAAGCCTTGCAGTCATTGGATTGCTATCCTACAGCATAACCTGTTACTTGGCTCCATGATTGGTAGTCGAATCAAGATGGTTTCTCAGCAGAGATGTACGGTTTGAGGTCGTTCCCCCTGTACAGTTTGAGACTACAGCAGATTGAGATGGCGTTTACCCCTCATCAGATTAGGGTCAAGATTGCCCTCAGTAGACCAGGATCGATATCCCCGAAGCAGGACGAGTCCTCCTTCTTCAGCAGAGTTCAGTAGTCTCTCCTCCGCATAATCAGAATCAGATAGTGAGCATTGATATGTCTTCCCCAGGTAGAGAGGATTCTCGTCCCCAAGCAGACGCATCCTGAAGGAACGTTACCTCATCAGCTGAATCAAGCACCGAAGAATGATCTCGTACTTCCCCAGCATCGGGTCACAAGTGCAGATTTCAGAGGAATGCTTGGAAGCTGAAGCTCGTGTTTTCCCCAGTAAAGTCGCTGAAGCAGGATCTTCCCCAGCACCGGGTCACAAGTGCAGGATTCGCAGGAAGCTAGTCGTATACCGAAGTATGCAGTAACTGATGGTGCCAGACTGAAGTCTCCAGCGGAATTGAGATTCCTCACCAGAGTCAGGCTCTCTCCTGAAGTTGGACGATTCCCTCTTCCCCAGTAGAGTGTTGGAACAGCTGATGTTGTATTCCCTTGCAGAGTTGTACTCTCCCCCGAAGTCAGATGATTCTTTCTTCCCCAGTGGAATCGAATTCCCCATCAGAGTCGTACTCTCCAATAAAGTAGAATGATCTCTCTCCCCGGCCGAGTCCGCAGAAAAGCAGAATCCTTGGAAGTTGATCAGATCATGATCAATTTTCCCCAGCAGAGCGTGGGGCAGCTGATGTTGTATTTCCCCAGAGTCGCACTCTCTCCACCAAAGCAGAATGACTTCTCCTTCCTCAGCCGAGTTCGCAGATGTCCAAGGGATCCGAATCCTTGGAAGTTGATCAGATCATGATTGGTTTTTTCCCAGTGGAGTGTGAAGCAGCTGGAGTTGGTTCCCCACAGAGCGGTCATCCCCAGAAGAGTAGCCGAGACGGCCGCACAGTTCATTCTCGCGATTGATATCAGCAGATCCAAGTTCTCGTAGAGCTTCATCCCCTGCAGCAGTCAGCTGAAGTTGTCTTCCCCTGCAGCAGTTCACGGAAGATCAGTTCCCCAGGCAAAGCCTAATTGATATTAGCGTGTTCACGTTCTCCTCAGCAGGATGATTCCTCTATCTGAGCGGTTCATTCTCCTTGACAGGAAGATTTCCCCTTTCGGCATTTATTTTGCTGATGGGATCGCATCGTGTGCATGATTGCATAGCATTGTGCATGATTGCATAGCATTGTGCATGATTGCATAGCATTGTGCATGGTTGCATGGCATTTAGCATAAATACATATCATTTCCATCGTGTGGGGCGTAGCGCAGAAGCATACGCATCATAAGCACGATCTAGGTCATTATCATCCTTATTGTATAGGTGTACTACCGAAAGACCGGTTGCTCAGGACGATTCTTGATGTTCTCCCCAGCAAGGCTGTTTTCTTAGATGATTCTAAAGACCCCGGTGTGATCCCCGCAGTCGCTCGCTCAAGATGATTTTTGAGATCCCCAGCGAAGTCTTCAGTTCGAGATGATTCTTGAATTCCTCAGCGCGGTTTCCCGAGTTGTTTGCCCAAGATGAGTCTTGAGCTCCCCAATAGCGTCCGCAGCAAGAGTTGCCCAGGAAGATTCCTGGAAGTACCCAGCAGAATAAAGTCTCCAGAAAGGTTATCAGTTCAGGATGATTCTTGGAAGCGCCCGCCGGAGTTGTTTGTTCAAGGTGATTTCGGGAACCCCCAACAGAGTGGAGGTCTTTTCCCCAGCAGGTGGTTGGCATTTCCCCAGCAGCAGGCAGGTAGATTGGTGTCCCCAGCCGAGCACAATCATGATTGGCAGATGAAAGGTTCCCCCAAACAGATCCCGAAGGATTGTCCAGCAAGCTGAAGTTTGTTTATCCCGCAAGTTTGAGAACTTAATGACATGAGTGTCTTGTAGCCTGACGGCTATGTTCCCCAGAAGGGTCATTTCCCAAAAAGTCGTTCAGGGCATCTATCGCTTTCCCCATGCAGAGTATAGCAGAGGATAGTGTGTTGATCAGCCTGATGTGCTGCGCTCTCCGGAGGAGTCCGTCATCCTCAAGTATAAGTCCAGATGAGATCGGCAGAAAATGCAGCTCCCTTGAAGGGTAGCTCTCCCCCAGTAAAGTTGGTAGGAATCGTCTGAGTGTGCTCTTTCGTTTTTCTCCAGCAGTTGTTGAAGTCGTTTGGGTGAACTCTCTCGTCTTTCTGCAGCAGAGTCTACAAGGTTGTTCGGGTGAACCCTTCTTTCTTTTCCCCAGTGAGTCGTCAAGGTTGTTTGGGTGAACCCTCATTCCTCTCTCCTCAACAGAGTTGTTAACCTGGTGATTATGTCCGGTGACCCGGCATGTTTGCTTTTATTTAGCAACGACTTGACAGGATGTCAAGTGAGTAGCAGCGTGAGATGTTTCCCCAGCAGTGTTGTCTAATCTGAAGGTGGATTTCGTAAGCGCCCGAAGGCGATATCAGAAGGTTCCCGTGAGCTCAGATGTCCCTGTTGATGAATCAACGTATGGCTGAAGACAAGGTTCCAGAGGTTGTAGATACAACAGAGTGATTCGCGTGAGTCTGAAGACCAAGTCAGTTATCCTGAGGTGATGATTGATTGCGACCAAGTGAATGATACGTCTTCTGATTGAAGTCGAAGATGTTTCTCCAGCTGAAACGGAGTTTGCCTGAAGGCAAAGCGTTTGAATCCCCGTAGAGTCATGAATGGCTCAGGGTACCATTTCTCTGACTGAAGTCACAGATTTCCTAAGCTGAAGCGAAGGTGCCTAAGGGCAAGGTTATCCCCCAAGGTCATGAATGACCTAGGATTCATTTTTCGGACTGAAGGCCGAAGTATATCCCTGACTGAAGTCACGGATACTATATAGCGGAGGTGGAGCTGCCTGAAGACAGATCCATGTATCCTTGAAGGCCAAGGATCATTTTCTTTAGACTGAAGTCGAAGATACCTCCTGCAGAGTTGCCATCCTTGAAGGCCAAGGATGCTTATCTTCAGAAGTACTTGAAGATCTGTTCTAGCTGAAGCTGGAAGTGGCCAGGGGCCAGGGTTTCATATAGTTCTGATGTTGAAGTGCTACAGTGGGATCATTGTGCAGCAGTATTCCGATGTTCGTTATGGTTCTGAGGGTGAACCCCAGATCAGAGTGTGCTCGGTTAAGTCTCTCATTCCCAGCGGAGTAGTTTCAAAGATGCAAGTGTACCTTTTGTTCCACTTACCAGGGGTGAACCCCAGGTCAGAGTTGTTCAGTGTTGTATTTTCTCCAGCGGCAGTGCGGGGTATTTTGATTATCCGACGGTGAGGTCAGATTATGTTTGTTTCCGGCAGCGAGGTTGGATGTTTGTTTGACGGCAATGTCAGACGCCTTGAATCCCCAGCAGAGATGATGTTGGTACGACGGCGATGTCGAGTGTCTCTCAGAATGATGTTTGTTTCCGGCGGCGATGTCAGATCAGTATCTCTCCAGCTAGTTGTTGAGCAGCTAGTATTGCAGTATTCAAAGATTTGTTCCCCGCAGAGTACCGTGTGCTCGTGCAGTTGGCAAATTTTCGGGTTTACCGATATTCAACCGTCTTGTACCTTGATTGGTTGAGAGCCGTTCGCTTCTCACCCAGTCAGGTCCAAGCCGTTTGAATAGGGGCAGCTGTTGCACCCCAAAATTTGACCAACAATTATTTACTCCTTAAGTGTTTGAAAGTTGATACCTTCATCAGAAAGTTCAAGGGATCCTCAGAGGAGTGGATTAAACCAGGGTTGTGTGCTTCACAGTTTGAGAGTTGTGGGTGCCCCTCAGATGATTCTGAGACTTTGAGAAGGAATTAGATGTTTTGAGAAAGTGTATGAGATGTCTTGATAGCCATCATGAAGTCCAGAGAAGTCTTGTGTAAGAGTTCAGAAGATTCAACCATGAAGGGTAGAATTAGGGTTTTGACTGGGTCAACCCTAAACCAGCTGAAGATTTGGAGAAGGTTGAGACCTAATCCAAGGGCCATGAGATCATGGAATGATGCATAGAGATGTTATAAAGATGATTCCTAGGCCAACTCATCATGATTGAGGAGTTTGAGAAGTTTTGAGCTAGGGTTTCCAAGGATCATCAGTGAAAAACCCTAGTTTGATCCTTATTTTGCAGGCAGTTTTAGCTCTAGATGTGATTGATATCTCATCTTCCCCACAACATGAATGTTGTAGAGCTTGTTCTTAGCTTTAATTTGAGTGGTGGAAGTCCTTGATAGGAGTTACAGAGCTCAAGTTATGGTTTTGACAAATTACAGGTCAGCTGAGGTGTGTGAATCTGGGTCCTTGAAAGTCACCCAACTTGCAGACAACTTTTGCCCTAGTAGGTTGATTCCTATGGTTGCTTGGTCAACATGAATGTTAAAGAGGATCTTCTTAGCTTTAATTTTAGTGGTAGAAGTCCTTGATTGGATTTGTGGAACTCAACTTATGGTTTGAACAAGGCAGGGGTATTTTGGTCATTTGTCAGTTATAGGTCATTTTAGCCAATGCCTAAAACTCCTATTTCCAAGCCTCAAATGGAAAAACTCAAAACATGAAAGTTGCTCAAAATGTGATTTTAAGTCTAGAAAGAAGGTCACAAATTGTTGAAAAAGCTCATAGCACAAGATTACATGATTGGTCAAAAATGAACTAAAAAAGGCTTATAACTTTGAAAAGTTGAAATGGAAAAGTGATTTGGGAGATCCACAAATCCAAAATAGGTCATCCAATATATCATTTTGATTGGAAAAACCATTTTAAGAACTTTGGTTTAAATAGATTTTCATTTGAGGCTTAAAAAATGAGGTTCCTTTGGAAATTTGTTGCTTGCATAAGAGGGCAACTTTGCAAAACCCTACACAAGCCAAAAATGGACTTGTTTTTCACTCATCCACACTCAATAACTCATGTAAGGAGAATTTGGCAATGAATTGCAAGGGATAGCATATGGTATATGAGAAATCCAACTTGGCATATCATGAGATTTTAAAGAAACTTCCATCACATTCTAGATGATTCTAGAAACATCCATCAATTGTTATTTAAAGAATGCATCAAAGAGTGATCAGAGGTTGGTGAAACTTGAGCCAAGTCAGAGGAGAGAGAGAGATACATAGCCATTGGAGAGGTTTCTTCAAGTTAAAGCAACTTGAGTTTTCTTCCACTACAAGCCATTTCTTCCATCACAAGTGCAAACAGAAGGTTCTTCACCATTGTAGGATTATCTTGGACCAATTTCAAGGCCTGCAAGCATCCCCTCGAGCTTCACCATCATCCCTTTGACAGGTTTCTTCTTCACCTTGCATCTCTTAATTTAATGAGTTTCAATTAGTTTTATAGCCATAGAATTAATGTGTTAGGGTAGAGGATCAATCCCTGAGAGTTACAGCCTGTTCCATGAGGTTCCATGGCAGGACCAGAATTCTTTGATTTGCAAGAACTGTGTAGATTGTTAGTTTTAATCATCAAGAATTAGTGTATAATGACCAGGATAACTTGTAGAGCATCTGTATATTGTTAGACTGAAGTTTGGTGAAGGTTGGTATCAGTCGAGCATGGTGGTACCAAGATGTGTAAGCATTCTGTTGGAATTATTGAGAGTGAATCAGGGAAAACTACTCGTACCATTGTATTCTAGGCATTTAGTAGGACATTTCTTGTTTTGGAATCGAGTCCAACCGTGGCGTGTGGAAGGAGATAGAAGAGCTAGAAGTTTAGGGCGCGAGAGAAGGGTTTCTGAAAACCCTAGGTCCCATTTGGGACGATGAACAATAGCCATTGGATCATTCCCAGCGTTTGACAAATTCGCCCAATCCAACGGCTGCGAGCGCATCTGAGAATGAGAGGGAAAATTCAAACGAGTGAAACGCGGCGTTTCACTTAAAGGGCGTTCTGGGCCCAGAGTTCTATTCCCACCCCCCTTTATTTCTGGCCCAGTTGTTGTAACTAGCGCGTGTTGCTGTATACCCCCCCCCCCCCCTCCCTTAATTCATTTAATTGTTTTTATTTTCCTTTTAATATGTTTTTCTGTTTTGTAAAATTCATTAAAAATAGATAAAAAATGATTTTTCAATTCTTCTTTTTTCTATGATTAGATCAAAATGTGTAGAAAATTATAAAAATAAAAATGAGATTTTATTTTTAGGTTTAATATTTTTAATAGATCTTCCAATTAAATAGCTTTTTAATTGTTTAATTTTGTATCATGATTTTGTAGGAATTGTTTTAGGACATTCCCTTAGGGTTTTTTAATCCATTCTTTTTGTGCAATTAGATGATGAGTCATAGTTCCCCATAGGATTTTTTCTAGATTTTTATAATTAAATTTTGAGTAGTTTAATTAGGGTAGATTTAGGGTATCCTAATTAGGGTTTAGATTGTGTTTAGGTGATGATTCATTTTCTTTGATTGAGTTTTATCTTGATTTTTAGGTAGAGACCTTTGTAGATGTAATGAGTAGGTGTTGAGGACCCTTGTAAATATTTGTTAGATTTTTCCCCATTAGTTTAGCATTTTTAGGTATTTTCTGAAGTTGCCTGATGATTTGATCTGTTCAGTGGGTTATCTGTTCATCTGTGGGGTTCATTCTGAGGAATTTGTTGAGGGGCTTGTGTTGCCTTGAAGATATTGATGGAGAGCATCATGGAGAGAAGATTGAAGATCAAGATTCAGAGACCCAGAGCTTGTCTGGTCCCCTGTTTGTGAGGTTTGAGATCCTGAAGTTTGAAGGAAGTTCATGGTACTTTCCTGAGGAAGGCACTATGAATGACTTTCATTCTTTCTTCTCACCTCTTTCTTAAGTATCCAATGATGTTGGAGCCAACTTGTGAGTTTAATTTCTCCTGAGGAGGAATGTAAACTGATCACATGTTGTTGAGCCACATGGGATACAACTCCTAAGTGGAAGCCTCCTAGTATTTTCCTGAGGAAGGTCCTAGGGGTCTATTCATTTAGTTCCCTTAGTTTATCCAGGATTTCTTAAGTATCCAATGATGTTGGAGCCAACTTGTGAGTTTAATTTCTCCTGAGGAGGAATGTAAACTGATCACAGTTGTTGAGCCACATGGGATACAACTCCTAAGTGGAAGCCTCCTAGTACTTTCCTGAGGAAGGTCCTATGAGTCTATTCATTTAGTTCCACTAGTTCAGATAGGATCTCCTAAGTATCCAGTGATGTTGGAGCCTGCTTGTGAGTTTAATTTCTCCTGAGGAGGAATATAAACTGATCACGGTGGTTGAGCCACATAGGGTATGACTCCTGAGTATACACCTCCTAGTGCTTTCCTGAGGAAGACACTATGAGTCTGCTTGCTTAGCTCCCTTTCTTTGGTAAGCTTGTTCTGAAGCTTGAAGACTGGGAATGATTTCTCTTGTTTAGAGTTTTGCTTGAGAGCTTTGCTTAGAATTGTTCAGGATTCTGTGTTAGGGTCAGGATTAGAGTAGATGATTCTTTCTCAAGCATGTGTGTTTTGTTGCCTGATAGCACTTCATTTCCTTTTATCTGGTTCATTGCTTGATAGCATGTTGTTTATTTTCAGTATGATTACTGTTATTTCATGACTGGCTTGAGGTCGAGATGAGCTTGTGGAGGCTGAAACCCCACACACATTTCCTCCCTCACTTGCATTGCATGCATTTTACTGTTAAAGCTGATGCTTTTGTCTGTTTTGGTGTATCATTGACATGATCCCTTAGGACTCTCATTTCCTCCGATGAGGATTTGATGATAGACTTTTAGGTCGAAACCTATGCATGACAACATCTAGGAGTTCCCTGTTCAAACCTCAACCATAGGATGAATCCATGGCATGATAACAGTAGGACTTGATAGTCCCCCTCCTAGTTGAGTTATTTCCCGTAGTTTCCCGAACTACGTTTGCTCTGATCTTTCATGCCAGATGAAAGTACGTAGGCATAGGATGCGATATCCTAGCGAGCAACCTTTCCCCCCGTAGTTAGCCGAACTACGTTGACTCTGATTTCTCATTCTCTGATGGGAATACGTAGGCATAAAGCGCGATGCTTTGCCGAGTCATTTTTCTTTTCTTTTTCAGCCAGCCTTGATAGGTAGATAGATTATAACCAACCCGTCCAAGTAAACAAACAAGCGAGGATCCCGTCGAGTACGACGGACGTGAGGGGTGCTAATACCTTCCCCTTGCGTAACCGACTCCCGAACCCAGACAATGGTTGCGATGACCTTGTCTTACCCTTTTTCGTCAGGTTTTTCCGATCGTTTCCTTTCCCGCTCTGAGGGATAAATAACGAAAGGTGGCGACTCTTCTGTCATGCCGGCACCTTATTTTCGCGCAAGCGACAGCGATCAGTCTCATGGTTACAGCATTCAAGAACACATTACAGAAGCTTAACAGGGTTCGAAACAGCAAGAAACGGGCAAACTGACAGATTTTCCTCTAAAAGGCGCCAAATTCAAAATTTTGAAGGTGTTAATCGGTTAACCTATATGGTTAATCGATTAACCATTGGAAAATCTGCCCAGATTCAAAAATTTAAAGGGGTTAATCGATTAACCTAGATGGTTAACCGATTAACCAATGTAATTTTTGCCTATGTACGTGATTTTTCAATGCAGAGCCATTTGGGGTCCATTTTTGATCATTTGGAAATGAATTTTAACACTTGGGAAGGATCTAGAACCATTTTTGAAATTTGGATTAGTTTTCAAATTAATTCAACTCCCTCCAAAATCCCACTCTTAATTCCACCCCAAGGTTTCCAAGCCACTCTCTAAACCTTGCTTTGGATCCAAACCAAGAGAGTACTTAAGTGATTTACTCCAAACCAAAGCATTCTAACTCTCATAATTTCCATTTTCAAATTCAGAATTCTCTCTCAATTTCATCATTTCCAAAATCCTCACCAAAGCTCTTCATCCATTGAATTAATTGATTCTACATTAGAATCCATTAATTCTTGAGCTTAAACCTTCATTTATCATCTCCATTGGATCAGTTTCTTCATTCAATTTTCGTGCAAATTCAGATCTGAAGTTTGAAGTGAAGCTAGAAGTGATTATTTGAAGCAATTTGGCTTAATCTTGAAGGATTTCCATCTCTACTACAAGGATTAGCTTGGATCTTGAAGTATTCTGGGTTTCTTGCTTTGATCTACTCATTTCCAACAAATCAACATCAACTGAAGCAAATCTCCGCTTCGTAGGTTGGAAATTCTTGATCCGAATTCTATTTTAGCTTAATTACATGTTCATCATGATGATTTTCATTTTTGATTGATTTGCTGCATTTTGATTCATATGATTGGTGTTGATGTTGTTTGGATCTGTGTACATGTTGTTTGAATCATGATTTGATGATTTAATTTCGTGATTAAGTGATTATGTGATCATTGGCATGTTTGGAGAAGTGATAAGCTGTTGAAAAGTGATTCTGCATTGCTGTTTTTTGCTGTCAACACAGTGTTAATCGGTTAACGCATATGGTTAACCGATTAACCAGTTTAAATTTTCAGATTTTTCAAAGTTTTTGCAGTGTTAATCGGTTAACGCACATGGTTAACCGATTAACCAACTCAAATTTTCAAAATTTTCAAACGTTAACAGTGTGTTAATCGATTAACCCTGGGGGTTAACCGATTAACACTGTGTTGGCAAGCCTGTTTTGCTACTTTGTTTGATTGTTCGCATACCGTTTCACTTTGAATCTTCATAAACCGATATGATGCATTAGGAATGAAATGTTTTTGGTATTTTCCATTGTTTGTGTTTCGTTGATCATGATTCGGTTGATACTCGTGTTCATTTTCCACTTGGATGCATACTTATGGATGTGGTCCAAAGTGATGACTCTTTGCATGTTCCGTTTGCTTTCATCTTGTCGATTTCCTTTCCATGTTTACATCATTCTTGCATCGCTGTTGAAGTCGAGACGAGCTTGTGGCGGCTGCTGCCCCACACATTTTTTCCTCCCTCCCACTATTCTAAGTGTTGCATTTTCATGTATACTTCTCTTTACTTGTGATTGAATTTACTTGGTGCTTTCTTGTGCTTTTTGCCATGATCCCCATAGGGTTCCTAGTCCTTCCGCTTAGGATGGGAGTAGGAGAGACATTAGGTGTTCAATCCAAGCATGATAACATTAGGTAGTTCCCTTTTGTATCCCAACTTTAAGTCCAATATGCATGACAACTTTTAGGATTGAGTTAATCTCCCATTAGTGTGTCCTTTCTCTCCTCATCTTCAAACACTCATAAAACACCTAATAAAGAATGACAAGTGTTGTACGCTACGAGCCTTAAGCTACTTGGGAAATGGTGATTGGGGGGCTTCCTCTCAATTACCTAGAGTGTTTAGTGTACACCCTTTGGGTGATATGCGACGCATTCGCTCCTAGGTCATAGTCTCTAGTGCAACATGAGTTACAAATCAAATTCAAAACACTTCTTCTCTAAAAAATACAAAAATACTTCAAATATTTTTCATCCTTCGGGATCTTAATCAAGGAAAATCTTTTAAGATAAAAGATTGTTGTTAACTTTTAGTTCTACTGCAAACGGTAACGCCTAAGTCTCCAATGGTCGAGCTGCATACACCAACTGCTAGAACTACTTGTTAACCCTACTCGGGCCTAAAAACTTTTGAACTAACTTGTGGTCTTTTAGCCTGAACTACGTTTGCTCTGATCTTTCATACCAGATGAAAGTACGTAGGCACAAGACGCGATGTCTTGGTGAGCAACCTTCCCCCCCCTTTTTTTCCTCCGTAGTTAGCCGAACTACGTTGACTCTGACTTTCCCATTGCACGAGGGAATATGTAGGCACAGAGCGGCGATGCTCTGCCGAGTCTCTTTTATTTTTTCTTTTGTGCCTTGACATTTAGCATAGATAGTTTCAACACACCCTTTTAGATAGACAACAAAGCGTGGATCCCGTCGAGTACGACGGACGTGATGGGTGCTAATTGAAGGTGAGAAAATACTTAGAAGGGGGGTTGAATAAGGGTTTTCAAAATATTATGGCAATAAAAACACAAAGATTTTTATCCTAGTTCGTTGAACTCAACTACTCCAGTCCACCCTATCAAGAGTGATTTGTCTTTCTCCACAAGGACTTAATCCATTATAATCAAAAGGATTACAATGTCAACCACTAAGAACAACTGTCTTAGTCTTCTCAAGAACTACTGACCACAACTTGGTCTTCTTAAGGAACTTTTACAATCAATTGTAAACTAAACAAGTGTTTAAAATGATTCTGAGAAAGCTATATCACAACTGTGATTTATACACTTAAGATTAAGAACGTATGAAACTATTCAACAAGGAAATATAATTTGTATGAGAGTTTTGAGAGAGTTTTCAATAGTTTTATCAATATTCGTCAACTATAGAAAGTTGTTGAAGGCTTGCTTTTATAGACAAATACTTCCAAGACGTTGCAAGCTTGAAGACCGTGTACTGCAAAGTAGCTGTAGCCTTTTGTCTTCACATGACTTGACCTTTCCTAGAAGTAGAACGTTCAGAGAAATCTGTTTTGCCTGAATTCTTGTGTCTAGCATAAAAGAGGAAAGAGACATTTGGAATATGCCAACGGATATATCTTTGAATAATCTTCTTCAACAAGCTTCTATCTTGTAGCAATCAACATCAGAGCCTTGAGTGATCAGAGTCTTGATGTCATTAGAGTTTGCGGTATCAGAGTGTTGCAGCAAGTGTGCTTCAGCGTGAAATCAATTAGAGCAGAGTTTGGAGATCAGATCCTCAGTACTTGCAGCAAACAGTACTATCAGAGTCTTCTGAAAAACAGTGCTTGAAACTCTTCATACAAAGTCTTCAATCTACGCTTCAGATGCTTCTGTAGCTTCTGCTTCAGATTCTTCTGTAGGCAGCACTCAAAGTCTTCTAATGAGATGCTTCTGACGCTCAGAGCCTTGCGTAGCTCAATGTTCAGATTCATTTTTGCTTTCAGAAGAATATTAAATTTAATATCTGCAGCAAAAATACTTGAACAAATTTAGAGTATATAATTTCTTAATACAAAATTTCATTAGTGTTATCATCAAAACATAGAGATATAACTAAGAACTAATCTGTGTTCTAACAATCTCCCCCTTTTTTATGATGACAAAAACATAGGAAATTTTGTTCAATAAAGAGATAAATATAACTCCCTCTGAGATTATGAATCTCCCCCTGAATTGAATACTATGAAAGAATAGAAACTTCCCTTTTTGCATGAGTATTCTTTTTAGAATCAGAGCTTCATTTGGATGAGCGTTTCAGAGTCAGAGCCTGATTGGTTAAAACTTGATTTAGGGATCTCAGAGTTACTTTAAAGAATTTTGTCAGATTTATCCTTATTGTTCTGAAAGACTAAAAATTCATGTTAGTTATGATTTGATATGTCTGAATTCCATTCAAGTAAAGTTTATTTGAACAGTCAGAATTTCATTTTCTCCCCCTTTTTGTCATAATCAAAAAGAAATTTTTTAAAGATAAATAAAAGGAAACAAAGAGAAAAGATATAATCATATAGATAAAACATTCATAGATTCATTCATTCAAATATTTAGATAAGAAAGACATCAGATAAGAAATGCAAACAAGTGCTCAAACATCAGATAAAAACATAAAACTAAGATTGTTTGGAGAGAAGCATCTTCAGAAGGTTGGTAATTTCAGATGAAGATTATTCTTGCTTGGACATCCATTTCTCAATGTTGTTAGTCTTCTGATCTTGCCTTGCCATCCAGAATTTTATCTCAGATTGACCAGCTTCCAGCACAGCAATCTTGTCTTCTAAGTCTGGATTCTCTTTCTTAACTTTAGAAGAAGTAGAGGGAGCAGATTCAGAAGCAGGAGTAGGAGCAGAGTCAATATCCATTGGAGTTGTAGATTCTGGAGCCACAGATTCAGATGGTTTGTCCACAATCGTCAGAGCTAAAGGATTTTCTTCCAGAATGACTTCAGAAGTAGATCCTTCAATAGTCTCAGAAGTAGCAGACACTCCAGAGGTTGAAGGTGCATCCTCAAGAAGCAAAGTATGAGATCTTTTCACATTCCATAGCATGGTTCTGGCAGTCTCAGCAAATCTAATATTCGCATCATCAGAGTAGACACTCTTCAGATTTGAAGCAACAGTGTTGAATCTGGAGATGAAGCTATTCCAAATAGTATCATATTCATCTGAATTCATAGTTGAGAGGCATCTCTTCTTCACAGAGTCTAAACTCAACCTTATTTCTTTCTTGAAAGTAGAAAATAAAATATCAACATTTAGCCTAGGTTTAGGTTTAAGAAAGGCTTCAAGAGTTGATGGTTTGGATTGAACTGGTGATGGTGGTATGGTAAATGTTGGAATAATGAACAGAGGACGGGGATATGGTGGTTTTGATTGAGCAGGCATGAGATGAAAGAATGGTTTTATTCTTCGTATGGATGGAATGATAGTTCTGGGATTAAAAGAATATGGAATGAAGGCAGATTTCCTTGGTTTTATCACAAAGTGTTTGAGTTTTAATCTAGAGGGAAGAGGATCAGATGGTAAAGGTTTCAGGGATGCAAATAAAACAAAATCAGATGATCTTGGTTCATAGCCACGAAGAGATAGGGGTGAGTTTACATCAGGGTGTACATCAGATTCAGAAGAATCAGATGATTCAGTTGAATGACATGATGTGGAAGAAACGTCAAAAAGAGTTTTGAGGGGTTGGATATCCAGAATTTCTGAATCAGGTATGAAAGGTTCAGAGGGTTGGATAGGTTATGGTTCAGGAATATCAAATTGAGGATTTTCTGGTTGAGGTTCTGGTTGTTGTGGAGTTGGTTCTTCTGGTGGTGTTTGAACTAGAGGTTCAGATTGTTTTGGTTCAGAGATTTTTGGTTGTTCAGATTGTTCAAAGGTTAGTGGTTCAGATGATTGTAATGGTGTGGTATTAGATGCAGTTTGTTTAGAAGATGGAGGTGGTTGTACAGATGTTTTAGATGGTACAGAAGTGGTTTGAGTTTGAGAAGATGGGGGTTCAGGAACAGAGCTAATTATTGATGATTCTAATGCAATTTCAGAAATAATAGGTAAGGATGATTTAGTACCTTTTTTCTTGATGTGTTTGATAGGAGCAGAAGGAGCTTCTCTAGAAGCTTTTCTTTTCTTCTTCTTCTGAGGTTCTTCAGAAGTTTTTGCTTTTTCTGCTGTGAGCCTGCAGCTTCTTCTTCTTCTAACTCCTGTTTTCTCTGCCTCTTATGTTCTGCATAGAGATTTGGCATAGGCTCACGATTTAAAAATCCTTCTGGAACTGGAAGTCCTTGTTCCATACAATATCCAACAAACTTTATCAGAACTTCCTTTGGTTCTTTTGCATAAAACGATGGAAAATTATCTACCAGAATCCTTCGTTTGCTTACTTCTTCTGTATTGAGTTTGTCAGGAACAGAAGTAAGTTCATCTATTACTTTCAGCCTCTGTAAACTTTTAGCATTCAGAACTTTTCCAAGAAGGGATGTAAGTTCTTCTTTCAATCCAGCCACATGCAGATGCTCCATCAGACCATTCTCTGTCAGAATGTCTGAAATCAACCTTCCACAAGGGATCCAATTTCTACCCTTTGCTTGTTTTGCCTTCATGTCTTCTCTGGATGCCTTAACATGATTCCAAAGATGAGAGAAGAGCAGATGAGGCAGATCTACCTTTGTGCTCTGACTAAGGCAGAACATGAAGTAAAGTTGATCATTATTCACATAGTCAGGAGAGTTGGTAGACTTTCTGTGATGGATGCAACCCATGAGGATTTTGGCCCAGATCTTGTAATTAGGCTTCAAATATTTGAACTTGTTAGAGGGTTCTCCAGAAGCAATCACCTCTTCATAAACAGCTTTTCATATTGATACGCCCAGTCAAATGAGAAACTCTATCAGTTTCCTCATATCCAATGAGTTTCCTTATAAGATCTTCAGTAATTACGATTTCTTTTCCCAGAACAGATGACACAATGAACTTGGGATAAGCATAAGCATGAATCTAGAACTCTTTTACCAAAACTGGATAAACTGGCCCAAACAGTCTATTAAAGTACTTTGTCCATCCTTGAGCATCAATGATGGAACGCAGATTAAATTCATTTTCAGCCAAAGAAGCAAAATCCACCAAAGATTCACACAACACTTCCAGTTTCTCAACATGTGTGAGATTCGTTCTAATAGGTTCCTTGAAAGGAACAACACCCAGATTGCAAGATGATTCAACTGCCATTGTTGATTGGAACTGAGCTGAGGTTGAAGATGAAGTAGCCATTGTTGAAGAAGTTGAAGATTTAGGGTTACGAACGATTTTGGGTTTTGGGCTTAGATGAAAGCAAAAGAATAAGCAAAAATGCATACAAGTGTTCGTGAGAGTGAAAAATGTGAAATGTTGTGAGTTGTGGCATTTATAGAGACAAATTAGGGCACACAAAAGGTCATACGTTCAACACGTACACATTTAGCATTTAATAAAAAGAAAATAATCATTTCAAGCATTAATGATTCTGACAATTTGGGGGGAAAACGAGAAACCAAATATTTAAAACAGTACCTCAAACGTCTTTTCAGTATTGTGCACTCCATCTTTTCAGATTCTGAGTTACACATGTTTGCTTGCATGTGCTTTTGAAAACTCTTTGAGAAATGAAACATTAGCCAACGTTCAGATCCTCTAAGACTTGTTAGTTCAGATACACACAGAAATAATAATTCACGAATTTAAATAGATGACAGATGAAATACTTCAGAGTTTTAAACATTTTTCATCTGAGAAATTTGCTTCTGATAAATATTATTCTAGACAGAATTCCATACCAATATTTTTCAGAATAGACTTAAACCTATCTTCAGCAAGGGGTTTTGTGAAAATATTAGCCCATTGATGATCTGTATCAACAAAGTCTAAAATTATAATACCCTTCTGAACATAGTCTCTAATGAAGTGATGTTTAATTTCTATATGCTTAGCTTTAGAGTATAAAATTGGATTTTTAGACAAGCATATAGCAGAAGTATTATCACAGAATATAGAAATATTACTCTCAAAGATCTGATAGTCTTCTAGCTGACTTTTCATCCAGAGCATTTGTGTGCTACATCCAGCAGAAGCAATATATTCTGCTTCTGTAGTTGATAGAGCAATTGTAGGTTGTTTCTTGCTGTACCAGGAGATTAAATTTCTTCCCAGAAATTGGCAACTTCCAGAAGTACTTTTTCTTTCAACTTTGTCTCCAGCGTAATCTGCATCAAAGAATCCAACTAGTTTAAATTCATCAGATTTTCTATAACACAAACCCACATTAGTAGTACCTTTCAGATACCTTAGAATCCTCTTAACAGCTGTTAAGTGTGATTCTCTAGGATCTGATTGGAATCTAGAACACAAGCATACATTGAATAAAATGTTAGGTCTAGAAGCAGTTAAGTATAGAAGAGATCCAATCATACCTCTGTAGAGTTTCTGATCTACTTTCTTACTTACCTCTTCCTTACCAAGAGTGCTTGTTAGATGCATTGGAGTCTTTGCTAACTTACTATCAGTCATGTTGAACTTCTTCAAAAGCTCTTTTACATATTTAGTCTGATGAATGTAAGTGCAATCTGGAGTTTGGTTGACTTGAATTCCCAGAAAGAATCTCAATTCTCCCATCATGCTCATCTCAAATTCAGCCTGCATAGAAAGAGAAAACTCTTTTCCCAGCATAACATTGGTAGATCCAAATATAATATCATCTACATATATTTGACAAATTAATAGATCTTTCTTAAATATTTTACAGAAGAGAGTTGTGTCCACTTTGCCTCTGATAAAAATTTTCTCCAGAAGAAAATTGCTTAATCTCTCATACCAAGCTCTGGGAGATTGTTTTAAACCATAAAGAGATTTCTTAAGTTTAAAAACATGTTATGGAAATTTATCACTTTCAAAACCAGGAGGTTGATGAACATAGACTTCCTCTTCTATAATCCCATTTAAGAAGGCACTCTTAACATCCATCTGATATAGAGTGATGTTATTTTGTATAGCAAAAGAAATAAGTAAATGAATAGACTTTAACCTGGCCACAGGAGCATAAGTCTCTGTGTAGTCAATTCCTTCTTGCTGGCTATAACCTTGAGTAACTAGGCTTGCCTTATTTCTTACAACTTCTCCTTGCTCATTAAGTTTGTTTTTGAAGACCCATTTAGTTCCAATTATGTTGAATCCTTTTGGTCTTGGAACCAAATCCCAAACGTCATTTCTTGTGAATTGATTGAGCTCTTCTTGCATGGAAATTATCCAGTCATTGTCTTGCAGAGCTTCATCCATAGAAGTTGGTTCAATAACTGACACCAAACCAAATAATGACGCTTCAGATGATCTGAGGTAGGATCTTGTTCTTATAGGGTCATCCTTATTTCCAATGATCACATCCTCTAGGTGAGAGGCCTTGATTCTGGAAGACGATCCTTTAACATTAGGTTCTTCAGAAATATTCAAATTATTCATCTGAGCAGCCAAGGGAGTTGCATCTGGAGTTGCTTCTGATTCCTTCACTTGAGCCTTTTCTGCCTCTGAGCCTTCAGAGTCTGTGAGAATTACTTCTCTATCTGCAGAATTATCAACCTGTTTTGGCTTTTGATTGCCAAGCTTATCATCAAATCTAACATGTATAGATTTCTCCACAATCTGTGTTTCAGTATTGTATACTCTGTAGCCTTTAGAGCGTTCAGAATAGCCAAGCATGAAACACTTCTGTGCTTTAGAATCAAACTTGTTTATATTCTCTTTAGTGTTCATCATATAACATATACATCCAAAAGGATGAAAATAAGAAATGTTGGGTTTTTTGTTCCTCCATAATTCATAGGGAGTCTTCTCCAGAAGAGATCTTACAGACACTCTGTTCTGAATATAACAAGCTGTGTTTATTGCTTCTGCTCAAAAATGCTTTGCCAGATTAGTCTCGTTGATCATGGTTCTGGCCATTTCTTACAATGTTTTATTTTTCCTCTCTATAACTCCATTCTGTTATGGAGTTCTGTCTCACTTTTCCCAATTTTGTTCAACAGAGAATGCGTCATCAGGTTTATCGTAGCACCGCAATCCACCAGGATTTTGTTAACTGGGACCTTCTCTATTTGTGTCATAATATAAAGAGGCTTCAGATGATTTTTCATCGCCTCTGTTGGCCGTTCAAAGAATGCCTTTTGCTCCTCGACGCAGCCATTGTTCATCACATAATAGCATACCGGCTTATGAGCCGTTATTTCCCAGTCCGTATTTGTGTCTGAGTTTTCAACTACGGAAATCCTGTCGAATTCCCTGGGCATTACTGATACTATGTTGACCAAAATATCCAACGTATCATCAGAGTCTTCATCAAAATTATCGGTCATTTCGTCATCGATCGATTTCCTCTGTTCTTCGACCTGCTTTGGAAACAACTTTGTTCCTACATGTGCCTTCCCGAACATCTTTGTTCGACCCTCATGTTCGATGGGGATGTTGGTACTGGATTGTGGTTGGTCCTTATGTGCACCTTCTCTGTGTGATTTTCTTCTTCTCTGCTCGCGTCTCCATTGGGATCGAGACATGGGATTCTTCCCTTTATAATTTTCTGACACATGAGCAGCCCTCGAAGACTGAAATTATTTTCGGTAGCTTAAAGAAGATCCTCATTGCACTTCAAAGTTCTTTCACCTCTTCTGCCCTTGCTGCCTATTCTCATTGGGCTTCGTCCATTTCCCATCAGTGGCCTCAGCATTGGGCCTAAAGCTAGTGGGTTTGTTCGTAGGAGGCCTCATACGGGGGTCAGATCTTTGTTGAAGGCCTCTTCTGAAGGTGAGAAAATACTTAGAAGGGGGGTTGAATAAGTATGAAGATTAAAACATAGAAATAAAAACTCAAGTATTTTTATCCTGGTTCGTTGAACTCAACTACTCCAGTCCACCCTTCCTAGAGTGATTTGCCTTTCTCAATCAAGGACTTAATCCACTATTTAATCAACTGATTACAATAGTAAGAACTAAGAACAACTGTTCAAAGTCTTCTCAAGAACTACTGATCCTAACTGGATCTTCTTAAGGTTTACAATCAAATGTAATACAAATACAAGTGTTTAAGTTGCTTCTAAAAAGCTTTATCACAACTGCGATTTTTCACTTAACTATTAAGAACAAAGAAATTAATTCTTAGAAAGAATATGAATAGTATGAGAGCTTTGAATATTGATTTCTTTAGAATAAAACGTCAACTGAAGAAGTTGGGTGAAGGCTTGCTTTTATAGGCAGCTGATCCAAGGTGAGCTTCACGTTGAGAAGAGTGTCCAAAAGGTTTGAGCCTTTTTGTCTTCACATCAAGTGACCTTTTCTAGAAGAAGAAAGCATAGATAAATCCTTTTTGTCTGTGTTCTTGTGTCTAGCATAAATAAGGAAAGAGTCGTTTGGATCATTCCAACGGATATAATCTTTGAATAATTCTTCTTCAATTTTTAGCAAATTCATCAGAGTCTAATTTGATCAGAGCCTTCTGATGTTGATCAGAGTTTTGCTGAATCAGAGTCTTCTGCAGCTGGTGTGCTTTTAGCGTGTTTAAGATCAGAGCATATTTGAGACAGATCTTCAGTACTGGCATCTTTAGTACTTTCAGAATCTTCTGTAGTAACTATGCTTTGAAAACTCTTCATACAGAATTCTTCTTTGGTTCAGATGCTTCTGACTTGCTTCAGATTCTTCTAGAGCTTTTGCTTCAGATCCTTCTGGAGCTTCTGCTTCAGAATCTTCTGGAGGCTACGCTCAGGATCTTCTGTTGGCAGCAATCAGAATCTTCTAATGGATGCATCTGGCGCTTCAGAGTCTAGCAAATTTCTTATGTTCAATTCTGATTTGCTTCTGGAGTGTTAATTCCTTTACTATATGCAGTAAAAATTCTCAAGCAAATTTTAGAGTATATAATTCTTAAATACAAAATTTCATAATAGTTATCATCAAAACATAGAGATATTATTAAGAACCAATCTGTGTTCTAACAATCTCCCCCTTTTTGATGATGACAAAAACATCAAAAATTTTGTTTAATTGAAAATATAATAATTATGACTCCCTCTGAGATGATGAATCTCCCCCTGAATTAAATACAAATAAGGAATAGAAACTTCCCTTTTGTCTTGAGTAATTTTCAGAGTTAGATCTTGATTATTCTTTAAACATTTGAGAGTCAGAGTGTCTTGCAAATTTCAGAGTCAGAGTTTGATAATAGTCAAATGATCTGAGAGTCTCAGATTTTCTTTAACAGAGTGTACTTATCAAATGTTCTGAAATACTCAGATTTAATGTTAGATAAAATTTGATATGTCTGAAGTTTCATTCTGGTGAAGTTTAATTAAACAGTTCAGATCTATATTTTCTCCCCCTTTTTTGTCATAAGCAAAAAGTAAAAACTTTAAAAAGACAAATAAAAGGAAACACTAAATGAGATAAATCATGTGGAGAAAACTTTGAAACATTCATTCAAAATAGTTCAGAGCAAGGGTACATGCATCAGAAGATATTCAAAATACACAAGCAAACATCAGATGCAAAAAAAAATGAAAAACTAAGAGTGTTTTGACAAAAGCATCTTCAACAGATCCGTGATCTCAAAAGAGGATTGTTCTTGTATTGACATCCACTTAGCCATTGTTTCATTCTTCTGATCCTGTTTGGACATCCACTCAGTCATGTCTTCAGACTTCTTATCCTGTTTTGCCATCCAAGACTTGATTTCTGATTGACCAGCTTCCAGAGCATCAATTTTATCCTCAAAATATGGATGTTCTTTCTTAATCTCAGATGAAGAAGGTTGAACATTTTCTGGAGCTTGAACAGAATCAATTTCCATAGGGTCTTTAGAGCTTGGAGCATTAGAGCCAAAAGGAAGTTCTACCAGAGTCATGGCCAAAGGGTTGTCTTCAGATGCAGATTCAGTAGTTTCTTCTGATGATGGAGGAGTATCTGTAAGAAGTAATGGTCCAGATCTCTTGACAGTCCAGAACAGACTTCTTGCAGCTTCACCAAATCTGAGCTTCGCATCATCAGAACATATGTTCTTCAGATTTGATGCTACAGTGTTGAATCTGTTGATGAATCCATTCCAAATGACATCAGATTCTGTTACATCCATTGTTGCTAAACACTTCCTCTGTACAGTACCTAAATACATCTATATTTCTTGCAAAAAAGATGTAAATAAATGATCAACATTAAGTCTAGGTTTGGGATGTAACAGAGTCTCCAATGTTATTGGCTTTGGTTGGGGAGTAGGTGGAAATATGGATTTTTGAATGGAAATCAGAGGAGGAGGGTAGTATGGCATGAAAGGAATTTCAAAGGATTTGTCAGGTTTGGATCTGTTTAAAGCATTCAACAAATTTGGTTTTGCTTTGGTGTGATAGGAAACCACATCAAAGGGTTTATTAGAGTAAGGTTGGAAAGCAGATTTTGCAGGTTCATCAGAAGCAGCAGGTTTATCAGATGAAACAGGTATAGCTGAAGGAACAACTTTTGCAGATTTTGCAGAGTATGATATTGTTGCTAATGAACCTACTTCTGACATTGATTGAATATAGGTTAGAAGCACAGATGGTAGGGTGATTGTAAGTTTGGGTTTCAAGGGAGTGATAGGGTCAGATGGTTCAACTCTGTCATAGAAATCTTTGAGTTTGAAACCATAGGAAAGGTTGTGAAAAAGAGATGAGAATTGTGCACATGAGATAGATGTTCTTGGGGTAGATGTTGGGATTGGATTTGGAATGAGGATTTCAGATGATGGTGTAGGTGTGGGAGTAGGATCCGAAATAGGAACTTTAGAAGATATAGGGGGTTCTGGTTGGTTTACCTCAGAATCTCTGTGAGAGGGAGATATCAGAAAATCTGGGTGAATGTCAGATTCTGAGGAATTGGATGAAGTGGTTGGTGTGCAAGAGGTAGAAGATACTTGAAACACAGTTTTTAGTGGTGTAACATCAAGAACTTATGTCTCAGGGATGTTGGTTTCAGATGGGTTGATTGATTCTGAGGGATTTTCAGAGGGTTTTGATGAGGGTTCAAAAGTAGGTGGTTCTGATGTGATTGGTTCAGAGGTAACTGGAACAGATTCAGTGGGTTCAGATGTTTTGGACGGAGGATTATCTGATGGTGGTTGTTTCTTTTGTTGTTGTGTTTGAGGTTCAGATGGTTTTTGTTGTTAATGTTCAGAGTCTTTTTCTGGTAGAGGTTCAGATTGTTTTTCTGGTTGTTTTTCTTGTGGATGGTGTTGTTGTTCAGATGGCTTTTCTGGTTGTTCAGATGGTTTTGTTGATATTTGTGGTTGTGGAGTCTGAATTATTGGTGTTGTTGTTGATTTTGGGACAGATGATTGTTTTACAGGTGAAATTGAAATTGGATTAGAAGATTTTTATGGAGATGGAATAGAAACATGAGGTGGAGCAGTAACAGATTGATTTTGTGTAGAGGGTGGTTTTGGAATAGACTTAACAGTTGAATCATTTATAACAATAGGATTTGCAGAAGATACAAAAGGTTTAGTACCTTTAATTTTGATGCGTTTAGCAGGAACAGAAGGAGTGTCTCCAGATTCTTTCCTCTTTAACAGCTTCTGTGGCTTCTCAGCAATCTTGGGCTTCTTCTGAACAGGTGCAGCTTCTGCTTCTGATTGAGTCCTCTTTCTTGGTGTTTCTTCTACTACAACAGGCAATGGTTGTCTTGCTCTCTTTATAATATCTGCAGGAATAGGCTTTCCTTCTGCCTTGCACTCATCAATATATCTTACAACAATTTCCCTTGGTTCTTCAGCATAGAACAGAGGGTAATCATCTACAGGAGTTCTCTTCTGACTCAGTTCAGAAATGTTCAGCTTCTTGGGAGCTGTTGTGAGTTCTTCCACTATTTTTAGTCTCTGAAGACTTTTGGCATTCAGAGGCTTTCCCAAAATAAATTCCAATTCTTCTGTAACTCCAGCAGCATACAGAGCAGTTACAAGTCCATTTTCTGTTAGAAGATCTGAGATTAACCTTCCAAAAGGAATCCAGGTTCTGATCTTCTTACCTTTTTCTTTCACATATTCTCTAGAAGCATTTATATGATTCCATAAGTGCATAAAAAGAATATATGGAAGATCTACCTTGTTGCTCTGACTTAAGCAATACATAAAGTAGAGTTGTTCATTATTGACATAGTCTGGAGAGTTTGTAGACTTTCTGTGATGAATGCATCCCATGAAAATCTTAGCCCAGATCTTGTAGTCAGGCTTTAGATCTTTGAACTTATTAGAAGCTTGTCCAACAGTCATCACTTCTTCATATACCTCATCCATATCTACACGCCTAGCTGGCAAGTGTGATACTCCATCTGTTTCCTCATATCCAATGAGTTTTCTAATCAGATCTTCTGTTATGATTATCTCTTTGCCTAGAACAGAAGATAGAATGAACTTAGGATATACAGAAGCATGGATCCAGAATTCTTTCACAAGAAGGGGGTAAACTGGTCCA
Source organism: Lathyrus sativus (assembly GCA_963859935.3). NCBI lineage: Eukaryota > Viridiplantae > Streptophyta > Magnoliopsida > Fabales > Fabaceae > Lathyrus > Lathyrus sativus. Next base: position 651,520,487 of record OZ012741.1, on the reverse strand, counting down.
AAAAGTCTATCAAAATATTTCACCCATCCTTGAGCACCTATAATGGAGCGAAATTCAAACCCATTCTCAGCCAGTGAATCAAATTCCACCATTGATTCACATAGAACCTCCAGCTTTTCAACAGGTGTTAGCGATGTTCTTTTTGGTGGTGTGTAAGGAGTTACACCCATATTAGCAGAAGTTACTGCAGCCATGATAGATTGAAATTGTGCAGCAGTTGATGATGAAGTTGCCATTGAAGATGAGTTTGTCAAACGCTTAGGGTTTTTGTGAAGAGAGAAGAGAAGACAGAAATGCATAAAAGGTTTGAGATGTGAAAAGTGTCAATGTGATGAGAAATGGTGTATTTATACTAAAACACATAGGCATACAAACAGTCAGATGAGGCACGTTCACATAAAGCATTTAATGAAAAGGAATAAAATCATTTCAAGCATTTATTGATTCTGACAATTTGGGGGGAAAATCAAGATTTTCACTATTCAAACTTCACCTCAAACGTCTCTTCAGTAGTGTACACGCCACCTTTGCAGATTTGGAGTGACACGTGTTTGCTTGCATGTGTTTCTGAATTCTCTTGAGAAATGAAACGTTAACCAACATTCAGATCCTCTAAGGATTGTTAGTTCAGAGTTTCACAAAAAATAATTAAAGAAAATGAATAAGCAATCAGAGGAAATACTTCAGAGCATTAGGCATTTTTGCATCTGTAAAATTTGCTTCTGACAAATATCATTCTGGACAAAAATCCATACCAATATTTTTCAGAATAAATTTGAATCTATCTTCAACAAGGGGTTTTGTGAAAATATCTGCCCATTGATGATCTGTATCAACAAAGGCTAAATTTATGATTCCCTTCTGAACATAGTCTCTGATGAAATGATGCTTAATTTCTATATGTTTTGCCTTAGAGTGTAAAATGAGGTTTTTAGACAAACATATAGCAGAAGTATTATCACAGAAGATAGAAATGTTACTTTCAAATATTTGATAATCTTCTAGCTGACTTTTCATCCAGAGCATCTGTGTGCTACATCCAGCAGCAGATATATATTCTGCCTCTATGGTTGAAAGTGCAATTGTGGGTTGCTTCTTGCTGTACCAGGAGATTAGATTTCTTCCTAGAAATTGACAACTTCCAGAAGTACTTTTCCTTTCCACTCTGTCTCCAGCGTAGTCAGTATCAGAGAATCCAACTAATTTGAAATCATCAGATTTTCTGTAACACAAACCCACATTAGAAGTACCTTTCAGATACCTTAGAATCCTCTTGACAGCTGTCAAGTGTGATTCTCTAGGATCTGATTGGAATCTAGCACACAAGCATACACTGAACAATATGTCAGGTCTATAAGCAGTTAAGTAAAGAAGAGATCCTATCATACCTCTGTAGAGCTTCTGATCTACTTTCTTACTTACCTCTTCCTTGCCAAGTGAGCTAGTTGGATGCATGAGAGTCTTTGCCAGCCTACTATCAGTCATGTTAAATTTCTTTAGAAGTTCTTTAACATATTTGGTCCGATGTATGTAAGTGCACTCTGGAGTTTGATTGACTTGGATTCCTAGAAAGAATCTCAGTTCTCCCATCATGCTCATTTCAAATTCTGCCTGCATACATTGAGCAAACACCTTTCCCAGCATAGTATTGGTAGATCCAAATATTATATCATCCACATAAATTTGACAAATTAGAAGATCTTTCTTAATTGATTTACAAAAGAGTGTTGTGTCCACTTTGCCTCTGATGAAAATTTTCTCCAGAAGAAAATTGCTCAATCTCTCATACCAAGCTCTAGGAGCTTGTTTTAAACCATACAAAGATTTCTTTAATTTGAAAACATGATCTGGAAATTTTTCATTCTCAAAACCAGGAGGTTGATGGACATAAACTTCTTCTTCTATAATACCATTTAGAAAGGCACTTTTAACATCCATCTGATACAGAGTGATGTTATTTTGTGCAGCAAATGAAATAAGAAGGCGTATAGATTCTAACCTTGCCACTGGAGCATAAGTTTCAGTGTAATCAATACCTTCTTGTTGACTGTACCCTTGAGCAACAAGCCTTGCCTTATTTCTTTCAACTTCTCCTTTCTCATTTAGCTTATTTCTGAAGACCCATTTTGTTCCAATTATATTGAATCCTTTTGGTCTTTGAACTAGATCCCACACATCATTTCTGGTGAATTGATTTAACTCTTCTTGCATGGCAATAATCCAATCATTGTCTTGCAGAGCTTCATCTACAAAAGTTGATTCAATTACTGACACCAATCCAAATAATGATGCTTCAGATGATCTTAGAAAAGATCTTGTTCTGATGGGATCATCCTTCTTTCCAATAATAACATTCTCTGGATGAGAAGCTTTAATTCTGGATGATGATCCTCTAACAGTTGATTCTTCAGAAATATTTAGATTGTTCATCTGAGAAGTTAAAGGAATAGCATCTGGCGTTGCTTCTGGTTCCTTCACTTGAGCTTTGTCTGCCTCTGGGACTTCAGAGTCTGTGAAGACTACTTCTCTATCTGCAGAGTTTTCAGACTGCTTTGGCTTTTTATTGCCAAGCTTATCATCAAATCTAACATGAATAGATTCTTCCACAATCTGTGTCTCAGTGTTGTATACTCTGTAGCCTTTAGAGCGTTCAGAATATTCAAGCATGAAACACTTATGTGCTTTGGAATCAAACTTGTTCAGATTTTCTTTAGTATTTAACATATAACAAATACATCCAAAAGGATGAAAATATGAAATGTTGGGCTTTTTGTTCTTCCACAGTTCATATGGAGTCTTCTCCAAAAGAGGTCTTACAGACACTCTGTTCTGAATGTAACAGGCTGTGTTGATTGCTTCTGCCCAAAAGTGTTTTGCCAGATTGGTCTCATTGATCATGATTCTGGCCATTTCTTGCAGAGTTCTGTTTTTCCTCTCTACAACCCCATTTTGTTGTGGAGTTATAGGACAGGAAAAATCATGAGCAATGCCATTTTCATTAAAATATTTTTCAAAATATTTATTTTCAAATTCACTACCATGATCACTTCTGACTTTAATAATTTTGAAATCTTTTTCATTCTGGACTTGCTTACAGAAGTCAAAGAACACAGAATGTGACTCATCCTTGTGTTTTAAGAACTTTACCCATGTCCATCTACTATAGTCATCAACAATGACTAATCCATACTTCTTGCCTCTGATGGATGCAGTTTTCACTGGTCCAAACAGATCAATATGAAGTAATTCTAGTGGTCTGGAAGTAGAAACAACATTTTTTGATTTAAAAGATGATTTTGAAAACTTCCCTTTTTGGCATGCTTCACAAAGAGCATCTGAGGTGAACTTCAGATTAGGAAGTCCTCTGACAAGATTAAGTTTATTAATCTGAGATATACGTCTCATATTAATATGCCCCAATCTTCTGTGCCAGACTCATTGCTCTTCATTAACAGACAAGAGGCATTTAACATTCTGAACCTTAAGTTCTGAAAGATTTATTTTATAAATGTTGTTTTTCCTCTTTCCACTAAATAGGATAGAGCCATCCTTTTGACTAATAGCTTTACAACATTTTTGATTAAAGGTAATATCATAACCATTGTCACTTAATTGACTTATGGACAATAAGTTATGCTTTAATCCTTTAACAAGTAAAACATTAGTAATAGAGGGAAGTTTACCATTTCCAATGGTGCCAGATCCAATGATCTTGCCCTTCTGGTTCCCTCCAAATTTTACATCACCTCCAGATCTAAGCTCCAGGCTTTGGAACATAGACCTTTCTCCTGTCATGTATCGTGAGCATCCAGAGTCCAGGTACCATGATTGGCATCCTGACCTTGCTGCTAAGAACATTTGCAACAGGAATTATTTTACTTTTAGGTACCCAGATCTTCTTGGGTCCTTTAGGGTTAGTTGTTCTGAAGGTTTGTCTAAACTTCTGTTTTTCAACATAAGGTTTATTCTGACTAGCCTTAGATTTAAACACATGAATATTCTTCTCAGAGCGTGTTTGTTCAATATCATTCAAGTGACCAAATTTAAAGTGTGAATATAAAGGAGTTTTCTTGATGATAATTTTATCAACAGGTTTTGGATTTAAATCCTTTCCAGAGGAGGATTCATATCCAATTCCTTTTCTGTTATTTCTGCTAACTCCATAGATCATAGAAGCCATTTTGCTTCTGTCTATGCTTTTATCAAGAAACTTCTGAAAGCTATAATCATATTTTTCCAAAATATTTTTGCATCCAGATTCAGTTTCAGAATCAGAGTTTTGTTGAGCTAATTCAGAATCATTTTTCAATTTTAAGTTCTTTTCATTTAGCTCAGCTACTTCTGATTTGAGAATATTATTCTCAGATACAAGATTGCTTTGACGCTTCTTGTATTTGAGCTTAATATTGTTATAGCTTTTCAAAACTTCTGATAACACTTTGATAAGTTTTTCTTTAGTGAGTTTAGACATTACCTCTTCAGCGTCAGAGTCAGATTCAGAGTCAGATTCAGATCCTGAAGTTCCTTCCTCCTGATCTTATATGTTTGCCATCAAAGCTACATTGGCACATTCTTCTTCTGACTCAGATTCAGATTCAGATGTATTTGAATCATCCTAGGTGGCCATCAGAACCTTTTTCTTCTTATCAAATTTTCTTTTAGGCTTTTCTTTCAGCACCTTTGGACATTCATTTTTGTAATGTCCAGGTTCTTTACATTCATAACAGACAACCTCCTTTTTGTCAGATCTTCTGTGTCCAGAAGATTCTTTTCTTTGGTCAGGCTTCCTGAAGTTTCTGAACTTCTTTCCTTTATGCTTCCAGAGTTTGTTTATTCTTCTGGACAACATGGATAGTTCATCTTCATCTTCAGATGAGGATTCTTCAGAGCTTTCCTCTATTACCTGCAATGCTTTAGCAGATTTATTAGATTTTAAAACAACAGATTTACCTTTCTTTTGAGGTTCATCTTCCTCAAGTTCAATTTCATGACTTCTTAGTGAACTGATCAGTTCCTCCAAGGAGATCTTGTTCAGATCTTTAGCCATCTTCAGCGCTGTCACCATAGGTCTCCATCTGGTAGGTAAGCTTTTGATGATCTTTTTCACATGATCAGCAGTAGAGTATCCTTTATCCAGAACCTTTAGTCCAGCTGTAAGTATTTGAAATCTGGAGAATATAGCTTCAACATATTCAGAGTCTTCCATCTTGAAGGCTTCATACTTCTGGATCAGAGCCAGAGCCTTTGTTTCCTTGACTTGAGAGTTTCCCTCATGAGTCATCTTTAAGGATTCAAACATGTCAAATGCAGTTTCCTTGTTTGTAATTTTTTCATACTCAGTGTGAGATATTGCATTCAACAATATTGTTCTGGCCTTGTGGTGATTTCTAAATTCTTTCTTCTGAGCATCTGTCATAGATTTTCTGTCTATTTTCTTGCCATTCCCATCAGTGGGATGAACATATCCATCTATGACCAGATCCCATAAATCAGCATCATATCCAAGGAAAAAACTTTCAATCCTGTCTTTCCAATAATCAAATTTCTCCGCATCAAACATAGGGGGTTTGGTGCTGATTCTGTCCTTTTCTTCATATTTGTTGTTAATGTTAGACATTGTATTATCAGCCATGGTAACAACCAAATATATATCAAAGTATTTCTCACTGGATCTTTACTGTCACTGTTAAGTGGTAGCACACACAGAACCGGAGCTCTGATGCCAACTGAAGGTGAGAAAATACTTAGAAGGGGGGGTTGAATAAGTATGAAGATTAAAACTTAGAAATAAAAACTCAAGTATTTTTATCCTGGTTCGTTGAACTCAACTACTCCAGTCCACCCTTCCTAGAGTGATTTGCCTTTCTCAATCAAGGACTTAATCCACTATTTAATCAACTGATTACAATAGTAAGCACTAAGAATAATTGTTCAAAGTCTTCTCAAGAACTACTGATCCTAACTGGATCTTCTTAAGATTTACAATCAAATGTAATACAAATACAAGTGTTTAAGTTGCTTCTAAAAAGCTTTATCACAACTGTGATTTTTCACTTAACTATTAAGAACAAAGAAATTAATTCTTAGAAAGAGTATGAATAGTATGAGAGCTTTGAATATTGATTTCTTTAGAATAAAACGTCAACTGAAGAAGTTGGGTGAAGGCTTGCTTTTATAGGCAGCTGATCCAAGGTGAGCTTCACATTGAGAAGAGTGTCCAAAAGGTCTGAGCCTTTTTGCCTTCACATCAAGTGACCTTTCCTAGAAGAAGAAAGCACAAATAAATCCTTTTTGTCTGTGTTCTTGTGTCTAGCATAAATAAGGAAAGAGTCGTTTGGATCATTCCAACGGATATAATCTTTGAATAATTCTTCTTCAATTTTCAGCAAATTCATCAGAGTCTAATTTGATCAGAGCCTTTTGATGTTGATCAGAGTTTTGCTGAATCAGAGTCTTCTGCAGCTGGTGTGCTTTTAGCGTGTTTAAGATTAGAGCATATTTGAGACAGATCTTCAGTACTGGCAGCTTTAGTACTTTCAAAATCTTTTGTAGTAACTATGCTTTGAAAACTCTTCATACAGAATTCTTCTTTGGTTCAGATGCTTCTGACTTGCTTCAGATTCTTCTGGAGCTTCTGCTTCAGATCCTTCTGGAGCTTCTACTTCAGAATCTTCTGGAGGCTACGCTCAGGATCTTCTGTTGGCAGCAATCAGAATCTTCTAATGGATGCATCTGGCGCTTCAGAGTCTAGCAAATTTCTTATGTTCAATTTTGATTTGCTTCTGGAGTGTTAATTCCTTTACTATCTGCAGTAAAAATTCTCAAGCAAATTTTAGAGTATATAATTCTTAAATACAAAATTTCATAATAGTTATCATCAAAACATAGAGATATTATTAAGAACCAATCTGTGTTCTAACATCTTCGAGGGTCGAATCTTGGCCTTTCGTTATCTTGCCTCAGCCTTCGTGTTCCTTCTAGCTTTTGTGCGGCCTTCTTGTCGAATATGGCGATGCATCGGGGACAAAGCATCACACTAGAACCTTTCTCTTGGCAGCGGTGAAGGAAAGAAACGATAGATTCCTCCTGCTCTGGGTAGGCTTCCCTAGTGTGTGTTTCCTGGTAGTTCGACTCACTGTCCGCTACCTCCTCGTGTTGAGTGATTTGTACCATGTTAATTTCAACTTCTTTGGCCAGATTAAGCTTCTTCAGGCTTAACTCCACGCCTTTGGTGGCTTGATCAATTTTGACAAAGTCATCAGCCGTTTCTTTGGTCACTATCTCCCAACCCAGATTGTTTCTGTTGTTTAGGCTTTTGGTTTCATCCCTTTGGTCACAGTTATCAACTTCCATTTCGACACAACTCCTTTGTCCGAAGTTGATGGTAACTTTCGCCATCACAACTTCGTCTATGGGATTGCCAACAGCCTCTGTTACTTTAATTGAAAAGTCATAGCCGTCAGCAACTTCGACCATATTAGCCTCGACTGACTCTGTGTAATTTGCGTCTGCCGTTTGCAGAGGATCTGTGTCGACCTTCATCTGGCCGCCAGCTTTTTCTCCGAACTTTAGACGTCCTTCCTGGATCGCATTCTGAACAAGGTCCCTGAAAAGAAAACATTGAGACGTTTTATGACCCAAGAAATTATGATATTTACAAAACCCATTTTTCTTCCTTTGTTCTATGAACGACATTTTGGCATCAGGAGGCACTATCATTTATCCGTCCTTAACTAACAAATCAAAGATTTCATCACATTTTGTGATGTCGAAAGTATATGTTTTCTTTGGGAACCTATCATTCTTTTCAGATTTGACATAACTCTTCCCTTGCGGGGGAGCTAGTACTTTGCAGAAGTAAGGCGGACCTTGTTTAAGTTCAGCAAGGTCCACTTCGCCATCATCGAAACTCACAGGCTCATCACACAAACCTTCGACATTCTCATTATATTCGACAAAAGCTACCTTTTTATTTTTATTAAACTTAGCCTTCTCGTCTTTGAGTATTTCTAGTTGTCGAACTCGATCGGCTAGTTGGGCCATGTCCCTTAGATACTGGGTATCCAACTTTTTCCTAATAGAGTAGTCGAGACCCCCATCGGCCATTTCGACCAACTCATGCTCAGGGACCTGCGTGAAGCATCTGGCTTTAAGCAACCTGAATCTATTGGCTCAGAAAACTTACGCTTCACACTAGCGAGTTCCTTTAAGCTAATTTTAGTCTGACCCATATAGAACTGTTCATGGAACAAACGCTCTAACTGGATCCAATTACACACCGTGTTAGGGGGAAGCGTTGTGAACCAGGTGAAGACGTTCTTAGTAAGATAACTTGGGAAGTATTTTATTCTAATGCTTTCATCGTTCGCTATCTCTCCAGCCTCGATTAGGTAACGAGCCACATGTTCGACGGTAGATTCCGTCGTATCTCCTGAAAATTTAGTGAATTTGGGTACTTTCGTCCTAGGAGGTAACTCCGCCTGAAGGATATAATCTACTATAGGTGAAGTGTAATTTGGCCTGGTGAAACCAGTGTTTAACCCATTTCTGGCCAATTCTCTCGACCATGGCCGCTAGATTATTGTCGACAGCTAAGTTGTTTCGACGAACTTGCTGGACTACATTGTCCGCGGTTTGGTTCCGATTCACAACCGCTACTCCTGGATTTCTTTCTCCCAAGCCACGGGGCTGGTTTTGCACAGGCTCTTCTCTAAGCCCTTCGACTAATGGAGGGTCCATCCTTCCTTGGTTTCCTACGTCGACTTCTGCCATATTCGCCAGGTTATCTCGTGGGGTATCCGCTACTGCGGCTTGGTTTCTGGTTAAGGGAGGTACCCCCCATGAATTCAGCCAATCTCGTTAATTGTACCGCCAATTGTTAATTGGTCTGAGTTGTATTTTGGATTAATGGTTGAAATATTTCACCCATGGTTTGTGACAAAGTCTGAACCATTTGTAGGTTACTTTCGTCCATCTGCTGTCTTAAACAAGCAACTGAGGTGTTGGTCAAATTGGGGCCTTGCGTCGAATATCCTAAACTCTGGCTTTGGGGGTTTCGACCCATGTTCACGCCTGACCCTAACCCTTGCAGCGGTGAAGCCATCGCCTGATCTGAGAATATGGGGGTGAACTTTGGAGCCCTTGCATCATAGCGGTGGGCATCCCATATGGGGGATTTCTTGGTGACTATGAAAAACCAGGGGGACCAAACTGCCTGGACGTCGAACTTCCTCCTACCAAAATCTGAGGATTCGACGTTTGATGACTAATATATTCCAACACTGGTTGAGTATAAGGTCTTATCACTGTCAATCCAGCCCCAAGTACGAAAGGTGTCAGTACTGGCCTCACATGAAGCACCGTTTGTTCTCCAGTCGACAGTATCGGAGGGGGAACTCCCTCGTCTCTTATTCCCTCGATGAAACTGTCTCCTTGATGGTTGGGGTTATCTGGCTGGTTCGTATCCGTAGCCATGTTTCTAATGTTTCGTCTTGGTCGTGTCTCTTCGTTTGCAGCGGCAATTTTACCACTTCTTAGTAACATAAAAATGTACCTCTCACGAAAAAGGACCAGTACGAATGCAAAGTTTTTATAAGTTTAGTTTTATGAAACAGATTTTCTAGCACTATCCCACTGGGTGTGCCATTTTGTTTCCCTTGAAAATCGGAAAACAACCGCTGATCTTCCAAATCTAACTTTGGTGACTCACAGGATCGATCAGATTGATCCTAGGACATGTGCTAAAAGGTTTGTTTTTTTGTTTTAAAAGTCTATTCAAGTTCCACACTCGAACGGTATTTGGGTGAAAGTATTCTTAAGGAAACATCTATTCGACTACGGGACAACTTAAAGATAAAATAAAGCTTTCAATAAAATAGAAAAAAGTTTGTTGGGAGAGGTGAAGTTAGATTGAGGACGAAGAGAAAAGAATTGCATAGGAAGAAGAGAAGTAAAGTAAGGAGAAAAGGGGTAAAGACAATAAAAGACTTTGTAAAATTTAAAGTAAAACAAGTAAATTGCATTAAGTCAAAAGATGGTGTGTTTATATCACGTACATTCTCTACAATACTCGCTTTCTCTACACTCGGATACTTGGAGTAATTTCAAGAGTAATTTGTACAATAGTAAATTACAACACACTTTGGATATGTCTAAGACACCCTATTTATAGTAGTAAAAAATAACCTCTAATAACCTCCATCATCACCTCCTTTCTCCATTTGTCGCAAATGCATGGATCTACTACTCATAAGGTGACACGTGTCTCCCTCAATATTCAACAAGCAAAACCGTTCCCTCCAATTTTGAATTTCAAATCCTTCAACGAACCATCCCTAACAGCAAGCGGTCGAACTCCTGGCTTTTAGGTGAGTTCTTCAACTTCTTCTTTTGGCCGCTTTGCCTCTTTCGGCCACTCTCTCGTTCTCAACCTATCTTTGACCCTTTTATCTTGAATTCCTTCCTTCTACATGAGACGTCGAATTTAGGAGCTAACACTTACAAACCCCAGGCCCTGAAAGTTGTTGAGTAATTAATCTGCTTATGATTGTTTTTCTAAATACTTAATGTTGTCATCATAAAAAAAGGGGGGAGATTGTTGAAACAAGTTTGGTTCATACCATGCATCCTCCAAGATTTCGATGATAACAAAGTATTTGAAAATCAATTAGTATTTCTAACTAGCTAGGTTGTGTGTGCATAATTATATTTACTTGATGGAACTGGTTCTAACACTAAAACAACTTTAGTTCGGTTCTGATCATGCTCTCTCGAGGAAATATGATCAGAAAAGCAGCTGCTAATACACTCCAGTTTAGAAGCGTGTTATGCTGCCTCTAATGCTGAGTAATGTCAAGTCAGTTCTGCTAACACAAGACTCAAGATTTATTGACATTATCTTTTATAGGTTGTATTGTACTTGAATCATAGTTGTATCCTCTGGACAAAGGCATTGTTTCGTGGATATTCTTGTGACTGAAAGTTCCAACACTTGCTTTATTGGAAAAGAAGATGTACTAGAATATTTGGTTTATTTGTAGCCGTTGTAGATGCTCCAACGTCTCTATTTTCTTTAGCTATACAAAGTAGCTGAAGATTTGAAGGTTAACTAAGAAATAACGCTGCAAATACAAATGAGAAATACACGCACTACTATTAGAAAGCCGAGTCTGTTAAGAGTTCTTATTCTTGTGTTGATTAAGAATCTTTGTAAAAGTGTGTTGTATTATTTTAAACACCTCTGATATTTATCAAGTGTTGTTGTAAGTTATTCCTTTTCTAAACTATATGTTTAGATATAAGTCTCTTGTTGTAGGCTTGAGCAAGGTGAAGTCTTAGACACGAGCTCTAAGCAAAGAAAAGTCTTAGACACGAGTTTTAAGCAAAGGAAATTCTTAGACATGAGCTCTAAGCAAGGTAAAGTCTTAGGCAGGTGGTCTAAGCAAGATAAGTCTCGGTCAGGAGCTGATTGAGCAGAAGGAAGTCTTATACACAAGCTCTAAGCAAGGGAAGTCTTGGACAAGTGGTTTGAGCAAAACAAAAAGTCTTATACAAGTGTGTATAAGCAAGTGTAATCTGGTTGATTATAGTGGAAAATCTCTTGCTTGGTAAGGGGACTGGAGTACTCTCAGTTGGGAGAGGAACCAGAATAACTACTGTGTTATTTGTTATTTTTACTTTACTTATGGTTCTATTTCCGCTGCACCATATCAGATTCTGAACCCAGTTTTTAGAATCTAAACTCTGGTTCAGAAGTAAATCTAATTTTTGTAATACACAATTCAACGCCCCTTCATATGTATTTTTCTCACATTCAGCCTTGTCCCTGACAGGTAAAATGTAGTGGCTTATCCATTGTTGTTGCGAATAATCCTGATTTCTAGACGTCCTCATTAGCGTCCCTAGCTTTTTTATTTGAGTTGTTATCCTCGCCTTCAGTATATCATTCAACGTGCATCACTACCTCCGCCATGGAAGTGAGAGGTCTTTAGGAGAGGGTTTCGTTAAAATGTTTACCCTTAATTCATTCTGGAAGGTTCATACAAACATCTCCTAGTTCGGGTGGGTGGCCTTGATAGTTATCTCATTGAACTAGACGATATACTCCCTTAAGGATTCTAAAGGGCCTTGGCAGATATTGAACAGGTTGTGGTTGACATCACTTTGTATCATATCGTCGAGAATTGATGGACCAATTTCTTTACTAGGTCTTAATAGCTAATGAATGATAATTGTGGCAGGCATATGTACCACCATTTGTGCATTAATTGAGGCGAAATGTTCATAAGGGCCACTTCTTCCATCAAATTTTGTTAGTGAAAATGGTTTGAAACTTTCTAGTACAGGCCCCCCAAATCTCGTTAGAGAGAGATTGAGGATCTAAAATTTTGGTTTCCTCAATGAGATCTATTTCTTATTGGCGTTGCTGAAGGTTAAAGCTGTTCTCCTTCAAATTCTGGTTGGGACGACCCAAAATGTCCATAACAACGCACATATTTGCTATGGTCTCATGGTTGTCGTCGACTGAATTGTTGCTTGCCTGTTCACCATGTTAGAAATGATTAAGGAAGCGGGCTACAGGTCGATTGTCGATTATAAAGGTGGCCCAAGTCAATTTTACTAGGGCCCCACAGTGGGTGCCGATTGTACTTGCTAAAATGTACAATAAGGACAACCGTTTCTTGTGTAGGGTTGTTTGAGGGTTTGGAGTATTTAGTTGTGCTTAGGGATAACTCATGTAGGGTTATGAGAAACTTTGTATATGGCTTTTTGAGAGAAAGATTTGAGAGACTCCTCCCTATTTTGAAAATGAGATACATATAAAAGGCTTCATGGGCCTAGGCTGGACGACTAGTAGGGCAGTTCCCTATCTTTTCAATCGACAACATTAAAATGTGGGAGGACCCGACTCTTCCTTAGAAAGTGTAGGTGCGATTTCCCTCATATGAGTAATTCTTACAACCAACCAATGATTTAACACCTTATCTACCACATATGGTGAGAGAATGAGTCACATGAGACAAATAAAGCCCAATTAATCGACCTATCACCACATTATTGGCGGCCTCTTAATCCATTTTGAATGACCAATAATCTCATAGTTGAGGCAATTGGCTAATAACATAAACTCATTTTCATATCATTAAATAATTAGCGAAATTGACCATTTAACATAATTCAACAATAAATAACATAATAGATGATTTCACACGGATAAAAGTATAAATAAAAAAGTGAAAATAATATCTTTTATCAAGAAAATAAAAATAATATTAATTAAAAATAAAATTAAAAAAATACATTAAAAATTAAAAAAAATAACCCATATTAACACAATTTTACGAATCCTTCGTTATAGAATGAAGAAAGTATAATTGTTAATATTATTTAATTTTGCAGTATATTTTAACGTGTTTATCAATCTATTTTACTATTTAATTATATAAGAAAAAACCATACACCCGTTCAAAAAGTTATTTTTACTCAAACATCCTTTCAAAAAAGTGATAATAATCATAAAATAAAATACGTAACGCGGTCCGTGCCAAGTGTCAAGAGCTACTCAGTAGTACAACGCGTGGGGAAATCGCACTCGACATGGAATCGCAAAACAAAAAGACGATCCTACCCTTAGATTTCGTAATCAAAATTTTAATACTTTTGACAGTGTCCAAGAGACTAAGGATTATAAATACTCCTAATAATCATTTATTTATCCATAATTCATAATCACAAAAGCGGCATCGAGAATTTTGTGAACATATTAAATAATTATTTTTTATAATAAAAAATATCCCATAGACACGACACAACAGAAAAGAACAGAGCAGAGGAGAGAGAAAATCGAAAGCATCGATATTTTCTGTAACGGAACGTTTTTGAGTTCGTTGATAGCTGTGTAGAGGCGAAAACCGCCATTCATTTTCCAAAGAGACAGAGAGGTTACAACCTTGACGTCGTTGGTTTCTCCGTCTTAATTTTCATCTTCTTCTGTGGAAGTTATTTATAAACCTCTTTATAATATTAAGGCTTTTAGAGAAAGAAAGAACGCGCGTTTGCGTTTCTTTGCTTGGAATTTTCGATTGAAAAGCGCTTTGTGTAAACGGCGATTGAAGTAAGTTAAACGACATTTGGATCGGGGTTCGATCTGTTTTTTTGGGGATTTTTTGTCGTTTGGAGAGGGAAACCTAGCAGCGAAAATGTGGTGGATGATGGGGGAATCTGGAGGGAATTACTGTTCGAAAAAGAGTGATGATTTGTGTAGCAATGTTTGTGGCCAGGTATATCATCATCAATCTTTTATTGTTTATTATTATTTTTAATTTTTTTTTTTGCGATTTAATGATATTTTTCGGTATAATTTCAATAAATCTTTTAGTTTAATTAGGGTTTTGTGAAGATTCTGGAGAATTATAGAAAATTTTCAATTGATTTAGTGGATTATTGATGTAAATTTCGTCCAGATTTGCCTACTTTTCTCTGTTTTGTTTATTGTGTGTTGCTGTGGATATTTTGGGGTTGTGTGTGTATGCGATGTGCTTGATCTGAATTTGGGTACGGGAATAAGGTTGTTTTTTCGAGGTTTTAAAATTTGAGCAAATCTGCTGAACTTTTTTGTACAGTTTGTAAGTAAACGCATAAGAATACACCTTTTTGCCTTTTTTCTCTTTTTGTGTTGTTACTATTATTGGAGGTTCATTTTGGAGGGGAAGGGATGAAAGGTTTTCTCATGTCAACAAGTTTTGGTTTTATTTTTTTGGCATGTCTCTAATTGCTTTGTTATATGTTTAGAATTTCTGGTGTTTGTTATGCAATTCTTGAAATTTTTATCTTTGTGGGATTTAAGAAGTTGCGTTGTGTATTAATCTTCATATGATATATTTTTTTTTTTATGGTTTTGGAAGGTGGATTTTTATGGTTTGTTGATATTGTTTGTTCCTTGAACTTGCAGGAATCAAGTCAAGCTTCAAGTATGTCAAGAATCCGTTGCATTTTGCGCGGTTTGGATGTGAAAACATATATATTCCTGTTTGCTTTTGTTCCAATGTGCATCTTTGGATTATATATACATGGACAGAAGATCTCTTACTTTCTGCGGCCACTATGGGAAAAACCACCCAAGTCTTTCAATGTCATCCCTCATTACTATAATGACAATGTTACCATGGAGAATCTCTGTAGGCTTCATGGCTGGGGAGTTCGTGAGTACCCAAGGCGCGTCTATGATGCGGTGCTGTTTAGTAATGAGATAGAAATACTTACCCTGCGTTGGAAAGAACTGTATCCATACATAGCTGAATTTGTTCTCCTTGAGTCAAACTCTACATTTACTGGATTGCCTAAGCCTCTGGTGTTCAACAGCAATAGGGAGCAGTTCAAATTTGTTGAGCCCCGCTTAACTTATGGGACTATTGGTGGGAGATTTAAGAAAGGAGAAAACCCATTTGTTGAGGAGGCATATCAACGCGTGGCATTGGATCAGCTCCTTAAGATTGCTGGTATTACAGATGATGACTTATTGATTATGTCTGATGTGGACGAGATACCAAGTGCTCACACTATTAATCTCTTGAGATGGTGCGATGAAGTACCTTCAGTCTTGCATCTACAGCTGAAAAATTATCTTTATTCTTTTGAGTTTCTTCTGGATGATAAGAGCTGGAGGGCTTCGATTCACAGGTATCAATCTGGAAAGACAAGATATGCTCATTACCGCCAGTCCGACAACATGCTGGCAGATGCTGGGTGGCATTGCAGCTTTTGCTTCCGCCGAATCAGTGATTTCGTTTTTAAGATGAAAGCTTACAGCCACTATGATAGAGTTAGATTCTCTCACTACTTAAATCCCGGCAGAATTCAGAAAGTAATATGCGAAGGGGCTGATCTATTTGACATGTTACCCGAGGAGTATACCTTCAAGGAAATTATTGGTAAAATGGGTCCAATACCGCATTCATATTCTGCTGTTCACCTTCCTGCTTTCCTTCTGGAAAACGCAGAGAAGTACAAATTTCTCTTGCCTGGGAATTGCATGAGGGAGAGATGATATGAGAAAATCATTTAATGGTCTATGCTTATTGCTAAGGTTGTAGCTTGTGCATCCAGATGAAGTGGTTCTTGGGAGAGTTTAGCTGTGGTTGTGATAATTGTGTGTCTACTATCCAGTGAGATATTCTTTGGGAATTCATTGAATTCTTAAGACAAATTCTTTGATCATCTAGGGGGGGAATTCTGTATATAATTTAGAATTGAACTTCATTCAAGGGGGAGCGGTATCTATTCTAACCAGCGATTGAAAGTGCAGCTTGCCTTTGTGAACTTCTGTGTTTATTTGGTATCAGTATGGCTGATCCCCAGATATACAGTAGAGTAGATTAAAATGCCCCATCTTTTTTCCTGTTTGGAAAGTTTTGTTTTGCAGACACTATTATTCTTATTATTCTTTGTCTATGATAAATATGTCTAATTTGGTTGCTTGGTTCTTATTCATAACACTGACTCAGTTTTATTGTGCATTATATGAAGACAGTTTGGTTGCCATCAATTGGATACCTCTGACTCTGTTTTTGATGGCTTAGTTCATTCAGATTTTCCTTTTAAACTATTTTGATGTTTTAGTTATGATAAATTCTATGGTATAGAGAAACTCTTGCAAATCCTCTAGCTCTTCCGTCAAAGATTTTGCATATAACACTTAAATTTTTTTTAATTGATAATCGAAGTAGCACTAATTGATAAGAAAGTCGAAGTAGTGATAATGATCACTACAACCGTTCCGAAAGAATACAAAATTTTAAGTTATAAAGTTGGATGAGCTATTAACTCTGTTATTTAGAAACTTAATTTTAGATTTATATCACGCTTGGTTTGACAAAATCAGTTTAAGTTATGAAATTAGATGCAATACTGCTGGCTAACTGTAACTTTGTCAAACTTATTGTTAATCTAAACACATATTTAGAGGATTAGGCTTGCATCTTCCCAACAACTTCGAAGTTGCTGGATCTGTTATTACTCTAATAATTGAGAGATTAAGAATTCAATAAATAATATTGGTATATATTAAAAGATATATTTACATTAATGTCCTGTATTTGAATATATAATGATACAAGTCGAGGGAATATCCATATTAGTTATAAATTAAGAGTTAGTTATAACCAATTAAACTAAGCTTGCCAATTAGTTTTCCGTATGACGATGGATCTCATCTTGAATAAGTTAGGTTCCTTTTGGCATAAGTGTGGTGGCCGGTTTTGAGTCAAAAATCTAGAATGTATTTTCTTAGACAAAGGTGTAGTATTCCAAGCTTTGATCTTATTACTTCTAGTCCTAAGAAATACTTTATTTGTTTAAATCTTTGATCTTGAATGATGTGTTGAAAAAAGCCTTGATAGTGCTACTTTCATGTAAATTATTGTCTATCATCAAAACATCCATGACATATACCTGAATCGCACTAAATGAGTGGGCAATAAAATTTAATGAACAAAGAGTTACAAGAAACATATCTTTTTGACAATAAGGTGTAATGAATATTTTTAAAAACCATTGTCTATACTTTATTTTAAACCTTAGAGGGATTTTAATAGTTTACACACATGATTAGGGGTTTTTAGAATAAATTTCAGAGGGTAATATAGACTTTCTCATTTAGGGTGCCATATAAAGGAATGATACCTTTCCTGACAATCTCTTATTATGGTTACAAAATCAATCATGGTAATATATTTTCATTAGATTTTTTTTAAGAAAAAGAATTTATAATAACAATAACAATTAATAACCATTGTGATACATTTCAAAACTCAACACCGGTAATTTTTATCTTTTTTTAGTTAATAAAATAATGTGTTCTCTTTATTTTTAATTTTGAATATAAATTAAATATTTGTCACCACAATCCTTTCTAATAACCGTGCTGAAATATCAGAACATACCACCATGGTTGATTTTATCAACCATTGTAAAATAACTTATCTATTTAAGCTAAATTACTTCACTTCAAAACAAACTGTGATGTAAGTGAAAAACCCTAACTTCTCTCGCCTCTTCCGAATCTCTCAAAATTCTATTCTAACTTCACAAATCTCCTAAATAATTTATCAAACTATTATTAATCAATGGAAGGTGTCACAAAACTCCAACATATCTTCAACATATATTTGTTTTCGTTTTCCACATATTATTTTAAGTAAAGGTACGCATGTTAGCCGTTTTTGCAAGATGAGGTATATTTGATAAATGTGTTTTGTTAATGTTAAGGTTCGTGTATGATTTTGTAGATGAAAGTTGTTGTTTGTGTTGTTTGTTCATAAATGATTTTGTTTTGTTTATAAGCTTATGATTTGCTTTACATATTTTTTGTTCAAGTATTTTGAAGGTTTTGTTACGTATGTTAATAAATATTGTTGTTGAGGTGTGTTTGATAAATGTGTTGTGTTAATGTTAAGGTTAGTTTATAATTTTGTAGATCAATGATGTTGTTTGTTGTTAAATAATTTTGTTTTTTATTCCATAAACTTATGATTTGGTTTACATATTTTTTGTTGGAGTATGTTGATGATTTTCTTAGGTATATGTTAATAAATATTGTTGTTGAGGTATGTTCGACAAACTTGTTGTCTTAATGTTAAGGTTCATTTTTGATTTTGTAGATAAAAATTGTTGTTTGTTCATAAATTATTTTGTTTTGTTCATAAGCTTATGATTTGGCTTACATATTTTTTGTTGAAGTATGTTGATGATTTTGTTAGATATGTTGATAAATATTGTTGTTGAGGTATGTTTGATAAATGTGTTGTGTTAATGTTAATGGTAGTTTATGATTTTGTAGATAAATGGTGTTGTTTGTGTTGTTTGTTAATAAATGACTTTGTTTTGTTCATAAGCTTATGATTTGCTTCAAATATTTTTTGTTAGAGTATGTTGATGACTTAGTTAGGTATGATGTGTTTGTATAAGTATATTAATGTTTATGTTATTGTTTATGGTATTAATAATGTTATTACTTGGACATTGCTGTTAAAGTGTAATCCAAATTCAAATTCTGTTGCATTTAGAGTTAATTTGGTTTTGCATTTAGCTCGGGCTTGTGTATATAAGCTAAAGCTTAGTTCAGTTTGTAACAGAATTTTATAATTATTTTTTTTAGTTAGAAGTTAGTTACAAAGTTTTATCTCTTCCATCTTCTTCATCTTCAACTATGTGCTCTAACAATTGGTATTCTAGAGCTCCGATTCAGATTTAGAATGGGAAACACGAGTGTACGTGAGACGTGTGTGATTGATTCAGTTCATTCAATTCATAGTGAATTGAAGATCTAAATCAAAATCACATTTTTTGATTCTGGGGGATTGTGAAACATGAGTGTTGGTGGGTTTTTGAGTGAACTTGTACAAGATCAAAGATGAATAGAAGAAATGATAGCTTGAACACAAAGTTTCCAGTCTTTGATGGGAGTAATTGGAATCGATTGATGATTCAGATGTGTGTGTTGTTTGATGCTTAAGACGTTCTTGATCACATCAATGATGGTTACACGGCGGTTACAACAGAAATGTGCATAGAGAAACGAGGAAGAAGGTGTTGGAACAAAATTGTTCATATTCTTATGGTTTTAATGATAACAAAGTACTTAAAGAACAATTGGGTATACTAACATTTGTTCAACTATGCAGGATCATGAGCTTAAAATTTAACTCTGAATTGACCCTGATAAAAGCATAAAAAGAGAAGAAAAGTATCTCTGATTCTGAAAGATCAAAACTTGATAACTCTGAACGTGTTCATCAGCCTTTGAAGGAATAGAATCTGATAATGGTATTCCTACCTCTGGTGTCAGCTTAGACTCTGAAGGATAAAGGTGCTTCTGATCTGTACTTTGTCTCCTAGACAGACCTGTCTTGTCAAACTCTAGATTTATAGAGAAAGTCAACTATGATTTCTTTTTACAAGGCTCAAGGAATAGTGATGTGACCTCTTCAGTATGTTCTGCCTTTTGGTAGATACCTAGTACTTAGAAAGATGCTATAGACAATGCTATTATTCATTAGGAAATATTTCTAACTAGATATATCCTCCAACGTCTCTCTTAGCATGCTTCTTCGCAAAGAAATCTCTTAAGATCATCCATTCTAATGACTCTTTCCTTGCCTTTATAAAAGGAAGTTAAATATTTGAAAGAATGATACAACACCACATAAGAATAACTTCGAGCTATTGTTTATATATGTTATTGCATAAAACTTTAAGATTTCTTATCTTTGTATACCTTAGAAATCTTAAGAGTTAAGAACCATTTGTGGTTGTTGTACAACTGTTATACTTCTGATTGTGTATCAAAGTATAGTTGTTATCATTTTTACTAAACTATTTATTTAAAGTAGAAGAAGTCTCTTGCAAGGTTGCTTGAGTAGTGAAGTCTCTTACCTGTGTGCTTGAGCAGTGAAGTTTCTTTCTAGTATTATTGAGCATAAGTATCTTGTTAGGTTGCTTGAACGAAAGTTCTTTCTGGATTGATTGAGCAGTGAAGTCTCTTGCTAGGTTGCTTTAGCGAAAGTCTCTTTCTGGATTGATTGAGTAGTGAAGCCTCTTTCTGGTTTGATTGAGTAAAGTTATAATTAGTTTGATTATAGTGGAAATATCTTGTTGAGGCAAGGGGACTGAACTACTCTCAGCTTAGAAGATAACCAAGACAAACTTTGTGTGTTGATTTACTCTTACTTCTGAACTTTATTATTCTGCTGCTACTCTTATTTTGTGTTCAGACTCTGAACTTGTTCAGATTCTGAAGATGTGTGTTTCAGAAATGAAAAAGAAATATATATACACAATTCAACCCCCTTCTTGTGTATTTCTCACCTTCAGTTGGCATCAAAGCACAGTGTGTATTATACTATTAATAGTGATGCAGAAAAAATCTTGAGAAAAATACATTCTTCATCATGACTAATAGTCCTAAAGTGACTAGTCTTGATGGTGGTTTTGTTCGTGGTAATAATAACAATGATCAAAGTACATATGGTCAAAAAAATATATTGCTAGACCACTAATATTCAATGGAGAATCTACTGAATTTGGATGATGGAACAGTAAGATGTACACTCATGTCATTGGCCAGGATAATGAGTTATGGAATATCTTGGAAGATGGCATTGACATTCAAGTCAATGGTGTTGGAATGGTTTATGACAAAAACTCTCTCACTTCTGCTCAGAAAAATATATTCAAGAAACATCATAGAGTGAGATGCACACTTTTTGATGCCTTGCCTCATTAAGTGTACATAAAGATTATTGATAAGTCAACTGAAAAAACTATCTTTAAATCTTTATGTGCTACCTATGAAGGTAATCAAGAAGCTCAAGAAGCTAAATAAAATCTTCTGGTTCAACAATATGATCCATTCATAATGAAAGATGATGAGAACATTGAAATTATGTTCTCAAGATTTCAAGTTCTTGTGTCTGGACTTTAGGTCTTGAACAAGAGCTACACTACATCAGATAATGTTAAGAAGATTCTTAGGATTCTTTCGACTAAATACAAACCCAAAGTTACAGCTATTCAAGAGCCTAAAAACTTAAACTCATTAATTCTTGAAAGTCTTGTTAGCAATCTCCAAAGCCATGAGATAAAGCTTGTCGTACCTCAAAAAATTAGAACGACCTTGCGAAACACAATGGCACGCTCGCGGGATGGACTTAATAGAGTCACCACCGATCTTTATTTATTCCCATAAAGGGAAAATATCGAATAAAACCCCTAAAATAAAGATAAGGATATGTTTATTGCAACCAATATGTGAGTTCAGGAGTCAGTTATGCAATAGGAAGGTATCAACACCCCCTCACATCCGTGTTACTCAACAGGAACTATTTAGTTAGGGTCAAATGTATGTTAGCTTAAGTTAGTTTCTAATATTCTAATTATTGAATGGGAGTGAGAGAAGAGAAATGTTATATTTTTGGATTTTATTAAAGAGAGAGGGGACCTAAGGATTTTTATTACTAGGGGGCTTGACAAGACTTTGCTATCTCGTGCCTATGTATCCTCATAGTTCAATGAGTAACTCAGAGCCTTCGTAGTTTGGGGACTACGGGGGAAAAATAAAAAGGTGGCTTGCCAAGGGTTGTGGCCCTTGTGCCTATGTATATTCATTGATAAATGAGAAATCAGAACGTCTGTAGTTCTGGATAAAAAAAATTCTTGGTCAATTTTAGCAAAAGATATTTAGTCGCATTCAACAAAAAACATTGTCTTACCCAAACAATGTGAGGAGTGGGCATTTACATCATAATAAAATGGATTTACAAATCAACATTTGCGGGAAACATCTCTTATCTCAACTCAAGTAGTTTGTGGACGAAGCAATGTTTTGCGTCGTCTCAAGACATAATATCTTTCGTTTAAGAAAATGTTTTTAGGATTAATCGCACAATGGCGAGAAAAATAGGTTGATGTGTTGAATGTATTTTAGGTGAATGATAAACACTTGCTAAAAATCAATTGTTCAAACATTTACGCCAGAATGCTAGATTCCAACGGCCGTTATCCATTCAAGATTAATTGAGGAAATTATTTGACGGACAACGGGCTCTTGATTATAATCAATAGCTCAAAGAGTTACACCAAGATGCTAGATCTTAACGGCCCTTATTTGTCCGAGTTGATATTAAATGTTTTAAGGAACAAAAGAATGAATAAACAGTTATCCCAATGCGCGAGGCTTGAGACCGATCATTCGAGGGTTCTGCTAGAATTCTAGATTCCAACAGTCCTATTCTTTCAATGTCGGTCGAGGTTTATTCATGATTATGAAAGGGTTTGAAATGATAGTATTGAGAGGAAAGATTGATGGCGATGCGTGAAGTAATCGACTTATAAGTTGAGTGTTTTAAAAGGGCTTGATGTTGAATCAAGAATAAAAAAGGTTTGTCAATAGAAATGATTTAAAATGGTGTTCAATTATTGTTGACCAATGTTTTTGAAAATGGATCTTAGTGTTGACCAATTCCTTTTTTATTTTTTGAAAGCTTGATTGTAATGTTTTTTTGGTTTTAGGTTAACATGTTACTTCTTTCCTAACATGGGCAATACAAACAGGATTGCACATAAGGGTGGGGTATACATAAAAATATACAAGGGGTATGCATAAGACAACAAATTAATTATAGTCCTTTTTCTTTAGACTTAAACGCCGGTAACATGAAGGTAGAAATCAATGGTCACAAACATGTATCAAACAAAACATGCATTACAAAGATAATCACTTAAGCACAAGGTAAGCATCAAGACATGGTATCAACATATGACAAAGACTATCAATCAAGCAAATAACTCAAGTAACTAGGGTTTTGAATCATGTGAATATCCGTTTCTAAACAAACCTTAAAATCATCCTAATATGGCACAAAGTTCAACATCAAGACAAACACAAACATTAAGGTCAAGTATCTAGCAAAGAGATCATATTCGTCAAGACAATAACTCTAAAATTTGACCAAAGTTAAACATTTATCCACCTAAGTCACACCATCAAAAATAGTTCAAGAATCACTTCACAAGATTTATCAAGACAATGACATTAATGTAACATAAACATGATGAATAAATAGCAAGAATAAGTCCTAAATAAAACATAAATATCAAATGCACATGATGAAAATAATAGAACACACTACTAAAAATATTTTTAGGTTTTTGTTATTTAAGAAAAATATTTTAATTTTTTAATGATGATAAAAAGCAAATAAACAAAATAATTTTTTTTAAAGTTTTAATATGAAATACAAAAAAAATGATAAGTAAAAGAAATAAATAAAATAAAAATATTTTCTAATATTTAACAAGAATAAGAAAAGGAAGAGAAAAGAAAAAAGAGAAAAAAATAAATAAAAGAAAAAAAGAAAGGGAAAAGGAAAAGAAGAAAAAAGAGTAGTAAAAAAGAGAGGGGAGGTCGTTGGATGTTGAACCCGCACCCCAAGGTTGCAACAAAACCAACTAGCCACTAGGCCAAGCACGCTGGTCTATTACTCATTTCGCTCCAAAAAAAAACATATATTAAAAATAAATTTAAAAATATGAAAATAGCGTGAAGGTCATCATCTTTTTCCTCGCGCCACTTCAAAATTAAAAAATGAAGTTTTTTTAAATCAGGACCAAATGGGACATGTGAGTATAGCATCCTACTCAAACTTTCATGAGGATTCCAAATATGACCATGGTTTTAATTTATTTTTACTCTATAATAAGAATTTAAGCAAAAACCAGAAAAAACCTAAATCTTCAAAGTAAAATTAAATAGCATATGTCAATGATCAATGAACAAAACCTTAGGGCTTTCAATCACAACATCAAACCAAACACAATGGTAACAAGAATGAGTTAAAATGATGCTTGCAAGTGTAAGAACCAGAAAGTGAAATATACCTCAATAGAGTGAATTTGTGCCCCTTCCAAAAGTGCTCCCATCAATGAAGTAATGACCCTCCTAGCTTCCTTGAGTTCCCAGTAGTGTGGGGATGTGCTTAGAATGGCTTGAGACCCCTTAGATTGCTCCAACCAAATCAACTTTCATAGAAAAATTGAGTTTTGGTTATGGGATTTGAGTGATTTCAGAGGTGGTTTGATGCATACAGAAGCTTTGTGGTAGTGTATGGAGTGTGTTTGTGAAGGAAAAATGGAAGGAGGCGAGGGAATGAAGAGATTCAGAATTTGAGTTTTAATGGAGTTTTGAAATTTTGCACTAATGCTCTCTCTACTCAAATGCTCGTGTACTGACATAATAAAGTTTTCTTTGCATTTGTAGAGGTCTTGAAATTAGGTTAGGACGCAAATGTGATCAGATGCTAGGTTTGGCATTTGTCTTGTATGAATCCATTTTACAAAAGTGGCTAAAATAACACATATGACAATGTTTGAATTTTGGCTTGATGATCATTCTAAGCATTCATCTTAGGCTTGGACAAGTTGCTTTGGTCTTAGAAAGTCAGTTGCATCAGAGCTTACCCTTGCTCAACAAGTTTTGACTCAAATTTCAAGTTTCACAAAATGCCAAAATGTTGATCCAAAGTGGTAAGTTTGTATCAGTTTTGTCCTTATTGTATGGGCCTATCTTGAACAAAAGTGGTATCATAGTGAAGCTAGCATGGAAAGGAACAAGTCTAGTATTGATAGAAAGCCGATAAAATACTTGGAAGATGCTCCAAATTGGCTCCAAACCTGTGTGGATCAAACTGAACTTGGCACTTAGAAAAATTCTAGTTCATCATGCATTTCATCTCATTGTGAAACCCTAACTTTGATCCTTTATATTTTTCAAGTTGATTATTAAAATCTCAAAAACGATGTTATGGCTTTGGATTCAAATGAACGTGGCCTTTATTCTTAATTCCATCCATGGACAAACATGTTATTGTTTAAGTTTAATCAAGAATTTCAAATTCACAAGTCAAGTTATCATCACCAAATTGCAAGTCATGGTTTAAATGGTTCTCATGATAATTTAAGGCCCAATTTAAGATAGGAAAGAATTTAAAGCAAGAAGTGAGGGGTAGAAAATAAGTCCATTACAATGCAAAAGTTCTACAAAAATAATATGAGTTCTATAAAAGAAAGGCCTATTTAATTAAAATCAATGCAATACAATATAAACTACAAAGCGAAGCATTTCATCATGGAGCTACCATCAACTTCAAATTGATTCCAAGCGTCACTAGACATCTCCATCCATCAATTGGTTCAACGCACATGAGAGTTGGGATTTATTAACATGAACAAGCTGCAATATACATCATTAAAATCGTCATTTTCAATCATCATGTTTCAAGCAAAATGGTGTTGCACCCCAAAATTTGCCCTCACAATACAAGACTTTGTGTTCCAAGAAGGTTCACAAGGTTCACAAAACTCATAATTGGTCAGAAGAGTTGACAATTCCCTCAGACAATGCACCTCCTAAGCAATGCATCCAAAACTAGGGTTTTGACTTTAATCAGGCTAAATGGACTTCCAAGACTTCAAGTGAGCTTCATAACATCTTATATGTGTATAAGAACCCCCATGTCAAGTTTCAAGACTTTTCTCAAAAGTTTGCTCAGTCAGATGATCAGATAAGTCAAAAGCAGTCAATGCAGTTGAAAGGTCAAACTAAGGTCAACTGCGGTCAAACCAAAGTCAAACTTCATGATTTTTTTTTTGCCAACATCAAAGAGAGGTTGGGTGAGAAATATTATCATAATAACTGTAATACCCCAAATTTTGCCCTAAGATTTGTCGTCGCATTTCATTGCATTTAATCAATTACTAACAAATTTGTGTAGTCGTTTGACTTTTTGCAGGTAAATATCATATGGCATGCATTTTTTTTCTAAAAAGTAAAAATGGCACCATTGGCAGGAGGACATGTGTAAGGAGTTATGAGTGTGAGAGGTTGAGAGTTCGAATCTCACCTTTGTCACTTTTTTTTGTTTTTTATTATTTTTACTCTAAATTTTTCTATCTTTCATTAAAAAAATAACAAAAATAGTTTTTTTATTATTATTTAATTATTATTTTCGTATTTTAATTAAATCATTTTTTAAAATATTATTTTTTTCACTTTTTTCTAAATTATTCATAAAAATATCCAAAAAATCATAAAATAAAAAATATTGAAAAAAATTTTGTTCTTTTTATAATATTTTTTATTTTAGGAATCAATAGGATTATTAGTT
Source organism: Lathyrus sativus (assembly GCA_963859935.3). Taxonomy (NCBI): domain Eukaryota; kingdom Viridiplantae; phylum Streptophyta; class Magnoliopsida; order Fabales; family Fabaceae; genus Lathyrus; species Lathyrus sativus. Next base: position 651,493,770 of record OZ012741.1, on the reverse strand, counting down.
TTTATTTTAAGTTTATTATAATTATTTTAAATTATTTAAATTTTATTTTTTCTTAACTAATTATTTAGTTTGGGCTTTAAAATGGGCTTTAGGGACATTATTGACAATTTGGTGTTAACCCTAATTTGTTCCCTATATATACATGTGTTGCCTTGTTGGAAAAGAGGGGAGAATGAAAAAAACCTAAGAGGAGTGAGTGCCGTTTGCCGTTATTTAGTTTTCTTCTTCATCCATTACTATTGTTTCTTTTTCTTCATCGTTTACCGTTATTTCTTTTCCTTCATCTATTACTGTTGTTTCTTTTTCTTCATCTTTTACCGTTATTTCTTTTTCTTCATCTATTACCGTTATTTCTTTTTCTTTATCTATTACTGTTACGTTTATATATATATAATTTTTAAATTGTTAGAGTTTATATATATAAGATTTTTGATCGAATTATGTCGATACGATGTTTGCACATTTGTGTGCATGACGCGTGACATTTGTGTTAGTTCGATCTGGTTGCGATGATCGCATTTTTGTGTGAGCAATAATACTATTTTTTGCTTAATTTCTTTTTCTTTGCGATAAATTTTGTTTTGTCCGATTTAGATCTGGTTGCGATGAGCGCATTTCTGCGTTAGCAACATTGTTGGGTTATTTGGCACATTTAAAATTCATTATTGCTTTATTATTATTATTATTATTATTATTATTATTATTATTATTATTATTATTATTATTATTATTATTATTATTATCATTATTTATTATCATTATCATTATTACCATTATTATTACCATTATTATTATTATTGTTATCATTAATTTATTAAAATTTGTTATAATATAAAAATCTGTTTTTTAAAATAAATAACATTAACATCTTTTCCAAATTAATATGAAAACCTATTATTTTTAAGAAAAACTTTTTTTTAGATAAATTTAAAATAATAACTAAAATCTTTTTTTTTAATAACTAGAACCGTTATTTATTTTATTTTATTATTGTTCAATTCAAATTTCATTATCACATTGTATCTGCTCCTCTCATGTAACCTCGCGAACTTAACAATCGCTCTTTAAATTCTGCCTTTAAATTTCTGCTTGCATGGTTTAAATTATGACATTATCTCTCTGTTTGCATGATTCAATTATCTCACACGTTTACTATTATTTCTGTCACATTGCACACATCCGAAGGTTAGGTCTAACTGTTTGGCCGCCGCGCCAATAGTCCGTAAAACTTCACACATTCAATTTCAAATCCTCAAAACTACAAACTACAAACCCTAATTTTTCACAAATGCCTCGCCGCAGGCAAAATTACAATTTTACCCCTAGCATTAGGTCAAAGAGCCGCCGCGCTCATTTTAGGGTTTCCCGCCGCAGAATCCCTAATTTAACCCTAATTACAACTTAACATTTCAACGTAGAGATTTGGAGTTTCTACACTCCACGTAAGCGTGTCCTTAAGATGCGTTTATTCCCCTTGAGACCTTGACCACAGTCAAGAAGTTTCTAACCTCCCTATTGAGGGGAACTACGATTACTCTGATTCCACTCCCGTAAGGATACGTAGGCACAAGATGCGATGTCTTGCCGAGTAAACTTAGAATTAACCCCCTTTATTATTTATTATTGCTTATTTATATTTTATTTATCTTTGCTATTTAATTATTTTGCTTATTATTTTGTAATTGTTTCTTGGATGTAAAGTTGTTTAATTATTTAATTATTATTATGGTTAGTAATTAGGGAGTGTAACAACATGTATGTAATATTAAAATAAATTTAGATCACTTTTAAATAAAGATAATTAAAATAAACACGTCACACACGTAAGTCGATTTTAATCGCCGTCTCACTTCCTAAGGATATCCCTCAAGTTGCCTACGAATAATGGTTAAGTGGGGTGTATAAAGCAAGTCCCTCAAATAGAAAAAATCATCAAAGTCCCTTATGGTTGCCTTTACGAATCGAGTCCCTTTCGAAAAATGATGATGGTCCCTTATATGTGCTTATTACATCCCACAATGGCCTTCAAAGTCAAATTGTCCCTCACATATCCCTTAACATCCAAAGTAAGGACTACCTACTCCATTATAGTAGGGATAGTCTTACTAAAGGAAAGAATGAAGAATAAGAAAGACCTTTAAACATTAGGGTAGGTTACTCCTAGGTGCTTGCTCACTTCAAAACTTTTTCACACTTAAACAAATTTCCAACAAAATTTTCAAACAAGTTTTTTTCACATCCATACACGGATTATTATTAAACTATTCTGAAAATTTTCTATTCACACACTACAATTTCAAAACAATTCAAAAGTGAGCTTAAGTACCTAAGAGCCCATGGATAACCATGGATGAAAAGGGTGCTAACACCTTCCCTTTTCATAACCTACCCCCCGGACCCAAAATATTCTCTAAGGTCTTTCCTGTTCTTTTATAACCTTTCCTTATGGATAAAATAAAAGTCGGTGGCGACTCTTGCTATCCGCAACATTGTTTAAAGTCAGTTCTCCCACCGTGTTACAGAACTGGCGACTCTGCTGGGGATCTATTTAAGAGGGGTACCCTTAGGAATTAAGATCACTTTAAATTGTTTGCCTTGTTTGCTTTATTATTATATTGTTGGGGTGCTCTTATGTGTGAAAGGTCCTAACCCGGATCTAGTGTACCTTAGGTAAATGGCAATAGACCAAGGAAACTGTACGACGTATATCGATACGGTTGATCTGGTGGCCATAGTTAGTGCGACTTCTTGGTTGGTGCTTATATTCCTTAAGTCAAGTTGAGGATAATATTGAGGCTGCCATATGTTGTCAATGCACTAACTGACTTTTAGAACCCTAGTTAACTCATCTTGGCCTTTAGAAAGTAGTGAGGTAACCGGCTTTGGTGCAGACTGAAGTTGGTTGACACTCGATACTACGCTCATTGAGATCTTAAACTTGGAGGGTTTTGGTTGGCAAGTAAGTTGCCTTCTGAACAACCACCCTTGTGAAGGATCAATGATATTGAGATCCCTTAGAACCTGGTTACTTTTGTAGGACAGGATGAACCATCTAACTTCAGGGGAGGGTACTTGCCTTTAAACCTCATGCAAGCCTTTAAACCTAGGGCTATGGTGTGACTTGTTTGTGTGTGCCACATGTTTGTGATTGAGCATGACATCATGACATCATCATGCATCATAAGCATATCATTTTCCCTAACCATTTCAAGGACCAAAGGATTTATCTTTGTTCTTTGTTGCAGGTCATGGCTTCTGCTCGTAGAAACACCATCAGGATCAACTTTGTAGGGATACCTGCTAAGCTCAAGGAGTTGGTTTCCCTAGTGCCTGATCATTCCCAGTTCAACAAGAGACATGGTCACTTATTGGATCTAGTTACTTCAGGGTTCAGTGAAGACATGATGAGTGTGCTGTTTCAGTTCTTTGACCCTAAGCACCATTGCTTTACATTTCCTGATTATCAGCTGGTTCCAACCATGGAGGAGTTCTCTAAACTTCTGGGTATACCTGTTCTTGATCAGAAGCCATTCACAGGCTTAGAGAAGGAGCTTAAACCAGAAGTTATTGCTGCAGCTCTACATCTGAAGAAGTCTGACATTGTTCTAGAGACGAGAAGTGGAGTTAAAGGTATTCTTGCCAAGGTATTAGTGGATAAAGCTCAAATGTTCTTGAAGGCTATGAGCTACGATGCTTTTGAGGAGATCTTAGCCTTATTGATTTAAGGCTTAGTGTTGTTCCCCAATCCTGATCAGTTCATAGACGTTCATGCCATCAACATATTCCTGAGTCACAATCCAGTGCCTACCTTACTTGGAGACATCCTACATTCTCTTCACACCCGTACTACAAGGGCGAGAGGAACTTTGATGTGCTGCATACCTTTACTTTCTAGGTGGTGTATTTCTCACCTTCCTCGCTCAGTAATGAAGAATGAGCAAGGGTTCAGATGGTCCAAGAGGATCATGTCACTTTCTCATTCAGACATCCATTGGTGCTCCAGATCTATGGAGAATGTCACCATCATTGACCGTTGTGGGGAGTTTCCTAATGTGCCACTTCTAGGCATAAGAGGAGGCATCACCTACAACCCATCTCTAGCTTTACGACAGTTTGGTTACGCCCGAAGCGATGGTCCACATGACATGTTGATTCAGGGCATTGTGTTTGATTACGACAACGATCTTCAAGGTTACCGTCAGAGATTCATCCGAGCTTGGGGAAAGGTAAACAGGATTGACAGCAAGACACTGGAGCCTAAGTACACTATTCCTATGGAGGCTTATCTCAGATGGGTACGATCTCGTGCTTAGACACTCATGATGCCATATCCTGCCGTCCTACCAGTTACCATGGAACCTGTTGCTGAAGGAGACACAGCTTATACCATCCTTCACCCAGACATGCCTACTGATATGGAAGACTTGCAGAGATCATGGATCCAACTGAAAGAGCAAAGGGATACTTTCGAGGCTCATTACAAAGCAAGCCAAGCAAGGATCCTAGAGCTAACAAAGCTACTTCATGAGGAACGAAACCTCAACTCATACCTCAACACAAAGAGGAAACGTCCATGGGAGACTTAAAACCCCATCTTCTGTACTTATTTCGTTTTCATTTTTTTGTAAGCCTAAAAGGCAAAACAAGTTATTACTAATAAAAAGTTACTTTCTTGTTTGTTTAAGCAAATTTAAATCCTGCGGTCCTTGAAAACATTGCATATGCATTCCCATATCATTGCAACACTTGTTGAAAGCTGAACTTATTACCCTGAGGGAGGCCCCTCAGAATCCCAATGTTACCTCTCCCAAGTACAATCCCAATGCACGATGTGCATATCATTCAAACTGTCCAGGACATGATACTAATAACTGCTGGGTCTTGAAGAACAAAATTCAGGATATGATTGATGCTGGAGAAATTGAGTTTGATCCACCAGGTACTCCAAATGTGATTACAGCTCCAATGCCAAATCACGAGAAGACTGTCAACGCCATTGATGAAGATATTGATGAAGATCTGCATGTCTATTCAGTTATGGAGTTGAGCACACCATTGTCTGTTATCAAAAAGAGGTTAGTACAAGCTGGGATCTTTCCAGGTTGTCATGAAGATTGTCTATATTGTACCTATAAGCCGGATAGTTGCTTCATTTTGAGAGATGGGATTCAACGTCTCATGGATAAATATACTATAGTGTTTGAAAGAAGACCAGCATCTGTAGAAAGTATGGTGGATCATCTGACTCAGGGTAAGAAGATTGAAGAGGTTGACATGGTTGACAAAGTACCACTAAGAATAACTTCAAAGGGTCCCATTAAAATCACTCATCAGGGCCCAATCAAGATTACTGCTGAAGGTCCTGTGAAAGTTGTTGCTGAAGCCAGAGTAGCTCCTCTGATCATTACCACTCCTGGTCCTATTCCTTATACATCTGACAAAGCTGTGCCTTGGCACTATGGGTCTGATGTTTACATCCATGGTGTCAAGCAGGAGCCTTTACCTGATATGCCTGTTGACATTGATAATATTGCTGGATCTAGCAAGATCACTCGTAGTGGAAGAGTCTTCTCTCCTCCAGTTGCTTCTAAGAGTGCAGTTACTCCTGCTGTTACTTCCACCACTGATGGTCGGGGCAAGGGTCCTGTTATTGAGCCTGTATCTACTGATGTGCCAGCTGCTGATGACCTCTCTAAGCAGATGGAAGAAGTATTGAAAATCATTCGCAAGAGTGATTATGATATTGTTGATCAGCTGGGGCATACTCCCTCAAAGATTTCTATGCTCTCCCTGTTATTATGTTCTGAGGCTCATGCCAAGTCATTGATCAAGTTTCTAAAGATGGCTCATGTACCCAGTGCAATTTCTGTGGACCAGTTTGAGAATTGTGTTGCTCACCTGACCTATGACAACGGGTTAGGATTTTCTGATGCTGACTTGACCCCTGCCAAGAGGGATCATAACAGGGCCTTGCATATTTCAATTGAATGCAGGGGCACTACCCTGTCTCATGTGCTGATAGACAATGGTTCCTCTCTGAATGTGTTGCCTAAGGAAGTCCTGAACAAGCTGAGTCCTGAAGATACGGTATTGAAGCCCAGTAATATTGTGGTAAAGGCTTTTGATGGTTCTAGAAGAGTAGTGCATGGGGAAATTGATCTTCCAATCAAGGTTGGCTCTCAGGTGTTTACTGCTACATTCTATGTGATGGATATTCGTCCTTCGTACTCATATCTGCTTGGTCGTCCCTGGATCCATGGGGCAGGTGCGGTGACCTCCACATTACATCAAAAGTTGAGATATCCGGTGAATGGAAAAGTTGTTACTGTCTTTGGAGAGGAAGAATACTTTGTCAGCCATGTAAACACTTTCAAGTATCTGGAAGTAGAAGGTGAATACATTGAAACTCCATGTCAGTCATTTGAAGTGGTTCCCTGGGCTGTTAAGGATTGTGTGACTCCTCCTGCTGTGAAGAAGGTTCCTGTGGTCATCAGAAACCCTCCAACAATGGCAATGGCCTCCCTCAATGATGCAAAAGCTGTGGTGGAAGAAGGTGGTTGTACTATTTGGGGTCAGCTTCCTGATATTCCATACAAGTCTGACAAGTTTGGTTTGGGTTTCACTGCAGAGTCCCAGAAGGCTGTTCGTCGTGCTCGTGCTGTTCGTATCACCAATCAAGGGGTTATCAATGCTGTGGGAGATCAAGATGAAGACTACAACTTGGAGGCATGGATTTTTCCTACTGTGGGTGCTGGACTCAATAATTGGAAAGCTGAAGATGTTATCCCTATCTCCTTTAGTCAGGAGTAAATACTATTACTGTGTTATGTTTTTAAATTTTTAATTTCTGGAACAATTAAAACTTTCAAGCCATGTGCCTTACCCGGGGCACAATGGTGTGCTTGTTGCGGGTTGTCATTTCATTTGCATACTTCATTCAATAAAATCAGTGGACGTTTCGTTTTCGTAAATATTGTGTTCCTTGTCTTTCTTTTTCTTTTATTTTTGCTTTATCAGCTATGTGTTCTTACACACACCCACGTCACTAAAATGCAGATCCTCATCCACTCTGGATCCAGCTGATAACAGTTCTACTATTGCCAATTACAATTTCGAGAATCCGATCTATCAAACTGAAGACGGAAACGAGGACGATTGTGAAATACCTGTAGAGCTTGCTAGGTTGTTACAACGAGAAGAGAAAGCTATACAGCCACATGAAGAGCCAGTCGAAGTTGTGAATCTGGGAACTGAAGAAAACAGAAAAGAGGTCAAGATAGGGGCTGATTTAGAGGACAGTGTCAAGAGCAGGTTGATTCAGATGCTACGTGACTATGTGGAGATCTTTGCTTGGTCTTATGAAGATATGCCAGGGTTGGATACAGACATTGTGGTTCACCGTTTGCCAGTGAAAGAAGATTGTCGTCCAAAGAAGCAGAAGGTTCGTCGTATGCGTCCTGAAATGTCAGAAAAGATCAAAGCAGAGGTAATGAAACAGTTCAATGCAGGGTTCTTGGCCGTAACTTCTTATCCTCAGTGGGTTGCAAATGTGGTACCAGTTCCTAAGAAAGATGGTAAGGTACGTATGTGTGTAGACTACAGAGATCTGAACAAGGCTAGCCCTAAAGATGATTTTCCACTTCCTCATATTGATATTCTGATAGACAACACTGCTCAGCATAAGGTATTCTCTTTTATGGATGGTTTCTCTGGTTACAATCAAATCAAGATGGCACCTGAAGATATGGAGAAGACTACATTTGTGACACAGTGGGGCACCTTTTGCTATAAGGTAATGCCATTTGGTTTGAAGAATGCAGGGGCAACATATCAGCGTGCTATGGTGGCTTTGTTTCATGATATGATTCATCATGAGATAGAGGTATATGTGGATGATATGATAGCCAGGTCTCAGAATGAAGAACAACATCTTGATCATCTGCACAAGTTGTTTGAGAGGTTGAAGAAATACAGGTTGAGATTAAATCCAAACAAGTGTACTTTTGGAGTTAGATCTGGAAAGCTCCTGGGTTTCATTGTCAGTGGAAAAGGTATTGAAGTGGATCCTGCAAAAGTGAAAGCTATACGAGAGATGCCAGCTCCCCGTACTGAGAAAGAGGTTAGAGGTTTCTTGGGACGATTGAACTACATTGCAAGATTTATTTCCCAATTAACTACCATCTGTGAGCCAATCTTCAAGTTGTTGAAGAAAGATCAGGTGATGGAATGGAATGATGAGTGTCAGACTGCCTTTGATGAAATCAAGAGATATTTGCTAGAACCTCCAATTTTAATGCCACCAGTTGATGGAAGACCCTTGATTATGTATTTAACAGTATTAGACAACTCAATGGGGTGTGTATTGGGGCAACATGACGAGTCTGGTCGAAAAGAGCAGGCAATATACTACCTTAGCAAAAAGTTTACCGACTGTGAAACAAGATACTCACTGCTCGAGAAAACTTGCTGCGCTTTGGCATGGGCTGCTCGCCGACTAAGACAGTATATGTTGACCCATACTACCTTGTTGATTTCGAAGATGGATCCAATCAAGTACATATTTGAGAAACCTGCTCTCTCCGGAAGAATTGCAAGATGGCAAATGATCTTGACGGAATATGATATACAGTATACTACTCAGAAGGCCATTAAGGGGAGTGTTGTTGCTGATCATTTGGCTCATCAAGCAGTAGATGATTACCAGTCAATGAATTTTGAGTTCCCTGATGAAGACATTATGTCTGTTACCAAAGAACCTGGACAATATGACGGACCTGAACAAGGATCCCGATGGACTATGGTTTTTGATGGTGCCTCCAATGCACATGGTAATGGTGTTGGTGTTGTGATTAGTTCCCCTGAAGGTTGTCATACCCTGATTACTGCCAGACTTTGTTTCTATTGTACCAATAACATGGCTGAGTATGAGGCATGTATCATGGGTATGCAAGTTGCTATTGATATGAAGATTCAGTTCCTTGAGGTGTATGGAGATTCAGCTCTGGTAGTAAGTCAGATTAAAGGAGATTGGGATACAAAGCATGATAATCTCATTCCTTACAGAGAACATGTGTTGTCTTTGATCCCACATTTCAAAGAGATTACTTTTGGACATATTCCACGAAGAGAGAATCAGTTGGCAGACGCATTGGCCACCATGGCATCTATGTTTGAGATCAGCTGGGATGATGAAGCTCCCAAGATTACCATTGATAGATTTGAGAAGCCTGCATACTGCAATGAGATTGACACTGAAGGGGCAGAGGAGAAGCCTTGGTTCTATGAAGTGAAAAACTATCTTGAAGCTCAGGAGTTCCCTGAAGGGGCATCTGTCAAAGATAGGAAGTTCCTGAGAAGGTTTTCTGCTAAGTTCTTTCTGAGTAATGGCGTTCTGTATAAGCGTAATCATGATTCAACTATGCTTCGTTGTGTGGATAAGAAGGAAGCTACAGAAATTATGGAAGAGATGCATGATGGGACCTTTGGCACTCATTCTAGTGGTCATACCATGGCAAAGAAGATTTTGAGAGCAGGTTACTATTGGTCTACCATGGAAGCTGATTGCTATCAACACTCCAGAACATGTCACAAATGTCAAATCTATGCTGATAAAGTACATGTACCTCCATCTCCATTGAATGTGTTGACTGCTCCTTGGCCCTTTGCCATGTGGGGCATTGATATGATTGGTGAGATCAAGCCTACTGCTTCTAATGGGCATCGTTTCATCCTGGTTGCTATTGATTACTTCACGAAGTGGGTAGAGGCAGCTTCATTTGCATCTGTGACTAAGAATGTTGTGGCTCGGTTCATTAAGAATAATCTCATATGTAGGTATGGTATCCCTGAAAGGATTATCACTGACAATGGCTCTAATCTGAACAACACTATGATTACTGATCTCTGTACGCAGTTCAAGATTAAGCATCACAACTCTTCTCCGTATCGTCCGAAGATGAATGGGGCAGTTGAAGCTGCTAATAAGAACATTAAGAAGATTGTACAGAAGATGACTGTTACTTACAAGGATTGGCACGAGATGTTACCATTTGCTCTGCATGGTTATCGTACTACAATACGTACTTCAACAGGGGCAACCCCATTCTCCCTAGTCTATGGTATGGAAGCAGTTCCGCCTATTGAAGTTCAGATCCCCTCCTTGAGAATTATGAAGGATGCAGGCTTGGATGAAGATGAGTGGATTCAGACTCGACTTGACCAGATAAATTTGATTGATGAGAAAAGGTTAGCAGCAGTTTGTCATGGCCAGATGTACCAAAAACGGATGATCAAAGCTTTTAACAAGAAGGTTAAGCCAAAGGTATATCAGGCTGGTGACTTGGTAATCAAGCGTATCATATTACCACAGGGTGATCCTAGGGGCAAGTGGACTCCAACATATGAGGGACCATTTGTAGTCAAGACAGTGTTCTCAGGAGGTGCCATAATACTGACTACAATGGATGGTGAAGACTTCCCGCAACCTGTAAACGCAGACATAGTTAAAAAATACTACGCATAAAAAGAGACCCGCTAGGTTGACAGGCCTAGGCAAAAATAAGGGCATCCCGGCAAACCAAAAGGGTTTGGGCAAAAATTAGGGATATATATATAAAAAGATGTACACCCGGCAAGTCGAAAACCTGAAAAGGCGGCTTGGGCAAAAAAGGGTATCCCGGTGGATTGAAAACCTGAAAGGGCAATCCAGGCAAAAGTTAGGGATTAAAGCGTATGACTATGTCTCGTTTGGATCACTCATGAAACTGCAACCAGTTGTACTACTTACTCAAGCTCAAACAGATAAAGCTCAATCCAATCGTTTCCGTCTCAACAGCAAGAAGATGAGATACTTGAGTGGCAATAGTAGAATTGAAACTCAATAGGATTATTTCCCACATAGCTGATTCTTTTTGTAAAACTTCATGACAAAATTCTCTTACTAGGGTTTATGTCTCCTTGTACAAACTTACCCGTGTATGGGTCACTTTTGATATAAATAAATTCCATCTTTTGAATCCAGATTCACTTTTACCCTATTTACATAAGCGAAACGTCCATTGGTTGTGTTTGAATGTATGTATGCCTTTGAATATGATTGATGTTTACCAGAAACGCATGTATGCTTTTAATATGATTGATGTTTACCAGAAATGCATGAAAATGCAGTAATAGTATTTACTAAGGACGAACGAGGGAAGGATTTCAACGAAGCTTCGCCGGTTCATCTTTACAAGACAGTTACAAACCATCAGTAGGACTAATCCATTTTCACAAAGTCTAATCTCCCCTGGAATTTATATCCATCTCTTTTATCCTCATACGGATATACGGGAAATTACTTTCCAATAAGGGCACGATGAACGAAGACGGGATGTTATACTTATCCTACTATCAAACGAAAACGAAGGTTATCTATACCCTACTATCCCCAACAACGGGAGGTTATCTATACCTTGTTATCCCCAACAACGGGAGGTTATCTATACCTTGTTATCCCCAGCAGACGGAGGGTTATATATTCTTCAACAACGAATCGGGATTTATTTTCCTTGGCCAGCAGTTGTTATACAAGGATATCCAGACACTTCCAGCAGTGTCATAGCATACATACATCATTTACATCATACCATAACATATATGTCTATAGTACATTACCTAAGTGCATCATGTCATACATGCATACATAAAGCATAAACTAATGTTGTTATACAGAATGCTACCTTGTTTTCAGGTTAATTATCCAACAAACAATCTTATGATCTTTGGGACTGCTTTATTGTAACCTCAGGGTTATTTTATCCTCCTGATAGCCTCTCATGACTTCAAGACTGCTTTAGAGCTACTGATTGCTCTATCCTCCTGAAATCATCCTATTACTTCAAGACTGCTTTAGAGCTATTCATTGCTCTATCCTCATGAGGTCATATTACTACTTCAAGACTGCTTTAGAGCTATTCATTGCTCTATCTTCCTGAAGCCATCTAATTATTTCAAGACTGCTTTAGAGTTATCCATTGCTCTATCCTCCTGAAATTACATTATTACTTCAAGACTGCTTTAGAGCTATCCATTGCTCTATCCTCCTGAAATCATTACTTCAAGACTGCTTTAGAGCTATTGATTGCTCTATCCTCCTGAAGACATATCACATTATTATTTCAAGACTGCTTTAGAGCTATTGATCGCTCTATCCTACTGAAGCCATTCTATTACTTCAAGACTGCTTTAGAGCTATTGATTGCTCTATCCTCCTGAAGCCATTATTACTTCAAGACTGCTTTAGAGCTATTGATTGCTCTATCCTCCTGAGGTCAGATTTATCACTTCAAGACTGCTTTAGGGTTATCATTATTGATTGCTCTATCCTCATGAAGACATGTTGTTACATCAGTATTACTCCAGACTCCTGACAGTTCTCATTATACTACTGAAGAACTTTCCCCTAGTGGCATCTTTAAGCCCACTCAATCATGTTCAACCAACCATCAATATCACTCCATGCACTGGTGAGTGCAAATTTTTGGGCTTTTGTGTTCAATCCCCTTCAACCTTCCAGGTTACGACTGGCAAATATACCAATCTAACCCCTCAGGTTTCAGAAAATTGAACAGGGGCAGCTGTTGCACCCCAAAATTTGCCCTCACAATACAAGACTTTGTGTTCCAAGAAGGTTCACAAGGTTCACAAAACTCATAATTGGTCAGAAGAGTTGACAATTCCCTCAGACAATGCACCTCCTAAGCAATGCATCCAAAACTAGGGTTTTGACTTTAATCAGGCTAAATGGACTTCCAAGACTTCAAGTGAGCTTCATAACATCTTATATGTGTATAAGAACCCCCATGTCAAGTTTCAAGACTTTTCTCAAAAGTTTGCTCAGTCAGATGATCAGATAAGTCAAAAGCAGTCAATGCAGTTGAAAGGTCAAACTAAGGTCAACTGCGGTCAAACCAAAGTCAAACTTCATGATTTTTTTTTTGTGCCAACATCAAAGAGAGGTTGGGTGAGAAATATTATCATAATAACTGTAATACCCCAAATTTTGCCCTAAGATTTGTCGTCGCATTTCATTGCATTTAATCAATTACTAACAAATTTGTGTAGTCGTTTGACTTTTTGCAGGTAAATATCATATGACATGCATTTTTTTTCTAAAAAGTAAAAATGACACCATTGGCAGGAGGACATGTGTAAGGAGTTATGAGTGTGAGAGGTTGAGAGTTCGAATCTCACCTTTGTCACTTTTTTTTGTTTTTTATTATTTTTACTCTAAATTTTTCTATCTTTCATTAAAAAAATAACAAAAATAGTTTTTTATTATTATTTAATTATTATTTTCGTATTTTAATTAAATCATTTTTTAAAATATTATTTTTTTCACTTTTTTCTAAATTATTCATAAAAATATCCAAAAAATCATAAAATAAAAAATATTGAAAAAAATTTTGTTCTTTTTATAATATTTTTTATTTTAGGAATCAATAGGATTATTAGTTTTTATTTTAAGTTTATTATAATTATTTTAAATTATTTAAATTTTATTTTTTCTTAACTAATTATTTAGTTTGGGCTTTAAAATGGGCTTTAGGGACATTATTGACAATTTGGTGTTAACCCTAATTTGTTCCCTATATATACATGTGTTGCCTTGTTGGAAAAGAGGGGAGAATGAAAAAAACCTAAGAGGAGTGAGTGCCGTTTGCCGTTATTTAGTTTTCTTCTTCATCCATTACTATTGTTTCTTTTTCTTCATCGTTTACCGTTATTTCTTTTCCTTCATCTATTACTGTTGTTTCTTTTTCTTCATCTTTTACCGTTATTTCTTTTTCTTCATCTATTACCGTTATTTCTTTTTCTTTATCTATTACTGTTACGTTTATATATATATAATTTTTAAATTGTTAGAGTTTATATATATAAGATTTTTGATCGAATTATGTCGATACGATGTTTGCACATTTGTGTGCATGACGCGTGACATTTGTGTTAGTTCGATCTGGTTGCGATGATCGCATTTTTGTGTGAGCAATAATACTATTTTTTGCTTAATTTCTTTTTCTTTGCGATAAATTTTGTTTCGTCCGATTTAGATCTGGTTGCGATGAGCGCATTTCTGCGTTAGCAACATTGTTGGGTTATTTGGCACATTTAAAATTCATTATTGCTTTATTATTATTATTATTATTATTATTATTATTATTATTATTATTATTATTATTATTATTATTATTATTATTATTATTATCATTATTTATTATTATTATCATTATTATCATTATTATTACCATTATTATTATTATTGTTATCATTAATTTATTAAAATTTGTTATAATATAAAAATCTGTTTTTTAAAATAAATAACATTAACATCTTTTCCAAATTAATATGAAAACCTATTATTTTTAAGAAAAACTTTTTTTTAGATAAATTTAAAATAATAACTAAAATCTTTTTTTTTAATAACTAGAACCGTTATTTATTTTATTTTATTATTGTTCAATTCAAATTTCATTATCACATTGTATCTGCTCCTCTCATGTAACCTCGCGAACTTAACAATCGCTCTTTAAATTCTGCCTTTAAATTTCTGCTTGCATGGTTTAAATTATGACATTATCTCTCTGTTTGCATGATTCAATTATCTCACGCGTTTACTATTATTTCTGTCACATTGCACACATCCGAAGGTTAGGTCTAACTGTTTGGCCGCCGCGCCAATAGTCCGTAAAACTTCACACATTCAATTTCAAATCCTCAAAACTACAAACTACAAACCCTAATTTTTCACAAATGCCTCGCCGCAGGCAAAATTACAATTTTACCCCTAGCATTAGGTCAAAGAGCCGCCGCGCTCATTTTAGGGTTTCCCGCCGCAGAATCCCTAATTTAACCCTAATTACAACTTAACATTTCAACGTAGAGATTTGGAGTTTCTACACTCCACGTAAGCGTGTCCTTAAGATGCGTTTATTCCCCTTGAGACCTTGACCACAGTCAAGAAGTTTCTAACCTCCCTATTGAGGGGAACTACGATTACTCTGATTCCACTCCCGTAAGGATACGTAGGCACAAGATGCGATGTCTTGCCGAGTAAACTTAGAATTAACCCCCTTTATTATTTATTATTGCTTATTTATATTTTATTTATCTTTGCTATTTAATTATTTTGCTTATTATTTTGTAATTGTTTCTTGGATGTAAAGTTGTTTAATTATTTAATTATTATTATGGTTAGTAATTAGGGAGTGTAACAACATGTATGTAATATTAAAATAAATTTAGATCACTTTTAAATAAAGATAATTAAAATAAACACGTCACACACGTAAGTCGATTTTAATCGCCGTCTCACTTCCTAAGGATATCCCTCAAGTTGCCTACGAATAATGGTTAAGTGGGGTGTATAAAGCAAGTCCCTCAAATAGAAAAAATCATCAAAGTCCCTTATGGTTGCCTTTACGAATCGAGTCCCTTTCGAAAAATGATGATGGTCCCTTATATGTGCTTATTACATCCCACAATGGCCTTCAAAGTCAAATTGTCCCTCACATATCCCTTAACATCCAAAGTAAGGACTACCTACTCCATTATAGTAGGGATAGTCTTACTAAAGGAAAGAATGAAGAATAAGAAAGACCTTTAAACATTAGGGTAGGTTACTCCTAGGTGCTTGCTCACTTCAAAACTTTTTCACACTTAAACAAATTTCCAACAAAATTTTCAAACAAGTTTTTTTCACATCCATACACGGATTATTATTAAACTATTCTGAAAATTTTCTATTCACACACTACAATTTCAAAACAATTCAAAAGTGAGCTTAAGTACCTAAGAGCCCATGGATAACCATGGATGAAAAGGGTGCTAACACCTTCCCTTTTCATAACCTACCCCCCGGACCCAAAATATTCTCTAAGGTCTTTCCTGTTCTTTTATAACCTTTCCTTATGGATAAAATAAAAGTCGGTGGCGACTCTTGCTATCCGCAACATTGTTTAAAGTCAGTTCTCCCACCGTGTTACAAATGGCATGTGCAAAAAGTGATTGTGTGATACATGTGATCCAACCCAATCCAATTGTCAAAGTAAGTACAAGTGAATCAAAGGCTGCAACAAGAGGACAACATAAAATACAAAAGTGGTGCGAATACATTGCAAATACGATTTTCATCAAGCTTCTAGAAATTAGTGGGCCCTCAATGATTACCTCATGATTTTCCAGCAATCCCATGTGTTTAGTGAAGAATTCACACTGCAAGAAAACCTTTATTTCATATTGGCCAGCTCCTTGATTCCTCGCTCAAATTAATCACGATTCTCATAAGGTTCACACGATTTATACAATCAAATTCACATGTACTAACTCCCATCACTTAGCCTATATAAAAAAATCATATTTCACTCAATAGGGACAAGCTTTACATACCCATTGAACCCATGCTAAAATCTTTCTTCAACAATCCTTCATCAATTCCAACTAAAACCTCAATCAAACTTCCAATTCATCTCCAAGCTACAAACCACAAATCAGCAAGAAAATTCACGAAAAAACCAATTCAACTTAATCCAATTGCAGTAACCACAACACCACACAACTTCACCAAATTCACAGCTAGCGCAAGAACAACAAAAACATCAAAGCAACATAGCATATCAACCTTCAACAAACTTCGTCAATCATCAATCTTCAACAATTACTCAACAACAACAACATCGAATTGTAGAGAAAGAGTATGGACCAAAGAATTTCATACCTGAGCTTTGTAGATCTATTTAATTCCTGCAATCTTTGAGAGCATTTTTTATTCTAATTGATGATTTGGAAATAATTTTGAGCATGTGGTTCTTGGTGTAGTAGAATACTCCGTTGTCGCCAATGATTAACTCCGGCGTGGCGGAAGATTTTCTTACACGATGTAGCTTGCACGGAAATAAAACGTTGAAGAAGGAAGCATCATGTGTTGTTGTTAGCTGTTATTCTGTTTTGCTTTATCTCATCATTAACACATAGACTTAAATTAAGCCCACTTCAAATTCACTTGCACACTTTATGATCCATCTCGCATCCTTCTCTTCTTTTTTTTCTTATTATTTTCTTACTTTTTTTCTTCCTCTTACTTTCTTTTCTTTCTAGATTTTCTAACATTTATTTTGAAGTGGATCCTTGTGATAAATATCTTGATCTACTATTTCCACTGATTTTTTATTTTGTTTTCATTCCATTTTTTAATTTATTTTTATATTTTGGTCGATGAAGACTAAATATCATGAATGTTGGTTTTCAAAGTTGTTCAACCTTCATTATTTCAAATATGTGGGGAATGACCATTTGGATCATTCTCTATACTTTGGGTCAGTGATAGGTTACCTTTGGTTAATCGATGGAAGTTTTTGATTAAGACGAGATCGTTCTCTTTTTCTTTTCGTGTGACACGACTTTAGGAGAATGATCTATATATCACTTCTCTATCGTATTTTTTAAACACAAATATTGTTATTGACGGGCCTCCCATAGTATGATCTTTCTTATAGATTGTGTTACGATTTCTTAACATAGCGCTACATTGGTTCTGATTCGAAAAATGGTCATTCGAGCAATGACAATTAACAACTAACATCTAACTTTAACTTCCGCTCTTTATCTTCTTACTATTTACTTTCTGTCATTTACTTTTCCGCAACTTATATCATTATTCATTTATCTCATTGTTCATATATTGCCTTTATCATATTGTCATCTTATTCATCTTTGTTAATCTCATTAAGAAAAACATAAAAACATGATAAAAGATCAAAACCCTAAAAAACTTTCAAGCTTGAACTATGCTTACTATCCTTGACATCATGGACTTTGGACCTTGTAATTAAACCCTAGCAGAGGAACTTTGGATCGAACTTTTCTATTCTTGTATTGTTTGGTCTTAGGACACCATTGCACATCTTTCATAGATTACTCTTAGGCTTTCTTATAATGAGACTTATTTGATCAATTACTTCTAGTTGATCGTCTAGCCCACTTTGCTAGTGCACTTGTAGTTTATGGTTCACTTCTAGCCCCATTTGATAAAATGTATCCCCAATCCCATGATGTGTAATAACTTTACCGCTTTCTCCTTGCTTGCTAGTTGCTTAGGCTTTCCTTAATACAAGAATAAAATCAATCACACCTTTTCAAAAGAACATAAATAAGCTTGATCCAATGTCAAGAATTTTTGGTAATAAATTGAATTCAATAGGGTTTCCCTCACCATCAACCCCTAACCAATCACACCCCATTTTGCGTTCACCCTTTGTAAGTCGATTTCCTTTGGCATCACCATTGACTTTCTGATTGTCCTAGACATTTTCTTAATCAACCAAACAAATACTTAATCCAATGTCAAGTTATTCAAACCCTTTTTTCTCGATAATTACCGATTGAAAAAGATTGGGGTGGAAGCAATTTTCATTCCTCTTCTCGAATGTTCATGTGATAGCCGCACTTATCCTACCGTTTGAACATTTGTCAATCATTTTAAAACACTCTTAAATTAAACGACTTAAGTCTATTCTTTGATAGATGAAAAATTTAGGGGTGGAAGCAATTTTCCTCACTCTTCCCAAGTATTTGTGTGATGGCCGCACTTAGCCTACCATTCAAAGACTTGTCATTCATTGAAAGAAACATGACTTGATTATCCACACAAATTTCATAATTAATCGATTGAAAAAGATAAGGGTGGAATCAATTTTCCTCTCTTTTTCCGAATATTCATGTGATGGACGTACGTAGCCTACCGTTCGAATATTCGTCAATCAATTAAAATACACAAACTAGAAAACCGTAGTTTCATGAACTACAAATGCTCTGATTCTTTATTTTCATCCAAATGAAGATACGTAGGAACAAGGGCCCCAATCCTTGGCGAGCTACCTTGTTTTTTATCCACCTACCTTTTCTTTTTTCTATCCAAACCCTTCTTCTATAGTCCTCCAAACTACGAATGCTCTAATTTCGCATTTCACAATAAGAATATGTAGGCACAAGAGCCTCAATCATTAGCGAGCACCCTAATAAAAAATCATCCCATTTCCCCCTTTTGAGGTTTCTGTTCTTTCCTCTTTCTAATCCTTTCACTTTGAAGAAAGCAAATAACATTAGTTAACAATTCATCGCAAATCAGATTAAGAGGTTCCCGTTGAGTAAAACGAACATGAGGGGTGCTAATACCTTTCTCTTGCATAATCGACTCCTGAATCTAGAACTTGGTTGTGATGACCATATTCTTATCTTTAAAGGTTTTCTCAATATTTTCCTGTTCCTTTATTGGAATGAATAAAGTTCGGCGGCGACTTTCTTCGAACAATTTTTGTTCCGCATTGCATCGCGAAAGATCATATTTTTCAAAATACGAAAGATTGACAACTCTGCTAAGGACTAATGCTCCATGCAAGAGAGAGTCAAGCCTAATTTAGTTCAATTTGCGAAGAATGTTACCTTTGTCTATTTTATTTCTTCCTCTTTTATCTCATTATCTGTGATCCACCGTTAGTTCTTATGTACTACAAAAGGCGTTCTAATGGCTTGGTATACTCTGTGAGACGGGCTTTCTACCCAAGTCTTAAGAAGAAACATTAAGATAAGAAGTTGGTTGTGTAGCGTTGGCCCATTAAACCCACTTATCTTGTTGGGGTAACACGAGAACTACACTTAGAGTAGATCTTCTTGAGGGTATTGTCGACTAGAAAGCAATTTTGCTAATGGGGCAATATTTTCTTGTCGGATCCATGATTATAAAACCTTTTAAAATCGAAACACCATGGTTGCATAGTGTTGGCCCACCAGACTCACTTGTCTTGTTAGGGTAACACGAGAACCGTACTCAAATGAGGACCTTTTGAAGCTATTGTCAAATAGTAAGCAACTTTCATAGGGGCAATACTCTTGAGAGCGACCTATGATTCTGGGAACCTTATAAACCTAGAATTGCCTTGACTCTTGTATATAAAGTAATGAGAAATATTTGGAAGTCATGTACTTGGACTCTCATGAGACTTTGTGCCTGTGATCCTAGAATCTTGCATTAGCACTGCATTCATACATGTCATAACATCACATTTTCAAAATTGCATCAATTGTGCGTCTTGCATCTCATTCCAAAAATGAAAACTCATTTTGCCTTCCTTCGTCTCAAGTAAATCAAGATGATTCCTTGACACCATTACGCTACTTGCGTCAATACTAGACGAATGATAAATTAGATTCAACAAGACCAAACTGCCTTCAGAGAAGAGGTGGACTCTGTAAAAAGTAAGATTTATTAGATTTTTGAGAGCATAACAGCTCTGGCCAGAAGAGAAGATAAATTGTGTGATGCTGCTGCCACAAAGAAAAATGTTCCTGTGCAAGGGTCTACCTCACACTCAAGACCTTCAATTCCCATTCCTAATCCATAATCTATGGGATGCCTTTGAACAACATTCCTGCATATGGAGTTACTGTTGGATCTATCCCACAAGTCCAACCTGCTATTACTCAAATTCCCATTCCTAATCCATAATCTATGGGATGCCTTTGAACAACATTCCTGCATATGGAGTTACTGTTGGATCTATCCCACAAGTCCAACCTGCTATTACTCAAATTCCCATTCCTCGTGCTGAAGAAGAGTAACAAGATGAGTATGAAATGCAAAACTATCATACTGCTGTTCCAATTGCCAATCCTAATGTTGCTCAAGATTCAGAAGCTATCAAGATGTGTCGTGATCTAGCTGAAAAACTTCTAGTCATGGAAGGGCACAACTCAACTTCTTTGAATGCCTTATAAATGTGCTTGGTGCTTGATGTTGTGATTCCTCCTAAGTTCAAGGTGCGAGAATTCCCAAAGTATAAGGGCCTCAGTTGTCCTAACATTCATCTAAAGATGTACTTCTGAAAGATGGTTACCTACGCCTGAGATGAAAAAATCATGATCCATTTTTTCCAAGATAGCCTGTCTAGGGCATCTCTAGAATGGTACATGCAAATGGAGCGTAGTAGTGTGTGTACTTAGGCTGAGTTGGCTAAAGATTTTGTTAACTAATACAAATACAACTCTGATCTGGCTCCGAATCATACTCAACTTCAGAGTATGGTTTAGAAGGACAACAAATCCTTTAAGGAATATGCGCAACGTTGGAGGGAGTTAGCTACAAGAGTGCATCCTCCACTAGTTGACCATGATTTGATTGATATTTTCATGGGTACCTTGCAAGGGCAATGTAGTGTGTCTTCAGGATTCTCTGACATGGTGATTATTGGTGAGAGAGTTGAAGAAGGTTTGAAAAGTGGAAAAATTCAAGGAGGTTCTAGCAGCCAGACTGGAGTGAAGAAGCCTTTCAATGGATTCAAGAAAAAATAGGGCGAAACAAACACTATCTCTTCTCAGAGAGGAAAAACACAATAGAGGGCGCCTGCTCCAATACCTTACTTCTAGTAATCGTATGTTGCAGCTGCGCAATATGCTCCCATGCCTTATCAGCAAGTTTTTCCAACTTAGAATCCTACTCAAATACCTCAGCAACACGCTCCTTAACAACATGCTCAGCAACAACACGCTCCACAGTAGCGTCAACCTAATCAACCAAGGATAAGGAGGCCAGAAAGAAACTTTGATCCTATGCCTGTGTCATATGCTCATATATTCCCTTTTCTGCTTAAGGATGGGTTGATTACCTTGAGAGATTTAACACCTCCAACTATTATCCCTCCAGACTATGATTCCAATGCTCACTACGAGTATCATAAGGGTACTTCAGGGCACACAACCAAGAACTACAGAGCTTTTAAGTACAAGGTTCAAGACTTGGTTGATTCCAAGGCTCTCACATTCACCTCAAGAACCCAAAATGTTATAATGAACCCCATGTCGCCACCAAGCTAGTTCAGTGGCAAGTCAAGAAGGGAAGATTCATCTCCTTAAAGGAGGCAATCATCATGCCATCCCATCATTTTGCATCCTTGTCTTTTATTCTTGTTTGTTTAAGTATTGTTTGCTTTAAGCTTTGTCGTTTGTATTTGATTTTTATTAATAAAGTGATTATGCAAGTTCTGAATTAGTCTTGTCGTATTCACTCATTTTTCCCATTTATTGCAAAGCACAAACACATATTTCTCCACTTTAATTTCTTTATCACATTGTTGTTTTAGCAAAGATTGGAGGAAGGATGATGAAAACGAAATACCCATAATTGCTAATGGTATACTTTTGTATAAGATCTCGCTGATGATGTACATACATTGTTTCAAATCCCCAAAACCCTAGAGAGACATGGAGTTAATCCCTAGTTAGCCACTTCGAGCCTAGAAGTAAGAGTTTTCTTTTGGATCTACAAACCCTTACACTTAACTTAGGACAGGGTAGTGTTTAGTTAATCTAACTATGCATTCAAATTACCAGATGAAACATCCCATATGGGGATCAACCGTATTCTTCACACATCTTGAGTGTCGAAAAAATCATGCAAAATCCAAAGGTCATGTCGGTTGTTCTTTAATAATCAATGACTTGGCAGTCACAATCCTTCAGCAAAATAAAAAAGTCAAAAAAAGAAAAAAAAAGCTTGCTAAGTCAAACACCTCAGAGGAGACTTAGGAAAAAATTAAGGCGGCCCCGATGGATGTGAAAAACAAAATCAGTCCAGGAAAAAGTTAGGGATAAAAAAATCAAAAAGAGGTCAGAAAATCCTCAACAAAAACAAAATAAGATTCAGTGACCACCATCTCCAAATCAAAGGGTCACTAACACCCATGAAGAAAAAAAAGGTGACTTCTATTTCAAGCAAACCTTGAATCATCATCTTCAAACTTACACCATTGACCCTTTTGAAAGACATATGTGTGTAGAATTAACTAAATGTAGGACTAGAGATCATTAAGAAGAAGAGGTGGGTACAAACAAAATTTTGAGCCTTATATCCTTTGTTCAATAACCGTGAACCATACCATGTTAAAACCTGAAAAGACCTAATTGAGATGAGGTTTATTCTGAAAGCATACTACTACAAGGTTGCGTAGATTGACTCCTAAAAGATTTGTTAATCTTCAGTATTGATGTCATATTCTTGCCACATTTTCACACACTAGCTAAATCAGCACTATGCTTGTACAAATTGTCCATTCGTCACACTATCACATCATCCCAATAAATGACTTTTTCAAAACTCGCATGAGCATTGCATTAAAACTACCATTCCTGAATGAACAATTCTAACTGCAAATCAGTACTTGACATCAAGGAAATTCAAACAAGGGGCAATCAAAGAGGAACTTGAACTCTTGTTGGTGCCGACCCAAATCAAGACTATCTCAAAACCCTATAGATCTAGGGGAAAATCCCTTAAAAGCTCAATCAGGGGCAAGTCATCTCAAGAGCACATTGAAGTCCAACTTCCAAAGATTAGACCATTTTCAAGAACTGGTTAATCAGGGGAAAACTATTACCATATTCTAACACTGGGGAAAGTCATGTCATGGTAACTCCTAAGGATTTCTGCTCAAGGAAAATTATTTTAAGAACCCTTCAGATTGGGGCAAAGCAAGTTGTAAAGGGGAAGGTCCTCTCTGTACCTTCAAGTTGGACAAGCAGATCTAGCCAGTCACTAGCAATCATTGAGCTTCAGATAAAAAGCACAATCTTCATGCGTTGATCGCGTCGCTACGCTCATTTTCTAGCCATTTTGACCATCGGGCATAAGAGTGGTGGTTCTCTCAGAAATGAACACACGACTTATCACTAAGTGATCAGACTTAGGGAACTAAAAACATCTTCGTCTGCCTTTGATCATGGCATCATTAGAGACTAAGCGTCGGGAAATCAGATCCCTTTCACAAACCAAAGTCCAATCCGTATTAGCAACTACAAAAAGTTCATTGTGATGGCACCTTCATTTATATGCATCCACATGCATCGTATACATCATATGCATCATGTGCATCATAACATACATGAACCAAACTTATATATATATATATATATATATATATATATATATATATATATATATATATATATGTATGTATATATATATATATATATATATATATATATATATATATATATATATATATATATATATATATATATATATATATATATATATATATATATATATATATATATATATATATATATATATATATATATATATATATATATATATATATATATATATATATATATATATATATATATATATATATATATATATCCTCAACATTGGCATCCATACATGCATCTCAGTGCGTTAGCATTTGCATCGTATTTCCATCCAAAGTGGAGTACCATTACAAAAACAAACATGCATAATGCATAAGTTAGGATCCAGGGTCAATCACAAAATTCCAAGCCGATCCTCAACCCAGCCAGTGACATTTCTCCGAGTCAGTGGGTGTTCCCCATTAAGTTGTTCTCCTAAACCTTTTGTTAATGAGGCTGCTATCTTCAGACCAGTTAATGGTTTTTCTCTTAATAAGTTCTTACCTTCCTCTTGGGTGTTCTCTAGTGAGTTAGTTCCTTTCAACCTTCTGTTGATAAGGATAATGTTCCTTGGTGACTTCTTTGCTTTAACCTTTTTATTGATGTCCCAAGACAAGTCTTACTTATTGATATACTGATTGTCTTTCATCAAGTTTGCTTTATCATCCTTTTGGTGGTAGCAGATTTGTTTCAATCTAATCTTCATCCTTTTGGTGAGTATGACTATTGAAGTTGGGAAATTACTATCATCCTTTTTGTGGTAGCAATTTTGTTGTTTGATCTTAGTGTCATCCTTTTAGTGTCGACGATCTTTGAGTTTATTTGTCTGTGTATCATCCTTTTGGTGATAACGACCTCTGAAACTATTGTGACTCACTGTTATCCTTTTAGTAATATCAAGTGCGTTTTTTTAATCTTACCTTCATCCTTTTGGTGACAGTGATCATTGGGTCATGTGCTTACTATCATCCTTTGAATGATAGTGAGTTGTGTGTTAATTATCATCCTTTTGGTGATAGAGTTGTCATCCTTTTGGTGTCTGAAATCTTTGAATGCTTACTATCATCCTTTTGGTGATAACAAGTCGTGTGTGTTTACTATCATCCTTTTGGTGTCAGAAATCTGGTATGTATTCACTATCATCCTTTTGGTGATAGATTTGCCATCCTTTTGGTGTCAGAGACCTGTGTGTACTCATTATCATCCTTTTGGTGATAACAAATTATGTGTGTTCTCTATCATCCTTTTGGTGATAGGTCTGTCATCCTTTTGGTGTCGGAAATCCCAGCGTGTATTCTCTATCATCCTTTTGTTGATAGATTTGTCATCCTTGTGGTGTCAGAAATTTGTGTGTGCTTACTACCATCCTTTTGATGATAGCGAGTTGTGTGTGTTCACTATCATCATTTTGGTGATAGATTCGTCATCCTTTTGGTGTCAGAAATTTGTGTGTGTGTATTCTCTATCATCCTTTTGGGTGATAGACCCATCATCCTTTTAATGTCAGTGATTCTTAGAGCTTTGGTTTGTGTATCATCCTTTTGGTGATGACAACCGTTGATACCATTATGTAATTAACATCATCCTTTTGGTGATAACAAGTTTTTGACCTCACTTTCATCATTTTGGTGAAGGGTCATTGAGTTATGTGTGTTCTCTATCACCCTTTTGGTGATAAATTCGTCATCCTTTTGGTGTCAGAAATCTTTGTGTGTACTTACTATCATCCTTTTGGTGATAGCCAATTGTGTTGTGATCTAACCCTCATCCTTTTTGGTGATGTTAATCTTTGTCATTTTGATTTAAACTTCATCCTTTTGGTGATGACGATCATTGAAGGCGTTAAGTGAACTATCATCCTTTTGGTGATAGACAGTTTTGTTTATCTCACTGATATCCTTTTGGTGTCAGAAATCTTTGTAGTTTTGATCTTATCATCATCATTTTGGTGTCAATAATTTATGTCGTTGCGATCTCATCGCCCTTTTGTCGATGATGATTGTCATACCCCAAATTTAGACCATGCTTTTTTAACCTTGCATTCATTTTCACTTTGCATCGTCTGTATAATATAACATGCATTTCATCAGGCTCTTAAGAAATGTGATCAGAGGTTTTTCTGTTAACCTAGATTTCCATTATTCAGAGGTTATTTCACTTGGTTTTTTTACTCGAGCTTGAAACAAGGAGTTGGATTTTCAATCATCATTGACATATTTTTATCAGAGGTTTAGCAAAGCATAATGTCATCTTCTCTGAGGTACCAGTTGTTAAGGCTTCATTGATGGCCTAACTGGAAAGATTCTGAGTCAAGGTTTGGTTCTCATCAATTTTCTAAATCATTGTTTCATCAGTGTGCACTCAAGGCAAGAAGATTAGGGTTTCTCACTCTTTGTGTTTAAGATGGGCATGTGTCATTCAATTCAGGTTCGCTAGAGGTTAGAAAGTTAAATGTGTGTGCAGTTCTATTTCAGTTTCGAATTGGATGTGATCCTGGTCTTGGTCAAGAATGAGGAGATTATGTCATTCTCAAAATGGATATTGTCATGAATCAATACTTTATGCTTGAAGACCATCAGACTAGGGTTTTCATGTCAATTCAAGTTGTCTGTTGAAATCAAGTTGCAGAATTATTAAAGTTCAGATCATTTCAAGATAGATTTAAGGATTGATTCAAGGTGGATCCTCTTTGGTTTAATTCAAGAATTGTGGCATTTTAGGTTCAATTGTCAAGATTTTAGGTGTTGTTCAGGTGTGGAGGCGCATTACCATTACCCATATTCGTTCCTGTAGCAAATTTCAATTTCATTCATTTATCAAAAAAATCCAATTTTCCAATTTCTAAACCATTATCCATTTCCATTTTCATATCTATTTTTCACCTTTTTAGAAGCCATTATCCATTTCTTTAAACCAATTATTCATTTCTTTAGACCTAAATCTTTATCCAATTCAACTAATCCACAAAATACTTTTTTTCCAAAATCTATTTCTTTTTAATTATCCATTCATATCCATTTTCAAAACCAAGTGTAATGTCATTATCCAAATACCCATTTATTCATTTAGTCCAAACCAATTGTCCATTTTATTTTACAAATCCATTTACACAAAAGATGCCACAAAAATAATTAAAATTCAAAGCCCATTTGCCTTCTTTTTCTATAGGCCCATTACAATTATTTCCTAAGAAGTTACAACAAAATTTGAAAAAAAATAAAGAACCATGCCACACATACACTAAAATGGTACAAACATGCTACACAAAACCTACAGGCCAAGTCTGCTACATCAACATCCACACTACAATCCAAAGTTCTGTTTCACACTCCACAAGAGCCAAACCAAGCCACTACTAATTTCCACCCAAAAACTTGATACAAAACCGTACCCGCTATAAAACTCGTAGCACACCATGTCTCAAACATGAAAGCTACACAACCTGCCAAACTCTGCAGCATCAAACCATCCACACTATAAATTGCAAAATCCTGCAACATCACACTGCCTCACATAACAAAACAAAAAACTGCTACAAAACCAGAACCTGCAATAACAAAACACTGCACAACCTGCGCATCATGAACACAAGACCTGCAGCAATATCGACTTCACGCAGAAATCTTAACCAACAAAACCTGCTATCAACACTCCAAAACAATTCTGCAGCATCCTGCACTTGAAAATGACCTAACAACAACAAGACAAATTCAAGATTTAACGTACAAACTGGTTTGATTCTAAAAAGATGAAGAGAAGTCACAAGCGATATAACAGCAAGAAATAGAAAAACTCTGTGACAAAAGAGCATGACATAAATTGCAAAAAAGAATAAAAAGCCTCGTCTCATTTTTACTCACCTGGGATTTATTTTTCAAAATTACACACAACACTGTAACTTTTCCCATCTTCACCTTTCCTCTTCATCATATAACCCCAAAAACTTCACAACCTTCTTCTTTTACAACATCGACACATCAATATCGTGACAACATAGAAAGAGGAGCACACAGAGAGAAAAAAAGTTATGCGCATCAAAGAATTCACTCAGAAGTATACCTCACAACAAAGCCACCCTCATGTTTCATTCCCTTCAATCTGCCATGAACAACTCGGTACAATTTCCACGAACAAACCGGCGGTAAAATCAATTCTTCATATCAACCCATTTCACCCATTTCACCCATCACTAACCACTACCAGGTGAATAACTGACTTCACTGCTCAACCATCTCAAACAACCATCTCCGAACCGCCTCTTTCGTCCTCTCTCCATTTCACGCACCACCACCACAACTTCATCATCACCACTGCACAACCGCGTCTCATTCGTGTTTCCACCATAACCATCAAAACATATAACAACACAGTAACAACAATCCACAGA
The DNA here is from genome assembly GCA_963859935.3 of Lathyrus sativus. Lineage (NCBI taxonomy): Eukaryota > Viridiplantae > Streptophyta > Magnoliopsida > Fabales > Fabaceae > Lathyrus > Lathyrus sativus. The sequence goes on along the minus strand of OZ012741.1, from coordinate 651,465,386 downwards.
TACACCACACAAACGGCTCACTACAGACCGCGAACCTCAACATCATCATCACTATCAGACCAATAACAAATCGTGACACGAGGGAAAAACGAGATGAAAGGGAATGTGGAGAGTTTGAATATGAGAGAGATGACAAGAGAGGATGCAAGGATTGAGGTTGGATTTTTGGTTCCGTTTCGTTTCTTCTGAACATTTGATTTGGACGAGTTTTATTTTCCTTTTGTTGTGCGTGTTTATTTTGGGAGGAGGCTGATTACATTAGGGTCCAATGACCCGTTCCTTTTTCTCACTCCAACCAAATCGGGTCATCATATGACCCGACCCATCCTTAGTGGAGCATTCTTTTGGGCCTCAATGCCCTTTATGCTATTCTAAACTCAGCTTGGTACATTTTCATTCTTCTAAGTTATTACAAGTTTGCCTTTTTTTTTATAAAACTTTTAATCAATTTCTATTCCAATTTTAATTATTATCTAGGACCTTTTAGTTAATTATTATTACAAGTTTAATTGTCATTTAAGTTTTTTTAGTTAGTTATTATTACAATTTTTAATTGGTATTTAAGGGTCTGTTTGGTTCAAATGAGGGGGAGGGGAGGGGTGGAATTTTAATGAAGGGGAGGGGAGGAGAGGGGAGGTGAAGGAATTTTTTAATTAAATAAGTGTTTGGTTCAAAAGAGAGGAGGGGAGGGGAGGGGAGGGATTTTAATTAAAAATGTGTTTGGTTCAGAAGAGGAGGGGAGGGGTTTTATTAATAATTTACATTTTTATCCTTATGATCTTATATAAGTCATATGATATTAAAATGTGAAAAATTCGTACGTATTTTTGTTGGTAATAAAATTTCTAATATTGAGTGATTAAAAAATACTTATTTGTCACATAAAGTTAAAAAAATTGAGTACAATCGATTCGACTTATAACTTTCCAACATAAATTAAACTATATGCCAATAACATCGTTTAAATTGTGATGAATCATATGACAAAACAAATATATAAAATAACTTATTACTAAATATTAATGGTTCAAAATATTTAATAAAATGAATAAACAAAAATAAATAAAATGATATGGTTTACAATTTGATATAAAAGAAAATATGATAGAGTACATAACAAAATTAAAAGAAAAAAACGAATATAACGAAACATAATTTTTTTAATAAAAAAAGACAATGATTATGATTTATATTAATTATAAAAATTATAAAATAATTTGAAGGTGGAGAACAATTATAATAAGTTGATGAAAACAATCGAGAAAAAACAGTAACACAAAAGATAACAAATAGTTTTGAAATAATAAAATTAAACTGAGGATATTTTAGTAAATATAATAATTTTTAAATATCAAAACTCATATTCCCTCCCCTCCCCTCCAAATCCCCCCAATTCGGAGGGAACCAAAAAGTGTGTTTTGGAGGGATTTTGCTCCCCTCCCCTCCCCTCCTAAATTTTGAACCAAACATATTTAATTAAAATTTTCCCCTCCCCTCCCCTCCCCTCCATCTACCCCGAACCAAACATATTTAGTTATTATTACAATTTTTAATTGGTATTTAGTTTAATTATTTTGAACCAAACATATTTAGTTATTATTACAATTTTTAATTGGTATTTAAGTTCTTTTAGTTAATTTTTTTTCTTAATTGTAATTAGATTAATTAGTTTAATTATTAATTAAGAAAAAAATCTCAATATTTTCTTAATTAATTTTGTGAATTAATCTTTTAAATTTTTTTATTAGAATGTAATTTTTTAGGATTTATTTTTGATCATTTTGATTTTAATTAATCTCCTTGACTTCTAACTTTTGTGACTTTTAATTTAAGATCTTTTTGTTGATCTTGTGATTTTGATTTGTACTTTGACTATGTCGTTGCTCATTATCTTGTGTTCACCATCATTCATTTAACTCATGTTTTTTTGTCATATTATTTCTCTTTGCCTGATTTTATTTTGTGTCTGGTACTTTCATGACTTGACCCTGTTTTCTCTTATTAATTCATCTTGATGCTTGTATGTATATCTCGATTACTTGTTTGCCTGTTACTTCACATGTTCCTTTAGGATCTTCTAGTTTGACTTAATTTTCGATTAAGATCGAAGTAGGATAGATTTTAGGCACTCAATCCTAGCATGACAACTCTAGGGTAGAATCTCCTCCATCCTCCGACTTTAGGATCCATCCTTGCATGATCACATTAGAATAGTTTCATCCTTCGGGATTCCCTTCAAAACCATTTTCAAAAGGGCATGTTATTTCCGTTCTACCGCAAACAGGTAATGTGTAAGACTCCAGACAACGAGCAACAATACACCTAAGTGCTAGAACGTGAACGTTAGCATCGCCCATAAAAAACACCAACAAACCGTAGTCTTGTGAACTACAGATGCTCTGATTTCTCATTCCTCAATGAGGATACGTAGGCATAAGGATCCCTATCCTTGGCGAGCTCACTAACAACTAACTCCTCTTTTCTCTCGCCATCGTGCGATCGAGAATAACTAACCTAACATTTTCTCTCGCCCTAGTGCGATCGAGACTAACCAACCATAGACCAAACTACGGACGCGCTGGTTTCTCATACCTGTTGAGAATACGTAGGCACTAGGGCCCTAATCCTTGGCGAGCAACCTTCCCTTTTTTTCCTCTTAGTCCTCCGAACTACGTTGGCTTTGAATTTCCCTTTGCACAAGGGAATACACAGGCATAGGATTGTGAGATCCTATCGAGTCTCCTTTTGTTTTTTCTCCATTTTTGTTCCAGCATACCTTTAGAAAATTAAGCTTTAGATATACACACCTTTAGATTTATAACAACAATAGTGGATTTTGTTGAGTACAACAGACACAATGGGTGATAACACCTTTCTCTTACATAATTATCTCCCGACCCTGAACTTGGTTGCGATGACCATGTTCTTTCCCTCCTGAGGTTTTCTCGATGTTTTCTTTTCCCTGTTAAGATAAATAAAGTTCTATGGCGACTATGTGTCTTCGTCGGTTGTTTTTCGCAAAGCGACCATGACCTTTGCAACTTATTCAGTGTCCACTTGAGGGTCGACATTGATCTTCTATCTTGTTTCCTAAACACTTTCTTTCTTTTAAGACAAATTTAGAGTCTTCTACGTATCTAATTAACTTCTACCTTGAAAGTATGAATACTATTGCAATTCATCTTACTAGGTTTAAGCCAATTAGATAGGGGCATCTGTCATACCCTAAATTTGTCCTACCTATATAATATTAGCCTCACTTGTGTTTTTGTTTACTAACCATCATCCAAATATCCAAAAATATGAATTTACTTTCTTTTTTCTTTTTGCCTAAGTCCAAGTTTGTCACAAGGTTGAATTGGGTTTCAAACAAGGTTGTCAAGTGAGGTGCATATGCAGTATTAATTGAAGTTCAATTGGTTTTGACCTAATCTTGGTCAAATAAGAGTGCGCTTCATTATCAAGTTATCAGGCTGTGGCAAACTCACATGCTTTATAGTTCATAATCATTAGAATCCAGCTCATTTGTCAATTAGGGTTTTATGCAATGTGTTAAAGATTCATATCTCAAGTTATGAAGGCATGATCATGTGGTCCATAGTATTGCTCAAAGATTTTGGTTCATCTGTGATCCAAGTGGCATTAGTTCAAGAAGAATTCAAAATGACTCCATCAAAGTTCAAGATGGGTTCGTTTTTGGTTCTCAAGTGTGCCTCCTAGTTTTAAGGCATGATACATTTGGTTCATGATGTTCTCATCATTTTTCAAGTCGATTATTAAAAGTTTAGATGAATGCGGCCTCTATTCTTACTTTCATCCTATTGTACCCCAAAATTTGCCCAACCTTTTTCTTTACTTGGCTTATGTTTCATTTCATTTTTTAGCATTTGCATCTGCATAGCATTGCCTTTTGTAGGGGATCAAGAGAGGTGTGCCTACTCAAGAGAGGAGTTATCAAGGGTTTCAAGCTCAACTAAGAGCGCTTACTCAAGTTATCCAATGCTTACAATCATCAAGAAGTGGTCAAAGTTCTCTGAGGGAGAAGATTGACAAGTGTTGGTTACCTCATATCTTGGAGGGCAATTGAAGATTATCAAGGGTCCATAAGTTCATGGTTATGGATAGGAAATGTTTGGGAAGTTCTTTGAGTGCTTTTGAAGTCATTGTGGAGCTTATCTATGTATTCATTTCACTTGCAAGAGTTCACAGGCAAAGGTTGTGCACCTAGGGTTTCATCTGCTTAGTGCAAGGTCAACTGTGGGCTTGAAGGAGTTGGAGACTTGGTTCCAAGTCATTAGAGTCATGGGAAGTCATGTTGAGACATCTAGGATGTCATATCAAGTTCAAATCAAGAAGAATCAAGAGTCTAAGGAGTTACTAAATTAGGGTTTCAGAGGATTTTAGTGTAAAACTCCCTTCTTTAGTGCCCAACTTCAAGGACCATTTACCTCAAGATACAGGTTCAATCTCATTTTCTTATAAACATGAGAGTTTTAGGGCTAAGCTTTCTTTTGAGTACTAGAACTCATCCATTGGGTTTGTGGAACTCAAGTTATGATGCCATCAAGTTATGGGTCTCAGATGAACATATTTTTCTGTCAACAAAAGTCAACTCACTTCCAAGGCACTTTTGACCTAGAATCATGTTTCTTCTCAAATTTTGATGAACATGAAAGTTTTTCCTCATGGCCTTAGCTTTCCGAAAAGTCCTAGAAGTCCTTCATATCATTTGTGGAACTCAAGTTATGAAGCTTGCAAGACAATGGTATTTTGGGAAACTTTGATTATAGGTCATTTTCATTATGGGTCATTCTCATGCACTTAAGTACTTCAAATGGAACTTCAACCAACATGAAAGTTGCTCCAAATGACTTCAATTACATCATGGAACTCAAGATTGGTGTGAATTATGCATGGTTGTAGATATTGGTGGAGAATTTCAAGTGAAAATTGAACTTTTAAAGGTGAATTCAATTGGACAAGTTATATGCCTTTTTCATGCCATGTTTTGATCCAATTGTGTCCGCAATACTCCAACAAGCAAAATACACAAATTCATTTTGGTCTATGCTAGCAAAAACACGTGCAATTCAAGGTTCCTTCACCAATAAGTTTCACATTCAAACTCCATAGTTGGACCATAAACAAAGCCCAAATCAATTCCAATATGAAATTCAACTTATCAGCTGAAGAATCAATTGGTTTTCATGAGTGCAACTAGCCATATTCACGTGTGCATGGAAAAATCTCATTATTGGGCATTTTCAAAATTCAGCCAAATGAGGCTTCATGGGCCTCCAATTCCTTTCCATATCCAACATATAAAAGCTCTCTTTTCATTTTGTGAGCTTAGAATTGCGTTTTGGAGCTAGGAGCAGCAACTTCCATTTTCAAAACTTCAAAGAAAATTCAAAATCGTGAACAAAATTCAGAGCAATTCAACTTAAATTGAAGCAAGATTCTTCTTCTTCAAGCAAATTATAGTGGATCTGCACGTTTGCAAGCAAGAAATCACGCTGCTGAAGTACCAATGGAGTGTTTCCGTTAGGTAACTTTCTTCCTCCAATTTCTCTCATGTTAGACGCTGAATTAAGATCATGTTGGTTGCATCTGAAGTCCTACCTCGTGTAGGCAATGTTTGATGGTTTAATTTTCATGTTTGATGAAGATCTCAGATGTGCACCTTGATTTTGTTTCGTTCGATTCTCTTTGTTCATGCTTGTTTAAGACCAATGAACCATGGACTTGAAATCTACATCACTTCAACTTTCGTTTGGTATAAAATTTGTGAAGTTTGGTGAAATTTTGGTCGCTTGAACTTCAGCCTGCTCGCCGGAGAAGACGACCGGAGCTAGGGCTCCAGCGTCTGGTCTTTTGACCTCAGGGCTGACGTGTTGTGTGCTTGACTCTTTGACCAGTTGTTATGAACGGATCAGATTTGTTTGACCATACACACGTGGAGATTGACTTCCACGTCAATTAATGATACGCATCATTTTGCTTTGGCTGATGGGAGTGGGCTTTGGCTGCTATTCACACCCCTTGTTTGTTCAACCCAGTGGTTTACAACGTGGTCTCATTGCTATTCACACCATTTTTTTAATTGTTTTTATTTTCTTATTTCAATTATGTTTTCATTTTTAATTGTTAAAAATATCTCCAAGTGTCATAAAATTCAATAAAAAATATTTTCTAATACCTTAGGGTGTTAATTAATTTTCTCAATTTTTTATTTTCATTTTCATTTATTTTTTCAATATAATTGGAATTTTACAAGTGAAGGTGTTTTTAATGGTTTCTTTTGTTGTGTTCATTTGCTCTTGTTTGATTTTGTTGACCAATGGAAACCACCAATGAATGAGACTTCTTCCTCATTTGGATGATGAGTTGAGATGTCTTAGAGGATGGTTTTGGTCAAATTTTTACCTAGTTTTTGGTTGACTTTTGTTTCCATTTGTTTGACCCTCGACAACCCTCCTTCAAAGTGGAGCACCCTTAGTGGATCAATTCCTTTGGTGATGCTTTAATTGGACTTTGGTTGTGTTGCTTTGGCCTCTGGTTGCCAACATCTTTGTGAGCTTTGTGCATTTTTATTTGGATATATTTGAATCATTTCCTATTTTTGGTGTACCTTGTAAGTCAAGTCACCATAAGGATGGTTCACACATACTAGTTGACCTAGTTTGGGTGGGAAATGACCCTTGTGGATCCCATTTGCTTCCAACACCTCTTGATTAACATTCCTAACATGTTGAAGTGGCTGGTTGCAAATTTTTAGGTCATAACTTGGTTGGTTCTTGTTACAAGTTGCATTTGTTTAAGACTTTCCATTTGATGTTGAATGTTGAAAGTGTATAGAACTTAGGTTCTTTACCATGCCTTATCTTGCAACTTGCTTTGGCTTGCTTCCTTCTTTCACTTGCCATTTTTTTCTCTTGTTCTCACTTCTGTCTTAGGACCTTGGGGACTCATTCAAGTTGATTTGGTGCTTTTGACTTGCACTTTGAGTTTGACTTGGATGAGAGGCCACTTTGAGAACTCTCTCTTGTTTCTTTCTTGCATGATCATTTTGATGTTTATGGTTGAGATTTCATTTGATGTTGCTTGCCGCCCAAGCCTATTCTCCCATACTCACATTGATTATGTCTTCATCTTTTTCTCTTTTGCTTTGCCTTTTGGTTTAGTGATTGATGTGCAAATGGTTGTAGGAATTCTATTTCTCCCATTTCATCTCACTTTTGGCTTGAACTTGTTTAAGTTCTTTGGTTTGCTTTCCTTCTTTGTTTTGCATATTTTTGTTTGCTTGAATAGGTTGAGATGTGCTTGTGGTAACTACTGCCCCATACCTTGTTCCTCCCTCTTTCTTCATCTTTGTGTTGCATTGCATGTTTGCATCCTCTTTTCCTTTCATCTATGCTTTCTTCTTCTTTTGTCTTCCTTTGCCATGTTCCCTTAGGACTTCTAATCTTTCTTGTTCAAGATGGATTATGATAGACATTAAGTTTTAATCCAAGCATGATAGCATTAGGGTAGTCTTCCCTTTTCATCTCAATCATAGGTGTACATTGCATGATAACATTAGGTTGAGTTTAGTCTCCCTTTTAGAGTGTGTCTTCTCTTCTCATCTCCAAACTTCTTCAAAACACATAATAAAGGATAATAAGTGTTGTACGCTACGAGCCTTAAACATTTGGAAAATGATGATTTGGGGGCCTCCTCTCAATTGTCTAGAGTGTTTAGCGTATGTTCTTTGGACGGTATGCGATGCATTCGCTCCTAAGTCATAGTCTTTAGTGCAACATGAATTACAAACACAATTCAATCCACTTCTTCTTCTTAAAAGACTAAAAAACAAACATCAAACTTTTTTTTTATCCTTAGGCATTAATTGGAAACTTTTTCATAAGGAGAGTTTTGTTAACTCTTGGTTCTACCGCAAACAGGTAACGCCTAAGTCTCCAATGGTCGAGTAGCACACACCTAACTGCTAGAACTAAGGTTTAACCCTACTCGGGTAAAACTGTTGAACCAACCCGTGGTCGTGTAAGCCCGAACTATGTTTGCTCTGATTTCTCATACCAGACGAGGATACGTCGGTACAAGACGGAGATGTCTTGGCGAGCAACATTCCCCACCTTTCACCCGTAGTTTTCCGAACTACGTTGACTCTGACTTTCCCATCGCACGAGGGAGTACGTAGGCATAGAGTGGCGATGATCTATCGAGTCTCTTTTCTTTTCTTAGGTCCCTGTGGCCTGTAGCTTAGATAGTATTAACACCGTTTATCTAGACAACAAGCATGGATCCCGTTGAGTACAACAGATGTGAGGGGTGCTCATACCTTCCCCTTGCATAACCGACTCCCGAACTCAAGATTTGGTTGCGATGACCTGTCTTTTCCCTTTTCCGTAGGTTTTCTCTTATCATTTCATTTCCCTCTTTTGGGATAAATAATGAACGGTGGCGACTCTTCTGTCTTTGCCGGCCCCTCTTCGCAGCGATGCAACACATCCATGGACAAACATGTTGTTGTTTAAGTTTACTCAAGAATTTCAAATTCACAAGTCAAGTTATCATCACCAAATTTCAAGTCATGGTTCAACTGGTGCTCATGATATTTTAAGGCCCAAATTAAGATAGGGGAGAATTTAAAGCAAGAAATGACGTGTAGAAAATAAGTCCATTACAATGCAAAATTTCTACAAAAATAATAAGAGTTCATGAAAATGATAAAAAAAGGAAAGCCCAAATTCAAGTCCATTCATCAATTCTAAGGGAAATGTACATGACCCAAAACAAATTTTACTTACAAAAGAAAGGAATATTTCAATAAATATCAAGGCAATACAATATAAGCTACAAAGCGAAGCATTTCATCATGGAGCTACCATCAAATTCAAATTGGTTCCAAGCGTCACTAGACATCTCCATCCATCCATTGGTAAAATTGAAATGAGAGTTGGAATTTACTAACATGAGCAAGCTGAAATATTCATCATTTCCAATCATCATGTTTAAAGCAAAATGGCGTGTGCAAAAAGTGATTTTGTGATACATGTGATCTAACCCAATCTAATTGTTTAGGGAAGTACAGGTGAATCAAAGGTTGCAATAAGAGAACAACATAAAATACAAGAGTGGTGCAAATACATTGCAAATACGATTTTCATCAAGCTTCTAGAAATCAGTGGGCCCTCAATGATTACTTTATCATTTTCCAGCAATCCAACGAGTTCAGGGAAGAATTAATACTACAACAAAACAATTATTTCATATTGGTCAACTCACTAATTCCTCACGCAAATCAGTCACGATTCTCACAAGGTTCACATGATTTCTACAATCAAATTCACACCTACTAACTCCCTTTACTCAACCTATATAACAACATCATATTTCACTCAATAGGGGCAAGCTTGACAGAACCATTGAACCTCTGCCAAAATCTTTCTTCAACAATCCTTCATCAATTCTAACTTCAGCCTCAACCAAACTTCCAATTCATCTCCAAGCTACAAACCACAAATCTGCAAGAAAATTCACAAAAAAACCAATTCAACTTCAATCCAATTGCAGTAACCACAACACCGCACAACTTCACCAAATTCGCAGCTAGCGCAATAACAATAACAACATCAAAGCAACATAACACATCAACCTTAAACAAACTTTATCAATCATCAATATTCAACAATTACTCAGTAACAATAACTACGAATTGCAGAGAAAGAGTAAGGACCAAAGAATTTCATACTTGAGTTTATAGATCTACTTGATTCCTGCAATCTGTGAGTGCGTTGTTGATTCGAATTCATGATTTGGAAAAAAGTTTGAGCATGTCATTCTTGGTGTAGTAGAATACTCCACTGTCGCTGGTGATTAACTCTGGTGTGATGGAGGATTTTCTTGCATAGAAAGAGAAAGTTGAAGAAGGAAGCACCGTATGTTGTTGTTAGCTGTTGTTCTGTTTTGCTTTATCTCATCATTGGCACATGGACTTAAATTAAGCCCACTTTAAATTCCCTTACACACTTCCTAATCCATCTTGCACCCTCATCTTATTTTTTTTTATTATTATTTTCTTACTTTTTTTTCTAACATTTATTTTGTAGTGGATCCTTGTGATAAATATCTTGATCCACTATTTCCAGCAATTTTTTTTATTTTGTTTTCATTTTCATTTTTGATTTATTTTTCTATTTTGGTCGATGAAGTCTAAATATCATGAATGTTGGTTTTCAAAGTTGTTCAACCTTCATTATATCAAATATGTGGGGAATGATCATTTGGATCATTCTCTATACTTTAGGATAGTGATATGTTACCTTTGATTAATCGATGGAAGCTCTTGATTAAGATGAGGCCATTCTCTTTTTCTTTTCGTGTGATATGACTTTAGGAGAATGATCTATATCATTTCTCTATCGTGTTTTTTTAACACAAATATTTTTTTAACATAGCGCTAAATTGGTCCCGATTCGAAAATTTATCATTCGATCAATGACAATTAACAACAAACATCTAACTTTGATTTCCACTATTTATCTTCTTGCTATTTACTTTTCGTCATTTACTTTTCCGCAACTTATATCATTGTTCATATATTGCCTTTATCATATTGTCATCTTATTCATCTTTGTTCATCTCATTAAGAAAAACACAAAAACATGATAAAAGATCAAAACCCTAAAAACTTTCAAGCTTGGACTACGGTTACTATCCTTGACATCATGGAGTTTGGACCTTGTAATTAAACCCTAGCATAGGAACTTTGGATCAAACTTTTATATTCTTGTATTGCTTGGTCTTAGGTCACCATTGCACATCATTTATAACTTACTCTTAGGCTTTCTTACAATGAGACTTATTCGACCAATTACTTCTAGTTGGTCGTCTAAAAGACTAGCCTACTTTGCTAGTGCACTTGTAGTTTATGGTTCATTTATATCCCCATTTGATAAAAATATATCCCCACTCCCATGACGTGTAATAACTTTACTATTTTTGCCTTGCTTGTTAGTTGCTTAGGCTTTCCTTAATGTAAGAATAAAATCAATCACACCTTTTCAAAAGAACACAATTAAGCTTGATTCAATGTCAAGCCTGTTTCGTAATAAATTGAATTCAATATGGTTTCACTCACCATCAACCCTTAACCAAACACACTCCACTTTGCATTCACCCTTTATACGTCGATTTCCTTTGGCATCACCATCGACTTTCCTATTGACCTAGACATTTTCTTAATCAACCAAAAAAATACTTTATCCAAAGTCATGTTATTCAAACTCTTTTTTCTTAATAATTATCGATTCAAAAAGATTGGGGTGGAAGCGGTTTTCCTTTCCCTTCCCGAATGTTCATGTGATAGATGCATTTAGCATACCGTTTGAACATTTGTCAATCATTTTAAAACACTCTTAAGTTAAACAACTTAAGTCAATTCTTTGATGGATGAAAATGTTGGGTGTTGAAGAAAGTTTCCTCACTTTTCCCAAGTATTTGCGTGATGGCCGTACTTAGCTTACTATTCGAATACTTGTCATCCGTTGAAACAAACATGACTTGATTCACCATACAAATTTCATAATTAATTGATTAAAAATGATTGGGGTGGAAGCAATTTTTCTCTCTTTTCCCGAATATTCATGTGATGGTCGCACTTTGCCTACCGTTTGAATATTCGTCAATTACTTAAAAGACACAAACCAACAAACCGTAGTTTCCCGAACTACGAACACTCTGGTTCATCATTTTCATCCAAATGAAGATACGTAGGCACAAGGGCCCCAATCCTTGGCAAGCTACCTTTTTGTTTTTTTTCCACCTACCTTCTCTTTTTTCTATCCAAACCTTTCTCCTGTAGTCCTTCGAACTACGGATACTCTGATTTCTTATTTCACAATAAGAATATGTATGCACATGGACCCCAATCCTTGGTGAGCACCTTAATAGAAAACCCTCCCATTTCCCCCTTTTGAGGTTTCCATTGTTTCCTCTTTGTAATTGTTTGAATTTGAAGAAAGCAAATAACACTAGCTAACAATTTATCGCAAATCAGACTAAGAGGTTCCAGTTGAGTAAAACAAACATGAGGGGTGCTAATACCTTTATCCCTTGCGTAATCGACTCCCGAAACTAGAACTTGGTTGCGACGAACATGATCTTATCTTTAATGGTTTTCTCTATATTTTCCTATTCCTTCATTGGAATTAATAAAAGTCGGTGGCGACTCTGTTCAAATAATTTTTTTCCATGTTCCATTGGGAAGGATCGTATTTTTCGAGGTACAATAGTAACATGTGAAACACGATGTTCCAACATGTGTGCTGCAACATATGGTCTCTGGCAAAAAAAAGATGTTATAGTAATATTGGTTCTGATATATTCTATCCAAGGTTTACTCTTTAAAGAAGATTTACTATTCATGGAGAAGAGTTAATTTGGATGTACTGGTGCAACATGTGGAACACGATGTTCCAACATGTATGCAGTGCAACTTATGGTCCTGGTTCAACTGGCCAATGTCGTTGCATTTTTGGAGCCAACATTTGGTTAATATTTGATCAGATTTGTTGTTGTATTTGTGCAATGTGTTTGTATGATTTCTTTGACAGGTGTTGAAGATTAAATAGATTCAAATGAATATTTAAATTTGAATTTGAAATACTAACAAATCATATCTTTCGTTGGAGAATTTGATGGAGAAAATCAAACCCAACAAGGTTATACTATTATTTTGGACGAAATTAAATTAGAAATCCAAGAAGAAAATCATAGAACTGCATTGCTATTTAAGGACACTATCACCACACTTTTGAGGTGTGCAATTTGTGAAGATACCTAGTGTTATTGAGTCTTTATTTGTGCACTATTCTAACGTCTCCTTTCATATCTTAAGACATAGAGTTTGGTTTGTTAATTGAGTTATAAACCTTGTTCCAAGATATTAAATCTATAAGCTTGAGAACATAATGCTTATTGTATTCCACGCTAATTCTATAATTGGATTGGTGTTGAATCTTTGTTGTACACCACTATGTTTCAGTAACTTGGCATAGTTGGTTTGTCTTAGTTGAGTTGTAATATTCAACATTGTTTATTGAGTTGTAAACACCAATCACACGTTGTGCGATTGAGAAGAAAGTGAGTAGGTTCTCATATTTAAGGGTAGTCCTTAAATAGGAAGTCACTAGGATTAAGATGAGGCTTTGAACAACATAAGGTTTATTGGTTCTTGTAATACTAAACACACTAATTTGAAGTAGTGAATTTTGTTTCTTGGGTAGAGTTCCTCCCAAACATAGGTGTTGTTTCACCGAACTGGGTTACCAATCTCTTATGTTCTTTATTACTTTTATACTTCATCATCTTGTATAAGTTAAGATATTATACATTACTATCATACTGTTATAACACATTGGACCAGTTGTCCAAACATCAAGTCCAACATTTGTCACATCTGGAACCAAATTTCATGTTTGTTCATGCATGAGTGACTTCATTATTGCATGACTGACTATTATGGACCATTTATTGTGTGTAGCAACCTCATGATTTTTGACTTATGCTACTAATGTGTTTTCTGCTATTGTTGATGTGTGCTCTGATTAATTTGTACTTCTGTCTTTGCTGATGTTTGTTCTGAGTATGGGCTGCTTATGGTACTCAGTTGTGTTTTGTCTTGAAGATTTCTTTTACCAAAATTTTCAAAAGGGGAGATTGTTGTTCCTTCTGAATTAACTGTATTATGCAAAACAACATGGATAGTTTAAGTTGTTTTGGTGTAGAAGGGACACATGTGGGACACGATATTCCAGCATGTGTGTAATTTCTAACACTTGTTTAACAAACCAATATTGTTGCATTTTTGGAGCGAAAATATGGTTAGGATCCAATCATATTTGTTGCTATTGTTTAGCAATGCGTTTGTGGGATTTGTTTGAAATTTTTTTGAAGATCAAATCAATTTAAATGAAGATTTAAATTAGAATTTGAATTTAAAACAAATCATATATTTTATTGGAGACTTTTGTGGAGCAAATCAAATATAATTGTATTAGCTATAACTCTGGACGAAATCAAATCAAATATCTAAAACAGAAAAGGCCAGAATTTCATTGTTATTTAAGGATACTCAAACCTCTCTTGAGAGAGTGTGCATGTATTGAAGATTCCTTGTGTTAGGATTTATCTTTTGAGTATTTGTTTGAGTTATTTTGTGCACTAATCTAGCACTTTCGTTCATAACTTAAAGCATAAAGTTTAGTTTGTGCAGTTGAGTTGTAATTCAACATTCGTTATTGTGTTTATTAAGGTGATCACTTGAGATTAGTGATTGAAAGAAAGTGAGAGAGTTTTTCATATTTAGAGGAAAACCTAAATAAAAAGTCACTAGGGTAGTTTTAGGAAGAGGCATTGAACAACATGGGATTGTTATTCCTATAAGACTAAAAGTATTAATACTATAAATAGTGAATTTCCTTTCTTGGATAGAGTTCCCTCCAGATGTAGGTGTGATTTTACCGAATTGGGTTACTAATTCCCTTGTGTCCATTATTGCTTTAATTTTTACTTGCTATCTATCTTGCAAACTGGTTTTTTTCCTGGTATACAATGTTCTAGACATCACGTCTAACATCTGTCTCCAGAATCTATAATCTGTTATAAACCAGTTGTACACGTTGTCCTAGGAATCTGATACAACAACTATCCTCCTGAGAACAAAATTTTAAACAAGACTTTTCTTCTCAACAACTTTCTCTTTTTGCCTTTATTTTCTTTGTCACAGATGGTTCAAGCTTTGTTTCATTCATCTTCAGGTCAACCTTCTTTGACTCAGGAACCCTAGATTTCCTTGTTGTTACCTTTTTGACTTCAAGCACTGTGACCCCATTAGCATTTGTCCCAGATTCAGTAGTCTTAGTTTCTTCTAATATTTGACTCATATTTGCAAGAAATTGAAGAACTTGAGAGAAAAAGAATGAATATTTTTTTGAGAATAGTAGAAAGAGAGACGAGGATTTTTCTTGCATGTAACAATATAATAGTTATAAAGAGAATCTGAACTAGCAAAAATCAACCTTATTTCACAATCAACCATGGTCATAAGAGAGAGAAAATGTATTTTGGTTCTTGAACGCTTCCCCTGCATTAAATGCTATTAATTCTCACATATAAAAATACCAAGAGAGCCCCTTAGCTTTTCAAATTGAGCTGCATCTAAAGCTTTAATGAATAAGTCAGCTAACCATTTTTTAGTTGTTATATGCTTAAGGTTTACAACTTTATCTTCCACAAGTTTCTTGAAGAAATGATAAAAAATGTCAATGTGCTTGGTTCTACTGAGTTGGACATGAATCTTTGAAATATTATAGCACTCGAGTTATCACAAAATAATATCATGACATCTTGTTTGACATTGTACTCCTTCAACATCATTTTCATCTAGAGAAATTGTGTGCAACTGCTTCATACATCAATGTACTCATCTTGTGTAATAGATAATGATATATAATTATGCTTCTTGCTGAACAAAGAGATTAATTTGTTTCCAAGAAAAAAAACATCCATCAGATGTCCTCTTTCTATCATAAGCACTCTGTCACACCCTAATTTTTAACCCTAAGATTCCACCTCATTTACATAATTTTGGCATAGTATCAATCATCTCATGTGTGTGTTTTTTATGCATTGCTAACCCATTGAGATTACAAGAGTATGTACTTTGGCCTACTTTATCTACAAGCTAGGATTTTGGAACCAAGAGCTCAAGAAGTTGGCCAATCAAGGAGTAATGTGATCCTCAACTCTCCAACATGATCAAGAGTCTCCTTACATTAATAATCAAGTTCAATATTCCATCAATATCATTTCATCAAGCCTCAAGTCTTCAGATGCACCAAATTAGGGTTTTGACCTAATTTAGTATGGGTTTGACTTTTTGAACAAGGCATGATTCAAAACTTTAAGGCATGTCCCAAGGACTTTAAGGACATCATTTTAGGCCATTCATATAATTGAATTAATTTAAGAAGCTTGATCCATTGGTAATTGAAGAAATCAACTTCATTTGGAAAAATCAAGTTCATATGGAAAAGTCAGCTGTTCATCAAAGTCAAAGTTTGACTTTTGAGATTTTTGGTCAAACATGGACTCCACAAGTCAAGGATCATGAAAATTTTCAAGTATAAATCAGTGAAAAGTTAAATTTTGGTAGCCATTTTTCTCCATGGTCCAATTTTTTTCTTTCCAAATAATCAACATCAAAGTTGTAGCATTTAACTCATCTTTCCAATGGTACCAAGAGCAAGAAAAGATCTTGCTTGAGCATGAAGTTATGAATTTTCCAAGTGACCATGTGAGGCATTGTGACTTAGGAAGAATTGCACAACGATGATTTTACACGAGTTCATGACATGTTTTATCCATTTTCAAGCACTTTATGAGCAAGTGGCCAACTAGAAACTTGTTCCACTCCATGAAATCTTCCCAATGAGATCAAATTCTGCAGAATTGGATCTTGTTTCATCATGCAAAAACATCACCTAAAATGCCAACTTGATTGACTTTTGGATATTGGGCAAAAAGCTTCTTTTGCATCCAACCACATTCCATGATTCAAGGGAAGCTCACAAACATCAGAAACCAACTTGTACAAATGGTACAACCCTTGGAAACTTCAGATGCAATGTCAACATAGGGATCTAGAAAGTGCAAAGCACTTTTGTACTTGTTGTCCATACTTTTAGCTTTTGGACATGATCCACCAAATAATGTCATAGTCCATTAATCATCTGCAGATCATTTTCCCTATAAAAAACACACCATATCAGATGAAATTGACACAACATATTGAGCAAAACCTCATCATCACAAAGCTTTCTTCATTAAAGTTTACTTTGTTCTTCATTTTGCATCCAAACCACAAAATCTTCCAATACTTGAAATAGTCATAAAACACCTCAACCAACCATCCAAACACACCATAAATTATCCATATCAACTGTCCAAACTCTCCAAAACATCAGAAAATTCCTCCATCAAAAAGTCAATTCTCACTTGGTCATTTTGTTGACCAAGTATCCAAAACCCAAGAAATCACCATTCTGATCATCTCCACTTAACCTAATCCTTCAAACATCATTCATAAACATCACATAAATTGTTCCAAGCCTCACATTTCATCTGTAACACCCCTAACCAGAGGATCAAATTCTCATTTTTGTTGCTTGCAAGAAGATTCGAGTTGAGGGATTGGAGTTGTTTCAACACAAACTAAGCATCACAATAGCATCCTAGAGGTTCAGGAAAGCTGTTTGCATCATCATCCACTATCTGGAAGCTTGTTTGAAGAGGCATTAGACCTACTCCAATAGGTAAGCTGACCACTACTCAAACTCATAGTTAGAAGCATCATTTTTTATCATTCAAGTTTCCATATTACTTTCCATGATGTAGTCATTAAAACCCCTATGTTAATTGCCTTGAATCAATGATGTGTAACATTTCATATTGATTTGTAATTTTAGGGTTCATAGTGATGCCTGATTAATTATTTGAATTAGAGTGAAAATAAATACAATTTAATGATAAAATTGGATTCCTTGTTTGATTCTGAGCATGTTTGATTTTTACACTTCTGAAACTCATTAAGAAATAAGGAAGTTATGTTCTTTTGAAAATCTAAAAAATTGTGGAATTCGTGGGAGGAAGAAGATGATCATGGGTGGCGATTTTTTCATTTTAAAATTCATGTTTTATATTTATTTTAATGGATGCGTATTAATAATTGAATTGGCATTGCGCTATAGTGGTTAACACGCTGGTTTGAGTGTTTATGTGAGTATGAAGTATGTGGTTTGAATCCCCCTCGCCCAAGACTTTTGATTTTTATTTTATTTTGTTCTTTTTCATGTTGAAGCATCATATATTATTGCTTGCACACGCCTTTCTATCACATGATAACAATGGCCTGATGGTAGATGTTTTAGGCCCTAAGCAATAGGGCGTGGGTTCAACCCTCATAGGCAGCATCCCTTATTTTTTATCACCTTCCCCTTTTCATTTTCTTTTTTTAATTATTCTATTTAATTTCTTTCCCTTTTTTTAGTGCATCAAAAATACCAAAAACTCTTTTTATTCCACCTTTTATTTTATTTTCCATTATTATTAATATTAATTACATTTTGTCATTTTAGTCATTTATTTTTTTAAAATCAACTTTAAAATCAAAAAAATATTTCTATGTCTCTTCTCTTTTATTTCTCCCATTAAAAAATGACCAACAATATTGTCTTGCATTGTAGTTATTTAATTCCATGTTTACATGTTTCTCTTTCACTTTTCATTACTTGTTAAAGAATTTTTCAAGTTGTTAAAAATGTAAGTATTCATACTTTTGCTTAGGGTTTTGGTTTGATTAAATTCTTGTTGATTTTCGATTGTTAATTCTTGTTCAAAATTGATCATAATAACATGCTTATGTGTACATGTTGTGATTTTTTGTATCATGTTTGTCTTAGATAGTTCATAAGTGACCATGCTTTGATTTAAGTCATGATTTGATACTTAACTTGTCTTGTTGAAGCATACCATGTAAACTTGTATCCATGCTCTTCTTGTTCACATGAATGTTGAATACCACGATCAAATGTATTGTTTATAACCTTGTACATGTTGGTTGAGTCTTGACAACTTTTCTTATACCATGTATCTCATGCTTATTTCCTTTGTTAAATTTTGTGTACACTAATATACATGTTGCCTAAATTCCAAGGGAGGGACCTATTGTTGACATCTTTGTCATCTTTGCATATGTATGATTATATTCTTGTACATATATATTTCTTGTTATCATCCTTTAACTTGTTATCCCTTAGGAAGTTTCCCTTAGGATCATTTTCAACTCAGACAATTCAATTAGGGTTTCCCCTCTTTCTGAGCCGCATTTCCGCGCCTTTTGCGCGAGGGTCGTATGTTCGAATGATTTTTCGAGGTGCGACAGGTTGTGCACTTCACAAACTTCTTCTCCCTTAGAAAGTTGTCAATTTTCTTATTCCAAGCTCTTGGAGTCTGCTTAAGTCCATACAGGGCTTTATGCAGCCTGTACACCTTTCTTTCTTTTCCTTGTTTCAAAAACCCAGCTGGTTGTGCAACATAAACTTCTTCGTTTAAGGGGCCATTCAGAAATGAACATTTCACATCCATTTGACAAGTGTGCCAATTGTTCATTTTTGCTAGACCAACAACCAATCTGATTGTTTTGATCCTAGTAACAGGTGCAAAAACTTCATCGAAGTCAATTCCTTCCTTCTGAAGAAATTCTTTCGCTACAAGCCTCGCCTTGTGTCGAGTTACCTCTCTTTTAGGATTCACTTTCACCTTGTAAACCCATTTCACATCAATTGACTTATTTCCTTGAGGAAATTCGACAAGTGACCAGGTGTTCTTGACTTCGATGGATTCTAACTCCTCATTTATTGCTTTCACCCACTTAGAACCTTTCAATGTCATAGCTGCATTGACTAGTTAGACATATGCATAGAAAGCATAGTGTACCAACTCACCTTCTTCATCGACCACATCATCTGATGTTATTACACATTCTTGCAACCTTACATGCATGTGTTTTATTCGTCGAGGTCTGCTTGGGCCTGATTTACCTCTGACTTCTTCTTGTCGAACTTCTCTTTTGACTTCACTAGCTGGTTCTTCACATAAGAATATCATTGAATCCTTCTTAACATTTTCAATCCAATCCTATTCCTTAAGCTCATCTATGATAACGTCCCTACGGATCGCAACTTACTTGTTCATTGGGTTGAACAACTTGTATCCTCTAGTAGAATGATATCCTATTATAATCACTTGACTCGACTTGTCATCAAGCTTTCTCCTCAATTGATCTGGCACATGTCTATGTGCTATAGATCCAAACACCTTCAAGTGACTTAGACTAGGATTGACACCGAACCAACATTCTTCTAGCATGATTCCTTCTAGATTCTTCGTCAGACATCTTCAAGATGTATGTTGTAACACCTTTTTCTACCCCACAGTTTTAATGGCAAAATATTCACATTTATCAGAGTAAAATATTAAACTAAAAAAAATCACCTCAAAGGGCGTATCCCTTATTTTTTATCACCTTCCCCTTTTCATTTTCTTTTTTTAATTATTCTATTTAATTTCTTTCCCTTTTTTTAGTGCATCAAAAATACCAAAAACTCTTTTTATTCCACCTTTTATTTTATTTTCCATTATTATTAATATTAATTACATTTTGTCATTTTAGTCATTTATTTTTTTAAAATCAACTTTAAAATCAAAAAAATATTTCTATGTCTCTTCTCTTTTATTTCTCCCATTAAAAAATGACCAACAATATTGTCTTGCATTGTAGTTATTTAATTCCATGTTTACATGTTTCTCTTTCACTTTTCATTACTTGTTAAAGAATTTTTCAAGTTGTTAAAAATGTAAGTATTCATACTTTTGCTTAGGGTTTTGGTTTGATTAAATTCTTGTTGATTTTCGATTGTTAATTCTTGTTCAAAATTGATCATAATAACATGCTTATGTGTACATGTTGTGATTTTTTGTATCATGTTTGTCTTAGATAGTTCATAAGTGACCATGCTTTGATTTAAGTCATGATTTGATACTTAACTTGTCTTGTTGAAGCATACCATGTAAACTTGTATCCATGCTCTTCTTGTTCACATGAATGTTGAATACCACGATCAAATGTATTGTTTATAACCTTGTACATGTTGGTTGAGTCTTGACAACTTTTCTTATACCATGTATCTCATGCTTATTTCCTTTGTTAAATTTTGTGTACACTAATATACATGTTGCCTAAATTCCAAGGGAGGGACCTATTGTTGACATCTTTGTCATCTTTGCATATGTATGATTATATTCTTGTACATATATATTTCTTGTTATCATCCTTTAACTTGTTATCCCTTAGGAAGTTTCCCTTAGGATCATTTTCAACTCAGACAATTCAATTAGGGTTTCCCCTCTTTCTGAGCCGCATTTCCGCGCCTTTTGCGCGAGGGTCGTATGTTCGAATGATTTTTCGAGGTGCGACAGGTTGTGCACTTCACAAACTTCTTCTCCCTTAGAAAGTTGTCAATTTTCTTATTCCAAGCTCTTGGAGTCTGCTTAAGTCCATACAGGGCTTTATGCAGCCTGTACACCTTTCTTTCTTTTCCTTGTTTCAAAAACCCAGCTGGTTGTGCAACATAAACTTCTTCGTTTAAGGGGCCATTCAGAAATGAACATTTCACATCCATTTGACAAGTGTGCCAATTGTTCATTTTTGCTAGACCAACAACCAATCTGATTGTTTTGATCCTAGTAACAGGTGCAAAAACTTCATCGAAGTCAATTCCTTCCTTCTGAAGAAATTCTTTCGCTACAAGCCTCGCCTTGTGTCGAGTTACCTCTCTTTTAGGATTCACTTTCACCTTGTAAACCCATTTCACATCAATTGACTTATTTCCTTGAGGAAATTCGACAAGTGACCAGGTGTTCTTGACTTCGATGGATTCTAACTCCTCATTTATTGCTTTCACCCACTTAGAACCTTTCAATGTCATAGCTGCATTGACTAGTTAGACATATGCATAGAAAGCATAGTGTACCAACTCACCTTCTTCATCGACCACATCATCTGATGTTATTACACATTCTTGCAACCTTACATGCATGTGTTTTATTCGTCGAGGTCTGCTTGGGCCTGATTTACCTCTGACTTCTTCTTGTCGAACTTCTCTTTTGACTTCACTAGCTGGTTCTTCACATAAGAATATCATTGAATCCTTCTTAACATTTTCAATCCAATCCTATTCCTTAAGCTCATCTATGATCACGTCCCTACGGATCGCAACTTACTTGTTCATTGGGTTGAACAACTTGTATCCTCTAGTAGAATGATATCCTATTATAATCACTTGACTCGACTTGTCATCAAGCTTTCTCCTCAATTGATCTGGCACATGTCTATGTGCTATAGATCCAAACACCTTCAAGTGACTTAGACTAGGATTGACACCGAACCAACATTCTTCTAGCATGATTCCTTCTAGATTCTTCGTCAGACATCTTCAAGATGTATGTTGTAACACCTTTTTCTACCCCACAGTTTTAATGGCAAAATATTCACATTTATCAGAGTAAAATATTAAACTAAAAAAAATCACCTCAAAGGGCGTACATTTCCCAATAAATCAAATATAGGTCAAGGCTCCGTAAACAACGGGTTTTCCCAAAAGTTATCAAAAATTGCTCAAAAGGCAGCGGAACTCAAAAGGCATAATCCAAAGTTTTCCTTGAACGGAAACATAATAAAATGACAAAATCAAATAAAACATGGTTTAAATCAAAGACCCCAACCCGATGTTACACTATCAGAGCAAGATCCTACAAGTTAACCAAAGTGGCCAACAACTCAAAACTCCAAAAAGATCATCGACGACATCCACGACTAAACCTGGTCATCTGAAAGTTACCCACGTGGAGGCAACATTCAAACAGACAGGGTGAGTAAAACGATTCATAATAAACAATATAGGAAGTCAATATATAAAACATCGTCATTTTCATAATATGCATCATCATATTCCTCAATGGGCATCAAAGGCCACAACATCATAAATTACTCAAGATTATCTCATAAATGCAAATGCAACAAGACTCATGCATGTGATACCAAGCGTCACAACTTGATGGACAATGGGCCATCAACCCTCCATAGATCCCCATCAATAGGACCAATTCTGTACAAGAATCAGAGCATGTCAAAATACCTCACATCCGCACAATGGGACTGAAGCCAAAGATATCAAGGTCCTAAACCGATGTTCGGATGCACATGAATGCATGATGCATACATCAATAATCATCCTCACAATAACATCATAGGTGCATCAAAATTCATCAAAATCATCATCATATATCATGTCATCATAGAATCATCAAAACTCATCACCATTACATTATAGGAATTATCATATAATCATGTACTAATCACATAGAAATCACATTCATACTCATATTAATTCGTTAAGGAAATCACAACATCAAAACATCAAGGCATCATTGCACAAAATCAGAATTCGCCAAAACTCTGCTACGTTCGCTAGCAAGTTCGATGTGCGACTCTAGGGCGAGTTTATTCGCTGTGCAAACACGCGATTACAACAAAACGCTGTTACACACCAGAACCAAACCAACCCAAAAGTTCACACGATTCACTTGCCCAATAACCCAAAACATTGCTAAATCATTCCTAAGGTATTACGGGGATAAAGGAACAAAATCTACGAATTATTAGGCCAATCCCGTACAATATTCACGCTCTACTTCCCATAATTTCCTTACCACTACACCACGGTCATTAGAGTTTATCACAATCTAATTACCCTATAGGGTTGAAACCTCAACGACAGATTTTGGCCACGAGGGCCTACTTTCCCTCAAACCCAAATCGACCTCAAATCTATTAGGCAATCAGTTCAAAACTCTTAAAACTTTTACACCTTAAAAAGGCAACAACAATACAAATGCTCACAAAACCTTCTACCCTTAAACCCTTAAATCAGCTTTAAACACATTGAAATCACACATTGAAAACAATGAAGGAAATACTCCCCATACCTTAACTACCGACTCTAAGCCTTCTCCTTGATTTGTGGGAACCTCGCGAACCTTTTTCCTCAATCCTCTTCCTCAGAGCTCTGACCTTTATTTCTTCTCTTTTCACGGTCTAACAAGAATGAATCCTAATTCCCTCAAAAATCCCTTTTTGTTAAACCTAACTTTGGGCCTATAAATTGGGCTTTTCAAATATTACCCTCACTAACTCCTCCTTAATCGTCCAATTTACTTTTAGTTAACTTATATTTATTTAAATTAATAATAATACTAATATATTCATATTATATACTATTATTTAAATAAATAACCTAAAATCTATCATTCTCAATATTTCACACCAACCACCGAAAATCTCCAAAAATACGAATATTTATATTTAACTAAATTAAATAAATATTCCAATAAATTTGGGGTGTTACAACTTTCCCCCACTTAAAAGAATTTTCGCCCTCGAAAATCACCTCAAGGAAACAGAGTCGGATATGACTCCCTCATCTGATCTTCACGCTCCCAAGTCCAACTTTCTCCAGCTGGTCCTCCCCACAATACCTTTACCAATGCAATCTCTTTACCTCGCAGTTGCTTCACTTCTCCTCCATCAATCCGCACTGGAAACGCCTCAACAGTCAAGTCATCTCTCACTTGTAAATCATCCATATGAATCACATGTGACGGATCTGAAATGTACTGCCTCAACTGAGGCACATGAAACACATCATGCAAATTCACAACTGACGATGATAAAGCAATCCGATATGCTACTTTCCCACCCTTTGAGAAATCTAATATGGACCAACAAAATGTGACGTGAGCTTTCGAGACTTCAAAGCTCGGCCAACACCAGCTACCGACATAACTCTCAAAAACACGTGATCTCCCTCTTGAAATTCAAGTGCTTTCCTCCTCTTATCATGGTAACTTTTCTGACGACTCTGCGACACTTTCATCTTTTCTTGGATCATCTTGATCTTTTCAATCATCTATTGCACAATCTCAGGTTCGAGTACATCACTCTCGCCTGACTCATACCAACACAAATGAGTCATACACCTCCTACCATACAAAGCCTCATACGGTGCCATTCTGATACTAGAATGGTAACTGCTATTGTAGGTCAACTCAATCAATGGCAAAAGACTATCCCATGATCCACCTCGATCCAACACACAAGCTCTCAACAAATCCTCTAACGACTGGATAGTTCTCTCTGTCTGCCCATCCGTCTGTGGATGATAGGTAAAACTCAACCTCAACTTAGTACCCAAAGCTGTCTGCAAATTCTCCCAGAACCTCGATGTAAATCTCGGATCTCTATCAGACACAATACTTGAAGGAATACCATGTAGCTTCACAATCCGATCAATATATAATTTGTCAAGCTTCTGTAACGAATAATTGATCCTCATTAGTATAAAATGAACCGATTTGGTCAATCTATCAACAATCACCCAAATTGAATAATATCCCTTCAAAGTCTTCGGTAAGCCTGTTACAAAATCCATATAAATGCTATCCCATTTCCATTATGGAATATTCAATGGTTGCATCAGACCCGATGGTCTCTGATGTTCAATCTTCAACTTCTGACAAGTCAAACAAGCATACACAAAATCTGCAATTTCCTTCTTCATACCCGGCCACCAAAACAAATTCTTTAAATCTTGACACATCTTTATGGCACCAGGATGAATACTTAACCCGCTTCTGTGACCTTCCTCAAGAATGCTCTTCTTGATTTCTGGCATATCGGGAACATACACTCTATCTCTAAACCTCATCACACTATTCTCATCGATCCGAAAATCACCCCCGTTACCTTGATTGATTAATGTGAGATGACCCACCAAACTCAAATTAGATTTTTGACCTTCTCTGATTTGTTGGAGAATACAACTAGTCAACTTCAGCATACCTAATTTCACACTGTTAGGAGTCTCTTCATAAACCAAACTCATATCTCTGAATTACTCAATCAGTCCTAACTCTCGAACCATAAGCATCGACATATGTAACGACTTCCTACTTAACGCATCAGCCACAACATTAGCCTTACCAGGATGGCAACTCAATTCAAAATCATAATCCTTCAGAAGTTCAAGCCATCTCCTCTGCCTCATGTTCAACTCTTTCTGATCAAACAAATACTTCAGGCTCTTGTGATCATTGAACACTTCAAACCTAAACCCAAAAAGATAATGTCTCCAAACTTTTAACACGAACACCACAACGGCCAACTCTAAGTCATGCGTAGGATAACTTCTCTCATGAACCTTCAGTTGTCTGGAAAGCAACAACCTGACCATTCTGAATCAGTACGCCACCAAGACCCATCTTTGATGCATCACAATACACTACAAAAGACTCACTCGGATTTGGAAAAATCAACATTGGAGCAGTCGTTAACTTCTTATTGAGTTCTACAAAACTCTTCTCGCACATAAGCTTGACCTTTTTGAGTCAACTGAGTCAATGGAAGTTCCAACTTTGAAAATCCTTCTATAAACCTGCGATAATAACCAACCAATCCAAGGAAACTTCGAATCTCAGTAGCAGATTTTGGAGTCTCCCACTGCAACACCGCATCAACTTTCAACGGATCAATAACAATTCCTCCACTAGAAATCATATGGCCAAGGAAACTCACTTCCTTCAACCAAAAATCACACTTGGACAACTTGGCATAAAGTTTCTTGTCCCTCAAAACCTGCAATACCACTCTTAGATGTTGCATATGCTCTTCCTCGGACTTAGAATATATCAAGATATTGTCAATGAACACTACTATAAACTGATCCAAATAAGGATGAAAAATCCTATTCATATACTCCATGAATACACCAGGTGCATTAGACACACCAAACGGCATCACAGTATATTTATAGTGCCCATACCTCTTCCTGAAAGCTGTCTTCGGAATATCATCAGGCTTGACGCGAATCTGATGATAACCAGACCTCAAAACAATCTTGCTAAACACACAAGCACCCACCAATTGATCCATCAAATCATCAATCCTCGGAAGTGGATACTTATTCTTGATTGTTACTTTATTCAACTGCCGATAATCCATGCACAATCTCATGCTACCATCTTTCTTCTTCACCAACAACACAGGAGCACCCCACGGAGAAACACTCGATCTAATAAACTTCTTCTCAAGCAGCTATTCTAATTGTTTCTTCAATTCCCTTAACTCAGATGCAGACATCCGATAAGGAGCCATCGACACATGACTAGTTCCCGATATCACATCAACAGTAAACTCTACCTCACGCTCAGGAGGTAAGTCACTCACGTCGTCTGGAAACACTTCTGGAAATTTCGAACAACTGGTAGCTCCACGCTCACTGCTTCATAATCAACTTGAAGTGATGCAAACATCTGAGCCTCATCTTCTAAGAGTTATTCTACTTTCTTAGCAGATACAAACATCAGCTCTCCATAATCACCAAACTCTAGGAACCTCACAGTCTTGCTGTAGCAATTAATATGAACATAGTTGTACTCCAACCAGTTCATTCCGAGAATAACATCGATTTGATGCAAAGGTAGACAGACCAAGTCTATCGCAAAATTCTTATCATAAATGTTCAAAGGGCAGCTCAAACAGACTAACGCAATAGTCACAGACCAATTAGCCGGGGTATCTATAACCATACTTCCACCTATATAAGATAATTTCAAATTCAACCTCTTAGCACATTCAAGTGAAATTAACGAATGAGTAGCACCAGTATCAATAATAGCAATTAATTCGAAATCATTAATAAAGCAAGTACCTTTGATCAAGTTATCTGTCTTGGGTTCTTCCGTACCACTCAAAGTAAACACTTTGCCAGTCGTCTGAGCAGCAGTAGCAGTCTTCTTTGGCTTTTGGCACTGGGTACTGATATGACCATTCTCTCCATAGTTGAAGCAAGTCAGAGCTTCATCTTTACAGTCAGTAGCTCTATGACCACTCTTGCCACAATGATGACATCTCAGCATCCTACAAACCTCAGCACGATGACCTTGCTCACCACACTTATAACACTTGCCTGGAGCAGTAGTCGCTCCCCCACTTGACGTTTTCCCATCTAAAGCCTTCTGCTTCCCTTTATCACCAGAAATCATATACGGTTTCCCTCTATATTGACCTTTCTCTTTCTTCTCACTCAGCTGCTTGTAGTGAGTAGATCGAGCTCGGCTATCCTCATCATAAATTCTGCTCTTGTCCACCAGTTCCGCAAACCGACGAATCTGCTGGTACCCAATTCCTTGCTTAATCTCTGGTCTCCATCCATTATCAAACTTGAGACACTTTGACATCTCTGAGTCAGCACGATTGTAATGCGGACAAAACTTTACTAAAGACTCAAACTTTGCCGCATACTCAGCCACATTTATATTCCCTTGTTTCAGCTCAAGGAATTCCACCTCTTTCTTGCCCCGAACATCTTCAGGAAAATACTTCCTAAAAAATTCTTCCTTAAACATAGTACAAGTTATTGCAATTCCAACACCTCCCAATCTCTGGCGAGTGTTATCCCACCAGTCCTCAGCTTCTTCTACTAGCATATGCGTACCAAACTACACCTGCTGAGCATCTGTGCATGCCATAACTCGGAAAATCTTCTCAATCACTTTCAGCCACTTCTATGCATCATCAGGATCATGAGTGCCCACAAAAGTCGGTGGATTTTTCCTCTGGAACTTTCCCAAAGTGCGAAACTCATCTGGAGGTCCACCGTTCTGGGCCATAACTTAGGAAAGTGATTCCAGCGCATCAGCAATAGCACGATCATTTCTTCTAGCCATCTGCAACCACCAACAAGGTTAGAAGAAACAACTCATCCAATAGTGTTCTCACACTATTAACTGACAGGGGACTAACAACATAAAAACTTGGTCGGACAGACCGACCTGCTCTGATACCACTAGTGTAACACCCTTTTCTACCCCACAATTTTAATGGCAAAATATTCACATTTATTAGAGTAAAATATTAAAATAAAAGAAAATCACCTCAAAGGGCGTACATTTTCCAATAAATCAAATATAGGTCAAGGCTCCGTAAACAACGAGTTTTCCCAAAAGTTATCAAAAATTGCTCAAAAGGAAGCGGAACTCAAAAGGCATAATCCAAAGGTTTCCCTGTACGGAAACATAATAAAATAAGAAAATCAAATAAAACATGGTTTAACTCAAAGACCCCAACCCGATGTTACACTATCAGAGCAAGACCCTCTAAGTTAACCAAAGTGGTCAACAACTCAAAACTCCAAAAAGATCATCGACAACATCCACGGCTAAACCTGGTCATCTGCACGTTACCCACATGGAGGCAACATTCAAACAGGCAGGGTGAGTAAAACAATTAATAATAACCAATATAGGAAATCAATATATAAAACAACTTCATTTTCATAATATGCATCATCATATTCCTCAATGGGCATTAAAGGCCACAACAACATAAATTACTCAAGATTATCTCATAAATGCAAATGCAACAAGACTCATGCATGTGGGACCAATCGTCACAGCTCGATGGACACTGATCCATCAACCATCCATAGATCCCCATTAATAGGATTGATTCTATACAAGAACCGGAGCACTTCAAAATACCTCACATCCGCACAATGGGACTGAAGCCAAAGAAATCAAGGTCCTGAACCGAAGTTCGGATGCACATGAATGCATGATGCATACGTCAATAATTATCCTCATAATAACATCATAGGTGCATCATCATTCATCAAAATCATCATCATATATCATGTCATCATAGAATCATCCAAACTCATCATCATTACATCATAGGAATCATCATATAATCATGTACTAATCACATAGAAATCACATTCATACTCATATTAATTTGTTAAGGAAATCACAGCATAAAAACATCAAAGCATCATTGCACAAAATCAAAATTCATGAAAACTTTGCTACGTTCGCTAGCAAGTTCGATGTGCGAGTTTGGGGCGAGTTTATTCATTGTGTGAACACGCGATTACAACAAAACTCTGTTACGCACCAGAACCAAACCAATCCAAAAGTCCACACGATTCACTTCCCCAATAACCCAAAAACATCCCTAAATCATTCCTAAGGTATTACGGCGATAAAGGCATAAAGTCTACGACTTATTAGGCAAATTCCGTACCATATTCACGTTCTACTTCCCATAATTTCCTTACCACTACACCATGTTCATTAGAGTTTCTCACAATATAATTACCCTACAGGGTTGAAATCTCAACGACAGATTTTGGCCACGAGGGCCTACTTTCCCTCAAACCCAAATCGACCTCAAATCTATCAGGTCATCAGTTCAAAACTCTTAAAACTTTTACACCTTAAAAAGGAAACAACAATACAAATGCTCACAAAACCTTCTACCTTTAAACCCTTAAATCAGCTTTACACACATTGAAATCACATATTGAAAACAATGGAGGCAATACTCCCCATAACTTAATTGCCGACTCTAAGCCTTTTCCTTGATTTGTGGGAACCTCGCAAACCTTTTGTATCAATCCTCTTCCTCAGAGCTCTGGCCTCTATTTCTTCTCTTTTCACGGTCTAACAAGAATGAATCCTAATTCCCTCAAAAATCCCTTTTTGTTAAACCTAACTTTGGGCCTATAAATTAGGTTTTCCAATATTAACCTAAAAAATTCCCTCAAAAATCCATCATTCTCAATATTTCACACCAACCACCGAAAATTACCAAAAATACAAATATTTATATTTAAATAAATTAAATAAATATTTCAATAAATTTGGAGTGTTACATATGTTGCTGCGACACAACTTCTCCCCATAATACTTTGGATCGATGTTTTCCTTCAACATGTTTCTCACCATATTCATGATGGTTCTATTCATCCTTTTTGTAGTTCCATTCTTCTGTGGAGTGTAGGGTGGCACCACCTCATGCACAATCCATTCTTTCTCACATAATTCATCAAAACCGTTTGACACATACTCTCCACCACCATCAGTTCTCAAAATCTTTAGCTTTTGACCACTTTGTCTTTCGACCATACATTTGAATTTGGAAAATACCTTGATCACTTCACTTTTCTTCTTGATCAGGTAAGTCTACAGTTTTCGATTGAAATCATCTATGAACGTAACAAACTATCTGTTACCTCCAATTGAATCCACTTGGATAGGACCATATACATCAGAGTATATGACTTCGAGAATTGCCTTCGACTTGCTTCCTGCATCCTTGCTAAAGTTATTCTTGTGTTGTTTCGCCAGAACACATTCTTGACACACTTCACTTGGAATGTCGATTTTCTAGTAATCCTGAAACCATATTTCTTCTCTTCAAATCTCTAATATCTTTAAAGTTGAGATGGCCAAGTCGATAATGCCATAACCATTCATCTCTGCTGGCTGTAGTTGTAAGGAACTTATGCTTCATCGCATTAAGTTCAATCTTGAAGGTCATATTCTGAGAAATTGGAGCCTTCAAGATTAACATACCACTTATATCGAGAACTCTCATCATCTTGTCTTCGATCGACACCTTGTAGTTCTTCTCGACTAGCTGCCATATACTGAGAAAATTAATTTTCATGCCTGGTATGTACAACACATTGGATATTACTGACCTCTTGCCATCTTTCCTCGTAATCAGAGTATCACTAATACCTTCAACTTCTAGAGTATTGTCATTTACAAATTTCACCATGTTCTTCGTCTAGGGCTTTATGTTGACAAACAAATCTTTCTTACCAGTCATGTGTGATGAGCATCCTGAGTCTAAGTACCACTGATCCTGAAATCTTTCCTCATCTCTTGTTGTAACCATCAACAACATCTCTTCTTCTTCATGTTTCGCCAGCTTTACATCAGTTTCATGATCATTCTTCTTTTCTCGACACTCACTAAAATATTTACTATACTTTTGACAATTGAAACACTGAATGTAACTTTTGTCAGGCTTTCGACTACCACATCTTCCTCTACCTGCAGCACCACCCGCTTTGGTTGCCTTGGTTACAGGTTTTTCTCTGATTTGACTAATTTCCTTTCTGCTGATTTCGACCAGTCGATTTGTTATAGCCTCCTCTACCTTTGTTGTCATTCCAGCTTCCTTTACCTTTCTTTTCTTTTTCTGACTGCGCCTACAAATCCATATCACTCTTCGACTTTCCCGCAACTCTTTCAGCCATCCTTTGTTCATGAGAGCGTCCCTTAAAGCTCTTCCTTCGTCAATCCTGACAAGTCTTTCGACTCTTCTATGGCTACTACCACGTGATCGAACTTTGAGGCCAATGACCTCAAGATCTTTGCAACAAATGATCTTGATGTCAACACTTATCCACATATCTTGATTTGATTCACCAACTTAGTAACCCTAGTGAAGAAATCTATTATACTTTCATTTTCTTCCATCTGAAGTAATTCATAGGTTCTCTTGTGAGTTTGTAACCTCACATATTTCACCTTCTCTACTCCTCCAAACGACTTCTCCAGAATTTCCCATGCTTCCTTCGTTGACTGTACATCAATAACCTTTTCAAAGTTATCTGGATCAACACATTGATGGATTATAAAAATAGCTTTATAATCTTTCTCCTTCAATTCTTTATGTGTAGCCTTTTCTTGATCTGTCGCGTTTTCTGCAAGCAGTGCTACTCCTCTCTTCACCAGATCTCAAAGATCTTGATAACATAATATCACCTTAATCTGCTTGCACCAATTCTCATAATTATCTTTCTTGAGAATCGAAAGGTTTGTCAGAAAGTACCCATTTGGATGATTCATCGCCATCACGATTTTCTTCTTTGAATCGAAATCGAAGCTCTAGATACCAGATGTTGGAATTCAACCACAACCTATATGGAGAATTTCTATTCAATCTTGATTTCAAGATTGTTATCAATCACACAATGACAATGAAAAATGTTAAGAAAGAAAGGAAGGAAAAATAATGTTGGAGAAGAAGATGAATATTCTACAGAGTTTCTCTCTGCTTCCAAACTGAAATTTCTTATTCATTTTGCAACTGTAAAACTGTGAATACAATGTTATGAATTGAGTTGTTTACAAAATAAGAGTTTCTCCCTATTTATAGATTTAGATTAGCTTACACCCCAAGTCAAAAACCCAAAACTATAAAAGTCTAAAATAGCTAACATTACTAAAATAGGCCTAAGTCGAAATTCTATGTGGAGCAACCTGCTTCGACACTTCGACACACTACTACAACTCGACACACACACACACACTTGGCTAATTCGACTAGACTTTATTTCTGTCAAGCTACACTGTTTCAACACAAAAAATTACAATCTCAACACAAATTCCTATTAAAACCAAGCTGCATCGCTGCCCCCATTGTCAATATAAGAATTTTTTGTTGAGAGTAATTTGTAATTATTCACCTAAATTTCGCGATTATAAAAAAAAATAAAAAAATCTAGAACAACATTTTGGCTACCGTGTCATTAAAAAGAGAACCGAATTTGATATATACTTTGAAATATTTGAACGAATAAAAGTTGCACCGGTTGTAGTGGCTTTCGAATCTTTTGAAAAAATCAAAAGTTGTGGATGCTCCATCTTAATTGAAAAAAATATCTCCTCTTTGCAAAAGGCATTAGATTCACCCATATCATTATCGAATAACTATATCCTCTCCATAATTAACAACATGTTTAATAAAGCTATAAATAGAACCTAAAATTAACACCTATAACAAATAACACAACCTCACCAAACTTGAAACCTAGCACCCTTGGTTAGAGTTTCAAAATGGCTTACCAAAACAACAGTTATGGTTGGAGTAGCATGCACGATATATACGAACCCGCATACTATCCGCGACATCATCATCAAAAGCGTCCTGTTGCAATATACGATGAGCCCGCAGTCGAGACAAATCAATCTTACCATGTCCAGGCTCGCCGTGAGATTGAGACTGATCAACAAGATACGAGGTTTGGTGGTCGGATTTATAATACTTATGATAGTGTTGATCAACAAGATACGAGGTTTGACGGTCGGAATTATAATACTTATGAAAGTGTTGATCAAGAGGCTGATGCTTTTATTGAACATGAGCATAGGAGGATGGCAATGGCCAAACTCATGTCATCAATGAAAAGCATCTGATTCAGCTTTTTGTAGTTTATCTATGCAGGGCCTTTATGTGCGGCATCATACATCAGATGCAAGAGATCTATGTCCAACTCATATGAATATAGATCTCTTAAAACTGTTGTATGATGCCGTAGTCATAACATCTTAAGTGACCTCTGTCCCTTTAATATATGTACTCTTAAAATGGTCAAAAGATTTTGGGATGAAAAAGTATTCCCTGATTTCTCTGAGCTATATTTTAAGCTATGGTATCAAATCAATACAATAATCTGCAACCCAAGCACTTGGGCATGTACTCTTTCTTCCCTCAATTATGTATGTAGGGCCTTTTTTTCGGCTTATTTATGCTAAATTAGTCTTTTAAGTTCAACTTCTTTTGCACATTTACCATTTCTCATCCAATTCGATTAGAATTGCTTATATGGCGTTTGGATGCTGGTGTCAAGTCATGTTCAACAACTTATAATGTTTAATTAGTTTGTAATAAAATTCAAATGTAAAAAATTATTAGAAATAGATAACAGAATTAGAGTTAGTTAAGTATATTATAAATTTAAGTTTGTTTGTTACACTTTCTAACTAAGATAAGTTGGTTTGACTGTGTTACTTGTACCACAAGCTAACTTATTGTTATAATGTACATCTGTTATAAATCTTTTAATAATTCAATCTAATGATCATTTGATTCAATATAGTATCAAAGTTAGATTAAGCATGTCAAAAGCATACAATTCATTTTTAATCTTGCTTGCAAGATGAGTTTATTTGTCAAAAGCATACAATGCATAATCGCATTTAATTATGATGCAAAATATACTTTCATATTATTCCAAATATAGAATGCATAATCACATTTAATTATTCTAGTATGCAGAGTACGAGACATGGAGGCCAAAAACCATGTGAAGACAGTATGATCTTGTTGCTCCCATGTATCAAAGTCTTCACTGTTCTTGCTGTGTTCTTTATCAACATCGGTGAGGAATTTCTTTGGTTTTCCATCTTGTGTGGTTTCATCGACAATCTTGAATAGCCAACACTTTTGAGTGCTCTAGTGTCTTGTTGCTTCCATGTAAGAAGTTATCATCATCCAGTTTGATCTAAATTGGTTGGATATGAGTTGATATTGAGGTTTTGAGGCCATTGGAGAAGTATAAGGTTACAGGATCAATTTTAAGTTCCATTTAACTCCTCTTTAAATTCCAAAATTCTTGACCACTACACTATCAATCCTCTGGCCTAGCATTATCAATGATCATAACATGAGCATAAGAGACAAACAACATTTTCAAGTCAAAAACTTATCTAGCTTTTTATAAAAGCAAGCTAACTGTTGAACCTAAGTCTTTAAAGACAACCCCCAACTCCACCAATTGGAAGAAAGCTATGGAAAGCTAACTGTAGCACCCTAAAATTTGCCCTTTTTATTTTATTTTTTAAATTTTGGCTGGTTTTTGCTTCGCAGTCATCTGCATCTTCCACAGTCATAATTCATAATCACATAGCGCATTGGTCTTCTAAGAAATAGGATCAGAGGATTTTCTCGTTATTGGTACTTACCCTATTCAGAGGTGATTCAGTTGGTTCTTATTTCAGTCAGGTTAAATCAAGGATTTCTCAAGGGTGCCAAGTGCTTTGGATTAGAGTTTTGTTTGATTCATTGCATCTCAGATTGTTTTCTTCATCAAGATTCAAGCTTGAAGATAAATTCCACATCTGAGGTCTCTTTGTCCCATAAGAAAACATCCCAATCTGAGCTGGTTTCAGAAGCACCCAGCAGTGAAACATGTCCTACAATTAACTGTTCTTCAATATGCTCCACCACCATCAAACACTTCCACCAAATATACCTCCACATCATCAAAACCGGCGTTACTCATAACTCAATTGCTTCCACACGTGTCCTCACCTTCTGTGCCTCTCCATATGGTAATATTAACTATGCCTACAAACTGTTCACCAGAATGCCAAACCCAAATCTTTATTCTTGGAACACCATCATAAGAGCCTTTTCAAGAAGCTCAACTCCACAATTTGCTATATCACTTTTTCAGCCTCAACATTTGACTTACCCTTATGTTTTCAAAGCTTATGCTCAATTGGGTGATGCTCATCATGGATCTCAGCTTCATTGTATGGTTGTGAAATTGGGTCTTCAGAAAGACCAATTTATTCGTAATACTATCATTCACATGTATGCTAATAGTGGACTTTTGGGTGAAGCTAAAAGAGTTTTTGATAAAAGAATTGAACTTGGTGATGTTGTGGCTTTCAATTCAATGATTATGGGTTATGCTAAGTGTGGTGAGATTGATGAATCTAGGAAGCTTTTTAATAATATGCCTATAAGAAGAACTTCACTTACTTGGAATTCTATGATTAGTGGATATGTTATGCGTTGGAACTTTTCTATAACATGCAAGAGGAGGAGGGGATTGAACCAAGTGAGTTTACAATGGTTAGCTTGTTAAATGCTTGTGCTCACTTGGGAACACTTCGACATGGGAAATGGGTTCATGATTATATAAAAAGGATTAATTTTGAGTTGAATATTATTGTTGTCACAGCAATAATTGACATGTACTGCAAGTGTGGGTTAATTGATGATGCTAATTGAAAATTTTGGCCAGCCCATGATGGATGTTATCACAGAAGTTATAACATCTATTGTGACATTCACTACAGACATACTATTATGCAGTAATTATAAAGCAGTAAATAACATAGTTGGTTGTTGACCCAGTTCAGTGCAACACACTTACATCTGGGGGCTACCAAGCCAGGAAGAAATTTCACTATCAGTAGAATTAATTCAGAGTCAAACCTCCAGTTTGCACTCCTCACTTAAAACCTACCCAATGACAATTTAACCTAGAGACACTCTAGACCTGAGTATACCCACTCACTCTCTACAATCACCTCAGTGATATCCAAAAACACTTACATATTAAACAGTAGTATGAAGAGACACTTCAACTACACACACCTTGATCTTGCTTCAAAGCTTTGATCAAGTGACACTCACTCTTTCTTAACAGCTTCGAGTGGTACACAACCTAGAAACTACCTAACCAATGTAATCAACAGTTGGTTGGATTACAAGTGTTCCTAAGACACAATCGTGAAGAACAACCTCTTCACTTCTAAACCACTATGGTGATTTCTCTGTTCCTCTATCTTCAACAACTGCCTTCTAGGATTGCTTCTCCTGTTATTTATAGCAGCAGATCAGCCCTTGGGCCTGGGCGCATAAATTAGGTTTTATCCATAATAAAACCTCTCTTCAGTATTCTGCACGTTTGCCACTTTAATCAGGTACATGTTAGTTCCTCTAGGACTTCTAAAATGCCTCCTGCATTCCAGCTTGAGTTTTTGATTTGTTTCCTGAGTTCTAGCTACTAGAATAACAAACCTGTGCTTGATGTCATACGACCTATGTCATAACATTGAGTATGACATCCAGCTTAACTTATAGTTATCTTAGTTAACTTACCCTGCACAATCCCTATTATGAATGTATCAACATCAGACATGACATTCATACATACACTAATATTTTGCCACAAAATGCAGCCAATCAAGAGCACTTACAAACTCCCCCTTTGGCAAATTTTTGGCTAAAACACTCTGTACTTACACCAGAGATTTACACACAGCAGAAGACTTAACATAGGTCCTGTCATGCAGGAAAGTCACTAACTGCTCAAGCCCTCAGGATTCTCACAGTTGGGTTTCAGCCCTGTTAACACTCACTTTGTTAGCCACCTGTTAGTTATCACTACAGGTGTCATTCTTTGCTGAGTGAGTAACATACAGAGTTACTCCCCAGTTGAACATTTCTCCTGAAAATAGCCTGCAGTCACACATATGCATCCAGCCTGCTCTGGATGTTATGACCTTTAGGATAACAATCTGAAGTCACACAGTTGTGATACTCCCCCTGAAGGGATGCACTATGCTATTATTCTGCTCCTGCACATAATTTCTAGTTCTAGCATACATGACATACATATCATATCAGTAACAACCCAAATAGCTATTATCACGCACACACATCTCATTAGCAGCACCTGTAGTTACCACTGCAAATGTACCTTGCAAATGTACCATGGTGCATATGCTCAAGCACATCTCATGGTTGTCTTGTTCTTCCACCTGCTGTTACTACCACATAACCTGTGGTACTCATATTGGTTATCAACCAATTCTTCCATTTGCTGTACCTGCTCATGTTTTTATCTAACACTCTCTCCCCCTTTTTAGCCACAAATTAAGATCCAACTAACACATAGCATAAATCATAAAATGTACCAATACATATGTTTGGGGTTACATTACAAAACTGCTCATAGAGAGCATCACATAAGATTCATGCTTGAGCAAAGAAAAATTGAACAACAGCACACTTTATCACCAGCAGCAGTCTAAGGCACATACCCAATTCTCAATTTTCATCATTAGAGGAAGAACTGGAGTCACTGCTATCCAAGTCTGAGAGAGATGTCTTGGTTTCCATCATACGAGTCTTCTTCTGGAAGATCCTCATCTGGACCCCGGCGAGCCAGGGGCACGGTGAAGCCCTTAACAAGCAATCCTTTCGTGATGATATTGTTAGCAATTTCCCCCATGGATTTATTCACGTAAGTTGTGCCTTCCATGTTCATAATTCTCCTCAGTTCTTCTTCAGTGGGAGAGGGATACTTGCGGTTTGGTTTCTCAACCGAGGGAGGTGGATCTGTGGTGAATTTGGGAGGGGACTTAGACGAAGATCCTTCATGACGCGAGGCCATATTGTTGTCGAGACTGAGGGTCTGGAAGAGATGCTGAACAGTAGCGGGGGCAGAGAGACACGTTTGTGTGGGATGGAGAGTTTTGTTGTTCAAAGACTTTGACTGCATTGAAATGCTAAAACTCTCTCGTGCCATTAATTGCTATGCATCCTCATACATGCAGATACCCAACTTCCCTCTAAGATTTCAAATTGGGCAGAATCTAGAGCCTTTGTAAAGATGTCAGCTAGCTGTAGCTCAGTGGACACATGCTCCAAGGAAATCACTTTGTCTTCCACAAGGTCTCTTATGAAGTGATGCCTTATATCAATGTGCTTGGTTCTACTGTGCTGGATCGGGTTTTTGGAAATGTTAATAGCACTAAGATTGTCACATTACAATGTCATGCCATCATGAGTGACCTTGTATTCAGTTAACATTTGCTTCATCCAGACCAGCTGAGAACAGCTGCTACCAGCTGCGATGTATTCAGCTTCAGCAGTGGATAATGAGACACAATTTTGCTTCTTGCTGAACCAGGATATTAGGTTGTTACCTAAGAAGAAACATCCACCAGATGTGCTTTTTCTATCATCAGCACTGCCAGCCCAATCTGCATCACAATAACCAGACAAAATAGGGGTACACCCATGAGAGTAGAGTATGCCATAGTCACAGGTTCCATTCACATATTTGAGAATCCTTTTTACTTGGTTCATGTGACTTACTTTAGGATCTGCTTGATATCTGACACATACCCCAACAGCAAATGCAATGTCTGGTCTGCTGGCTGTTAGATATAATAGGCTTCCAATCATGCTTTCTGTATAGCCTTTGATCAACACTAGTACCATTTTCATCTCTGGTCAACTTTAGATGAGTGGGGGCAGGTGTTCTCTTGTGACTGGCATTGTCCATCCCAAACTTTTTTACTATATTTTTTGTGTATTTACTTTGGGAGAGGAAGATGGAGTCTTCCATTTGCTTGACCTGTAGCCCAAGAAAATATGTCAATTCTCCACACATGCTCATTTCAAATTCAGACTGCATGTGACTGACAAATTGCTTCACCATCCTTTCTGACACTCCACCAAACACTATGTCATCTACATAGATCTGAGCTATCATGATTTCTCCACCTTCATTTTCACAAACAATGTCTTATCAATTCCCCCTTTTCTGTATCCATTGGTGGTGAGAAACTCAGTGAGCCTTTCATACCATGCTCTAGGTGCCTGTTTCAAGCCATACAGAGCCTTCCTTAGCTTGTAGACATGGTCTGTCAGGTTAGGGTCCTCAAATCCCTTGGGTTGTGCCACATACACTTCCTCACTTAGATATCCATTCATAAAAGCACTCTTCACATCCATTTGAAAGAGCTTAAATTTCAGGATGCAGGCAATTCCTAACATCAGCCTGCAGTCTTGCAATTGGTGCAAAGGTTTCATAAAAATCAATTCCTTCAACTTGAGTATATCCCTGTGCCACTAGTCTAGCTTTGTTTCTAACTATGATTCCTTCTTCACCTGACTTGTTCTTGTAGATCCATTTTGTTCCAATGATATTGGTTCCTTCAGGTCTAGGCACTAGTTCCCATACCTCATTCCTCTTGAACTGTTCTAATTCATCTTGCATTGCCTTGATCCAGTATTCATCAGAGAGGGCTTCCTTTACATTTTTGGGTTCAACCTTGGACACAAAACAAGAGTTTGAGATGACATCTCTTGCTCTGGTCCTTACTCCACTGTTGAGGCCTCCAATGATCAGGTCTTTGGGATGATCTTTCAGAAGTCTAATAGAAGGTTTCTTGGCGGCTGTATCTGGTTCAGTACTTGGACTTGCTTGGGTGTCTTCAGTCTCCTCAGATGGAGTCTCAACCAATGTTCCCACATCCTCTATGACATTGATTTTATCAATCTGATAATCAATGATAACATTTATGGATTCCATTAACACTTTAGTTCTAGAGTTATATACTTTGTAAGCTCTGCTGTTGGTATAATATCCCAAGAATATCCCTTCATCACTTTTGGGATCTATTTTCCTTCTTTGTTCACGATCTGCCAAGATGTAGCATTTGCTTCCAAACACATGAAAATACTTCACATTTGGTTTTCTTCCTTTCCACAATTCATACAGAGTGGAGGATGTTCCCTTTCTCAGAGTTACCCTGTTGTGAACATAGCATGCTGTATTCATAGCTTCAGCCCAGAAGTGCATAGGCAGCTTCTTTGCATGGATCATGGCTCTAGCAGATTCTTGAATGGTTCTGTTTTTCCTTTCAACTACTCCATTTTGTTGAGGGGTGATAGGAGAGGAAAATTCATGGCTTATGCCTTCAGCTGCACAGAATTCAGCAAACTTAGAGTTTTCAAACTCCTTTCCATGATCACTTCTGATCCTGATAACCACACTCTCTTTTTCTCTTTGGAGTTTGATACACAGTTCTTGGAAGATTTCAAATACATCAGACTTTTCTCTGGTAAAGCTTATCCAAGTGAATCTGGAGTAATCATCAACCACCACATATGCATATCTTTTCCCACCAAGGCTTTCTATTTGCATTGGTCCCATCAGATCCATGTGCAGTAGTTCTAGAATTCTGGAGGTGGTTAGATGTCCAACTCTAGGATGAGGAGTCTTGGTTTGTTTGCCCACTTGGCATTCCCCACACACTTTTCTCTCATCAATAGTCAGTTTAGGTATCCCTCTCACAACCTCCTTGGAGATGATCTTCTTCATTCCCCTTAAATGAAGATGTCCAAGTTTTTGATGCCACAATTTTACTTCCTTTTCCTCTCTTGCCATAGCACAAATTATGGATTTACTCGTGTCTTGAGGCTGCCACAGATAGCAGTTATCCTTGGATCTATGTCCTTTCATGACTTCTTTATTTCCATCATTAGTGACCACACATTCTTCTTTAGAGAACTTCACACTTAGTCCTTGATCACAGAGCTGACTGATGCTGATCAAGTTGGCAGTTAGCCCTTTTACCAACAACATATTGTCTAGGGTAGGGACTCCAGGGAATTCCAGTTTTCCAACACCTTTGATCTTTCCTTTTGCTCCATCACCAAAGGTCACATAACTGGTGGAATATGGTTTGATGTCTATCAACAGATTCTTTATGCCAGTCATGTGCTTAGAGCAGCCACTATCAAAGTAACAGTCTTCTTTACCTGATACTCTTAGAGAGGTGTGAGCTATTTGTGCAACCGTCTTGGCAACCCATTTTCTTTGCTTGTTAGGCACCTCCCTCATTGGTTTGGCATGATGATGCCTGTTGTCATGCATACCCTGTTTGGTTTTTCCTTGGCTAGGGAATCCATTCAGCCAGAAGCACACAGCTTTAATATGCCCAAGTTTTCCACAGTGGTAGCATCTATGCCCTTGGAATTTTCTCTTGATTTAGTTCCAGTTTCTGTGTGGTGAATGTTGTGTCATTGGTCGTGACATCCTTTTTAACATTTGAAACTCAGGTTGCAACCTCTTGAGTTTCAAGATAGGATTTTTTTTCTCAACAAATCCTATACCAGACCTATTTCCTGCAGTCTGCCCACTCTGAAGGATTTCCTCTAGGGTGTCAGTCCCAGAGTTGAGCATCCTTATGGATTTATCCATTTGATCCTTCTCATATTTCAAATCATTTACCTCACCTCTGAGGGTGTGTATTGTGGCTAGGTGCTCTTTCCTTTCAGCTTATAATACCTTGATGATTTCCTTCTGAAGCTCTCCTTATTGGTACAGTTCTACACTTCTGATGTGAAGCTTCTGATATGAGGTTGTAGGGTCCTCAAAAGTCAATTCCTCTTCACTTGAATCACCATCAGATATGTACACCCTGGTGGGTGCAGTGACATGTTTAGCTGTTTCTTCTTCTGATTCACTGTCAGAATCA
Organism: Lathyrus sativus; assembly: GCA_963859935.3. Classification (NCBI taxonomy): domain Eukaryota; kingdom Viridiplantae; phylum Streptophyta; class Magnoliopsida; order Fabales; family Fabaceae; genus Lathyrus; species Lathyrus sativus. The sequence continues at coordinate 651,422,936 of OZ012741.1, read as the reverse complement.
GTTCATGTGACAGTCAGGCCTTTTCCCTTCTTCTTGAGGTATGATGGACATTCCTTTATGATATGTCCATACCCTTCACATTCATGGCACTGTACTGTACTGACTTTCTCCTCAGCTTTTTCTTTGTCAGCAGGCAAGCTTTTGGAATAAAGTTTAGACTTGGCATCTATCCTTTTGACCAGTTTGTTGAACTGTCTCCCAAGCATGTCTATTGCCTCTGATAAATTCTCCACTTCTTCCTCATCTAAATCCTCAGTCGAGTTTGAGACAAGAGATATATTTTTGCCCTTTTTCTCCACAGCCTGATCACACATCCCCATTTCAAAGGTTTGGAGAGAACCAATGAGTTCATCTACCTTCATGTGGCATATGTCTTGAGCTTCTTCAATGGCTGTTACTTTCATTGCAAACCTTTTAGGTAATGACCTTAGTATCTTCCTTACAAGCTTTTCTTCAACCATCTTTTCTCCCAAAGCTCCTGAGGTGTTAGCTAGTTCAAGAACATTCATGTAAAAGTCATGAATGGTCTCATCCTCCTTCATTCTTAGACTTTCAAATTTTGTGGTCAGCATTTGAAGTCTTGACATTTTGACCTTGGAGGTTCCTTAATGAGTAGTTATGAGAGTGTCCCAAACATCCTTTTCTAGTTCACAGTGGTGGACCAGTCTAAAGATGTTTTTGTCTATACCATTGAAGAGTGCATTCAATGCTTTAGAGTTTCCAAGAGCCAATGTCTCTTGCTCTTTGGTCCATTCCTCTTCAGGAATTTGCATAGATACTCCATCCTTGTCAGTCTTCACAGGATGTTCCCAGCCAGAGTTTGCAGCTCTCCAAGCTTTGCTGTCTAAGGACTTTAGGAAAGCAATCATCCTAGGCTTTCAATAGTCATAATTAGAACCATCCAGAATTGGAGGTCTATTAGTGAATCCAATATCTTTATCCATAGTACCAGAATTTAATTTCTAGATCTCACCCAGTAATAAACAGGCAGGGTGCCTGCTCTGATGCCAATTGAAAATTCTGGCCAGCCCATGATGGATGTTATCACAGAAGATATAACATCCACTGTGACATTCACTACAGACCTACTATTATGCAATAATTATAAAGCAGTAAATAACACAGTTGGTTGTTGACCCAGTTCAGTGCAACACACTTACATCTGGGGGCTACCAAGCCAGGGAGAAATTTCACTATCAGTAGAATTAATTCAGAGTCAAACTTCCAGTTTGCACTCCTCACTTAAAATCTACCCACTGACAATTTAACCTAGAGACACTCTAGACCTGAGTATACCCACTCACTCCCTACAATCACCTCAGTGATATCCAAAAACACTTACAGATTAAACAGTAGTATGAAGAGACACTTCAACTACACACACCTTGATCTTGCTTCAAAGCTTTGATCAAGTGACACTCACTCTTGCTTAACAACTTCTAGTGGTACACAACCTAGAAACTACCTAACCAATGCAATCAACAGTTGCTTGGATTACAAGTGTTCCTAAGACACAATCGTGAAGAACAACCTCTTCACTTCTAAACCACTATGGTGATTTCTCTGTTCCTCTATCTTCAACATCTACCTTCTAGGATTGCTTCTCCTATTATTTATAGCAGCAGATTAGTCCTTGGGCCTGGGCGCATAAATTAGGTCTTATCCATAATAAAACCTCTCTTCAGTATTCTGCACGTTTGCCACTTTAATCAGGTACATGTTAGTTCTCCTAGGGCTTCTAAAATGCCTCCTGCATTCCAGCTTGAGTTTCTGATTTGTTTCCTGAGTTCTAGCTACCAGAATAACAAACCTGCGCTTGATGTCATACGACCCATGTCATAACATTGAGTGTGACATCCAGCTTAACTTATAGTTAGCTTAGTTAACTTACCCTGCACAGTCCTTATTATGAATGTATCAACATCAGACATGACATTCATACATACAGTAATATTTTGCCACAAAATGCAGCCAATCAAGAGCACTTACACTAATGAAGTGTTTGAGAAACGCCCTAGAAGAGGGTTATCACGTTGGAACTCTATTATAATTGGGCTAGCCATGAATGGTCGTGAAAGAGAAGCGATTGAGTTGTTCTCAAAGCTTGAATCTTCAAAATTATTGAAGCCAAATTCAATAAGTTTCATTGGTGTTTTAACTGTTTATAAACATTTTGGAGCAGTTGACAAAGGAAAGACTATTTTGAATTGATGATGAATAATTATAAAATTGAACCATCGATAAAATACTACACTTGCATGGTTGATGTGCTAGGTTAAGCCGGAATCCTAGAAGAAGTAGAGGAACTTATAAATGCTATGCCTATAGCACTAGATGTCATTATATGGGGGTCTTTGCTCTCGTCTTGTAGGAAGCATGAGAATGTACAGATTGCAAAACGAGCTGCTCAAAGAGTTTATGAGTTAAATCCAAATGATGCGAGTGGTTATGTACTCAAGTCTAATGTCCATGTTGCATCTAACAAATTCAAAGAGGCAATAGAGCAAAGGCTTTTGATGAAGGAAAACTCAACATAGAAAGAACCAGGTTGCAGTTCAATTGAATTATATGGAGAAGTTCATGAGTTTCTAGCTGTAGAAAGACAATATCTCAACAGAAAATCCAAAGCAAATTTGTTTGACACAATTCTTACGGAATTCACAACAAAAATTGGAAAAGAGATTAATAATAGAATTTCAGCAGAATAGAGCAGTGAATTTCATTACACAAAAAAAATTTCTAACAGAAGTTTCACAAAGGAAATTATACAGCCACAAACTAAAACCTAAGAACTCCATTCGTCAACACCTGCAGAAGAAAACACGGAAAATTAAAAGATTTAAAAGGGAGAAAAAGAAGAAGATTTCAAAGAAAATAGAGAGATCATGTCAAAGGAGGTAATGACTTAGCTTTCATACGTGTGGGGATGCGTTTCTGTCTCTTTGGTATGTTTCATTAGAGATAGGGTTCTTCGTTAGGTTTAGGGTTAGTGTTCTTCATTAGGTTTAGGGTTCGTGAGAAACCCATGAGCTTGGTATTCTTGTGATAATCGTTCCATTAAATGCTTTTTGAGATGAGAGTTGCTTCGTTGAGATGAGAGAGGAGAGTGTTTTTGTGTTTTTTTTCTAAGATAAGAAGAGAGAGTTGGGAGGGGATGGAAGAATTTTGTGAGAGAAGAAGAAGGGATTTGAGGGAAATGGTTCAGAAGAGAGAGTGGGTTTTTGTGAATAGAAAGAGAGAAGAAGAGGATTAAGTTTGTAAGAGAAACAAATTTGGGGAAGAGAGAAAAAGGGTTGAGAGAAGAGAGAAGGACACGTGGGGAGGATTAAAACACGTGGGGAAGAGGAAAGACACGCATATAAAGAAAGAGAGAGATTTGGAAAAGAGGAAGAACACATGGGGAAGAGGAGAGGAAGCTTCGTTGGAAGGGGAATAACACGTGGGGAAGTGAAAGGTTGACGTTGGGGATAGAAAGGTTCACTTGGAGAAGAGTAAAAAATTTGGCTAATAGAGAGGTTTTCAGATGGCGTTTGATCCGTTGGATGGAAGACGATAGACACGTGGACGGCCGTTGGACCTGAGCTCCTCCACTTTTTCGGCGTGACCCACCCATGAGGGTTCACTGTGTTCCCTTTCGTGTGAGACGTAGATCTCACCTTCGTTGAGATATGACGCTCCTGGGCTGCGGGTCTACGGTGGGTCTCGTTAGACCCCCTGTACTGGATCTAGCGGTCAATTTTTGATTTGGGTTGGGCCTGTTTTCCTTTTCCCACCCCCCGTTTCTGGCCCTTTTCAGTTTTTGTTCTATTTCTCCTTACTGTTTGAACCCCCTCCCTGTTTTTAATTAATTAGTTTAAATTAGTTAATTGATTTAGTATTTAGTTAATTAGTATTAGATTTTTAATATTACTAATTAGTTTTAATTATTTTAATATTAGTATTTTAATTTTAAGATTAGTTTTATTAACTAGGATTTAGTTAGTTTTTTTTTAATATTGGTATTATATGTAGTTTAGAATTAGAGTAAGATTTATTTTAATTAACTTAGTTTAGGTTTGGAATAGAAATTAGGAACTAATTTTAGAATTAGGTTTCATTTATTTTTAGAATTAGGTTTTATTTAATTTTAAGATTATTTAGTTTTAGTTTAATTAATTTAGATTTAGCACTTTAATTAGAATTTAATTAGTCTTAGTGTAAATTAACTTTTAGATTTAATTTTGTTTAGAACTTTTAATTAGATTTATTTTGGTTTAGGTTATTTAGAATAGGTATTAGAATTAAATTTGGACTTTTAACTTAACTAACCCCTTTATTTCTTTTTTGAATTTCTATTAATTCTCGAGTGCGTCTGTAAATACACTTGTACTTATTTTCTGTAAATTTTGATTTGAGTTTCAATACTTGACGTTGTCTGTGATTGCGTCGCTTCGTGTTTACTTGTTGTTTACCTCCTGTATTCGCATGATCCCTTAGGATTCCTAACTCGACTTAATTTTCGATTAAGTCTGAGGTAGGAGAGACATTAGGCTTTCAATCCAAGCATGACAATATTAGGTTAGTTTCCCTTCTAATCCTGACTTTAGGGCCATATTGTATGACAACAATTAGGGTTCAGTTTTCCCCTAGGTCTTTATGTGCGTCTCTTTCTTCTCACCTCAAATTTCTTCAAGTCACTTAATAAAGAATGACAAGCGTCGTGCGCTACGAGCCTTAAGTATATGGGGAATGATGAGTGGGGGGTTTCTCCTTTCTTGTTTAGAGTGTTTAGCGTATGCCCTTTGGGCGATATGCGACGCATTCGCCCTCGTGTCATAGCCTTTAGTGCGACGTGAGTCTCCAACCAACTCAATCCACTTCATTGAAAAACAAAAGTCAAACCTTTTATCCTTCGGGATTTGTTCTTCAAACTCATTTTTCAGAAAAGAGAACATTAATTTTCCGTTCTACCGTAAACAGGTATCGTCCCTAACTGCTGAAATGAAGATTTAACGTCGCTCATAAATAAAATTTTAACCAACTAGTGGTCTAATTTACCTGAACTTCGTTTGCTCTGATTTCTCATGCCAAATGAGGATACATAGGCACAAGACGACGATGTCTTGGCGAGCAACCTTCCCCCCATCACTCGTAGTTTCCCGAACTACGTTGACTCTGACTTTCCCATTGCACAAGGGAATACGTAAGCATAGGGCGACGATGTCCTATCAAGTCAGTTCTTTCTCTTCACCCCCGTTTAGCAGTAGCTTTTAGATAACTTACACCAATAGGTTAGACAACAAGCGTAGACCCCGTTTAGTACAACGGACGTGAGGGGTGCTCATACCTTCCTCTTGCGTAACCGACTCTCGCACCTAAGATTTGGTTGCGATGACCTTGTCTTTTCTGCTCTTTTAGGTTTTCTTTGATCGTTTCATTTCCCTCTCTTTGGGATAAATAATGTTCGATGGCGACTCTCTGTTCATTTCCGCCGACTCCTTTTTCGCAGTTGCGACAGCTGGCGACTCAGCTGGGGACATGTTTCCACACTCTGCTACAATTCTATGACCCTCAGTTGTGCCGTTTCACATTCCCCGGTTATGTCTTAGTTCCTACCTTGGAGGAGTTTGCTTTTCTGATGAGAGTTCTAGTCTTATAGAAGATGCCTTTCTTTCATTCTGAGGAGGAACCTGACCTAACAAAGTTGGCCAACGCTCTTTATTTGAGCAACTGAATTGGGGGGTAACGTGGTCTGTAGGAATGGGGCCTCTGGTTCCTTTGTCTTTCTTGGTGGGCAAGGCTCAACATTTTGCTAAGGAAGGTTGTTAGATGGTCTTCAATGCTGTTCTAGCATTGTGCATATATGGCATAGTTCTGTTTCCCAACATACCAAACTTTGTTGATATGGATGTCTCCATATCTTCATTTCCAAGAATCCTGTACCTACTCTTCTGGGAGATTTGTACCATTCAGTGCATTACAAAAATGAGAAGAGGAGAGGGAAGAATGTTTCTTGTTATGCACCACTCCTCCACAAGTGGTTTATGGATCACCTTCCTCGAATTGGAGCTTTTGTTGATACGTGGGATACATCTGAATGGTCAGAAAGGCTTATGGGTTTGACATTTGAGAATATTGTCTGGTTTAATCGGGATCTACTCGGTGTGGAGATCATATTTAGCTGTGGGAACTTTCCTAATGTCCCTCTGATGGAAAGAAGAGGTGGGATCAACTACAATCCTTCTCTTGCTATCAGACGATTTGGTTATGCTTTAAAGGGGCCCCCGAAGGAGGAGGAAGTACAGGAATCTCTGTATTTCACAGGAGCAGCTGACTTCGACACTTTGGCCAAGATAAAGGAAGCCTGGGGAATAGTTCATCGGAGAGGAAAATTCTCTTTGGGTAAGGGCGATTGCAGAGCTTATGGACCTTATGTGGATTAGATCCAGGAGAGAGTGGAGAAAATGTTTCTACCATTCCCTGTCAGGGAACCTCTGTATCCTTCAGTTGTTGAAGAACCTACGACAGTCGATATTCAGAGATATAATAAGCGGTGGGCCGCAAAAGAAGAATTACACAAGGAGAATAAAGAGTTGAAAAAGGAAGTTAGTCAGTTAAAAAGTTACAGGAATGAAGCAGTCTACTTAGCAAATACGAAGACAGAAGCTTTGGCCAAGATGGAAAAAGAGTTAACCGAAGAGATTCGCGTGTGGGGACGAGTCAGTCAAGATTTGAAGAGCAATGATAATGTCCTTAGACATAAGAAGAAAGATCTGGATAAGGCATGCCTGGAGATATCAAAGTTTAATGATCAGTGGAACGCTGCGTTAACCGCCAACAAAGGAAGAGAAGATGAGCTCCATAAACAAATCGACAGATTGAAGATACAACTCAGAATCAAGGATGAAAAAGCTTCATTGGAATCGTCTCATCGATATGCAAGTGATCGTAAGTTACGAGAAACCCTGTCAGCATTGGAGGAGTTCAAGATAAGGGCGGAATTGAAGAAGCTGAGACTTGAAGATGCCTTCGGAGAAGATGCTTGGGAAGATTATGCTCAAAGTTTGAAAGATGTTATCCGTAGAAGAGACTCGCTCATGCAGGCGTTGGTTGCAAGGCCTGAACATCTGGACACAAGGGAGTTGCTAAAGGAATTTTAGACTCATCACAATGGTTGAAGAGAGTTATTTAATACAACTTTTCTTTAGTCTTTCTTCTTTTTGTTCTTATCTTATATCATGACCATCACCAGACTTGTTGGATGGGGTCGTAGGATCATTTGCAGTTGTATCTCTTGACATTGTTTTGTGTACGCTAACTTTTGTTCTCATTTTATTCATGAGAGAATATTTATTCTATCTTTTGTTCTCCTGTTTGCTATTTGTTCGTGGAACTAGAATCAATGGGAAGATCTCTCTGAATCATATATACATGCTTGCATTTTGCATTATCATTCTCATTTGCATAACAGGTATTCTGGGAGCCGTCAATCTTATCTCTGCTTGGTTTTCTCCAACAGTTTACAGGATAGCAGATCCAGTCTTCCACAGATACTCTACGAGGGGGAATCAACGAAGAATCATGGACCATGTACAACAAGAGCTACAGGAATTCAGAGACAGAATGGCGCAATTTATGGAAATGACGCAATGGGTAGCCAACAAGCAGGAACAATTGAGAACTCTAGTCCAACCACTGATAGCACGGGTGGATGACATCGGTGTCTTGCATGGAGGAACTACTGTTATTCCTCCAGTTGATAGTAGCATTCCTTAGGCCAACATAGTCCTAACTGTTGTTAACCCTCCGGGCGGAGATCACCAAGAAGGAGTTCATATAACCGGTGCAGAAGGCGGTGTAGATGTTGCACATGGAGCTACAGGTCCTCACTGGGAAGAAGATGATCAAGACAATGTCTTTTCGATGAGGGACTTGGATATAGGTCTCCCCACAGAAGTTGACAAAATATTCAAGATGCTCGAAGAGAAAATGAAAAGCCTTGAGAGCCAAAATTCTTTGGGACTCGACATGCCAAATCTGAGACTAGTACCAGGGGTCAAAATTCCCCCTAAATTCAAAGTACCAGATTTCGACAAGTACAAAGGGACGACCTGTCCTAGAGTACATTTTAGGGCTTACTTTCGGATGTTGTCAACTTATTCGGATGACGAGAAACTATTAATGCACTTTTTCAGGACAGCTTGTCAGGTCCTTCTCTAGAATGGTACATGGGTCTGGAAAGGATGCATATAAAGAGTTGGAGAGATTTGGGAGAAGCCTTTGTGCTGCATTACCAATACAACCGTGATTTGGCACCGAATAGAGTATAATTGTAGAATTTATCGTAGAAAAACAATGAGGGATTCAAGGAATACACTCAGAGGTGGAGGGAATTAGCGGCTAGAGTTCAACCCCCAATGGTGGAACGTGAACTAATTGACATGTTCATGGAAACCTTGCCAGGAACATACTACGAAAAATTAATTGGGTGCATGTCTGAGAGTTTTTCAGACTTGGTCATGATAGGGGAAAGAGTGGAAAATGGAATAAAGACAGGGAAGATACAAGGTGGAGAAGGGTCTACATCAGGAGGAATGAGGAAAACATATGGGAAACCGAAGAAAAGGGAAGGAGACATGAATGTTGTATCAGCCTACAGAGACAGAGACCGAGTGCAACATCAACGTCAGTATCAGCCTCAACATCAGTAACAAATTTCTAGTATAGCCATTCCGGTTGTACCTCAGCAACCAACTATTGCGCCTCACTGCTATCAAGACAGAGGAAGGATGGCCAACAGGCAATTCAACACGCCTCCCATGCCCTACTCTCATTTATTGCAACATCTTCTACAGTTGCAACTTATTCAGAAAAGGAATTTGACGCTGCTTACTGGCACGCCTCCACCAGGCTATGACGCAAATGCTAGGTGTGATTTCCATTCCGGTGCTCCGGGTTATAACATTGATAATTGTAAAGCCTTTAAGCATAAAGTGCAGGATTTGCTTGACTCCAAAGCAATCAATTTCACGAATGAGACCCCGAATGTGAATCAAAATCCTATGCCGAATCATGGGGCGTCCAGAACTAATGTTGTTATCGAGGGAGAAAGGTTAAACCTGATAACTAATGATGCGGAATTGAAGACACCATTGAGCTATGTGAAAGACAGATTGCTGAAGGGTGGTGTTTATCCTGGTTGTGTAGAAGGCTGTGAGGAATGTGGTATGCATCCAGAGGGATGTGTTGAGTTGAGAAATCATATTCAGAGTTTGATCAATGAGGGCAATTTACAATTTGACAGAATAGTAGGAGAGGAAGACGTGAAGGAAGTTGATAATGAGCGGGATGAAGTTGCAACAATTTCGATCCTATACCGAACAATTAATATTTCAGCACCGCCGAGGCCAGCTCTTGTTATCATTACTACGCCATTACCAATACCCTATGAGAGCACCAAGGCCATTCCTTGGAACTATGGGGTAGAAGTGTTCTGCAATAGGCACAAACAAGAGTTGGTGGAGACATCATTTGGAGGAACGTCTGTTGACAATATTGTTGGATCAGGAGGCATAAGTAGGAGTGGCAGAGTGTTCTCTCTACCTGAGACTAATGCTGGAAAGGATGAAAAAGGCAAAGGTAAAGCTGCAATAGAATAGGGTCAACAAAAAGGGGAGAAAGACTCCTTGACTAAAGATGTTGAAGAGTTCATGCGACTCATTCGCAAAAGTGAATACAAGATCGTAGATCACTTACATTAGACACCTTCTAAAATCTCGATCCTATCATTGTTGTTATGCTCTGAGGCACATGGAAATGCTTTATTGAGAATCTTGAATACGACTTATGTATCACAAGAGATTTTTGTTAAATAACTAGAAGAAGTAGTGGCTCACGCCAATGCTGGTTGTAACACCCTTTTCTACCCCACAATTAAATGGAAAAATACTCACATATATCAGAGTAAAATATTAAACTCAATAAAAATCACCTCAAAAGGGCGTACATTTCCTAATAAATCAAAAATAGGTCAAGGCTCCGTAAACAACAGGTTTTCCCAAAAGACATCAAAAATTGCACAAAGGCAGCGGAACTCAAAAGGCATAATCCAAAGTTTTCCTTATACGAGAAGATAATTAAAATAACTCAATAAAACATGGTTTTACTCAAAGACCCCAACCCGATGTTACACTATCAGAGCAAGATCGTCTAAGTTAACCAAAAGGCCAACAACTCAAAACTTCAAAAGTCCTCAACGACATCCACGGCTAAACCTGGTCGTCTGCACGTTACCCATGTGGAGGCAACATTCAAACAGGCAGGGTGAGTAAAACGATTCATAATAATCAATGTATGAAATCAATATATAAAGTGGCGTCATTTTCATATTCAACATCATCACATTCATCAATAGACATCAAAGGCAACAACATCATAATTTACTCAAAATCATCTCATAAATGCAAATGCAACAAGACTCAATGCATGTGGTACCAATCATCACAGCTCGATGGACACTGGGCCATCAACCCTCTATAGATCCCCATCAATAGGATCGATTCTACTCGAGAACCGGAGCACATCAAAATACCTCACATCCACACAATGGGATTGAAGCCAAAGTAATCAAGGTTCTGAATCGAAGTCCGGATGCACATGAATGCATGATACACACGTCAATAATCATCCTCATAATAACATCATAGGTGCATCATCATTCATCATAATCATCATCATCACAATCATCATCATATATCATGTCATCATAGAATTCATCAAAACTCATGGTAATATCATCATAGTTATCCAATCATTACATCATAGGAATCATCATATAATCATGTACAAATCACATAGAATTCACAGTCATACTCATATTAATTCGTCAAAAAAATCACAACATCAAAACATCAAGGCATCGCTGCATAAAATCAGCATTCACGAAACTCTGCTACGTTCGCTAGCAAGTTCGCTGTACGAGTTTGGGGTGAGTTTCTTCGCTGTGCGAAGGATTCTTTGCAGTGCGAGTCTGGGACGAAATAGTTCGCTGTGCGAACAACGCGATGACAGCAAAATGTTGTTACGCACCAGAACCTAAAACCAACCCAAAAGCCCCATGATTCACTTCCCCAATGCCCCTAATACATCCCTAAATCATCCCTAAGGTCTTACGGCGATAAAGGCACAAAACATACGGTTTATTAGGCCAATCCCGCATCATTTTCATGATCTAAATCCCAAATTTCCTTACAATTACCCCACAGACATTAGACTTACTCATTATCTAATTTCCCTACAGAGTTTTCTCCATGAAGGCCTAATTTCCTATAACCCGAATAAATCCCTACGGTTAAAATCTCAATAATAGATTTAGGCCACGAAGGCCAAAATCCCTTTTTCTCATAATCAGTCTCAAAACCCTTTAAACCCTTAAATCAACCTTAAATACATTGAATTTACACATTGAAAACAATGAAGGCAATACTGCCCATACCTTAATTGTCGACTCTTAGCCTTCTCAACTCTTTCAGAAAACCTTTCGAAGCTTTTGCCTCAATTCTTCCTTCTCAGAGCTTTGGCCTCAATTCTTTTCACGGTCTAACAAAATGAATCCTAATCCCATCACAATTTCCTTTTTGTTAAACCTAGCCTTGGGCCTCAAAATTGGGCTCTCCCAATATTACCCTCGCTAACTCCTCCTCAATTGTCCAATTTTCCCTCATTTAACTTATATTTATTTAAATTAATAATAATACTAATATATTCATATTATATACTATTATTTAAATAAATAACCCAAATTCCATTAATTATCAATATTCCACAACAACCACCAAAAATCACCAAAATACAAATATTCTTATTTAAATAAATTAAATAAATGTTCTAATAAAATTTGGAGTGTTACACTGATATTGGATTAGGTTTTACTAATTTGGATCTAACTCCTGCTCGGAGATATCACAACCATGCTCTACACATATCCATAGAGTGTAGAGGAGTTGTTCTATCCCATGTGCTAGTTGATACGGGATCATCGCTCAATGTGTTGCCAAAGAAAGTGCTGATGAAGCTAGACACTTAAGGTTTGATCTGTACTCCAAGTGATTTGGTGCTGAGAGTATTTGATGGGACCAGGAGGTCAATATTTGGTGAAGTCACATTGTCGATTCAAGTGGGTTCAAAGATCTTCGATGCAGTCTTCTATATCATGGATATCCAGCCCGCTTATAGTTATTTACTCGGTCGACCGTGGATACACTCTGCTGGGGCAGTCACCTCGACTTTGCACCAGAAACTGAAGTATATGGTGGAGGGGAAGATTGTTACAGTCTGTGGAGAGAAAGATATCATGATCAGTCATTTGTCATCTTTTGAGTACGTAGAAGTGGATGGTGAGATTCATGAGACGTTGTGTCAGGATTTTGAAGCAGTACAGATTCAGGAGAGGCCTCCTATTGAAGACAATGTTCCAGAAATTTCAATGTCCTTGTTTAAAGAGGCCCATGCTATTGTAGAATCCGGTTCTTTGCAGAGGTGGGGCCAAGTTCTTAATGTTACTACAAACAAGACAAGTTTGGCCTGTGGTATAGCCTGTCTTCTTCTCAAAGTGCTCCGAAGTACAAAGGACTCGTTCAGTTCATCAGTGGTGGGGTTATTTTCGATAGGATTAATGTTGTTGAGGATGATGAAGGAGATAGCGATTGCGGTATGGATGCTTGGATCCATCCATGTGTTCCCAGACAGAAACTTTGCAACTGGACTGTGGAGGAAATCGTCCAAGTCACTTCAGAAGAGTAATTTCCATTGTTTTAGATGGTCCTACGTTCTGCCCAAGACGTAGTGGCTTTTCTTTGTAGGGCCCCTTTGGTTATTATTTTAAAATTTTTATCATGAATGAAAGGCGTTCTTTTTGCATTCAAATATTTTATATCCTTGTTTTTCTCTTTATTTTTAACAAAACAGAAAAATGGCAATGTGTTTGTGTCTGTTTGTATATCATAATAAGCATAAAAACATCAATCATGCAGGTATCACATTTTAGATACCATCGATTCAGATTCGGCTATGACTCGATATGACTTCGATAATCCTATTTATCAAGCCGAAGAAGAGACTGATGAAGATTGTGACCTACCTGAAAAACTGGCCAGAATTCTGAGGCAAGAGGAAAAAGTCATTTTGCCTCATCAAGAGGATGTTGAAGTTGTCAATCTGGGCATTAAAGACGATAAGAAATAAGTCAGGGTCGGGGCTGCATTGGAAGACGACGTCAAAGGAAGATTGGTAGAAATGCTCCGTGAGTATAGAGATGTTTTCGCTTGGTCGTATGAAGACATGTCAGGGTTGGATACTGATATAGTGATGCACCGTCTACCTCTTCGGGAAGAATGTTCACCTGTAAAGCAAAAGTTGAGAAGAACCAGGCCCGATATGATAGTCAAAATCAAGGAAGAAGTCCATAAGTAGTTGGATGTTGGTTTTCTTGCCGTCAGAAATTATCTTCCATGGGTCGCCAATATTGTTATTGTGCCTAAGAAAGATGGGAAGGTCAGGATGTGTATCGACTATCGAGATCTGAATAGAGCGAGCCCAAAATATGATTTCCCGCTCCCCCACATTGATGTCTTAGTTGATAACACTGCTCAATATTCTGTGTTTTCCTTCATGGATGACTTCTCTGGGTATAACCAAATCAAAATGGCCCTAGAGGACATAGAGAAAACTACTTTTATTACGCCGTGGGGGACCTTTTGCTACAAAGTTATGCCTTTTGGATTGAAGAAGGTAGGGGCAACTTATCAGCGGGCAATTGTGACTCTCTTTCGTGACATGATTCATCATGAGATCAAGGTATATGTTGATGACATGATTGCAAAGTCACAGACAGAAGATGGGCATCTGGTCAATCTTCTCAAGTTGTTTGAAAGGTTAAGGAAGTTCAAGTTGAGGTTGAATCCTAACAAGTGCACCTTTAGGGTGAGATCCAGGAAGTTGTTGGGTTTCATTGTTAGTGAAAGAGGAATCAAGGTCGATCCTGCAAAGATAAAAGCTATTCAAGAGATGCCTGAGCCGAGGACAGAGAAAGAAGTCTGTGGTTTCCTTGGAAGACTAAACTACATTGCGAGATTCATATCTCACCTTACAGCCACTTGTGAACTTATTTTCAAGTTGTTGAGAAAGGATCAAGCGATTGTTTGGAATGAAAATTGTCAGAAGGCTTTTGAAAAGATTACAGGAACCTCCGATATTGATGCCTCCAGTTGCAGTAAGACCTTTGATTATGTATTTAACGGTTCTTGAGAATTCAATGGGTTGTGTGCTCGGTCAACACGACGAAACGGGTAGAAAAGAGCACGCTATCTACTAATTGAGTAAAAAGTTCACAGAGTGTGAGTCGAGATACTCGATGCTAGAGAAGACATGTTGCGCACTCGCTTGGGTAGCCAAACTCCTAAGGCAATACATGTTAAATCATACAACCATGTTGATTTCAAAGATGGATCCGATCAAGTATGTTTTTGAAAAGCAGGCGCTTTCTGGGAGAATTGCTAGATGTCAGATGGTTCTGACAGAGTACGACATTCAATATGTTTCCTAAAAAGCCATTAAAGAGAGTGTTTTGTCAGAATATCTCGCAGAACAACCAGTTGAGGATTATCAGCCAATGAGGTTTGAGTTTCCTGATGAATACATAATTTTTTTGAAGATGAAGGACTGTGACGAGCCTCTACCAGACGAAGGTCCCAAAATTGGTTATTAGTGGAAGTTGGTTTTTGACAGTGCTGTTAATTCATACGGTAACGAGATTGGGGCAATTATTACAACTCCTCATGGTTCTCACATACCATTCATTGCCCAGTTAACATTTGCCTGCACCAACAATGAAGCTAAATATGAAGCGTGCATCATGGGTATAGAAGAAAATATTGATTTGAGAATCAAGAATCTTGATGTGTACGGTGATTCGGCTTTAGTCATCAATCATATCAAAGGAGAGTGGGAAACCCGTCAAGCCAACCTGGTGCCTTATATGAACTATGCAAGAAGACTGCTACCTTTCTTCGACAGGGTTGAATTTCATCATGTACCGAGGGCTGGAAATCAGATGGCAGACGCCTTGGAAACGTTATCATTGATGTATATAGTGAATTATTGGAATGAAACTCCAATGATCACCATCATGCGCCTCGATAGGCCAGCTTTAATATTTGCAGTAGAAAAAGCGCTGGATGGGAAGCCTTGGTATTTTGGCATCAGAAGTTTCCTCAAGACTCAAGAGTATCCGTCTGGGGCATCAAGTAGAGATAAGAAGACTCTGAGGAAGCTGTCGGGAAACTTTTACTTGAACAAGGATGATGTGTTGTACAAAAGAAATTTCGACCTGGTATTGCTGCGTTGTGTGGATGAAAATGAAGCAAGTTTTCTAATGGAAGAAGTCCACGAAGGTTCTTTTGGTACACATGCTAGAGGACATGCGATGTCTAGGAAACTATTGAGAGCAGGGTATTACTGGATGACCATGGAGTCCGACTGTTTTAAGTATACCAAAAAATGTCATAAGTGTCAAATTTATGCTGACAAAATGCATGTACCACTAAGTCCTCTAAATGTATTGACGTCTCCTTGGCCCTTTGCAATGTGGGGCATCAACATGATTGGCAAGATCGAACTGACCGCCTCTAATGGGCATCGCTTTATCTTACTGGAAATCGATTATTTCACCAAGTGGGTAGAGGCAGCTTCCTTCGCCAATGTGACCAGACAAGTAGTTGCTCGTTTTATAAAGAAAGACAGCATCTGCCGATATGGAGTGCTAGAACAAATCGTTACTGATAATGGTTTGAATTTGAACAATAAGATGATGAAAGAATTGTGCCAGAATTTTAAAATTGAACACCACAACTCTTCTCCGTACCGTCCGAAGATGAATGGTGCTGTTGAGGCAACAAATAAAAATATCAAGAAGATTGTGCAGAAAATGATGGTGACTTACAAATATTGGCATGAGATGTTTCCCTTTGCTCTACATGGTTATCGTACTTCTGTGCGTACATCGACTGGGGCAACCCCTTTCTCGTTGGTGTATGGTATGGAAGCTGTCCTACCATTAGAAGTCGAGATTACTTCTCTAAGAGTATTGGCTGATGTGAAGTTTGATGAAGCAGAATGGGTAAAAGCTAGGTTGAATAAACTTAGTCTAATTGACAAAAAGAGATTGACAGATATCGCCCATGGCCGACTGTACCAGAGCATAATGAAGAAGGCATTCGATCAGAAAGTGCGCCCTCGACATTTTCAGGTAGGTGACTTAGTGTTGAAGAGGATTCTCCCTCCACAAACAGATCACAGGGGCAAGTGAACCCCCAATTATGAAGGTCCATACGTGGTAAGGAAGGTTTTCTCTGGAGGAGCCTTATTACTATCAACCATGGACGATGAAGATTTTACGTCCCTTGTGAACGCAGAGATAGTCAAAAAATACTTTGCTTAAAAAAGAGACCCGCTGGACATAAAAAGAAAGTCCAAGCAAAAATGGAGCATCCCGGCGGACCTTAGAAAGAATAGGTTCGGGAAAAACTTAGGGATAGAAGAAAAATGAATGAACCCGCAAAGTTGAAAACCTGAAAAGGCGACTTTGACAAAAAAATAGGTATCCCGGTGGATCGAAAACCCGCAAGGGCGATTCAGGCAAAAATTAGGGATTTAAAAGCAAACGACCATGGTCCGCGTCTGACCTGTGAACATAGTTGGATTCTTGGAGAACCCAAAGGTTAATAAATCAGTCTCTTCAAAGGGCAAAGCATTAGTGAAGCATCGAAGACATGCGAGTCATAGTCGAATCGACACATGGTGGTTGTCTGTATCCACATTGCTGACATTTGTATATCTTTGTCATTTGTACTTTTTGCGCAAATTTCTCTTTTCAGGAGTTGCATCCTTTGTAATTTGCCTATTTATAGGCCATTTTAATCAATGAAGTATTTTTCCACAGAGATCTTTTCCTTTCTTGTTTTTGCTTTTACTACTTTGTCTGCGAAAAGACGCCTGATATTTTTGATAAACTTTGCATACAAAATTTTTTGGGGCTTTGCTAATCATCATTAAAACAATGATTTATTTGAATGATGTCATGGGTGGTGGCCGAAATAGACATTGTTACATACATGACACGCTATTTGTTTGTCATTCACAGGACTCACTCCGCCGGGTACTGTTTCTAAATTAGAAGTGTCTCACCAACAGTGATGTGCATTTATATCCAGCAGCGTAAGATTGAGATTATTCCCTAGCAACGGGGAAAGTTCAGCGTTGTTTCCCGACGAGATCTGTATTACTGACTTCCTCCCAAAGCATAGATTAATCTTGATTCCCTCGACGAGTAATTCAGGAATGGTAGACATCCGCAGCGGAGGCCAATGGTCATTGGTATTCTTCAAAGTGAGATCTTTGGGACAACTTTCCGATGAATGTTATTCTCAGTTCCCAACAGAATGGAATTGTCCCTAAAAGAGTTCTATTCCATAAAGGCCGTTCAGGGCATATTCCTCGACAAGTTTGCTTGTCGTTTCTCTCGGAACCTTTTCATGGTGGTGTTCTTTTGCATTTGCATTTTGCATAACATCCTCCCAAATGCGTAGCATTTCCATTTTGTATGGAGCATTACGCCATATTCAAACATATGCATGCGAAGCATAAGCCAGGTTTGATACTTTTATTGCTAGACATCTCTCCAACAGATAACGGCATAATTCATAAGCCTTTGTGGTACCAGACCCCAGCAAGAATCATTAGTGGATGTTATCATGTTGCTTTTGCTCCCCAACAGAGTTTGCTTGTTTAAGTTTCTCTTTCCCCAACGGAGTTCTTTTTTTTTTTTTTCAGGTTGTAAATCGGTCGATTCTACTTCCTACCGATCTTGGATGTTATCCCGTCTTTTGGTTGGTAGTCTATTGTTTCCTGGATGTTATCCCGACTTTTGGTTGGTAGTCCATTGTTTTCTGGATGTTATCCCGACTTTTAGTTGGTAGTTCATTGTTTTCTGGATGTTATCCCAACTTTTGGTTGGTAGTCCTCCGTCTTGTGGACGTCATCCCAACTTTTAGTTGGTAGTCTCCTTTCTCGGTGATCCTAAATTTTGGCTAGTAGCCTTTATCTCGACTTTTGGTTGGTAGATATTCTTTTATTCCCCGCGGAGTCGTTATCCCGACTTTTGGTTGGTATGCCTTGTTTTCGGTCCATTTCACATTTAGTAGATGTCCTGGTGATTCCGACTTTTGGTTGGTAATCTTTTCTGGGCGATCCTAACTTTTGGTTAGCAGTTTTCATTCCGACTTTTGGTTGGTAATCTTCTGGGTGATCCTAACTTTTGGTTAATAGCCTCTTTCTCACAAATTTCGGATATAATTCTCTAGGTGATCCTAACTTTTGGTTAGTAGCCTCTTCCTCATAACTTTCGGACGTAGTTCTCTGACGATCCTGACTTTTGGTTAGTAGCCATTGTTGTCTTCTTGACCAGTTACCTTTTCGGTTATCCCAACTTTTGGTTGGTACCCGTTGTTTTTTAAGTCCACCTTCGGTTGGCAATCTCATCACTATGTACATCCACGCAGTTTGCAAATTTCTGGGTTCTTTTTATATTCAATCACCTTTTGCCTTGAATGTTTGAAAGCGGTTGATTTTCATACCTTCAGGTCCAAGTTGATTGAATAGGGGCAGCTATAGCACCCCAAAATTTGCCATCCCTTTCCTAATTTTGGCTGGTTTTTGCTTCGCAGTCATCTGCATCTTCCACAGTCATAATTCATAATTGCATAGCGTATTGGTCTTCTAAGACATGGGATCAGAGGATTTTCTCATTATTGGTACTTACTCTATTCAGAGGTGATTCAGTTGGTTCCTATTTCAGTCAGGTTGAATCAAGGATTTCTCAAGGGTGCCAAGTGCTTTGGATTAGAGTTTTGTTTGATTCATTGCATATCCGATTATTTTCTTCATCAAGATTCAAGCTTGAAGATAAATTCCACATCTGAGGTCTCTTTGTCCCATAATAAAACATCCCAATCTAAGCTGGTTTCAGAAGCACCCAGTAGTGAAACATGTCCTATAATTAATTTTTCTTCAATATGCTCCCCCACCATCAAACACTTCCACCAAATATACCTCCACATCATCAAAACTGGCGTTACTCATAATTCAATTGCTTCCACACGTGTCCTCACCTTCTGTGCCTCTTCATTTGGAAACATTAACTATGCCTACAAACTCTTCAACAAAATGCCAAACCCAAATCTTTATTCTTGGAACACCATCATAAGAGCCTTTTCAAGAAGCTCAACTCCACAATTTGCTATATCACTTTTTCAGCCTCAACATTTAACTTACCCTTCTATTTTCAAAGCTTATGCTCAATTGGGTGATGCTCATCATGGATCTCAGCTTCATGGTATGGTTGTGAAATTGGGTCTTCAGAAAGACCAATTTATTCGTCATACTATCATTCACATGTATGCTAATAGTGGACTTTTGGGTGAAGCTAAAAGAGTTTTTGATGAAAGAATTGAACTTGGTGATGTTGTGGCTTTCAATTCAATGATTATGGGTTATGCTAAGTATGGTGAAATTGATGAATCTAGGAAGATTTTTGATAATATGCCTATAAGAAGAACTTCACTTACTTGGAATTCTATGATTAGTGGATATGTTAGGCGTTGGAACTTTTCTATAACATGCAAGATGAGGAGGGGATTGAACCAAGTGAGTTTACAATGGTTAGCTTGTGAAATGCTTGTTCTCACTTGGGAGCACTTCAACATGGGAAATGGGTTCATGGTTATATAAAAAGGATTAATTTTGAGTTGAATGTTATTGTTGTCACAACAATAATTAACATGTACTGCAAGCGTGGGTTTATTGATGATGTTGTTGAAGTGTTTGAGAAACGCCCTAGAAAAGGGTTATTGCGTTGGAACTTTATTATAATTGGGCTAGCCATGAATGGTCGTGAAAGAGAAGCGATTGAGTTGTTCTCAAAGCTTGAATCTTCAAAATTATTGAAGTCGAATTCAGTAAGTTTCATTGGTGTTTTAACTGCTTATAAACATTTAGGAGCAGTTGACAAAGGAAAGACTATTTTGAATTGATGATCAATAATTATAAAATTGAACCATTGATAAAACACTACACTTGCATGGTTGATGTGCTAGGTCAAGCCAGACTCCTAGAAGAAGCAGAGGAACTTATAAATGCTATGCCCATAGAACCATATGCCATTATATGGGGGTCTTTGCTCTCGTCTTGTAGGAAGCATGAGAATGTACAAATTGCAAAACGGGCTGCTCAAAGAGTTTATGAGTTAAATCCAAATGATGCGAGTGGTTATGTACTCAGGTCTAATGTCCATGCTGCATCTAACAAATTCGAAGAGGCAATAGAGCAACGACTTTTGATGAAGGAAAACTCAACAAAGAAAGAACCAGGTTGCAGTTCAATTGAATTATATGGAGAAGTTCATGAATTTCTAGCTGTAGAAAGACAATATCTCAACAGAAAATCCATAACAAACTTGTTTGACACAATTCTTACGAAGTTCACAACAAAAATTGGGAAAGAGATTAATAATAGAATTTCTGCAGAATAGAGCACTGAATTTCATTACACAAAATTTTTTTTCTAACAGATGTTTCATAGAGGAAATTATACAGCCACAAAAAAAAGAGAAGGAAATCCCAAAGCAACAAGTCACCAAGACAATCCACGTTGCATCCATAATAAAACACAAAGCAAAAACTTGCCCTAAAAGGACCCTGCTGTGACATGCAACCAAGAAAAACATTGACAGCATTATTGAAAATTCATAGACAGTAAAAACGAACAGAATCACGAAAAAAAGAGGAACAAATTCATAACGTAAAAAGGTGGTTAACAAACTTGCTGTAATTGTTTGTCCTTTCAAAAGATTCAGATCCGAAACCCTAATTTCACTAGTATATAACAAGCCCTTGAGATTAATGGATTTACCCATAAATACATAGAGGCCGCCGCACACGCAAATTTTTTGAGAAAAAACCTAAGAACTCCATTTGTTAATACCTGCAGAAGAAAACATGGAATATTAAAAGATTTAAAAGGGAGAAAAAGAAGAAGATTTCGAAGAAAATAGAGAGAGCACGTCAAAGGAGGTAATGACTTAGCTTTCATATGTGTGGGATGCATTTCTGTCTATTTGGTATGTTTCATTAGGGTTAGGGTTCTTCGTTAGGTTTAGGGTTCTTCATTAGGTTTAGGGTTCGTGAGAAACACATGAGCTTGGTATTCTTGTGATAATCGTTCCATTATGATTTTTGAGAGGAGCTCCGTTGAGATGAGAGAGGAGAGTGTTTTTGTGTTCTTTTTTCTTTTTTTTTAAGATGAGAAGAGAGAGTTAGGAGGTGATGGAAGAATTCCGTGAGAGAAGAAGAAGGGATTTGAGGGAAATGGTTCAGAAGAGAGAGTGGGTTTTTGTGAATAGAAAGAGAGAAGAAGGGGATTAAGTTTGTAAGAGAAACAAATTTGGGGAAGAGAGAAAAAGGGTTGAGAGAAGAGAGAAGGACACGCGGGGAGGATGAAAACACGTGGGGAAGAGGAGAGGATGTGTTGGGAAGAGGAAGCTTCGTTGGAAGAGGAAGAACACGTGGAGAAGTGAAAGGTTGACGTTGGGGATAAAAAGGTTCACTTGGAGAAGAGTAAAAATTTTGGCTAATAGAGAGGTTTTCAGATGGCGTTTGATCCGTTGGATGGAAGACGATAGACACGTGGACGACTGTTGGACCTGAGCTCCTCCATTTTTCCGGCGTGACCCACCCATGAGGGTCCACTGTGTTCCCTTTCGTGTGAGACGTAGATTTCACCTTCGTTGAGATCTGACGCTCCTGGGTTGCAGGTCTATGGTGGGTCTCATTAGACCCCCTGTACTGGATCCAGCGGTTCATTTCTGATTTGAGTTGGGCCTGTTTTCCTTTTCCCACCCGCCATTTCTGGCCCTTTTCAGTTTTTGTTCTATTTCTCCTTACTGTTTGAACCCCCTCCCTGTTTTTAGTTAATTAGTTTAAATTAGTTAATTGATTTAGTATTTAGTTAATTAGTATTAGATTTTTAATTTTGCTAATTAGTTTTAATTATTTTAATATTAGTATTTTAATTTTAAGATTAATTTTATTAACTAAGACTTAGTTAGTTTTTTTTTAAATATTGATATTATATGTAGTTTAGAATTAGAGTAAGATTTATTTTAATTAACTTAATTTAGGTTTGGAATAGAAATTAGGAACTAATTTTAGAATTAGGTTTCATTTATTTTTTAGAATTAGGTTTTATTTAATTTTAGGATTATTTAGTTTTAGTTTAATTAATTTAGGTTTAGCACTTTAATTAGAATTTAATTAATCTTAGTGTAAATTAACTTTTAGATTTAATTTTGTTTAGAACTTTTAATTAGATTTATTTTGGTTTAGGTTATTTAGAATAGGTATTAGAATTTAATTTGGACTTTTAACTTAACTAACCCCTTTATTTTTTTTTTTAAATTCTATTAATTCTCGAGCGTGTCTGTAAATACACTTGTACTTATTTTCTGTAAATTTTAATTTGAGTTTCAATACTTGATGTTATCTGTGATTGTGTTGCTTCATGTTTACTTGCTGTTTACCTCCTGTATTCGCATGATCCCTTAGGATTCCTAGCTCGACTTAATTTTTGATTAAGTCTAAGGTAGGAGAGACATTAGGCTTTCAATCCAAGCATGACAATATTAGGTTAGTTTCCCTCCTAATCCTGACTTCAGGGCCACATTGTATGACAACAATTAGGATTCAGTTTTCCCCTAGGTCTTTGTGTGCGTCTCTCTCTTCTCACCTCAAATTTCTTCAAGGCACTTAATAAAGAATGACAAGCGTCATGCGCTACGAGCCTTAAGTGCATGAGGAATGATGAGTGAGGGGTTTCTCCTCGCTCATTTAGCGTATTTAGCGTATGCCCTTTGAGCGATATGCGACGCATTCGCCCTTGTGTCATAGTCTTTAGTGCGACGTGAGTCTCCAACTAACTCAATCCACTTCATTAAAACTCACAAACAAAAGTCAAAACCTTTTATCCTTCGGGATTTGTTCTTCAAACTCATTTTTCATAAAAGAGTACGTTACTTTTCCGTTCTACCGCAAACAGGTATCGTCCCTAACTGCTGGAATGGAGATTTAACGTCGCTCATAAAAAACTTTTAACAAACCAGTGGTCTAGTTTACCCGAACTACATTTGCTCTGATTTCTCATACTAGATGAGGATACGTAGGCACAAGACGATGATGTCTTGGCGAGCAAACTTCCCCCCATCACCCGTAGTTTCCCGAACTACGTTGACTCTGACTTTCCCATTACACGAGGGAATACGTAGGCATAGGGCGTCGGTGTCCTATCGAGTCTGTTCATTCTTTCACCCCCGTTTAGCAGTAGCTTTTAGATAACTTACACCCATAGATTAGACAACAAGCGTGGATCCCGTTGAATACAACGGACGTGAGGGGTGCTCATACCTTCCCCTTGCGTAACCGACTCCCGAACCCAAGATTTGGTTGCGATGACCTTGTCTTTCCCGCACTTTTAGGTTTTCTTTGATCGTTTCCTTTCCCTCTCTTTGGGATAAATAACGTTCAATGGCGACTCTTCTATTTATTTCCACCGGCTCCTTTTTCGCAGTTGCGATAGTGTATTGCATTTTGAGTATCATATTTAACAGTGATAACTCGACCTTGAAGTTTCAGCTCCTTTGGAAAACATTCAAGCCACAATGCTTCCTTCACAGCTTCAGTTATGGCAATATACTCCACTTCAGTGGTTGATAAGGCAACAACCTTCTGAAGTGTTGCTTTCTAACTGATTGCTGCCTCAAACATAGTGAACACATATCCAGAGATAGATTTTCTAGAATCCATACAACCTGCATAATCAGAGTCGACTTATCCTTCGATTGCTGCTTTACTATCTTTACCCAAGGCTCCATCATAACTTAAAACTCTATTCAGAGACCCATTTATGTACCTTAGAATCCACTTCAACGCTTTCCAGTGATCCTTTCTAGGATTCTCCATGTACCTGCTTACAAGACTTACTGCATATGCTATGTCATGCCTAATACAGACCATAACATACATCAAAGAACCCACTATATTAGCATATGGAATGTTATTCATATAAGTTCTTTCAACATCAGTGCTGGGACACTGATCTATACTTAGCTTGAATTGAGGGTTTGTCGGAGTCACAACAGGCTTTGAATTCGACTTGCCATAATTTTCGAGAATCTTCCATAGGTATGCCTCTCGAGATAAGCATAATCTCGACTGCTTTCTATCTCTTTGGATGTCAATCCCAAGAATCCTGGACGTAACTCTCAGACCCTTCATTTTGAACTCTTTATTGAGTTCAACCTTCACCCTCATTATATCTTTGACATTGTTGCTTACTATTAGAATATCATCCACATAGAGCAACAAAATAGCAAATGAATTAACCGGTCAAAATCTGAAGTAAACACAGCGGTCGAACTGACTTTTGATGAAACTTATGCATGCCATGAACTTGTCGAATCTCCTATTCCACTGTCGAAGAGATTGCTTCAGTCCATATAAAGATCTATTCAGTTTTCACACATAATCTTCCTTCCCCCTTTTGACATACCCTTCAGGTTGCCTCATCAGGATTGTTTCATCTAGATCACCATACAAGAACGTAGTCTTCACATCCATCTGTTCCAGTTCAAGGTCTAACTGGGCCACCATGGCAAACAACATTCAAATGGATATGTACTTCAGAATAGAAGAGAACTCATCATTGAAGTCGACACCTTATTTCTGAGTGAACCCAAAAGCAACCAATCTTGCCTTGTATCTCTTCGACGTCACTCCTTCGATTCCTTCCTTAACTTTAAAAATCCATTTACAGCTGACTAACCTGGCTCCAGCAGGTTTCTTGATCAGTTCCTAGGTGTTGTTATCATGAAGATATTTCATCTCATCATCCATGGCCTTCATTCATTCAGTCTTCTTTCGACTCCTCATAACTTCCTTACAGTCTCTAGGTTCTTCGTCTAGAACCTCACTTGCAGAGATTAAGGCATAACCTATAAGATTTGCATACCCAAGTCTCTGAGGTGGCATTATGACTCTCCTCGACCTGTCTCTTGCTAGAAGATAGTTATTATCAGTCTCCTCATCTTCGAAAACATCTTCTTTATCTTCTTCGACTTCATATGGGGTACGTAATTCAGCATCAACATGCTCCACCTCAACAGAAAATCTCTCCCTGTTCCAGATCTTCATCATTATCATCAGTTTTCTTAAAAGCCATCTCTCCTTCATTGAAAACTACATCTGAACTAGTGATACACCTCTTGTGACCTGGATCTAGACACCATAGCCTATAAGCTTTGACTCCTTTAGGGTATCCCATGAACATGCATTTCAGAGCTCTAGGTTCGACCTTGTCTTGCCTAATATGAGCATAGGCCACATAGCCAAATAATCTCAGTCTGCCGAGACTAGGTGGTTGTCCCGACCAAACTTCTTCAGGTGTCCTCATTCCCAAGGCAGTCGAGGGACATCTATTTATCAGGTAAGCTACTGTCGAAACAGCTTTCGTCCAAAACACCTTCTTCAATCCAGCACTAACCAACATGCATCTAACCCTTTCAAGGATTTGTTCGATTGAATCTCTCAGATAAGCCATTTTGTTGAGAATTACCTGCTACAGTCTTACACCTTGTAATCCCAGAATCAACACAGTAACTGTCGAATGCTTCGTTGCAGAATTCAAGGTCATTGTCAGTTCTCAACCTCTTAACCTTTATGCTAGTTTGAGTTTCAACCAGAATCTTCCAACTTTTGAAATTCTCAAAAGTTTCATCCTTCGTCTTCTGAATGAATACCCATAGCTTTCTGGAATAGTCATCAATGATAGATAGAAAATACCTTGCACCTAAGTGTGAAGGATTCCTTGTAGGCCCCCAAAGATTAACATGAATGTAATCCAAGGATCCATGTGTTCTTTGCTTTCCAACTTTTCGACTTTGTCACCTCCTAGCAGGTTCTGCTTCCCAATTCGACCAGGCCTCTTTCGCTGACATGGCCCAATCTCATGTGCCATAATTTTGTCTTCGACATAGGTTTCATGAATGCAACATTTGTCGAACCACTTATAACCTCAGCCTCAAGGGTATACAAGCCTTGTTTCTTCACGCCTCTCAAGACTTTCTTCGACCCTTTCATGACTCTTAAGATACTTTTCTCTCCTTGAAAAGTGTATCCCTTTCTGTCGAATTCACCAAGAGAAATTAAATTTCTCTTCAAGTCAGGTACATACCTGACTTCACTCAATAACCTTATTGACTCATCATGGAGCTTGAATCTCACAGATCCAATACCTGCAATTTTGCAAGATTTGTTGTTTCCTAGCAGCACAAATCCACCATCTTGATCACACAGCTCCTCGAACAATTCTCTATTTGGAGTCATGTGCCAAGTGCAACTTGAATCCATAATCCACTCTTTTCTCGAGTCGCCACTTGAAACCACAAGAACATCAGATGAGTCGAAGTCATCTTGAACAATGGTTGCGTTGCCATTACCTCCATGATCTTTCAGGCATTCAGGGCACACCTTTCTTGTATAACCCTCCTTCTTACAGTAATAACATCGAATACCAGATGTTTCGCCACTATAAGACTTCTGTTGACTTTTACCTTTCTTCTTGTCGAACTTACCATCCTTTCGCAAGAATTTCCCTTAACGGCCAAACCTTTTCCCACCGTCGAAGGTTTATGCTCCTTTCGTTTGTTCAAGTCCTTAGGGTACAAGGCTGATTGAACTTTTTCAAAGGTCATGGACTCCCTTCCATACAAGAGAGTTTCTTTGAAGTGAGCATGTGTTCTGGGAAAAGCACACAGCAGCAACAGTGCTTGATCTTCATCATCGATCTTCACATCAATATTTTCAAGATCAATAATCAGCTTGTTGAACATATCTGACTGCTCAACCAACACTTTGTCTTCACTCATCTTGAATGAATACAAGGCTTGCTTCAGGTAGAGTCGATTAACCAGAGATTTGGTCATGTACAAACTTTCAAGTTTCACCCATAATCCCGATGTTGTAGTCTCCTTTGATACCTGTCGAAGAACCTTATCACCAATTCTCAACAATATTGCGCTGTGGGCTTTCTCGATCATGCTCGTCTTTTCTTTTTCCGTTAACGCAGCGTCAATGGCTGGCTCACCCTTCAATGCTTCCAAACAACCCTGTTGAACCAGTAGGGCTTTCATCCTCAAGCGCCACAGACCGAAGTCGTTCACTCTGGTAAACTTTTCAATCTCATACTTTGTTGAAGGCATCTTCTCCATGCTCACCGCACCAATTTGTTATGAATTAGATACCTTATAACAAAGTATAAACATTTTCTTTATGATCAAGAAACACACAAGGGTTAGGGTTAACAAAGAAGACAAGGTAAAACAACAAAGATTGGTTATTAAACTGCTATTATTTCCTTTCTCTTAAAACAAGATTACAAGTATACAAGAATAACAAAATAACCTCTCTCACTTGAAATTAGGATTTTATCTCCTATTTTTCCTTATATCAAGATTGAGAAACTAGCATCCTATTTATAATAAAAAAAAGCACACTAACTTAATGGGCTTTAAACAATTACCCATTACAAGCTAACTTAGGGTACAAGCTAACTTAAACAATTAGGCTTACAAGCAATGCCCAATTCAACATGCTAACATACTTTGACAGCATCATGTGAACATACTTCGACCTCATACTTAATTATTGTCGAACTAGAAGCTACCCTTCGACCATACTAGAGTTCGATCCAACATCTCACAAATACCAATTTCATCAACACTCTCAACACTAACTTCCACTCAAAGACTTGGGCCCTCTAAACTACTTAATTAGTATAGAGGTTCATAAATTGTCCTCCACCTCCTTGTTCCTAACACTGACAAAATATATCTCTAACCTTTTCCACGAAGCCAAAATGCTAAATGTTAACCCCATGCCATCAACTATGATCTATAACATGAAACTATCCATTTATTATTCTCCTAAATTTCATGACCTCTCTCTCTCTCTCTCTCTCTCTCTCTCTCTCTCTCTCTCTCTCTCTCTCTCTCTCTCTCTCTCTCTCTCTCTCTCTCTCTCTCTCTCTCTCTCTCTACAGATCCATTGTTAGAAGCCTCTATATGTTACCATCACTCATCTTGACATGGCATTTGCAGTCAATAAAGTCTACTAATTCATGCTGAATCCCAATGAATCCCAAAGTCTCATATGTTATGAAAACTGGCTTGATGCTTTTCTCTATTGCATTCCATTCTATATATAATCGTATCAATAATTAAAAACAATTACAAATTATAATGAAAAATATTCTATTGTCTAATTTATCTAATCTATTCTAGGAAAGTAAATAATTTACAATAATTAATAATATCAATTCCCAATTAACATCCGTTAACATCCCCCCTTAAATTGATGCGGCTGGTCAATAAACATCAATTTGCTAATAAGAAATTGATGGCGTGGAAGCGAAACATCTTTGGTAAGAATATTTGCAACCTGAAGCTGAGTACTGATGTGAGAAAGTTCTATAAGTCGGTCATCATAGGCATCATGAATTGAATGGCAATTGACTTCGATATGTTTGGTGCATTCATGAAAGACTGGATTTGCAACACTCTAGATGGCACTTGTATTGTCGGTATAAAGTGATGTAGGCTCTGTTTAAGGAAATCCAAGTTCAGCCAAAATATCACAGAGTCAAATAACTTCTGATCAAGCAGCAGACATGGCGCGATACTCTGATTCAGTAGAAGATTTATAGACTCTTTCTTACTTCTTACTTTTCCATGAGATCAACAAAGATCCAAGAAACATGCACCAAATAGTGACAGATTGACGAGTGTCCAGACACCCTGCCCAATCAGCATCACTATAAGCACTCAATTTGGGAGTTATTCCGGTGGGAAAAAATAGACCACGATGAGAGGATCATTTTAAATAGGGAATTATACGACAAAGTGTTGCCAAATGAAGATGTCGAGGAGAATGCATGAATTGACTTACTTGCTGAACAGTAAAAGATATGTCTGGATGAGTAATAATCAAGTAATTAAGGCTACCCATAAGCTGTAGATACAATAAAGGACCACGCAAAAGATCACCGTCATTACGATGATATTTAACATTAACCTCAAGAGGGGTATCCACTGGATTAGCTGATTCGAGACCAACCATAAAAATCAAATATGTGGCATACTTGTGTTGATGAAGGAATGTTCCCTTTGACTTAGAATGAACTTCAAGACCAAGAAAGTAATGTAGATTACCAAGATCTTTCATGTGAAATGAGGCCTGTAGTTGTTGCTTAAGTCGTTGAATGGAAGCATGATCAGAACAAGTAATAACCATATCATCAACATACAAAAAAAGCAGAACAATACCCGCAGACGTGCTATGAATAAATAAAGAGGAATCATACTGACTCTAAGTAAAGGAGAATCTAAGTAGAGTGAAGCGGAATTTCTCGTACCATGCTCTAGGTTCCT
The DNA here is from genome assembly GCA_963859935.3 of Lathyrus sativus. Taxonomy (NCBI): domain Eukaryota; kingdom Viridiplantae; phylum Streptophyta; class Magnoliopsida; order Fabales; family Fabaceae; genus Lathyrus; species Lathyrus sativus. The sequence continues at coordinate 651,393,313 of OZ012741.1, read as the reverse complement.
GTTTCAAACCATATAAGGAGCGTTTAATCTTGCACACACCTTTAAATGAAAAGAATAATCCTTGAGGTGGAGTCATATAAATATCTTCTATCAGGTCACCATGAAGAAAAGCATTCTTCACATCCATTTAATGAAGAGACCACCCACTAGAGCCAACTATAGAGATGATCATGCAAACAATTACTATTTTGGAAACTGGTGCAAATGTCTCATCATAATCAATTCCATACTCCTGCTTGTTTCCTAATGCAACCAAACGGACCTTGTAACGGTTAAGGGATCCATCAGAATTTAATTTCACAGAATACACCCATTTGCAACCTATAGGTTTGACATCAGGAGGAAAAGGGACAATATCCCATGTGAAATTTTCTTGAAGAGCTTGAAGTTCTTTATTCATTGCTTTTATCCATCACACGTCTTTAATAACCTGTGAGTAACAAGTAGGAATAGATATGCTAGAGAGTGAGACAATTATAGAAGTATATGGAGAATCATACCACTCTGGTGAATATCGATCTGGTGCTCGAGATATTCGACCAGAACGACGTGGTTCAATCGATACAGGATTAGGTGGCGGATCAACACCGAGAAGGGTGTGGGTACCTGTTGTCTGTGTTTTCTGACATATATATATTTCCTAGTTTATAACGTTCTATAGATTAAGGCATAATGGAAAAATTAGGAAGTATAACAATATCATCCATTACAGGAGAAACATAAATTGATCATCAAAAATGTCACATTACGAGAAATGCAAAAGCGGCGATTAGATAAATCATAAAACACAAAACCCTTATGAGAGTGTCTATACCCCATAAATGCACATTGAACAAACTGTGCTCCAAGATTATGTCTTTCAAACAAAGGTAGGTAAACAAAACGCACACATCCAAAAGCATGTAAATCATTATAACTAGGTTGAGTTTTAAAAAGAAGAAAAAAAGGAGAATCAAGATCAATAACCATTGAATGAAGACGATTGATCAAGAAGACAGTCGTTGAAAGAGCGTCCACCAAAAATCGAGATGGTACGAAAGCTTGAAGAAGTAAGGTGCGTGTTACATCAAGCAAATGATGATTCTAGCGTTCTGTCATCCCATTTTGTTGAGGGGTATTGGGACAAGAATGTTGAGACAAAATGCCTTTTTGTTGAAGGAACTCCTGAAACTCATGAGACATGTACTCACTACCGAATTCATAGCAAAAATTTTTAACACTTGCATGAAATTGAGTTTCAACATATGTCATAAATTTCTTAAACATAGAAAACACTTCAGATTTAGACCGAAGGAAATATATCCAAACAAAACGACTATAATCATCAATGAATGTGAAAAAAATATTTATAGTGAGCATGATAAACTACAAGAGACATACCTCATACATCACTATTAATCATTTCAAAATAAGTGGAAGAACGATAAGCATCATAGGGAAAAGGAAGTGTTTTACTTTTAGCCAATTTGCAAACATAACATGAAATAGAGGCATTAGAAATAACATTTTTATTTCCCAACAAACCATTTTTAAGTAAATGAGACAAAACAACAGAGTTTAGATGAACCGATTTTCTATGTCAATCCTCATAAGAGTTCAAAACATTATTACAAGCAAGAGATAAATGATTAGAAGTAAATTGAAGTGGAAATAGTCTTCCCACTTTAGGCCCTTTCGCGATCACCTTCCCCGACACCTGCTTCTGCACAAGACAACCATCACAAGAAAAGTTAACATCATAATTTTCATCAGCCAATTGACCAATAGATAATAAATTAGAAGCAAGTCCAGGTGATACAAGCACGCCCCAAAAATCAGAGTTTATATCGCCAATAGATAAAGCATTACCATCAGCTATTTGAATTTTCTGATTGCCATGATAAGATTGTAAATTGTGCAAATATTCTGAAGACCTGTCATATGATTGGATGCACCTGAATCAAAAAATCATGGGCGAGAAACAGTAAAAGACTTACCCTGAATTCACAAGGCCGAAAGAGCGGAAAATACCATTTGTTGAATCAATTCAAGTTGTATAGCACCATTGTTTGGTGCTCATTAATGGAAGGACCAATTGCATAATTTGTAGTTGCATGGAATGCTTGCACTGAATGTTGTGTTGGTTGTGGAGGATGTGTGAGGCACTCAGAGATAATATGACCTTGTTGCTTGCAGTAATTGCAAAACTTCCTATTGCAGCTACGAGAAATATGACCAAATTGTTTGCAAGAGAAGCACTGAACTTGTCTCATATCACAACTTTTACCTCTACTTTGAGCAGCATATGCAACTCGAAAATGACAGCATCACGAGACATGGCTCCTTGAGTAATAAGACGTTGTTTCTCCCTTAGAAGTTCTCCAACACATGTATCTAGAGAAGAAACTAGGCTCCTATTTAGCAAGGCACCTCTGACAACTTCAAATTCTGGACGAAGCTTCATGAAAAATCGATCTCGACTACGTGTGTTATAGACCTCTTGGATAGCTGCGAAAGAAGTCATGGGAACATCAACATGTACAATAGCAGAGTGTTCTGTCCACAGATTTAGAAAACCAGAATAATATTATTGAATAGATAAAGTACCTTGTTTGTAATTAGCTATCTCCAACTCCAATTGAAAACACTTGACTGCATTGTCTTGATTTTAAATACGTTTCAAATACTTCCACATTTCTTGAACAGTTGAAAATAGACGTAAATTATTGATCAATTGAGGATCAATAGTACTGAGGATCCAAATAATTATTTGAGCATCTTTAATTTCCCACGCATCTAATGCAACTTTCTCTTTCGGTGCCTTGGAGACGACATCTAGGTGACTCCACAATCCCTTTCCATTGACATAATTTTTGAATTGAAATTCTCAAATTGAATAATTCTTCCCAATAAATCGGACACAAAATTTCTTATCATTTTCTAAAGTCATAGTATTAGTCTAAAACCTAGACAATATTTCTATCAAGGTAAAACAAACTATATAAATTAAAATAAGCTCAGGTAAAACGTGCAGCAACTTGTATGAACTTTTTTTATACCGTCACCACTTGAACGTTACAAAAGAATGAAAGCAAAACTTCAAATCAAACGCAGTACAGTACCGTAAATGTAAAGAAGGAAAACGAGTATCCGCTTCTGACAAACGTGATCGCAGTACAGTACTGTTGCAATGAACCAGAATCACGAGCAAGCACCAACCAGAATCACAGATCAAAGTTGATCGCAAACGGAAAATCACAATCACAAAGCAAATTCAGAACTCAAATCCAACGAAAATCGAACTCAGAACTCAAATCACATAAACCAACGATAATCTAGAACAATACCAAGTATCTTGGTCCTCTAAAAGTCAATTTTTTTTCTCTAGATCAAGCATCTAAGTTGAATACAAAAGCCTTTTAGTTATGTCCTCTAAATCTTATGGTTTCAATCTCTCATTCAAGAGATACATGTTTCATCATCCACTTAACCTATATCTATTATGACAACTTAAGCAAAATTCTCCTAGCTTTCAACCCAATTCTTCACTCTCGCATAAGGAACTTTGAATTAGATCTCTACTTCATTCGATAAAAGATACAATCGAATGCTCTCGAAGTCTCCACTTTCACCACATTCTAATTCAAACTCCGAGTTTTCAAATTTCCAATCCTAAATTTGCAAGGGAGTATAATAGATTAATGAATTAGATTTAGTTAAATTTGTTATAAATTCAAGTTATTTTGTTACACTTACTAACTAAGTCATTTAAGTTGGTTTGAACGTGTTCCTTGTACCGCAAGCCAACTTACTAACTAGGTCACTTGCTAACTAAGTCATTAATGAAATGAGCATTTCATTCAGTAATTAGTTTATTTATTCATCTTCATCTTCTTCATCATTTCTATAAATATTTTTTCATATTCATCAAACTAAAAATAAAATTCCAACAAAAAATTAACTTTATTAATGATTTGTTCTATATTAAAAATAATTAAATAAAACATAAAAATAAAATGATAGCATTTTTTATAAGCTTTTTCCCTAATTTTAAAAGGAACAAACTCTTATCATATATATAACTTTAACCTTGTTACCATAAACTCAATGCGTTTGGTTAAGCAAAATTCAAGACAGAGGTGGATCACAAATGGAGACCTGAACATAAAATTCTTTCACTCAGTATTGAAAGAAAGAAAAAGAAGAAATGCAATCCTATCAATACCAACTAATGAGTGTAGAGTGGAGGGAGTTGAAAAAAATTAAAATAGAGGTAACAATGTTTTTTTGAAGATAACTTTACGAAAGCCTCAATGTCTAGACGAGTGTTAGAAGAAGTGGATTTCAAGCAACTTACTGAGACAGAAAGTGTTATTCTTGAAGAATATTTTTCTAAAGAGGAGACTTAAGTATTTATAACTGAAAGAACTCATCCACCTATTGTTGAGATATTAGATATAATCCAAGTTGAATTATGTGGCACAAGTTCAAAGGTAATTATGGTTTAGGGTTTGTCACTTAATTTGTTATATTTATTGATTATTAATTGTTGCACCCCAAAATTTGCCCTCACAATACAAGACTTTGTGTTCCAAGAAGGTTCACAAGGTTCACAAAATTCACAATTGGTCAGAAGAGTTGACAATTCCCTCAGACAATGCACCTCCTAAGCAGTGCATCCAAAACTAGGGTTTTGACTTTAATCAGGCTAAATGGACTTCCAAGACTTCAAGTGAGCTTTATAACATCTTATATGTGTATAAGAACCCCCATGTCAAGTTTCAAGACTTTTCTCAAAAGTTTGCTCAGTCAGATGATCAGATAAGTCAAAAGCAGTCAATGCAGTTAAAAGGTCAAACTAAGGTCAACTGTGGTCAAACCAAAGTCAAACTTCATGATTTTTTTTTGCCAACATCAAAGAGAGGTTGGGTGAGAAATATTATCATAATAACTGTAATACCCCAAATTTTGCCCTAAGATTTGTCGTCGCATTTCATTGCATTTAATCAATTACTAACAAATTTGTGTAGTCGTTTGACTTTTTGCAGGTAAATATCATATGGCATGCATTTTTTTCTAAAAAGTAAAAATGGCACAATTGGCAGGAGGACATGTGTAAGAAGTTATGAGTGTTAGAGGTTGAGAGTTCGAATCTCACCTTTGTCACTTTTTTTTGTTTTTTATTATTTTTACTCTAAATTTTTCTATCTTTCATTAAAAAATAACAAAAATAGTTTTTTATTATTATTTAATTATTATTTTCGTATTTTAATTAAATCATTTTTTAAAATATTATTTTTTTCACTTTTTTTCTAAATTATTCATAAAAATATCCAAAAAATCATAAAATAAAAAATATTGAAAAAAATTTTTGTAATATTTTTTATTTTAGGAATCAATAGGATTATTAGTTTTTATTTTAAGTTTATTTTAATTATTTTAAATTATTTAAATTTTATTTTTTCTTAACTAATTATTTAGTTTGGGCTTTAAAATGGGCTTTAGGGACATTATTGACAATTTGGTGTTAACCCTAATTTGTTCCCTATATATACATGTGTTGCCTTGTTGGGAAAAAAGGGGAGAATGAAAAAAACCTAAGAGGAGTGAGTGCCGTTTGCCGTTATTTAGTTTTCTTCTTCATCCATTACTATTGTTTCTTTTTCTTCATCGTTTACCGTTATTTCTTTTCCTTCATCTATTACTGTTGTTTCTTTTTCTTCATCTTTTACCGTTATTTCTTTTTCTTCATCTATTACCGTTATTTCTTTTTCTTTATCTATTACTGTTACGTTTATATATATATATAATTTTTAAATTGTTAGAGTTTATATATATAAGATTTTTGATCGAATTATGTCGATACGATGTTTGCACATTTGTGTGCATGACGCGTGACATTTGTGTTAGTTCGATCTGGTTGCGATGATCGCATTTTTGTGTGAGCAATAATACTATTTTTTGCTTAATTTCTTTTTCTTTGCGATAAATTTTGTTTCGTCCGATTTAGATCTGGTTGCGATGAGCGCATTTCTGCGTTAGCAACATTGTTGGGTTATTTGGCACATTTAAAATTCATTATTTCTTTATTATTATTATTATTATTATTATTATTATTATTATTATTATTATTATCATTATTTATTATTATTATCATTATTATCATTATTATTACCATTATTATTATTATTGTTATCATTAATTTATTAAAACTTGTTATAATATAAAAATCTGTTTTTTAAAATAAATAACATTAACATCTTTTCCAAATTAATATGAAAACCTATTATTTTTAAGAAAAACTTTTTTTAGATAAATTTAAAATAATAACTAAAATCTCTTTTTTAAAATAATAACTAGAACCGTTATTTATTTTATTTTATTATTATTCAATTCAAATTTCATTATCATATTGTATCTGCTCCTCTCATGTAACCTCGCGAACTTAACAATCGCTCTTTAAATTCTGCCTTTAAATTTCTGCTTGCATGGTTTAAATTATGACATTATCTCTCTGTTTGCATGATTCAATTATCTCACGCGTTTACTATTATTTCTGTCACATTGCACACATCCGAAGGTTAGGTCTAACTGTTTGGCCGCCGCGCCAATAGTCCGTAAAACTTCGCACATTCAATTTCAAATCCTCAAAACTACAAACTATAAACCCTAATTTTCACAAATGCCTCGCCGCAGGCAAAAATTACAATTTTACCCTTAGCATTAGGTCAAAGAGCCGCCGCGCTCATTTTAGGGTTTCCCGCCGTGGAATCCCTAATTTAACCCTAATTACAACTTAACATTTCAACGTAGAGATTTGGAGTTTCTACACTCCACGTAAGCGTGTCCTTAAGATGCGTTTATTCCCCTTGAGACCTTGACCACAGTCAAAAAGTTTCTAACCTCCCTATTGAGGGGAACTACGATTACTCTGATTCCACTCCCGTAAGGATACGTAGGCACAAGATGCGATGTCTTGCCGAGTAAACTTAGAATTAACCCCCTTTATTATTTATTATTGCTTATTTATATTTTATTTATCTTTGCTATTTAATTATTTTGCTTATTATTTTGTAATTGTTTCTTGGATGTAAAGTTGTTTAATTATTTAATTATTATTATGGTTAGTAATTAGGGAGTGTAACAACCTGTATGTAAATAAATTTAGATCACTTTTAAATAAAGATAATTAAAATAAACACGTCACACACGTAAGTCGATTTTAATCGCCGTCTCACTTCCTAAGGATATCCCTCAAGTTGCCTACGAATAATGGTTAAGTGGGGTGTATAAAGCAAGTCCCTCAAATAGAAAAAATCATCAAAGTCCCTTATGGTTGCCTTTACGAATCGAGTCCCTTTCAAAAAATGATGATGGTCCCTTATATGTGCTTATTACACCCCACAATGGCCTTCAAAAATCCAATTGTCCCTCACATGTCCCTTAACATCCAAAGTAAGGACTACCTACTCCATTTTAGTAGGGATAGTCTTACTAAGGAAAGGATAAAGAATAAGAAAGACCTTAAAACATTAGGGTAGGCTACTCCTAGATACTTGCTCACTTCAAAACTTTTTCACACTTAAACAAATTTCCAACAAAATTTTCAAACAAGTTTTTTTTCACATCCATACACGGATTATTATTAAACTATTCTGAAATTTTTTGCTATTCACACACTACACTTTCAAAACAATTCAAAAGTGAGCTTAAGTACCTAAGAGCCCATGGATAACCATGGATGAAAAGGGTGCTAACACCTTCCCTTTTCATAACCTACCCCCCGGACCCAAAATATTCTCTAAGGTCTTTCCTGTTCTTTTATAACCTTTCCTTATGGATAAAATAAAAGTCGGTGGCGACTCTTGCTATCCGCAACATTGTTTAAAGTCAGTTCTCCCACCGTGTTACAGAACTGGCGACTCTGCTGGGGATCTATTTAAGAGGGGTACCCTTAGGAATTAAGATCACTTTAAATTGTTTGCCTTGTTTGCTTTATTATTATATTGTTGGGGTGCTCTTATGTGTGAAAGGTCCTAACCCGGATCTAGTGTACCTTAGGTAAATGACAATAGACCAAGGAAACTGTACGACGTATATCGATACGGTTGATCTGGTGGCCATAGTTAGTGCGACTTCTTGGTTGGTGCTTATATTCCTTAAGTCAAGTTGAGGATAATATTGAGGCTGCCATATGTTGTCAATGCACTAACTGACTTTTAGAACCCTAGTTAACTCATCTTGGCCTTTAGAAAGTAGTGAGGTAACCGGCTTTGGTGCAGACTGAAGTTGGTTGACACTCGATACTACGCTCATTGAGATCTTAAACTTGGAGGGTTTTGGTTGGCAAGTAAGTTGCCTTCTGAGCAACCACCCTTGTGAAGGATCAATGATATTGAGATCCCTTAGAACCTGGTTACTTTTGTAGGACAGGATGAACCATCTAACTTCAGGGGAGGGTACTTGCCTTTGAACCTCATGCAAGCCTTTAAACCTAGGGCTATGGTGTGACTTGTTTGTGTGTGCCACATGTTTGTGATTGAGCATGACATCATGACATCATCATGCATCATAAGCATATCATTTTCCATAAACATTTCAAGGACCAAAGGATTTATCTTTGTTCTTTGTTGCAGGTCATGGTTTCTGCTCGTAGAAACACCATCAGGATCAACTTTGTAGGGATACCTCCCAAGCTCAAAGAGTTGGTTTCCCAAGTGTCTGATCATTCCCAGTTCGTCCAGAGACATGGTCACCTATTGGATCTAGTCACTTCAGGGTTCAGTGAAGACATGATGAGTGTGCTGTTTCAGTTCTTTGACCCTAAGCACCATTGCTTTACATTTCCTGATTATCAGTTAGTTCCAACCATGGAGGAGTTCTCTAAACTTCTGGGTATCCCTGTTCTTGATCAGAAGCCATTCACAGGTTTGGAGAAGGAGCTTAAACCAGAAGTTATTGCTGCAACTCTACATCTGAAGAAGTCTGACATTGTTCTAGAGACGAGAAGCGGAGTTAAAGGTATTCTTGCCAAGGTATTAGTGGATAAAGCTCAAATGTTCTTGAAGGCTATGAGCTACGATGCTTTTGAGGAGATCTTAGCCTTATTGATTTATGGCTTAGTGTTGTTCCCCAATCCTGATCAGTTCATAGACGTTCATGCCATCAACATATTCCTGAGTCACAATCCAGTGCCTACCTTACTTGGAGACATCCTACATTCTCTTCACACCCGTACTACAAGGGCAAGAGGAACTTTGATGTGCTGCATACCTTTACTTTCTAGGTGGTTTATTTCTCACCTTCCTCGCTCAGTAATGAAGAATGAGCAAGGGTTCAGATGGTCCAAGAGGATCATGTCACTTTCTCACTCAGACATCCATTGGTGCTCCAGATCTATGGAGAATGTCACCATCATTGACCGTTGTGGGGAGTTTCCTAATGTGCCACTTCTAGGCATAAGAGGAGGCATCACCTACAACCCATCTCTAGCTTTACGACAGTTTGGTTACGCCCGGAGCGATGGTCCACATGACATGTTGATTCAGGGCATTGTGTTTGATTACGACAACGATCTTCAGGGTTACCGTCAGAGATTCATCCGAGCTTGGGGAAAGATAAACAGGATTGACAGCAAGACACTGGAGCCTAAGTACACCATTCCTATGGAGGCTTATCTCAGATGGGTACGATTTCGTGCTCAGACACTCATGATGCCATATCCTGCCATCCTACCAGTTACCATGGAACCTGTTGCTGAAGGAGACACAGCTTATACCATCCTTCACCCAGACATGCCTACTGATATGGAAGACTTGCAGAGATCATGGATCCAACTGAAAGAGCAAAGGGATACTTTCGAGGCTCATTACAAAGCAAGCCAAGCAAGGATCCTAGAGCTAACAAAGCTACTTCATGAGGAACGAAACCTCAACTCATACCTCAACACAAAGAGGAAACGTCCATGGGAGACTTAAAACCCCATCTTTTGTACTTATTTCGTTTTCATTTTTTGTAAGCCTAAAAGGCAAAACAAGTTATTACTAATAAAAAGTTACTTTCTCGTTTGTTTAAGCAAATTTAAATCCTGCGGTCCTTGAAAACATTGCATATGCATTCCCATATCATTGCATCACAGGTTTATAATTGTGCACAGGTTTCTCATCTTCTCGCTGTTTATTTCAGCAATGGCTCTTGAACAATCAGTTAAGGATCTCCAGGCACAGAATGCACAGTTCCAAGAGCTGATCCTGAACCTATCCAAGGGGCAGGATGAATTGAAGACACTGCTGGCCAAGAAGACTAAGAAGGCTAGAAGGTCTGCTGGGTTGCTCAACATGGGAAGAAGGTTCAAAGGTCCTGCCAAGACCAAGGAACAGGTTGAAGACTATGAATCTGAAGAATCTGAGCAGGAGAGAGGCAGCCTCCACAACACTATGGGGGACTCTGATTCTGAGGCTGACTACTACCATGAGCCTAACGAAGACAAATTCAAGATGCTGGTGGATAGAATGGATGCTATGGAATTACAGAAATCATCTGGGTTGGATTTTGAGGATTTGAGCTTGATATCTGGGGTGGTCATACCCATTGGGTTCAAAGTTCCTACATTTGTTGTCTATGATGGGGTCTCTTGTCCCAAATTGCATCTGAGGTCTTATGTCAGAAGAATGCAACCCCACACTGCTGATAAAAAGTTGTGGATCCATTTCTTTCAAGAGAGTTTATCTGGAGCTCAGCTAGAGTGGTATTATCAGTTGGAGAGTGTCAACATCAGAGATTGGAATGACCTTGCTGAAGCTTTCTACAAGCAGTATCAATACAATGCTGACTTAGCCCCCACTCGCATGCAGCTTCAAAGCATGTCTATGGGTGCCAAAGAAAGCTTTAAGGAGTATGCTCAGAAGTGGAGAGACTTAGCTGGAAGAGTTCAACCCCCCTTGACTGATAGGGAGTTGGTTGATATGTTCATGTGTACGCTGAATGGTCCGTTTTACAGTCATCTCATTGGAAGCTCATCATCTGGCTTCACTGAGTTGATCATGACAGGAGAGCGAGTAGAGAATGGTATCAAGAGTGGTAAGATCCAAGTGGGCACTTCTTCATCAGGTGCTGCAAAGAAGCCTCCCACTGGGAAGAAAGAATCTAATGCGGTGTATGGTCAGCCTGATCGTAACAGAAGGCATCAGTCTGTTAGTGCAGTTCATATTTCAAATCCAACTCCTGCAACAACAGAGCAGCCTCAAGGCAACCAACAGAGGGCTAGAAGACAGTTCACGAAGATCAACATGTCAATGGCTCAGGCATTGCAACACTTGTTGAAAGCTGAACTTATTACCCTGAGGGAGGCCCCTCAGAATCCCAATGTTACCTCTCCCAAGTACAATCCCAATGCACGATGTGCATATCATTCAAACTGTCCAGGACATGATACTAATAACTGCTGGGTCTTGAAGAACAAAATTCAGGATATGATTGATGCTGGAGAAATTGAGTTTGATCCACCAGGTACTCCAAATGTGATTACAGCTCCAATGCCAAATCATGAGAAGACTGTCAACGCCATTGATGAAGATATTGATGAAGATCTGCATGTCTATTCAGTTATGGAGTTGAGCACACCATTGTCTGTTATCAAAAAGAGGTTAGTACAAGCTGGGATCTTTCCAGGTTTTCATGAAGATTGTCTATATTGTACCTATAAGCCGGATAGTTGCTTCATTTTGAGAGATGGGATTCAACGTCTCATGGATAAATATACTATAGTGTTTGAAAGAAGACCAGCATCTGTAGAAAGTATGGTGGATCATCTGACTCAGGGTAAGAAGATTGAAGAGGTTGACATGGTTGACAAAGTACCACTAAGAATCACTTCAAAGGGTCCCATTAAAATCACTCATCAGGGCCCAATCAAGATTATTGCTGAAGGTCCTGTGAAAGTTGTTGCTGAAGCCAGAGTAGCTCCTCTGATCATTACCACTCCTGGTCCTATTCCTTATACATCTGACAAAGCTGTGCCTTGGCACTATGGGTCTGATGTTTACATCCATGGTGTCAAGCAGGAGCCTTTACCTGATATGCCTGTTGACATTGATAATATTGCTGGATCTAGCAAGATCACTCGTAGTGGAAGAGTCTTCTCTCCTCCAGTTGCTTCTAAGAGTGCAGTTACTCCTGCTGTTACTTCCACCACTGATGCTCGGGGCAAGGGTCCTGTTATTGAGCCTGTATCTACTGATGTGCCAGCTGCTGATGACCTCTCTAAGCAGATGGAAGAAGTATTGAAAATCATTCGCAAGAGTGATTATGATATTGTTGATCAGCTGGGGCATACTCCCTCAAAGATTTCTATGCTCTCCCTGTTATTATGTTCTGAGGCTCATGCCAAGTCATTGATCAAGTTTCTAAAGATGGCTCATGTACCCAGTGCAATTTCTGTGGACCAGTTTGAGAATTGTGTTGCTCACCTGACCTATGACAACGGGTTAGGATTTTCTGATGCTGACTTGACCCCTGCCAAGAGGGATCATAACAAGGCCTTGCATATTTCAATTGAATGCAGGGGCACTACCCTGTCTCATGTGCTGATAGACAATGGTTCCTCTCTGAATGTGTTGCCTAAGGAAGTCCTGAACAAGCTGAGTCCTAAAGATACGGTATTGAAGCCCAGTAATATTGTGGTAAAGGCTTTTGATGGTTCTAGAAGAGTAGTGCATGGGGAAATTGATCTTCCAATCAAGGTTGGCTCTCAGGTGTTTACCGCTACATTCTATGTGATGGATATTCGTCCTTCGTACTCATGTCTGCTTGGTCGTCCCTGGATCCATGGGGCAGGTGCTGTGACCTCCACATTACATCAAAAGTTGAGATATCCGGTGAATGGAAAAGTTGTTACTGTCTTTGGAGAGGAAGAATACTTTGTCAGCCATGTAAACACTTTCAAGTATCTGGAAGTAGAAGGTGAATACATCGAAACTCCATGTCAGTCATTTGAAGTGGTTCCCTGGGCTGTTAAGGATTGTGTGACTCCTCCTGCTGTGAAGAAGGTTCCTGTGGTCATCAGAAACCCTCCAACATTGGCAATGGCCTCCCTCAATGATGCAAAAGCTGTGGTGGAAGAAGGTGGTTGTACTATTTGGGGTCAGCTTCCTGATATTCCATACAAGACTGACAAGTTTGGTTTGGGTTTCACTGCAGAGTCCCAGAAGGCTGTCCGTCGTGACCGTGCTGTTCGTATCACCAATCAAGGGGTTATCAATGCTGTGGGAGATCAAGATGAAGACTACAACTTGGAGGCATGGATTTTTCCTACTGTGGGTGCTGGACTCAATAATTGGAAAGCTGAAGATGTTATCCCTATCTCCTTTAGTCAGGAGTAAATACTATTACTGTGTTATGTTTTTAAATTTTTAATTTCTGGAACAATTAAAACTTTCAAGCCATGTGCCTTACCCGGGGCACAATGGTGTGCTTGTTGCGGGTTGTCATTTCATTTGCATACTTCATTCAATAAAATCAGTGGACGTTTCGTTTTCGTAAATATTGTGTTCCTTGTCTTTCTTTTTCTTTTATTTTTGCTTTATCAGCTATGTGTTCTTACACACACCCACGTCACTAAAATGCAGATCCTCATCCACTCTAGATCCAGTTGATAACAGTTCTACTATTGCCAATTACAATTTCGAGAATCCGATCTATCAAACTGAAGACGGAAACGAGGACGATTGTGAAATACCTATAGAGCTTGCTAGGTTGTTACAACAAGAAGAGAAAGCTATACAGCCACATGAAGAGCCAGTCGAAGTTGTGAATCTGGGAACTGAAGAAAACAGAAAAGAGGTCAAGATAGGGGCTGATTTAGAGGACAGTGTCAAGAGCAGGTTGATTCAGATGCTACGTGACTATGTGGAGATCTTTGCTTGGTCTTATGAAGATATGCCAGGGTTGGATACAGACATTGTGGTTCACCGTTTGCCAGTGAAAGAAGATTGTCGTCCAAAGAAGCAGAAGGTTCGTCGTATGCGTCCTGAAATGTCAGAAAAGATCAAAGCAGAGGTAATGAAACAGTTCAATGCAGGGTTCTTGGCCGTAACTTCTTATCCTCAGTGGGTTGCAAATGTGGTACCAGTTCCTAAGAAAGATGGTAAGGTACGTATGTGTGTAGACTACAGAGATCTGAACAAGGCTAGCCCTAAAGACGACTTTCCACTTCCTCATATCGATATTCTGGTAGACAACACTGCTCAGCATAAGGTATTCTCTTTTATGGATGGTTTCTCTGGTTACAATCAAATCAAGATGGCACCTGAAGATATGGAGAAGACAACATTTGTGACACAGTGGGGCACCTTTTGCTATAAGGTAATGCCATTTGGTTTGAAGAATGCAGGGGCAACATATCAGCGTGCTATGGTGGCTTTGTTTCATGATATGATTCATCATGAGATAGAGGTGTATGTGGATGATATGATAGCCAGGTCTCAGAATGAAGAACAACATCTTGATCATCTGCACAAGTTGTTTGAGAGGTTGAAGAAATACAGGTTGAGATTAAATCCAAACAAGTGTACTTTTGGAGTTAGATCTGGAAAGCTCCTGGGTTTCATTGTCAGTGGAAAAGGTATTGAAGTGGATCCTGCAAAAGTGAAAGCTATACGAGAGATGCCAGCTCCCCGTACTGAGAAGGAGGTTAGAGGTTTCTTGGGACGATTGAACTACATTGCAAGATTTATTTCCCAATTAACTACCATCTGTGAGCCAATCTTCAAGTTGTTGAAGAAAGATCAGGTGATGGAATGGAATGATGAGTGCCAGACTGCCTTTGATGAAATCAAGAGATATTTGCTAGAACCTCCAATTTTAATGCCACCAGTTGATGGAAGACCCTTGATTATGTATTTAACAGTATTAGACAACTCAATGGGGTGTGTATTGGGGCAACATGACGAGTCTGGTCGAAAAGAGCAGGCAATATACTACCTTAGCAAAAAGTTTACCGACTGTGAAACAAGATACTCACTGCTCGAGAAAACTTGCTGCGCTTTGGCATGGGCGGCTCGCCGACTAAGACAGTATATGTTGACCCATACTACCTTGTTGATTTCGAAGATGGATCCAATCAAGTACATATTTGAGAAACCTGCTCTCTCCGGAAGAATTGCAAGATGGCAAATGATCTTGACGGAATATGATATACAGTATACTACTCAGAAGGCCATTAAGGGGAGTGTTGTTGCTGATCATTTGGCTCATCAAGCAGTAGATGATTACCAGTCAATGAATTTTGAGTTCCCTGATGAAGACATTATGTCTGTTACCAAAGAACCTGGACAATATGACGGACCTGAACAAGGATCCCGATGGACTATGGTTTTTGATGGTGCCTCCAATGCACATGGTAATGGTGTTGGTGTTGTGATTAGTTCCCCTGAAGGTTGTCATACCCCGATTACTGCCAGACTTTGTTTCTATTGTACCAATAACATGGCTGAGTATGAGGCATGTATCATGGGTATGCAAGTTGCTATTGATATGAAGATTCAGTTCCTTGAGGTGTATGGAGATTCAGCTCTGGTAGTAAGTCAGATTAAAGGAGATTGGGATACAAAGCATGATAATCTCATTCCTTACAGAGAACATGTGTTGTCTTTGATCCCACATTTCAAAGAGATTACTTTTGGACATATTCCACGAAGAGAGAATCAGTTGGCAGACGCATTGGCCACCATGGCATCTATGTTTGAGATCAGCTGGGATGATGAAGCTCCCAAGATTACCATTGATAGATTTGAGAAGCCTGCATACTGCAATGAGATTGACACTGAAGGGACAGAGGAGAAGCCTTGGTTCTATGAAGTGAAAAACTATCTTGAAGCTCAGGAGTTCCCTGAAGGGGCATCTGTCAAAGATAGGAAGTTCCTGAGAAGGTTTTCTGCTAAGTTCTTTCTGAGTAATGGCATTCTGTATAAGCGTAATCATGATTCAATTATGCTTCGTTGTGTGGATAAGAAGGAAGCTACAGAAATTATGGAAGAGATGCATGATGGGACCTTTGGCACTCATTCTAGTGGTCATACCATGGCAAAGAAGATTTTGAGAGCAGGTTACTATTGGTCTACCATGGAAGCTGATTGCTATCAACACTCCAGAACATGTCACAAATGTCAAATCTATGCTGATAAAGTACATGTACCTCCATCTCCATTGAATGTGTTGACTGCTCCTTGGCCCTTTGCCATGTGGGGCATTGATATGATTGGTGAGATCAAGCCTACTGCTTCTAATGGGCATCGTTTCATCCTGGTTGCTATTGATTACTTCACGAAGTGGGTAGAGGCAGCTTCATTTGCATCTGTGACTAAGAATGTGGTGGCTCGGTTCATTAAGAATAACCTCATATGTAGGTATGGTATCCCTGAAAGGATTATCACTGACAATGGCTCTAATCTGAACAACACTATGATTACTGATCTCTGTACGCAGTTCAAGATTAAGCATCACAACTCTTCTCCGTATCGTCCAAAGATGAATGGGGCAGTTGAAGCTGCTAATAAGAACATTAAGAAGATTGTACAGAAGATGATTATTACTTACAAGGATTGGCACGAGATGTTACCATTTGCTCTGCATGGCTATCGTACTACAATACGTACTTCAACAGGGGCAACCCCATTCTCCTTAGTCTATGGTATGGAAGCAGTTCTGCCTATTGAAGTTCAGATCCCCTCCTTGAGAATTATGAAGGATGCAGGCTTGGATGAAGATGAGTGGATTCAGACTCGACTTGACCAGATAAATTTGATTGATGAGAAAAGGTTAGCAGCAATTTGTCATGGCCAGATGTACCAGAAACGGATGATCAAAGCTTTTGACAAGAAGGTTAAGCCAAAGGTATATCAGGCTGGTGACTTGGTAATCAAGCGTATCATATTACCACAGGGTGATCCTAGGGGCAAGTGGACTCCAACACATGAGGGACCATTTGTAGTCAAGACAGTGTTCTCAGGAGGTGCCATGATACTGACTACAATGGATGGTGAAGACTTCCCACAACCTGTAAACGCAGACATAGTTAAAAAATACTACGCATAAAAAGAGACCCGCTAGGTTGACAGGCCTAGGCAAAAATAAGGGCATCCCGGCAAACCAAAAGGGTTTGGGCAAAAATTAGGGATATATATATAAAAAGATGTACACCCGGCAAGTCGAAAACCTGAAAAGGCGGCTTGGGCAAAAAAGGGTATCCCGGTGGATTGAAAACCTGAAAGGGCAATCCAGGCAAAAGTTAGGGATTAAAGCGTATGACTATGTCTCGTTTGGATCACTCATGAAACTGCAACCAGTTGTACTACTTACTCAAGCTCAAACAGATGAAGCTCAATCCAGTCGTTTCCGTCTCAACAGCAAAAAGATGAGATACTTGAGTGGCAATAGTAGAATTGAAACTCAATAGGATTATTTCCCACATAGCTGATTCTTTTTGTAAAACTTCATGACAAAATTCTCTTACTAGGGTTTATGTCTCCTTGTACAAACTTACCCGTGTATGGGTCACTTTTGACATAAGTAAACTCCATCTTTTGAATCCAGATTTACTTTTACCCTATTTACATAAGCGAAACGTCCATTGGTTGTGTTTGAATGTATGTATGCCTTTTAATATGATTGATGTTTACCAGAAATGCATGAAAATGCAGTAATAGTATTTACTAAGGACGAACGAGGGAAGGATTTCAACGAAGCTTCGCCGGTTCATCTTTACAAGACAGTTACAAACCATCAGTAGGACTAATCCATTTTCACAAAGTCTAATCTCCTCTGGAATTTATATCCATCTCTTTTATCCTCATACGGATATACGGGAAATTACTTTCCAATAAGGGCACGATGAACGAAGACGGGATGTTATACTTATCCTACTATCAAACGAAAACGAAGGTTATCTATACCCTACTATCCCCAACAACGGGAGGTTATCTATACCTTGTTATCCCCAACAACGGGAGGTTATCTATACCTTGTTATCCCCAGCAGACGGAGGGTTATATATTCTTCAACAACGAATCGGGATTTATTTTCCTTGGCCAGCAGTTGTTATACAAGGATATCCAGACACTTCCAGCAGTGTCATATCATACATACATCATTTACATCATACCATAACATATATGTCTATAGTACATTACCTAAGTGCATCATGTCATACATGCATACATAAAGCATAAACTAATGTTGTTATACAGAATGCTACCTTGTTTTCAGGTTAATTATCCAACAAACAATCTTATGATCTTTGGGACTGCTTTATTGTAACCTCAGGGTTACTTTATCCTCCTGATGAGCTTCTTATTACTTTGGGACTGCTTTATTGTAACCTCAGGGTTATTTTATCCTCCTGATAGCCTCTCATGACTTCAAGACTGCTTTAGAGCTACTGATTGCTCTATCCTCCTGAAATCATCCTATTACTTCAAGACTGCTCTAGAGCTATTCATTGCTCTATCCTCATGAGGTCATATTACTACTTCAAGACTGCTTTAGAGCTATTCATTGCTCTATCCTCCTGAAGCCATCTAATTATTTCAAGACTGCTTTAGAGTTATCCATTGCTCTATCCTCCTGAAATTACATTATTATTTCAAGACTGCTTTAGAGCTATCCATTGCTCTATCCTCCTGAAATCATTACTTCAAGACTGCTTTAGAGTTATTGATTGCTCTATCCTCCTGAAGACATATCACATTA
Organism: Lathyrus sativus; assembly: GCA_963859935.3. Taxonomy (NCBI): domain Eukaryota; kingdom Viridiplantae; phylum Streptophyta; class Magnoliopsida; order Fabales; family Fabaceae; genus Lathyrus; species Lathyrus sativus. The sequence continues at coordinate 651,374,590 of OZ012741.1, read as the reverse complement.
TTATTTCAAGACTGCTTTAGAGCTGTTGATTGCTCTATCCTACTGAAGCCATTCTATTACTTCAAGACTGCTTTAGAGCTATTGATTGCTCTATCCTCCTGAAGCCATTATTACTTCAAGACTGCTTTAGAGCTATTGATTGCTCTATCCTCCTGAGGTCAGATTTATCACTTCAAGACTGCTTTAGGGTTATCATTATTGATTGCTCTATCCTCATGAAGACATGCTGTTACATCAGTATTACTCCAGACTCCTGACAGTTCTCATTATACTACTGAAGAACTTTCCCCTAGTGGCATCTTTAAGCCCACTCAATCATGTTCAACCAACCATCAATATCACTCCATGCACTGGTGAGTGCAAATTTTTGGGCTTTTGTGTTCAATCCCCTTCAACCTTCCAGGTTACGACTGGCAAATATACCAATCTAACCCCTCAGGTTTCAGAAAATTGAACAGGGGCAGCTGTTGCACCCCAAAATTTGCCCTCACAATACAAGACTTTGTGTTCCAAGAAGGTTCACAAGGTTCACAAAATTCACAATTGGTCAGAAGAGTTGACAATTCCCTCAGACAATGCACCTCCTAAGCAGTGCATCCAAAACTAGGGTTTTGACTTTAATCAGGCTAAATGGACTTCCAAGACTTCAAGTGAGCTTCATAACATCTTATATGTGTATAAGAACCCCCATGTCAAGTTTCAAGACTTTTCTCAAAAGTTTGCTCAGTCAGATGATCAGATAAGTCAAAAGCAGTCAATGCAGTTAAAAGGTCAAACTGAGGTCAATTGTGGTCAAACCAAAGTCAAACTTCATGATTTTTTTTTGCCAACATCAAAGAGAGGTTGGGTGAGAAATATTATCATAATAACTGTAATACCCCAAATTTTGCCCTAAGATTTGTCGTCGCATTTCATTGCATTTAATCAATTACTAACAAATTTGTGTAGTCGTTTGACTTTTTGCAGGTAAATATCATATGGCATGCATTTTTTTCTAAAAAGTAAAAATGGCACAATTGGCAGGAGGACATGTGTAAGGAGTTATGAGTGTGAGAGGTTGAGAGTTCGAATCTCACCTTTGTCACTTTTTGTTTGTTTTTTATTATTTTTACTCTAAATTTTTCTATCTTTCATTAAAAAATAACAAAAATAGTTTTTTATTATTATTTAATTATTATTTTCGTATTTTAATTAAATCATTTTTTAAAATATTATTTTTTTCACTTTTTTTCTAAATTATTCATAAAAATATCCAAAAAATCATAAAATAAAAAATATTGAAAAAAATTTTTGTAATATTTTTTATTTTAGGAATCAATAGGATTATTAGTTTTTATTTTAAGTTTATTTTAATTATTTTAAATTATTTAAATTTTATTTTTTCTTAACTAATTATTTAGTTTGGGCTTTAAAATGGGCTTTAGGGACATTATTGACAATTTGGTGTTAACCCTAATTTGTTCCCTATATATACATGTGTTGCCTTGTTGGGAAAAAAGGGGAGAATGAAAAAAACCTAAGAGGAGTGAGTGCCGTTTGCCGTTATTTAGTTTTCTTCTTCATCCATTACTATTGTTTCTTTTTCTTCATCGTTTACCGTTATTTCTTTTCCTTCATCTATTACTGTTGTTTCTTTTTCTTCATCTTTTACCGTTATTTCTTTTTCTTCATCTATTACCGTTATTTCTTTTTCTTTATCTATTACTGTTACGTTTATATATATATAATTTTTAAATTGTTAGAGTTTATATATATAAGATTTTTGATCGAATTATGTCGATACGATGTTTGCACATTTGTGTGCATGACGCGTGACATTTGTGTTAGTTCGATCTGGTTGCGATGATCGCATTTTTGTGTGAGCAATAATACTATTTTTTGCTTAATTTCTTTTTCTTTGCGATAAATTTTGTTTCGTCCGATTTAGATCTGGTTGCGATGAGCGCATTTCTGCGTTAGCAACATTGTTGGGTTATTTGGCACATTTAAAATTCATTATTGCTTTATTATTATTATTATTATTATTATTATTATTATTATTATTATTATTATTATTATCATTATTTATTATTATTATCATTATTATCATTATTATTACCATTATTATTATTATTGTTATCATTAATTTATTAAAACTTGTTATAATATAAAAATCTGTTTTTTAAAATAAATAACGTTAACATCTTTTCCAAATTAATATGAAAACCTATTATTTTTAAGAAAAACTTTTTTTAGATAAATTTAAAATAATAACTAAAATCTCTTTTTTAAAATAATAACTAGAACCGTTATTTATTTTATTTTATTATTGTTCAATTCAAATTTCATTATCATATTGTATCTGCTCCTCTCATGTAACCTCGCGAACTTAACAATCGCTCTTTAAATTCTGCCTTTAAATTTCTGCTTGCATGGTTTAAATTATGACATTATCTCTCTGTTTGCATGATTCAATTATCTCACGCGTTTACTATTATTTCTGTCACATTGCACACATCCGAAGGTTAGGTCTAACTGTTTGGCCGCCGCGCCAATAGTCCGTAAAACTTCGCACATTCAATTTCAAATCCTCAAAACTACAAACTATAAACCCTAATTTTCACAAATGCCTCGCCGCAGGCAAAAATTACAATTTTACCCTTAGCATTAGGTCAAAGAGCCGCCGCGCTCATTTTAGGGTTTCCCGCCGTGGAATCCCTAATTTAACCCTAATTACAACTTAACATTTCAACGTAGAGATTTGGAGTTTCTACACTCCACGTAAGCGTGTCCTTAAGATGCGTTTATTCCCCTTGAGACCTTGACCACAGTCAAAAAGTTTCTAACCTCCCTATTGAGGGGAACTACGATTACTCTGATTCCACTCCCGTAAGGATACGTAGGCACAAGATGCGATGTCTTGCCGAGTAAACTTAGAATTAACCCCCTTTATTATTTATTATTGCTTATTTATATTTTATTTATCTTTGCTATTTAATTATTTTGCTTATTATTTTGTAATTGTTTCTTGGATGTAAAGTTGTTTAATTATTTAATTATTATTATGGTTAGTAATTAGGGAGTGTAACAACCTGTATGTAAATAAATTTAGATCACTTTTAAATAAAGATAATTAAAATAAACACGTCACACACGTAAGTCGATTTTAATCGCCGTCTCACTTCCTAAGGATATCCCTCAAGTTGCCTACGAATAATGGTTAAGTGGGGTGTATAAAGCAAGTCCCTCAAATAGAAAAAATCATCAAAGTCCCTTATGGTTGCCTTTACGAATCGAGTCCCTTTCGAAAAATGATGATGGTCCCTTATATGTGCTTATTACACCCCACAATGGCCTTCAAAAATCCAATTGTCCCTCACATGTCCCTTAACATCCAAAGTAAGGACTACCTACTCCATTTTAGTAGGGATAGTCTTACTAAGGAAAGGATAAAGAATAAGAAAGACCTTAAAACATTAGGGTAGGCTACTCCTAGATACTTGCTCACTTCAAAACTTTTTCACACTTAAACAAATTTCCAACAAAATTTTCAAACAAGTTTTTTTTCACATCCATACACGGATTATTATTAAACTATTCTGAAATTTTTTGCTATTCACACACTACACTTTCAAAACAATTCAAAAGTGAGCTTAAGTACCTAAGAGCCCATGGATAACCATGGATGAAAAGGGTGCTAACACCTTCCCTTTTCATAACCTACCCCCCGGACCCAAAATATTCTCTAAGGTCTTTCCTGTTCTTTTATAACCTTTCCTTATGGATAAAATAAAAGTCGGTGGCGACTCTTGCTATCCGCAACATTGTTTAAAGTCAGTTCTCCCACCGTGTTACATTAATCAAGTCACTAAGGTCTATATAAATAAGACACTTTGTAATTTAGTTATTACCATTCATTCAATATAAATCCTTATTTCCTTATTGTCTATTTTTCTCTCCTCACTAAAAGTGCCCCACGTACTAACAAATTGGTATCTAGAGATTCGGTTAGATTCTTGACTGTATTTTCAAGAATCACATGCCAAAGATCGTGTTTTCGGGATCGTGGATTGTTGTTGATCAATCGCTACAAAGATGAATGGTAACAGCAATTTACCAAACTCCCTTCCAACTCTTGACGGCAAGAATTGGTTTCAATGGAGAAAACAAATGCAATCTCTATTTGGATTTCATGAAATCCTAGAAGTGGTTACTAATGGTGTTCCTGCGTTTGGTGAAGATGTCATTGACGCATAGAGAACCGTTCACAAGGATGCCAATAAGAAGGATTGCAAGACATCGTTTTACATCCAATAGGAGGTTGGTGCAGCTAATTTCGATATAATCGCTCATGCTGAATCAACAAAGGAGCAATGGGATATTCTTGTCAAATACTATGAAGGAGGCGAGAAAATTAAGGTTGTCAAGTTGCAAACTTTACGACGATAATATGAATTATTGTCGATGTGAGAAGACGAAAAGATTGCAGGCTATGTGTCGAAGTTGCATACACTCGTCCATCTCATGAAGGATTGTGGTGAAACCCTACCTAATAAGAAATTCTACTTTTTTATGATTGATATAAATGTTCTTTTAATTTTCTTTAGTAAAAATTGTTGTAAATGGACATGTTATTGTAATCAAGAAAAAATGTCATGTTATTCTTTTATATTAGTTTATTTTAAAATTTATACAAATTTAATTGACTCAGAGGATATTGATATCCAATTCAAAGTAGAACTAAATAATTTATTTTTATTTATTACATTTTAATAGAACAAATAATTAATAAATTTTAGTTTTATTTTAATTTGGAAAATTACCTCCATAAATACCTTCATGCATCATTCTGGATAATCAACTCGAGCCAACATCATGCATTAACATCTTAAATCTTCATTATGCAAAATTACTTTCGACCACCATCATGCATAAACACCATCTTGTGTATCCATTCATGGTCATATTATTTATTTTGATCACCTTTTTCTTCCCTTCTTAAACACATTTTCTATTTTCATTTTCATTTTTAGTTTTATTATTATTTTTCTTTTTTTCCCCTATGATGTGTGCAACTCATAGGTGTGTTCATGGCCTTCCTTAGGATTATATAACATTCTTTTTCACAAACTTCTCTCTGACTGCATCCGTATGTAAACTTAGGGATATGGGTTTCTTAAATCAAGTTTGGTGTTGTGGTTGATGTTTTGTGTCCCAACTAAGAAAGATAAGCATGAAGGTTTGATTTTGTGAGAGGAATGTCTTGGATGATAAGTGACCCAATGACTAAATATCTTTGTATTGGTGTTTTTTCATGCAAGATGGCCTCAATTATTTGCATAAAGATGTGGTTTATACCCCTATTATTACCTTTGGACATGTCATGTTAAAGATTTATTTCAAAAATTTCTTATTGCACCCTATATGTTTCTATCGCACCGTGCGAAATTCTACAAATGCCTCTTATTTTCAGAGATATATCTTCGAACGCACCATTTACACACTCGACCAAGGCCATTCTGAGAGGTACCCTATATGTTTGGTAAAATTTGTTTCGGAGATGCATCTCCGGAACAAGTCCGTAGTTTCATATCAGGAAAAATACCATAAATAAATTCAATAGAAAATGATCTTTCCAAAATGCAATTGACATTCATAACATAAAATATCATTTCAATGATGATTTTAACAAAAAACTCAATATTACATTTCAATATCCTGGTGGATGCTTGCACATCTTTAGGATATCTTCAACCGATATTTGTGGCGTTGCTTCCAACTCGAGCGAAACTTTCTCTTCAAAACTGAAATACGTATTCCATATAGCCCTGACATCCGCTCGAGTGTTAAGCTAAAATTTTCTAAACACAATGTTCCTTTTATTGTCAACCAAAGGTGAACGGTACTCGAGCTTCACAATCCTTCGTTTGTCTCTGTAAGGTAGAAGATAGTGGATTTTGTCTATGATATCTTTGAGGGGGTGAGATCAATGAGCTTGGACGATCGGTCAGGTGTAGAGCCGTTATAGTAGGAGACATTTGCGACATATCAGCGGATGTTTATTTGTGACATTTGAGCCATTTTGAGTTTTGTGAAATATAACACAAAAACACCTAAATTTATAGAAGACCTAGTTTAATATGAACCAATCATTAAATTTCATATTGATTTCGGAAATATATCTCCAGAGTCGTGCCCTATTATCTTGTTCAAGAGATGCATCTCTAGAACTTCTCCTGAACCATAAAAAAAAGAATTATATAACAGAACCTTCCGGAGATGTATCTCCGAAACTTTTCCTGAACTATTTTTAAAACAGAACCTTCATAAAGGCCAAATATGAAAGGCCAAATATGAAAGGCCAAATATGAAACAAATATGCATAAAGACCAAAGATGAATAAAAGGTGAAAATGTAACACCTCATTTATTCGTCTTCAGCTCAAACTTATTGAATTGCACCTACCCATTTGTTGTCAATTGTGGGTGGATAATAATAGAGCTTCATAATACATTCTCTAGTGTGTATTTGATATCGACAAGACAGGTGTTCTCTATGAACCTAAATTCAAGAGAGAGCCTCTCTCTGTTGAAGTAGGCAAATGCGAGATATGAATATTGAGATATTATGTGCTGATTTTATTAACAAAATGAAGGGCACTCAAATTTATACAAATTTTAGAATAATATGGACCTTATAAACCAAATCATGTCTCTGAGGATATTTCGAAACTTAAATTCCGAAATAACCTAATTATGTTTATAAAAATACAAGAAAAAGGGTTTGTCCGGAATTTAAATTCAAAATTCAACTCTAATAGTAGTGGTTTTGCATAAACTATTTTGGCATAATATTTTATTCATAAACAAACACGTTTTTCTTTAGCATATAAAAATTTACAACTAATATTTATATAATTAATGTTGATTATACATTATATTGTGTCAAAATATATCCAAATTACATCGTTGACAATAAAAATCCAACATTACACACAAAAAATGAGTCACAACCTAAATATATTGTTAGATAAAAATATAAATGAATCAAAACATGTGCCACCATAGAAATCTATATCTACAGGTCGTTCCACCTTTGAATTTTGCTTATTTGATTCTATTTCAATCTCACTCAATTTGGTGAATTCTTCCATCCAATCTAAAGGTTTATAGAGCCAAGTTTCACCATTCTTTGTGGAATGAGTTGTCTACTCTAGTGATGCTTGTGGTATAGGACATCTCGATTTCAAAATGTAGTGATTTTGAAAGCCACGTGTTATGGGACGACCAAATGCTCAAATGAATAAGGCCCAATCCATCTAAAATCCAGTCCACTTGACCCAAGGTATAAAATGTAGCAAGGTATAAACCTTGAAAAAATGTAGTGATTTTGAAAGCCAAGTGTTCTGGGACGATCAAATGCTCAAATGACTAAGGCCTAATCCATCTCAATTCCACTCCACTATACCCAAGGTATAAAATCAGTCCCCACGCAAAGAGAAAAGTACATTCTTAGATCTCCACTTTTCACCACACTCATCTTGAATCTTAGACTAACTTGGGCATTGAAGTACTAACTATGCAAGTCCACCTCGCACTTGCGTAAAGAAGATCAACACCATTGTTCAAGATCATCAATCTACCAACTACATCCATTTTTGGTTCTTGAACGGAGCAACGGCGTCATCTATGGGAAATAACTTTAGATTTATGCAATTCCCTCGAATTCAAATTCTCTTTCCAAATCCATCATTTGTAACATCCTCAAATCTTATAACCAGAATGTTATAAGCGAACGCGAAAATTTTTCATAGTCGATTTAATCAATCACCATTTTGAATGAGGTTCTTCAGATTCACATATCTCTAATTTCCTTGAGAAATCCACAAGATCAACAGAAGGAAGGATCCTAGATTCAAATCTAGAACTATACCAGAGACTGAAGTAAATCTTCTTAAGGATCCTACAGAAGGTTCACGAATCGTCCCCCGATCTTACATCACCGATGCTTCTTACTTCTCATCTAGTACTCACCATAGCAGTGTTGAAGATACAATGAGTTATTGATTAATTACGTCAGGATACAAAAAAGTTCATAATTAGCGCCGATTAGGGATTTGGTACGGAAGTACCCTTTATAGGTACTTAAGGATCTCTGGCCGGTGGACGAGATTTCTTCAAATTGGATCAGTGTTTTCCTTATTTCTTGGTCTAGTCTTATTTAGGAGGGCCTGCCCAAGGGCATTACATAGGGAATAGAGGCATCCAGGCATAAGTATAGTCTGCCCAGTGAGTGCGGTAATACCACCACGGGCGGGGCCCAAACAAGGGTATTAGTAAACAACATTCCTTGAGCGACATCGCTCAACTTAGATAAGCTGACGATGACATTCCCATAGATGGGCCAATAATGGTGAATGAGACTCACCTACTATAAGCTAAGGAAAGAGATACCCTGATTTTTGGAAGCTACCTTTGATCACCTCTTGGCTTCACCGTTCTAAAGGAAAGACCAGATAGAAAAAATAGTATGAGCCCTAATTAGAGGTCACAGAGGTAGGTCTCTCAAGGAACTTCGTCCATATTCAATCGTCCTTTTGGGTCCAAAGGGATCCAACCATAAGACCAATTTTCCCGTAAGAAGGTTATCAACCTTCTGTCAACCACCTAAGGAAAATAACCACTATAGAGAAAAGTAGAAGCCAAGGTGTTCTGCCTCAATGATCAGAAAGTGCCCCACCGAAGTAGTCAACAAAAGAAGTTTCATGGCCCTAAGGTTCCTAGACTCGTCCTTAAGCTACATTCCTGATCTATCCGGTCTCACAATGACACGCTGGTAGGCAAAGATAAGGTAGGATGCTCTGTGTTGCATCCAACCAAAGGAGATATAGTAAATAAGATAGAAATTTTTCTAGATCTAGAAAAGATAGCAGGCACCAGAAGCTTGAGATATTATCTGCCCACAATAGGTTTATATTAAAGGTTTATCTATCTAGTCATTTCCTTTTAATAAATTCAATTTATTATTTATTTAAATATCCACACATCTTGTTTTACTTTTGTTGTTTGATTCCTTATCTCTCTTTCTTTTTGCAATTATGATATGATTTTAACGCAATTCTTGCATGATTGCGCATTCGATACATACTACACATATTTATGCGATTCTAATACTACTTAAACACATTCCTTGTATGACTGCATATTTGATACAAACTAAATGCATTTCTGCAATTCTGATATGGTTTAAGCACACCTTTGTGGCGGAGCCAGAAAGTTTTTGAAGCCTGGGCAAAAATTTAAAGACAATAAATTCATATTGTATATATAAATAGTTATTAATCAAAATAAAAGATTTTTAATTTAATTAATTTCGGCAGAATTTTAAAATTAACATAGCCATATCCAATTTGAGGCTGATACTAACATGGAATATCATTTCATGTGATTCATAATAATTCTTGAAATTAGCAACAAGTTAACAACATAATTTTATTTACTAACTACTGTAACTACAAACAAAATTTAAAATACAAATTCCTAGTTAACATAAATTGAAGAATTGGACCTAATATATTTTTTATATCATTTGAGGATAAAATTTGTTTTTTTTCTTCTTTTTTACAACACTATACATGTTTTTTTTAATAATTTTAGTAGCTGCTACTTTTATGTTAAATTTTATTTTTTCAAGTATTCATTTTTTGTTTTTGGTTAATTTGGTCATAAATAGTAACTTTATTTTAATTTTGCACTTTTTGTAATGTAGCTGAATCTAAATTTTATCATATAAAAAAAATTAATATAATGTATGCTTAATTGCATAAAAAAGGAAAAAAAATTATGTTTTATTTATGAAAAATGTTTAAATTACGGCGGTTAAAACTGCCATTATCAACGACAAAAAACTGCCTATATATTATGACGAGAAATTTTATTAGTAAGTACTATTTTTCTGCATTTTCGTTAATTGTGGCGGTTTTAACCGCCATAACAGCACTTATTAACCGCCACAATTTTCATATTCTATTATAAAAGAAGGCAAAATTTTGGGGCCGAGCCCGGGCACATGCCCAGCCTGGCCGGGCCTTAAAACCGCCCATGCCTTTGTATAACTTCTCATCTGAGACAAACTACATGCATTTCTATGTAGCTGGTGCATCCCCTTCAGATCTAGCCAATATAAGAACGTGGCGGTAGAGCCCGGAGACGTCCACCTCAATTTTATATAAGCCTTGGGGATAGGGTGTAGATCCTACCATTGATCAGAGAACGGTCCTCTGTGACATGGAGCGCAATACAAATCAATGAACATATCAGTTTGGTCTCGCAGACCCAAAGCTCCACCTCGAGAAGAACAAGTAACATGCTAAATACAACACACGAACTACAATGCATGATAAATACAAGGAACAAACATGGCAACCAAATTTTTTATCTAATGTCATCCATCATGACAAGCAACAAATCATAAAGCATAAAATCTCAGAGAACAATGTATTAAATTTATTGTAATAAACTGCTCTTATTCGTTTTTCTCTTTGTAAACACATGCAACACTTTGAAGTTGACATGAAGCAGACTCGTGGCTACCCTGACAGACACCAATGATGCAACTGAGGCAAACAAATCTTACTATTGTAGATATAACAAGCAAGCCTAGATGATACAGTAATTTTCAAAAAACCAAAGGTGCAACATAACAACAATAATATAATAGAGCCAAACATGAGGAAATAAGATAAGCAATGCACAAATCAGTGAGGTAAAAAAACTTTTATAAATGTTAATAACTATTACACACATTGCACAAAATCCTTGGAAATGTTGCAGGAAATAAATAATACAAAGGAAAAATAAAATCAAGTTAAATTTTTTAGAACCGAGGTACCAGGATCACCCTCTTGAGCCACCTCGGGAGCAGGCTGAAATGATATAATTCCTCAGGAAAAAATATGGAAGTAGGATAAAACTTCCTCAACAGCTCCATAACTTGGTCATGAACCTTGAGCATAACCTGAATAATTTATCAAAGAGAATCATTAAGCACTTGCTTCATACTGGAATCTTCTTTTTTAAGGGATTTCAAGGTCTCAGCATAAGCCTCAGATTCTTGAAGAAGAGATTTATGATACTCATCCGCCTGACGTGTCTTTTCCTCAACAACATCAGAAGCACTATGATACCTTTTCTCCGCCTATTTAAGGGTATCCTCCAATTTAGTTACCCAAGCAACCAGAGAAGAAGGGGAGTTATAGGTTTTTGCCTCCTATTGCAAAAAGTTATCAACCTTATCTTTCTCTTGTAGTGCAGGAAGCTCCTCCTAGATAGTAGAGTACCTCATTTCCATAACCTCAAATTTCCCCATTCAAGTATCTTATTCGTTAGTTGGATTACATGGAACCAAGATATCTTCCCAGCTAGCAATGACAAGGGAGAATATAGAATCAGCCTTGAACATATTATGAATAATCTCATAGACAAGTTCCATATTCTGCCCATCAGGATGATTTTGAACGAAGCATAAATCTGGCGAAGAGACGATGGCAGAAGCCTCATCAAAATTGCAATCAAGCTAGGAAGAGAATACATTCAATATCAACATAAAGGGAGTTACCTCCCCTAAGGCATCACCTCTAGTGACACAAGTCCGTTCTGGAGAACCCTTTCTCCTATGAGACATTAGATCTTCATTCCGATCCCTCTTTGTTAAAACTAGAGGTGAGGAAAACTCCCTCATAGTCAAGGCAATCGTAACATCCACAAGTTGGTCTACCTCAAATGTAGGAGTAGAAGTTTTAGCAACCAAGGTAGGAGATGAGGCCAGAACATAAGTAGTGGTCATCGGAGGAGGAACTACGACCTTAATACCTTGAGCATTTGAAAGGTTGTATAACAAATTCAACTTATTCACCTTTTCCATGTTATTGGAAAAAAACAATTGAACGTGTACAAAAAACACGAGGACTCTGCTTTCACCAAATATATATATTTTCCTCTCCTCCTGTCTAACTACGCTCACAATGGCGCAAGTGTCAATTCACCTTTTCTCACCATCGGGGTTGAAACCTTCCTCATAAGCAAGTCCTTGAAACCAAGAATGTGGGTCCTCTTTCATCTCCACTTCCTCTGAAGAAAGGGAACCTTGATGGGTACATTAAGAATGGGCATCCCGATTAAAGTTGATTTTGGACCAGTACTTTGGGTATAAAATCCAGAAGAAGCGAGAATAATCATCAGGGAGATAGAAAAAAATTAGATGGGCCACGAGTGTGAGGAAATTTACCAACAAAAAGTACCCTTGAAGATATCCCTAGTCCAGAGTAAAAGGTCGAAAAGAGGATTGGCCTAGTGGAAGCTGACGAGCCCTTGATTATTGAGGTTATCCTGAGATGTGTGTCTTGGTTAGAACATATTAATGGAATAATCCAAGAGAAACTTTTCCAAGATTTATGCTCGACATACATCTGAAATACCATCATGAATGCCTAAGACCCTGGATGAAGCTAGGAAGGGGTAAAATTTAAATATTTCAAGATGAGTACTTCAAAGTCATAAAAAGGCAACTGCAACCCTATTCATGTGAACAGACACTCATAGAGTAGAATCACATAGTCATTAAAGGATTTGCATACCCTCTTTTCTATCCCCACTAGAAGAGTCGACCATTCAGAGGGATCATTGGTCATAATTCCAACAACATTTATAACAACCTCATTGCTCATAACAAATGAATTGCCTACTATTTTTGAGTCCACCCAGTCATACTCCACTGTGTCTGACGGGTCTCGAAGACCAAATAGGCCTTCACTTCAGTGTCCCAAGGCTCATAGTAATCATCCTGAGATAAAGTTAAATATAATCCTTAGCAAGTTCTCTCCTCTTCTAGTTGGATTGTATATCCTCATCGAATAATATGTGAATGGGCATATTGTAACGCCCCGATTCTGATTTTCCATTTTTGTTAAGTCTTTTAATTTATTTTGATTGATTATTCTTTTAATTGTGGAATTTGAATATTAATATGTTATGTGTGCGTGTTATGTTATTTTATTATTCGCAGAGTTTTGGGAATTAATTAGAGGGTGTTTTAGATAATCCTTAATTAGTAGATATTTGAGAGAAATAGAATGGAAAGAGTATAAGTGAAAATAGAGAGAAAAGAAAAGAGATAGAAAGAAATAGAAAGGAAAGAAGAGAAAACAGGAGGAAGAGGAGAAAACCTAGAATCATCAAGAATCAAACTTCTAAGCTTCGATTAATCGGGTAAGGGTGTGAAACTTTATCATTCTTTCGATGTGTATGATTATGTATGTTTTTATTGGTTTGCTTTTGGATTGGGGAGAGTTTTGCTCATTTTCCATTTTTAGGTTGAATTTGATTTAATCAGTAGAAACCGAGTTTTAACGGTTAAAAATGAGAATAAGTGGTAAAGTTTAGTCGAGGAATATTGGGCTAAGGCTACTAGAACGAGTTGGAATTGAGTCGGGTAGATTTTGAGGAATTTCGGAGTGTTGGACTGTGGTGAGCCTGTAGCGAACAATCCCAGACTTGGACATAATGGTTTTGGTGTTCTTCGCTGGTAGCGAAGGGGGTGGCGAGCATTCGCTAGGCCTTCGCTGAGCGAGTGAGGTAGTGAATCAAGTCAGTGGCTTCTGTTTGCCTTTGCAAGCTTGTTCGCTAGGCGAACAGGTAGCGAGCACTCGCTAGGAGCTCTCTAGGCGAGCAAGGTAGCGAGCGTGTTAGCATGTTATTTTCTTGTGTTTTCATCCAATGTCGATTCTTTGATTCAAGTATGATTAATCCTTTCTTATTATGCATAGTTGTATGTTGTGATATGAAATGTTGTGGGTAGTCGTATGACGTGAATCCTAGATTGTAAATCGTGAAGTGTGAAATGTGGTCGTTCGGCAATTTTGTGCATTTGTTTGAATTGAATAAAAATGCATGATGAGATTGATGCGAATGTGCATAATTGTATGTGTTTGTATGATATGAAGAATATATGAGTATGTTTGTGAACGTGTATGCATTTCAAGAGTGTATGGAGTAATTTTGCATGTGAAGCATCATGATTGCATTCTTATGTGTCTGATCCCGCGTAGGATCTGCAGAAACCTCGTGTGCCCTTGTGGGGTGTGAGCGATGGTTTATTTTTGATCCCTAGGAGGATCTGCAGAAACGGTTGTGTGCCCCTGTGGGGTGTGAGCGATAGTTTATATTTGATTCCATGGAGAATCTGCAGAACGATTGTGTGCCCTTATGGGTGTGAGCAATCGGATTATGTGCCCGTGTGGGGTGTGAGCAATCCTGAAACATCGCGTGCACGTGTGGGGTGTGAGCGATGGGTGAACATCGTAGGCCCGACGGGGAGTTACTTCGATAACGAGCGATGGTTCCATTTAGTTCTTCAATTGAACCTGCTGAATGAGTCAGTACCGCATTTGCATCTGCATAGAGTCGTGCGTCGGTCTCTATGAGTTGCATTATTATCTTCATATGATGTATTGGTGTGATGAACATAATCATGTATGTTTATGTGAATGGTTTAACCAAACATAATTGTAAATGTTTATGTGTGAATGTTAGAAGTATGATTAATGTATATGCTTAGTGATGAATTGCGGTGAGAAATGTGCTATGTGTATTCTATGTTGGTGTTTATATATATATATATATATATATATATATATATATATATATATATATATATATATATATATATATATATATATATATATATATATATATATATATATATATATATATATATATATATATATATATATATATATATATATATATATATATATATATATATATATATATATATATATATATATATATATATATATATATATATATATATATATATATATATATTATATGCATTGTTTGTTATGATAATGTTTCTCACCCTTCTTCTATTTTATGATGCTCTATGAGGCATTGCAGAGTAGGTTTGCTGGAGGTCTTTTATGAAGCGTGGCTTCGTTCTTTTTGGTCTGTTGGTTCTGATATGTAGCACCGGGTAGTTAGGAATCATTTTGGTTCTTTTGTGATACATCTGTGTATGTATCTGCTGGGAATGTTTTGTAAACATGACTTATGACTTGAATTAAACTGTTGATGTATACAATGTTCATATGAATGAAGTGATTCAATGTTTAGATGTTTCCGCTTTTATTCTAAATATTGATGTGTGGGTTTTAAGGACTAAGTTCCTTTGTGGTGATTTACCCTTTGTTGCATATCTTTATGAGCAGGTGTTGTATGTGTTTTGAATTTCCTGGATAATGTGACGTGCCTCTTTTATACCATGTGTTAATTTATACTCTGATGAAAATTTTTATTAAGTGCCTAAATGATTTAATTGTTTATTTGGGGGTATAGAAAGGGGGTGTTACACATATGAATCTCGACGTGATTAACTTCTCCGCCAACATTTAATAATACAACTTATAATGACTTAGATGAAGAAAATCCATCCTCCAAGGAATGCCTAAATACCCTTTCTGAATTAAAATCGTCAAGTAAAGGTACGATTTCTTGTTCAAGGGGTTATGACCAATATGAGGAAGATGAGAATTAGGGATATCTCAATTCTCGACTCTTGTTCAAGGTGTATCTTTAGAAAACAACTTTGACTCTAACTCTTGAACATGAAACGTTACAAGTTTCTGAATATATTGATCTAATTTGCTTCTGCTCAAACTCACAGATGAGAAGCTTCTAAGAAAATTGTATGTTGCTGCTGCAACATTCTCTTGGCTCTTTCTTCTAACGTGTGACTCTGATTAATTCAATTCTGAAGACTGCTTAAGCTTCCGAAGATTAAACGCTAAAGGTTCTAAAAACTCTGAAGAATCTCAAGTCAGATATTGATGTGATCAAGCTTCTGATTGATAATTGAAGTTTTTGAACTCAAGCTTTCAAAGATTAAACACTGAAGATTCTAAAAACTCTGAAGAATCTCAAGTCAGATATTGATATGATCAAGCTTTCGATTGATGATTGAAGTTTCTGAACTCAAGCTTCCAAAGATTAAACGCTGAAGGTTCTAAGAACTATGAAGAATCTCAAGTCAAATATTGATGTGATCAAGCTTCTGATTGATGATTGAAGTTTTTGAACTCAAGCAAAATCAACTATTCTAACTCATGCTTCAAACATCTATTTATCTAGAAGCCACTGAAGAATAGAAGATAAGAACGAGTTTATACGTGGGAAAAATAACACATGGTACAAACCAATATTCCTTCCACTAAGCGGATTTCGTGAAGTAAGGAAATTGAGATAGCCTGATTCTTGTCCCCTCCGTATTAAACCATTACTCAAGTCGCAAGCTCATTCATGAAGAATACCATATCTACCATTCAACAGATCTTTTTTACTAGCTATATAAAGACTTAAAGACTTGAAGAAATATGAGCATGCAAGACTGTTGTCTAAATTTATGCAAAAATTTCTTTAAGTGTATTGTGATTTTAACTTATTTATACATGCTTGTGTAGAATCAATCTTCGTAAACACAAATTTATAATCAAACTGTTGTTTGTATTTTCTTAAGGGACCTGTTAGGTCATAATCCTTGAGAAGACATATACTGTATGTCTTTGTGGTTTGTTAGTTACCAGCGGTTGCCAGTGCAGTTGTAATCAGTTGATTATAGTAGATTAAGTCATTGGGTATAAGGTGAAATCACATTGGCGACTTGACTGGATTAACTTTGAGATTTTCAAGTGAACCAGTCGAAGCGTATTTCTCTTTGTTGTTGAATAACGATGATTTTCTTTTTTAGTGAGTAAAAAGCTTTTGTTTTTGAAAATCCTAATTCAACCCCCCCCCTTGTGTTTTTCTCACCTTCAAACAACCCTTTTTTATTTGGGAGCTAAAGAGTTGGGTCTAACACAGTGAATCAACAGAAGATGAGGAATGTATATTTCACATATATTTGAATTCCTTTCTACGCCCTAGTAAGAATTTATTGAATTTTTCAATGCTCTCTATGATGGTTTCTTCCACACCTTTGATTTTTCATTTATCTTATGATAAAATGAAGAATGTTCCTGATGATGTTGTTGTGAATTTCCCTCTATTTTATTAAGTTGGAGATCAGATTTTTCTTTTACCCTTACACAATTTGGTAGATTAGCGTCAAAATAAGAGTTGGACCTTCTTTGAGCTTATATCGAAGGTGTTTGGTGAGCTTAGTATTCCACAAGATTTATATTCTTAGAAGATGAATCTTGCTTTTTGTCTAGTATCCTATGGGAGACATGTGTCAGACTCGACCATTGCACATTTTCTGGATCAAATTATTTGTTTGCTTACCACTAAATTGAATCTAAGTACTTTTAGTCCTTGCAGGAAGGCTTGGGTTTCTGAGGTGCTTACATTGTCGATCTGTCTTGAGGGTGCTCTTCTTACATGTGTTTCACGTATCTAGTTTTATTATTTCCTAAGATTTATGATAATCTTAAATGTGCTAAGGTGTTTCTTAAAGTTAAGAGACAAGAAAGAAGTTTGATAAGTAGTCGATTCACACGTCAAGAGGAAGTGTGTTTAACTTATGATGCCAATGTCTGCTTTGATTATGACATGTATACTTTGTTTTATATATTGAACACAATTTTTGCAATTTTGTAATTTATTTTCATTTTGATTTATTAGTATTTTAATAATTTAAAATTTAAAATTATTTCTTTTAATAGTAGACTATTGTTACTCCATATGTTGAATTAATTATTTAATCAATTATAAATTAATATAATTAATTATTACTAAATTATTATTAATATTAATTATAATAAGTATTATTATTAAACAATAGTTATAGATGTATTTAATCGAGTTTTATTTAAGAATAAATTTTACTATTACTCATTTATAAATTTACACTATCCTAAAATTAGTCATCATCATTTGCTTTTTCCAACTATATATTATATTAAATTCTAAAATACGCATAATAGATAGACAGATCAGAATTTGTATTTGCTTATACTATTAAAATAAATACTAAAGACATTGAATTATTGAGTTCAAAGAGTAAAAAAAATTAATTTAGGATTACTATTTTAAGAGAATTCAAATTCGAATCTTCCTTAAAAAAGAATATTGACTAGACTTTATGTTTTCAAAAGGTTAAAAAAAAAACACAACAAATTTCTATTTAGTTTTCTTCAACAGATGTTAAAATTTTGAAAGTTCTCAAAACTTAAACAGTTAAGCCGCCAACGATTAACATTTTCTTAACTAAAAAAAAGTGTGATTAAAAAGAAAACCTTCCAGTAAAAGTCTTGATCATATATACACTTCGTTTGTTTTGAACGAATAAAAGTTGTATTGGTTGAATCAGTAATGGACGCATTAGATTCATTCATATCATTATCGAATAACTAATCAACCACACGTGTAATAATAAACTATAAATATAGAAGCTGAAATTAAAACAATCCAAAATCAACACAACTGCAGCCAATTTTCCGACAGAGCAACCTAAGAGTTTCGAAATGGCATACCAAAACAACAACTATGGGTGGAGTCATATCCATGAGATTTTAGAGCCTGCATCCTACCCACGACATCATCATCATCATCAAAACCATTATGTTACAACATACAAGGAACCTACAGCCACGGCAAACCAATCTTACTATGAAAAGGTTCGTCGTGAGAATGAGGCCGACCGACAAGATTCGAGGTTTCGCCACCGGGATAATAGTACTTATGAAAGTGTTGATCAAGAGGCTGAGGCTTTTATTCAACATGAACATAGGAGAATGGGATTAGCCAAACTCATGAAGACTACTTAATTGACCCTTTTTTTTTATTCTTATTTGTCTAGGCCTTCATGAGTGTCACCATGCAGTTGCTGTAGGAGATCTCTGTTCATTTGATGTCGATTTGGATTCTTTAAAATTGTTGTATGAATCTGTCCATTCAACTTATTTCTCATTTCTTTAGCTCTATTTTAAGCTATAGTTTCAAATACAATTAATTAATAAATCAAGGCCTTACTTTTTCATTGTAAAAGTTTTTCTAATCATTCGAGTTTCAATGTTGGAGTTGATTAAAAATATATATGTTAAATAAATTCTTCATCATTTAGTTTTGTAAAAGAAAAAAAAAATTAAAATTATATAAAAGATTCAAGTTCTTTGTTATAAAATACATTAGCTAAAATATTTTAAATTTTTATTTGACTTTTTCTTTTCTTATACTTTTGTGTCAAATATGGTATTTAATTAGACAATTCTTTGGGATGTGTAGGTGTACTTAGATTTGGGGTGATTGTAGTTTTGTCTGATCTTCTATGTCAACAAAGAAAGATGGCGTTGTGAAAGAGTTATTGAATTACAATAACAAGTTTTGTTGTGAAATAATTGATGAAAAAATTATTTTTGACATGTAAAAAGTTCGAGTCAAAGATGTGTAGATACAATCAAGATTACACAAGGTGTGAGATTATGTCAGTGGTTGGAAAATTTTCTGCCAACATGGAAGTTCTGTCATAAATAGGGGTAAAAATAGGTTAGGCTAGACTAGGTTTTAGAAGCCATGAGTCTGACCTACGATAAACTTACAAGGCCTAAGCCTGATCAATGACCTACTATAGGCTCTCTTTTTTTGTCTGACCTGACATTTTTAAAAGTCTAGTCTGGCCTGAAAGACTATTTAACAACTTGTTTCTTGTTAAGGTTTTCAAATAATCCATATTAGTCAACAAGTCTTATACGTTGGTCTATATATGCAGATATAGGTCGACCTATTTAGCATTTCTTTCTAATATATATGCATATGTAAGCCAACCTATTTAGCATTTTTTCTAATATATATGCCTATATAGCTCAACCTATTTAGACTATTTTTAATATATATGAAAATCTAGGCCGCCCTATAAGGCTTCAAAGACTTTTCTAATAGCCTAAGTTTGTCCTATTTAATTAAATAGAATTTTAAAAAAGCATAAGCCTGACTTTTTTATTAAATAGGTTTGGTCTGGCCTGACCTTAAATAACGGTTATAGGCTCATGTAGGTCGGCCTGATCTATTCCCATCCCTAGCCATAAGTTTTCAACCTGATTTTTGACATGTGAAATTATTCGAATGTTTTAATTTAAAGTGAAATATATTCTTCATGTTAGTATATGATTGTGTTACCTCGAATTTTCAACATAAACTTTGGATGTGAGAATTTGACAACTTCGGAAGATTGTTTGATGACTTGGATTTTACCTAGGTCGAAGTGGTTAGTTACGACCATGGAATCAGATATGCATTTTGGCGAATTTCTCTTGTAGAAGGGTGGTGGTGACTTTGGTTGAACTTTCAAGCAATTAGCTTTAAAGATCAGTGATACGTAAGTTTTAGACTTAGTGAAATTTGGGGTTTCAATGTTGATACTACTATCTTCACGCAGTTGAACAAGGCACGAACAAATAAGATTATATTATCCAAGAACATGTGTAGAGCTTGAAGAGGTGAAGGTTTTATGGCATTGGGAAAATTGTGCAGTTTGCTGAGTCGACCGTTGTAGATGGTTACATTAGGACTAGTATATAAGCAATGTTTGTTTGTAGTTTTAGGGATCCGCAATTTCACACAAATTATACAAACTCGAAGTACCCGAGTGTTTAGTCAGAAAAGAGTGATATGAAAATGTAAGTATTTCCGTTCTCACTTCATGAATTAAATTCCTTATTTTTTAAGTCATTTACTGCATCAAAAGTTATTTTCAAGTTTTTCTTTAAATTCGACTTTAACGTTAAATATGTTTCAAACTCATAATTTTTGCACAATCTGTCGTAGAATTTTGTACATTTTGATCCCTTAAGTAAAATCAAACTTGTATTTATTTACCAAATTTCAAAGTAAACAAATTGGCACACCTGGTAGGAGCATTTGGCATAAATTAGCCGCAATAGTCAAGCAGCGCATCAATGTTTTTGATGTGCTCGTCGGAGTCAGTTGTTCCGTCGTATGTGCCTAGCGAGGGAGGTTTCTCTAGTCCTTTTGGGAGGCGCATGGTCATGATCTCCTAGAACAACGGGTCGTGAGGCTCGTCGTCGCTGCTGCTGCTGGTCGAAGATGGGGAGCGGGCGTCCCGTCTGTAGGCAGGACGACGGTCTCGTCGGGGATACGAGGTTCGTGCTCGATCCTTAGATCTGGACGGAGGCGAACTTGGGATTCTGCCTGGTGGCCTCTTCTGGTCCTCTTGGGTTGTGGGAATGTTGGTTTCAGGAAGAAATCTGGTTGCGTTTGCGGATGGTCAGGGTCTCTGGCTCTAGAGGCGTCTGACGGTCCTCTCGAGCCAGGGAGGGGGACTTCTTCGTAGCTGACGTTCTTTCCTTGGCGGAGAGGATCTCGGACGACTAGACTCTTCCAATGATTCAATCCTCGCGTTCTGGTTGGTGATTAAGAGGTTAGTTTTGTTGAGAACCTTGAGGAGGGCCGCCATGGTCGGGTCGGCGTTGGACGGAACTGGAATTGACAGTTGTTGCGGGACAAAAGGAACCTCGCAGTGATCTATATGCGCGGGGGACGGGGAAGTAGTGGATTCGTCCCTTTGTCGGAGGATGTTGCCGCCATGAGAGGTGGTGGCCTCATCATCATCAGTCTTGCTAACGGGGAAAAAAGTTGAGTTACGACCATCAAGATTATTGTCACGGGTAGCCATGATCAGAAATTTGAAGAATTATTTTAGTCTTGTGTTCTATGAAGAGAGAAAAGACAGGGATAAGAAGATTTTCACAGACGGCGCCACTGGTCTTACCAGTTGATCAGAACCTGAGGTAGGTCAGAGACAAGCGTCTGTGATGCTGGGTGTGAAAGAGGGGGAGGGGTGTACCTACAAGGCACTCCGATGCTAAAGTAAGAAAACGAGGAAGAGAGAGCAAATACAGAATATGTGTGTTCAGGGTGAATATTGGATACATGATCCTCTCAAGTGAGAGGATTTATATAATTCCCCCAGCGCTTGGCCATTGGTCCCTATTTTCGGGGCGAGATAACTGTTTCCCGAAGAATAGGTAACTGCCAGAACTAGCCGTTGGGACGGACAGACGTGTCCATAACTAGCCGTTGGCATGGACAAAAGCGTAGTTACGGGCATAAGCGTTTTTCCTGTTTCTGGATGGTAGAACCGTGCATGACAAACAGAGACTAACGGGGAGGAGTGTTGTGGCCAAAGGTAAATTGGCCAACCTCCACCATTAGAGGGGCAGAAAGGTAAATTTTTCACCCAAAGTGGTTGAAATTAGACATTAATTGGGTTGTTTTGGAAGCAGAAATGGATTGGGTCATGCCTACCCATTGGGACAGTCCGAAATATAGACAGATCAGAATTTGTAATTATTTATGCTATTAAAATTTCACCATAAACACTAAAAACATTAGTAACTTATTCAGTTCAAAAAGCAAACAAATTTTAATTTAGGATGATCAGTTTAAAAGAATTAGGAATGCTATTCATATACCATTATCATATACCAATACTTACAATAAACAATAAAATATATTTAATATATTTAATATCATATACCATTATCATATACCAATAAACAAATATATACCATTATCATATACCAATACTTACAATACTTAAAAAAAAAATATTTAATATTATAATTATTCACTTTATATTGATAAACAATAAAATACAATTTAATGTAAGAAATGGTATAAAAATATATATTTAAAAAAATTCAAATTCGAATCTTCCTTAAAAACATTATTGACCAAAAGATGAAAAAACAAAGGCTAAAAACAATAAACTTCTATTTGTTTTTCTTCAACGGATGTTAAAATTTTGAAAGTTCTCAAAACTTAAACAATTAGGCAGCCAACGATTAACATTATCTTTACTAAAAGTGTTATTAAAAATAAAAACTTCCAACTAAGTTTTGATCATATACATCATTACAATGGAAAATCGAAATTGATAAACACTTGGTTGGTTGGTTTTGAACGAATAAAAGTTGCATTGGTTGAATCAATGGAGGCATTAGATTCTTTCATATCATTATCGAATAACTAGTTAATCACACGTGTAATAATAAACTATAAATATAGAAGCTGAAATTAAAACAATCCATAATCAACACAACCGCAACCAATTTTCCAACAGAGCAACCTAAGAGTTTCGAAATGGCATACCAAAACAACAACTATGGGTGGAGTCATATCCATGAGATTTTGGAGCCTGCATCCTACCCACAGCATCATCATCATCATCAAAACCATCATGTTGCAACATACAAGGAGTCAATAGCCGAGGCAAATCAATCATACTATGAAAAAGTTCGCCGTGAGAATGAGGCTGATCGACAAGATTCGAGGTTTCGCCACCGGAATAATAGTACTTACGAAAGTGTTGATCAAGAGGCTGAGGCTTTTATTCAACATGAACACAGGAGAATGGGATTAGCCAAACTCATGAAGACTACTTAATTGACGCTTTTCTTATCTTATCTGTTGTCTAGGCGTTCATGAGTGTCACCATGCAGTTGCTTTAGGAGATCTGGGTTCATTTGACGTGGATTTAGATTCTTTTAAGTTGTTGTATGGTTTGGTCCATTCAACCTATTTCTTATTTCTTTTAGCTCTATTTTTAAGCTATATTTTCAAATACAATAATCTACATTCCAAGTATTAGGGCATGTACTCTTTCTTCAATTAACTAATAAATCAAGGCTTTTTTGAGAATGTAATTCTATATCGAAATATATTGTTAGACAGAAGTAAAGAGTTGTCGAAATGCTTGTTAGTATCGTAACATTTAGTAGTATCAAAATGCTTGTTAGTATCGAAACATTTAGTATTGTTAGTATCAAAACATTTAGTATTGTTGAAATGTCAAAAAATGTATCTCAACAGAATTTAAGATTTACCTTTGTTTGTTTTACTTGAGTTAGTTAGGTTAATTGGAGATTGCATGGTATGCAAGCAATCTCAGCCTATAAAGAGGAAGATACTGTAATATAGATGAATGAGTGCAATTGTATAAAGAAAAGATTGAATAAACTTCATGTTGTGAGTTGATGTTGTCATGAACAAACAAAAATATGAGAAAAAGATTTGAGTTTTTTGAACGAACATAAGAAACCTTATTAGGTTTTATAAAAGAGATAGAAGAAGGAAGAAGAAGAATAGGATTTGGTTAATTTGTCTTTCTATTCACTTTCTGAGTAAGGGTTCAAAGATTACAAGTGAATATCAACAACTAACCTCAGATAACTAGTCTATTTATATACTACTAAGCTAACTTATGATACAAGTTAACTTAACAATTGGCTTAGAAGAAATGTCTAATTTGACATACTAACTTAAATTACAAATTAATATATTTCAACATTATACTCGAACATACTTCGACTATAACATGCACAACTCCTGTCGAACCACGAAGCTACCTTTGTCGACACTAGAGTTCGACCTAAATACCACAAATCTCCACCTTGGAACAAACTCTATAACAAGGGAACAAACTAGCTTTCATCATGCAGCTTTATCAACTACATACAGTGGAAAAACTTGCTACTTGACAATGTTTTGGTTATCATATCAGCAGTATTGTCATCAGTCAAAACCTTCAGCACTTGAACTTCTCCATGCTCGATTATCTCTCTAACAAAGTGTAGTCTCACATCGATGTGCTTGGTTTGCTCATGGTAGGATGAATTCTTTGACATGTGTATTGTTATTTGACTATCACATTTAACAGTGATAACTTAACCTTGAGGTTTCAGCTCCTTAGCAAAACCTTCAAGCCATAATATTTCTTTCATAGCTTCAATAAGGGTTTTATACTCTACTTTAGTGGTTGATAAGGAAACAACCTTCTGAAGTGTTTCTTTTCAACTGATTGTTATGCCAAACACAACGAACACACATCCAGAAATAGACTTTCTGAAATCCATACAACCTGCATAATCAAAGTTAACAAATCCTTCGATTTCGAGTTTGCTATCATCACCACAGGCTCCACCATAAATCAAGACTCGCCTCAGAGACCCATTTATGTACATAATAATCCACTTTAATGCTTGATAGTGCATCTTCCCAAGATTGGCCATATACATGCTTACAAGGCTCACTCCGTATGTTATGTTTGGCCTCGTACAAGCCATAACATACATCAAAGAACCTATTATACTAACATATGAAATGCTATTCATATAGGCTCTTTCAACTTCAGTACTAGGACTTTGAGTCGTACTTAGCTTGTGCTGAGGATTAGTCAGTGTTAGAATAGACTTTGAATTCAACATACAAAACTAGTCAATAATCTTCTTCAGGTATGCCTCTTGAGATAAGCATAATCTCGACTACTTTCTATCTCTCCAGATGTCAATCCCAAGAATTCTTGAGGAAGCCCTCAAATCCTTCATGTTGAACTCCTTATTGAGTTCAACCTTCACCTTCATAACATCTTTGACATTGTTGCTTGCTATGAGGATGTCATCCACATAAAGAAACAAAATAACAAGTGAATTTCTAGGTCGAAATATGAAGTAAACACAGTGGTCGAACTGACTCCTAGTGAAACCAATGTGTGCCATGAACTTGTCAAATCTCGTATTTCATTGTCGAAGAGATTGTTTCAGGCTATACAAGGACCTATTCTGCTTGCATACATAATCTTCCTTTCCCTTTTCTGCATACCCTTCAGGTTTCCTCGTCCGAACTATTTCATCTAGATCACCATATATGAAGGTTATCTTCACATCCATTTGCTCAAGTTCTAGGTCGATCTTTGCCACCATTACTAACAACATTCTAACTGATCTATGCTCCACAACAGGTGATAACACATCATTAAAGTCGACACCTTCTTTCTGAGTGAACCCCATAGCAACCAACCTTGCCTTAAAACGCTTCGACGTCACTTCTTCGATTCCTTCCTTAACCTTGAAGATCCACTTACAGCTGGCTAACATGGCCCCTGCAGGTTTCTCGATCAGCTCCCAAATGTTATTATCATGAAGAGATTTTATCTCATCACCCATGGCTTTCATCCATTTAGTCTTGTCTCGAATCCTCATAACTTCCCTATAATCTCTAGGTTCTTCGTCTAGAACCTCACTTTCAGAGATTAAGGCATAAGCTATAAGATCTGCATAACCAAGTCTCTGAGGTGGCTTGATGACTCTTCTTGACATGTCTCTTACCAACAGGTAGTCATTATCAATCTCCTCATCTTCATCAGCAACTTGAGATTCTTCTTTGACTTTATCTAGGTTGTGCAATTCAGCATCATTATGCTCCACCTCAACGGGAATATCTTCCTGTTCCACCTCTTCTTCAGAGATCTTCGATCTTCGACCAATGTCATCTGTTTTCTTGAAAGCCAACTCAGCTTCATTGAAAACCATATCTCGACTCGTGATACACCTCTTATGATCTGGCTCTAGGCACTACAGCTTATAAGCTTTGACTCATTCATGGTATCCAAGGAACATACATCTTAGAGCTCAAGGTTCGACCTTATCTTGCCTAATATGAGCATAGGCTAAACAACCTAATACTCTAAGTCTATTGAGACTAGATGGATGTCCCGACCAGACTTCTTCAGGTGTCTGCATTCCCAAGGCTGTCAAAGGACACCTATTTATCAAGTATGTTGCAGTCGTAGCAACTTATGCCCAAAACACCTTCTTCGATTCTGCACTTACCAACATGCACCTAACCCTTTCTGAAATGGTTCGATTGACCTTTCAGCCAAACCATTTTTTTTGGGAGTCCATGTAGTAGTTTTGTGCCTTGCAATACCATACACAACACAATAGCTGTTGTAAACCTCGTTGCAAAATTCAAGATCATTGTCGGTCCTCAACCTCTTGACCTTCCTGCTAGTTTGGTTTTCGACCAGAATCTTCCAACTTTTGAACTTTTCAAAATTTTCATCTTTAGTCTTCTGGATGAATACCCATAACTTTCTAGAGTAATCATCAACTATGGATAGAAAATACTTTGCAGCTGAGTGTGAAAGATTACTTGCAGACCCTCAAAGATCAGCATGAATGTAATCAAAGGATCCATGTGTTCTTTGTTTACCTTTGTTAAACTTCATTATACAGGATTTACCAAATACACAAGGTTTACAAAACTCCAGTTTTTCAACCTTGTCACTACCCAGCAGATTTTATTTCGAAAATTTGACTAGACCTCTTTCACTGACATGGCCAAGTCTCTTGTGCCATAGCTCAGTCTTCAACATATCCTCAAGGGTATACAAGTCTTGTTTCTTCATGGCTCTTAAGACTTCCTTCGACCCCTTCATTATCTTTAGGATGCTTTATTCTCCTTTGAAAACATATCCTTTATTGTCGAATTCACCAAGAGAAAACAAATTCATCTTAAGATCAGGTACATACCTAACATCAGTCAATAGCCTTATTGACTTATCATGGAGCTTGAATATCACATATCCAATACCTATAATTTTGAAAGCTTTGTTATTTCCCAGCAACACTGATCTATCATCTTGATCACACAATTCCTCAAACACGTCTTTGTTTGGAGTCATGTGCCAATTACACCCTGAATCCATAATCCACTCCTTGCTAGATTCACTGCATGAAACCACCAGGACATCAAATGATTCATAACCATCTTGCACAATGGTTGCATTACCATTATCCTTTCCACCATGGTTGTTCACTCGCTCAGGGAATACATTTCTTGTATGACCCTCTTTCTTACAATGATAACACTTTACAGTAGAAGCATTAGCGCCATAAGAATTTTGTAGAACTTTAACCTTCTTCTTCTCAAACCTACCATATTTCTTCAAGTATTTCCCATTAACAAACAAACCTTCACTAACAGAATATGGTTGTGCTCCTTTTCATTCATTCAAATACTTAGAGTACAAGGCAAATTGAACATCTTCAAAGGTCAGCAAATCTCTTCTATATAAGAGAGTTTCTTTAAAGTGAGCATGAGACTTAGGTAAAGAACACAACAACAGTAACGTATGATCTTCATCATCAATCTTGACCTTGATATTCTCTAGATCAAGAATCAACTTGTTGAACATATCCAACTGCTCATCCAAGGCTTTATATTCACTCATCTTGAATGAATACAAAGCTTGCTTCAGGTAGAGACAATTAACCAATGATTTTATCATATAAAATCTTCAAGTTTCGTCCACACACCAACTGCAATTTTCTCCTTTGAAACTTGCTGGAGAACCTTATTATCAAGGCTTAACACAATGACAATATGGGCTTTTTTGGGCATCATTGGCATCCCTTCATCAATAGGACAACATCCATCTTCTCTGATTTTTTTAACGCTTCTAACAAACTCTATTGAACAAGAAGGGTTTGCATCTTCAAGCGCCACAAGCCGAAATCATTCACATTGGTGAATTTCTCAATCTCATACTTTGTTGATGATATCTTCTTCTCCACGGACACCAGTTTGTTGTGAATTAATGTCGTCAAGAAAAAATAAAATTGAGAAAAAGATTTGAGTTTTATGAACAAACACAAAAAACCTTATTAGGTTTTACAAAAGGAAGAGAAAAAGTAAGAAGAAGAATGAGAATTGGTTAATTCTATTTTTCTATTCACTTTCTCAATGAGGGTTCAAAGATTATAAGTGAATATCAACAATTAACCTCTCTCATCAACTTCCGAAAACTAATTTATTTATATACTACTAAGTTAACTTAGGATACAAGCTAACTTAATAAATTAGGCTTAGAAGCAAGGCTTAATTCGACATACTAACTTAAATTACAAGTTAATATATTTCGACATTATGCTCGAACAAACTTTGACTATAGCATACACAAATCCCGTCGAACCATGAAGATACCTTTGTCAACACTAGAATTAGATCCAAATACCACACTTTAGTTTGAAGGAAGAGAGAAACTCTGCACAAGTATTTCTTCTTCTTCCCCTTTTCTCTAAAACTTTAATTTCCCTTTCTTCCTCAATTCATCTTTTCATTTCTTTTTTCATTATTGATTGTACAATAAAATCATCTTGCAACTAAGGTTGGTTGATTCACTTGATTGAAGAGTGAAGAACAAGAGGCTAAATCAACCAGAAGAATTGATTCATGATCATCAAGATTGATTCAGAATTCTCCATAGGTTTAGTGTAAATCCAACGTTACTTTTTCATTGTAACATTTTTTCTTGTCATTTGAATATCAATGGATATTTCCTCCATCTTGGTATTGATAAAAAATATACATGTTAAAAAAGTTCCATATCTTTTAGTTTTGTAAAGAAAAAGGGGGTTCAAGGCTATATAAAAGATTTAAGTTCTTCATTGCAAAATGCACTAGTCAAAGCATTTTAAACTTGTATTTTAATTTCATTTTTTTCTTATACTCTTATGTCAAGTATGGTAACATTTAGTTAAATAATTCTTTGGGACGAGGAGGTGTGTTGAGGCTTGGGGTAGTTTCAATTTTTTACTGATCTTCCACATCAGAAAAGAAGGATCATGTTGTCAAAGAGTTGTTGAGTTATAATAACAAGTTTCGTTGTGAAATAATTGATGGAAAAATTATTTTTGACATGTGGAAAGTTCAAGTCAAAGATATGTAGATACAATCAAAATTACACAAGGTGTGAGATTATGTCGGCGGTTGAAGAGTTTCCTGCCAACATGGAAGTTGCGCCATAAGTTTTCAACCTGATTTTTGACATGTGAAATTCTTCGAATGATTTAATTTAAAGTGAAATATATTTTTCATGTTAGTATATGATTGTCATCGATAATAATGTGAAACTCTTGAAGTGGTTTACCTTCAAGGAAAATATATTTGTTATGATAAAGTATGTATGTTTTTGAACTATAATTGTCGGTGAAGACAATGCGAAAATTCTTGAAGTAATGTAGCTTCAATATATACTATTTATGGTGGAGTATTATTATTAGTGAAGACAATAAAAACTAATTTATTATTTTCAATCAAGGTAAAGATTGTTGGGGTTGGTTGAAAATATAAATGTTGAATATGTATCATATTGCTTATTTTTGTGAAGGAAAATGGAGTCTAAAGTTGTATAAAGAATTCAAATTCTTTATTATAAAATGAATTAGTAAAAAAATTTGTATTTGCCTTTCTTTGTTCTCTTATACTCTTTTCTTAGAGTATTGTGAGATGTAATTAAATATTTCTTTGGGGGTGTGAGTGTACTATACGTTTTGGGGTTGTTGATGGTAAGTTAAATGTTAGAACAACTTTCCAACGTTACTCTCTGATTTTAATTTGACAACAATCGTATTTTTTTATTTGATTTTGGAGTTTCTATGTTATATCCTTATGTTGTGATTGTGTCTTTTAAAGAAAAATTAATATTCAAAAATTATTTTTAAAAAAAAATACACAAACCAAAATAAAAAAAAATCATTAATTTACAAAGAAGATTTAACTATTTAAACCATAAGTTAATAATAATCATTATTGTTGAGTTTGTAATTCCTTATGTCAAAGCAGTGTAGCTCAACAGAAATAAGGTCTAGTCGAATTAGCCTAATGTGTGTGTCGGTTGTATTAGTGTGTCAAACTGTCGAAGCAGATTGCTTCACACATAATTTCGACTTAGGCATATTTTAGTAATGTTAGCTATTTTGGATTTTTGTAGTTTTGAGATTTGGCTTGTGGTGCAAGTTAACCTAAATATATAAATAGGGAGTAACCCTTATTTTGTAAAAGCAACTCATAATATTGTATTCACAGTTTGCAGTTGCAAGTGAATAAGAAAGTTTCCACAGTTTGTGGACAGAGAGAAACTCCGCAGAATATTCATCTTATTCTCCAACGTTATTTTTCTTTCTTTCTCAATCTTTTCTCTTCATTGTTATTGTGCGGTTGATAACAATCTTGAGATCAAGATTGAGTAAAATTCTCCATAGGCTATGGTTGAATTCCAACAATTATCCATTACTTTCAACTCTATAGATGTTTTTTCTTTTACATTTTAAAACCCTAAATCAATCATTTTTAATGTGAAAAATGATATAGAGATTGAATCATTAAATTTCACAAATTTATTTACATACCTCTTATTCTTACTTCATGACTTTGTCGCCGTCACATCTAGTAGTTATGACTATCGTCATTGTTAAGAGAAAAGAGTGGTAATAAAATTGAAAATTTTAAGAGAAATAAATTTTTGAGAGAAAACAATTGTTGAGATCGAAGGAGTTGGAAAAAGGGAAAGGTGGAGAGAGATTGAAAAACACACACGTTAGAGACAGAAAATGTCAATTGCAAAAAAAAATTACGCTTACTCTAAAACAATTTCGTTTTAGTTGATTAAAAAAGAATGACATTCCAACAGCCCCTGCCCGCCATCACTAATTACGCCATTACATAGAAGAGTAAATGTGTATAAGTGAAAATTGTAAGTTCTAAATTGTACTAATATGTTGATGAATGTCATATTTTTGTAAAATAAATAAGTATTTATTAACATCAATACAAAATCCCTCCCAATTTATCTATGAAAAATAAGAAAATATTTGTTTAGACTTTTCTAGTATTTATTAACTAATAACAGGTAAAAAACACAACAAAAAAACCACGATTCAGCACACAAATATCAAGCCAGAGCAAAACTCTTAAAAATTAAGTCTCACTAGGCTCATTCATAGGTATGTTAAGCATGGTCAGGATGCTAGATGGAACGTCTATGATCAAGGCTTATAGCTGATTCGGTGCACCTAGCAAGGATCTAAAATATTGCTTACAAATAGATGCTTTTAGTTCTTTGGAGTTTTGGTGGAGTGAGGTAATATAGAATTAGGGTAGGTTCACATTGGTCTATAACATAAGAATAAGATAGGGAGCCTAAAGGCGGAAGTGCTACTCAAGTGACAGGGCAAATAAACTTTCAAGCTCAACTTCGTGGGATTGCCCGCGGCTAGGATGAGTATGTGTAGTTAAAAATATATTTGTTAGGGGTTATATAATCATTATATTCATTTTTGTTGGTGCACAAGGTTGAAGATGAAGATGGAAGAGAAAGAGAGAGAAGAAAATTTGTAACTAACTTTTACTAACAGAATTTTGGAATCAGTTACAAAATTAAAATGATTCTCCTTCTAACTGAAATGCAAATTTAGTTTAAATAGAAATTCAAAATCTAAAATGAAGCTCAAATTACACTTAAATGAAATGCAACTAACTACTTGAATTTGGATTACTTTTTAACATCATCCTTTAATCCATATTTAAGACTAAAATCAACAACACCAATTTCATCCCTCAAATGAATAAAATGTTCAATATTAATAGCTTTAGTCAGCACATCTTCAAGTTGCTTTTGAGTTCTACAATGAACAACTTCAAGCACTCCACTCTAAACCTGATTACGCAAAAAATGAAACTTCGTGTCAATGTGCTTGCTTCATCCATGCAGCACTGGATTCTTGGCAAGGCTTATAGCTAATTTGTTACCAATCATCAACTTCATAGTTTTGCTCACCTTGATCATCCAATCCTACAATAGGTTCAGAACCCAAACAGCTTGACAAGCAGACAAAGCACCTGCAATGTACTCAGCTTCACAAGTTGATAATGCAACCATTGGTTGCTTCTTGGATCACCAAGAAATATGACCTTCTAGATTCTTGAAGAAATATCCAGAAGCACTTCTACTATCAAATATGTCTCCACGCCAATCATAGTCTGAATAGTATATCAGCTCTGAATCAGATTTAGCATCAGAGGGGAAGAAAACTCTATACTCCAGAGTCCCCTTAATATACCTTAGTATCCTGACAATAGCTTGGTAATATGACCACTTTCGTTTGTTCATAAACCTACTCACAATTCCAACTGTATAGCAGATGTCAGGTCTGATATTACATAGATATCTCAACGAACCTACCAACAGTTTGAAAATTGTAGCATCTACATCATCACTCTCAACATCAGAATCTAGCTTGTGATTTGTTCCATCTGGTGTGATTGCAGACTTGTAATTTATAAACTTAAATCTCTTCAGAAGCATAAGTTCATACTTCAGCTGATCCAAAATTATACCCTTATCAGAGTACAAAATTTCCATCCCTAGAAAATATGTCATATTTTCTAGATCAGTCGTCTCAAAAGCATTCATCAGCACCTTCATGAACTTAGTCATCTCATCTAAACAGCTACCTGCTAGCAATATGTCATCAACATAGTGACACACTAGATTCATATTGCTATCAGATGTATGCTGAAAATAAATACCAAACTCCATCTCACATTTTTTGAATTCTTGAATCTTGAAAAATGAATCAATTTTCAGATTCCAAGCTCTAGGAGCTTGTTTCAGACCATACAAGGTTTTGTGTAACTCGTACATCATTCCTTTCTGATTATTTTTCACAAATCCAGGAGGTTGTGACGCATAAGCTTCCTCTTGTAAAATTCTATTCAGAAATGCATATTTCACATTTAAATGCATCAAAGGCCAATTCCTATTAGCATCTATAACAATCACCAATCTGTTTGTTTCATGTTTAGCTACAGGTGCAAACACTTCAAAGTAATCTAAACCATATTTCTGTAGAAATATTCTCGCTACTAACCTTGCTTTGTGTTTTTCAATTAATCCATCTAGCTTCAATTTTAACTTTTAAACCCATCTCACGATAATGGCTTTCTTGTTCTTTGGAAGCTCAGTTAACTTACAGGTCTTATTTCTTTATATAGCCCCAAGTTCTTCTTTCATGGCCTTCAACCATACTTTCTTCATGAGAGCTTCTTTAGTACTAACTGGTTCAGAGTTTACCAACATAGCACATTGAATGACTTCCTCTTCAAAGTTTATCTCAGTATCTTGTAACATGTAAAAATCTATAAATCTTCTTGGTATTTGTCTGATTCTTTGCGCTCTCTGAACTTGTTCAAAATCTTCTTTAGATACTAGAACATTATCATATGTTGGACTACCTTTAGAGGCACGACCACCTTTAAAGGCATGGTTACCACCAAACTCTAGATCATCTTCAAAATCTGGATTAGAATCAGATTCACCTTCAGAGTCAGACTTGCCTTTAGACTCAACTTCGGCATCAGAGTCACCTTCAAACTTTGAGTCATCTTCAGAGGAAGAATATCCTTCAGAGGTAGATTCTCCTTCAGACTCATCTTCAGAGACAGATTCTCTTTCAGAGTATGAAATATCTTTAGAAGTTAACTCAGGGTTAACATTGCACCAGAGTTGGATTAAGACTTGTTCCAATCTCATGCTTATGTTTCCTTCACAATAACATCTCTATTGAATTCCACCTTGTTAGTGACAGGATAGTAGAGCTTATAAGAATCTGTAGTATGGTACCCTACAAGCAACATGGTTCTGCTTCTCTCACCAAACTTCCTTCTCATAGCATCCAGGACATGTTTATAACAAACATAACCAAAAACCTTTAGATGGATCACACTTTTCTTGTCTCCGGACCACTTCTAAATAGGAACCACTCCCTTCAGCTTCTTTGTGGGACATATATTAAGCACATATGTTACCGTGGCAACGACTTCTCCCCATAAGGTGTGACAGAGCTTCTTCTCCTTCATTATAATCCTTATCATATAAAGCAAAGTTTTGTTTCTTCTTTCATCTAGACCATTATGATGAGGAGTGTATGGAGCAATGACCCCATGCTCAAATGCATTGGCCTCATAGAACCTTCTTAAATTTGTAGAGTTATATTCACCTCCACTATCAGTTTTGAGAATATTTCAGCTTCTGACCACTATGTCTTTTTAGCCTTCACCTTGAACTTCTAAAACTCAATAAACACCTGATACTTAAAATTGATGAGTGTTACTCATGTCATACTTATGAACTTGTCCACAAATGACACAAAGTACTTGTTTCCTCCAAGTGAAGGTACTTCAAATGGTCCACATACATCAGAATGCATTACTCCTAAGGCATGTTTTGCACTTGGAGCCACTTTTGATGCAAATGGAAATCTAGGTTGCTTACCTTTCATGCACATCTCATGTGACTTCTCAGGCTTCACAATCTTCGGAATGCCATGTATCATCTTTTTAGAACTCAGATGCCCTAAGCTTCTAAAGTTCATATGCCCTAATCTCTTGTGCCACAGCTCACTGTCACCTTTTGCACTAAGGCATTTAGTTTCAGCAGTTTCAATATTCACCTTGAATGTTCTATTACTTCCCTATTCATACTGCATAATTAGCTTCTGATCTGAATCATACAACTTTAAGAGATTTCCTTCATAGTAACTGAGAAACATTTCTCAATTGGATTATATACACTCATTGAATTACTCTTCATTCTAGGAACATACCAAACATCCTTGATCAGAACAATTTTTTCATTCTTCACTTTGACCTTGACATTTTCCATTCCTTTAGCATTCAGATACTTATCATCAACACATATAATATTTTTCCTCTTTCTAGAGTCAAAATTAACCAGCCAGTATTTGTTTCCAGTTAGGTGATTTGAGCAGCTAGTGTCCATATACCACCAATCTACCAAATATCCACCACTAAATTCAGAAGCCATCAATAGCACAGGTTCATCGTTGGACTCTCCTCTGGCTATGTTTGTTTCTTCTGATTTCCTTTCCTTGTTTGACCAATATTCAGTAGCAAAGTGACCAAACTTCTTACAACAGTAGCACTAAACCCTCTTCTTGTCAAACTTCTCCTTTCCTTTTTGATGTGTCTTCTCATCGGAGTTGGAGGTTCTGACTTCTGATAACCACCACCATGTGTCTTCTTGGCCTCTGACCAAGACTACTTCTTATTCTTCTTATCAAAAGATGCCTTCAGAGCATGCCCTACCTCTCTTTCAGAGGTTATCTCAGTCAGACGCAACTCTTGTGCCTCTAAACTACTTTACAACTCTTTAATTCTCATTGTACTATGGTCTTTAGAGTGTTCAATTTCTACAATAATGTAATCAAACTGAAGAGTAAACGACATCAATACTTTTTCAATGATTGCTTGTTCAGAGAGTCTCTCATAAAATTTCATCTCATTTGTGATCATAATCACTCTGGAGAAATAATCAGGTACTTTATCATTGTTCTTCGTGTTGAAATTCTCATCTAGCGGTAATAATTGTGAGTATAAGCTATTGATTAACTTAACTCATAAAGCAAGAGTCTCCACCGCGCTTTTATTATTTCAAAAGGAAAGGGAAAAAGAATGAACAAAACCCTAAGAAGTTCTAAAACAAGAATAAATAAACAGAGAGAGGGAAAGAGGGTTGGTTATGCAAAGGGAAGGTGTTAGAACCCAAAACGTCTATAGTACTCTATATGAACCTCTTTAAAATATCTACGCTTTTTGGTTTGAAAATGGTTTGCTTGTAAAAGATTGAGGAGGTGAGAAAAGAAATATTTTTTTATAATTTTCTATTTGACAAAACTTCCTGAGCCTCGCGCCTACGTACCCACAAAGTGCAATTGAGGATCAAAACCTCGTAGTTCATGGTAAAAATAACAAAAATGGTGTGTTATGATTCATTTGAAATAAAAAGACAAGTTGTCATTTTAAGGAGAAGGGCTCCAACTTGGGTAAAAATCAACAAGTATGCCATTAACTCTCACAAGTGAAAAAGAATTACCATCTATACTATGGGGATAAGAAAATTACATTTCAACTATGGAAATGACTCATGTCTAAACTTTATGAAAAAGTTTAAAAGGAAAAGTGCACAAGGGCACAAAATAATTCAATGAGTTTTTGTATTTTTTTTATGTCTTTTATAAATGGTTTAAATATGCTTAAGATGTCTTAGCATTTATTAAGAAAATATTTTGAAAATGCACTTGACAAAATTCAAGATTTATTATGAAAGTAGTTCTAGTTTGAAAGAAGAAGATTTTTGAAATAGAGAGAAGATTTTGAAAATTTAAGAATGGAGAAGAGATGAAGGAACTATCTTAAAGCATAAAGTAAAAGTTAGGATAAAGAAAGATCTAAGCAAGATAAGATAACAAGTTCTATGACATAAGTCAATCAAGAATTCCCTCCTTTGGACTAAGCCTCAAGCAAGCCAAATAAGCAATAACAATCCAAGCATCAGATATAATCAGTAATAACCAGGATGAGTCTTCAAGAGAATCCTTAAGCCAATGGTACCAGATGAATCCAAATAGGTCTTAAGATGCACTTCCAAACCAAGATCAAGGTCTTAATTAGAAGTCAATAAATCCTCAATAATGCATAGGGTAGTAACATCAAGTCTAAGAAAGTAATCAAGTCTTTTAATAGGTTTGATATTTATTAATGTATTAAAGAGAAAGTCTAAATGGGAAAAATAAAAAAAAGTATAAGCATAAACACAAGTTCAAAATAAAAAACAATATGATAATATGATATGAAATGTTAAAATAAAAGCATACTGTAAATTGAAATAAGTAAAGCGTATAACATAAATGACTTTAAAGTAAAGAAATAAAATAAAAAGTTAGTAAGTTAACAATTAGAAAAGAAAGGTCAATTTGTCATTTTTTGGATAACACTCAACTAGACATCCACAAGCATAAAAACACGGTCTTATACATTACCAAGAGAAGGGCTCCAACTTGGATAAAATCAAAAAGTATACTAGCTCTCTTAGGTAACAAAAGATCCAATCCATTTCACACAATACCATGGAGAATAGGAGGCTGACAATCTCACTTACAAAAATGACTTAGTTTCTGATTCGGGACAAATTTAGTGTTATGTTAAGCAATCATAGCACAACATATAAGGAAGGTCATACTATAGGAGGCCGGTCAATAATAATACTTGTGTTAATACAAGCTAGAAAAATGACATGTAAGTCATTCTCCTAAAGCTTTCCACACCAAAAAGAAAAAGAGGAGTGGTCTCATCTTAATCAAGAAATTTCATTAATTATCAAAGGCAACCTATCACTACTCCAAAGTGAAGTGAGTGATCCAAATGATCACTTCAATGACATGTTTGAAATCATGAAGGTTCAAACATCTTTGATCATCAATAATCCATGACGTTAAAGATTTCCATCAACCAAAAAAAAAAAAGAAGGGAGATGAAGAAGAGGCAGCAAGGAAACAAAAACAACAAGTTGACTCCAAGAACTGATGATGTTATCATCAATATCAATCATCCATTTTGGTAGATTAGGGTTTTCACCCCATCAACACACGAGATCCATTGAGCATGATGAAACTTGACCAAATCAACTAAGATTCA
This sequence comes from Lathyrus sativus, assembly GCA_963859935.3. Taxonomy (NCBI): domain Eukaryota; kingdom Viridiplantae; phylum Streptophyta; class Magnoliopsida; order Fabales; family Fabaceae; genus Lathyrus; species Lathyrus sativus. The sequence continues at coordinate 651,336,428 of OZ012741.1, read as the reverse complement.
AGTCAAACAAAAGTCAACAAAAGTCAAACAAGATTAAAATGCAATAAAATTAAATAACATGCATCAAAATGATTTTTAAAACAAATTTTTAAAATGAAAATAAACATGAAAATGCAAAAGATGCATCAAACAAGATCACAAATGACCAAGAAAAATCCATAAAGTCATAAGCAACTCAAGAATGCTACGCAAAAAGTTGGAGAATTTTTTAATGCATACAAATATTTTTAAAGTATTTAAAATGCAAGGAAAAAGAGAAAAATCATGAAAAATATCAAATGACAAAATAAAAATATGAAAAATATATCATCAGAAAGAGAAAAATAAAAGAAAATTTTAGAAATTATTTTGGCATTTAAAAATAAAAGAAAATTATGAAAATGCAATTTAAAAATAAAAACCAGAAAAAAAAATAAAAAGAGAAAAAAAGACACGGGTTGGATTCATTTCATTAATCTGATGTGGCAGATCTCATGATCAGAAACGTGCGCTCATGGTGGAATTTAGTTCAGGAATAACATAGAATCACATTTGGAATCATCCAATCAAAACATTCTAAAATGCCAGCGTGTCTCCACCTCAAGTCATCTTCTTCACCTCTCTAACCATCTTTTCGGTGAGCTCTCACTAGAGAATCCACAAATGGTAAAGATAGGTCATGAGACCTATGTCATTGGAACTCAACCTCACTCTCCATTTTTATTTATTGAAAAGGAGTTGAGAGAATTTTGAGGAAAATCAAAAGAACACCAAAATACGAAAACAAAAGTTAAATGATGTACAAGAAGAATCAATACTAGTTGGGTTAAGGGAAATATTCAGCAAGCAAAGGACTACATTGTGGTAACTTGTTTGAGTGAAAATGGAGATTTAAAATATCTTGTCCAAAAATGATCTGAGAAGCTCTGAAGCTGGATTTGGCTGGAGCAATTCAAAGACTCTTAGAGATTGGAATTTGTCGCAGAAGCTTCAAAGGAACACAATGAAGCTTATGGAATCAAGAAGTGAGAGTGAGAGTTGCTGGAAATTGAAACACGATAGCTCACTTTTTTGCAGAAAATTTGAAGGTGAAGCAAGGGTTTTCGGCATCTAAAAAGCTTGGGAATGAAGGTAGAATGAACCTCTATTTATAGCTAAAGATGATGGAATGCAGAGAGAGGTGGAATGAGTGGAAATTGAGTGAATTCGTACACACCCTTATCATGCCAAAAGTGTGACGTTCTGTCGCAACTGCGAAAAAGGGCTGGCGGAAACAAACAGAAGAGTCGTCACCGAATGTTATTTATCCCAAAGAAAGGGAAAGGAAACGATCGAAGAAAACCTAAGAGAACGGGAAAGACAAGGTCATCGCAACCAAATCTTGATTTTGGGAGTCGGTTATGCAAGGGGAAGGTATGAGCACCCCTCACGTCCGTTGTACTCAACGGGATCCACGCTTATTGTCTAATCTATGGGTGTAAGTTATCTAAAAGCTACTGCTAAACGGGGGAGGGAAAAGATAAAAAGGAGACTCGATAGGACATCGCCACCATATGCCTACGTATTCCCTCGTGCAATGGGAAATTCAGAGTCAACGTAGTTCGGGGAACTATGGGTGATGGGGGGAAGGTTGCTCGCCAAGACATCGTCGTCTTGTGCCTACGTATCCTCATCTGGTATGAGAAATCAGAGCTAACATAGCTCGGGTAACTACGACCACAGGTTGGTTAAGTGTTTTTTATGAGTGACGCTAAGTTCCCATTCCAGCAGTTAGGAACGATGCCTGTTTGCGGTAGAACAGAAAAACAACGCACTCTTTTCTGAAAATGAGTTTGAAGAGAAATCCCGAAGGATAAAAGGTTTTTGTTTAGGAATTTTAGTGAAGTGGATTGAGTTAGCTTGAGACTCACGTCACACTAAAGACTATGACACGGGAACGAATGTGTCGCATATCGCCCAAAGTGCATACGCTAAACACTCTAGGCAAGTAAGAAGAAACCCCCCACTCATCATTCCCCATGTACTTAAGGCCCATAGCGTACGATGTTTATCGTTCTTTATTATGTATCTTGAAGAAATTTGAGATGAGAAAAGAGAGACGCACGACAGGTCTAAGGGAAATTGGACCCTAAATGTTATCGTACAATGTGGCCCTAAGGTCAGGATTAGGAGGGAAGCCAACCTAATGTTGTCATGTTTGGATTGAAAGCCTAATGTCTCTCCTACCTCTAACTTAATCGGAAATTAAGTCGAGCTAGGAATCCTAAGGGATCATGTGAATACAGGGGTAATCAACAGGTAAACACAAAGCGCCGCAATCGCAGACAACACCAAATTAATATCCATGGAAAATATACAAGAGCCAATGACGAAAAGTACTCACAAACGCACTCGAAATAAAAGTCAAAACCAAGAAAAGAATTAGTCAAAGTTAAATCAAAATCAAAGCTAATGTTAAAAACAAAAAATAAATTCTAACACCTAAGTCTAATTAACCTAAATTAAAATAAACCAAAGTTAATTAATAATTCTAAACAAAGTTAATTCTAAAATCTAATTAAAACTAAAAACTAATTAGTAAAAACCTAACAAAATTAATTTTAAATTAATTAAACTAAAACTACTTAATCTTAAAATTATAATTAATTTTTAAAGTGAATTGTCTCATTCTAGATTAAAATTAAATCCTAAAATTAAGTCTAATTCTAATATTAATTAAAAATCTAATACTAATATCTAAAGTTAAAACTTGAACCTAAAAATCTAATTAACATTCTAGATCCTAAACTTAATCCTAATTAGTAAAACAAAAACTAATTAAAATAAAGTAAATTTTAATTAACAAAATAACAATAAAAAAACAAAATAAAATGGAAAAGAACAAATGGGTGCAGACAAAGGAACTTGGTGGTGCGGACAGAAGGTTGCGTGGGCGTATGGGCTTTGCTGCTAGCTCCAATGGCCTTTAATCACATGAAGTGGGAGGTGGGGCCAATAAAAACAGGGGTGTGGTAAAGAAAACGAGCTTGGGCCTCAACCCGATCCATTAGCAGAGATAAAAAGGGGGTAAAAGACTCAGTTCTCTAAACCTTAATTCTCTCAACTACAGCACCTTCTTGTCCCTTTCCACTTTATTCACTCAGCTACTCTCTCACTATCCCTTCCATGGTTTCGTCTTCCCGTTCTGCATCGTTCCCTAACCCAACATTCCTTCTACGTCGACTCTCTGTCTACCTCACCGCTCAACGAACCTTCTCTCTCTGCACGCTAAACACTCTCACACACAACTCCCTCAATGTTCTGCAAATCCGGTAACGAAAACTTCTCCGACGCGCCGTGTTCTTAAGCCAGCGGCAACGATGGATCCCTAATTCAACTATTGACACCATCGAAGACTTAGCTCATAAGGATTGAAACGCCCTTAAATGAAAATGTTCAACGAAGCCGAAGCCCCTAAGCCGGAGTTCCAACACGGAGGTTTAGCTCCAATGCCACTATAATTACATCGCGGAAGAAATTTGAGTTTGAACGGCGTACCTGTGCAACGAGAACGGTGACGACAAGGCTTGAGGTATGTAAACACCGATATGCTCTTCTCCTTTGTGTAATTCTGGAAACTTCTTCTTCTACATCTTCCTTTCTTGATCTTTCCTAGATTTTCTTCTTGCTTTGTGACCTCTTGCAGGTTGTTGAGTTCTTGAGACGCTGGAATTTTGAAGTTGTAATTATCGATCTTTTTCGTTATCACAGTGAGAGGGAGCATGAAGATGATGTGAAGGAACGAGTATGGAGGTGGATAATAGAAAAAGAGATTCAAGAGTCTTATGGATGAAAGTTGGAAAAAGACGATGATCAATGAAGGTCACTGTTGTTGCTTTATATAGTGAAACAGGAGGGGGTAGGATCGGTCCTGATTTCATATAAATAAGCTATGAAAGATTGCCAACTTGTTCTTTTCTTAGTAACGCTGTTGTTTTTTTTTCACAGGTTTGGTCACAACAGGTTTTTATTGTGGTTTTGAAGGCAATTTTTGAGGTACGATTGTAGTACGGTTGTAACAAAGGTCTCTTGTCTTTGTGAAGGGCATGACAGTATTTTTTAACTTATATGATTGTGATTCTTTTTGAAATAGAGACCCTTGAAAAGAGGGCGTGAAGGTTAGTATATGAACTCTCTCTCTCTCTCTCTCTCTCTCTCTCTCTCTCTCTCTCTCTCTCTCTCTCTCTCTCTCTCTCTCTCTCTCTCTCTCTCTCTCTCTCTCTCTCTCTCTCTCTCTCTCTCTCTCTCTCGGCTTCGGTTTTCACTTTCAATACAAAATGTGTTGTTGCTATTGTTGGTTGTTGGTTTCTACAGCTGCAGCAAATTGTAGCAAGGTGGTGGTTTCGTGATGTACCATCCTGCACCTCTCTTTTGTTTTATTCTACTTCGGGTTATTAGTTTTGCATTTCTTTTGAAACATCAATTAATGCCTTGTTGATTCCTGTATTAATCCCCTTTTTTTATCTTTTGTTTTGTCCCATTGCAGGAAGAAAAGGTACATTGACAGGCTAGTGATAGCATTGGGTTGTACAATTTAGAGCAGGGTGGAGGATAGTGGCTTGTGAGGCTTGGTGCATATGGAAGGTGGGGTCAGGCTTGGCTGAAAAGGAAGTTTGGATAGGAATTGGTTACTTCCTCTTTTACTTCATGGTGTGAGGGCTTGCACCATGTGAAGACAGTGGCTGCAAGTTCATGTTTTAGTGATAGCAGCTGAAAATATTTTTTGTTGTGAATCAATGACAATGAGCCTTTATGTAATAAAAGATTTTGTGCATTTTTCTATTATGTGTAACTTCCTTTGTATCATGTGATGGTATATTTGAAATGAATATTGGACAGATGGTCATTTACATGAATTAAATTGTAGATCTAAACAAATGAACATTTGGTTTTGGATGGTTTTAAATAGATATGGGTTTGAAAAGTGGATAAAATAAATGGTTATATAAAAAAATGGATTTGTTGAATTAAATATGTAAAAATGGATAAGGGTATAAAAATGGATATTGACATGGATGTTTAAGATATGAGTAAAAAAAAAGAGGAGGTTGGAATAAAAATGGATATGAATTTTAAGAAATGGATTTTTGAATAGCGTGGACTGAAACATGATTTTGAAATATGGATATTGAATTAGACAAAGAGAAAATGATATGGGTATATGGAAGACATGTAGATATGGATTTGAATGTGGATAATTAAAGAAGTGGGTTTTTTTATGGATTATAGAAAATGGGAAATGGATAATTATGGATATTAAATAAAAATGGTTATTTGTTAGAAAAATATCATCACCAAAATCCTATCCTCAAAGAATCTCAAAAATTCAACCAGTTAGCTCAAACGATCATGACCTAATGCCCTTCAAATCAAACCACAAATGCTTTGTCCTGAAGACCACAAATCTCTTTAACATAACACCATAATCTCGTGACCCTCAATTGATAAATATCCACAAGCTCAATCACGAATTAGAGAACCTTTATCTTCCTTGAATGCATATTGAAGAAGAATTGAGTTGAATTGTTCAGAGGAATTCAAACCCTGATCCATAGCATCTGATACCCCTTGATGAATCACAAAGAAGACAGACTTGATACTTGATGATCTTCTGCAATTTGAGCAGAATCTAACCTCTCGCCTCCACTTGAGTGAAATAACCAACTGAGCCACCTCTGAATAAGGTGAACATACATAACAAGAAAACATTGATCTCACGTCTCAGAAGACTATGCAAAGTACGATTATGAATTATGAACTAATGATGATGCAAAAATGTGCGTGAATCAAAATCCGGTTAAGGTTAGAAAAGGTGAGGGCAAATTTTGGGGTGCTACACGTTCAAGTCATCAAAACTTGTGTTTCGAGTGTTAAACAACTTTGGGATACTTGCTAAACTTGATTAGGCACGAAATTGAACTTTAAGAATATGATCATGGAGTTTTCTTCAGTTTCAAGTCACCATGTTTGCATCAATGGGGCATCCTACTCTAGAGGTTTTTTTCCACCATCCTTCTTGCAATGTGTAGTTCTCATGAACTAGTTTACAATGTGCCAAGAAAGTATTTATTTGGACATATGAGGAGAAATTATGATGTGTTGAAGTTGACATGAAAAACTGGTCATCATACTTGGAAAAAAATTATAAGTCTTGGAGGCAGAAAATGACCTATAATGTTCCAACAAATTCCAAGGCCTTCCAAGCATAATTTGGTCTTGATCATTGAAGCAAACTTATAGAGGGAATTTTAAGTGACATTATGCAAAAAGAATCAACCTCAAAGGATAAAAATTGAAGAAGTTGTGATCCTTGAAAGTTGAGAAAAAGTCACTTGAAAATAGGTCAAATTTCACTAAATCCACAAATTACCTTTAATGTCTTCAAACTTTTGATGGTCCTCCAAGCATAATTTTCTCTTGTCATGTAAAGAGAAAATCAATAGGATGTTGAGAAGAGACATATGCAAAAATAAGCACTAAAAAACATGGAGATTTGAAAGTTTTTAGTCCTTGAAACTTTGACTTGAAAATGTTGACTTTTTTATCAAACCTTCTTGAACCAACTTGTATACTTGAGATTTTCTTGAAATTCAAGGTACATGAATGATCATATGAACCTAAAATAAGATTTCCTTGAATGTATTTTAATTAAATTGACCAAGGCTTGAGATAAATTATTAAATAAGGCATAGAAATAAACAGATGAACCTTTGATTTTCTTGAGAAATAAGCTACACAACCTTGAGGTACTCTTGCTCAAAATGATATAGAATGATGCTTTAGAAAACAGACCTTGATATTAGAAGTCATATCTTGAGAAATAAGTCCTTGGGAGTCAATGTATGTTCACACTTTGACTTAAGGGATCAAAGCCCTAGCTGAGGAACCAAGCATGGTGCTCTTGATGAAATGGTCTACCTTGCACAATGAGCTTAAAGAAACAAGACATACATTTGTATTTTGATTAGTGGTTAGTTAAACAATAATCATATAATCATAAAAAAATAAGATACACACAAAAATGGTGTTTGGTGATCTTAAAGCAAAACCCAAAGGATGAGAGGGGATAACCAAATGTGATCTTGTTTGTGTAAAGATGAAAATGATAAGTGGATCTTAGGGTTAAAAATTAGGGTATGATAGATGCCCCTAATTAAGCTTCTTCTATCTGGAGATATGAAGATTGACATCTTCGTCTCAACGAGATCGGAGAGACTTAAATATAACAACAAACCCAATTTTTGGCCCTAAGATGCCACAAAATGCACATAATATGATATGAACAAATGCAAAAAAGGATCTCTATGGGGAACACAACGCCACAAGAGACAAATAAATGCTGGGAAGAAACAGGGAGATTGAAACTCTGTAAGGGAATAACAAAATCCAAAGGGACCCAACTAGGGAAAAATAAAACTCCACAGGGGAAAGAGATATGTGTAGGATAAACCTATGACAAACAACTGCTGGAAACAAGGGAGGTTTACCAGAGAAATAAATCACTAGGAAATAACTTGACTCGGAGATGACTATGTATGGAATGAAAATCCAAAATATAGTTAAAGGACAAAGGATCCAACGGAGAAGACCATAGCAAAACAAAGCAAGGTTCCACCGGGAAAAGGGAACATCAAAAGAGATATCTAAATCCACCAAGGGAAGAGAATCCAAAATCAATTGGGGAAGAGATACCAACTACCGGTTACTTGGTAGATGACAAAGTTACTCAAACCAAAAAAAAAAGATGAGAAATATTACCTGCTATCGGTCACTGGGTAGAAGCGGAGGCAACAAACTCAAAAGGTAAAGAAACATTACATGTTATCGGTCACTAGGTAGAATAAATGCAACGAACTCACATGGAAAGATTACCGACTATCGATCACTGGGTACAAAACAACTGTAACTAACTAAAAAGGGAGGAATATCACCTTCCACCAGATGTATGGTTGTTTAGCAAAGGCGATAAACTCAGAAGGAAAGATTATCAACTACCAACGAGGTAGCTTAACAAGATAACCAACCAAAAAGGGGAGAAATATTACCTTCCACTAGACGTATGGTGGTTTAACAAAGGCAATAAACTTAGAAAGAAGACTACCAACTATCAACAAGGCAGCTTAACAAGGTAACCAACCAAAAATGGGAGAATTATTACCTTCCACTAGACGTATAATGGTTTAACAAAGGCAATAAACTCAGAAGGAAGGACTACCAACTACCAATAAGGCAGCTTAACAAGGTAACCAACACAAAAGGAGGAAATATTACCTTCCACCAGACATATGATGGTTTAACAAAGGCAATAAACTCATAAGGAAGGACTACCAACTACTAACAAGGCAGCTTAACAAGGTAACCAGCCCAAAAGGGGTGGGGGAGAAATAATACCTTCCACCAAATGCATGGTGGTTTAACAAAGGCAATAAACATAGAAAGAAGGACTACCAACTACCAACAAGGTAGCTTAACAAGGTAACCAGCCCAAAAGGGGGGAGAAATATTACCTTCCACCAGACGTATGGTGGTTTAACAAAGGAAATAAACTCAAAAGACCAAAGTTCAATACAGGAATCAACTGAGAAGAAACGGCCAAACAAGACTCAACCAAATGAGAAAATAACTCAAATAGGTTTAGTTTCATCCAGATGAAAAAATGGAGGAAAGTCAGAATCAAAACCTCTCACGAGGCTCAAACTCAGTGGGGAATTTAGAAAGGATAAACACTTTTTGCTTAAGGTTGACACTCTATTGGAGAGAGGACACATACACACACACACTCTGTGGGAGAGACAAGCACTAGAGAGTGAGTAAAACACCAAGGAATGTAAAAAATACACATGAAACATATGATACAATGCACAAGGAAAATTATGCACAAGTATGAATATGCTGTCAAAACGAGCACAAAGATAAATAGAGAAGAATCCAACACGTAGCATACCCAAATATTCGGCCAAATCTCAAAAAGATGGAAATAAACCAAAAGATCTTGCTAGGGATACAACTGGAATTCATGCAGGGGATAAGCAAAAGCAAATCAAGGAAATAAAATCCTACTACGAGGTTTAACATCTCTAGGGAGAAGAAGATACTGCTTAGGACAAACATCCAAAGATCAATCTTCTAACATCAATAATACTCCTACTGAGGGAACAAACATGAACTCCACTCTAAGAGGAACATCCGCAAGGGAAACACAGCCAAACAAAAACTTCCAAACTCTTCCTAGAGGTAAGAAACATCGACAACTTCTGCTGAGAAGGATGAAGATTTGGTAGGAATGCACACAAAGTAAACTCTATTAGGGATATCAAACCACTTTACATATGGGATAAAAAAATCTGCTGAGGAAATGAGATCACTTTTGCAATCCTTGTTGGGGATAATGAAGACTCTGCTTAGGAAAGCACTAAGCTTCGCACTTCAAGATTTTACCATTATTGAAATCACTGTTGGCATTCCTCTTTTATATTCATAAATTAAGGAAAACATTTTGTGCATTTAAAAATTATGATTTTTTGTTTCTAAAATTGTCATAAAAAATAAATGAAATTTCGTAAACTGAAACAATATAAGAATATCAAACAATTGGACAAAAGGCTCAAATTTTATTAATAAGAATGGTAGCCCACAAATGGCATGACTCCATGAATCATTACAAAGTTGAAAATGGTAAATACATGGAAAAGGGCTACATTAAAGTACAATGACCAATATTCTCCCTAACAATTTTGAATTTCACTATGCTCAAATCTTCGGTCGAGGATGACTGAGTGAGAATCTTTGATAGATATCGTTGCTTCAAATGATCCAGTCTGGCCTGATGCAGTTATTTACCATATTCCCTAACTTTTTTTCCTAGATTTCCCTCTCGGGTTTTCAATCTACCGGGATGATTATTTGTATTTATGTCTATAATTTTTTCCTAGAACTCCCTTTTGGGTTTTTAATCCACCAAGACGCTTATTTTTTCCTAAGCCTCCCTTTCAGACTTTCAACTTAGCGAGATGTTCTTTTTATTTTTTAGGCAAAGTATTTCTTGACTGCATCGACATTCACAGGACGAGTGAACTCTTCACCTTCCATAGTTGAAAGAGTTAATGCACCACCAAATAATACTCTCTTAACAACATATGGGTCTTCATAATTAGGAGTCCACTTACCCCTAGAATCAGTAATGATCTTACTTGGAACACCATAACGATAGATAATTTGATTCTTGATAAACTAGTCAACCACTTGCTTGGTCACTTTAGTGTATGATGCCGCTTTGACCCACTTGGTAAAATAATCAATAGCCACTAGAATGAAACGATTTCCATTTGAAGCTTTAGGCTCAATCATGCCAATCATGTCAATTCCCCACATGGAGAAGCCCATGGAGAATAAATAACATTGAGAAGAGTTGGAGGTACATGAATCTTGTCAGCATAAATCTGGCACTTATGACATTTCTTCACACATTTACAACAATCAGATTCCATTGTCATCCATTAGTAACCTGCTCTCAATAATTTCTTTTCCATTGCATGTCCATTGACATGGGTACCAAAGGATCCCTCATGAACTTATTTCATCAACATGTCCGATTCGTGTCTACCCACGCATCTGAGCAGGACAATGTCATAATTTCTCTCGTATAGCATGTCATCATTCAAGAAAACATTTCCAGCTAACCTTCTCAAAATTTTCTTATCTTTATTTGATGCCCAAGTGGGTACTTTTGTTTCTGAAGAAAGTATTTAATATCATAATACCATGGTTTGTCATCAACAATCTCTTCTGGTACAAACACATGAGCCGGTCTATCAAGACGCATTATATCAATCTTGGTCACATCATTCCATCGATTCACCATAATCATAGAGGATAAAGTTTCCAGAGCATCTGCCATCCGATTTTCTTCTCTTTGTATATGGTGAAACTCAACTTTATTGAAGAAAGTTAACAACCTTCTAGCATAGTCTCTATAAGGAATCAAATCAGGTTGACGTGTCTCCCATCCTTCTTTGATCTGGTTAATCACTGGGGCTGAATCTCTGTATACATTAAGAATCTTGATTCTTTAATCAATAGCTTCTTCTAAGCCCATAATGCACGCTTCATACTCTGCTGTATTATTGGTGCAATTGAACATCAACCTTGCGGTGAAAGGAATATGAGAACCATGGGGAGTAATTATGACCTCCCCAATACCATTTCCATAAGCATTAACAATTCCATCAAAAATCAAACCTCAACGGGATCCAAGCTCTGGCCCATCTTCGGGTAATGGATTTTCAAAATCTTTAGCTTTCAAATACATCAAATCTTCATCAGGGAAGTCAAACCTGATGGATTGATAATCATCAATTGGATGATGAGCCAAATGGCCAGTCAATATACTTCCTTTGATTGTTTTTTGAGTCCAATACTCAATACTATAACTTATAACAACATATGCGAGCGGGCGACTCGACCAGTTAAAGCAGGCTTTTCAAAGATATACTTGATTGTATCAATTTTGGATATTAACCAAGTGGTATGATTCAACATATACTGGAGGAGACACTTAGCAGCCCAAGCCAAAGCATAACAAGTCTTTTCAAGAGCGAAGTACCAAGACTCATAATCAGTGAAATTTTTGCTTAGAGAATAAATCACATATTCTTTATTTATATATTCATATTGTTGACCCAAAACACAACCCATGGAATCTTCCAAGACAGTCAAATACATAATCAGTGGTCTTCCTTCCACTGGAGGAGACAAAATAGAAGGTTCCATCAGATACTCTTTGATGCTATCAAAATCCTTTTGACAATCATCCATCCAAACACAACTCTGATCTTTTTGGAGAAGCTTGAAAATTGGCGCACATGTGGCATATAAATCTTGATATATAATTCAAACACCCTAAGAATCCTCTTACTTGTTTTTCTATTTTGGGCGCCGATATTTCCTGAATAGATTTGACTTTGTTAGGATCTACTTCAATGCCTCTTTGGCTAAAAATGAAACCTAACAATTTTCCAGAACAGACACCAAAAGTGCACTTATTAGGATTCAAACGGAGTTTAAACTTTCTCAAGCGTTGAAACAGCTTCCGCAAATGTTCATCATGGTCTTCTTCAGACTTTGGTTTAACAATCATATCATCAACATAGACTTCAATTTCCTTGTGCATCATGTCATGGAAAAGAGTAGTCATGGCTCTCTGGTGCGTCACACTAGCATTCTTCAAACTAAAGGGCATCACTCTGTAACAAAATGTTCCCTAGGGTGTAATAAATATCGTCTTTTCCATATCCTCGGGTGCCATCTTTATTTGATTATATCCGGAAAATCCATCCATAAAAGAGAAGACTTTGAACTTAGTCGTATTTTCTACCAACATACCAATGTGCGGTAACGGGAAATAATTATTCTGGCTAGCTTTATTCAAATCATTATAATCAACACACATACAGACTTGTCCGTCTTTTTTCGAAATAGGCACAATATTGGCCACCCATTGAGGATACTCAGATGTCACAAGAAAACTAGCATGATCTATTTCTGAACCTCATCTTTAATCTTCACAGCCATGTTGGGATGAGTTCTTCTCAACTTCTGTTTAACCGGTGAACACTCTGGCTTCAAGGGCCGTCTGTGCTCCATAATATTAGTGTCAAGACCTAGCATGTATAGATATGACCAAGCAAATACGTCCACATACTCTCTAAGAAGCTCTATCATCCTCTTCTTAACCTCTGGACAAAGCAATGCTCCAATTCTGACTTCTTTCTTAACCTCTGGACATACTCTCTAATGACTCTTAATAAGGTTGAATGATCTTTTCCTCATGCTCAAGCAGACGAGAAATTTCATCAAGAATATTTTCAACATCCTCTTCTTCTGCTTCAAACACAGGGAATTCAATATTGGGAGAGGGCATAGAGTCATTGTTTTTAATGGGTTTTACAATCAATCTGCACAATGATTTTATGTTTGATTTTAGAATATGAACAAGTAAATGCACAAATATTATGCAGATATAAAAAGCGAACATTTTTTTTAGTTTCTTTATGTTACCATTTTTCAGAAAAAGGAAAAAAGAAAAACACAATATCACTACTACGAAAAAGTCATATAACAATGGTTGGAAAAGGGATACCATCACACAGGTCCAATCGTTGTGACGTAAGGTGTGATTGTATGTATGATGATTTCTAGCAAGGGCGGGCGACCATGGTTGTATCCAAGTAGTGTGCTACCTACCACAACAGTTACTTTAAACAATCGTTATGGTATATTAAAATGCAAAATATTAAACAACGGCGTTCTAGACAACCGTTGTTGTGTATAGCCTTGAGTTTAATATAAATTATGTGGAATGCTTATTCCCCCAATGCTCACTAAATATATAACCTTTCAATCTGCACTAGAACATTATAATATGACAAATTAATTTATATTAGAAGAGTAAATTAACGTTCAATGCTTGACAAGAGTTCTTCAAGTCCTTATCCATATTTTGTTCTTTGACAGTAAGAACTTGGTTTAATGATCCTAGTTCTTCAACAACCCTTGCCTTCAACTCTAATTCTTTTTGCAAAATATTATTTGCTTTACAAACAAAATTAGAGGTGGAGAAAGGGGTGGTTGGAGATCTAGGGTCACTAAATCAAGTTCTAATGGTCAAGGAACAAAATGTAGTTAATAATGTGAAGAATTATTGTCAAGAATTGTACGTGTTCTTATTTTCTAATACAACAACATACATTCATCAAAATCATTCATCAAAATCATATTTTAAACAGACATTAACAACAACACTCATCAACAAAAAACAATAACAAACAAACAGGATACAACAAACATATCAAGGCATAAAATGCTTCAGAAACATACCCTACATGTCAAGTCCCATAATGGCGTGTCAATAATGAAATAAGGATGAAATTTAGACTAGCAAACTTGTGTATATTTTGAATGGATGTCATTATGGATCTTTGACACAAGTTTGACAGGCTAAATTTATCTGCGTCCTCTTTATTGCAATAAGTATCCATACCTACAAGAGAAAAAAAAAGTTCAAACATCATGAAACAATATATTTAAATAGATTTTGAAAACAAAAATATAGAGAAAACAAACTTGTAAATACCCATTGGCTAATACTTGTTGTTATGGTTTCATTTTGTGGTATCCATATGAGAGAGAGACAAGTGACAGAGTTGTTAGGGTTTCGCTTTGAGAGACGAGTAAAAGAGTGGTTAGGGTTTTTTTAGAGAGATGGATGTATGTACTGAATCTTTAGATAATTTCGCTTATATATAAATCAATATCATGTTTCATCACGGTTGAAAAATAAACTGTGGTGATATACATGGTGAATAACATTTTTTATCACGAGAAATGACTAATTGTTAATGATGGGATTCAAACCATTTCACTTCGTGTACTTTTCACTACGGTTGCTACTTCTAACCGTTGTGACATGTCATTTAGTAAATAAAAAAAATGCCCCCAGGATAAATACTTTACCACGGTTAACACAATGTCCTTTGTAATATTGGTGTTACTATAATACCCTAATTTTTACTCATAAGATCCCACATATCATTCGCATCTCATTTCACAAACAAGATTGCAAGCATTGGTTCTCTTGCCTTCCTCTGTGTTTTTATTCTCGAGAGATCACCGGACACCCTTGTTTTCTTGTTTGCTTGATATTTGTCTAAGTTTATGTTTACTAACCTTTATTCAAAATCCAAAAAAAAATGTTTGTTTTTCCTTTACTAACTTTTTCAGGAAGAATTTGGATCAAGGATATCAAGTACCAGTCCATCAGCTCGAATGAATTTCATCTGAACAAAGTCGAAGTTGATCTACAAACAATTCAAAATCATCTGATCAAGGGTTTCCAAGATTTAATTGATTGATTATTCAAGAGACTCCAAGGTTCATAAGTTTATTTCCATCCCTTCTTTGACAAGTAAAAAGAATCGAGTCAGAGCCAAAACAACACATCAAAAATCAACTTTTCACACTTTTTTACTGTGGTAACCGATTACCAGTATTAGGGTAATCGATTACCTTGTGCTAATTTTGTGAAAATTTTCCAAATTCAAATTCTGCAGCATTTTTGGCACCAAATTCAAATGTTTCATCATGAGAATACTCTAGACCACTTCATTTTAATTTCCCTACCTCATCATAATTAATTCCCACCAAACACCTTTACTAATCACCACTTGATCATTAATTTCCCTCCAAATTTAAATTTCAAGCCTAATTTTAGTTCCAAACCAAACTCCAATCCACCAAAATTTCCAAGTCTAAATCCTATAAATAGAGGTCTCATTTCTTTCATTTCACAAGCTTTTGATAGCCAAAATCACCTTGTCAAATTCCTTCTTGACTTTCTCAATTTTCTCCAACTACCAAATTCAGCAAAGCTCTTTCTTCCTTTGAAAGTTAGTAAGTTCATTATTAGAACTTACAAATCTTTGAGCTAAACCTTCATCCATTCACTTTTTCATCATCAATTTCAGTAGATCAAGGCTTTGGAATGTAGTTTTTTGGAGTTGATTTGAAGAGTTTTCATATTTAAAGTGGTAATCTCTTGATCCACCATTATTGTTCTTGATACATCCGTTACAATGTGATCTATTATTGATTCTTGTTGCTTGATCTTTAGATCTTGCAAATTGTGTTCTATTGGTGTTGTTTGCTGTTATTTTACTTGAATTTTTGTGCTCAATTGCATCCTTGATCATGAGGTGTTTGAAGAAATGATTGATCAAGTTTCGCACATTTTAAAAGTGGATTTGTTGTTGTTTTAACAATGGTAACCAATTACCTCCCTGAGGGTAATTAATTACACATTACCAACTTTACCATTTTGGCTTTGTTTTGGGACTGTTTTGGTTCTTTCTTCTTCTTCTTCTTCCATTTCCCTTTGGTTTTTGCTTTGGAATACACTTTTAAAGGTCCTTTTCCTCTTTAAATTCATTGGACTAAGGTGTAGATGAAGTTGGATAAACATTCACTAATTCAAATCTATCTTTAAAGTGAATTGTGTAATTCATTTTAGGTGCTTTGAGTTAATGATATGTTTAGTGCTTTAATCCACCAAGATGAGTGAATGAATTTAAAGATGAAATGATTTTGAAATTGTAATTCAATTTGGCATTCCTTTTCCTCTTCTCCTTTTATTTTGATCAATGAAAATCTTCGATATCGTTGGAACTTGTTTCAAGTTCTTGATAAAGATGAGATCGTTACCTTTTTTTCCGTACGGTATTGCTTTTGAAGAGTGATCTACATATCACTTCTCTAGCATACATTAGCACTAACATTGTTATTGACCGGCCTGAGATAGCCGCGTTTTCTACATAAACCCAATTACGATTGCTTAACATAGCGTTAAATTGTCCCGTAATCAGAAAATGATCATTCGTGGCTCAAACATATATTTGAAAGTCCAAGTATGGTTGATTATTTGTCTTAGGTCCATCACGTATGAAATTTGTTGTTATGAGGCTTTTATTTTATCAATCCTCTAATGAGTCTTCATTAACTTTGGCCTAAGTGCATGAGTTAACCATCGATGATCATTTGATATAACAACTAATCACTAACTCACTAACAATATCATTGTACTAATTTTGTTTATGTTTCCTTCTTGCTCCATATCTCTCTTTTATTTTTACGCTCCATTGTTATCATCTCATATCATATTATTGTTTATGCTTCCGCTCTCTTTTTCTTTTGTCCCTTTGGATCATATCTTGTTCAAAACACTAATAAAGGATTAAACCTCCAAAAAACTAGGTGCTCTTAATTTTGTGGTTATGCTCATGGATGAACTCAGACCTTGGACCTCTTGGATTATTCCTGGACCCTTGGACTTAGAATTAGGTTTCTTTCTCTATGCTTGGAGTATTATGGATCTTTGTCTTTATTTGGCTTGCTTATTTGCTTATGCTCAAGATGGATGAAATTCTTATTTGGCTTGCTATGGAGTATGCTATAATTTGGTTAGATCCTTCTTATCTCTAGCTTTTATTTTGATTTCTAGGATATTCACTTCATCTCCTCTCCTTCTTAAATTTTCAAAATCTCCTTCCTTTTTTAAAAACCTTCTTGTTTTCAAACTTAAAACCGCTTTTATAATAAAACCTTGACGTTTGTCAAATGATTTTCAAACTTTGTTTTCTTTAATAAATGTCAATCAATGTTAATCATACATTGACTAATTTCAAAAAAATATTTAAAAAAACACTTCACCTCATTCAAACTTTTGTGCCTTTGTGCACTTTTTCTTTTATAACTTTTCATAAAGTTTAGACATGAGTCATTTCCATAGTTGAGATATAATTCTCCTATTCCCCGTAGTATTTAAGATGTTGACATTTTCCACTTAGATGTTGGGTGATACACTTGTTGATTTTAATCCAAGCAAAATGTCTTATCTTTAGGTGATGCAAATGTTGTCTTATACTTGTGGGTGACTAGTATAGTTTTCTCCTTAAAATGACGAATTGTTTTTACATTTAAAATTAATCAAAACAAACAAATTTTTGTTATTTATACCATAAACTACAAGGTTTTTATCCTATATTGCACTTTGTGTGTATGTAGGCATGAGGCGATAAGTCTCTCCAAACACAAAAATCTTTAAAATAATTCTCTTCTCACTTCCCCAATCTCATTTCAAATAAACTCTTTTCAAACCAAAAAGCATAGATATTTCAAAGGGCTCCTATAGATTACTATAGACGTGTTGGGTACTAACACCTTCCCATCGCGTAACCAACCCCCTTACCTATTCTCTTTTTATTTGTTCTTGTTTAGAACTTGTCTATGTTTTATTCGCTCGTTTTCCATTCCTTTTGGATAAAATAAAAGTGTGGTAGAGACTCTTGCTTTATGAGTTAAGTTAATCAATAGCTTACACTCACAAATTTCCTCGCTACAAAAAAGTGGCGACTCAGTTGGTGATCTCTGGTTCTCAGTGGGTTTAGCCTACTTTGATTTATTTATCCTTATTTGTTTGATTTATTTGTTATTCCTTGTTCTGTTTGGGTACCTGGTGATCTGTATGGTGAGATAAGTCCTATACGCGGACTTGAGTGCACTTATGATAGGAGGGCGGTATAGTCTTGTTGGCTTACATGGAGTAGTCCTTACTAAGCTTACTTGAGATCCCCCGCCCAGTGGAGACCCCTTTGGGATTACTGATGTCATACGAGTAGTCGTATTTGGCATTACTTTTTCTAACCTGGGAGCCTGAGAAATTGAGGAACTTAGAACCCTTTAATCCATCTTGGCCTTATTCAGGTGTAGACTTGAATTAGTTGTTACGCGATACCACACTCATACGAGTTTCTCTTGAGAATATTGTTGGCCAACGAGTAGTCGTTTAAGCCGATAATATCCAAAAGATGGAAATATCACCCTGGGAACTTTTTAGAACTTTCTTCTAAAAGTGATGATATAACCTTAGTACATACCATTGTGGGTTGGTTCTTACCTTTGGCCCCATGCTCGTGTCGAACCTTTGAACCAGTGTGCTTTGTGTGATCTTATTTGTGGGTGTTGCATCTTGCACACATGCATTCATGGGCATTTTATTTCAGTTAGTTTTTAAGGATCGCGAAGATTTTCCTTTGCAAACATCACAGATATTGTGATTATGGAAATTGGATGGAGAAACACTCAGAAATACAATTTCCAAGATCTCGATCTTACGTATTTGAGAAAGTTGGTGTCCTTGGTAGTTGATCATGTAGGCTTTAGATCTCGTCATGGGAGACTTCTATTTGTTCTTTCTACCAACATTGAAGACGAAATTCTGAACACCCTTGTGCAATTCTATGATCATGTCTACCAATGCTTTACTTTTCCTGATTATCAGCTCATGCCAAACTTGGAGGAGTATGCTTATCTGTTAGGTATACCAGTTTTTGATAAGGTTCCTTATACTGGTTTGGAGGAAGTTCTTAAGCCCTAAGATATTGATGTCGCCACCCATTTGACGAAATCTGATATAGATGCTAATCTAATGTTTAAGGGAGGCATCAAGGGTTTGACTTCTAAGTTCTTGATTGGGAAATCCGCTTTGTTTGCTAACGCTGGTAGCACATTGGCGTTTAAGACTATATTTTCTTTGCTTGTCTACGGACTAGTCTTGTTCCCAAATGTTGACAACTTTGTGGATGTTAACGCTCTTAGGATTTTCTTGATTGGGAACCCTGTTCCGAATTTACTTGGTGACACCTATTTCTCATCCATAATAGGACTTATAAGGGGAACGGTATCATTGTTTGTTGCACACCTCTGCTGTACAAGTGGTTTATTTCACATTTTCCACAATCATCTGCTTTTAAGGAGAACAAGAATTTTTTAAGGTCGTCTCAGAGCATCATATCCCTTACTCATGCTAACATTACTTGGTCTTATTTTGTTTATGAGAATGTCTAGATTATCGATAGTTGTGGGGAGTTCTCTAATGTTCCTCTTCTTGGAACACAAGGTAGAATTAACTACAACTCGAGTTAGCTCGTCGTCAGCTTGGTTATATGTTGAAAGATAAGCCTAAAAGTATTCTATTAGAAGGTTTGTTTTTCCAAGGAGGGGATGACTCTCTTGGTTTGAAGAGAAGAATAGCTCGGGCTTGGAATAAGATTCATAGGATGGGTAAAGCAGAGCTTAGAAGACAAGTTTGCATTGCCTTGGAACCTTATACGCTTTGGGTGAAGAAGAGAGCTAAGGAGCTCAAAATGCCTTTCCTTTTGAGAAACCCATGATTATTATGGTCGCTACGCCACTCCCTGTTTCTTATGATGATGTGAAGACTCTTCAAGATGCTTTGGCTAAGATGAAGCAAGAAAAAGATATATGGGAAATTAAGTTTCATGCTTCTGACAAGGAGAAGACGGAGTTGCAAAAACAGATGAAGGAGAAAGATGACTTGATTGAGTTGCTTGAGCGACACGCTGTGAAGAGACATGCAGAGGATTTATTTTCCTCTGCTACTTCATCATCACATCCTCCTACTTCTAGTGCTTGGAAAGGTATTATGGATCAGCTTGTGCTAGAGAAAACCTCCATGAGGGACAACTATGAGAGAGTAATTAAGAGCATCCGAAGGAAGTATTAGCTCGGATCTTCATCAGATGCTCCTTATAATCCTTAGGATCTAGCTTTTTCTTATCGAATTTTGATCTTCTATAATCTGTACTTCCAAGTGTAGCTCATTCCAATATTCAATGAAATGAGATGTTTATCAGTATTCCAAAAAGTGTTATTTCTTTACGATGTTTGTAATTGCTTTATATCTTAAAGATTCTTGAAAGCTGATTGAAACATTTGTGTTTTGCATTTGCATTCGCATCTTGTGCATTGTGTTTTGCCTTTTCAAGAAGTCTTATATTTCTTTTGGTCTTTGTTCAGCCAAGCTGTCACATCACCACAACACTAGAGCTAATCTCAAGAAAAAGATGGATCAATTGCAACAAGAGAATCGCGAGCTTCATGAGGAAGTGACAAATCTGAAGGATTGTGTGGAAAGACTCACTACTACGATGGAAGCTTTGATGGCTACTCAGAATCAACCACCACCACCTCCTTCTTCTCCTGTGCAGAGAACTGTAATTTTTGACATCGTATCAACACCCATTTCTGTGGCCCTGGTTAATGCTTCTCAATATCAGATGCCTCCTGGTTTCCCTTGGGGTATACCTCTCAATTTTGTGCCAGAGGGATATCAACATCCTACTTTTGAATGTCCAAGAGTTCCTGCTATTATGACGGTACCACCTCCTATGGTTAATTTTGTTCCTAATGCTGATATTCCAGTTATTTCTACTGCTTTACCTATGCCACCACTCGTGGGTCACACTATGCCTTATGCTGAAGAACACATTTTCCACACTACTCCGAGCGAGAGTTTAGATGATTGTATGGATGATTTTCAAGATCAGTTTACTGAGATGCAGAAAGAAATTAGGGCTTTAAGAGGAAAAGAGTTATTTGGAAAGAATGCTCACGAGCTTTGTCTTTTCCCAAATGTGAAGATTCCTCCAAAATTTAAGGTTCTGGATTTTGAGAAATATAAAGGGAACACTTTTTCCACAAAGCCATTTGATCATGTATGCCAGAAAGATGTCCACCCATACTGACAACCATCAGTTGCTTATTCATTATTTCCAAGATAGTCTTACTGGTGATGCACTAAAGTGGTACATGGGACTTGATAGTTCCCAAATCAAGACATTCAATGATCTCGGAGAAGCTTTTATCCGTCAATATAAGTACAATTTGGATATGGTGTCGGATCATGATCAACTTTGTGCGATGTCTCAGAAAGAGAAGGAAACTTTTAAAGAGTACGCGCAAAGATGGCACGATATTGCAGCTCAGATAAGCCATCCACTTGAAGAGAAGGAGATGGCCAAAATATTCCTGAAGACTTTGGGTCCATTTTACTATGAAAGTATGGTTGCGAGAGCTCCTATTGATTTTACATAAATGGTTAATATGGGGATGAGATTATAGGAAGTTGTTCGTGAGGGTCATCTGACAAAAGAAGGTAGTTATGGAAATGCGAACCAATGCCATATCTCAAGAGAGATTTAGAAGACACAGGGTTGTAAAGAAACAAGTAGATTCTAATACGCCCGTCATTAGTGCCGCTCAAACTGCTTCAAATTATCAACCACGGTTCCAACAGAAAACACATCAAAATAATCAACAAATTCGTGTGCAGAAGAAAGTGCAATTTGATCCTATTTCATTGTCATATGCTGGATTATTTCTGGCTTTGATAAGGAAGAATTTGGTTCTGACTCGTGATCCGCCGAATGTTCCTACAGATATTTCATGGTGGTATAAGCTAGAGGCCCATTGTGCATTTCATCAGGGCACCCCTGGGCATGATATTAAAAATTATTACCCCTTGAAATACGAAGTGCCAAAGCTTGTAAGAAGTTGTATTATGTCTTTTGAAGACACCAATCCTAATGTGCAATCAAATTCGTTGCCTAAGCATGGTAACACGTCTGTCAATATGGTATATAGGTGTCCTGGCACGTACCGTACTTTTGATAGAACTGAAATTCTTGAAGATGACTCTAAAGATTACATCTCTGATGGTTTTGAAGATGATTCCATTCCTGCTCAAGACTGGAAGCCTTATTTGGAAGATCCTGGATACTTTTCCGAGACAAAAGATGCATATGTGCCCTTTTACTCTCCTCGACTGAGACTTAAGGAACCTGGGTATGAAATCAGTGCCATCATTGAGGATAATCAAGAGGAGGAAACGCCCAACTTTGTGACGCATGGATTGATATGCCAAAATTGGATCGCTGTTGACATTCCTACTGTTGTTCATGTTTCAAAGTAATTTGTTTTCATTTCTTTCAAAAATATTTTCACTCTGCCCAAGGTGAAAGTGAACTTGTGAGGGCTTTGATTCAACTTTTATCATCATCATTAAAATGTTATACTGTTTATCCATATTATGTTTTCCCTTTTTGCTTTATTCTGAAAAATGGTAACATAAAGAACCAAAATAATAATAATAATAATGTGATAATCAGTTTGATCTGCATAATATTTACACTTCTTGTTCATATTCTAAAATCAAATATAAATCATTATGCAGATTGTTTGTTAAACCCATTGAAAATAATGAACCTATGCCCTATCCCAACTTTGAGTTACCTATGTTTGAAGCGGAAGAAGAGGATGTTGAAGAGATTCCTGATGAAATTTCCCGATTGCTTGAGCACGAGGAAAAGATCATTTAGCCTCATGAAGAGCCAGTGGAATTGGTTAATTTGGGTTTCGATGATGATAAGAAAGAAGTCAAGATTGGGGCACTACTTCAGTAAGATGTTAACATGTTTGCTTGGTCCTATCAAGACATGCCTGGTCTTGATACTGATATTGTGGAGCATCATTTGCCATTGAAGCCTGAATGTCCACCTGTGAAGCAGAAATTGAAAAGAAATCATCCTGACATGGAGGTGAAGACTAAAGAGGATGTTTAAAAGCAGATTAATTATGGTTTTCTTGTGACCGCTAAGTATCCTCAATGGGTGGCAAATGTTGTGCTTGTTCCAAAGAAAGATGGAAAAGTCCGGATTGACTATAGAGATTTGAATAAAGTAAGTCCAAAAGATGATTTTCCACTGCCACACATTGATATGCTGGTAGATAATACTGCTAAGTTTAAAATCTTTTCATTTATGAATGGATTTTTTGGTTATAATCAAATAAATATGGAACCTGAGGATATGGAAAAGACAACATTCATTACACCCTAGGGAACATTTTGTTACAAAGTGATTCCCTTCGGTCTAAAATATGTTGGTGCAACGTACCAGAGAGCTATGACCACTTTGTTCCATGATATGATGCATAAAGAAATTGAGGTCTATGTGGATGATATGATTAGTAATTCGAAGACTGAAGAAGATTATATTAAATATTTATTGAGGTTGTTTCAATGTTTGACAAAGTTTAAGCTCTGTCTGAATCCTAATAAATGCACTTTTGATGCCTGTTCTAGAAAGTTGTTGGATTTTGTTGTCAGTCAGAAAGGTATTGAAGTTGATCCTAGTAAAGTTAAAACTATTCAGGAAATGCCTGCTCCCAAAACAGAGAAACAAGTATGAGGATTCTTGGGACGTTTGAACTATATCTCCCGATTTATATCTAATATGACTGCCACATGTGTGCCGATCTTCAAGCTTCTCCGCAAAGATCAGAGTTGTGTATAGACAGAAGATTTTCAAATTAAAAAGTATCTGCTTGAATCTCCTATTTTGTCTCCTCCCCTAGAAGGAAGACCTTTGATCATGTATTTGATCGTGCTGGAAGAGTCTATAGACTGTGCTCTGGGTCAACAAGATGAATCTGGGAGAAAAGAATTTTCCATTTATTATTTGAGCAAGAAGTTCACCGATTGTGAGTCTCAGTACTCAATGCTTGAAAAGACATGTTGTGCTCTAGATTGTGCCACCATGCGCCTCCGCCGGTATATGTTGAATCATACAACTCGGTTGATATCTAAAATGGATCCAGTCAAGTATATCTTTGAAAAGCCTGCTTTAATTGGAAGGATTGCTCATTGGCAAATGTTGTTGTCAGAATATGATATCGAGTACCAAACTCAAAAGGCTATAAAAGGAAGTGTTTTGGATGATCATTTGGCATACCAGCCAATTGATGATTATCAACTTATCCAGTTTGACTTTCCTAATGCGGATATGATGTATCTGATGGATCCCGATGAGGTTTGATTTTTGATGGAGCTGTTAGGGATTATGGTAATGGTATTGGGGCAATTATTTTTACTTCTCATGGTTCTCATTTTCCTTTCACTGCAAGGTTGGTGTTCACTTGCAAAAATAATGTAACAAAGTATGAAGCGTGTATTATGGACTTGGAAGAAGCTATTGATTTAAGAATTAAGATCCTTGATGTTTATGGAGATTCAGTCCTAGTGATTAATCAGATTAAAGGGGAGTGGAAAATACGTCAACCTGATTTGATTTGTTATTGTGATTATGCAAGAAGGTTGTCAACTTTCTTTAACAAGGTTTAGTTTCACCATATACCGAGAGCAGAGAATTGAATGACAAATGCTTTAGTGACTTTATCCTCCATGATTATGGTAAATCATTGGAATGATGTGCCAAAAGTTGATGTTATGCTTCTTGATAGACTAGCTCATGTGTTTGCAGTTGAAGAGGTTGTTGATGATAAACCTTGGTATTATAATATTAAATGTTTTATTCAGAATCAAGAGTACCCACTTAGAGCATCTATGAAAGATAAGAAAAGTTTGAGAAGATTGGCTGGTAGTTTCCTCTTGAATGATGATGTGTTGTATAAGAGAAATTATGACATGGTTTTGCTCAGATGTGTAGACAGATATGAAGCAGACATGTTGATGAAAGAAACTCATGAAGGATCTTTTGGTACCCATGCCAATGGATATGCAATGGCTAAGAAGATGTTAAGGGCAGGTTACTATTGGATGACAATGGAATCTGACTGTTGCAAATATGTGAAGAAATGTCATAAATGCCAGATTTATGCTGACAAAACTCATGTGCCTCCAACTCCACTCAATGTTATCTCTTCTCTATGGCCTTTCTCCATGTGGGGCATTATATGATTGGAATTATTGAGCCTAAAGCATCAAACGGACACCGTTTCATATTGATGGCTATTGACTATTTTACCAAGTGGGTCGAAGCGACGTCATATGCCAATGTGACCAAGCAAGTAGTGATCTGGTTTATCAAGAATCAAATCATCTATCAGTATGGTGTTCCGAGCAAGATTATCACTGATAATGAGTCGAATCTAAAAAACAAGATGACGAAGGAATTATGTGATGAGTTTAAGGTTTAGCATCATAATTCTTCTCCTTACAGACCCAAGATGAATGGGGCTGTTGAAGCTGCAAATAAGAACATTAAGAAGATCATTCAGAAGATGGTTGTTACATACAAGGATTGGCAGGATATGCTCCCTTTTGCTCTGCATGGGTATCATATATCCGTCCGCACTCCAACAGGGGCAACCCCTTTCTCTCTTATTTATGGTATGGAAGCAGTGCTCCCGATAGAGGTTGAAATCCCTTCTATGAGAGTTTTGATGGAAGCTGAATTGTCTGAGGCTGAATGGTGTTAGAGTAGATATGACTAGTTGAATCTGATTGAGGAGAAAATAATGACGGCCTTGTGCCATGGCTAATTATATCAATAGAGAATGCATAAGTCATTTGACAAGAAGGTTCGACCTCATGTGTTTAGAGAATGCGACCTTGTGCTCAAGAAGATATCGATTTTTACTAATCATTCTAGGGGCAAGTGGACTCCTAATTATGAAGGCCCATATGTTGTTAAGAGAGTCTTCTCTGGTGGTGCATTAATTCTTACAACTATAGATGGTGAAGAGTTAACTCATCCTATGAATGCCGATGCAGTCAAGAAATACTTCACCTAAAATGATAAAAGAACAGCTCGCTAAGTTAAAAACCCAAAAAGGGCGGCTTAGGAAAAAATGAGCACCTCGATGGATTGAAAACCCGAATGGGCGGTCCAGGAAAAAATTAGAGACAAAAACAGAAATAATTGTTCTGGTAGATTAAAAACCTGAGAGGGAAATCTAGGCAATAGTTAAGGATTATGGCAAGTAACTGCATCTGGCCAGTCTTGATCGTTTGAAGTAACATTTCCTATCAAGTAATTTACTTCAATCATCATCAGCTGAAGTCTCAAGCACAATTGGAATTTAAAGTTGTTAGGGAGAATAGTGGTCATTGTATTTCAATGTAGCCCTTTCCATTGTATTTACCATTTTTCAAACTTTCTAATGATCCATGGAGTTACGCCTTTTGCGTACTACCATTCTATCAATAAAATTTGAGCCTTTGTCCCTTTATTTCCAATTCTTATTTTGTTTCTGTTTGCATAGATTCATTTTATTTTTTATGGTAATTTTTGAAACAAATGTGAATAATTGATTTAAAATTTTGAAAATTATAAAAACATTTTCCTTTGATTTATGAATATAAAAAGGAATGTCAACAGTAATCCCAAGAATGGTAAAATCTCGAAGCACAAAACTTAGTGTTGTCCTCAGCGGAGTTTGTTCTTGTTGATACTCTCTGCTAGTAGAGTTTGTTGATGTTTTCCTCAGCAGGATTAATTCTTACTCCTCTGGTAGATTTTATTTCCAGCTCCCCAGTAGAGTTGTGTTGATGTTTATCCAGTATATTTTGTTGATATTTCCTCAGTAGAGTTTTGCTTCTATGGATAACCAGATAATTGTTGATCGGTTTTCCCCAACTAGGTCTTGATTCAATTTTTCTCCAGCTGAGTAGGTTTCCTTCATCCAGCCAAATTATGGTTGGGTAGTTGAGCAGTTTGAGGGCCACCTCTCCTTGATGTTATTACCCATGCAGAAATTTGTCATTGTTGATCCCCAATGGAGGTTATGCATATTTATTCCAGATGTTTCCCAAGAAAAGAGAAATGTTGCTTTCTTCTAAGAAGTGTTGATATAACAGTCACTTGTTGAGTTTTCTCTTACTTTGCGTTGGGTATTGATTTAAAATCCCCCATAGCTTGACTTTTTGCTATGATGTTAACTTCTTATTCCCCGAAAAGTCCAGGATATTTCTCTCAAAGTTGGCTAGTCCTCAGAGTTCTTTCTTGTATCCCCAAAAAAGCTATGTTATTCCCTAGTGGAATTTGTGTAATTGTTTACATGATTACAATCCCTAGTGGATCCCTTATATTTCGCAACAGATCTCTCCATCCATTTTGAAGTGGAGTTCATATGAATTTTATTCTTATCCCTAGGATGGGTCAGGAAGATTTGGGTTGATGTTCCCCCAATAGTTTATCTTCCTTCCTTGAAGTAGAATTTATGTTGTTATCCTTTTTGTGAATTACTGATTATTGAAGATCGATCTTTAAGTTTTTCCCCAAGTAGTATCTCCATCTCCTCAGCAATATTTGAGCCTTGTAGTAGGATTTATTTTCCTTTGATGGATTTTGCTTATCTCTTGCAGGATTTCTTCAGTTAAATTCCTAGAAGGCTCTTCAATGATGTCTCCAGCTTGTTGAGATTAGCTGAGTATTTTAGTGGTGTTGTGATGTTTTGTTCACCCTCTATTTATTCTTCTTTGTCTGTCTTGTCAGCATATTCATACTCATATGCAATGCATGCGTATTCATTTTGTTGAGCATATCATGTTATTTTTTGCATTGTGCATTTTGTCGGTGCTTCCATTTTGTTGGTGTTGTTGTCCCCTCGGAGTACGTGTGTCCTCTCTCCACTAGAGTTTCGACCCTAAGCAAAAAATGCCTATTCTTTCTAATTCCCCACTGAGTTTATGCCTCGTGGAAGATGTTTGTTTTAACTTTCCTCCCTAGTTATTATCTGGATGGAATTGATCCCTAGTTGAGTTATTTCCTCATTGGGTCGAGTCTTGTTTGAATGTTTCTCTCTAGTTTGTTCCTTGATTAAACTTTGCTCTCTTGCAGCGGTTATTTTGATTTTCTCTAGGCTGTGAAACCTTGAGGATGAGAAGGCATTTACTTCTCTCTTTTGAGGATTTATTTTCCTTGACAGAAAGCTGTTTGTGAATCCCCATCAGAAGATGAAGATCTAAATTTTGCCAACAATGTTTTGATAGAACTCTCTTGGTAATAGCTTGCGCAACTTCAAGTGGAAGCCTCTTTATTTGAGCAACTTATGTGTCCCCAGCAAGGTAAACCTCACTTGGTAACAAGTGGAAGCCTCTTTATTTGAGCAGCTTATGCAATCTTCAGGAATTTATTTGTATCTTCGCAATAAATAGCATCTCTCTAGTTCATCCTAAGAAAAGAAGTTTATTGTGAAATGTTGGATCCTTACCCGACCAGATTTTCCATCAAATGACATCTCTGTGGAAGAAGCCCCGGTGAAAAGTTTGTTGTGAAATCCCCAACAAATGGTTGTCTCTTTATTTGAGAAGTCTGTTGTATGATTTAACCTGCCCGTATATCTTTTGAAGATCCCTAACAAAGTTATTGATCAATAATTCCTAGCAGATGGCAGTCCCTTCAGCGGAGACAGTTTGTTTTTGGTCCTTTTTCGAGTTCAAAACTTGATTAAAGAAGAAAAGGAACCCTATCTTTATAATGGAAGTTTGTTGTCATTCGACTTGGTTCGTTATTTAAACAAATGTTTATCTCCTCATATGAGAATCCTGTTGCAATCCATTGAACATTTCATCCCCCGCAGATGCTTGTCTCTTTATAATGGAAAGTCTGTTGTGTGATTTGAGCTTCCCAATAACAAGTAGCTAATGATATATTTCTACTTCTACCCAGTGATAGGTAGTCGAATGTTTGTCTTATCCGGTGACAGATAGTCAACCTTTATTTTTTCTCCTACCAAGTGACAATTAGTCGAGTTTATTTACCCTACCCAGTGACAGGTAGTTGGTAATCTTTCAGTGTGAGTCTATTGCCTTTATTTTTCTACCTAGTGACGAGTAGCCGATAATGTTTCTTCACCTTTTGAGTATGTTGCCTTTATTTTCTACCCAGTGACAGGTGGTAGGTAATATCCCTCATTCTTCTTAGTCAGTTACCGTCCATTTTTCTACCTAGTGACAGGTAGTCGGTAATCTTTCCTTGTGAGTTCATTTCCTTTATTGTCTACCTAGTGACAGGTAGTCGGTAATGTTTCTTCACCTTTTAAGTATATTGCCTCTATTTTTCTACCCAGTGACAGGTAGCAGGTAATATTTCTCACTCCTTTTGGTTGGTTATCCTTTGTTTTTACCCAGTGATCGGTAAAAGGTAATCCTTCCTCCCGAGCTTGTTGCTTTTATTTTTCTACCCAGTAACTGGTAGCAGGTAACATTTGTCTCTCTTTTGGTTAGTTACCGTTATTTTCTACCCAGTAACCGGTAGTCGGTAATCTTTCCTTGTGGTAATATTCCTTTTCCTACCCGGTAACAAGTAGTTGGTATATTATTTACCCTATCTAGTAACCGATAATTGGTAGCCTTTTCCTTCAGGTTTATTACTCTTGCTAAACTACTCAGTAACTAGTAGTCGGCATTGTTTCTTTTCCTACCCAGTAACAGGTAGTTGATTATCTCTCGTCAAGTGGATTACTTTTTACCCAGTAATCGGTAATAAGTAATACGTCTCTTTGTTTGTCTACCCAGTAATTGGTAGATGATAATTCATTTGTGTTTATTGCCCTTATTTTCTACTCAGTAACCAGTAGAAAGTACTTTACCTCTTTTCTTTAGTTTGAGTATCCTCGCCCAGTAACCGGCAGTTGGTATCTCTTCCTCAGTTGAGTCGTTTCTTTTCCTTTATCAGAATGGAATCTTGCTCTTTTATTTTCCCCTGCGGAGTCTCTTTTCTTCTTTTTCTCTCCAACGTTTGTTTGTCTCCTGTGGCATTTTCTCCCTACAGAGATCTCGTGTCTGCATAACATTAGCATAATCATATCATTTTGTGACCTCTTATGGCCAAAAATTAGGTTTATTTATTATATTTAAGTCTCTTCTATCTGGTCGAGATAAAGATGTCAATCTTCATATCTCTAAATAGAAGAAACTTAAATAGGGGCAGCTCTAATAACCTAATTTTTACCCCTAAGATCCCACATATCATTTGCATCTCATTCCACAAACAAGATCACAAGCTTTGGTTCTCTTTCCTTCCTCTGTGTTTTTATTCTTGAGAGATCACCGAGCATCCTTGTTTTCTTGTTTATTTGATATTTTTCTATGTTTATATTTACTAACCATTATTCAAAGTCCAAAAAAAATATTTGTTTTTCCTTTACTAACTTTTTCAGGAAGAATATGGATCAAGGATATCAAGTACCAGTCCATCAGCTCGAATGAATTTCATCTGAACAAAGTCGAAGTTGATATGCAAATAATTCAAAATCATCTAACCAAGGGTTTCTAAGATTTAATTGATTGATTGTTCAAGAGACTCCAAGGTTTATGTGTGTATTTCCATGCCTTCTTTGACAAGCAAAAAGAATCGAGACAGAGCCAAGACAACACATCAAAAAAAAATTCATATTTTTTGACAGTGGTAACCGATTACCAGCATTAGGATAATCGATTACCCTGTGCGCATTTTGTGAAAAATTTCCAAATTCAAATTCTGCAGCATTTTTGGCACCAAAATCGAATGTTTCATCATGAGAATATTCTAGATCACTTCATTTTAATTCCCCTGCATCATAATAATTAATTCCCACCATACACATTCACTAATCTCTACTTGATCATTAATTTCTCTCCAAATTCAAATTCCAAGAATAATTTTGGTTCCAAACGAAACTCCAATCCACCAAAATTTCCAAGTTTAAATCCTATAAATAGAAGCCTCATTTCTTTCATTTCACAAGCTTTTAATAGTCAAAATCACTTTGTCAAATTCCTACTTGACTTTCTCAATTTTCTCTAACTACCAAATTCACCAAAGCTCTTTCTTCCTTTGAAAGTTAGTAAGTTCATCATTAGAACTTACTAATCTTTGAGCTAAACCTTCATCCATTCACTTTTTCATCATCGATTTCAGCAGATCAAGACTTTGGAGTGTGGTTTTTTGGAGTTGATTTGAAGAATTCTTAGATTTGAAGTGGTAATCTCTTGATCCACCATTGTTGTTCTTGATACATCCTTCACAATATAATCTATTGTTGATTCTTGTTGCTTGATCTTTGGATCTTGCAAATTATGTTCTATTGGTGTTGTTTATTGTTATTTTACTTGAATTTTCGTGCTCAATTGCATCCTTGATCATGAGGTGTTTAAAGAAATTATTGATCAAGTTTTGCACATTTTAAAAGTGGATTTGTTGCTGTTTTAGCAGTGGTAACCGATTACCTCCTTGAGGGTAATCAATTACACAATGGCAATATTTCCATTTTGGCTTTGTCTTGGGATTGTTTTGGTTCTTTCTTCTTCTTCCATTTTCCTTTTGTTTTTCTTTAGAATACACTTCTAAAGTTCCTTTTCCTCTTTAAATTCATTGGACTTAGGGTGTAGATGAAGTTGGATAAACATTCACTAATTCAAATCTATCTGTAAAGTGAATTGTTCAATTCATTTTAGGTGTTTTGAGTTAATGATATGTTTAGTGCTTTAATCCACCAAGATGAGTGGATGAACTTAAAGATGGAATGATCATGAAAATGTAATTCAATTTGGAATTCCCTTTTCTCTTCTCTTTTTATTTTGATCGATAAAAATCTTCAATATCATTGGAACTTATTTCAAGTTCTTGATGAAGATGAGATCATTACTATTTTCTTTTCATACTGTTGTACCCCAAATTTTGACCCCTTAGATCCTCATTATCATTTTTAGAAGCATGATCATGCATTATCTAACCCTAAATCAGTGCAAGTTTATTATTGTCAAGTTACAGATGAATCAGGGTTCTCGCACCGACAAATTCAAAACAATCAAGGAATGATCAACCAATGATTTGGGCCAATTCAATCATGGAATGAAATCAAAGACAATATCAAAGTCAAATGGGAAGTCAATTTGAAGAAATCGTTTCAGAATCAAGAACAGTGCAGTCAGGAGGCCCCGATTAGGGTTTTTAACTAGTGGAAAGTCAACTGTGGTTTGACTTTGATATTGGGAAAGGTTTTAATGGTGGGAGTGAGGTCCATGAAGTTAATATAGGCTATTAAAGACTATTCAAGAAGTGTCAAAGTCCCAGGATGTCCAGAATATCAACAGGCGACTCGATCGGCACCGATCGATCGTACGGTTGACCGAAAAGTCAACTCCTCGAATTTTGAGAATTGGAATCCAAGTTGTGAATCAAAGTTGTTCCTTATGTCATAATGGACTTTCATATCAATTTTCATGATCATTGGATCAAAGATGAGAGAGTAATCGAGAAATCGGGAAATTAGGGTTTTGAAAAGGGCTAAACCGTATCTCCTTAACCGCACATCCAATTGAGTTGGTTCTAGTCTCATTTGAAAGCTCTTGACAAGTCCTACAAAAGTCCCATACTAGTCCACAACCAGAAAATGCATACTTTTTGAGATATAAGCAAAAACATTCCTAGAAGGGAAAATAACTTAGAAAATTTCTAAGTCATTTTCACTTTAGAAGCTAAAATCAGCCAACTTCAAGGGGGTTTTTCACCTAGTTTCAAATAGAATCAAGATTTCTGACCAACATGAAAGTTTTAGTACTATGTGAGGGCTTTCTAAATTGTACAAGAACATCTCAAGGTGAGTTGTGAGCTGAGAGATACATGTGTTCAAAGTTGGTATTTTGTCATGCTAGTCCCACATTGACCAATATTGCAAAAGCACCTCTATCACTCAAGTGGGCCAATTCTAACTTATCAAACTCATACTATCTGATATATTGAACATACTTAGCATGTTAGAACAGAGAGTTATCATGGAAACATCATGGAATTAAAGTTTGAAGTTTCATTGCCTAAGTTGAAAACTTTGACTTTTTCAAGCATGAGGTGTAAAGCAATTCTGCTCCAGCCACTCTACCAAGCCTCTAGGCTGTGTTTTCTCAGTAAAAACATCATTAAAACTTGCCCATTGGGTTGGGGAGACAGCCAAGGATCAGAAAAAGCAAAGCAAGTTGGCAAGTGGTTGAAAATATCAAGTTTGCTTCATGGCTAAGCAAGACCTCCCTAGTAAGCACCTCAACCACTTTCTCTATAAAAGGAGAGCTCCCTCACCTCATTACACACACATCTTTTCTGATAGAAACCACAAATAACCTCTGTCATCACAATTCCATCATCTTGCTTCAATTTCTCAAAAATCACCAAGTTCACCAAAACACTCCAAAATGGCCTTGAAGTGAAATCTCTACCACATCAAGTTCTACATGTTCCAGCACCCAAACTATCATCCATACACTTTATAAATAACATATATAAAGTGTACAAACCATTGAACCACCAAAAATCACGAGAAATTAAAAAGTCAACTTTTCACTTGGCTCACTTTGACCAAAATCCATCAAAAACACCAAACTGAGTTCCAAACATCCTCTTGAGGTTTTGATCACTCATACACCTCACATATAACATATATCAACTGTCCAAACACTCACCAACCGTTAGAAGTTCATATCTTTTCATTTGGCATTGAAAGTGTGTTATTGCTTAAAGTGGAAGAAAACTCAAAAGCCAACAATTGAAGCAAGGAGTCTCTGGTTTTCTCAACATTTCTTGGCTTGCTAAATAGGATCATTAACAGGTATGTAACTGATCTTTATTAGCTTTAGCATCATATTTCATAAATTGACATTTTTTGTGTTTTGGTACATATTGAACTATGAACATTGCTTGATTCTTATAACACATGTTTTCAATAAATGATAAAAATCCTCATAAGCATGAACATAAGTGTGTGGACCATCTGTCTTGTTGGTATGCTGACTCACTTATTTTGTTATTCAACTGGTTTACTTGTTATATACAAACTTGATGGTTTTGGTGATGTGATGCTGTTGGTTTTGCTTTGTATTTTAAAATTTATGAAACTGTGGAAGATGAGGTCTCAAACCTATGAGCACTTGGACTGTCGTTGGTTTCATGTTGTTAGGTTATACTGCTAGGTTTCTGGTGTGCTTAGAACCACAGGTCTGTTAAAGATATATCAGAGCCACACCTTTAGGCCCAGTTTTGTTTTAAATAGCTTTGAGTTATCCAGGGGTCAAATGTATGGATTCTGACTTTGGGAGGGTGCTTGGTGTGTACTTGGTCATGTCCTTTTAATTTGTGGTTTATTTGCAAATTCAAACCAGGCCAGGGTTGATATATATGTTGATCATATTACTGAGTTTATTACCACAAAAAACTGTTTGCAGCAGTACTGTCCCTTAGAAAGGTAAGTGATATGTGATCAAAGTTTGAGCAAGATGCATACCAACTGTCATGGACTGTTGTTGTTTGATGACTGTCCCAAAGCTAGGTCCATCCCTCATATATCCCAATATCAAGTGTGGTTGGATTACAGTCCTAAAATCTGAACCACACCTGTAGACATAGCCTACTATTCTAAGTTTAGTTGGGCCAGGTTGTTTTTTTTCAGTTGAAGAGATTTTGATCAGGAGTGTGAGTGTCTATGTTGGCCAAGACATTTCTGTTTGGTTTATTGTAATTTTATGCAGCTTGGTGAGGGGCCAGTATTGGATTGTGTTGGTGATTGCTGGCTGTGTGAGCAGTCTTGATTTGATGATCCTTGTTGTTTGAGGGCTTGGACAAAAGGGAAGCTGTTTGGAATGTGATTTAGTCTAGGTTTTAGTTTTAAGATGTTCATGGTAAAATTCTATTCCATTACACTACTATGTTTGGTTTTGCACCCTTGATGAGTATGTGTCTTTTTTTGGTTTTAGAGCTGTAGGCTAGATAGTGTAAATGTTAAAATGATCTTTGAATGGTAAGTGATTATTGTATGGGAATCCTAGTGGTATCCCTACAAGAGGCAAGTACATAAAGGGGGCCTATGAAGAGGAGCTGCCAATCTCAAGCTGTATGGAGGATGTTGGTGTTGTTGAAGTTTTAGGATTTTTTTTGTAAGTGATAGCAGCTGACTGCACCTGGGTGAGTTTCTTAAACTTGGCTGTGTTGAGGAGTTGGATAGCCATCAAAACCTGATCATGACCAATTAGTGTAGACTGAGTAAAATCATCAAACCCTGATAACAAGCCTTTGAATCAATCCACAGTCTGCTATAGCATATGCAGGAAAGGTAGCCTTGCTGTTTGTATTTTCTCTAACAGTCTGAGTTTGCTGTCAAACTCAAATTGGTTATGTGTTTTGTCTTTACCTTGGCAGCTTTAGAACATTTGATTTTGTTGAGGTCGATTGTCTTGTCTTGTGCTTTTTGAAGTCCTTGCTTGGTGTAAGAGGGGGATGGCAAGTCTGTTGGGTTACAAAGTGGTGGTTCATACCAAGATGCTGTGGGATTAAAACCCTAGAGTAGTATGAAGAGGATAGTATGATTGAAAGTGCCTCAGGTTTTGGTAAGGGGATTACATAGGTGGCAGCAGACCTGAGAAAGGGCTCAAAAGGTGGAAGGCTGTTATGAGAACTATTGGATAGATCTAGCTTGCTCAGTTGGAGTGTTTTCTTTTGTGTAAGCTGACTCAAAGATATGCAGTTGCTTTGAATCACATCAGTTTTGGAAAAAATGGTCATTTGGAGATTATGCTTTGGAGGATGAAGGTTTGGCTCTGACTGTTGATATCATGGATTCTTTGTATCAGTCTTAGGCACTGCAGAGGTGTTTTCTCATAATTGTTGACTGTGGTGAACACCTACCATTTCTGAAATTTGGTTTTCATTGTAATTGTGGTTTTGTTTTTTATGTTTGACTATGCTTGTTTAATATGTGGATGCAAGCCAAATGTAAGATCATACCACAACCTAGGCTGGCCAATACATTTCTGGCTATGTTGAGCTTGTGCTGATTGGTAGGCATAGAGAAATTCCAAAGCTGCTATAGTTTTGATGTATAAACAGAATTTGACAAAGTACTTGACTTTGAACACTGTTTGGAGTAGCTGGCTGTGCTGTGTACAAACTTTAAGACCTTATCATTACCATTTGGTACAGATTGTGCT
The DNA here is from genome assembly GCA_963859935.3 of Lathyrus sativus. Lineage (NCBI taxonomy): Eukaryota > Viridiplantae > Streptophyta > Magnoliopsida > Fabales > Fabaceae > Lathyrus > Lathyrus sativus. The sequence continues at coordinate 651,300,247 of OZ012741.1, read as the reverse complement.
ACCTTCAAATCCACTTAAAACCAGTTGGCAAAACCTCTCCATGAGATTAATTCATAGTGTGCTGTAGCCTGTAGGATATTCACCCTGCCATCATTCTTGTTTTAGGAGCTTTTTAATTTGAATATAAGAATCCACAGCCTATTGCTTCAAGTTGTGAATCATGAGATTGTTAGTGTAGAAGTTTGGTTCTGTGTTGATAATACTTGATCAGTTTGTTGGCCACCTTGGGGATTCTGAGGCATAGAGACTGTATCTCGAGTTTATGAATTGAACTCATTATTAAACCTCTGTTGAGTAGCAGACACCATCTGATGAAAATCTTCCTATGACAAACACAAGTACCCTTTGGGGCCTGATATGGACAGCATAGCATATCTGACTCTTGGCAAATTTAGAGAGTTTTGCTGACCATTTTTGTTATCTTAATTAGAGTTTAGAACAGTTTTTGGACTTAGTGGTCTTTGCATGTATATTGCTCTTTGTGTGACTTTGCATTTTTGATTAAGTTTAGGCTGTTGACAGTTCATCTTAGAAAAGCATCAAACCACTGTTGATATTATTTTGAGGCATCTATCACCATTGGCACTTCATACTCAATTCTCAGTCTGTTGGCTTTAAATGCTATCTGTTTTAAGCTATTTCCGTCATCCTGCAAGTGATTAATCCTTTCATGAATAAACTCATAGCATACTAGGAACAGATATAATAAGGATGCATTCAGTTGCTTCCATAGCAGCTCTTGGCTCATAAGTTTCAAAGTGCGTTTTAATGCACTTAACATGTCCTATTCTAATGAAACTTGATTATTAATTGACTGCAGACCTCAGAATCCCTAGTCTAGGCAGTTGTGGGTTGTGCACACCTTTACATATTTTTAAAACTAAATGTTATGAATTGCACGAAGCATCCTTCCAATTCATCAATCAGTTTCAAAAGTCATTTTTCCACACCAACCATAACACACTTGCCATTGATTGGTCACTTCTTGTTCTATCATGTTTTTAAACCTCACTCCTGTTTGAACTTCACATATGTGACATTTAGAATTGGTGCAGGCTTTTATTTTGGTTTAAACATGCTTGATCTGGTCTGCAGCTTCCAAAATGCATCTTGAAACTTCATTATGCATTTGAATTCGAATTTTTCTATGTGCACAGAATTTTGAAAAACTAACATCATCATCAGATTCCTCATTATTTTCTGAGTGAGATGCATATAAGGTTTGTTGAAATTGGATAAAATTTGAGAAAGTTAGAGATGTTTTGCAATCATGTTGTTTGCCTTTGTTTAGCCCAGCCATGAAACCAAACAAGGAATGTATACTCATTGTTTCCATTTAATTAATGGATGTAACAGCCGCCCCAGCGGTAGAGACTCGCGCGTGTATCAGTCTTGGCATGGGTTCGATCCCTTGTGATAACCCTTGCTGCCACTTTTCCTCATTTTTGTACATAAACTTCAAAAATTCGTAACTTTCTCATTTTTTATCGTTTTTCACCCCTTCTTTTTTTCATTGTGTTTATTTTAATGTGTACTTTCATGTCATAATTTTATTTTCCATGTTTGATTATTTTTTCACCACGTTTTATTGTGCGCGATCCGCGCGTCAACAGTACTAACCCTATTTGGTTGCAGATGAAATTTAAAAGGTTTCCTCTTGTGTTTTCTCAGGAAAATTGATTGTTATCATATCTATATATGTTTGTCAGCATGTTAGGATTTTTACTTTGAATTATTATCATGTTTATCTCATCTGTTTGTTAACTGTACTCCAGGTGCGAACTGTCGTCACAGTTCTCGTATCTAATCATTTGCTTTGATTGCCATCATTGCTTTTCATCCTTAATCTTTTCTTTGGTTGTCACCATAATTGCTTTGTATAATGTTTGCATTTTATTTTTATCCCCAAGCGACGAAGCTCGTTAGCTTTCGTCCAGTTGCCGATAATACTGTCCCTCCAAAGGAAGGTCTGTCCACTTGACTGTCAATGTCTTGGACCAAAATCTCTGCTATCCCTTGACTTTGTTAAGTCACCTTAACCCTAGACTAGAAGCCTTTCGACTTTGCTTGAAGTCTAAGAAACCCACCCATACTAGGAGTGTTCTTCAACTAGAACCCTAGGAAAGAGTTCGTCAACTCTGTGTAAGAATCATCGTCATGATTTCTTACTTCCCCCTTTTACAATTTAGTTTAGGGAGTTTTGTCAAACTCCACACAAACATCGTCATGTTTGTTCCCCTTTGAACTTTGATCGTCATCAAGTGTTCTTTTCCCTTGTGAGGTGAACTACGATTGCTCTGATTCTATCCTAGTCAGGATACGTAGGCAGAAGGTGCGATACCTTTGCGAGCAAACTTAGAAAACCACTTAGGCCTTTTTATTTGTTTTATCTTTTATTCCCAACTTAAACCATAGTGCACAATTCACAAACTTAGCAAGTAATTAAACAAAAGGTTCCTGTAGAGTTCTACAGATATTTAGGGTGCTAATACCTTCCCTAGATATAACCAACCCCCGAATCCCCGAATCTCTTAAAGCGTTGTTGTCACATCGCGCAAAAGGTTCTTTCTTTCTTTAGACCTATCCTTTGGATAAATTAAAGTCCGGTTGTAAAAAGAAATACGGTTCAAGTTAATTAATAGCTTGATATCAAATTTTCACCGCAACAGAAATGGCGACTTCACTGGGGAATTTGCTTACTTGCTTTTATTTTGAGGGTTCAACCTATTTTGTTTAACTAATTGCTATCTGTGAATACTTGTATATATTTATACTCAGTTGGTTTGGGAAACTTGAAGTGGTGAGACAGCACTACACCCGTGCTCGAGCGTACTTGTGATAGGAAGGTGATATATTCAAGAAGGCTTATAGGGAGTAGATTCCCGACCAAGCTGACTTGAGAAAATCACCGCTCAGTGGAGGCCCTTTTTGAGAGTTAGTATTGTTGATCGAGTATTCGTGAAAACAATGCTACTTTCTACATAGGTGCCCATGACACTGAGGACCTTTAGATATCTTTTACCCCACTTTGGCCTTATTAGGATGTAGTGCGATGACTATGAGGGAGTAATTCCAAAATAGTTGATACGCGATACTACACTCGGGCGAGATTCTCTTGAGAATATTATCGACTACTGAGTATTCGGGAAATTGATAATATCTGAAAGATGGATTGAGGACTCTGGGAACTCTTTTAGAACCTTGTTCTACAGCGAAGAAAAGCCCTAATACACACCTTTGGGATGGGTAGACCTCGACTCCTCTTTCATTATCCAAACCCAAAACCTTGTCTGTTTACTTATGTGAATCTGTGAATATGTGATTACCTGTGTTTGTGCATTCATGCATCCATAAGCATCATATCATGAAAGTTTCATGGGACTCAGACTTTTTTTGTTTGTAAACATCAAAAGGTTATTATGGACATTAAAAGGAAGAGAACTCTTGTAAGAAGTACTGACATTAATGAAAAGTTTTTGGTATATCTTGATGTTTGTAAATATTTCAAGTTCCATGAAACTTTTTGCATTGCATGAGCATGTCCTCGCATTCACATTTTCATTTCTCAGCCTGGAGTCTTATCCTCTTCTTTGTGTCAGAGAGAGAGAATATTCTGGACCAATGGCAACAATGAATGAACTGTTGAAAGAACAAGAAACCTTGAAGGAGGAAATCAAGATCCTCAAAGGGCAGATGAATTGGGTTTTGGAAACTTTGCAGAGTTTGATGAAAAGTGAGGGAGTTTCTCATCCTATTACACCCAGAGAGGTTGTTAGTCCGTCACTTCCAGTGACTCTTCCAGCTCAAGGACCTCTTAAGTTTCAACGGTCAGGCCGTAGTCAACCAGCATTTGGGCCTACGCCAAAACCTCATCAGGTGGTCACCAAAAGAATATCTCAGCACCCATTGGCTGCTTCCCCTCAAGGTTTCCAAAGCCAGAGCATGAATAAGAAAGATCCTGTCAAAAAGAACAAGGCATGCTACAGGTCAGTTCCTGTGCCGCTAAGTAAGTTGTACCCGCTACTAATTCAGAATTCATTGGTGACCCCACGAGCTTTTAACCCTGTGCCAGGGCCATGGCATAATGCAAACTTGACTTGTGAGTTCCATAAAGGGGCTGAAGGACATGAACTAGAAAATTGTTTGGCATTAGGACATGTTGTACAAGAGCTGATTATTGATAAAGATCTGATCCTTGAAGAAGATCACCCAGAGGTTGAATGCAAGTACCATACTGGGACAGTGGGGCATCTGGTGGAAGAGTGCAAAGCTTCCGGGTTAAAAGTGCAAACTTGTTAGAGCTATTAGAACTTCAAGAAGATAAACCAAGTACCAGTGGCTCAGCTCTTGAAGCAAGTGGCAAAGGACCTACAAAGCCCCTCATAATACTATACCACAAAGAGCAAGTGGTTGTGGAAGGTGTTTCTCTGCATCAAGCTTGAAATTTGTTTTGTTAAACAGTGTAATTCCCTAAGGCTGGTAGCTCGTAAACTGTTTCAGCATTGTGTTGTGGTTTCTTTGCATTTGTGTTTGCTTGCAAGTTGGTTGTTCATTTTAAATTGGCATATTAATGAAATGTTTATGCATCTTTTGATTAAATCCATTCGTTTCACTCTTTGTCTTTCATTGTGATAAGAAAACAAAAACAAACAAAAAATGAAAAAACGAAAATGCAAGAATTTCTTTTCTTTACCAAATTTCTGTTTGAAGCAAAGATTGGGGAGGATGATGAAAACTATATTCATAACTGCTGTTGATATGCTTTCAATTTGACTTTACCAATGATGTAAGGCATTGTTTCAATCCCTAAACACTGGAGAAATAAGGAAGATAATCCCTCGTTAAAACCCTTCGAGCCTAGAAGTAGGAGTTTTCTTTCTTCACAAAAATAAAACCTTAAATCTCAAACCTGGGGCGGGTAGTTCTCATTTAACTTGGAGATATGTGCATACATGACACTTTTCATATAGAGTTGATGTACTCAGGTTTTCCTTCGTACACAACAAACAAGTGTCAAAGATGCTTTTCAGCATAAAACACGATGATGGTTCACTGTAAGCCATTAATCAAGGTAGTCACCTTCTTTCTCAACGAAAAAAAAAAGAAAAAATTGAAAGGCCCGCTAAGTCAAAACCTATGAAGGGGACTTAGGCAAAATGGGGCATCCCGCTGACTGTGTATTCAAAAGAAAACAGTTCAGGCAAAAGTCAGGGATAATAAAAAGAGGAAAACCTTAAAGCTTTCACTTTTAAAATCCTCAAAATAGAAAAAGACCACCCAATAATGTAAGGGAGTTGTGACTACATTAGGTTTGTAAACCATCACTAACTACCATCAATTTAATTCTTAAAAAACGGGTAAAAACCTGAATGAATAGTTTGAGTTAACTGAACATAGGAGTGGAGTTCATCACGGAGAATGGGTGGGACAAATAACTTTGAGCCTTTATCCTTTGTTTCATGAACCGTGAACCGAGCCACGTTACAACCCTTAAAAGACCTAATTGAGGTAAGGTTGTTTTGAAAGCATATTACAGCAAGGTTGGATAACCTGACTCCTAATGATCTTTGTTAACTGTGTGTGTTCATCACTTTATCCATCATTTGTAAATGACTGAATCATTTTCACTTTGTGTGTTCCATCAAAAGATGTTTCCAAAAGATTGCATGAATTTTACATTGGGAATTGCCAATTTTTAAATGAACAACATTGCGTGCAAGACAATCCAAACGTCAAAGGAAGCCCAACAAACGCTGTCAGCTAGGGAATGGGATTCGATAAAGGAAGCTCAGCCTGGGGCAACTAATTTGAAGGATTGGTCAATCATTTGTAACACCGTTAATCCAAGCCAATCAAAGACATTTGAAATGGGGAAGAACTCTTCAGTTAATCAGGGGCAGTCAAGTCAAGATTAGAACTCTCGAAAACAGTCAATCAGAAGCCATCAAGTCGGGATTAGATTAATCTCTCCAAGACAGTTAAACTGGGGCAGTTACGTCGAGATTTGTGAATCTCTCTAAGAGTTTGAAAATATTGAATGCATCTTGGATGACAATTCTTCTGTAAAATCCTCTTAGTGATTTCTTCTTGCAGACCATGTGTTCTGGGGCACATTGTTTGAGATCTTAAAATGAATTATTGTCAACGCCAGCTACTCCAGGTTCGCCAGCAAAACCAACCAGGTCAAGGCCAGATGAATCTCTTAATCAACAGTTTAGTCTGGGGCAAATTTGGTACAGTTACCAGCTAGCAGGGGGAAGTTTGTTCCCCAATCATTACTTCCACAATATGAGGACTTTGTTGTGCAAATACAGTCAAACTGGGGCAATCACGTCGAGATTGGTAAATCCCTCTAAAGGTTTGAAGACATTGAAGCATCTTTATGACGATTCTTTTGTAAAAGCATCCTTCTGACGTCTTCTCACAAAATGCATAATTTGGGGTAGAAAGGATTTGAAGACTGTTCGTCGTAAGAGCCTCTGCTCGCTTGAAGAGGATTATCACCATCATGAGGCATAAATGTTTTGTTCTCATAGGTACCTTTTGTCAAAATTCTCCGGTTAAGTTATTACTTCCGTTGATATGGGAATCTCTCGGTGTGATCTTCCTTTAGCAAAGAATTCAAACTCATGATGGCAGTCCAAGTGAAGTCATGATGTTTTGGCCTAAGAAGATTACTCTCTCAGAGAAGGTGGTAACCTTGAAAGTAGAATGGATATTCTTCCTGACCATCCCTTTGATGCCCAACTTTGGTGAAGTTGTTTGAGTCTCCGTGTCGAGATGTTCATTTCATCTCCAGTTTTGTCTGTTTTGTCAGCATAAACAAAAGCATAGCATAAACATGATCATGGCATAAGCATATGCATAGCATCTGTGCATTTGTACTATCTCTGGTTGTTACCTGTTTTGTTGGGTGTCCCTCCTTAGTGACTGGGTGTTTTGTCTCTTTCCCATAGAGTTGTCGGCCTTTAGGCATAAAACGTCCACCCTTTGTCAATTCCCCATAGAGTTAATCCTCGTGGATGATGGTTGCTTCAGTTATCTTTTTCCAGGATTGGATAAGAGGTGTCCCCATTCGAGTTCATTTCTCAGTGGTTGGAGTCTTGTTTGACAGTTTCTTTCTAGTTCTATTCTAGATTGAACTTTGGTCCATGTCGGTCGCCAAACCTACCTGGACGTGCATTTATTTTGCACTATCTATCAAGAAGAGCATTTTTTAGATAAGTGGCAGTCTCTTCATAGAAGCTTATCTTTCTTCAGCGATAAGTGGCAGTCTCTTCAGAGAAGCTTATCTTTCTTCAGCGATAAGTGGCAGTCTCTTCAGAGAAGCTTATCTTTCTTCAGCGATAAGTGGCAGTCTCTTCAGAGAAGCTTATCTTTCTTCAGCGATAAGTGGCAGTCTCTTCAGAGAAGCTTATCTTTCTTCAGCGATAAGTGGCAGTCTCTTCAGAGAAGCTTATCTTTCTTCAGCGATAAGTGGCAGTCTCTTCAGAGAAGCTTATCTTTCTTCAGCGATAAGTGGCAGTCTCTTCAGAGAAGCTTATCTTTCTTCAGCGATAAGTGGCAGTCTCTTCAGAGAAGCTTATCTTTCTTCAGCGATAAGTGGCAGTCTCTTCAGAGAAGCTTATCTTTCTTCAGCGATAAGTGGCAGTCTCTTCAGAGAAGCTTATCTTTCTTCAGCGATAAGTGGCAGTCTCTTCAGAGAAGCTTATCTTTCTTCAGCGATAAGTGGCAGTCTCTTCAGAGAAGCTTATCATTCTTCAAAATTTTGAAAGTATTAGATTCAAATAAACTTGAAAAGACTAACTCACGGAAAAGATTCGAGGAAAATCATACTTCCCTGAAACCTCGGAATAGCAGAAACTTTGATACACCATCCTTCCCGGTGAAGTATAGGTAAATTTGAGCTACTTTGGCCATGTATGGTTATCAAAATTGAAGATTATCCCTCGGGATTTCTTGTGATGATATGAAGGTTCCTTCCCCAGCAAAGTATTTCTGGACATCTGTTTGAATTCACCTCAGCAAAATCTACCTACAGGCTTTATTCCCCAGTAGGTCTTCGGGTTTATTTCCCAAGTCTACGTACACCCCTCATCATGGGATCAGTGTGATTCGTTTGTTCCCCGAGTCGGTGACATCTATCAATCCACGCGAAGTCTAAGTTATTACTCACTTCGTATCCACGTATAAGTCCAGTCGTCACTGGCACTAAATAAAAGTCCAATTGTCATGGGCGCCTTTTGGTCTGGTCGTTACCAACCTTTTCCCCGGTAAATCCAGTCGTCACTGGTATTGTTCCAATTATTATTGGTATCTTGTTAGTTGTCACTAACTTTCCCCATGAAGTCCAGTCGTCACTGGCACTGCCTAAATCCAATCGTCATTGGTATCCTGAGGTTTTAACCAATTTTTCCCTTTGAAACCCAGTCGTAACTGGTATCATCATCTAGAGTCCGATCGTTACTTGGAAGTCTATTTCAGTTTGGTTATCACCAATCTCCAGCTAGAAGATCTGGTGATCCCTAGCATTTTTATATAACCAATTGTCATTGGTATTCCCCAGTATGGTCGTCACCATCTTCATTAAAAAAAAAATCCAGTCGTAACTGGCATTGTTTAAAACCAATCGTTATTGGTACCCTGATTTGGTCGTCACCAATCACCATTAAAAGACCAATCGTCACTGGCATCGCTTGGAATTCTGGTCGTTACCAATTCCCCAGGAAGTCTATTGATTACCAGCACGGTGTGAACTATTTGTAGAAGCTGAGGATGTATCCCCAGTTGATCCATGTTCCCAGTCAAGTCTCGGAGATCTAGTCGTCACTAGTATCCTCCATGTGTGATTAGTCTTGTTTCTAGTCCATTCCTGAAGATCCCGTTTGAACTCTTCACCATAGGAAGTTCCTCATCTGATCATCCCCAGTGAGGTTGTATCCAGTCTTTCTCTTCCCCGGTGAATCCTGATTCTCTTTTCCCGATGGTATTAATTATTCATTTCCCCAGTAGAAGTATATCCTTTTCCCCAGTGGAAGTCAATTCTTCTCCCCGGTGGAGTACCTCTGTTCCAATAAGATTGTCATCTTTATTGGATTTGCCTATTCCCCATGTGAAGTTTTCCTTCTTACGCTATCAGTCATGTCTGAACTGTTAATTTAGTTTTTCGGTACGAGTCCCCGGTGTCGAGTCCCTGTATTCGTCATTGTTTGTTTTACTGTCTTTTACTATTTTGCATTCAAGCATCATAAAGCATCATTTAGAGTGCATGGCATATCACAACTTGTCCTTTAGCATGACATCGGATCTAAGGGACAAAATTTTTGGTTATCTATATTTAAATACCTTTCACTGCGATTTTCCGAGAATTGTCATCTCTCAGTCATCTCGTGAAGATATTTAAATAGGGGCAACTGTTGTACCCCAAATTTTGACCCCTTAGATCCTCATTATCATTTTTAGAAGCATGATCATGCATTATCTAACCCTAAATCAGTGCAAGTTTATTATTGTCAAGTTACAGATGAATCAGGGTTCTCGCACCGACAAATTCAAAACAATCAAGGAATGATCAACCAATGATTTGGGCCAATTCAATCATGGAATGAAATCAAAGACAATATCAAAGTCAAATGGGAAGTCAATTTGAAGAAATCGTTTCAGAATCAAGAACAGTGCAGTCAGGAGGCCCCGATTAGGGTTTTTAACCAGTGGAAAGTCAACTGTGGTTTGACTTTGATATTGGGAAAGGTTTTAATGGTGGGAGTGAGGTCCATGAAGTTAATATAGTCTATTAAAGACTATTCAAGAAGTGTCAAAGTCCCAGGATGTCCAGAATATCAACAGGCGACTCGATCGGCACCGATCGATCGTACGGTTGACCGAAAAGTCAACTCCTCGAATTTTGAGAATTGGAATCCAAGTTGTGAATCAAAGTTGTTCCTTATGTCATAATGGACTTGCATATCAATTTTCATGATCATTGGATCAAAGATGAGAGAGTAATCGAGAAATCGGGAAATTAGGGTTTTGAAAAGGGCTAAACCGTATCTCCTTAACCGCACATCCAATTGAGTTGGTTCTAGTCTCATTTGAAAGCTCTTGACAAGTCCTACAAAAGTCCCATACTAGTCCACAACCAGAAAATGCATACTTTTTGAGATATAAGCAAAAACATTCCTAGAAGGGAAAATAACTTAGAAAATTTCTAAGTCATTTTCACTTTAGAAGCTAAAATCAGCCAACTTCAAGGGGGTTTTTCACCTAGTTTCAAATAGAATCAAGATTTCTGACCAACATGAAAGTTTTAGTACTATGTGAGGGCTTTCTAAATTGTACAAGAACATCTCAAGGTGAGTTGTGAGCTGAGAGATACATGTGTTCAAAGTTGGTATTTTGTCATGCTAGTCCCACATTGACCAATATTGCAAAAGCACCTCTATCACTCAAGTGGGCCAATTCTAACTTATCAAACTCATACTATCTGATATATTGAACATACTTAGCATGTTAGAACAGAGAGTTATCATGGAAACATCATGGAATTAAAGTTTGAAGTTTCATTGCCTAAGTTGAAAACTTTGACTTTTTCAAGCATGAGGTGTAAAGCAATTCTGCTCCAGCCACTCTACCAAGCCTCTAGGCTGTGTTTTCTCAGTAAAAACATCATTAAAACTTGCCCATTGGGTTGGGGAGACAGCCAAGGATCAGAAAAAGCAAAGCAAGTTGGCAAGTGGTTGAAAATATCAAGTTTGCTTCATGGCTAAGCAAGACCTCCCTAGTAAGCACCTCAACCACTTTCTCTATAAAAGGAGAGCTCCCTCACCTCATTACACACACATCTTTTCTGATAGAAACCACAAATAACCTCTGTCATCACAATTCCATCATCTTGCTTCAATTTCTCAAAAATCACCAAGTTCACCAAAACACTCCAAAATGGCCTTGAAGTGAAATCTCTACCACATCAAGTTCTACATGTTCCAGCACCCAAACTATCATCCATACACTTTATAAATAACATATATAAAGTGTACAAACCATTGAACCACCAAAAATCACGAGAAATTAAAAAGTCAACTTTTCACTTGGCTCACTTTGACCAAAATCCATCAAAAATACCAAACTGAGTTCCAAACATCCTCTTGAGGTTTTGATCACTCATACACCTCACATATAACATATATCAACTGTCCAAACACTCACCAACCGTTAGAAGTTCATATCTTTTCATTTGGCATTGAAAGTGTGTTATTGCTTAAAGTGGAAGAAAACTCAAAAGCCAACAATTGAAGCAAGGAGTCTCTGGTTTTCTCAACATTTCTTGGCTTGCTAAATAGGATCATTAACAGGTATGTAACTGATCTTTATTAGCTTTAGCATCATATTTCATAAATTGACATTTTTTGTGTTTTGGTACATATTGAACTATGAACATTGCTTGATTCTTATAACACATGTTTTCAATAAATGATAAAAATCCTCATAAGCATGAACATAAGTGTGTGGACCATCTGTCTTGTTGGTATGCTGACTCACTTATTTTGTTATTCAACTGGTTTACTTGTTATATACAAACTTGATGGTTTTGGTGATGTGATGCTGTTGGTTTTGCTTTGTATTTTAAAATTTATGAAACTGTGGAAGATGAGGTCTCAAACCTATGAGCACTTGGACTGTCGTTGGTTTCATGTTGTTAGGTTATACTGCTAGGTTTCTGGTGTGCTTAGAACCACAGGTCTGTTAAAGATATATCAGAGCCACACCTTTAGGCCCAGTTTTGTTTTAAATAGCTTTGAGTTATCCAGGGGTCAAATGTATGGATTCTGACTTTGGGAGGGTGCTTGGTGTGTACTTGGTCATGTCCTTTTAATTTGTGGTTTATTTGCAAATTCAAACCAGGCCAGGGTTGATATATATGTTGATCATATTACTGAGTTTATTACCACAAAAAACTGTTTGCAGCAGTACTGTCCCTTAGAAAGGTAAGTGATATGTGATCAAAGTTTGAGCAAGATGCATACCAACTGTCATGGACTGTTGTTGTTTGATGACTGTCCCAAAGCTAGGTCCATCCCTCATATATCCCAATATCAAGTGTGGTTGGATTACAGTCCTAAAATCTGAACCACACCTGTAGACATAGCCTGCTATTCTAAGTTTAGTTGGGCCAGGTTGTTTTTTTTCAGTTGAAGAGATTTTGATCAGGAGTGTGAGTGTCTATGTTGGCCAAGACATTTCTGTTTGGTTTATTGTAATTTTATGCAGCTTGGTGAGGGGCCAGTATTGGATTGTGTTGGTGATTGCTGGCTGTGTGAGCAGTCTTGATTTGATGATCCTTGTTGTTTGAGGGCTTGGACAAAAGGGAAGCTGTTTGGAATGTGATTTAGTCTAGGTTTTAGTTTTAAGATGTTCATGGTAAAATTCTATTCCATTACACTACTATGTTTGGTTTTGCACCCTTGATGAGTATGTGTCTTTTTTTGGTTTTAGAGCTGTAGGCTAGATAGTGTAAATGTTAAAATGATCTTTGAATGGTAAGTGATTATTGTATGGGAATCCTAGTGGTATCCCTACAAGAGGCAAGTACATAAAGGGGGCCTATGAAGAGGAGCTGCCAATCTCAAGCTGTATGGAGGATGTTGGTGTTGTTGAAGTTTTAGGATTTTTTTTGTAAGTGATAGCAGCTGACTGCACCTGGGTGAGTTTCTTAAACTTGGCTGTGTTGAGGAGTTGGATAGCCATCAAAACCTGATCATGACCAATTAGTGTAGACTGAGTAAAATCATCAAACCCTGATAACAAGCCTTTGAATCAATCCACAGTCTGCTATAGCATATGCAGGAAAGGTAGCCTTGTTGTTTGTATTTTCTCTAACAGTCTGAGTTTGCTGTCAAACTCAAATTGGTTATGTGTTTTGTCTTTACCTTGGCAGCTTTAGAACATTTGATTTTGTTGAGGTCGATTGTCTTGTCTTGTGCTTTTTGAAGTCCTTGCTTGGTGTAAGAGGGGGATGGCAAGTCTGTTGGGTTACAAAGTGGTGGTTCATACCAAGATGTTGTGGGATTAAAACCCTAGAGTAGTATGAAGAGGATAGTATGATTGAAAGTGCCTCAGGTTTTGGTAAGGGGATTACATAGGTGGAAGCAGACCTGAGAAAGGGCTCAAAAGGTGGAAGGCTGTTATGAGAACTATTGGATAGATCTAGCTTGCTCAGTTGGAGTGTTTTCTTTTGTGTAAGCTGACTCAAAGATATGCAGTTGCTTTGAATCACATCAGTTTTGGAAAAAATGGTCATTTGGAGATTATGCTTTGGAGGATGAAGGTTTGGCTCTGACTGTTGATATCATGGATTCTTTGTATCAGTCTTAGGCACTGCAGAGGTGTTTTCTCATAATTGTTGACTGTGGTGAACACCTACCATTTCTGAAATTTGGTTTTCATTGTAATTGTGGTTTTGTTTTTTATGTTTGACTATGCTTGTTTAATATGTGGATGCAAGCCAAATGTAAGATCATACCACAACCTAGGCTGGCCAATACATTTCTGGCTATGTTGAGCTTGTGCTGATTGGTAGGCATAGAGAAATTCCAAAGCTGCTATAGTTTTGATGTATAAACAGAATTTGACAAAGTACTTGACTTTGAACACTGTTTGGAGTAGCTGGCTGTGCTGTGTACAAACTTTAAGACCTTATCATTACCATTTGGTACAGATTGTGCTACCTTCAAATCCACTTAAAACCAGTTGGCAAAACCTCTCCATGAGATTAATTCATAGTGTGCTGTAGCCTGTAGGATATTCACCCTGCCATCATTCTTGTTTTAGGAGCTTTTTAATTTGAATATAAGAATCCACAGCCTATTGCTTCAAGTTGTGAATCATGAGATTGTTAGTGTAGAAGTTTGGTTCTGTGTTGATAATACTTGATCAGTTTGTTGGCCACCTTGGGGATTCTGAGGCATAGAGACTGTATCTCGAGTTTATGAATTGAACTCATTATTAAACCTCTGTTGAGTAGCAGACACCATCTGATGAAAATCTTCCTATGACAAACACAAGTACCCTTTGGGGCCTGATATGGACAGCATAGCATATCTGACTCTTGGCAAATTTAGAGAGTTTTGCTGACCATTTTTGTTATCTTAATTAGAGTTTAGAACAGTTTTTGGACTTAGTGGTCTTTGCATGTATATTGCTCTTTGTGTGACTTTGCATTTTTGATTAAGTTTAGGCTGTTGACAGTTCATCTTAGAAAAGCATCAAACCACTGTTGATATTATTTTGAGGCATCTATCACCATTGGCACTTCATACTCAATTCTCAGTCTGTTGGCTTTAAATGCTATCTGTTTTAAGCTATTTCCGTCATCCTGCAAGTGATTAATCCTTTCATGAATAAACTCATAGCATACTAGGAACAGATATAATAAGGATGCATTCAGTTGCTTCCATAGCAGCTCTTGGCTCATAAGTTTCAAAGTGCGTTTTAATGCACTTAACATGTCCTATTCTAATGAAACTTGATTATTAATTGACTGCAGACCTCAGAATCCCTAGTCTAGGCAGTTGTGGGTTGTGCACACCTTTACATATTTTTAAAACTAAATGTTATGAATTGCACGAAGCATCCTTCCAATTCATCAATCAGTTTCAAAAGTCATTTTTCCACACCAACCATAACACACTTGCCATTGATTGGTCACTTCTTGTTCTATCATGTTTTTAAACCTCACTCCTGTTTGAACTTCACATATGTGACATTTAGAATTGGTGCAGGCTTTTATTTTGGTTTAAACATGCTTGATCTGGTCTGCAGCTTCCAAAATGCATCTTGAAACTTCATTATGCATTTGAATTCGAATTTTTCTATGTGCACAGAATTTTGAAAAACTAACATCATCATCAGATTCCTCATTATTTTCTGAGTGAGTTGCATATAAGGTTTGTTGAAATTGGATAAAATTTGAGAAAGTTAGAGATGTTTTGCAATCATGTTGTTTGCCTTTGTTTAGCCCAGCCATGAAACCAAACAAGGAATGTATACTCATTGTTTCCATTTAATTAATGGATGTAACAGCCGCCCCAGCGGTAGAGACTCGCGCGTGTATCAGTCTTGGCATGGGTTCGATCCCTTGTGATAACCCTTGCTGCCACTTTTCCTCATTTTTGTACATAAACTTCAAAAATTCGTAACTTTCTCATTTTTTATCGTTTTTCACCCCTTCTTTTTTTCATTGTGTTTATTTTAATGTGTACTTTCATGTCATAATTTTATTTTCCATGTTTGATTATTTTTTCACCACGTTTTATTGTGCGCGATCCGCGCGTCAACAGTACTAACCCTATTTGGTTGCAGATGAAATTTAAAAGGTTTCCTCTTGTGTTTTCTCAGGAAAATTGATTGTTATCATATCTATATATGTTTGTCAGCATGTTAGGATTTTTACTTTGAATTATTATCATGTTTATCTCATCTGTTTGTTAACTGTACTCCAGGTGCGAACTGTCGTCACAGTTCTCGTATCTAATCATTTGCTTTGATTGCCATCATTGCTTTTCATCCTTAATCTTTTCTTTGGTTGTCACCATAATTGCTTTGTATAATGTTTGCATTTTATTTTTATCCCCAAGCGACGAAGCTCGTTAGCTTTCGTCCAGTTGCCGATAATACTGTCCCTCCAAAGGAAGGTCTGTCCACTTGACTGTCAATGTCTTGGACCAAAATCTCTGCTATCCCTTGACTTTGTTAAGTCACCTTAACCCTAGACTAGAAGCCTTTCGACTTTGCTTGAAGTCTAAGAAACCCACCCATACTAGGAGTGTTCTTCAACTAGAACCCTAGGAAAGAGTTCGTCAACTCTGTGTAAGAATCATCGTCATGATTTCTTACTTCCCCCTTTTACAATTTAGTTTAGGGAGTTTTGTCAAACTCCACACAAACATCGTCATGTTTGTTCCCCTTTGAACTTTGATCGTCATCAAGTGTTCTTTTCCCTTGTGAGGTGAACTACGATTGCTCTGATTCTATCCTAGTCAGGATACGTAGGCAGAAGGTGCGATACCTTTGCGAGCAAACTTAGAAAACCACTTAGGCCTTTTTATTTGTTTTATCTTTTATTCCCAACTTAAACCATAGTGCACAATTCACAAACTTAGCAAGTAATTAAACAAAAGGTTCCTGTAGAGTTCTACAGATATTTAGGGTGCTAATACCTTCCCTAGATATAACCAACCCCCGAATCCCCGAATCTCTTAAAGCGTTGTTGTCACATCGCGCAAAAGGTTCTTTCTTTCTTTAGACCTATCCTTTAGATAAATTAAAGTCCGGTTGTAAAAAGAAATACGGTTCAAGTTAATTAATAGCTTGATATCAAATTTTCACCGCAACACATACGGTATTGCTTTCAAAGAGTGATCTATATATCACTTCTATGGCATACATTAGCACTAATATTTTTATTGACCGGCCTCAGATAGTCATGGTTTCTACATAAACCCAATTACGATTGATTAACATAGTGCTAAATTGTCCCGTAATCAAAAAATGATCATTCGTGGCTCAAACTTATGTTTGAAAGTCCAACTATGGTTGATTATTTGTCTTAGGTCCATCACGTATGAAACTGTAGAAGCATTCTTCTTCTCAAAGTTTCAAGGTTTTGATGACGACAACAACAAGACTCAAGCTCATTTCATCTGTGCAAAAAGTCAAAAGCTTTCAAAAGACCAAGATCAAAGTATTATGGAAGTGATCAACATTCAAGCTTCATGTACATTTGCTCGATCATCTTTCAAGTCTTGGACACAAGCTATGGTATATCAAAATTCTCTAATTTAATTGATATACAAGTGTTCAAATATTTTATCATGTGATCATAATGCATGAACATGTTTTTGAAACAATTGGAATTGGTATAACATTGTTTTATTAAGTATTTTTCTGAAAAATAACAGTGTTAACCGATTAACCATATGGGTTAACCGGTTAACCATTTCAAAACTTAAATTTTCTGGTCTAACGTTCCAGTATTAACCGATTAACCATATAGGTTAACCGATTAACACTGAACGTTTTTCGGAAAAATTGCTTTGTTTTAAATTCAAATGTTGTGTAATTGTTATACCATTTCATCTTTTGAATTATACTTTAATATACCTTTTTGAAATGGTGTTTTGGGTGATATAAATTCTGATAATTTCAAATCAACAAACACCTCTAACAATTTTCAAAAACAATCATTGAATCATATTCACTACTTTTCAAATAATTTCAAATACATTCAAAAAGTGTTCATACTTGCATAACCTTTCACATCCATTTGTTTGAACACTTGTATTGAGATTAAGTTGTGAATTCTGATTAAAGGAGAAGATCAATCTTTGTATTGATATTACTATTGTACTCTCAAATTATAAAAAGAATTACAAAGTAGTCTGTTGTGACTTGTGATCCAGGATTGTTGGACACAAGGGTTAGTGTTTTGCAAGAGGATTGTTCTTGCACACAAAGATTGTTTTGTTGTTAGATTGTAGGCCTCACTGGTTGATGGTGTGATAGGTTGTACTTTCTAAAACAATAGTGAAAACTCTCTTTCATGTGGAAAGGGGAGTGGAGTACCTTCGGATTGTGAAGGGAACCACTATAAATCTTGGTGTCCACTTTCTTTATGCTTTCTACTGCATCCATCACCAAGAAGATAACCAAAGAAAAATTAAAAGAACACCAAAAACCAAAAAAAAAGTTTTAAAAGACCTAATTCACCCCCTCCCTCTTAGGCATACTCTGAACTTACAATTGGCATCAGAGCAGGTTAAGGTAACCTGTTCCTAACGATTCAGTATGGCTTCCGCAAGTACCAACCCGGTTTTCAAAGATGGTGGAAGTAGTAACAAGCCACCACTCTTTTCTAGAGAATATTTCGATTTTTGGAAAATACGTATGAAAGCACATCTTGAGGCTCAAGGAGACGGTATATGGGAAACCGTAAAAACTGGTCCACATGTTCCTACAAGTGTGGTAAATGGTGTTGGAACTCCAAAGATAAAATCCTCATATGATGAAGATGACAAGAAGATAATTTTGAATGAGAAGAAAGAAATCTCATACTTCAAAGCGCTCTCAGTATGGACAAATTCTTCCATATATCACAGTGTAAATCAGCAAAGGAGATTTGGGACACCTTGGTAGAAACACATGAAGGGACAATCGAATTAAAAAGATCAAGACTTAATACTTTAAGTCAAGAGTATGAAATGTTCCGTATGCAGCCTAGTGAATCCATTGTTGCCTTACAAAAGAGATTCGTTCATCTAACAAATCATTTGATTGCTCTCGGGAAGACCTTCACCAATGATGATCTCAACTTGAAAGTCCTAAGATCCTTAACAAGAGAATGGCAACCGAAGGTGACCGCTATTTCGGAAAAGAAGAGTCTTTCAACGATGACATTCGCTTCCTTGTTTGGCAAACTTCAAGAGCATGAACTGGAACTTGGAAGGCTTGAGAAGCATGAAAGTCAAGACAAGAAGTCCAAAGGAATTGCCTTGAAGATTGACACAAAGGATGACAAAAATGACGAATCTTCCGAAGACGAAAATTGCATGCTTCTAGTAAAGAAGCTTGGTAAGTTTTTTAATAATAATAAAAATTCCTCTTTTTCTAAAAAGAATAGACATTTCATGAAAAAGGAAGTATCCACATCAAATCAAGAAGTTACATGTTACGAATGTGGGAAACAAGGTCACATAAAGCCGGATTGCCCGAAACTCGCAAATAAAGGAAAATTCAAAGGCAAAAAGGATTTCAAGAACAAAAAGGCTTATGTTGCGTGGGACGATAACGAGATAAGTTCATCATCGGAATCGGATAGCGATGAATGTGCAAATATGGCTTTAATGGCTTCACACCACTCCGATGAAGAAAATGAGGTATGCTTCAAGACAACGTCTAATCAATGATATCTTGATAGCGGTTGCTCAAAGCATATGACGGGAGATATAAACAAATTTTCAAGTCTATCATTAAAGGCCAAAGGATACGTCACTTACGGTGATGATAATAAAGGAAAATTTCTTGGAGTTGGAACCGTTGGTGCACCTCCATGTACAATCATCGAAGACGTTCTTTATGTGGAAGGCCTTAAACACAACCTACTAAGCATAAGTCAATTGTGTGAAAAAGGGTTCCGAATCAACTTCACAAAGGAGGAATGCTTGATAGAACACGAAGTCACTCACGACATTTTGATAAAAGGTAAAAGATATAATAACATTTTTATGATTTCTTTTGATGACTCTTCCTTGAAGGTAAAGTGTCTTATGGAAAACAACAACGAGGCATGGCTTTGGCATAAAAGATTTGCTCACATCCACATGGAGCATCTAAACAAATTAATAAAGCATGATCTAGTTGTTGGACTCCCAAAGATAAAATTCATCAAGGATAAATTATGCGATGCATGTCAAAAAGGGAAACAGACCAAGACAACTTTCAAATCCAAGCAAGTGGTTTCTACATCAAGGCCACTTCAATTGTTGCATATGGATCTTTTTGGTCCATCAAGAACAAAAAGCTTCGGAGGTAACTTTTATGCTTTAGTTATTGTTGATGATTTCTCTCGATACACATGGACATTGTTTTTAGTGCAGAAAAATGATGCTTTCAAAGCATTCAAGAAGTATGCGAAGCAAATTCAGAATGAGAAATCACTCACCATAGCCTCTATAAGAAGCGATCACGGTGGAGAATTCCAAAATTCAGACTTTGAAGATTTTTGCGAAGAGCATGGAATTTCTCATAATTTTTCAGCACCAAGAACACCTCAACAAAACGGTGTCGTAGAACGGAAGAATAGATCACTAGTGGATCTTGCAAGGACAATGCTTAGCGACGCAAATCTTCCTAAATATTTTTGGGCAGATGCAGTTAGTACAGCATGCTTCGTAAGCAACCGTGTCAATATTCGACCACTTCTCAAAAAGACTTTGTATGAGTTGTTCAAGGATAGAAAACCAAATATAGAATTCTTCCACATATTCGGATGCAAATGCTTTGTTCTCAACAACAATAAGGATAATCTCGGTAAGTTTGATGAGAAATCCGACGAAGGTATATTTCTTGGTTATTCTCTTTATAGTAGAACATTTAGAATTTTTAATAAGAGAACTCTTACTATTGAAGAATCCATTCATGTTTCTTTTGATGAGACTAACCCCTCGAAAGAGGATAATATTACTGTTGATGATGATAATGACATAGTAGTTACTCAACAAGAGGAGATTTCAAAGAATCAAGAAATACCCCAAAAAGATGTCACGCAAATCATTGAAGAACATCAAGATCTTCCGAAAGAATGGAGAACACATAGAGATCACCCAATAGACAAAGTTATTGGTGATATTAGCCAAGGCATTGCAACTCGAATTAATCTAAAATATGCTTATCTCAACATGGCTTTTGTGTCTCAAATTGAACCATCCAAGATTGATGAAGCTTTAGGCGACGACCAATGGATTTTAGCAATGCAAGAAGAACTCAACCAATTCGAAAGGAATCAAGTTTGCAGTCTTGTACCAAGACCAGATCATAAGCACATCATAGGAACAAGATGGGTGTTCAAGAACAAACTTGACGAGAATGGGATCATAGTTCGTAACAAAGCAAGATTGGTCGCTCAAGGCTACAACCAGGAGGAAGGAATTGATTTTGATGAAACGTTCGCTCCGGTAGCAAGGTTAGAAGCAATTAGATTATTACTTGCTTACGCTTGTTCTATGAATTTTCAGTTGTTCCAGATGGATGTCAAAAGCGCTTTCCTGAATGGCTACATCAATGAAGAAGTCTACGTCAAACAACCTCCGGGTTTTGAAGACTTCAAGAATCCCTCGCATGTTTACAAACTGAAAAAGGCACTTTACGGACTAAAACAAGCACCAAGAGCATGGTATGACCACCTTAGCAATTTCTTATGTGAGAAAGGATTTACAAAAGGAAAGGTTGACAAGACATTGTTCATAAAGAAGATCAAAGGAAACACCTTATTGGTTCAAGTCTATGTCGACGACATCATCTTCAGATCAACAAACAAAGAGCTTTGCGGAGAATTTTCACTTATGATGCAAGGAGAATTCGAGATGTCCATGATGGGAAAATTGAATTATTTTCTTGGACTACAAATCAAGCAAACAAAGGATGGCATCTTCCTCAACCAATCCAAGTATTGCAAGGAATTGTTGAAGAAATTCAATATGGATAGTTGCAAAGTGATGTCCACTCCTATGGGATCTGGAACATACGTTGATCAAGATGAATCCGGTACTCCAATTGATATAATAAAATATCGAGGTATGATCGGTTCATTACTATATTTGATGGCAAGCCGTCCTGACATTATGTTTAGCGTTTTTTTGTGTGCACGCTTTCAAGCAAGTCCGAAGGAATCGCATCTCACTGCCGTAAAGAGAATCATAAAGTATCTCAAAGGGACAATGAACGTCGGATTATGGTATCCTAAAGGTAGTATTTGTTCTTTAGTTGGGTACTCTGACGCTGACTATGCAGGATGTAAGACCGATAAAAAAAAGCACAAGTGGTACGTGTCACATTCTCTGGAATGCACTAGTGTCATGGGCCTGCAAGAAGCAAGCATGTGTGGCTCTCAGTACAGCCGAAGCGGAATATATTGCAGCAGGAAGTTGATGTGCTCAAATTCTGTAGCTCAAGCAACAACTCCTCGATTACGGTGTAGATCTCGGTTGCATTCCTCTTCGATGTGATAACACAAGTGCCATCAACATCACGAAGAATCCGGTCATGCATTCAAGGACAAAGCATATAGATATCCGGCATCATTTCCTTTGAGATCACGTTTTGAATGGAGATATAGATGTTACTTTCGTTGACACGCACAATCAACTCGCCGATATCTTTACCAAACCATTGGCGAAAGAATCATTCTACAAAATTCGGCGAGAACTTGGGATTCTTGATGAAGGTGACATCTGACTTTTGCTATTTTATATATGCATGATATTATGTATGTTTTCAATATGTTTTCAATTATGTCTGCATTCTGTTTTTTCATAACTTTTCCAAAATTCTCATGTGTTAATCGATTAACCTATATGGTTAACCGATTAACACTGTTAAATTTTCAATTCTGACTCAATTTTTTAATGTGTTAACCAATTAACCTATATGGTTAACCGATTAACACTATTCAAATTTCTAAAAATCAAAAACGAAAATTGATTAGAATTTTTGAAACATTATATGTGTTAAATGCATTTTTATGTGGTCAATATTCTCCTAAGTGTCCAAAATTCATATCCTTGGAACACTTCCTCCTCTCTGACTCATTATTGGATATTTGCCCTTCCAACCCTAAGTTTAAAACCCACTATCTCTCTCCCACTCTCTAAGTTGGATAACTCCTCATAACCATCTCCATCTTCTCAAACCCTAACTTCCACTGAACCCACAACTTCAAACCCAAAAAATTCAGCAAACCCTAATCTCTCAACACCTCTCAAACTTTCATCCATGGCATCCTCACACAAGGGCAAGGGAAAACTTCCTGAATATGCTTCTGCCTCTGAAGACGACAGCATTCCCATGGAGACTACCAAGAAGTGGCGAATGGACTTCAAGGTTCGTGTCCGACAACTTCTGCCGGTAAAGTATGTGAATCTTAAAGCATTTCCAGCATCTTCATTTGATTTCCCTGCACTGCTTGAGTATCAGCACATAGATAAGTTTGTTTCAGACTCTGGTATCATTTATCCAGACTTGGTTAAAGCTTTCATGAATAAATTGGCTGTATATCTGGATATTGATGAAAATCATATGATCAGTTCTGTGGTTAGAGAACATGAGTTTACTGAGAAACTGTCCACCATTGCTAGACACCTCAAAATACCTTCAAGAGGATGTTTCTTAAGGAAAGGTGTCAACCATGTTGATGGGTTATGGGCAAACTATGACAAAATGGAGTATTATTATCAAATCTGTCGGTTCCCCAAAGAGACGGTCATAGCAAACTCTCGGACCGCCCGTATGCTGTGTTATGCAAAAAACCTGACGGTTTCCGATAGAATGCTGCACTATGTGATCTGTTATGTTCTGATACCCAAGGATTCAAATCATTCACAAATTAATGACTTGGAGATGCAACTTATGTATGCAATCAAGAACAGAATTAGGGTGAACTGGATTTTGACTATCATGTACCATCTTCAGCAACAACTTCACTGCATAACAAGGCTGCCGTATGCACGGTTGATTTCAAGGATTCTGGAGTTGACAGAATTGGACCTTAACAGACAACCGTCCACCAAGATGAAACCTACCAACAAATGAAATCAACGAGATCACCATTGTTAAGAATACGGGTATCATCAAGGAAGCTAATGGAACATACCGATATGTAGATGACGGTCCTGCCAATCAAGCCTATCCTATTCCCGAAGGAGGACTAACCAGTGAATTTCTATATACTAACATTATGAACCAGCATAGGGAATCCATGAATATGCATCGCGAAACCTCCAGATCCATTGCCTCTCTCCGCAACCTCGTCCTTAATCCTCAACATTCAACCACCAGGGTCGTGGAAGACGAGATTGAAGAAGCGGATGATAGTGAAGAAGAGGGAGAAGACGAGGAGGATATGGCTGATGAGGACATTTAGAGAATATGTTGTTGTCTTTTATTGCTTTCTAGTCATTAAGTTTTAAGTTTATATTTTTAACTTTGTTTCATTTGCGTTGTACTCGTACATTATTTTGGTTGCACTCTGCTGCATGTTTAATTTTATTTCAGTATGTTTTGCTTACCTACGTGATTATTCTTTTGATTGCTTTCATGATTGTCGATATTTTCTAGTTTTGTTTGAAAGCTCCTTCCTTTTTGCTGATGACAAAGGGGGAGAAGAGCTTTGGCTTTCTAATGTCTATGTGTGCAGAATTTGTGTCTGTTTTTAGCCTCTGTTTTTAGAAAGGGGGAGTTCATGGACATAGGGGGAGAAACAAGACCAGGACCAAAAATCGTCAACATATTGCACAAGACTCAATTGGTTGTCATCATCAAAAAGGGGGAGATTGTAGAAGCATACTTCTTCTCAAAGTTTCAAGGTTTTGATGACGACAACAACAAGACTCAAGCTCATTTCATCTGTGCAAAAAGTCAAAAGCTTTCAAAAGACCAAGATCAAAGTATTATGGAAGTGATCAACATTCAAGCTTCATGTACATTTGCTCGATCATCTTTCAAGTCTTGGACACAAGCTATGGTATATCAAAATTCTCTAATTTAATTGATATACAAATGTTCAAATATTTTATCATGTGATCATAATGCATGAACATGTTTTTGAAACAATTGGAATTGGTATAACATTGTTTTATTAAGTATTTTTCTGAAAAATAACAGTGTTAACTGATTAACCATATGGGTTAACCGGTTAACCATTTCAAAACTTAAATTTTTTGGCCTAACGTTCCAGTGTTAACCGATTAACCATATAGGTTAACCGATTAACACTGAATGTTTTTCTGAAAAATTGCTTTGTTTTAAATTCAAATGTTGTGTAATTGTTATACCATTTCATCTTTTGAATTATACTTTAATATACCTTTTTGAAATGGTGTTTTGGATGATATAAATTCTGATAATTTCAAATCAACAAACACCTCCAACAATTTTCAAAAACAATCATTGAATCATATTCACTACTTTTCAAATAATTTCAAATACATTCAAAAAGTGTTCATACTTGCATAACCTTTCACATCCATTTGTTTGAACACTTGTATTGAGATTAAGTTGTGAATTCTGATTAAAGGAGAAGATCAATCTTTGTATTGATATTACTATTGTACTCTCAAATTATAAAACGAATTACATAATAGTCTGTTGTGACTTGTGATCCAGGATTGTTGGACACAAGGGTTAGTGTTTTGCAAGAGGATTGTTCTTGCACACTAGATTGTTTTGTTGTTAGATTGTAGGCCTCACCGGTTGATGGTGTGATAGGTTGTACTTTCTAAAACAATAGTGAAAACTCTCTTTCATGTGGAAAGGGGAGTGGAGTACCTTCGGATTGTGAAGGGAACCACTATAAATCTTGGTGTCCACTTTCTTTATGTTTTCTACTGCATCCATCTCCAAGAACATAACCAAAGAAAAATTAAAAGAACACCAAAAACCGGAAAAAAAAAGTTTTAAAAGACCTAATTCACCCCCCCCCCCCCCTCTTAGGCATACTCTGAACTTACAGAAACTTGTTGTTAAGAAGCTTTAATTTTATCAATCCTCTAATGAGTCTTCATTAACTTTGGCCTAAGTGCGTGAGTTAGCCATCGTTGATCATTTGTTCTAACAACTAATCACTAACTCACTAACAATATCATTGTACTAATTTTGTTTATGTTTCCTTCTTGTTCCATATCTCTCTTTTATTTTTATGCTCCATTATTATGATCTCATATCATATTATTATTTATGCTTCCGCTCTCTTTTTCTTTTGTCCATTTGTACCATTTTTTGTTCAAAACACTAATAAAGGATTAAACCTCTAAAAAACTGGTTGCTCTTAATTTTATGGTTATGCTCATGGATGGAGTTAGACCTTGGATCTCTTAGATTATTCTTAGACCCTTGGACTTAGAATTAGGTCTCTTTCTCTATGCTTGGAGTATTATGGATCTTTGTCTTTATTTGGCTTGCTTATTTGCTTATGCTTAAGATGGATGAAATTCTTATTTGGCTTGCTATGGAGTGTGCTACAATTTGGTTAGATCCTTCTTATCTCTAGATTTTATTTTACTTTCTAGGATAGTCACTTCATCTCCTCCCCTTCTTAAATTTTCAAAATATCCTCCCTTTTTCAAAAACCTTCTTGTTTTCAAACTTAAAACCGCTTTCAAAATAAAACCTTGATGTTTGTCAAGTGATTTTCAAACTTTGTTTTCTTTAATAAATTTCAATCAATGTTAATCATACTTTGACTAATTTCAAAAAAATATAAAAAAAAACACTTCACCTCATTCAAACTTTTGTGCCTTTGTGCACTTTTTCTTTTAAAACTTTTCATAAAGTCTAGACATGAGTCATTTCCATAGTTGAGATGTAATTCTTCTATTCCCCATAGTATTTAAGATGTTAACATTTTCCACTTAGATGTCTGTCACACCCTAATTTTTGACCATAAGATTTCGCCTCCTTGTGATTGTTTCCTACTTGTTTTATTTTACTTTTATATATATTTATTATGACTAATCAGTTTTACGCAGGCAACAAACTTGAGTGTAGACCAGATCATTTCCCCTATTAAGTGTTGAGTTTATTCGTTCAAGACTAGTTATGGTTGCGTGGCAAGCAATGTTGCTTTTGAAATGACAAAGTCTGGAATGTGTTGAATCAGGTTTTGTGAAAGTTATCATCGAGACTTATGGAATCTGCGTCATCGTTTGAATTTGTGGAAATTGCAACGCGTGAATTGTAGAAGAAGATACAAATGGTTCAGATTCATCAATTTAAGTTTACGAATCCGAGACCCTTGTTCATTTCAAACCCTATGACATATCCCAAAACAAGTTACGGGATCTAAGCTAAAGGGAATCAAATTCTTTTTCAAACTGCAAACACTAAGTTTCCGTCAGGTGTCCAAATTCAACTTATTACCCAAGAGATGAACAAGAAAAGAGGCAGAAGTTATTCACGAAGAACAATGTTTACATTCAATTCATATTTCACTGTACAGTAAAGTAGTAAAGTTCCTTGAACCTCTCATTCTCAAATACAATAATCACACTTTTTAATGACAAAAGAGAGGGAACCGCTCGACCAATCCTATTGCACATATTTGAAACGGTGTTTCCATCAACGAAGTTCCTCCTGTAACCTTTAAAGAAGTAGCTTGCTAATAACCTTAGCTATTGCTGCCAATGCTGAGAAATCCATGTCCCTCGCATCAATAACGTCATCATCT
This sequence comes from Lathyrus sativus, assembly GCA_963859935.3. NCBI lineage: Eukaryota > Viridiplantae > Streptophyta > Magnoliopsida > Fabales > Fabaceae > Lathyrus > Lathyrus sativus. Next base: position 651,273,258 of record OZ012741.1, on the reverse strand, counting down.
GATCTTCCCATACAAGTCGGCCTGTAGTTTGTGCATCCCAAAAACCGTCCAAACAGGAAAGAATAAACCGCAACTCTTGCCTATAAAAGAAAGCACGAAGAAATATTTTCAGAAGAACACATTTCCACCAAATAACATGAACAAAATAAGGAACAGTCCTATATGCCATGTACAATATTTCACAGAATGCAACTCGTGGTTTGAAGGGAAGAACAAAATTAACTACCTATGATTATCAATTGAACATCAGGACTCTAAGTTGATACTAGTCTTTAAAACAACATCGACTTAGTTCCTGCTTCCATGATGGCGGCAACTCAGTTATCTTGGGCCTAGCACTTGGAGGCCAACATGTACTAACACTTGAACTCCAAACACCATAGGGCGTCGGCATTGAACAGACGGATTGATGTTTAACGCGTAAAACTGCAAGATAATGAGGCTTTTAATAAAGGAATTCTCTGTCTAATACGGTTAAATTAAGCGGGATTGAATTGAAAAGGGATTTTACGGATATCTTAAGGGTGTTTTGGGACGCTTGTGCAACCTTCGTACGAGCTGTTTGCATACTGGCGGAGGTGGAAACCGCCAACCGGGCACTTCGCATTGGTTCATAACCAGACTCTTACTTCGATGCTGCCATTCGAATAAAAATTAAGGGTTTCCGTTAGTACCGTTATCCCAACAAATAACAATTTTGAAGAAGAATCAAGGAGAAACTGAATAGCTTAACTTTTAGCATTCCCTCTCAATTTTATCAAAACAAAGGCGCCTTAGCTTTCACCACCTGCAAAAGTCTTATGGTTTCTTCAGGCATAAGAGCCAACCACAATCGTCTTTCCGAATCCAAATGTGCCTGCTCATCGGCTTCTTCTTCTACGATTTATAAGTGAAACTCGCGAGCTTCAATGCCAGAATAGCCATCCTTTTCCTGCATTAAGAATAACTGCAATACGTGAATATAAAGCGGCTTCAATATGACATCATCCGGTTGAGAAGTGGGTGTAAGCTTGATTACCTGATGAGAGAAGCACCAATAATTTCATGGCCATCGACATGTTGTTAGCTTATCTAGCTGTGGCGACTTATTTAATCTGTAAGGGAAGCCAGTGAATCGGTTATTTAAAGCAGTTGCGAGTTGAATTACGCATAAGCTATAATAAAATTAAAGCCAAACCGGAACTCAGTGAAAGTCGTACTCCACGGCCACCACTTCATGCTGACTCAACCCATCTCCCTTTCTAGCAAGACGAGTCCGAACATCTGGCCCCGCTTTAAAGATTATCATATCCATTCAACAATACTGTCTAAATTGAGCCATGATAAAAACCTATTCAACAGGGCGAAGAAATGAGAAACCTGAAAAAGAAACTCATGCAAAGAAACGAACTTAACGCCCAATTATAACAGGAAGCAGCAACTATTATGTGTGCATATCAGAGGCTTATCCCTCTTTATTTCAAATCCAACAAGAGCAACTTATGAGAGTAGCTACCAGGATAGCAAACAAAGCCAAAACCATTGAGCTTGAATTAATCTAGCAACTTTGGGCAGGAAGCACACCTTCGACAAGTCACAAAACCACGAAGCATCTGACAACAGTGACGGATTTGAAGTTGATGACGTATGAGCATCCTTTGTGGTGCGTTGCTGCGAATCGGGCCAAGACGAGTATCGATTGAGTTATTTGAGGTCATGAATGGACGGCCCCCACAGGGGGTAACTTTGTTATTCCATGTTTAGAAAAGCATTGACGCCCTAGTATCAAAGAAACGGAGATGATAAGTCAATAAAATTACATGAGGGTTTTATCAAGTTCAATCAAGGTCATTGCTCTTTACCTCTTATGAAACTGAGAGGATTCCTGATTGATAGCTTCTGGATGTTGATAATCACTCGAGGATTCTTGAAGCACCTTAGAAGCACGAGCGTGTTTCAATGTTTAGGCCTGCTTCCAACACACTGATGCCTTGGACTCACCAACTTCATTATGCCACAGCTAGCAGGAAAGCACTCTGAGGCCGTTAGATTTCCTTGGCCCAAATTAATCACTACTGACCCTACCAAACAACAATTCGCAAGTCAGATTCAAAGCAGAAATTAACCAAGAAACCCTACTGGAAACACGGTAAATCAAGACAACATGGCAGGTTTTAATTTTCAGGAACAACATGTCCAGGCAATCAAAACATTCAAAGCGTGTTTACAACATAATCACGTGAAAGAGGATTTTCTTTAGCAAGCATACCGGCATAATCAGACATAAAAGGAAGATTTTCAATGTTGTCTGAGACTAAAGCAGAAAGTATTCAAAACAAATATTCTGAGCATTCAAAGCTATTAACTCGGGTTTTAAACAGAGATTTTACTTGAAGCTTATAAAAGGGAGAAATTCGACAGCAATCAACAACAAAAATTCACACAAAAATCCCCAAGTTGTAAACCCATACAAAACCTAAAAAATCATAAAAACACATAAGACTTATCTCTTCTCAGGCTCCACCGCGAGATCCGTGACGCTAGAACCCCTTCGCCATCGCCGAAATCCCTTCCACAGAGCTCCACCGGAAATCTCCATAACTCTATCGTAGCCGCTTACGCAAATCCGCCCTCCTCAAACACCCCTTCGCGAGCCGCCTGCGAAACTGGAAGAAGGATGCAAGCCGTAAGAATAATTTTCTAACTTGTTAAAAGTTGTATTGCTTGTTTGATTTATGTAGGAATAAATGAAGGAAGAGAAAGCGAAGAAGAACGAAATGGCGGAAGGGAGTGAAGAAAGGAAGCAAAGGGAGAAACAGGGTGACGAGGGAGCAAGAGAGACGACGGATTGAAAGGGGGGGTTCAAGGGTTTCAGCTTTTTCTTGTTTTTATGTTGTAATCATACACCTGCACACCCACCCACACTATCACGCACCCTCATGCACGTGGCCCTTGGATCTCCAACGAATCTAATCCACCGATCCACAACCTAACCCCTATGGTACACCGTTTTTAGTGCATCACATAAGACCACGTGCCACCCCTAAACCTTCTAATTCAATTAACTAACCTAATTAACCACTAAAAATCAGTAATATAATCTTTTATTAAAATAATTAGCAACCCTCTTATTAACAATTATCTTATTTGATTTACCTTTTTATCTCTTTTTAATAATTATCAATTTATATTTAATTCTAATAATGACAACTTTTATTTTAATAATTAACTCTTATTTATTAATTTGTCCACTTCATAAAAAAGAGACTTTTTAAAATAATTTGCCTCTTAATAATGACCGATAAAACTTTTTAGAAAACCTTTTATTTAATAAAAATCTATTTAAACAATTAAAACTTTAAAAGAAAACCTTTTTTCTAAATAAATTGTAATCACTAATTTACCTACATTTAATAATAGGGCCTATTTTATACTCTCAAAATAATTCATAATAATTTATAATAATCAAAATCTACCTACACTTTAATGAAACTCGTTTTATTTAGTAAATCCTATTCACTTAAAATTAATTTGCCAAAACCTTTTTGCTAGTAAAAACAAATTAACTCTTTCCTAAAATCAACCTCATCAAATTAATTAAACTTTTTAATATAATTAATACAACATTTTTATAAAATCAATCTCACCAAAGGGTATAATATAACTCCTAAGTAAATTCAACTCTTTTTTTCCTAAAATCAATCCAACTAAAATCGACCAACATCGCAATCAATCGTGCACGCTTCCGTCTCCGATTCGTTCGCACACTCACAATTCACACATTTTAGCGCTTTCATGCATTTGTGTATAGTTTTATTTATCTGCCTTTATTTTCCGCAATTTATTATTTCCGCAATTTACTATTATCGCAGTGCATACATGTCCAAAGGAAGAACATGCGTGTAACGTAAAACTTGCGCGTATGCATTACATTTGCATCATACTCCCCATTGATCCTTGATCCCATTCAAGTTTATCTCTTAAGATAGATCCTACCCCCTTAAGGAGAACCTTTGTCTTTTATCTTTACAACTTAGACAAACACATTCGACAATTCAATTCAAACTATTCAAACATATTAGAGAACAAGATGTTAATCATCTTAAGCGAGATAAAACTCCTACCCCATAACAATTCAATAAATACGTAGGGACTTTACCTTAGGAGAGATAGAGGCGTGCTTGTTGACAATCTGAGTACTTGAGCCCTTCTCTTAAGACGATGCAAAGACTATTTTCCTACAAAGTTGTGGTGGTTAAATCAAGTAATCTCCCTTAAAATGACAACTCATCTTTTCTCCTAAAATCAATCAATCAACTACCCTTATCCCGTAGGAACTTTGACCATAGTCAAATAACTCCTCAAACCCTTTAAGGGAACTACAGATACTCTGATTCCACTCCCGTCAGGATATGTAGGCACAAGATGCAATATCTTGTCGAATATACTTAGAAATAAACCCCTAGGTCTTTTCATCCTTAAGCAGATAACCCTTAGCAATAAACAAACATAAAAACAAGAGGTTCATGTAGAGTACTACAGAAACTTAGGATGCTAGCACCTTCCCTAAGTTTAACCAACCCCCGAACCTATAACTCTCTAAGCCTTTGCATTTGCATTGCATTGTGGGTAATTTGATCTTTTTCCCTTCCTTTGGACAAATTAAAGTTCGGTTGCAAATGAATTAAGATTCAAGCTCATCAATAGCTTCGTATCCAAATTTCACCGCGACAATATTGAGTGATAGACTTGTTGATTTTAATCCAAGCAAAATCCTTTATCTTATGTGGTGCAAATGTTGTCTTATACTTGTGGACGACTAGTCATAGTTTTCTCCTTAAAATGATGACTTGTCTTTACATTTTAAATTAATCAAAACAAACAAATTTTTATCATTTGTACCACGAACTACATGGTTTTGATCCTATATTGCACTTTGTGGATACGTAGACATGAAGCGATAAGTCTCTCCAAACACAAAAATCTTAAAAATAATTCTCTTCTCACCTCCTCAATCTCATTTCAAACAAACCCTTTTCAAACCAAAAATCGTATATATTTCAAAGGGCTCCTATAGAGTATTATAGACGTTTTGGGTGCTAACACCTTCGCGTTGCGTAACCAACCCCCTTACCCATTCTCTATTTGTTTGTTCTTGTTTAGAACTTGTATAGGTTTTGTTCGCTCTTTTTCCTTTCCTTTTTGATAAAATAAAAGTGTGATGGCGACTCTTGCTTTATGAGTTAAGTTAATCAATAGCTTACACTCACAAATTTCCCCGCTACAGTTACGAAAGACTTAGTTTGTAGTAGTGTATGGATAAAAAAAAATAGCATTCTATTGATGATGATAATAACTAAAACAAAGCCGACATCAATTCACTTTCCCCTGGGACAAAGAGAAAGGATTTTTGAAAATGACAAGCATATTACTTTGATAAATGAATAATAGATGGAACATCAACGAAAATCCAATTCTGGCATGTCAATCTCTGTGTTACAAAGTTGGGTGCTTCTTCTGTTTGTTCATCCTCAGGAAGTACAGCAGCAGATTGGTCTTTGGAATGAATAAACCCAGCAATGTGGAAAACTTCTTGAATATGCTTTAAATATCTTCTAACTGAACCAGATGAGAAGCCTAGACCAGCTCTATTTTTGTTTTCTGCAAGTTCAACCACCTGGCCCCAACCAGCTGCTTGACCACTCCCAACAATGTTATGAGAATCTTTCAAAGAATACATGGGTGACCCATTCATCTGAACAACATTACCAATAACAGAAAGATCTTGGAACAGAGTTCCTTCAACTTCATTGGCATCAATATCTGAGAAAGAAGAAATATGACTGACCAGCATGGCTCGTTCTCCTCCAACAATAACCAGCTTCACATTCTTAACGAACTTTAACTTCTGATGAAGGGTTGAAGTTACAGCATTGGCTTCATGGATCTACGGGCGACCCGGAAGACAACTATAGGTTGGGTGGATATCCATCACTTGAAAAGTTATTTAAAAGCAAGACAGACTGATCTTAATGGGAAGATCCCCTTCACCAATCACAATCTTTCTTGACCCATCAAAAGCTTTCACGATCACTTCATTAAACCTCATGGGAGAACCCTGATATGATAGTTTGGCAAGCATAGATTTTAGCAAGACATTCAAAGAAGAACATGTGTCCACCAACACATTAGATAAGGCATCCTCTTGGTGAGCTTCTGAGTTCATCAGTAAAGACAAAACAAATATCTTTGAAGGGGTATGCAATAATTGATCCACCGCATTGTATTCACTTTTTTTAATCAACTTCAAAGTTTCATCATTGTCTGACTTTTGATTTACACCGCTTGATTGAACATCTTCAACGAAAGTTTCCGAATGAGTTTGCTTACCCACAACATCTTCAATCTTCTTCTGGGGCACACTAGCAAATATTCGGCCACTTCGAGTCACACCACTTACATCTACAATATTCACAACAGAGGGAAGAGAAGGAATGGGAACCTCCTTTCTGTCTACCAACATAGTAGCATTGTACTCATAGGGAACAACCTTATCTAATTCATATGGTACAGGACCAGGAAAATGAATGACCAAAGGTGTCACAACAGACTTTTGACTATTGTAAGGAATAACAACTGGCTCTGGAATATTGAAATTTGGAACTATGACGTTCACACCATGATCTTCATTCTTATATCTCTAAATCAGATTAAGATTCTTGTCCAACATCTCTTGTAGGTATCTTCTAACTACAACACATCCTCTAGGACTTCTCGAACAGATACGACAAATGGCATGATCATGTTCATAATAGCTCAGTTCATATAGGGTAGCATGCATCTCAAATAGAGATTGTCTGATAAAGTGGACATCAAAGACACAATATGTGTAAGGACACCCATACACCATATTAATTATGGTGTTGCCATGTTTTGGTAGTGGATTAGCTTGTACATTAGGACTAGTGTCTTCAAAGGTCAAAATACCGCTCTTCACTAATCTTTGTACTTCTGATTTCAATGGAAAACAATCTTCAAGGTCATGTCCAGGTGCACCCTGATGGAAAGCACAGTGAGCCCTTGCTTTGTACCACCATGGAATGTCCTATGTCCAGGTGCACCCTGATGGAAAACACAATGAGCCCTAGTTTGCACCAAATTCTCAAAAAATGAGAACGACCTCATGAAGCGCAATTGCACGCTCGCAAAATGGACTTAACAGAGTCGTCACTGATCTTGATTTATTCCCATAGAGGGAAAGGGAAACTATCGAATAAAACCGCTAAAAGAAAGGACAAGGATATGGTCATCATAACCAATATTGAGTTCGGGAGTCGATTACGCAAGAGGAAAGTATTAGCACCCCTTCATATCCGCTGTACTCAATGGGAACCATTTAGTTAGGATTGAATGAATGTTAGCTTAAGGTTAGTTTCTAATCTTCTACTTATGGAGTGGGAAAAGAGAGAGAAGTTAAATGTTTTTTTAGATTTTTATTAAAGAGAAAGGACCTAAAATGGTTTTTATTATTAGGGGGCTCGCCAAGACTTCACAATCTCGTGCCTACGTATCCTTATAGTGCAATAAGGAAATCAAGTTAATTGTAGTTCAGGCAAAGCGTTTGTTGTCTAATTTTAGCGAAAGCTAACTTGCATTAATCAATGTAAGAACTTTGTTTTACCTAAAACAAGTGAAGAGCGGGCGTTTTCACCACATTGAATGGATTTATAAACCTCATTCACGCAACTTATATCAACTCAATAGTTGTAGATGAAACATTACTCTCATGTCTATTAAGACAACTTGTTTTTCATTTTTGAAAAGTTCTTTAGATCTTATTAGATGTTTTGAAGATTTTATTGGGAAAATACGCTTAATAATAATCAAGGTTTGTTCAAGTATGAGTTTGGATATATTTTAAGAATGATGAACAATTGATGATAATCAATTGTTCAAAGAGTTATGCTAGAGTGTTAAACTCTAATGGCCCTTTTCATTCAAGAATGATTACGAAAATTGTTTGTTGGACAATGAACGCTTGATAGTGATCAATTGCTCAAAGAGTTATGCTAGAATGCTAGATTCTAACGACCCTTGTTGATCCAAGTTAACTATTAAGTGTCTTAAGGATGAAAGAAATGAATGACTGGCTATCCCAACGCGTGAGGCTTGAGACCAATCATTCAAGGGTTTTGTTAGAATGTTATATCCCAATAATCCTTTTCTTTCAAGTTTGTTTTAAAAGAGTTTTTATGTACTTTAAAGTATTTTAGTGATCTTTATGGAAAGACAAAAGTTTTGAGAAGGAACTTAACAAAGAGTCAAATTTTTGTCTAAAAATAGTTCAAGTTTGAAGAATTAGGGTTTGGATTAAGAATTAGGGTTTAGATGGGTAAGGGTTATGACAATAACACACTTACACAACATGATTTACAAATCAAATAAGTAAACTTCTTCCCTCAGATTTAGTCAACAATAGAATAAGATGAACAGATACATAAGCACATATGACATTTTGGTTAAGTGTAAGAATATAATACACAACATCAACATGACTTACATAACCAAACAGGAACAACCACAAGACAAAGATATACATACGACATGGTTTAAACAAGAGCAAGATTAATCAAGAATCAACAAGCACAATCATGGCACATTGAAGCATTAATACATTTTTATCAAGACATACTCCTAATAAAGACAAGATAACATTCACATGAATACATCATTGAGAATATCAAGCATAAAACATTGAACATTTGGAATAATCATGTACTTAAAAATTAGGTCAACAATTGAGATCATCAGAATGTACAAACAGCTGTAAATAACATGGATTATCAATCAAGCAAAAGCACAAATTAATTAATCAAAGATTTCTTAAAAAATAAAGTCAAAGGTACATCTAAAATAAAATAAAAGGAAACCCTAATAAACAAATAAAGAGATTATAAATATTTTTATAGATTTTTTTTAAAATATGAGAATAATAAAATAAATAAGAATGAAGTAGAAATGTTTTTGATTTTTAAGGTTTTAATTAAAATAAGAAAATAAATAAATAAGACAATTAATGTTTTTTTTAATAAAATAAACATAATTAAAATGAATAAATAAATACTAAATAAATAAAATATAAAAAATATTTGGTCATTTTGAAATATTCAAGAGAAATAAACAATAAAATAAAAAGGAGAAAATAAAAAGGAAAGAAAGAAAATGGAAGAAAAGTGAGAGAAAAAAAAGAACTAAAAAAAGCAAAAAGGTGCCACTAGGGTTTGAATCCAAGACCCTTCCTTCACCAGCACACACCCTTACCACTACACCGCATAGGACTCACTTGTTATACAACCAACATAATAAAATAAATATTAAAACAATAATTAAAAATTAAAATGACTTCATCTTCTTCCTCTCGTGTCTGTTACTGTAACTATTTTTTTTAATGCAACTTTTCCATTTTTTTTAAAACCAAACAAGGAATGTGGATTTAGCACCGTGATCATAATTTTACAAGGATTTCAAATATGCCATTAGATTTTATTTATATTAAGTGTAGCTCACGAAATTGAATAAAAACTAGAAGAAACCTAAAACTTAAAATTAAATTAAATGGCATACATGATCAACCCATTTTCATGGGGCTTTCACTCAACATGTTAAAGCAAACACAATGGTAACTATAATGGATGGAAATGAAGCCTTAAAGAGGGAGTTTGAAATCAAGAAAATTTACCTATTGGAGTGTGTCTAATGCATCTTCTAAATCACTTTCAGATGAGATTGTTTAATCTCTTTAGCTTCCTTGAACCTCCAGGAGTCTAATGATATATTTACTTTGCCTTGGAATCTTCTAAATTGTTCTGCCCAAATCCACTTGCAAGTGAAGAAAATGGAAGTTGAGAAATGGTGATGGAGGTGTTACAGTAAGGAATCAATGCATACAGAAGTTTTGTTATGATATATTGATGGTGATTCAATGAAAAAATTGCATAAAACTTGAGAGATTTGAAGAATTCGAAAAATGAATTTCAAGTTTTTAATTAATGGATTTTTAGAGTGATTTTTGTGTCTGTTTGGTTCTGAGCTTTGAGGGGGTTTTATAGAGGTTGGATTTGGTTCTCATAAGTGAATGGAATTGGTCTTAGCTTCATTTCAATATGGGTTTGTTCATCAAGTTACAAAAATGATCCAAGTTACATTATGGTTCCAAGGTGAGATGGAGTGAATCAAGGGAGAATGATAGATTTTTAGAAATTGTATGCATTCCTTATGATGTTTAGATGGAGTAAGATCTTCAACAAAATCTGTTCACAAGGCTCAAAGCAAAGTGGTTGAGAAAAGTTCCACTTTTGAGTTTTGGCAAGTTCACTTTATACCAATTATGGTATGGAATTTGGATAAAGCTTAAAGCGCTTGTGTAATGCACATCTAGGCCTATAATTCATATCCATTTACTGACATTTAGTGGTACAATTGGTATGCAAAAGAAGATCACAATGTTGGATTTGGTTTATCATGAAAATGTGACCTCTAATTTGATCCATAATTCAGCTCTACCATGCCCACTTCTCCTCTTCGAAACTTCATGCTCAAGCAAAAGGAATTCATGCTCTTGGTGATATTGGAAGGAAGACATCACATACTATAAATTTCATGTTTATCACTTGAACAAATTCGACTTCATCATGAAGAAAACTGACCATCAAAATTGAATCTTGAAGTTGTTTGACACTTTAGCACTTTATAACTTCCAATTCTCATGAGCTTGTGATTCAATCTTTCCATAATATTGAATTATGTAATTTCATCTTTAAGTACATACATTGGGCATGAAAAGTGGTTGCTTGAATTGATCACAAAATGAGCATAAAGTCATGCACTTGGTAAGGTCAAAAACACTTAGAAAAATGTCTAAGTGTTGAGATTTTTCAACAACTTAAAACATCAATTTTGATCATAAATTTTAAGCATTTTAAGGATCCTATTGACTTAAAATATTTTAACAATTTTGAAATATGCCATGAGAGCTTTTCGAAGAGCCCTCGTTTGCAAATTTAGGTTACTTGAGGAGGAAGATATGATCTTGAAAACTCACCTCCACGAACATGAATTTTAGTACTTAGAAATATTTCAAAACCCTAATTTTTGATCTTTCCTTGTTTTTCTTGGTTAATATTGATCCAATTCAATCATGTTCCATATTTTAATGATTATTGACTTGAGAATTCCATGGTTGACCAAAAATCCCAATAGTCAAACTTTGACTTTGAGCATCTGTTGACTTTTCACAGTTGAATTAGAATTATTGAAATATCAATGAATCATACTTCTTGAGCTAATTGGATCACATAAATAGACCACAAGGGTGTAATTGAGGGTCTTTGACCAAAACCCTAATTTGGTGCACTTGAGGAATTGAGACTTGAGGATCTTGAATTGATGCAATCTAAAACTTTATTGTTGATGAAGGGAAACTCTCAATCCACAAATGAGTGGAATAATTTTATATGTTGATGATCACAAAAACTTTAATTGATCAAACACTTGGAATTCTTGATGCAGAGACCCTAGCTTACAAGCAAAGGAATGCAAGACATGCTTTTGTATTTTTGTGGAGTTAGCCATGCATGAATGACACACTCATGAAGTTCGGGATGTTATGAAAATGATGCAAATAAAAGTAGGATCTTAGGGGTAAATTTTGGGGTATGACACTTTTGAATAAGAGCTGGGTACAATTTTGTGTAAGACATCAGAATCGGATCAAAGTATATCTTCTTGTGCACACAACCCTTGTTGATTATTTTATTGTGGAACACGTTGGTAACGTGGTTGATAGTTGGAAGTTGGCTGAGCAACAGGAGCATTATTAACAACAGTAGCAATTGACGCTACTTGTTGATGATGTTGACTTGTTCTGTAGGATCTCTTATGCTTCTCTGGAGAGATGGCATTGGTGTCATGCTCTTTCTTCTTTGATAAACTGTTCCCATACTTCTTGGTACTGCCTGATCAACCATTATCTTTTACCAACCGTCCCTCACAGACACCTTGTTCAATCCTCATTCCCATATTCACCATTTCAGGGAAATCTGTAGGAGCACTGGCAATCATTCTCTCATAATAAAAAGAACCCAAAGTCTTCAAAAATATTTTAGTCATCTCTTTCTCCTCTAACGAAAGGCTAATCTGAGCAGCAATCTCGCACCATCTTTGTACATACTCTTTAAAAGTCTTTTTGTCTTTCTGAGACATTGCGCAGAGTTAATCACGGTCCAGCATCATGTCTACATTGTACTTGTATTGTTTCACAAAAGTTTTTCCCAAGTTGTTGAACATACGAATTTGGGCACTATCAAGTCTAATATACCATATTAGGGTTGTACCTGTTAGACTATCTTGGAAATAGTGAATCAGCAACTGGTGATTATCAGTCTGGGTGGACATTTTCCGAGCATACATCACAAGATGACTTATAGGACAGGAGTTTCCCTTATACTTCTCGAAATCTGGCACCTTGAACTAGTGCGTAATTTTGACATTAGAAACTAAACAGAGATCAGAAGCATTCTTTCCAAATAACTCTTTACCCCTCAGAGCCTTAATTTCCTTTTTCATTTCTTAGAACTGGTCTTGAAACTCATCCATTCTCTCGTAGACACCAACACTCTCGCTCGGAGCAGTATGGAAAATCTGGTCTTCAGCATAGGAAACAATGTAGACCACGAGAGATGGCACATAAACAATAGTAGGAATAACTGGAACTTTAGTAGCTGGAGGTTGATAACCGTCTGGTACAAATTTGAGAGGCATGCCCCCAAGAAACAAGGAGGCATCTGATGTTGAGAAGCACTAGCTAGGGCCACAGAAACGGGCGTTGAGACAATCTCTGATATCATTGTTCTTTAAAGTGGAGTCTAAGGAGGAGGAGGTAATGGTTGATTCTGAGCAGCCACCAAAGCTTCCATCATAGCAGAAAGTCTATCCAAATTGTCGTTCAAAGTGGTTACCTCCTCAAGGAGTTCACAGTTCTCTTGGAGCAGTTGATCCATCTTTCTCACTTGATTTACACGAGTATTATACTGGTGAGACAACTTGTTTAAACGAAGACCAAGAAAAGGAAGCAAATAAGACGCTTGGAAAAAAGACCAAAAAATGCAGTATGATGCTTGATATGCAAATGCAAATGTAAAGTTTTTAAGGAACTCCAATACATAAAGCAAATCGAAACATCATAAAATAATAACTCTTATATATATATATATATATATATATATATATATATATATATATATATATATATATATATATATATATATATATATATATATATATATATATATATATATATATATATATATATATATATATATATATATATATATATATATATATATATGTGTGTGTGTGTGTGTGTGTGTGTGTGTGTGTGTGTGTGTGTGTGTGTGTGTGTGTGTGTGTGTGTGTGTGTGTGTGTGTGTGTGCGTGTGTGTGTGTGTGTGTGTGCGTGCGTGCGTGTGTGTGTGTGTGTGTGTGTGTGTGTGTGCGCGTGTGCGTCTGAAAATCTCATTTTAATAATAATAGAAAAAGGATTACAAACTGAAATACAATATCATCATCCTAATACATGAGAGGGAAAAGTTAAATCTATGGAATCATGTCAGAAGATGATCCAACTCCAAGTTGATAGTTCTTGTGAAACCTTTTGATCTCTCTCTCATAACTGATCTTCATGGTGTCCTTCTCTATTGCAAGTCGGTCCACAATACCCTTCCATGCACCGGAAGTAGGAAGATGAGTAGTGATGAAACGCTAGAGAAAAATAAATCCTATGGCTCCCTTGATTTCTTTATAGCTCGCTGCTCCAACAACTTAATCAAAGCATACTTTTCCTTCAACTGTTTCTGCAAATCTTCCTTCTCTAAGTTGGAAGCATGAAACTTGCTTTCCCATACTTCTTTCTTTTGATTCATCTTAACCAAAGCTTCTTTAAGACTTCCTATATCATCAATGAGAATAAGAGAAGATGATGGTGTAGTAACAGGGAATAATGGCTCTTCAAGATGATAAGGCATCTTAAGTTTACAAGCTCTATCACGAACCAACTGAATGTAAAGTTCAATAACCATACAATGTTGCGTTCCTAATTGATCATTTCCTTTCCTATGGACATTATGCCAAGAATGCATAATCCTCTTCTTTAATTCCAAGCTCTCTACTCCATCAAGAAAAAAGAAACCTGATAAAAGAACATTATTAGGTTTGTCCTTCAAAGAATATCCAAACTGGTGTCTAGCAAGAATAGGGTTGTAGCCGATTCCTCCTCGTGTACCAAGAAGAGGTACATTTGGGAACTCCCCACAACTATCAATAATCACTCCAGTATCATACACTGAGTTGTACCAAGTCATATCTGAGTGAGGGGCATATGCCTATGAGACCACCTAAGCTTATCCTTGTTATCCTTGAAGAGTCTGGACTGCAAAAAGTGTGAAATAAACCACTTGTACAGTAGAGGTGCACAACATGTAATAGCTCTATATCCTTTGGAAGTCCTATAATAGATGGAATGATAAGTGTCTCCAAGCAATGTGGGCACTAGATTCCCAATCAAAAATATCCGAACGGCATCAACATCAACAAAACCCTCTAGGTTAGGAAAAATTACAAGGCCATAGATAAGTAAGGCAAGAATATCTTCAAAAGTATCCATACTTCCGATACTAGCAAATGTAGAATATTTTCCTAACAAGAATTGGAAGTTATCCTAAGAATACCTTCTTTAGTAACAAAGTTTCCCTTAACATCAGATTCCTTAAGATGAAGAGCTTTGGCAATAACTCGAGTTGTAGGAATTTCCTCCAAACCACTAAAAGGAACCTTGTCTGAAATAGGCAATCCCACCCAATAAGAGTACTCCTCCAAAGTTGGCACAAGATGATAATCGGGAAAAGTGAAACAATGGTACAAAGGATCATAGAATTGAACCAAGGTATTAAGAATCCCTTCTTCCACATCTGTTCATAATATTCAAGAGCTTTCCAAAACTGCCTTTGAAATCCACAGGACTAGACACCAAAGATCCTAGCTTTCTCAACTCTCGTAAATCGGGACTCCTGAAACTGTACTTCTTAGTATCCGTTCTTTCGAGATCCATAACCATAATATATGTGATGTTTGCAACAAGAATCTCTAAGTTCCTTGAAAATTTGGAAAATGTGCATGAATGCATGAGTGCATGCAATGCAACAACCATAAACAAGATCATATAAAGCATACAGGACCAAGGGTTCATAGTCACGAGCATGGAGCCAAGAGTAAGGACCAACCTAGAAAGGTATGTACTAAGGGTATATAAACACCTGTAGAACAAGGTTCTAAAAAGTTCCAAGAGTCATAGTTCCATCTTTTGGATATTACCGGCTTAAATGACTACTCACCAACCAATAATATTCTCAAGAGAAACTCATCTGAGTGTAGTATCGTGTAACAACTTATTCAAGTCTACACCTGAATAGTCACCACACTACATCCTAAAAGGCTAAGATGGTTTACAAGATTCTAAGGTCCCTAGCTTCTCAGGCTCCAAGGTCGGAAAAATTAATGTTAATATACGACTACCCGTTATGACAATCAGTCATTCCAAAGGGGCCTCAACTGAGCGGTGGATCTCAACTTGACATGCTAAGGATTACTCCAAGCATATCTCCTTGATTATATCAACCATCATATCATAAGTACACTCAAGTCCGGGTATAGGACTTATCTCGCCACACATAAAATCACCAAGTACCCAAATAGAACAAGCAATAACAAATCAAACAAAAAGCAATAAATAAATCAAAGTAGGCTGAACCCACTAAGGACTACTCCCCAGCAGATTCACCATTTTTCTGTAGCAGTAAAAATTATGAGTATAAGCTATTGATTAACTTAACTCATAAAGCAAGAGTCGCCACCGCGCTTTTATTATTTCCAAACGAAAGGGAAAAAAAGAATAAAACCATGAGAAGTTCTAAAACAAGAACAAATAAACAGAGAGAGCGTAAAGGGGTTGGTTACGCAAAGGGAAAATGTTAGTACCCAAAATATCTATAGTACTCTATAGGAACCTCTTTGAAATATATACGTTTTTTGGTTTGAAAATGGTTTACTTGTAAAAGATTGGGGAGGTGAGAAAAGAAGTATTTTTTTATAATTTTGTATTTGACAAGACTTCCTGAGCCTCGTGCCTACGTACCCACGAATTGAAATGGAGGATCAAAACCTCATAGTTCGTGGTAAAAAAAATGGTGTGTTGTTATTCATTTTAAATGAAAAGAAAAGTTGTCATTTTAAGGAGACTATACAACTAATCACCGACAAGTAATGAGGACTTTGCATCACAAGGAGAAGGGCTCCAACTTGGATAAAAATTAACAAGTATGCCACTAACTCTCACAAGTGGAAAAGAATTACCATCTATATTATGGGGATATGAGAATTGCATTTCAAATATGAAAATGACTCATGTCTAAACTTTATAAAAAGTTTTAAAAGGAAAAGTGCACAAGGGCAAAAAATGATTGAATGCGTTTTTTTGTTTTTTTATGTCTTTTGAAAATGGTTTAAATATGCTTAAGATGTCTTAGCATTTATTACAACAAGATTTTGAAAATTCACTTGACAAAAGTCAAGGTTTATTATGAAATTAGTTCTAGTTTGAAAGAAGAATATTTTTGAAATAGAGAGAAGATTTTGAAAATTTAAGAATGGGGAAGAGATGAAGGGACTATCCTAAAGCATAAAGTAAAATCTATGGACAAAGAAAGATCTAACCAAGAGAAGATAGCAAGTCCCATGACATAAGTCAATCAAGAATTCTCTCTTTTGAACTAAGCCTCAAGCAAGGCAAATAAGCAATAACAATCCAAGGATCAGATGAAATCAATAATAACCAGGATGAGTCTTCAAGAGAATCCTTAAGTAAAGGGTACCAAATAAATCCAAATAGGTTTTAAGATGCACTTCCTAGCCAAGGTCAAGGTCTTAATTCTAAGTCTATAACTCCTCAATAATGTATAGGGTAGTAAAATCAAGTCCATGAAAGTAACCAAGTCTTTTAAGAGGTTTGATATTTATTAATGTCTTAAAGAGAAAGTCCAAATGGACAAAATAAAAAGAGCATAAGCATAAACACAAGTCCAAATGGACAAAGAAAGACCAATATGATAATATGATATGAAATGCTAAAATAAAAGCATAAAGTAAATTGCAATAAGTAAAGAACATAAAATAAATGACTTTAAAGTAAAGAAATAAAACAAAAAGTTTGTAAGTTAGTGATTAGAAAAGAAAGGTCAACTTGTCGTTTTTTGGAGAACACTTAACTAGACATCCACTAGCATGAAAACATGGTCTTATACATTATCAAGAGAAGGGCTCCAACTTGGATAAAATCAACAAGTATGCCACTAACTCTCTTAGGTAACAAAAGATACAATCTATTTTACATAATACCATGGAGAATAGGAGGCTGACAATCTCACTTACAAAAATGACTTAATTTCCGATTCAGAACAAATTTAGCGCTATGTTAAGCAATCGTAGCATAACCTATAAGGAAGGTTATACTATGGGAGGCCGCTCAATAATAATATTTGTGCTAATACAAGATAGAGAAATGACATGTAAGTCATTCTCCTAAAGCATGCCACACCAAAAAGAAAAAGAGGAGTGGTTTCATTTTAATCAAGAACTTCCCCTAATGATCAAAGACAACCTATCACTACTCCAAAATGAAGTGAGTGATCCAATGATCACTTTAACAACATGTTTGAAATAATGAAGGTTCAAACATCTTTGATCATCAACAATCTAAGATGTTAAAGATTTTCATCAACCAAAAGAAAAAAAGAAGAAGGGAGATGAATAAGAGGCAGCAAGGAAACAAAAATAATAAGTTAAATCCAAGGATTGATCATGTTATCATCAAGATCAATCGTCCATTTTGGTGGATTAGGGTTTTCACCCCATCAACATCTAAGATCCATTGAACTTGATAAAACTTGACCAAATCAACTAAGATTCAAATCAAACAGAAGTCAACAAAGTTCAAACAAGATTAGAATGCAATAAAATGAAATAACATGCACCAAAATGATTTTTAAAATGAATTTTTAAAATAAAAAATAAACATGAAAATGCAAAAGATGCATCAAACAAGATCACAAATGACTAAGAAAATTCCAGAAAGTCAGAAACAACTCAAGAATGCTATGCAAAATTTTGGAGAATTTTTTAATGCATAAAAATATATTTAAACAATTTAAATTGCAAGGAAAAAGAGAAATGTCATGAAAAATATCAAATGAAAAAATAAAAATAAGAAAAATATATCATCAGAAAGAGAAAAATAAAATAAAACTTTAGAAATTATTTTGGTATTTTTTGGATAAAAGTGAAATTACTATGAATTTTTAAAAGAAAATGCAATTAAAAAAAATCAGAAAAGAAAATAAAAAGAGAAAAAAGAACGCGCATTGGGTTCATTTCATTAATCTGATGTGGTAGATCTCATGATCCATAAACGCGCGCTCATGGTGGAATTTAGTTCAAAAATAACATGGAATCACATTTGAAATCATCCAATCAAAACATTTCAAAATGTCAGCGTGTCTCCACCTCAGGTCATCTTCTTCACCTCTCTGGTCATCTTCTCTGGTGAGCTCTCACTAGAGAATCTACAAATGGTAAAGATAGGTCATGAGACTTATTCATTGTGACCGTCTCAGCAAGGGGAACTTAACCTCACTCTCCATTTTCATTTATTGAAAAAGAGTTAAGAGAATTTTGAGGAAAATCAGAAGAACACGAAAACAAGAATTAAATAATGTACAAGAAGAATCAACACTAGCTAGGTTAGGGGAAACATTCAGCAAGCAAAAGACTACATTGTGGTAACTTATTTGAGTGAAAACGGAGCTTCAAACTACCTTGTCAAAAAATGATCTAAGAAGCTCTGAAACTGGATTTGGTTGGAGCAATTCAGGGACTCTTAGAGCTTGGAATTTGTTGCAGAAGCTTTAGAGGAACACAATGAAGCTTATGGAATCAATAAATATGAGTGAGAGCCACTGAAAATTGAAACACAATAGCTCACTTTTTTGCATAAAATTTGAAGGTGGAGCAGGGGTTTTCGGCCTCTCAAAAGCTTGGGAATGAAGGTAGAATGAACCTTTATTTATAGCTGAAGATGATGGAATGCTGAGAGGGGTGAAATGAGTGGAAATTGAGCGAATTTGTGCACACCCTTATCATGCCAAAAGTGTGACTCTCAAGTCATCAAAACTCAACCAAAACTTGTGTTTCTAGTGTTATAAAACTTTTGGATACTTGCTAAACTTGATTAGGCACGAAATGAAACCTTAATTTTGCCTCTAATTGGAATTAGAATGAATCAAAAATCTGATCATGGAGTTTTCATCAGTTTCAAGTCACCATGTTTGCATCAATGGGGCATCCTACTCAAGAGGTTTTTTTCGACCATTCCTCTTGCAATGTGTAGTCCTCATGGCCTAGTTTACAATTTGCCATGAAAGTATTCATTTGGACATCTGAGGAGAAAGTTATGATGTGTTGAAGTTTGCATGAAAAACGGGTCATCATACTTGGGAAAAAAATTCTAAGTCTTTGAGGCAGAAATGACCTATAATGTTCCAACAAATTCCAAGATTTCAAGCATAATTTGGTCTTGATCATTGAAGCAAACTTGTAGAGGGAATTGTAAGTGACATTGTGCAAAAAGAATCAACCTCAAAGGATAAAAATTGAATAAGTTGTGATCCTTGAAAGTTGAGAAAAAGTCACTTGAAAATAGGTCAAATTTCACTGAGTCCACAAAAGACCTATAATATCTTCAAACTTTTTGATGATCCTCCAAGCATAATTGGTTCTTGTCATGTAAAGATAGGTTGGAGAGGATGTTGAGAAGAGTCATATGCAAAAAGAAGCACTAAAAAACATGGAGAATTGAAGAAGTTGTAATCCTTGTGTTGCACCCTAAAATTTGCCCAACCTTTTTTTAGCCTAGGCTTATGTTTCAATTGCATAATCATTTGCATTATCATCATGTACATAGTGCATTCATCTGCATTGCATAGCATAGGCAAGATATCTTAACAGGGGATCAAGTGCTATTCTTATCTCAAGAGGTATGTTCAAGGGGTTTCATTCATATTCAGGATTACTCAGATCACTCAGTGGATTCTCTCCTATCTGGAGGTTGTTTGGGGATCATCAGAGGGTATATGAGCTATGAGCCAAGAGCATGGGGTGTGTATGGATGTTATGAAGAACCTAGATGATCATTTTGAAGAAGAGCCAGGTCATTGGAATGATTGCAAGAGCCTCAGTTGAAGTCAGTCAACTAGGGTTTTATCTGGGTCAACACTAGGTCAACCCTAGGTCAAAGACTTGTTTTGAAAGGTATCAAGGCTCATTTGAAGGATGTGGGATTCATTATTTGCTACATGGATATGTATGTGGTGTTGTGCCAAAGAAAAATCAACAGGAGTCAAGGAGAAGAGGAGTTACCAAATTAGGGTTTCAGTGTAAAATCCCCTGATTTAGGTCAAACTTCAAAGCAGTGTAATTCAAAATGCAAGCTTCATATGAATTTCTGGTCCACATGAAACTTGTAGAGTATCTTCATAGCTTTAATTTTAGTGGTGTAAGTCATCAAGGTGATTTATAGAACTCAAGTTATAGCTCTTGCAAGTTACAGGTCATCTGAGGACACTGAAATTTGTCTGTGAAAGTTGCCTGTCTTCCAAGCAACTTTTGACCTTCAAGGAGTTTTCAAATGAATTCTTCGCAAACATAAGGGTTGTTCTTCATGATCTCCCCTTTCCAAAAAGGTATGGTATGCCTTCATCTGATATGTGAAGCTCAAGTTATAGTTTGTGCAAGTCAGGGGTATTTTGGGAAAGTGGAATTATAGGTCATTCTTAGCCTATGCCTAAACCTCATACAAGGAAGCTTCAAATGAAAAACTTCATAACATCAAAGTTTCTCAAAATGGCATTTTGAGTCTAAAAAAGAGGTCATGGAAGTTTGGAAATGCATAGAACTCAGATTGACAAAAGTTGGTGAAAATGACTTAAAAAATGGACATAAGTTGAAAAAGTTCAAATTGAAAATTGGTATGGGCAATCTACAAATCCAAAATGGGGCATGTAATATATCAAATTGAGTCTAAACAACATTTTAAAGACTTTGGTTCAGCCACAATTTTGAGATAGGGCTTTAAAAATGAACTTGCTTTGTAATTCCATTACTTGCATAATAAAGTACATGTGAGAAACTCAACATAAGGCAAAGGAATCCCTTGTTTTTCACTCATATCACTTCCAATTTGTCATGTAATGAGATTTTCAAGTGGTTAAGGGGTTGTTAATGGATTGAAGTGAGATATCATGAAACATCAAAATACCATATCATGAGAAATTCATGAAGTTTCTAGAATCATCGTAGATTGATCTAGAAGACTCTAGATCTTTCCATGCTCTCCTATATATTGGATTGAGATCATTAAGAGTAAGGGTTGGTGATAGTTGATGTTGAATCCATTTTCTCCATTTGCAAATCATATTGAATCTTCATTTTTCTCTTCACCATTTTTCCATTTTTCCCACATTTTTCTACACTTGAAAACTAAAATTTTCAATTCCATTTTTCTCCCACTTTTGGTTCATTCCACCATTGCAAATACATTCCTTATCATTCTTACAATTGATTCAACACTTTTTTGGCCATAATTGATGCATGAACCAAGCTACACAACTCCATTAAAGTGAGCTCCAAGTGAAAATTGATTTTTTGTTTTCCATCAATTCACTCCTTTCTTTCCATCCAAACACCTTCCTCATCAATTATAGGACGTGTCAACATCATTTTCTCAAAGAATTGGTGATCGAGTGAAGCTCCATAAGCCATTTTTCGGAGGTATAAAGAATTCGACATAACTCATGATTTATGAGTCTTTCTTGCATTATTGTTGTTGCATTACATTGCTCTCATCTCCTACATGGATTCTAGTACAAAAAAGATGGGTTTTATGACAATTTTTGGTTCTTGAGTTTTTCTTGAGGTGCCACGTTTTGGGAGTTAGAGAGAGTTTCAAGAAAATATAAGACCATATTTGGATTCCTTGATTTTTTTCCTTCAAGTTTGACCAAAATTTTGTGCGAAACGGATAATTATTGATGGAGTTATGGTGCTTCAAAGTAGCAAAAAACTCATGTTCATGGAGCTGCGGGTTACTATTCACAAAGTTGAAAATTTTGATTTGGAGAAGAAGGTGTTAACACCGTCGGATGCATTTCCAAGTCAAGGTTTCTTCCATTCATCCAACGCCTCTCACTGCGCCACGCAATCGGCCACATAAGTCTCATGCCACTTTTATTTATTCATGTTATTTTCTTTTATTTTCCTATTGCCATGTTTCTTTTAATTTTTCTGTTTTATATGCTGACTTCAAATAATCATAAAAAATAGGAGAATTAGTATTTTTGATCCCCATTTTTTTGTGCTGAATCTTTAAGATGTCTAGGATTTAATAAAACTGGAATTATAATTTTACCATTTTTTGACATTTTCTTTGGATTTTTTACATTTGGGTCGTCATAAAAAGGCCAATGCTGGTGCTATCATTTTGTTGAATTTCTTTGACCTATCAAAACACAGTTTAAATGTCAATCCTTTTGCAGGGATCTCATACACATGTTGAGGTATTGTGATATATTTTTGTGGGAATTTTATTGTACCATTTTAATTGGTTTTGGATGCTTTCTTTAACATGCTCCACTTTGATCTTTCCTTTGGTATACATGAGATATCTTGCGTTGTTTTCACCTTGTTTGACCATTTCTCTTTGGATATTTTTGTGGTATCTCTCACCCCTGGTTTGTGGCTTGATGTAGGGCATTGGAGATTTTTATTTGAATTTTTTAGCACCTTTTGCTATTTTTATTATATTTTTGTATTCGGACTTGTAATTTGGACTTCCGAACGGACTTCATTTTTGTTAAGGCTCCAACGGCCGATTTGTGTTTGCGTGGTGAACGCCGTGGTTTATATTTCTTATTGTAGATAGGTTAGAGGTATTGGAAGACCCTTAGGTGGATGTTATTTGTATGTGTAGCTTGCCCGATTATCGACTTGTTTGCATGATAGCACGTTGTGATTCCAAATAGTGGATTACGCGTTTCATTCGGAGTTTTCACTCGATTCTTTGCATATGATCACTTGATATTTTCTTATTCCATCCATGAATGGGCTTGAGGTTGAGATAAACCTTCCTCCCTCCTTTGCATTGCATTTACCATTGCTATATTCATGTTCACTTGTATGCGGTTATTACTTGTATTTTCGTTGCTTCCTTTCATTTTCCTTTCCCGTAGGACTTCCATTCTTCCTTGTTCAAGGGAGGATGTGATAGACATTAGGAGCTAACCCATGTATGATAACATTAGGGTAGATTTTATTCCCTTTTTAACCCTAGGAGTTTTTTAGAGTGTCATTTCTTCTCTCTTCAGAACGACAAAAAAACATTAATAAAGGTTATAACAAAATCAATTCATTTCTTCCGTCAAAAGATTTGAACAAACACAAACCTTTTTGCAATAAGAAAACCCTTGTTTAAAGGCGATATTTTTCATAAAAGACATTTGAACAGCTTGTGTCGTGCGTAGCCCGAACTACGTTTACTCTGATCTTTCATGTTGTATGGAAGTACGTAGGCATAGGATGCGATATCCTAGCGAGCAACCTTCACCCATCTTCCCCCGTAGTTAGGCGAATTACGTTGACTCTGATTTCTCGTTCCATACGGGAATACGTAGGCATAAAGTGCGATGTTTTGCCGAGTCATGTTTTCTTTTCTTTTCAGACCTCATCCTTTAGTTTAGATAGAAGTGTAATCCGTCCAAACAAGCAAGCGTGGATCCCATCGAGTACGATGGACGTGAGGGGTGCTAATACCTTCCCCTTGCGTAACCGACTCCCGAATCCAGGTTTTGGTTGCGATGACCATACCTTTTCCCGTCTTTGCGTTAGGTTTACTCTGAGCGTTTCCTTTCCCTCCTTTGGGATAAATAACGCACGGTGGCGACTCTTCTGTATTGCCGGCGCCGATTTTCGCAGTAGCGACACCTTGGAACTTTGACTTGAAAATATTGACTTTTTGGTCAAACCTTCTTGAACCAACTTGTATACTTGAGATTTTCTTGCACTTCAAGGTACATGGATGATCATATGAACCCAAAATAAGATTTCCTTGAATTTCATTTGATTAAATTGACCAAGTCTTGAGATAACTTGTTGAAGAAGGTATGGAAATAAATACATTAACCTTTGAATTTCTTGAGAAGTAAGCTACACAACCTTGAGATACTCTTGCTCAAAATGATGTAGAATGATGCTTGAGAAAATAGGCCTTGATATTAGCAACCATATCTTTGGAAATAAGTCCTTAGGAGTCAATGAATGTTCATATTTTAACTTGAGAGATCAAGACCCTAACTGAGGAACCAAGCATGGTGCTCTTAATGAAATGCTCTACCTTGCACAATGAGCTTAAAGAAATAAGACATACTTTTGCATTTTGATTAGTGGTTAGTTAAACAATAAGCATATAATCATAAAAATAAAATATAGATATTTCGGTGAGAATCGTGATACCAAGCTATTGATTAACTTGAATCTTAATTCTTAAATTCACAACCGGACTTTAATTTATCCAAAGGAAAGGTCTAAAGAAAGAAAGAACCTTTTGCGCGATGTAACAACAACGTTAAGAGATTGGGGATCGGGGGTTGGTTATGCCTAGGGTAGGTATTTCACATCCTAAACATCTGTAGTACTCTACAGGAACCTTTTGTTTATTTGCATGCTAAGTTTGGTAAATGTTTGCTAAGGTTGGGATTGGGTAAAAGGTGTAGGTTAAGACCTAAAGATAGTTTCTAAGTTTGCTCGCAAAGACATCGCGTCCTCTGCCTACGTATCCTAACTAGGATAGAATCAGAGCAATCGTAGTTCACCTCACAAGGGATGAAGAATACTTGATTATGATCAAGGTTCAAAGGGGAACAAACATATCCATGCTTGTGTAGAGTTTTACAAAACTCTCTAGATCTATGTTGAATGCTCAAAAGGGGAGTAAGTAATCATTGCTATGATTCTTACATAGAGTTTACAAACTCTATCTTGGGGTTCTAATTGATAGAGCACTCCTAGTGTAGGTAAGGTTTTCTAGACTTTAAGCAAAGTCTAATGGTTTGAATGTTCTAACTTAACTAAGCTAGGGTTAGGATGACTTCACAAAGTCAAGAGGGGTAAATGAGCTATCCAATGACACAAGGGTCAAGGGAGAGACTTTTCCTTTGGAAGGAGAGAGGAGGAGACAACTTGGATGAGAACTAAAAAGTTCCATCACTTGGGGAAACAATACTTAATAAAGCAAGATGAAATAATATTAAAACAAGTAAACATGCATATAAGCAGATACTTCAAGTGATATCAAGGGTTACAACCGATAGTCAATTATTTTAACAAAGATTTGGGGCACATCTTAACAAAGATTTGAAGCATGGTAAAAGTAACAATCATATGAACAAATCACAATTTGAAAGTAGGCATGTCATAAGTTCAAAGCATAGTAAATACGACAACAATGTGCATAGATAACAATCAAACACAATTAAATCAGTTTAAACCTCATAATTTAGGAGGAGGCAATGTAAATTCATGGTAAAAACCAAAAGAAACAAATTCCTAACATGTTAACAAACACAAGGGAATCAATCATCAACAAATCTCACAAGATAAATTAAACATAGCATGAAAGAATTTCAACAAAGACGCGAGGTAACGACCCTAACACATAACCAACCTTCAAGTAGGCAAAGGGCATTGTGACTACATGCAACTTGAAATTTTATTTCACTAAATGAAACTAGACATTAATATGAACACTTTACAAAAGGAATGGATTGAAAATAGTGAAGAATGAATAAGTTATAAAATTTTGAAGTTTGATGAAAATAATGCACAAAATAAATAATTAGTAAAAAAACAAATGGGCATGGTGGGGTTTGAACCCAGGCCCTTTGGTTCACAAACCCAACGCTCAACCACTCAGCCATCAAGCACGCACTGACAAGGAATGGAAATGCAAGAAGAAAATATGAAAAACAAGGTAAACATGAAAATTGAACAAAAGGGTTGATCCTCCTCAGGGATCGAACCCAGGTCAAGATAGTGAAAGGCGCGTTTTGAGTACAAGGCATAACCACTGGGGTGGCGATACATCCGAGTATTAAGCCACCCCAAATAACATATAAGGGTACATTGGGCAAGAATTATGGGCCAGATTTCAAACAAAAATGCAAGAGGCGAATTGATTTCAAACTATGCCAAAACTTAATGGAATTAAATGAAATTTGAGCCAAACATGACTGCTTTTTTATGAGGAATGCAGTGGTATCATTGAATTTGTGAAATGACGCTCTTAATTCAAAACACGATGGCAAGTGCAAATTAGCATTTTGAATTGCATAATGAATTTCATGGCATGTTCTGAGCCCATTCATATCAAACAGACATCACACACAAGTTATAAACAAGTTAATTGATGATTATATGATCCAAGATTGAGCATAAACTAAACAAAATAAGAACTGGTTCAAAAGTTGCAAATATAGCATGAATATGTGTAGGCTGTCAAAATGCCAATGGAGGTTCAGTTCACATACATACATCTCATACTAATTTCAAAACAGGCCAGCTAATATTCTTATGATCATGGATTAAATTGGAGTGTTTCAATCAGACAGAGATGGCATAGTATGTGCAGCTGTGTGTTTTGAAATGCAAGATGCAAATTGTCACTTGATGATGCAGCAAGGGAGTGACATAATGAAACAAGCAGGAATAATTCATACAACCAATACTCACAAATCAGAAACATGATAGCAGATGAGTTTATATTCAAAATTTAATCACATCTTGCTTAAAACAAAATCTGGCATGATGAAGGTTATGATGTGCAAGCTGTTTTGATAATACAAGTTGAAAAATGAGTTACTTCATGTTATATCTATAATACACACATATCATAATTATGCTAGATGATGATTTCATGCCAAAATTCAAGCACACCACCTTTCAAAACAGAACTAGTACACAAATGGCATTTTGATGCAAAGGATGTATTTTGAATGTGAAAAGCAAGAACAAGTAGAAACAGCTCATACAACTCATACACACACATCATAAACATGATACTTAGTGTGATCAAAATAAAAAAACAGACACACTTTACTCATAGCAGAATTGAGCATGTTGGTGCTTGTGCAAAACAGTTTGGTAGCATATCAACAAGAAAATCATGGCAATGTCTAAACATCAAACCAGTTCATGCTATAACCAGGAATAGAGTTCAAATACAACTCAAATATCATGTTCACCAAGTTCACACATTCAAACAGCCCACACATAAGTTAAAACCTCAACTGTCATTTGGAAAGGGGAGAAAATTCAAGACATTTGCAAGTAGGATAGGTAAATCAAGAAACAGGTCAAATTGAAGTGAATGAACCACACACACACATCCTCAAAACATCACATAGGGTGTGTCTAAACCTTAAAATTGTTTACAAACAACATGGATTTAAAAATCATATAGCAACTGCTCAAATACTCATATCATTGGCAATATTTGGATCAAAAGTGATTTGGGACAGTTAGAGGTGCAAAGGATGTATTCAACAACTTTCAAATGATATTGTAAGTGAATTTAGCACTTAGGTTTGTCATGAGATGCACACCACAAGAATATGACCATTAAAATGCAATTTGTCAAGTATGGTAAAGCCAGGTTGTTATGACAGAAGAAAGAGGCATGCAGAAATGATGGATTCATGAACATACAAGTTTCATATGCTATTAAAGATCCAATTATGACTGAATTAACTTAAAACTAAACAAGCCATAAAAAGTGAAGTGTGTGCCCAAGGGATTTCCCAAAACAGTTTGACAACTATGGGGGTACAAACATGGTTCATTTGCAAAATGATCTCATGTTAACAAACAATACACACACACACCACAAATGTATAGAGGGACGAGTTACAACTCAGACATTAAACACATTGCAAGCACTCAAGGTTTTAGTATGTTCATGGTAGTTTTGGCTTGAAAAAGGGCAGTTTGAGAGTGAAATAAGAAAGTAGGTACACATGGCTCAATTCAATCATCTACACATCTTAAACTCATGGATGCAAGTGAGTTACAACTCAAAATCAAAGTCATATACAAACAGATCAAGAAATTGGTAAGTTGTGGCAGATTTTAGCATAAAAATGCAATTGTGGGTGAAGTTTGATGATTTGTGAAATCAGACATGAATAGGTCAAGTAAACCAAAGGTACACATCATTATTATGATAAAGAATATGTCTTAACTCACAAAACAAGCATAAGATTTCTAAAATGAAAAATGGTATGCTATTGTGAAAAGTGGGAAAAAAAACTGTCTTGGCAAGACTTGTGGCAGCAGGGCATTTCATAGCAGTTGGGTGGAATAGACACCACATACAAGTTTCAAACATGATTATGAATGATTCTATGCACATGGATAAAGTGTAGATTAGTTGGAACAGAAAATGGTAATTGGTGTATCAATGAGGTTTTGAAAATGCAATTAGAAGTGAGAAACAGTTTTGTGCAAGTAGGGCAATTTGGCAAGTACAACATACATTCATTGATCATGCTAACAAGTGAATCTACAACCTAAAATCAAACAGAAAATCCTCCAAACCAGAATTGGTATGTCTAGCCAATCTTGACAGCAAAATCTCATAACTGTCCTCAGTCAACTCAAATCTTAAGTTCTCAAAATTTTAACAAGTTCTAAATGGCATAAGCATGACCAACACATAACAAACATCTTTTGAAACACTTTGAGATAAAACATGGTAAACACAACCATTCCAATACCAAGACTCGTGATAATGGTAAAAATAAGTGCCACAATAGATTCAAACATGATCTAGGCCAGGGGATGTCATGAACAACTTACAAATCATTCAAATCTCACTAGTGGACCAAAGCTAAAGTCTCTAGGGCAAGCACCTTACATTTCAATATTGGATACTTAAAAAATACCATATAGATCAACACTTCAAAAACAAGCTAAGCATGATATCTAAGTATAATCTTTGTAACACAACACCAATATATCATTGACAAATGGAAATACATTAACACAAGCAAGTAACATAACCACCAAAACCTAAGCTCTTGACTAAGAACTAGTATGGGACAAAAATGGTATATTTCATAACAATCACCTCAAAAAATGATAAACATGAAAGTGTATGATAAATGGAGATTTTAAACATCACATACCTCTTGTAGACAAGTCTTGAGCAAGCTAAGAAGCTTAGAAACCCAGAGATCCTATTCTTTGGCAAGGAATTGAAGCTTACTTCCTCTTGAAGTAACAAACCACTTTTCAAGACAGTTGGAGTTAATGGTCTTCCAGCTGGTTTTTAATGCCTTAGACAGTTATAATATGATGTATGAGAGGTGTGTGGATGGTTAGATCAACAAGGGAAGGCTTGGACTAAGATTTGGCAAGTTTTGAGGTTTGTGGTCAAACTTTCTTAGTGTGAAAGTTGACTTTTGGCTATTTGATAGTTTTTGAAGATTTAAAGGTATGGACACCTTCTATATGACATTTTGAGATTGTAGGTGTGGTTTTTAGAGGTTTGGAAAGGGTGGAACTGGTCTTGAGCAGAATTTTGCTCAAGACAGTTTTTGTGAAAATGGAGGTTTTTTGAGATTTTGAGATTTCTTGATGAGTGAGAGGAGAATGAGAGCTGTGGTCTTATGCTATTTCTCTGGTGTGTTTGAAGATGAAGGTGAGGCCTCTATTTATAGTGCAAGGAGGAATGAGGGCAGGCCTTGATTATTTCAATTTTGGAGGGAGTTTTGGAAGAAAATCCTTCCAAATCTTATGGCAGCCATTTTCACATCAGCTCCAAGGCTCTATGCAAGCCACTAGCAGTTGGAAAGATGGGCTGAGGTGATTGGAGAAGGTCTATGCTGATAGGGAGCTGTTGATGCCATGATGTTGGAGAAAAAGTTTCTCTTGCCTCTTTTAAAATGATTATTTTATTTGCAACTTGCTATCAACTTGTTTGGCTCATCATTTCAACCTCTCTTCTGATTTTCTTTTCATCTAAGCCTCTCATTATCAGCTTACAACATGATCCAAGGGTTGAGAATGGTTAATGTTGTGAAAATTTGATTTTGAGAAGTTTGGCCAAAGTGATTTCAAGTGTGACAGACCCAACTTCCATGTACCATAACTCTTAGCTCACAAATCCTCTTGAGGAGTTCTTGTACTTTTTAGAAAGCCCTCATGTATCTATACAACTTTCATGTTTATCAAAACTTCCAATTCTATGTGCATCTTGGTTGAAAAACCCCTTGAAGTTGACTGGAAAAAAAATGGTTTGTATGGCCAGAATTTGTGAAATTTCACTAGGTCTTTTACTCTTGAAAAATGATTTTTGCTATAACTCTCATTCCATGTATTTTTTGAATGTGGACAATTGTGGGACTTTTGTAGGATTTGTCAAGACCTTTCAAACAAGCTTAGAACCACTTCAATCAGATGTGTGGTTAGGGAGTTATGGTCTTGCCCCTTTCGAAACCCTAATTCCCGATTTTTGCAATTACTTCTCAACGCTTGATCCAATGGTCATGAAATTTTATGGGGAGGTGTAATATGATATAAGGAACATTTTTCATTCACACCTTGAAGTCAAATTCCTTATTGTCGGAGAGTTGACTTTTCGGTCAATTTTTCGATCGATCGGTGTCTACCGAATCGCCCGTTGGTGATCCGGACATCCTGAGGACTTTTTAACAGCCAAATTAAACAATCTTTAAGAAAGTCAGAAAAACCGAAATAATCTTACATAAATATTTTAAATTTTTCATCTAAATAGTCTTTTCAAATCTCAATCTATTACTCCCCTTAAATTGGTTGAATAGGATATTAAAATTCTTAAAGTTCTCAAAATCTAATCACTTAAGCTGCCAACATTAGCATTATCCTTAAAAGTCTTAACTTACAACTAAAAATATTCTAGCTTCCTTATTGAACACAACTCTTTCTTGATAATATATAGAAAATAGAAATTGGCATACACTTTGTTGCTTTTGAACGAATAAAAGTTTCATTGGTTTAACGGAGGCATTAGATTCACTCATATCATTATCGAATAACCATAGCCTCTTTATTCAATTAATAGCACATGTAATAATAAACTATAAATATAGTAGCTAAACTTTAAGACAAACTAGCTATAAAAGAACAACATAACTTCAACCAATTTTCCAACAGAACAACCTAAGAGTTTCAAAATGGCATACCGAAACAACAACTATAGATGGAGTCACATCCATGAGATTTTGGAGCCTGCATCCTATCCACGGCACCATCACCATCATCATCAAAATCGTCATGTTGCAACACTCGAAAAACCTATAGCCGACGTAAACCAATCATACCATGTAAAGGTTCGTCGTGAGACAGAGGCCGATCGAGAAGATTCGAGGTTTCTCAACCGAAATAATAGTGTTGATCTAGAAGCTGAGGCTTTTATCCAACATGAGCATAGGAAGATGGCATTAGCCAAATTCATGTCATGAATGGATGCTACTTAATTGACCCTTCTGATCTATTTGTCTATGTAAGGCCTTCATGTGTGTCACCTTGCTGTTATTGTAGAAGATCTGTGTTCATTTTAAGTGGATTTAGATTCTTTGAAGTTGTTGCATGATTGTGTCCCTTCAACTTATTTTTTACAGCTCTGTTTTAAGCTATTGTTTCAAATACAATAATCTACACCCCAAGTACTCGACACAACTCTAAAATAAGAGACTAGGTGTGAGTACGTAAATTAAGTTTATCTTAGTAATTTCACTTGCAATGATGTCATATAATTCACTCCAATGAATAATCATCAACACATTTGAATAGGTAATGAAAGTGAATAAATTACCAAGCGTGTGTAGTGGAGAGATCTCATAATGCCCCGTTGTAAACAAATGGTTGATGTTTATAAATCTAACAGCTTTTAAAAAATTATATATTTATAATAAGAAAGTGAATAAATTAAGAGAATATTGAATTTGATTGAATTTACCATCCATATTTTTAACTTAGTATTACAAAACTTTTATATAGGTTTAGAGAAAAGTAAAGGTTTTTAATCAAGATGAGGACTTTTTAGTTCTCTCAATCTTAATGATATAACTCTACTATAAATCTAAATAAATACAATAGTTATAATATGATGGTTACAATTCTCTCATAATGTTAACTAAAGATAGTGGTGATTACAACACATTAATTTTAACACTCCCCCTTAATGTATTGTCGGGTTCCACATTTAGCTCGGAGCTGTTGAAATCTTTCTCTTTGAAGTGATTTTGTGAGGATGTCAGACAGCTGCTCTTCAGATTGACAAAACTCAAGTTAAATTTATTTGTCTTCTATTGATTGTCGGATAAAATGATGCTTGAGTGCTATATGTCGAGTTCGACTATGGTGAACTAGGTTCTTAGCCATAGAAATTGTAGACTTGTTATCGCAGTCCAACACGGTTCCTTTATTTTGATGATGACCGAGATTGGCTAAATTTCTTCATAGCCATATTTCTTGTGAGGTGGCTAGTGATGCTGAGACATACTCGGCTTCGACAGAAGATTGTGCAACACTTTGTTATTTCTTGGATAACCATGAGAACATTGTTGAACCAAAAGAGAAATAGTATCCTAAGGTGTTTTTCATGTCGTCTAAGAAACCATCGAGATCACTATCACAATAACAGACGAGGTTAAGTGCGTGATTTTTTTATAGCTCGGAGCTAACTAAAGGCCCGATCGAGTTGAAGATTGATGAAAATTTAAAAGTTATGTGGATGACATATCACTCTAAGCTAACTAAGGGACCGATCGAGTTTAGTGCAACAATTTCTAGATCTATCGACGACATAATCAAGATGTTGAAACCTCCAGAATCATACGGTACTGTTTAGGTTTTCTTATTTATTATTGTTTTGCTAAGATATGTAATCGTCTGTCTAAGTTATGTAACAGCTTGTCAAATGTTAAGTTATGTTCATCATGCAATAATAGAAGTGTCAAAATGTTATCTAATAAATTGTGTTGTGCAAATGTCTGAGTAATAGCATACATAATATACAAATAATACAAAAAAGGATAATAAGGTCCAAATAAGTCTCCCACGGGCTAAGTGTGTTGCATGCGATGGCAAAGTATAAACCTCATCATCTAGGTTCACCAAACCCATGAGGTTATCTATAATGACTGCTATCATCTACGGGCGTTGAACGTCATATGCACCATATGGAGGCGACAACACACCATCAGAAAGTCCCCCAGCATGAGAAGGTTTAGCATGAGAAAGTCCAGCATCATCTCCATGCTGCCTAGGTGGTATGATACGAGGGTGTGATATAGTAAGGTAACACTCCAAGTACCCATCCATACATTTCGCAAGGAACTGGACATCCAGTGCACAATCTCTAATGGGACATGTAGAACTCAAAACGACCAACAAACTAACTATCAATGCCCTCAGATAGAATAGAAAGGATTGGTCGTGGGATGTCTTGAACATATTCAAACTGACGCATACACCTCTTAGATAAGTGTCTAGCAACTAAGGTATCCCATCGCAGATAACCAGAAAACCATGAAGTTTCATCGAACTCTTGATGCCCTATATGGTCTGCATGGGGTGTCCAAATAACATTGTCTACAATCAGTGCAGCAATCCTCTTCCGATACTTTATAACACCTATTGGTGTGCTTGCTTTCCCCTCCATCTATTGGCTCGTGCGAACCTAACAGTGGTAGAAATAACTTGGCTTTCACAAATGGGCAAGAAATGCTCGTATATCTAACACTGCACTATAACATAGACTCATATAACCAACAAAAAATGTCATAAAAAGAACTAAAATAATAAGAAATAATAATTTTTATACCTGAAATAGACTCATACAACTAGCAAGTTGCCTCGTCTAAAAAAAGAATCGCATCTCTAAGCAACATATAGAACAGTTAGTGTAGCACACCCCTATGCCCAACTGCAATGCTCAAGGTGACTAAACAGCCACATGTACTTTGCATCGATATGTACATGAAACTTATCCATTAAGATAGTACATCCTACAAGATGTAGAATAAATACCCTAATGGATACCTCGTACAAACTTGGACGCACTAGATCACCGTACCTATCCCATAACCAAAATAGGTGAAAATGAGCACCCATGTTAAACCTAAACTCCTTTATCACCTGCTCTTCAGTAACCCCCAAGTCATATAGAGTAGTCATACGTGCAAGCTCCTGGCTAATGAGAGGAGCGGTGAAGAAATTATATGCCACCGAAGATGGAACAAAGAGGAGACATCATCTAATGTAATCGTCATCTCACCAAATGGAAGATGGAAGAAAGATGTCTCCATGTACCACCGCTCAATATAGGTTGCCAATATCTAATCGTCGAGCATGGTCATTGAACAATCCACCAGTGAAAGGAGACTTTAATCCTCAACAATTCTCCAATTCCCACTCAAGAATTTCACCATAACTTGATGAATTCTAAACCAAATCTTGATGAACAAGAATCAATCTTTTTGATTGATTACTCCTCTTGTTTTTCACTTTTTACTCGAATGAATCAACCACACCTTGATTTCAAGATGATATCACTGCACAACAATAATGAAAGAAGAAAATAAAATTTAATTAGGGAAGAAAGGGAGTTAGGGTTTGAACGTGAAAGGGGAAGAAGAAGGGTTGTGAATTCTGCAAAGTTTCTCTCTGCTCTCAAATTGAGATTTTCTATTCAACTGCATAATTGAACTTCTGTGATGTGTTACAATCAATAATAGGGTTACTCCCTATTTATAGATTGATTTTTATTGCACACCAAGTAACCCTAACTAACTCATCTAAACAAACAAAATAAAGCTAAGTCGTAATCTTGTCGAGACACACTTCGACATTAATGCACTTTCAACACTTTCTTGCTTCTGTCGAGCAACCTGCTTCTACACAAGGAATTAAAATTCAACAAACCATCTAATTCATTGTGTTTAAGCTATCTATATTTATCATAGACCTTAGTTTCTTAAATACTTTGACTTACACTCCTTTCGTCATGATATATGCAATCTAATTCTCATATCTGCAGTGTTCCAAGTTCAACTTCACTTTTGCCACCTGCTCTCGAAGATAATGGAACCTCATTTTGATGTGCTTGCTTCGTCAATATGCTATCGGGTTCTTTGTCAGATTGATAGTAGATGTGATATTGATCTTTATGGTAATTGCTTCATGATCCTTCTCTATAGTCTCTTCAACCAAATTCACCATCCATGTTGCTTGACATCTACAAAGAGAAGCAGCTATGTATTGTGCTTCACACGAACTGCTACTAGTGGTTCCTTTCTTGAACTCAGAGAAACTGGTGTACCACCTAGCGTAAACACATAGCCAGCTGTGGATTTTCTATCCTCAACATTACTACACCAACTTGATTCAGCGTAACCGATTAGTTTGCATTCTTTTCCTTTATCAGCTGCAGGAAAAAATTCCATAGTCGGAAGTTCCTTTCAGATACCTTAGTATCCTCTTCGCCGCTGCTAGGTGTGATACTTTTGGCTTCTTCATGAATTTTTTCACCATACCTACATTATATGCTAGATCATGCCTTGTGTGACAAAGGTATCAAAGTAATCCAATGAGTCTTCTATATTGCGTTGGATCGACATCATCTTCATCTGTGTCTTTCAATAGTTGCAATCTGGGCTCAATTTGAGTCAAAGTTGAGTTGTAATCTTGCATCTCAAATCTCTTGAGTATTTCACCTGCATATCTTCTTTGGTGCATCATTAAGCCTCTACAACTCTTGTAGAATTCGATACCCAGAAAGTATGAGAGATTTCCCAAGTCTGACATTTCAAACTCCTTACTTAAGTCATGTTTGAAGTCTTTGATCTCCTTCTTGCAACTTCCTGCTATCAACAGGTCATCGACATAGAGACATAGTATAAGAAACTCACTATTACTTCTTCTTACATATTGTTGGCTGGAAATTTTGATGTCAGACTTTTGTTTAAAGACACTAAGTGAAAATCAGGTTTCTTGAAATTTTGTTGACTTCGACAGGAACTTGTGTGAGAAGTTTGGTCAAAAAAGTTTCCATGAAGGGGACATGTTTGGATAATACTTAGAAATATTTTCTAAGTATGAAAAGCAGCTTCGACGGGGGATGTTTGAAGCCTTCCTTCGACAGAAGTTTTAAAATTCAAAATACGGATAAATAATTGTAACTGTCTTTTTCCCTTATCCATTTCTTAAGAAAGAAGCATGGAGAGCCATGGTGAAATGAAGGCATGCAAAGTGAAACGTGTCAATTTTTGGAGAAATGTTCGTTGGAGACGGTTATTTCAAACTTATTATAAATAAGAGTCTTAGTGTTAGGATTTTTGTGTGTCCATTATTGTACAAATACTCAAAAATTCACTCAAAGTATCTAAGTCAAGTGAGAAAAGAATTTTTCATTGAGAAATGTACATTTGAAACACCACATTTATTTCAATAGAAAATTTACTTTTAATTTACAATTTATCTCTTTACTGCACTTTTACTTTGAAGTTTTCTTCATTGCATTTCTTTTACCAATTTATACTTTTTCTGAAAATTTATTACAAACCTTTTACAACATGAATATTGTTGAAGTATTCTTCAATTTTCCAAAAAGATATTGAAACAATAGTTATGTCCTTAGGATTCACTGGTTGATCCTGCAAGTAAACCAATTTTTTGGAAGACCAACGGTTGTTTAGTAATTTTCACGGTAAACACATATACTTCATGCTCAGTTGTGCACTTCACAAATTCCTTCTCCCTTATAAAGTTGTTTATCTTCTTATTCCAAGCTCTTGGAGCTTGCTTAAGTCCATACATAGCTTTATGCAGCATGTATACATTGTTTTCCTCACCTTGTTTCACAAATCTAACTGGTTGTGCAACGTAAACTTCTTCATTTAAGGGGCCACTCAGGAATGTACATTTTGCATCCATCTAAAATATATGCAAATTGTTCATGTTTGCTAGACCAACAACCAACCTAATTATTACCTTGTATACCCACTTCACTTTGATTTCCTTCTTTCCTTAAGGTAATTTGACAAGTGACCAAGTGTTGTTGACTTCGATGGGCTTCAGTTCCTTATTCATTGCTTTCATCCCCTTCAAATCCTTTACTGCCTCTGTTGCATTGATTGGTTTGGCATCTGCATAGAAATCATAATGTACCATCTCGCCTTCATCGTTGACCATATCATCTGATGTAATCACACATTCTTGCAACCTTACAGGCAATGTGTCTTATTCTTTGAGGTTTGCTTGTGCTTGTTTGACCTCTGACTTCTTCTTGTCGAACTTCTCTTTTGACTTCACTTGTTGGTTCTTCACATAGGATTCTCACTAAATCCTTCTTGACATTTTCTGTCCAATCCCACTCCATAAGTTCATCTATGATCACGTCCGTGTTAATCACTACTTGCTTGTTCACTGGGTCGAACAACTTATATCCACCATTCGAATGATATCTTATTAGGATCATTTGACTCGACTTATCATCAAGTTTTCTTCTTAACTAATCTGGCACATGTCTATGTGCTATAGATCCAAATACCTTCAGATGACTCAAGCTAGGTTTGACACTATACCAACACTCTTATGGCGTGATTCATTCTAGATTTTTTGTCGAACATCTGTTCAAGATGTATGTTACAGTTGACACAACTTCTCCCCATAATTCTTTGGATAGATTTTTGCCTTTCAACGTACTTCTCACCATATTCACGATGGTTCTATTATTTCTTTCTGCATATCTATTTTGTTTTGGAGTGTAGGGTGGCACCACCGCATGCACAACCCCTTCTTTCTCACATAATGTATCGATGTCTTTTGACACATATTCTCCACCACCATCAGTCCTCAAAATCTTGAGTTTTCAACCACTTTGTTTATTGACCATAGATTTAGCTTGGCAAATACCTCGATCACTACACTTTTCTTCTTAATCAGGTAAGTCTATATTCTTTGACTGAAATCATCTATGAATGTGACAAATTATTTGCTACCTCCAATCGAATCCATCTGGATAGGACCATACAAATCAGAGCATATGACTTCAAGAATTGCCTTCGACTTGCTTCTTGCATCCTTGTTGAAGTTGTTCTTGTGTTGCTTCGCATACACACATTATTCACACACTTCATTTGGAATGTTAATTTCTGGTAATCTTGAAACCATATTTCTTCTTTTCAGATCTCTGATGTCTTTGAAATTGAGATGACCAAATCTATATAGTCATATCCATTCATCCCTGCTAGCTGCAATTACAAGGAACTTGTGCTCCAACATATTAAGTTCAATCCTGAAGGTTCTATTTGAGACATGAGAGCCTTCAAGATTAATCTTCCACCTGAATCGAGAATTCTCATCATCTTGTTTTCAATCGACACTTTATAGTTCTTTTCGACCAATTGCCCTATGCTGAGCAAATTACTTTTCATGTCTGGTATGTACAGTACATTGGAAATTACTGGCCTTTTGCCATCTTTTCTCATAATCAGAACATCACTAATACCTTCAGCTACTAGAGTATTGTCATTTGCAAATTTTACCATGTTCTTCATTAAGGGTTTTATGTAGACAAACCAATCTTTCCTACTAGTCATTGTGATGAGCATCTTCAGTCCAAGTACCATTAATCGTGGAATCTTTCTTCATCTCTTTTTGTGACCATCAGTAACATCTCTTCTTCTTTATGATTTGCAAACTTTGCATCATTTTCTTGGTTCTTTTGTTTTTTAAGACAGACACTAGAGTAATGACCATACTTTTGACAATTGAAACACTGAATGTGACTTTTGTCACATTTTCGACCAACACCTCTTCCTCTATCTGCAGCACCACCTCGTCAATTGCTTAGGTATGAGGACTTTCTCTTACACCTCTTCCTATTCCCTTTCTTTTCTCTTGTTGATTGCACTTGCAAAGCCATATCACATTTCGACTTAGTTGCAGTTCTTTCAGCCATTCTTTGTTCATGAGATTCAAGCGTCCCTTGAAACTCTTTTTTTTTCAATGTTAACAAATCTTTCGACTCTTATATGGCTACTATCATGTGGTTGAACTTTAGAGCCAATGACCTTAATATCTTTGCAACAACTAATCTTGATGTCAACACTTCTCCATATATCTTGATTTGATTCGCCAGTTTTATAACCCTATTGAAAAAATCAATTATGCTTTCAATTTCTTCCATCTGAAACGATTCATGCGTTCTTTTGTGAGTTTGTAACCTCACCTCTTTCAAATTTTTAATGACTCCAAATGATTTCTCCAGAATTTTACATGCTTCTTTCAATCATTCTAATCACTGACATTTTCGAAGTTATCTGGATCAACACGTTGATGGATTATAAAGAGAACTTATAATCTTTCTTCTTCAATTTTTTATGTGCAGCCTTTTCTTCATTTGTAGCATTTCTTGGAAGTGGTGTCACTCCCTCCTTCACAAGATTCCAAAGATCTCAATAACAGAAAACAACATTCATCTGTTTACACCAATTCTCATAATTCTGACCCTTCAGAATTGGGAGACTCGCCGGAAATGTCTGTTCGGATGACTCATCGCCATCGTGTTTTGCTTCCTATGAATCGCTCAACCAGTGCTCTAAATATCAGATGTTGAAAAATCCTTAATTTCTGCTCAAGAACTTCACCAAAACTTGATGAATTTCAAACCAAATCTTGATGAACAAGAATCAATCTTTCTGATTGATTGCTACTCTTGTTCTTCACTTTTTACTCGAGTGAATCAACCACGTCTTGGTTGTAAGATAATATTGCTGCACAACAATAATGAAAGAAGAAAAGAAAATTAAATTGGGGAAGAAAGGGAGTTAGGGTCTCAACGTGAAAGGGGAAGAAGAAGAGTTGCGAATTCTGCAGAGTTTCTCTCTGCTCTCAAACTGAGATTTTCTATTCAACTGTCCAACTGCACTTCTATGTTGCGTTACAATCAATAATATGGTTACTCCCTATTTATAGGTTGAGTTTGCTTGCACACCAACTAATCCTAACTAATCTAATTAATTTAGCTAAATAAACAAAATAAAGTTAAATCATAATCTTGTCGAAACACACTTCGACATTAAC
The DNA here is from genome assembly GCA_963859935.3 of Lathyrus sativus. NCBI lineage: Eukaryota > Viridiplantae > Streptophyta > Magnoliopsida > Fabales > Fabaceae > Lathyrus > Lathyrus sativus. The sequence goes on along the minus strand of OZ012741.1, from coordinate 651,232,881 downwards.
AAACTTTCGACACTTCCTTACTTCTGTTGAGTAACCTACTTCAACCCAAAGAATTACAATTCTAATATTTTATTCTATAAAAACAAAGTGTAAAATAAAGTAGGTTGTAAATCTTGACCCTGTATAAAATGTTAAATGATTTAGCATTATCCATGGAATCTGATTTAACTTTGTCACCAAAATAAAAATTTAAGTATTTATTCGATCATGGTGTGAAAACCACCAAAATCTACCCTGATAAATAACTTAAGACTGCCACATCAACCATGAGAAAAATGATCCAAAAATTCCACTCAAAATACACATGTAGTAACGATTCATACAACAAATATACATAATCCTCTATCTAGGAATCTAAGTTACAGTTGAAAGTAACTGACAGAACATGACAGCATACATTCTATAGTTGAAATAAATATTGTACACTAATGAGATAAAAGTAAAATAATATTTATATTAATTAGGCATAATTAGACATGATTAGTTTTCCAATTGTGGAATTGTAATTCCTGTATATATCACATGTTAATAATCAATACCAGACACGGAAATATTTTCCTATACGGTATCAGCTAGGTTTGATCCATACTAAATTGTAGTCGTCACAGCTTGAATCCTTATTCTTCCGCTCCAAACAAACCTTCATTCTTTCACTATGCCTTCAAATGATGAAACCAGAATCGAAACAACATCTCCTCCTAAATTTCACTCTACCTTTGCAATAACCAACGTGAAAACCATCATTCCCATCACGTTGGATAATGATTCAAGTCTCTATCTTTCTTGGTCTGCCCTGTTCCAGGTTCAAGCGCGAGTCCACAACGTACTTTATCATATAATCCCTCCCACTGATGAAGCAACCCAAAAAGAAGTTGCACAAACAAAGAGCAATGATCCCAACCTCTGGAACCGTCTCGACGCGGTTGTTCTGCAGTGGATGTATGCCACTGTTACCCAGGATATTCTCAGCTCCATCCTGGTGCTTAACGACACTGCCGAAAGCTGTTGGAACCGAATTGTAGCTATGTTTAAAGACAACAAGCATTCGAGAGCAGTCCACCTCGAACATCAATTCTCCAACACGCACTTGGAAGATTTCTCGTCAACAAAAGCATATTGCAATCGCCTGAAACTCCTCGCAGATCAACTCGCAAATGTTGATTCTCCCGTCAACAACACTCGTCTTGTGTTGAAGATGATTTCTGGACTGACATATTCATATGTAGGATTCATTACATACATCCAGCAACATGATCCCTTGCCGACGTTTGAAACGGCGAAATCCCGGTTGGAATTAGAAGAATCTACCATGATTCAACGAGTTGCACATGAATCCGGCAACCAATCATCTCCGACAGCCTTACTCATGAAATCAGAAGATGCGAACTCATCTTCCTCTGCCTCTCCTGCCAATCTCGTGCGACACTCTCTCAACAACAACAATAACATCAATCGCGGCAACAACAACAATCGGGGTAGAAACAGTAATCGCAGTAACAAGGGGAAGAACTCTGGTAGAGGTGGTCGTAGTCACAACGGCGGCGGTGGCTCGGGTGGATCTCAGAACTACAGCGGTGGTGGACGTGGTCACTATCCTCAATGGCAGCAACAATTTCCTTGGCAACAACAATGGCAACATTACCCTTGGGCTCCTCCTCCATGTCCTTACCCATCTTATTGGGCTAAACCCAATGCTGGCCCAAAACATCAACAATCTGGTATTCTTGGACCAAAACCCCAACCTGCTGCTTTTATTGCCACTGAACCAAGCCCAACAGATATTGAAGCTGCTCTTCACACTTTACATCGTGCTCAATCTGACCCATCCTAGTATATGGACACTGGAGCAACATCTCACATGACATCTACAAATGGTAATCTCTCATCTTATTTTAATTTGAGCAAAAATAATAGTATTATCGTAGGAAATGGCCATTCTGTTCCTATTTATGGTTTTGGAAATGCTAACTTACCTCCCCCTCATCCTCCACTAGCTCTATCAAATTTCCTTCATGCACCAAAATTAATTAAAAATTTAATTTTCGTTCGTAAATTCACTACCGATAACCATGTTTCTGTTGAATTTGATCCGTTTGATTTTTCTGTGAAGGATTTTCAGACGGGGATGGTTCTAACGAGATGTGAGAGTCAAGGCCAGCTATATCCTATCACCAACATAACCAAAAATAAGACCATTTTTCCTTCCGAATTCGCAGCTTTATCCACTTCTGTTTGGCACGACCGTCTGGGTCACCCGGGAGCATCTATTTTAGATTCTCTTAGAAAAAATAAAATTATTAATTGTACTTCTAATTCCAAAATAAATCCAACTTTTTGTCATTCTTGTCCTCTTGGTAAACATGTTAAAATTCCTTTTATTGACTCACATAACTCCACTTTTATGCCATTTGATATATTACATAGTGATGTATGGACATCTCCCGTATTGAGTACTTCTGGTCATAAATATTATGTGCTCTATTTGGATGACTATTCAAATTTCTTGTGGACTTTTCCGATTTCACACAAATCACAAGTGTTTTCAACTTTTGAAAATTTAAGAGCATATATTAAAACTCAATTTCATCGGGAAGTTAAAAATATTCAGTGTGATAACGGTAGAGAATATGTCAATGGCCCCTTTCAAAAACTCTGTGAAGCAAATGGAATTTCATTTCGTTTCTCGTGTCCTCATACTTCTTCTCAAAATGGCAAAGCTGAACGAAAAATCTGTTCTATTAATAATATAATTCAGATTTTACTAGTTCATGCTTCTTTACCGCCAAATTTTTGGCACCATGCTCTCCAAATAGCAACTTATCTATTAAATATTTTACCAAATAAAAAATTGAAATATCAATCACCTCTCAAAATTCTTTTTCAAAAAGATCCATCCTACACCCATCTACGAGTCTTCGGTTGTTTATGTTACCCTCTCTTTCCATCAACCACTATAAATAAACTCCAATCTCGTTCCACCCCATGTGTCTTCTTAGGATATCCTTCAAATCATCATGGGTACAAATGCTATGACCTATCCCTAAATAAAATCATTATTTGTCGCCATGTCATATTTAATGAATCTGAATTCCCTGTCTCAAAGCTGCACACTCTTAATCCAAACGATTATCAATTTCTTGATAATGAAGTGTCACCTTACATAAATCACCTTATCACAGAAACTAGCCCAGGTCCAAGGACACCAAACATCACTCAACAAAACTATCCACCACCTACTCAACTAGGACCGGCCCCAACTTCCCCCGCGTTTCGGCCACAACCCCAACTTAACCAAACACACCAAACTGAAATACCTACCTCAGACCAACCTACCTCTCAACCGAACCAAACTTTGCCTTCCACCTCTACTCCACCAAATATACCATTTCCTGCTATTTACCAACCTACCATTAGTTCTGACAACAAACCTGTTACGAGGAGCCAACATGGCATTTTTAAACCTAACCAAAAATACATTAATCTTCACACCGAAGTCACAAGATCCCCTCTCCCACGTAACCCTGTGTTAGCATTAAACGATCCGAATTGGAAAATGGTTATGGATGATGAATACAATGCTCTTATTCAAAATAAGACGTGGGATTTAGTGCCCCGTCCACCTGATGCAAATGTTATTCGTTCTATGTGGATTTTTAGACATAAAGAAAAATCTGATGGTTCTTTTGAGAGGCATAAAGCCCGACTTGTAGGTAACGGTGCAGGTCAACAGGTTGGCATAGATTGTGGAGAGACCTTTAGTCCGGTTGTCAAACCAGCCACCATCCGAACGGTACTCAGTATTTCCTTATCTAAAGCATGGAAAATTCATCAGTTAGACGTCAAGAATGCTTTTCTACATGGTGAACTCAAAGAAACAGTGTATATGCATCAACCTTTGGGCTTGAAAGATCCAAATTTTCCTCATCATGTCTGCCGTTTGCGAAAATCTTTGTATGGGCTCAAGCAAGCTCCAAGAGTGTGGTACAAACGATTTGCAGATTATGTATGTTCTATCAGATTCTCTCAAAGCAAGTCAGACAACTCTCTTTTCATCTACCGGAAAGATACACACATGGCCTATCTTCTTCTTTATGTGGACGACATCATTCTCACTACGTCTTCTAATGATCTTCGCAAGTCTATAATATCACGACTCAGCTCTGAATTTGCTATGAAAGACCTGGGACCACTAAGTTATTTCTTGGGTATTGCAGTTACTCGGCATAATGGTGGCTTGTTCTTATCTCAGAAAAAATATGCAGATGAAATTCTAGAGCGAGCAGGCATGTCATCATGCAAATCATGTCCAACTCCGGTTGACACTAAACCGAAGCTTAGCGCCAAGACTGACACTCCCTATGAAGACCCATCATTATACCGTAGCCTTGTCGGTGCTCTCCAATACCTCACTTTCACGAGACCCGACATCACATATGCGGTACAACAAATATGTCTTTTTATGCATGACCCCATGGACGATCACATGCACTCTCTTCGCCGCATTTTACGTTATATCCAGGGAACCAGTCACTATGGCTTACATCTCTATCCATCATCCACTACATTGTTGATCTCTTACACTGACGCGGATTGGGGAGGATGTCCCGACACTAGACGCTCTACCTCTGGTTATTGTGTTTTTCTTGGAGAGAACTTACTATCATGGTCGTCCAAACGTCAACCCACATTGTCTCGATCCAGTGCTGAAGCTGAATATCGTGGAGTTGCCAATGTCGTCTCTGAGTCATGCTGGTTACGTAACCTTCTTCTCGAACTTCATTGTCCGATACACAAAGCTACTATAGTATATTGTGATAACGTTAGTGCCATATATCTTTCCGGTAATCCTGTTCAACATCAACGTACAAAACATATTGAGATGGACATTCACTTTGTACGTGAAAAAGTAGCTCGTGGACAGATACGCGTCCTGCATGTTCCCTCACGCTATCAAATTGCAGATATATTCACCAAGGGTCTTCCCCTAATACTCTTTCAAGATTTCCGAGACAGTTTAAGCGTACGCCAACCTCCCGCTTCAACTGCGGGGGTGTGACAGAACATGACAGCATACATTCTATAGTTGGAATAAATATTGTCGCTAATGAGATAAAAGTAAAATAATATTTATATTAATTAGGCATAATTAGACATGATTAGTTTTCCAATTGTGGAATTGTAATTCCTGTATATATCACATGTTAATGATCAATACCAGACACGGAAATATTTTCCTATAAGAACTACTGTCCCTTAATTATGAACTAGCAAATTAGAAAAATCAATTCCCTTGGACTTATAATAACCTTTTTCTGCATTTGTCAATCTACCTTGGAACATTCTCCACTCCATCCCACACCTCTCTTTAACCTGTCACCAACACCATGCAAATATACACAAACAAAAACAAAATCCATTTAAATCATATACATTGTCAATATAAAATAAATAAAAAATATTATCAGTTAATCGTAATCGTCAAATAATAAAAAATATGTTTGAATTACGAAAGGTTGTTATATCATACCGCCCGCCATGCCGGCTTCCCCGTTTGTGCTTCTCCCTATTAACCACAAATGCAAAAAGCATCAAAAATTTATAAAGCTTCATTTGAGTAATGATAATATAATTAAAATCAAACATATTATGTATCATGATTTGTCATGAACTAGATAAAAATCTTACCTGATCCCCTAATGATGGAATACCTTGGTGAACAATCCATTGAGCATCAACCACTCCAATTTTCTCATGGGCAGGCTATAACAGAATTTAATTCAAATTTCTATAGCATATCAAAATTATAGTATAATAAGAGAAATAGGCTTAATTTAGTACCTCAACACATTTTCTAAAAGCAAAATCAAGTCCCCATCCATGTACAAATTCATTCTGCAAAAACAAATAAGTTACTGTCATATTTTATTGGAAACCATCATCAACCACTAACAACATTTGAAATAGTTTAAGTAAAAAAAGTGAGCATGAAACCTGAATCATATGCCACACACAACGCCACGCGTCTCGCGAAAACACAGGAGCCATAATCTCAATAAATGCTGCACAAGGAGGGAGAAGAGGGTATTTACACTTCCCTGGTTTCTCTTGTGCTTCTCTAGTAAAAAAAACCAAACAAATAATCAGCCAACACACATAAACTCATTCTTTCAATGTGAAAAATCATTAGTTCTTACTTGTGAACTTCACTATCATTTCTTCTTTTTGTCATATTCCAAATCAACCCTTTTTGAGGTTCTAAAGCTGGCTGTGAAATCTCCAACCCATGCTTCTTCACTAGTTTTATGTATCTGCAAATGGAATTTAATTAATGCATATGAAACTTTTTCAATAAAACTAAGACTAGATTTTGAAGAATCGAATACTAATAATGATACTTACTCTTCTGCATTAAAATTCTCAACTCCGAGATCTTCGTCCCACATGAAAATATACTCATACGATGCCACAATATCTGGATGCAGAAACCTCTTAGCATACCACCTAAGAAGATAAATAAAGAACAGAAAACTTCGAGTTTTGTAAACAACAGTTATTGAAAACGTGATGATGCAAAATTGTAATCCAAATTTGAATAGCTGGCAGAAGATTTAGTTTACCACTTGGTTTGTTTGTGAACACTCACATGAACAGCCCGTTTCGACCACTCAAATTCATCCCATTCGGTTGTTCGGCCATCGTAATGAAATAGTAAGATTGTGAAGTCCTTTGAAAACTGTTCAAGTGGCATAGTTATATTATTTAGCTTAAAGAAACATACACAAAAACCTATTCAAATATGGAGAAAGAGAAAAAAGGACCTTTTTCACAGCTGCATCAATGTTGTTTTTCTGCTGATATCCAACAGTGAATGTCACTAGGTACTTTGGCTTAGAAGTTAAATCCTACAAGTAAGTAGCAACTTAATCAAATTCTTTGTACATAGAAAAATCTATTAGCTATAGACATAACTCATAAGCACTTATATGATCCGTTCAGTTAATTATTCTCACCTCGCTGGGAAGACCCCATAATCGGCGCAAAAAGAAGTCGGATTGAGCATTAACAATTCCAGGAGGTAATCTTTCAGCACCTCTAGGATTTGTTGGAACCCAAATCTGCATACAAAATCATGAAAATAAGTAACAATTTTTCTGATTATCATGCACACTTGTACAAAACAATATGCAGACCTTAGATGGATTATGATTTTCGGATGAGGCGCTGTCGTCATTCTCCATGAAAGACCACGCGTTGCTCCCGCGAATGCAAGACAAATCAATGGAAGGAAGCAAACTAGAAGGGAGATTCAACTAAAAGAAATTTAAGCATAGTTAGAAATTTAGAATTCCATTCTAATATCAAATATCATGATAACACGAAATACAGAAAATACTGAATTTCAGCACCTTTGTTGCGGAGAATGTTGGAAGTGATAGTCCTATAAATAAGCCAAGAAATCCTCCAAAGAAAAATATCACAATAAACTTCATACTTTCATTTGGTTTTCTCTTGGCAAAGCTGCAACAATGAATATGCAAACTATAGCATGTGTAAAACTTTTTAGGATCATACAGAATAATAAAAATAGGTATTATATCAAAACATACCCCATTATAGCCAAAATTTTCTGATTGTATCTTCCATAAATGAATACAAATTCTCTTTAAAGTGCAGAGAAGATAGAACTAGATTTATGAATGAATGAAATAAACTAGAAGAAATATGAAAGCATGGGAAAAAGCAGTGGTTATGAGTATAAGACAAGGAACCAAAGTTGAAACAAATGAAATGTGACTTTGAAATACTATAAACGTGATTTCCCCCTAACAACTCCGCAAGTTACTTATTTGGTCGATGATAAAATTAAATTAAATTAAATTAAATACGCAACCGCGTAATTTCCACTAGTATTTAATAACCATGAACTATTTTTTTCTTTTGTAATATACAAGAAATACTGTATCAACATGGCTTTCTTTATAAATAAATTAAAAGATGGACTTTTCATCTAAGAAATGCTAGATGTAAGTCGTCATTAAAAAGTAAGATTGATTTAGTTGGTTCTCACCAAGAGATTTTTAATGTATTTTTAGATACTGATTATTGTAATTAATTAAATTATTTAACATTAATTTAAATTGATAATAGTTCTAAAATTTAGTTTGACTCGTTGTTGTTTTTTTTCCTTAAATATACTTTCCTAATTTGATCATTGTCATTGAAGATGAGGTTGCAATTGATTCTTGGTTGCTCAGTGATATGAAGACAAATCTCAACTCATCTCATTAATGATTTTTTATTTCAAAACTATTTCACGCATGGATCTCGCAAGCACGATGATGTCATACGTTTGAACATAAATGTGTAAGTTATAGTGTTATCTAACATAAAAACCGTTGTGAATCGGATGTCTTGAAGAAAAATATAAACGGTTTCTTTATGATCAAGAAACACATAAAAGTTAGGATTAATAAAAAAAACAAAGTAAAACAACAAGGAACAACAAGGATTGGTTATAAATTGTTATTCTTTCTTTTCTCTTAGAAACAAAATTACAAATATACAAAAATAACAAAATAATCTCTCTCTCTTGAAATTAGGATTTTATCTTCCTATTTTTCCTTATATCAAGATGAGAGACTAGCATGCTATTTATAAGAAAATTAACACACTAAGCTAATGGATTTTTTAACAATTACCCATTAAAAGCTAACTTAGGGTCAAACTAACTTAAACAATTGGGCTTACAAGCAATACTTCATTCAACATGCTAACAATCTAACAATATTGACTAATGCATGTTAAAACAAACTTCAACTACAACACGCATTATTCTGACAGCAGCATGCGAACAGACTTCGGCCTCATGCTTAATTCCTGTTAAACCAGAAGCTACCCTTCGACCATAATAGAGTTTGATCCAATATCTCACAGATCTCCACCTTGGATCTAACTCTATAACATCAAGAGACTAGCTTTCTTCAGACAGCTTTATCAACTGCATACAGTGGAAAAACTTGCAACTGGGCAACGTCTTGGTGATCATATCAGCAGTATTATGATCTGTCGAAACCTCAGCACTTGGACTTCTCCACGCTCGATTACCCCTTTGACGAAATGCAGCCTCACATCAATGTGTTTGGTTCGCTCATGATAGGTTGAACTCTTCGACAGGTGTATGGCACTTTTACTATCACATTTAACAGGGATAACTCGACCTTGAAGTTTTACCTCTTTTGCAAAACCTTCAAGCCACAATGCTTCCTTCACAGCTTCAGTTATGGCGATATATTCTGCTTCAGTAGTAGATAAGGAAACAATCTTCTGAAGTGTTGCTTTCCAACTAATTGTCATCTCAAACATAGTGAATACATATCCAGAAATAGATTTTCTGGAATCCATACAACCTACATAATCAGAGTCGACATATCCTTCGATTGCTGTTTTACTATCTTCACCCAAGGCTCCACCATAAACTAGGAATCTATTTAGAGACTCATTTATGTACCTTAAAATCTACTTCAATGCTTTCCAGTAAGCCTTTCCAAGATTCCCCATGTACCTGCTTACAAAACTTACTGCATATGTTATGTCGAGTCTAGTATAGACCATAGTATACATCAAAGAATCCACTGTATTAGCATATGGAATGTTATTCATATAAGCTCTTTCGACATCACTGTTGAGACACTGATCTATACTCAGCTTGAATTAAGGGTTTATCGGAGTCACAACAGGCTTTGAATTCGACATACCAAACTTTTTGAGAATCTTCTGTAGGTATGCCTCTTGAGATAAGCATAATTTTGACTGTTTTTTATCTCTTCGGATGTCAATCCCAAAAATCCTGGATGCAGCTCCCAGATCCTTCATGTCGAACTCCTTATTGAGTTTAGCCTTTACCCTCATTACATATTGGACATTGTTGTTTGCTATTAGAATATCATCTACATAGAGCGACAAAATAACAAATGAATTACCCTGTCGAAATCTGAAGTAAACACAGTGGTAGAACTGACTTCTGATGAAACTTATGTGTGCCATGAACTTGTCGAATCTCCTATTCCACTGTCGAGGAGATAGTTTCAGTCCATATAAAGATCTACTCAGCTTGCGCACATAATTTTCCTTCCCTTTTTTGACATACCCTTCAGGTTGCCTCATAAGGATTGTTTCATCTAGATCACCATACAAGAACGCATTATTCACATTCATCTGTTCCAGTTCAAGCTCGAACTGAGCCACCATGGCAAGCAACATTCGAATGGATTTGTGCTTCACAACAGGAGAGAATACATCATTGAAGTCGACGCCTTCTTTCTGAGTGAACCCCCTTGTGACCAATATTGCCTTGTATCTTTTCGACGTCACTCCTTCGATTCCTTCCTTAACTTTGAAAATCCATTTACAACTGACTAACCTGGCTCTAGCAGGTTTATTAATCAGTTCCTAAGTATTGTTATCATGAAGAGATTTCATCTCATCATCCATGGCCTTCAGCCATTCAGTCTTCTTTCGACTCCTCATAACTTCCTTATAGCCTCTAGGTTCTTCGTCTAGAGCCTCGATTGCAGAGATTAAAGCATAAGTTATAAGATTTGCATACCCAAGTCTCTGAGGTGGCTTGATAACTCTCCTCGACCTATCTCTTGCTAGAAGGTAGTCATTATCAGTCTCCTCATCTTCGAAAACATCTTTTGTGTCTTCTTCGACTTCATCTGGGATACGCAATTCAGCATCAACATGCTCCACCTCAACAAGAATCTCTCCCTGTTACAGCTCTTCGTCAGCATCATCAGCTTTCTTGAAAGCCATCTCTACTTCATTAAAAACTACATCTCGACTAGTGATACACCTCCTGTGACCGGGCTCTAGGAACCATAGCCTATAAGCTTTGACTTCTTCAGGGTATCCTATGAACATGAATTTTAGAGCTCTAGGTTCGACCTTGTCTTGCCTAATATGAGCATAGGTCATGCAGCCAAATACTCTCAGTCTGTCGAGACTAGGTGGATTTCCCTACCAAACTTCTCCAGGTGTCTTCATTCCTAAGGCAGTCGAGAGACATTTATTTATCAGATAGGCTGCTGTCAAAACAGCCTCCGCCCGAAACACCTTCTTCAATCTAGCACTAACCAACATGCATCTAACCCTTTCAAGGATTGTTCAATTCAATCTCTCAACTAAGTCATTTTATTGTGGAGTACCTACTACAATCTTATGCCTTGCGATTCCAGACTCAACACAGTAATTGTCGAACGCTTTGTTGCAGAACTCAAGGTCATTGTCGATTCTCAACCTTTTAACCTTTCTGCCAGTTTGAGTTTCGGTCAGAACCTTCCAACTTTTGAAATTCTCAAAAGTTTCATCCTTCATCTTCTGGATGAATACCCATAGCTTTCTGGAATAGTCATCAACAATGGATAGAAAATACCTTGCACCTGAGTGTGAAGGATTCCTTGCAGGCCCCCAAAGATCAGCATGAATGTAATCTAGGTATCCATGTGTTCTTTTCTTGCCTTTGTTAAACTTCTCCCTACGGGATTTACTAAATACACAAGATTCACAAAACTCCAACTTTTTGACTTTGTCACCTCCTAGCAGGTTCTGCTTCCCCAATTCGACCAAGCCTTTTTCGTTGACATTGCCCAATCTCATGTGTCATAATTCTGTCTTCAACACAGGTTTCATGGATGCAACATTTGTCGAACCACTTACAACATCATCCTCAAAGGTATACAAGCCTTGTTTCTTCACGCCTCTCAAGACTTCCTTCGATCTCTTCATGACTCTTAAAATACTTTTCTCTTCTTGAAAAATATATCCCTTCCTGTTGAATTCACCAAGATTAATTAAATTTCTTTTCAAGTCAGGTACATACCTGACTTCAGTCAATAACCTTATTGACTCATCATGAAGCTTGAATCTCAAAGATCCAATACTTGCAATTTTGCAAGATTTATTGTTTCCCATCAGCACTGATCCATCATCTTGATCATATATCTCCTCGAACAATTCTCTGTTTGGAGTCATGTGCCAAGTGCAGCCTGAATCCGTAATCCACTCTTTTCTTGAGTCCCCACTTGAAACCACAAGGACATCAGATGAGTCAAAATCATCTCGATCAATGGTTGTGTCGCCATTATCCTCACCTCCATGATCTTTCAGGCGTTCAGGGCACACCTTTCTTGTGTGACCCTCCTTCTTACAATGATAACATCGAATACTAGATGTTTCACCACTATAAGACTTCTGTTGACTTTTACCTTTCTTCTTGTCGAACTTACCATCCTTTCGCAAGAACTTTCCCTTAACGGCCAAACCTTTGACGGTTATGCTCCTTTCATTCGTTCAAGTCCTTAGGATACAAAGCTGATTGAACTTCTTCAAAGCTCAAGGACTCCCTTCTATACAAGAGAGTTTCTTTGAAGTGAGCATGTGTTCTGGGCAAAGCACACAACAGCAACAGTGTTTGATCTTCATCATCGATCTTCACATCAATATTTTCAAGATCAAGAATCAGCTTGCTTGACATACTCAACTGCTCAGCCAACATTTTGTCTTCACTCATGTTGAATGAATATAAAGTTTGCTTCAGGTAGAGTCGATTCATTGGTCATGCACAAGCTTTCAAGTTTCACCTATAATCCCGATGTTGTAGACTCTTTTGATACCTGTCGAAGAACCTTATCACCAAGGCTCAATAATATTGCATTGTGGGCTTTCTCAATCATGCCCATCTTTTCTTTTGCTGTTAACGCAACGTCCATGGCTGCCTCTCCCTTCAATGCTTTCAAACAACCCTGTTAAACCAATAGGGCTTTCATCTTCAAGCGCCACAGACTGAAGTCGTTCACTCCGGTGAACTTTTCAATCTCATACTTTATTGAAGGCATCTTCTCCACGCTCACCGCACCGATTTGTTGTGAATCGGATATCTTGAAACAAAGTATAAATGGTTTCTTTATGATCAAGAAACACACAAGGGTTAGGATTAACAAAGAAAACAAGGTAAAACAACAAGGAACAACAAGGATTGGTTGTAAATTGCTATTCTTTCCTTTCTCTTAGAAACAAGATTACAAGTATACAAAAATAACTAAATAAATTCTCTCTCTTGAAATTAGGATTTTATCTTCCTATTTTTCCTTATACCAATATGAGAGACTAGCATGCTATTTATAAGAAAATTAGCACACTAATCTAATGGGTTTTTTAACAATTACTCATTACAAGCTAACTTAGGGTACAAGTTAACTTAAACAATTGGACTTACAAGCAAGGCCCAATTCAACATGCTAACAACCTAGCAATATTGATTAATACATGTTAGAACAAACTTTTACTACAACACGCTTTATTCCGACAGCAGCATGCGAACATACTTCGACCTTATGCTTAATTCCTGTCAAACCAGAAGCTACCCTTCGACCATACTAAAGTTCGATCCAATATCTCACAAAAATATTAACAATATTTTTTCACTTTCGCTTACAAGAACAAACAGCGTGAAATTTTTTTTTATTAAGTTGTCCAGTGATTGAAATTTACCTTTTAAACATAAATAAGAGGAATATTATAAATTTAAATACACACTCTTATATTTGACATTTCTGTTAAAACTATTAACTGAACAAACATAATGGAACAAATAAAGTGAAATTTTGTTAGAGTGTTATAATGTTGAAAGAGAGTTAGGGTGAACTTTGTTGATTATATAAAGAATCAAAATGAAACAAAAGATTAAGTTAACAGATCACGTGTCTAACTTTTAGGAGGTTATTCTATACACTCTAAGTGGCGTTCACGCAGTGACGGATCCAGAAATTTTAATTAGTGGGGCAAATTTTGTTACTATAATTTTACATAAAATTTAATTTGTTTAACAATAATGATTTTATTATAATTATTGTTTCTGTCCTTCAATTTTTTTTCTATATCAATAAAAAATAATATAAAATTATACAATTTTATAAAATTTTCTATTTATTTAAATAAATAAATAAAAATGATGAATACAATAATTTATAAGAAATTTAAAAAAGTTATATGAAAATACTTATTATAAATGATATAGATATTAGTATTTATTATTTGCTGAAGAAAAAAATGAGAGAATATTTAGTGGGGGCAATAACTAACTTTTATGATATTAATATAAAAATTATTGAGCATTTATTAGACACACAATTAAATGAGTGGGGGCAGTTGCCCCCAATTTATTTAACTTAAATCCGTCCCTGCGTTCACGCGTCCTAGTGAAAAATTAATAATGTTCTTAGAATTCAAATTAATAATGTCCTAGTGGTTATTATATTTGTATTTCTTTAAAAGTGGTGTCTTTTTTTTTATTTTATTTTTTATTTTTAAATTAATAATCTATATCTTTGGTTATATTTAATAATCGACGGATTAGATTATCAGATTTTACTATAAAGTCATCCGTTAATCGAATTTTATCATAAATCAAACTTATATGTAGCTGCTCCAAACTTGTACACATCATTTTTTGGGATGAATTGCAAGAGAGAGAAAATCTTAATGTTCTTCTATTTTGAATAAAATATTTTTTCTGCTTTTGCAATCAATTTCAACATAATAGTGTTGTTGTTGTTGTTGTATTTTTGGAATAAGCTTCATATGTTGTCAATTAAAGAAAAAGTTGAGAAATTTATTGATTTTTTTCAGTTGACAACGTTGAGAAATTTACTCCTAAAAATATAATCATCTTATTTTCTTTCATGTGAAAGCAGTTGCATGAAAACACTTGCTCAAGATAATTAAATCTCTTTATGATGGATTGTAAGTGGAAAAAAATTATCTTGGTTGGAATAGATAACTTATCACATTTGTTGTTTTTCAGAATTTATTGTCAAAATTTGAATTTGTTTAAACAATTTATTTTAATATTTTGTGTAAACAATATAATTTTAAAATAAATAAAAAATTCCCTCGATTTTAAAAAAACAATCGAGAGGTGTGCGTCGTTTGGGATGAAATATATTTTATTGTATTTTTTTATTTAACAAGAAACACACTTTACCTCGATTTTGAGTAATACAAGTGTGTTTATTTAGTTTCTTCACCACCTTTAAGAAAATATTTCTCGTCCATTTGATGAGTATCAACGGTCAATACACTATCATTAGTGATCCACGTGAAACTAAAACCCTCGTTATAAAAGCATTTTGAACAATATGAAACATTTGACATGAAAATTTTGAAACTTAAAAAAACGTTTATTTTATTTAGGAAATTTTTTCTATGATAGATTGCAAGAGTGTAAAATCATTTTGAGTAAGGGTTGTGTTCTTAAATAATCATATAACTGAATGTTTATTTTATTTATGTAATCTTTTTTTTTATATTATACATTTTATCTTCCTCAAGATTAATGAAATGAAGATCTCCAACATTTATTCTTCCCCAAGATATCCAGCATTTGGTTTTTCACCAACAGCAATGACGATGAAAAACAAATATAATATCATGTGTAAATGCCTCATATATGACACAAGTATATATAACAGAACATCAATTAACATCAATTTTCAATTTCATAGTCCATAACAAATTCCTTAACAAAAAAATCGATAATAAAACAAACAAAACAGAAAAAGTATGTAGTTATAGACTTAAACTACTAATTTCTTCTTAATTGGCTACTACATAAAGCAAAAAAATCATAACAGCAAATATTTCTTCAAATATTTTCGTCAAAATTCAAAATTTAAACTCCAAAACTCAATTTCTTTTTGAAAAATCTTATCAGTAAGTATTTTTTAACGGTATGTTTCAAATTCTTCTTAATCAAAATTCACGTAGCAACAACTACAATGCGCATCGCAGCAACCACAATCTTTTCAATCACAATATTCACAACCACAATTTAAAATTATGCCTCTATTCAAAATGTTCTAGCTTATATCAAAATTGATTCTAAATTGAGGTGTTTTTATGTCTGTATTATCAAGATCATCCATTGACCCTAGCATTTTACAACACTCGGTACGCATGTTTCTTATAATTAGTATCATTAATAACTAATTAAATGGTAAAAGCTATAACTAGTTTTCATTATTTCAAAACTCTTAGCAATGCATTTTGTCATAACTCGTAAATCACAATTATGTTAGAACTATAGCAATATATTAATTTCAAAACAGACAAAAATATTTTATACCACAAATCATAAATTTTCTAAACCATTTTGTCATGTCAAATTGATAGATGGGGATTGGGATCAGTGGACCTAATTGAACAATGGTACATCACATTTACAAGAGAAACATCTAAGTGAAACATACAAGAAAATACTTATATAATAAATAATTGATTTACAACAACAAACGTGAACACAGCGAGAGAGAGAGAGAGAGAGAGAGAGAGAGAGAGAGAGAGAGAGAGAGAGAGAGAGAGAGAGAGAGAGAGAGAGAGAGAGAGAGAGAGAGAGAGAGAGAGAGAGAGAGAGAGAGAACGTCGTCAATGAAGAGAAGAAACTTTGTAGAAACAAGAGACTAGGAGAGAGACTTTAGAATTCTCGTACAACCAAAAAAATGATGTTTTTAAGAAAATAAAATAAAATAAAATCTTTTGGAGAATTTAATACTTTTTGGCTTAAGAAAAACAAAATTAAAAAAAAAACTCATAAACTCGCGAGTTTATACAAGTTTGTGCGAATCTATCAAAAAATAATTATATGTGTGAGTCTACTTGTGTATGCTTCCTACACTCATAAACCCGCACGAGTTTACGAGTCTACCCGTGAGTTTCACAACTATGATAGAGTCCTCATTGTTGTTGCTCCTTCCACACTCCCCTGCTAAGATGTTGATGAGATTTTTTAAGAGTACCATGATCATCTGGTCTTAGACGATGTACATGGTGTATTGGTTCCTTAATCATGGAGTATTATATTCGACTACATTCAATGATTTTTTAGAGGGTCATATCCTTACATGACACTGGATGTAGATGGAGAGTCACCTATGTCAGCTCATTAGAAGATATTAAAGGAGGAGTAAGCTAGAGTAAACCATTTATTTATGTGTTGTCGATCTGTCAACGTAATGTGGATATTGGGAGAGCAAGTATAAAGATGTGAGAGTTTTCAGAAGGTACTCTTGGGGGACAGTATTGAAGCCATAATAGTTGAGACACAACATCCTTTGCACTACAAGAGGCAGAGAAAGAATTGGAGGGTGAGATATACCTAGTTGTTGAATTTTCTTTGTATTTTAATCATTTGTATTTTGCGAACAATGTATGATTTGCATTTTAATTTAATACTACCTCTGTTTCTTTTTATAAGAAACAACGCACTTTTAAGATTCATTGAATAATCATTATATTCAATCAGTTTATAGACTAGATACATTAATTATTCAATAAATTTAAAAAGTAAGTCATTTCCTATAAAAAAAAACAGATGTAGTATATCATATTTTGATTTAACTACATAAGTGTATGGTTTGATTGAATTATATATGATATTTTAATTGTATTTTGTAATTAATTAATTATTTGATTGAATTATATAAAATTTATTAAAATATATCAAATTTATAATAAAAATATTATTTAAGACATTTATTATCCAAAAGATTAATACGAAACCTAAACTTCTATAATATCAATGGATAGTAAGGACATAAACACTCTATTATAAATTTAAAATGTGTTCAATGGTTAATCTCAAACTTAACCTTTAGACTTACCTTTCTAACAAAGGTTAATTTCTCTATTTTTTATTTTTATTTTTGACAAAATAGAAGTTTGTCATTTACTAAATATTTTAATGTATGAGATGTTCAAAAATTAACTTGGGTATTGAAAAAGAAAAAAAGCATTTTCAAATTTGTGGCAACTCTTCGCTAAAGTGGGAAGAGCAACCGCAACCTTTAATACTGTCTAATCAAATGTGGGTTTGACCAAAAAGCCTCATGGCGTGCAGGTGACACTTTTTAAAACTTTATTGAGTGCTTGATTACTTACAATGCCGGTAAAGCAGTTGCTTAAATTGTTCAATGCATACAAACTATTCAATGTTTTTCACACTTTCCAAAGCATAGTCATCTTAGTACTTATAAAATATCAAACCTTGAGCCACATAGACATCCTCGTCGCAAATTATAAAATATTTTAAATATTTTACCAGAATTAAAAAATACAATTATTATTGAATGAAATGATCTATAATTTTATAAAAATATTCTTTATTAATTAATTAAAATATAAAATTAAAGAAATGAAAAGAAAAAAGAAAAATAAATGGTAGAGACTATATTAAAAAAAATTATTAATATTATATTAAAATTATAAAATAACTTATAATTTTATAAAATAACTTATAATTTGGAACGGTAATAATATTTTTTAAAAGTGTTTTCTAATTAACATTACTTGTTTTACTCAAGAAACTGGTGTCTGACTGACTTGTCATTGAAAATAAAAATCTCAGGAAAAAATAATTAGAGACCATAACAACCATCCATTCCATCCACCCAAGTGTGAATCCTTTGAACTTTATTTTTTTAAGTGGTTTGACGAAGTTAGGCTGATATCCATATACCGTTCCAAATCAACTACGAAAAAGATTCTAAAAGAACATTATAATCAGGATACCCGTTTACCTATATTTAATTTTCTAACTCTCAGCTCTGAAATTCTACATCGAGTTGTTTTCCTTAGCTACTACAGTTTGACTAACCAAAACACAATTCTCTGTGAATGGATTGTGACAAAACATATATATTTGTGTGTAAAATTTCATAGATAATGTGGTGATGGTTGTGTACAAGTCGTCTTCCGATAGTTGCCGCCGTTTCCTAAGGATTAGTTGAATTAAACAAATCAATCCCCACGGCTTTGTAATATGCGTTTTCTGCACTTGCCATCCGACTCTGGAACATTGTCCACTCCTTTCTACACCTCTCCCTCACCTAGCATCAACACCATGAAACCATCAACACATATATTTTTATAATTTAATCCATTATAAATTTCTTGGTTAATTAAGACAATTATTATGTAAGTAGAGAGGCGTGGAAGCATGCAAAATATCATGAGGGGATAGATATAATTGATTAAGAACCCAGAGCGATTAGAATGTCAAGATGAACTGTATGAAACATGCTTAACATACCCCCTGCCATGGCGCTTGCCCAGAAGTTGATTCTCCCTATCAAAGCGCAAAAAAACAAATAAAAAGTCTTAGATTTGCAATATGAGTATAATTTATGAAGACGAACGAGAATCATCATGGAAACCAAATTACCTGATTCCCTAGTGAGGGGATACTTTGATGAATAATCCACTGAGAATCAACAACTCCTATCTTATCATGGGCCGGCTACATGACAGAGCAAAGGTACTTGAATTAATGTTTGAAGAACAAATAGAAATTTCAATATATAGAAATTAGATAAATTAGTAAATATAAGAAACTGACTCACCTCTACACATTTTCTAAGGGCAAAGTCAAGACCCCACCCATGGACCAAGTCATTCTGAAGAACCGGCAAGGTTATAATCATAATTAAATTATAGGACACCATTGAATGTTTAAACAAACATTAAACAGCTAACAATGTATATTAAAAAAAAAAAAAAGAGTAGACTTCAAACCTGAATCATATGCCATACACAGCGCCATGCATCACGTGAAAACACTGGAGCCATAATCTCAACAAACCTGCATGCATAGCACAATCAGATACATCATGGTATGAGTGGATAACACAATAATAATGCCAACTGATACTTACGCTGCACAAGGAGGCAGATGAGGATCACTGCACCATCCTGGTTTCTCCTCTGTTTCTCTAATAAAAATAAAAATAATCGATTAATGCATTCTTTTACATAACAAGCACTGGAAGAAAGCGGGGATTGAATTTTGTTATTCTTACTTGTGAACTTCACGATCACCTCTTCTCTTTGTCATTTGCCATGTCAGACCATTATTAGGTTCCAAACCAGGCTGTGAAATCTCCAACCCATGTTTCCTCACCAGTCTTAAGTATCTGCAATTGAAATTAGAGGAGTATATCAAACCTTTTGAGTAAACCCAGAAATGAAACCTTAGCTATTCATGGGTTTGATTTTCATTCCCTGTCAATGCAACAATTCTTTACACTTCCATTTTTCCTTTTAAAAAACAAATTCTCTACACTATCATCTAATCACCATATTAACAAATCATTTAACAAGTTTGACCATAACAGCAATTAAAATGGTTAA
Source organism: Lathyrus sativus (assembly GCA_963859935.3). Lineage (NCBI taxonomy): Eukaryota > Viridiplantae > Streptophyta > Magnoliopsida > Fabales > Fabaceae > Lathyrus > Lathyrus sativus. The sequence goes on along the minus strand of OZ012741.1, from coordinate 651,212,640 downwards.
ACAAAGAATTAACATATAATCGGTTGATAGTGTGAAAACGTGAAACAATAATATCAAAACTAAATTCGGAATGTGTTACTCACTCCTCTGCATTAAAATGCTCAACACCCAGATCTTCATCCCACATAAAAATATAGTCATATGGTGCCACAATGTCAGGATGCAGAAACCGTTTAGCATACCACCTAGGAGGAAAAACAATCAAATTTTTAATATCATGACATAATTGAAAATTTGAAATGGAAAAATGTTTTTGTTTTTACTTTTTAGTTAGGCTAACAAAATTGATGGTAGAAGTCACAACAAATCAATTTTCATACATATTCATCATGTTCAAGCAATGGACTCATACCATTTGGTCTGTTTGCGAACACTCACGTGAATAGCCTGCTTTGACCATTCAAACTCATCCCATTCAGTTGTTCGGCCATCATAATGAAAGAGAAGAATTGTGAAATTCCCCGAAAACTGCACCATGTAACAGATATAGTTTAAAGGCATACACACAAGTCTAGGCAATGGGAGAGAGATGGAAACTTAGAGATAACCTTTTTCACGGCTGCGTCAATATTATGTTTCTGATCATAACCAACAGTGAAGGTCACAAGGTATTTAGGCTTTGAGGTTAAATCCTGTGAATGGTAACTTAATCAAATGTTGTGTATATATATAACCTACTACAATAAAATAAAATTTGAGGCCTCTCCAGTGCAAGAATAAGATTAGCCAGATACCAGGAGCATAAACACAAGCTTGAACAAAAGGGAACATGTTGCAAGCCACACAAGTTTTCTGCGTTCTTTCTTTCCTAACTTGTTTCAGTATTGGATTTACGGTTTTAAGTTTTAAGCCAAGTATGTTTAATGAAAGCAAACATAGAATATGCTTAAAAATCAGGAAGATTCCTTGTTTTACAAGTTTTAGTAACTGTCATAATAAGGCTTTAATCTGTGTATTTAACTGCATTTTTTCTATGCAATATGTTTCATATGTCTTCAAAGCACATAAGTCATTTTATGATAGTTACCTCACTAGGCTGACCCCACAATCTACGCAAATAAAAGTCTGACTCAGCTTCAATTATCGCAGGAGGTAATCTTTCTGCACCTCTTGGATTTGACGGAATCCAAATCTGCAGACAAAAATGAAAACAAGCAGCAGTCATTATTTGGGATTAACAAACCATATTTCCAATATTATAAAATACAGAATCATACTCAAAAGTTGATAGGATGCTCAATAGTGAGACCGGGACAGAATGTTTTAGTGGTCATGAAGCATGACAAGCCCATAATTGGGATAGTCTACGAGCGTAAGAAAAAGAAAGGGAAAAGGAGAGAGAATGGGTAGCTGCCTAGCTGGCCGTTAGCTGGATTTTGGGGAATATATAGGGGAGGAGAGAAAAATAAACAAACATAGCAAGAATTATGTTAGTACCCTAGAGGTAAGGCAGAGACAAAAGGTATCCATTGTAGAGAGCTTAGTCTCTTGATTTTCTATTGATTTTTAATATAATCTACATTTCAGTTTCCTATGATATTCTAATTCTCTTCTTGCTCTATCAAAAACCATCACCAAAAAGAAGTAAAAAAGTCTTCTGATTCACATTATAGCTATATATTAGCTTTATTTCATTTTGCTTTTCCACTTTGGGAACATCGCCACAACAGTAATTTTTTACATAGAAATAATAAATTTTATCAATTAGTATTGAAAACAGCCAGCTCTGTTCGTAAAGCATTATGCTTTATGCATTAAACTTCTCAAGTTATTAGATTCTGAAATAGTGTGATTGTACTCGCACGTGGTGCATGTACGAGATTTCACACACATATGTAGCAGCAGCAGGCAAGGTTGATGGGAGTAGTATGTGTGCAAGAGTGCATGACTGAAATGGATTTCTACAATGTGAGAGAGCAGCAGCAGCATCAGAGTAATAACAGAAACAAATAACTCCAGAACCTCATTAGTCCTGAGAAGCTTATTTTGCCTCTACTTAATCTGGAAAGCCTAACTGCAACATGCCTACAACCCTTAAAGCTGATTCTCAAAATCTTAAGGATTAATAACTGAAAATTAACTCAATGACAACTATATAATTATTCAATTAACTTTGTACTTTTCAATGACAGAACATATTAACTTTCTCGAACCCAGTAGCTTTTCATGTCCTTCACAATGATAACAGGGTCAGAAGTGTACCTTCAACGTGTCATTTAATAACTGATATTTTGATGAGTCGCTGCTATTATTCTTCATAAAAGACCGAGCATTGCCACTTTCATAATCATTTTCAATGGAAGACACGTCAATGGAGGGAAGCAGGTTAGATGAGATATTCAACTGCAAATTCGTGAGCACCGTCAGAGTCTATTATTAAGTTCAACAAAATCATTAAAGAATCATTTTAAGTTCATTTAAGCATAAGGTATGCCCAAAAAGAAGATGTTCCAAGTCTGCACCTTTGTAGTTAATGTTGGGAAGGATATCCCTATAAAGAAACCAAAAAGTATTCCAGCAAAAGTTGTCAGAGCAAGCCTCATACTTTCATTTGGTTTTCTATTGGTAGAACTGCAGCAAACAAGATACAAATTGCATTTGAACACAGTTACCAAATATTAATTGGCACATAAAAAATTTCTAAAAGAACAAACAAAAAGTTAGTTATAAATATTAGACCTGCGAGTACTGGTCCCCATTATGTCCACACTTTCCTGATTGTGTGATCATAAACTAAACAGAGGAGCTATTCTTCACTATTTAGGAAGTGGGATGTATCCTCCATACAAGACGCAAAAGATGGTTGTAACAAGAAAACAAGCCCTACTGAAAATACAAAGAACTAAACATGTTAAAATGGAACCAGAAAATGGTTTTTTATAACAAAAGGCAAAAATACGCCATAGTGTGAGAAAACCATTAGATTTTCGTATACAGTGCTTCCCAAATATCCCAATTAGAACATAAGACTTGATATATTAGAAGTGTTATTAGTAGCCCCACAGTGTCAGGCTTCTACTACTTCTACAGTTGTACTGCATGCTTAATTAGCAAATTTTGCCTTGCATCTTTCAACATAGTACCTAACTCAAGGTGTCACTACTTCGGAATACCTTATCACTACTTCAGCCCTTCTTGTATAGGATGTCTCATTTCCTCTATTGCCTCTTCATCCCCTGTTGTAAATCATTGTTTGGATTGATCTTAACATTGTTAACTCAGTTTTAACAATTTATATGATCACTCCATAACCGATGTGCTACTGCTAAGTGCTAACTACAGAATACTCGAATAGCTCCCAATAATTGGCTATGTCCAAGCTCAAGATCAAGATGACATTAAGTTTGCAAACTGGTGAACTACTTCGTGGAAAAGTTCCGTCCCAGATTCCATCACATCAGATGAAGATATATGTTCAGCAAGAAGGTTGTTCATTGAGTTTTCTTATGTAGAGCAACAAATCTAGAGTACTGGACTAGGGGAGAGTACTCCTATAGGGTTTAGGGAACTCAATGAAAAATAAATAAATCTTAATATCATATAAATATGTACTGTTGCACGTCTACAGATAGACCCGCCATAACCAAGGACCCTAAAATAAGATAGTCCTATTCTATACAATAAAATAAACAATATAGGACGAAATCCCTACACAAATAAAAATTAACTACGAATACCAAGCTGAAACAGGGAAACTACTTGTCCATTTTACACTACTTTGGTAAATCAACATCCCAGTCTACACACCACACATGTAGTTTCCCTGCTCCAGCTTTGTGTTTGTCGACTGTTTGGCTCCTTTCCTACATTGGTCATGGTTTCTTTCCTACATTGGTCGTGGTTTCTTTCCTATTGGCTGTATTTTCTCTGTTTGGTTCTGTTTGGCTCTAACTGCCGTTGTTCAGGCTGTACTATTTTCCAACTGCACAAAATTTCAAGCTACATTTAGTATTTCAAGATTTTTGGTTTTCCTTAATATACTATGCTTCCAATGAAGTTTTTTAGTTGATTTATAGACGTCTGGGTCCCTAATGCTTGTTGTCAGGATCCCTGGCCATCCAATATACTGAACACTTTTTCATGTGAACCATCCCATTCATCTTATTTTGTTGATTCTCCCAAAGTCATTCAACATTTAGGATGCCTCATTTCCTCTGCTGTCTCTTCTAACGTCTCTTCAGTAACATATATATATATATATATATATATATATATATATATATATATATATATATATATATATATATATATATATATATATATATATATATATATATATATATATATATATCGAATTTTCTTGGCCATGCAACATTCTGAATTACTCTTCAGGCTATGGACCAGTCTAGTCATTTTTATGTATTGTTTTCCACAATTATTCAGTGATTAGTATGTCGCATTTGCTCTGTTGTCGTTGACTCATTGCAGCATCTATTCATGATGAAGAAAACAAACTATTTTTAGATTCTTCTTTGAGCGTGTTTATCTATGACATGCAGAGAGCTTATTATTAAGCTTCAACTTAAAGGGATGCTTTAGAATATTAGAAATGTTAGTTTTTCCTATTTGTTTAGTAATCTTATTGAGTTGCCTGTGTGTTGACTGTTCTTCAATAATATTTGACCTACATTGGTAGTAGAAGTTAGTAGTCCTAGTAGTCTGCATGATTGCATCTAAACCACACATCATATCAATGTAGTATCAATTAATAAGCTAAATGCTTCCTCTTTTATCCATCTAAGAGTGTGTTTGAAAATACAGTGCATTCTTTTCACCAGGCAGCAGAACTGAAGCTTCAATGAGTAGCTTTTAGAGTCACCATGATTTGACTCCAATTTCAACACAGTTGAAAACAAGTGCTAAGTCAAACCCAAGAAATACAACATTCTTTGTTTGGAGGAACGGCAGGGGATGAGGAAGTTGAGTTTCCCCAGGAAAACGTGGTTTTAGTAGGTTAACTATTTCGTATCAGAAATAGTTTTTCTCCAAGCCATGTTTTGACTAGGTTGAAAATTTTGCACTAACATCAAACTTGCTTTTAAAGTTAAAATATCCAAACATGAATCGCTTCACTCCAAACTCAACTTTAACCAAATCGATTTTACAGAATCATGCTTTACAAACGCTTACTCAAATATGCATTTAACATGCGTTTGGTTTTGTTAAAAAACACGGTAAGAAAACACGTTTACCTAAAATTTACACTTCGTAGCAGTGACTGGACTTCCAACAGCAGTAGACCACTCGGTTTCCAAACCGGCACTTATTGCAAAATTGGATTCAGTGTTCACTGTTGTGAGAGACAAAAATGACTCTAGACACATAGAATTGATGCCATTGATAAAGCTACAATTACAATCTTCAAGACGCGAATTCATCAGTTTACCAACATTGTAGCAAATATGATATAAATATTATAGTCAACCTAAATCCAACTGGATTTTTCTTCATCACTTCAAGTGGTAGGATGATATAAAAAATTAAAAAATGATTAAAAAAAAATTATAAAAAAAACTCTTCAATTACTATCATAGAACAACAAAACCATGGTCTTGATTCATTCAACTAGAGTTGAAGAAATTTCAAACATTATTTAATCAAATAAGTCAATTTGACTTAATTGCAGAATGAAAACATTCCCGATACCCAATTTTTTAACAAGTTGCATTTTTATAATCATATAATCAAGAAAAACATCAAACATGTGCATTTCCCCTAACAATCGCCGCAAGTAACTCATATGCAACTTAGCAACAAAAATATTAATATCCCAACACATTCCATAACCAATCACATAGGAAACACCGCACAACGATTCAAATATCAGCAAACTATTCATACCTGAAATAGCCCTAATTGAACGCCGCAAGATCTGGCAAAACCACACCACTTGAGTAATTGCTGACAACGAAATCTGAAGTCAGTGATGATAACAGTGTATGTGATGATCGAGTTTTACTGGAAGTGGAACAAACGTGAAAAAAACGGAAAAAGCGATTATTCTGTGGAAGTTTGTATGATGCGAAAGACGGTTATATGCTAATTTTGGGAGCAATGTGGTTGGATTCTATTGCTGTACGTGTGAAATAGGGAAATGAAAATAAAAGGAGAATGAGAATGCAAGCAGGAATTTAAATTTAAAGTTAAAAATGGAATTAAGAAAAGTTATCGGTCATTTTCATGATAAATTTGATGAGATAATTGTAAAAGAGGGAATTTAGGTGAAATAGGTGAAAGAATTTAGGTGACTTTTCAATTCAGTGTCTCACGCCACGGACGGCTACCCTTTTGTGCAGTAAGTATCTTACTAGAACAAAACAAAAAATGTGATTTAACCAAATATATAAATATATGTGACTTATTAAATGTAATTGCATCTTCTATTTTTTATTTAATTATTATATTTTTAAAATATTTTTGTATTTTTAATATTTAATTTATTAATTATAGAAGGTAATATACAATTGAATAAAATATCTATTAGAATTGCATAGTTTAAATGCAATTAAATTTTTTTTTAAGTATTTGTTATTTGATTTTTTTCTCCTTTTTTTGGTAATTTAGTATTTAAAAATTGATTATTTTTACTATAATTAATGATATTTTACTAAAGATGTCATTCACAATTAATAATTTTACAATAAAGTTATGTTAAATGTGATTAAAGGAATATTGAAGATAAATTTGAATTTTTAAATAAAATTAACAAATAAAAATATAAATAATTAATTATTTTAATCAGCATATAAAATGAATTAAATTTAGGATGTCTTGTATTAAGAAAAAGCACTTTTAAAAAATAATATTTGTTTCTGGGTTTCAACTCCATCAGATATCCTCTTTTGAGATGGACTAAATTTTTAGAATTTGTTTGTTGCTCATGATATGATATGATAGATACATGATATAATATAAAGAAGAATATGGATATAAAATCATATAAACATAATAAAATTTATTCTATCATCTCTTTGATTCATATAGGAATCCAAATATAATAAAAAACACACACTTATATATATATATATATATATATATATATATATATATATATATATATATATATATATATATATATATATATATATATATATATATATATATATATATATATATATATATATATATATATATATATATATATATATATATATATATATATATATATATATATATATATATATATATATATATATATATAATATATATATATATATATATATATATATATATATATATATATATATATAATTTCCCTTTGTAAAATAATTACATTTTTTCAAACTATTTTTTAAAATGTTTTAAATTTTATAAATTGATAAGAAATTATTAATTTAATATAATTTTTAAAAAAAATTATTGAGTAAATAATTTCAATTTAAAAAAGAAATAATGAATTCTGTTATATATATATTTAGATAAGTAAAATAAAAGTATGTGTATATAATATGTAAATGACAAAAATACTCTTGCAAACAATAATAATTAATATGATAAAAAAATAAAATTAGTATTCATATTTTTGAAATTATATTAACTATTTTATTTTTAATACTTCTAATTTATTAGGTTTTAATTTTTTATTTTATATAAAGTTACAAACTTAGCCTTATGACAAAATCATATATATTTTTTAAAAATTATTTATTGATATTTTTTTAAGTATATATCAAATTAATTTTTATTTATATTTTATCATATTCAATTCTTTATTTTAAATTATATTTCATAACGGTAAATTTGTAAATTATTTTTTTATCTTATCCTGTCGGATTCTAATCCAGCTCATACTCAGGATAAATTTTGAACTAGTCAGACAGGATATGATAAGTTTCAAGATTAACTTATCATATCTTGTTGTATCATCAAACACTAGATTGAAATATGATATGATGTATATCGTGTCTCTTATCATGCGCATCAAACGAACCCTTATGAAACTTAAATATCCTCCATCCAAGGCATTTTTGGTTTGGAGATTGTGCCACAATAAAGTTCTAATTAATCATTGTATGTATCATAGGGGTTGTTAGTTACCATCCATGTGAGTATGTGTAGATGCAATCAAAAATGTACAAATCATCTATTCTTCGAATGTCCTTATGTTTTGAAGTTATGGAATTGATTTTTGCCATGTTGGGAGTAGGTCATGCAAGTACCATATTTGAAATTTGTTTGTATGATAGGATTTGGAGCCCTAATGCAGGGTTGTCATCCAAGCTCCAATTATCTCTATTTTAAACATAATATGATACTCTCGTAATCAAGCAAGATTCAAGGATCATTTTCTACGTTGGATGTTTGGTTTCTTGTTGAAGTTTCCTTCATTGGCAACCTTACTGAAAATGTTTCTAACTCTTCCATCCACGACTTCACCATAATTAAGAAATTCAAATTTTTCATTCATGCTACAAATTCTCTTAGGATCGTTGAGGTATTATGGCATCCCCGTTACATCTTCAACATTGTTGCTTGCTATTAGAGTGTCATCCATATAAAGTAACAGAGTAACAAATGAATTACCAGGTCGAAATCTGAAATAAACATAGTGGACGAACTGCCTTCTAATGAAACTTATGTGTGCCATGAACTTGTCGAATCTCTTATTCCACTATCGAGGAGATTGTTTCAGTCCATATAAGGATCTATTCAGTTTGCACACATAATCTTCCTTCCCTTTTTCGACATACCCTTCAGGTTGCCTCATAAGGATTGTTTCATCTAGATCACCATACAAGAATGCAGTCTTCACATCCATCTATTTCGGTTCAAGGTTGAATTGTGACACTGTGGCAAGCAACTTTCAAATGGGTATGTGTTTCATAACAGGAGAGAACACATCATTAAAGTTGACACCTTCTTTCTAATTGAACCCTTTAGCGACCAATCTTTCCTTATATATCTTTGGCACCACTCCTTTGATATCTTCCTTAACTTTGAAAATCTATTTACAGCTGACTAACCTAGCTCCAGCAGATTTCTTGATCAGTTCCCAGGTGTTGTTATCATGAAGAGATTTCATCCCATCATCCATGGCCTTCTAATATCCAGTCTTCTTTCGACTCCTCATAACTTCCTTATATTCTCTAGGTTCTTCGTCTAGAACCTCACTTGCAGAGATTAAGGCATAAGCTATAAGAAATGTATACCCAAGTCTCTGAGGTGGCTTGATGACTCTCCTCGATTTGTCTCTTGCTAGCAGGTAGTCATTATCAGTCTCCTCATCTTCGACAACATCTTCTGCATCTTCCTTGACTTCATCTGGGGTACGTAATTCAGCATCAACATGCTCCACCTCAACAAGAATCTCTCCCTGTTCCAGCTCTTCGTCAACATCATCAGTTTTCTTGAAAGTCATCTCTACTTTATTGAAAACTACTTCTCGACTGGTGATACACCTCCTGTGACATGGCTCTAGGCACCATAGCCTATAAGTTTTGACTCCTTCAAGGTATCCCATGAACATGCATTTCAAAGCTCTAGGTTCGACCTTTTCTTGCCTAATATGAGTATAGGCCATGCAGCCAAATACTTTTAGTCTATCGAGACTAGGTGAATGTCCTGACCAAACTTCTTCATGTGTCTTCATTCCCAAGGCAGTCGAGGGACATCTATTTATCAAATAGGTTGTTATCAAAACAGCCTCCGCCCAAAACACCTTCTTCAATCTAGCACTAACCAACATGCATCTAACTCTTTCAAGTATTGTTCGATTGAATCTCTCAGCTAAGCTATTTTATTGAGGAGTACCTGCTACAGTCATATATCTTGCAATTCCAAACTCAACACAGTAACTGTCAAACACATTGTTACAGAACTCAAGACCATTATTGGTTCTCAACCTCTTAACCTTTCTTCTAGTTTGAGTTTCGACCAGAACCTTCCACCTTTTAAAATTCTCAAAAGTTTCATCCTTCGTCTTCAGGATGAATACCCATAGCTTTCTGGAATAATCATCAACGATGGATAGAAAATACCTTGCACCTGAGTATGAAGGATTCCTTGCAGGCCCCCAAAGATCAGCATGAATGTAATCTAGAGATCCATGTGTTCTTTGCTTGCCTTTGTTAAACTTTTCCCTACAGGATTTACCAAATACACAATTTTCACAAAACTCCAACTTTTCGACTTTGTTACCTTCTAGAAGGTTCTGCTTCCTCAATTCGACCAGGCTTCTTTCGCTGACATGGCTCAATCTCATGTGTCATAATTCTGTCTTTGGCACAGGTTTCGTGGATGCAACATTTGTCGAACCACTTACAACCTCAACCTTAAGGGTATACAAGCCTTGTTTTTTCACGCATCTTAAGACTTCCTTCGACCCCTTCATGACTCTTAGGATATTTTTCTCTCCTTGAAAATATATCCCTTCTTGTCAAATTCATCAAGAGAAATCCAATTTCTCTTCAAGTTAGGTATATACCTGACTTCAGTCAATAACCTTATTGACTCATCATGGAGCTTGAATCTCACATATCTAATACTTGCAATTTAGTAAGATTTGTTATTTCCCAACAACACCGATCCACCATCTTGATCACATAGCCCCTCAAACAATTCTCTGTTTGGATTCATGTGCCAAGTGCAACCTGAATCCATAATCTACTATTTTCTTGAGTCACCACTTGAAATCATAAGAACATCAGGTGAGTCGAAGTTATCTTGAACAATGGTTGTGTTGCCATTATCCTTACCTCCATAATCTTTTAGGCGTTCAGGGCACACCTTTCTTGTGTGACCCTCCTTCTTACAGTGATAACATCGAATACCAGATGTCTCACCATTATAAGACTTCTGCTGACTTTTACCTTTCTTCTTGTCGAACTTACCATCCTTTCGCAAAAAATTTCCCTTAACGGCCAAACCTCCGCCCACCGTCGAAGGTTTATGCTCCTTTCGTTCGTTCAAGTCCTTAGAATATAAGGCTGATTGAACTTCTTCAAAGCTCAGGGACTCCCTTCCATACAAGAGAGTTTCTTTGAAGTGAGCATGTGTTCTGGGCAAAGCACACAACAACAACAGTGCTTGATTTTCATCGTCGATCTTCACATCAATATTTTCAAGATTAAGAATCAGCTTGTTGAACATATTCAAATGTTCATCCAACATTTTGTCTTCACTTATCTTGAATGAATACAAAGCTTGCTTTAGGTAGAGTCGATTCACCAGGGATTTGGTCATGTACAAACTTTCAAGTTTCACCCATAACCCCGATGTTGTAATCTCCTTTGATATCTGTTGAAGAACCTTATCCCAAAGGCTCAACAATATTGCATTGTGGGCTTTCTCGATCATGGTCGTCTTTTCTTTTGCTGTTAACACAGCGTCCATGGCTGCCTCTCCCTTCAATGCTTCCAAACAACCCTGCTAAACCAGTAGGGCTTTCATCTTCATGCACCACAAACCGAATTTGTCGCACCGATGAACTTTTCAATCTCATACTTTGTTGAAGGCATCTACTCCATTCTCACCACATCAATTTGTTGTGAATAGGATACCTTAAAACAAAATATAAACGATTTTTTTTATGATCAAGAAACACACAAGGATTAGGATTAACGGAAAAACAACCAAGAAGAACAAGAAGAAACAACAAGGATTGATTATAAACTGCTATTCTTTCCTTTCTCTATCAAACAAGATTACAAGTATCCAAGAATAACAAATAACCTCTCTCTCTTGAATTAGGATTTTATCTTCCTATTTTTCCTTATACAAGTTGAGAGACTAGCATGTTATTTATAAGAAAACTAGCACATTACAAGCTAACTTAAACAATTGGGCTTTTTAACAAATACCCATTACAAGCTAACTTAGGGTACAAACTAACTTAAACAATTGGGCTTACAAGCAAGACCCAATTCAACATGCTAACAAATATAGCAATATTGACTAATGCATGTTAGAATAAACTTCGACTACAACATGCATTACTCGCGAACTGACTTTGACCATAGTAGAGTTCGATCCAATTATACGAATTATTAAGAAATTCTTAAAGCATATACATTTGATATCTTACACGTTTTAGAATAATAAAATATATATATAGGTGATTTTTTTATTGGAAAAAGTTATTAAAATTAAGCATACTTTGATTGGTATAGGGCTAGGTTCACAAAATAATAGTTTTGTCACGAATTACCTCCTTAAAGCATATGTCATTTGAAGTGCCACAGTCTCAATCAAACAATCACGAATATTATGATCAGTCTCTAGAAATCCTTTATCCTCAACTGATCTTTTTAATGTATTATACGAATTGTCATTATTTGTAAGAAGATATTTCCAATTAGTTGGACCTTTGACATGAGATAACAATAATCAGAAGGAAAACTTCTCTCCCTTCGAAGGTTATACTATATAGACTCTTTCGATAAAGGAGTGATTTTCCTTAACGTATGCGCACTCAAAAAAACATGCGCACATTTTAAGACTACTTGAGGATATCTAAAAATATTATTTTTAATCCTAATTATGATAAAACCTCCATATAAAATATACACACGTTTATTTTTCTATGTTGTGCGCATTAAAAAAAAGTGGACAGACGGATACGGGAGTGCCCGTCTTAATGCTAGTAAGTATAAAAAGATACTACTTGTGTATGTGGACGAGAAGATGATTTGTATTAGTAGTTAATAAAAATATCATACTATAAAATGGAGAAAATTTGTGAGAAATTTTTAAAATAATAACATTAATATTGTGTTTTTATAAAATATTTGTTTATTTTATAAAAAAAGATAAGGTTCAATATATTTTTAATTCCTATAAAATTATCAAATTTTATTTTTAGTCCTATAAAAAAATTGTGTGTTTTAGTCTCTACAAAATAATTATGCACGTAATTTTAGTTTCTAATGTTAAACTAATTTGTATTTCTTAATGATTATTTTATAAATATATTTAGAACGAGTTCTTCGAAAAAAAGAATTCAAAATTTAATTTATAAAACGAGATTTTTATTATTATCTTTTGAAATTTAAAAAAATAATATTTAATTCATCTCACTTTAAAAAATTATATAATTTGGTAAAGAAACATTTTATAGTAATCTGAATAAGCAAGAAAAAAATTATTCAAAAATTTAAAAGTTTATGGATAATTAAATAGTTTTCAAAATTTTTAAAAATAGCAAAGACTAAAACTGCAATGCATAAAAATTTTGTAAGGACCAAAATATGTCCTTTTTTGTATAGAGGCTAAAAATGAAGTGTGAAATATTTATAAGGAGCAAAAAGATATTAAAATATTATTGAGTGTCTACCATAGCAGATTTTGTATAATACTTATGAGTATGAATTTTTTTTAGTGTAATGGATATGAGGTCGTTCAAATTATTTTTTTTAAATAATTTTTTAATGTTTTTTTTTAATTATAAAAAATGTTTTAATACAAAAATTTAATTGGTTTGAATTGCTAGAAGATGTAAGTCAATATTTTAGTAGGCAAAATGAATTTGACACATGTTCTATTTGACATAGTTGAATACAACATGTGTCTTGAAGTATGTAAGCAAGCATTTGATAGAGTTGAATAATACAGTTTGTAAAGTGTGTTCTGTTACCTATATATACATGTAAAGTTGTAAATTATTGCACCAATTTCACTTCAATAAAATCTTTTTTTCACAATATCGTTTCTCTCTTCTTCTTTTCCATTCTTCTTAAAAATCTTAATTGTTTCAACAAATTGATATCAACGAGTCCAGTGCGATTCACAAAGAATCTGTAATGGCAAACAATAACAAATATCACTTAATCTCCAGTAAATCTACCGGTGTTCAAAGGCGAGAACTACAATAGATGGTTGCGCAAATGAAAGTCATCTTCAGATTTCAAGATGTGGTTGAAATCATGAGGGGTGAAGTATCTGCATTGGAAGCGAATGTAAATGATGTTCAGAAGGTTGTGCACAAGGAACTGAGGTAGAAAGATGCAAAAGCTCTTTTCTTGATTCATAAATGTATATATCCTAACGTGTTCAAGAAGGTCATTAAAGAATAAACGTCCAAATGAGTGTGGGACAAGTTAAATAATTTGTACGATGGAGATGAAAAATTGAAGAGAGTAAAGTTGCAGATGTTGAGCAAGTAATTTAAGATAACACAGATGAAAGAAGATGAATTGGTTGTTAATTTCTTCTCAAGATTAGTGTTACTCACAGATCAGATGAAGGCGTGTGGTGAACTTATCAATAATTTGCAGAAGATTGAGAAAGTGTTAAGATCTCGGACTACAAATTTTGATTACATTAAATTGTCAATTGAAAAGTCCAAAAACCTAGATGAGATGAAGTTAGAAGAACTTGAAGCTTCATTAGAGACTCATGAGATGAGGTTGAAGCAGAGAAACTCAAAAATGGATAAGGTGGCAAAACAGTTATTGCAAGCAAGATTCATCAAAAGTTTGGAAAATAAAAGGCAAGGAAAGAAAGAATCCTACAAATGATGAAAAGTTAAGTAAGAATTCAAAAATCACTCTAATACAATCAAGAAAGTCACGGGCAATAAGTATTTGAGGAAGAAAGTTGACATAAAGGAGGTGTGGTGTTATAATTATTAAGGATTCGATCAATATGCTCGAGATTATCAAAGAAAAGAGTCAATTGTGGAAGATAATGACACGGTTCAATATACATATGTTGGAGGAAGTGACTCTAATGATATGTTACTCATGGAAAATATGAAGTCGGATAATGAATAGACCAATATATGTGTAAGATTCATTAAGGAGAAGCGACGTAACAAGTCACCTGCACCAGCTTCCTAACAGCCCATTTATTGGAATGACTGTTTGTCATTTCATGAGGGTGCCCTTTCCCCATATCACCTGCATTTTGTGAAAATATGAAAGTGATGTGTCTCAATTCATAATAGTATAAGGGAATGAGTCAAATAAAGGTATTTACGTTCTCCAAAGAAAAAGGAGAAATAGTTACCATGTTTCCACACTCCTTAGGCCCACAAGGTTTTTATAAATACCTCCGCCTTTAGGTTTAAGAGGAAAACTAATCCATTACGCAAAACTCCACATACATGACTTCTCAATATCCCTGTGTGAGCTTGCGCTAACACTACAATAATCCTAAAACATTTGACAACCCTACAAGCAACTGGTTGTCATGTATTATACTTTTAGCAAGTAGAATTGACGTTTATCGTGGGGCCCCGATCAAACTGGCTTGACCCACTACTACAACATTCATCTAGATTTCTATCCTCACATTCAACTCTTTTGTCCATCATGATAAACAAGAATGTAGTAACTTCGGTCACCACTGAGTTCGACGGCGGGGAGAATACCATGGCAGGGATGCAAGTTGTCATTGACAATTTATGTCACCATAACAAACCTTGGAAGATAACGCCCTCCACATCCAACAATGCCAACAGAAGTTTGGCCCTCTGAAAGACACTGAAATCCCATACCCCCAGCCGGTCAGATGAGATATGGAAGGCTTCAACGTTAAAAAATTTCAAGTTGCCTTCTTTGGCTAAGTTTGTTGGGCGCAATAACCCATGTGAACATGTCGCCTCCATCAACATATAAATGGTGATTGTCGGAGCTTCTCATTCCTTGAAATGCAAACTCCTCTTTGACGCCTTCGGAGATGCATCCTTAAGGTGGTACATGGGCCTGCCTCGACTCTCAATTACCAACTACCAGAATTTGGTGAAGAAAATGGCACATCAATTTGCAACAAGTATGCTCAGAAAGATGGTCGTCATTAGCCTTTTTAATATTCATCGAGGCCCTTTCGAACCTATGAAGGAGTATCTTGCCCGCTACAACGAGGCCACGATCAAGGTCATCCACCCCAACTAGGAATTGTTCGTAATAGCATTTTAAAACGGACTGAGAGCGGTGCATTTTAATGAACCCCTTTCCTAGATGCTCGCAACTTCCTTGGTTAAGGTAGTAACACATGCATAATGATGCATAAAGGGCAAGGAATGTAATGCTAAAGAAGGCCATAGATGTCAAAAAGTGTACTGCTAGTAACCCTTACCTTTCACACTAGTCATGTAAAATCACTACACCTTGCCCATCAAAGACAAAGTGGCATTCAAGAAAAGTAGAAAACCTATAGAGAGTTTCACGCCTTTGAACATTCACTGTGAGCGGATATGGCATGAAGTCCCCCCCCCCCAAATACACGACATTCCATAACCACCAGCGCCCATGTTAGATATCATTGGCCCTTAACCTAGCAGATGGTGCAAGTTCCACAAGGTCAAGGGGCATCACACTGAAGATTATTATCAAATCAAGAACGAGATAGAACGCGTGATCCAAAAAAGTCATTTGAAGAAGTATGTGAAGGGTGACGCCGCCCAGGCGCCAGGTCAGGGGAGATATGCGAAAATCCAAAACCCAAGAAGGAAAAAGAACTAAGTAAGAGGGTGAGGACATAGTCATATGCCACACCATTAATACCCTTACAAGAGGATTCACCGAGGGTGGGGAGACTAGATATGCGCGCAGAAGATATGCTCGCAGAATCATAACCATCGAAAGTTTGCTCACTAGCTCATTAGTGATAAAATGATATGTTATATATTATATTAAAATTATAAAATTTCTTTTATAAATTTGCATAAATATTTTAAAACTAATTTCAAGTCTTCTTTAAATTCCACATATAAATAAAAACACTAAAAAAATTAAAATTAATGAAATAAATTTAAATGATTTTTATAAAAACTTATTAAAATTTATAAATTATTAATTCCACTTTTAAATATATTATGAACAAATTTATAATTCTAATTATATTTGTTAGATATACTATATCAAGATATGATATATATTTTTATGTAAATGACAATTATTATTGTAAGAAAGTTATATTTAATTAAAAAATTAATGTATGTTTTAAAAGATTTAATAATAATTTCATTTTTAAATGTTTTAATTTCGACAAACTAACTATTAATTATTAAAATTTTTAATTTAATGTCAACTTATTTTCTATTTATTTTTTATATATTTTTATTCTATCCCACTCTTTTCTTTTTTTATTCTATCCTACTAATTTTTGTTTTTTTATTCCATCCCCCTAATTTTTAATCCAGCTTAAATTCAATATAAAAATTACAACTACAAAAAGATACGAGA
The DNA here is from genome assembly GCA_963859935.3 of Lathyrus sativus. Lineage (NCBI taxonomy): Eukaryota > Viridiplantae > Streptophyta > Magnoliopsida > Fabales > Fabaceae > Lathyrus > Lathyrus sativus. The sequence goes on along the minus strand of OZ012741.1, from coordinate 651,195,517 downwards.
AGTTTCATAATTAATTGATCATAATCCCACCAAACCCTGGATCGAGACGTAATATCATCTTTTATATTGTACATCAATAAAAGAACAAGATTTGAGAAGTCTTTGAGATACTTTAATAGTGTTAATTCAATTTTACATTAAAATTGAATGTAAAATTAAATTAACACTAGAATACTAGTATGATTTAAAAGAGAAAAAATAAAATGCACTGACAATGTTAAATATTTTACACTGCAACCAATCACAACCATATATTAAAATAAAACATATTTTTATTTTAAAAATGCTGATATTACATAACAATAATAGACATTTTAATTGGTTGAATGTATAAAACTATCTTACATTGACAATGCACTACCTTTAAACCCAATTTTAAAAGGTGGAAGCTTCTTAGATGAATAATTCCCCCTTCAATCACTTGGGAAACTGAAAACAAGTTTCTTTCTTTAAAATGGACGGGGACAACGCACTACCTTTAAACCCAATTTTAAAAGGTGGAAGCTTCTTAGATGAATAATTCCCCCTTCAATCACTTGGGAAACTGAAAACAAGTTTCTTTCTTTAAAATGGACGGGGACGCAAAAGATTTCAAATGACAGATTCTCCTAACCCGCGCACCTTTCTATATGAAGTATACATTGTTTACAAATTACATGATATTTTCAACATAACCATAAAATTGACTATGCAACAAATGAAACTTTAAGTACTATATACAGAATCTTTTGCATGATTAATATTTACCATACAATCTTATTCTTTCTCAACTCTCAGGTGCCGTGAGGCGGAACTGTTTGAGAATGTGTCAATTTATCTTCCAGGTAACTTCAAACTCATGCTATACATTAGATTTCATAACTGGTGCAGGAAGCCAAAGTTCTGCACGAGTACCCCCAGCTCCAAGCGGGCCATCTTTGGTCCGAGGTGATATAATGCGCACGACACAGCCATAACTCTCCAGTATCTCACGGGCAATAGTCAGCCCAGCAACAAAGTTCCATGTCATATTGTCTTCAACCATACCTTCGGCCAAGAGTTCTTGTCCGTAGGGTGTGAGTGAATGCATCTGCGTCTGCAGACAAGCTCATAAGCAACCATTATTTTCCATTTTCACAAACCCCTTGCAATAAAGTAGTCAATCAAAAAATTGTTTGAATAGAAGCTAGGATTAGGTGAAGGATTTCCCAAGAGCTGCAAGTTTTCTCACATTAATACACCCTAATATGTTCCTAATTTCCCCACGGGTCGATAGTATGTTTTTAATCTGTTTTACAAATTGCATGCATAGTTTGTTAAAAAGGACAGTGCATATGGAAAGGAGATACGGAGAGTGAACTGAAGTTACCATATAGTGCATATCAGGTCCATCATCATCAATACATACGAGGGTATCGCCAGCCGGTGTAGCATTAGACACAATTGCAACCTTTCCTCCAACATGTGTACGCAGTAAAGCACCTTCAATAAGGTTGCTGAAAGCCTGGCGCAATTCAGGCTCTGCTACAGCAGCTAGCAAAGGTGATGAAAGCTGACTTAGTTCTATTACACGTTTTTGATTTAGAGCAAGAGGTCTGATTGTATCAACCATGTCTACCAATACTTCAGAAACATTGCACGGTCTTCCTGACATCAACAAAATAACATAAGAAATACTGAAATCATCTGAATGTCGAAAGAAAAGAGAAAATCATATCTAAAACTAAATGCCAAAAAGAAGATACCCAAAAGGCAATGAAAGAAAGAAGCATTTTTGCTAATCAACCAATCAAACCTACCTGATTCCATGCTGTAATGGAGAGAGAGCTAAAGGTGGTAAGGGCATCTCAATATCCTTGGCAGTGGCACTAAGAGAAGGTGGTTCACCAGATTTATTCATTTTATTTGCAGAGCTGTCCACCGGAGAACTACCTAACAATTGAGTTTTTTCTGACTCAGCAAGTATGTGATTCATTTTCTTAATTGCTTCTTCGTTGTGGCGCATAATATTTGCCTGCATATTCGACAAAAATTGTAGATGAGATGCACTATAGCCATGTGCCTGCATTATTTTATTATTTCTAAAATGCTAAACAAAATCTCCCTCAACAGAAAACTGATCAGCAGAAACTTTATTTCACCAAATATTTTTCGTAAAACGTTTAAATTGAAGAGAAAATCTCTTCGATGGATATTAAAATGCCAAAGCTAAGAAATTGCAATGAAGGTGGATACTGATAGGCATATACAAAAGGTATCTAACTATTTACCATTTTGATAATCAACACCAATATGTAACACATCATTATAATTTTCTATAATTATAATGGGGTAAAATAAGCTAGTGATATGAGAAGAGATTATAAAAAAAGTGGATTAAAAAATTGCAGATTTTTATATTCACACAAGGGAGGCTTATTTTTATATTCACACAAGGGAGGCTTCTAAAGTAGTACACAAAAATCTAACAGTGATGATAAAAGCATTTTCCCTATAATGAAATGACCTCCACTGCTGCATCTTCCTCTTGGAGTGACACAAAGAGCCAGACCGCGAGCAGTCATATAGTCTGATGTAATTCAGCACAGAAAACCACTACTTACTGAATATAAGGACTGGCGTTATCATGATTGTTGATATTTGTAAATATATATGGTGTTAAGAATATTTGTTATCATGATTGTTGATATTTGTAAATATATATGGTGTTAAGAATATTTGTATATAGAATAATCCCTCATCGATTATATCATGTAATTAGTTGTAATCTATCTATATATAATAATGTCTCCGTAGTGCTTTTCAAAACACACGGTTTAATCTAAACCTCTACAGGAGAGTATTCATGCACCTCTTCCGAAAGTCCCATATGTCATTATTCCCCATCATTCTAGGGAACCTGACCCACTAGACATCTCTACAGTTGACCCCCCACTCCTCGCCTACTTCAAACATATCAGCGTCGTCACTCAACGTCTGTCGTACCTGTCCCTGAGGTCGGACTCTCCTCTGACGCTCTCGCCATCATTGGATCCGATCCTGCAACCTAAGTTTGATCTTCCGATTGTCCTTCGAAAAGGTATTCGTCAAACAGGAAATCATTCTCCATATTATATTGATTTATGTTATCATCGTCTTCCCCCTTTGCAGTATACTTGTTTGTCTTCTTTGTCTTCTGTTTCTATTCCTAAAACTCCACGTGAAGCATTATCTCACCCTGAGTGGAGGCAAGCAATGATTGATGAAATGTGTGCTCTTCAAAGCAGTGATACCTGAGAACTGGTTACTCTACCCCATGGGAAATCTTTAGTAGGTTGTCGTAGGCTTTATACAGTGAAGGTTGGTCCAAATGGTAAGATTGACCGATTTAAAGCTCGCTTGGTAGCCAAAGGATACACTACGATGTTTTGGTTGGATTATAGTGATACAAGATGGCATCTGTTACACTTCTTCTAGCCATTACATCCATTCGACATTGGCCTCTTCATCAACTTGACATCAAAAATGCATTCTTACATGGTGATCTTGAAGAGCAAGTATATATGGAGCAACCACCTGGGCTTGTTGTTCAGGGGGGGGCCATCGAGTATGGTTTGTAGGCTACACAGGTCTCTTTATGGTCTTAAACAATCTTCGAGAGCTTGGTTTGACAGATTTAGCACTGTAGTACAACAATTTGGTATGGTCCGTAGTGAAGCTGACCATTATGTTTTTTATCGTCACTCACCCCAAGGGTGTATTTATCTTATTGTGTATGTAGATGACATTGTCATAACTGGTAGTGATCAACAGAGAATACTCCAGTTGAAACAACATTTCTCGAAACAATTTCAGACAAAAAATCTTGGTAAACTCCGGTATTTCTTTGGTATTGAAGTAGCCCAATTTAAAGATGGTTTGGTGATTTCTCAGCGGAAATATGCTATGGATATTTTGGAAGAAAGAGGTTTGTTAAATGCTTAACCAGTTGATACTCCTATGGATCCAAGTGTCAAACTACTACCCAATTAGGGGGAGCCTCTATCTGACTCAGGAAGGTATAGGAGATTGGTTGGAAAGTTAAATTATCTCCCAATCACTCGTCCGGACATTTCTTTTGCACTCAGTGTGGTAAGTCAATTCTTAAATTCCCCTTGTCAGGAACACATGGATGTTGTTATCCGGATTCTAAGATATATCAAATGTGCTCCAGGAATAGGTCTTGTGTATGAGGATAAAGGACATACCATTGACAGATGATGTTGATTGGGCACAGTCACCCATTAACAGACGATCCACCTCTGGATATTGTGTACTTGTTGGAGGAAACCTTATATCCTGAAAAAGTAAGAAACAAAATGTAGTTGCAAGATCAAGCGCTGAGGCAGAGTATAGGGTCATGGCAATGACAACATGTGAACTTATTTGGTTAAAACAGTTGCTCAAGGAACTTCAAATTGAAGAAGCAAGACCAATGACACTTATTTGTGATAATCAAGATGCATTGCACATTGCTTCAAATCGAGTCTTCCATGTGAGGACCAAACATATTGAGATAGACTGTCACTTTGTCAGAGAGAAGATCAAGTCAGGCGACATCGTCACAAGTTTTGTCAACTCTAATGATCAATTGGGAGATGTGTTTACAAAATCTCAACGAAGCCCCATAACTAACTATATCATGTAACAAGCTTGATGCATTTGACTTATATGCTAGAGTTTGAGGGGAAATGTTAATATTTGTAAATATATATAGTGTTAAGAATATTTGTATATAAAATCGTCTCACATCGACTATATCATGTAATTAGTTGTAATCTATCTATATATAATAATGTCTCCGTAGTGCTTTTCAAAACACAAGATTTAATCTAAATGTCTCTTAATCTCGCTTATTTCAACAATGATTATTTCACCATGCTTAAAAAAATTAATTGTAAATCAATCAGCCTAAAGATTATGTTTACATGTCAATCATTTGGGTCCTCTGCTGAGGAAAATCCATTCAACGAAATTAACATGATAAAAGCACATAATGTCAAGTACATAGAGGAAGAGATAGTAAAATGAAGATATAAAATCTCCTAAAGCACATTAATTTATCATTGGTATTAGTATATAGAACTATGCACACACCGCACGTATGTGTCATAATAAGTGCTAGAGAGAGGACCTTCGTCACGTATACAGCATCCTGAAGTTGATGGAGAACATCCCTTAAACGATCACCTAGCACCAAGATATCCTCAACAATGTCATGTGAAATCTGCAAAAGTATCTACTTTAATATGTTGTTGATATCCAATAACATAAGATATAACTAACTTCATCAACTCGTTGGTTGGTCTGGCTTATTAACCACTTGTTATAGAACTGGCATATAGTAAAGTTTAGTCAGGTTTAAAAGAGAGACTTCGCGGCAGATACAGAAAAGAAATTGTTTTCATTGCTATAATAAAACTAATCTACTTAGAGAATTTAAATACCTGGCTTTTCTTTGTTTGTGTAGACAGGATTTTACTCAAGGATTGAATGCTTGAAAGTGGACCATGGATCTGGTTTTGATTTGAAGAAAGAAAATTAGAACAGGATAAAGCCAGGAATAAAGAAACTAGAGAAATGCTATAACTCGTACTTGCTCAACCAAATTACTCATCCTGACATTATTTTGCCATGTTGATTGCTGAAGTAACATTGCTTTCTGCAAAAGGTGTACAGAAACCCAAAAGCCGAAAAAATTAGGTCCATACCAAGTATCAAAAACTATCGTTATAACTGTCATGAAATCATATAACAAACAGTTAAAGAACAATCAATTTAGCGTAATTGTGTTGCATGCTTACATAAAACACAACTTAAAGAAGTGATAGATTAAATGATTCAAAACTTGAATGAAATAACTTTAAAAGAACGGTTCAAAAAGGAAATGTTAAGAAATACGAATTTGAAAGCAACTTCCACAAAATATAAGAACTGTAACAAGCATATGTTCCTAGCATTTCATATTCAAAGAGTGATGAGCTCCTGTCATTATCATCTAAAAAAAGCCAGATGAAGATATAAACCTGATCCATAACATATGCCATAGCCAGAGACTGTGAAATATCAACAGCATTTGATCTTTGATCGGAAGTGAAGTTGCGCATAGAAACCGGCTCATCCTTGAACCGAGGGGCCTGAGTTTCCCATGACTTTTTGTCCAAATCCAAAAAAGGAGAAAGTGAATAAACTTCCTTCCTAGATACACGGTTATTTGACCTATCACTCTGAGCCTTCTTCTCGCAAGTTTCGAGCTCCACAACTGGAAGCTCAGCAACCAAGAAACCAACAACAAATGGGTGTTTAACCATGGGAAGAACTATAGCCTTACATTCAGGGACAATCTTAACCTACAATTAACATTCACACTAATATTGAGATCGATCCTAACGGACATTTGAAAGAGTAAACCCTCAATTTAAGACCTAAAGTATCCGACTTTATCCTACTCAGTTCTTAAAGAATATGAAAATAATTAGTCTTTAGCGATTTACATGTAGTCCCTAAACTATATGAAAAATTATTTTCACCAACACTGTTGATGTTATAAGTTGACAAGATGCTAAAGACTAGCATGACATGTTTTCATATTGCTCCATTCCTAAATTTTAGTAGTTTATTATTTTGGTTGTGTTTTAGAAACCCAAAATATAATATGATATTTTTCTTCCAACTATACCCCAAGATATTGGGATTAGATTAATGGTTAGAACAAAGTTATTTTGGTACAACAATAGTCACGGATTAAATATTTTCTGAATCTATATTCATATAAGTTAAACTACTAAAATTTAGGAATGGAGGGAATACTTGGACTACTTATTTTCATATACTTTAGCAACTAAACAGGATAGAAACCGATACTTGAAAGACTAATCGACAGCTTACTCATAATACTATGGGAACTGAGACACCACAATATAACAGAAACAAAATCAGAATCAGAAACACACTTGCAATTCAGAAAGAGCTGTCTCCGCTGCTCGCAAGCCGGCCTGAGCATGAAAATGACCAACGAGAATGACAATGCCTTCTTCCTCTGACTCAGCATCTTCTCCAGGGTACAGTGCAACCCTCCGCAGCTCCAACTGATCCATCACATAACTACCCGCCGGTCTAACATACACCTGTAAACACAACACAACGTTTGTCAATCACGTTGCTCAATTCAGATTTGAATGTGATTTTTAACCTAAAATATTGGATAATATGAGGTACAAAGTACGAACTGTGAGGAAGGATTCAGGGACGATTCTACGAAAGAGATGAAGTTGTTGGAGGCAGAGTCTGTGAAAGTCAGGGCTAGGATGAACGGGTCCGTTTTTGCGATTTTTCTCGAGTCGCTGAGTGAAATCGACGGGTGAGATGGAGACTTTACGAATGGCGGAGGCGAGGGCACGGGAGGAAGAGAGAGTGAGCGTGGCGGAATTGTTACGGGAATCATCGTCGGAACCGGAATCGGAGTTAGGGTTTGCGTTCAGGGTTTGGAGAAAACAAGAGGGGTTACGAGATGGGTGGGATTTGAAGGTGAGTGGAAGAGTGGAAGTGTTGATTGAAGAGAGTATAGGCATTTGACAACAACATTCATACAACAAACTAACTGAATTGATTTGGTTAGTTAGTTGGACTTAGAGAGAAGCAAATGAAATCAATATTTATATTGGTGGTTGCGGAGAAAAATAACCATACAAATAATGTCAAACTTTATCTTATCCATCTAATTTAATGTAATGTATTTAAATTGTTGAACTTATGCAACTACTTTTCCAATCGTTGAGAGCATAGGTATAGGTAATACTCATATATGCATACTTTATTGGTAATGTTAACTTGTGCCCTTGGGGCACATGTTAAGAAAACCAATTATAGTAAATTTGTATTGGAAAACACGATGTAAAAATTAATTTTATACTTTAATTAAAGTTTATACACAATTTCCAAGATAATATTTCTTAATTTAGTTCTTAACATGTGTCCCAAGGGCACAAGTTAACATTACCCTATAAATAAATGTTAGACAAAATTATTTGGATTTAGATTGTTATCTTAATTTTTTTTTCTGTGTCGGATACTCGGATTAATTCTTTAATTTTAAAAATGTGCAACGAATTTAGCAATTGTATTTTAAATTTTTTTATTATTAATTAGACAAAAATAAGTAATATAACATGTTTTAAAAGTTAAGAGAACAATCTAATATAAAAAAATTATGGGATCAATCTAAATCTAAAAATATAGTTAAAGATTAGCTAAATATTATTATAAGATTAACCTAATTCATACGAAAAAATTATAAATATGAATATTTTTAAGTAAAATATTTTGTTTCATAAGACGTCACACTGGATATATAAATATGTTTTTGAAAATTATTATTATTTCATTTAAAAAGATTGTTGACATATTCTAACACGTTTGCACTTGCACGTTGATAAAACTTCTCTTTAAATTTGCAAAATCTGAGTTTCAATATGTCTTGAAAAATCAGTTTTAGTTATACTGTGACACTTATGGTTAAAACTTAAAAGTACATTAATGATAATTTTATGATCTCTAAATTCATGAATTCTCACTTGTGAATTATATATATATATATATATATATATATATATATATATATATATATATATATATATATATATATATATATATATATATATATATATATATATATATATATATATATATATATATATATATATATATATCCTTGCGTTATTTTTCTTTATATAGCAATTCAGACCAATTTTACACAAAGGTTCATCAAATTCACTTTAATGTGATTGTTCATATTCATATGACCTTTTAATAATGATTATAAATCAAGCTTGATTCCTTAAATCTCAGTCATAATATCCTTAATCACTGTAATTCTCTGTCATATATCAATCATATATTCTCATACGCTAGACTTAGATCGTCATAACCCAACCTTATTATTTTGGATTTTAGAGTTGGGATCCCATTTACCATCATGAAATTCGAGATCATACAGATTGTATATGTTTTCCCTTCCTTACTACATCTGAAAAACAGGACATATATTTGAGGTTTCAAGATCCTATGTTGGGGTCTCAACATTACTTCTACAGTAAACACATATTTTTTTCTTTCAACGAGACCAAAGGGGTTAACAAGAGCGAATGAATCTTTGTGAGTGTCTTCCCTGGGCGATCACTTCTCTTCCTTACACATCTAATGAAAAAAACTAGAAGGAAAGTTTGTCCGGGTTAAGGGCAATGCCTAGTCGCCTAAGGTCATGTACGAAAAATATGATACTCATTAGTTCCCTCGATATTAAACAAATGAGCCCCTCTCTATCATGGGATATGAACCGACCTAAGTTAGCGAGAGAGAGAGAGAGAGAGAGAGAGAGAGAGAGAGAGAGAGAGAGAGAGAGAGAGAGAGAGAGAGAGAGAGAGAGAGGATATATTAAAGCATTTTGACATTATGGGGGTGCGAGACTTGCTTAGGCTTGAGGGAGATCTCCCAACATTGATGAGTTTTATGCGTAAGATGATATTTTGATACTCTGCCCTTGTACATTTTTTTCTAAATAATTCTCAAATGTCTTTTCTATTTCCTCTTTTGCAGAGAGGATGATCTCCATATCCTTACAAGAAAAGAAAAGATGATGGTGAAGGCTAAAGATTGTCAGAGCGAGGTGGAACCGTTTTAACAGAGTGATCCATCTGAATTATAGGCTCAGGTGGTCAAGAAAAGAAAATCAATCACTGGCAGAATAATCATTAAAAGTCATTCTCATGTTTGTCGTCTTGCTATCTCCTCCTCTTAAGGGTATAAGGTCACCCCTAATGAAGCGGAATGGGAAGGATCCTAGAAAAAGTCCATTTGATGTGGACTTAGTCACCTCCATAAACTTGGAGATAAGTAATTTTATGGAAGGTTGTGGAACTAGCTCTTCAAAACGTGGATCTTCTTCCACTTCTGGAGAACAAGGGTTATGCTTATAGGATGGAAGATTCAATAGGATGGTGTTCACATATGATCACCTCAATGTCAATGGGGATGTGGAGACGATAAAATTGTTGGGTTCTTAGAAAAGTTTCCAGTTTCTCAACACTTATTTGATGAGGATCTTGGTTTAGGCCTTGTTCAAAGATTTTGATGCTTTGTCTAAAAAGGAGGATAACTTAAGGCCGAAATCAAAAAGGTGTAAGGGGTTATGAGCTCAGTCAGACCACATTGACTTTGGCCAATGAAAGGATAACTACTCTCCAGAGAGGGGTTATTTAGGGTCAATACCACCTCTAAAAGGTTGGACATGAAAAAGATAAATTGCTGGAGGAGAAAAAAAAAACTTGAGACGAACTTTCAGAACTAAAGTAATAAACTTGCCATAGTAGAGGCATAGTTGAGCAGTCTCAATGTGGATCTTGAGGAGGTTGTATCGATTGCCTTCTTTCTGAGGACCAATGGCTCGAGAAGGCGAATGAGCAAATATGTTGCATGTACCCAAAGCTCGGCCCTAGTGAGCTAGATTACTTTAAGGTGGTGGTGGATGGTCGCTTGGTGAAGAAACTGACCATATGAGTAACCACAATTTGGACGAAGAGATAGAGACAACGCTCTCTCGTAAAAAGGCAATTCCTACTAACAAAGTTGCTAGAGAGGCCGCAATTATCCCACCAGAGATCTCACTCTAAAATGTTTCCTCCACCTAGGATACCATTTTCGATTTTTATTCCTATTGCAATTCATTTGAGTAATCTCGCCCCCACTATTGAGGGGCCATTGTAATTTACCAACTCTTTAATTAATGAATTTTAGTTATGTTCCCCTTTTCTTTTTATGCTTATGTCAAAGTGGATTCTGAATTTTACTTGTATATTTTTACCATTTAAATCCTCTTATTGTCACATGCCTTGTAGGGTCTCACACATAGACTAAAGAGTCCATGCATGGTTCTTATGTATACCATGTAGGGTTCCAGCATCTCAACATGGTGCATGTGGATATCTCATAGGGCTTTAGAGTACTTGTAGGGTTCTGATGGATACTCCGTAGGGATTCAAAGTCCAACTAGGGTTCTTATGGACACACTATAGGGCTTTATAGTCCCCATAGGTTTTTGGCAGTATTGTTCGAGGATAGTGTAAATTAAGCATCGAGCTATCTACCTATTGTACAATGCATAGTAAATTAAAACACTTAGGCCGCCTCATTAAAATCTTTTTCCTTTGTATAGGAAAAGAATTCCACCCTAAGCATAATTGCTTTATTTTATACAAAAATAAAAATCATATAATGTCTGGACTTTGAGGTTCTGTTCAACTATAATAGTATCTTAAATTCACATTATTACAGGTCCTCGAAACTTTTTCTCCTTCCAAACTTTCTAGCTTATATTCACCTTGAGATGGTTTATTTCATACTCAAAATGCCCCTTCCATGTTTCAGTGTAGATTTACTAACTTGGTTGGTGCTACTACATGTTTCAATATTATGTTGCCTTCTTCCATTCTCCTAGGTTTCACCCTAGAATTGTACCATCTCTCATATCTTTGTTTTACCTTGGAATATGTTTAATAACTTTTCCTCGAACAAGTTCCATTTTGTCATCTTCGATGTTGGTTTATCTACACACCACTCTTTTGCTTTTCCAATAAGAGAGTGTGGAAAAATCTTAGAAATATCATTTTTTTCCTTATCTTCTAGAGCTCCTAGCGTACCAACAATTTCATAGAATTTTTTGTAAGGTTTGTTCACGGGTCTCCATGATCTAAACCTATAAAAGGGTTAACATACATAATTTTTAATAAGTTTGTTTTCATTTTACTTTGTCAGACGTTTCTTTGCATTCTACCTAGGTGAGCTAGATGTTTAGGACTATTGTGGAATAACGTGTCACAATTGTTATTTATATTGTTGTTATTTGTATTGGCGATAACTTCAACCATGGTTTTTTGTTTTAAACATAAGACTCTTCTAGATCTAGCCTCTTGGATTTTTTTTTTTCAATCCTTAATGATGTTTATGTGTGCGGTTCTTTAGATTTCAGAATCGAATAAAAATTGTTTTGCAGAAACCTTACCGTACATAAACTAGTTAAAACAAACTAATTTTAAGTGTTAATGGGTTAGTGTCTATAAACAATATATAAAACTATAACAGATATACACATATATAAACATGACGTAAAATAATAATTAAAACTATGTCATATCTTTAAAACTTAGCACCAGTCCCATACAACGTCGCCATTTTATTGCGTTTGCAACAAAAGTAAGTTTTATAATTATCGTGTCCACTGAGACTGGCGATTTCAAATACTGTTGAACATATATTATGATTTTGAGTAGATAAGGGTTTTAGTTATTTTGATGCATGAAATTAAATGATAGAAAATAAATGACATAAAGTAAAATGGATATTTCAGTGTTAATAGTAAGAAAACTTGTTATGTGTATATTTCATCATTGTGTATTTATCATGCATAACGAAGGTCGGTATTATGCTCCTCTAGCCGATATCTCCTATCGGCCTTGACACCATGAGATCAGTGCATTACCTAATAATTGATATCTTGGTCTATTAACCAACACAAATCATTAAGTTCCAACAGTTATAAAGAAGCAAGACTCTACATCGATCTCACTATAGTACGTGCAGATATTGAACCTAACCACATGTCTAGGAATTAGCATCCAATAAATGATAACCTTCGATCTAGTAATGACAATCACCTTTCAAATGTCAAGTCACACCATAAAAACATGTTTTAGGTAGCAAAGCTAAAATTAGCATTAAGATTAAGGAGTCATTAATATTAAAGCATAAGCAGACTTAGATAAAATGCCATGACTTATTTAATACATGAACAGTAACTACATACAACCCCTAACAAGGAGATTTTAGCTAGTCTTACTCATCGTAGTTATTATGATAACGAACTTGGAAGTTTATCTGCCATATCACTTAAGCAGCACTTCTATCTTCAATCGCCCTCTCTTATTCTTTTGTTGTAGACTAAGGTGAACCTACTTCAATTTTGTACTACCTCACTCCATAAAAACTCTCATTTGCAATGAACTAAAAGCCCCTATTTATAGTGCAAATTTATGTCCTTCACTAGACGTATCGCTCATATGCACTTAGTGAGCCTGCTTTCTTCTGGATTTAGTAATGTTAGTTGTCTGACGAGTGGCCTTAGCCGCCTTGCTTCGCTAGGTGCACCACCCCTGCGCTTAATACAAAAACCATTGCTTCACCATGAATTACTTTAGGCTTGAAGTTCCATCTTTCCTTCTGGGCATGCTAGGCTCACCTGTGATCATGGCCTAATGAGCTTTGCTTTACAGGGACTTGCTCTGGTTTTTTCTTTATGTGTTAAATTGTGGTTTTTCAATCCTTCTTACATGCTTTTAGCTAATACATTCTAGGAAAGTCCAAAACATGTGTTTTATTACTTTTTGTAGACAAATGGAGGGCTTTATGTTAATTTCTTATAAAATAAGTTAATAAGTGCTTACGTATTTTACGTAAATTTGGCACTTGTCACTAGCCAACCATGTCACATACCTAATAAATCATATAAACCCCACATATTTCAATTTGTTCACCTCTTCAGCGATAGATACTCTATTGTCTTTACATTCTTTATGCTTCCTTTGGGTGAGATGCTTAAAGTCGGCTTGATAGCGAGATGATAACTTACTATGTTCAGGGATATTCTAGGCATATCTGACAGTTCCCATGCGAATAAGTCATATTCTTCTAAAGCAACTGGATAATATCATTATCTTCCTTTTCACTTAATGATGTCCCTATCAGGATGGTTTGGTGATTTTGACAACCTATTTGTATTGTTCAACTCTTCCATGGCATCAACCTCTCTTCCAAGGAGTCGACCCTAGGGGCTAAATTAACATAGTTGACCCTGTAGGTGTTGTGTGATGAGGTCATTTCCCACTTCTTTTAAGCCTTAAGTTATCTTTGTAGCAATTTCTTTCCACTTCTTGGTTGCCTTTAACCACGCCTACCCGCTCATTATTCAAGGGGTATTTTATTGTCAAATATAAGATAGATATAACATATCCTAGGGCGTCGAACACAAGCATACCAAAGATGATATTATAAAAGGAAGGGGAACTCACCACTAAGTATATTACTTTTATGAATTTAGAATTCCTTACTACTTTGAACATCGTCAACATTGAGACATATCCTTGGACCTACAATCATTATCCTTAAAAAACTTATCAGCGAGCCTTTAAAAGGTTGTAAGAGTTTGGGGACCATCTTTAAACCTTTGAATGCATCCTAATAAAGGACATTAGTTGAACTACTGGGGTCCACCAGGACTCTTTGGACATAACAAATATGGATATGTAAGCTAATCACCGTGTGGTTATTTTTCGTGCGGGTAAGATTCTCTTTGCAGCTTTGTTGGAAAAACTAAATTTTAGAGAGGCGGTTATTTTGTTCTCGGGGTCAAAAATTGGTGATATACATTACATGGTAGAAATATTTCTTTCTCAAAGAGAAAGGCGCTCTGCCTCTTACGAAACCTCCCACAATCATATTCAAAGTTTGGATTTCTTATTTGGGGTCATATCTTTGTCCCTAGTCGCGTCTTCTCCTAGATTGAGGTGTTATATGGCAATATGGCCTCGTCTGTAATTCTCTTTTCCTAGAACTCTAAAGCTACCCCGTATCTATCTCTGCATACGACCTTATTTAATTAGCTTTTCAATCTCTCGCTTCATATGGTGACAATCTTTTGTATGGTGACCATGTATCATGTAATACTTGCTTCATTTTATGCCTCGTTACCCATCATATCTCCCTTGGGGTTAAGGGGTTCAAGAATGACTATGGTTTGATTGACGTCTAGGAAGATATGTTATTTTCTCGCATTTAGTGGGGTGAAATGCTCTAAGGGCCTTTTGGAAGGCTTGAATGCAACCTTTTCTCAAATTGGTATTGCATTTTGATTCCTTCATTGGCTTGGTACTTTAGATTTTCGTCCACCTCTCTCTTGCATATCGATTTCTTTTTTCAATGTCGCTTTATTCTCCTTTGATATGACATTTTGCTTTTGCCACGATATTTTCTAAGCTGTCGACTTTTGGATATAGGACTCGTTAAAGTGTCCGACCTTAAGTTCATTAAGGAAATCTCCAACGTGCACCTCGTGGTTTGTGCTGGCAACCTTAATGGTCTATTTATTAAATCTGGACAAATACTTACACAAGGATTCCAAGTAGCCCTATCTAATATTGAATATGATTGTAGTGGAAACTTTTATGTGCTTGTTGGTCAAAATGTAGTGAACCATCTTTCTCGTAAGATCTTGGTAGCTCGATAGTGAGAACCTTAAAAGGCTCGTGTATCATTTGAAAGCAACCTCCTTGAACTTTTTGGGCACTAGTTTGCACTTCAGCGAGTCACATACCCTAATAATAGTCATTTAGATTTTGATGGTGATTATCTGCTCCAAGGGATCGGTCTTCTCTTCGAAGGACGCCAAAGACTATTATTTGAAATTGTCTGGGACTGGAGCATCCCACATAACCATTACGAGCTATTGTAAATCTGTGGGTTCTTCCCCTTAACCACATTTGACTATGCATGTTTGTGATGTTATAAATCATGCACACACTTCGGTAACACTTCGTTTTGGTGATGGAATTCCTCTATAGAGATTAGGATTTTTGTTACGGCAGCTCGACCACTATTGTTGTTGCTGTTGTTATTGTTATTTGTGACATCCCTAGTTATCATGAGATAGGGTTGTACTGTTGTTGGAATAGGCGTGTGTGGCCCAAGTCTGTTTTACCGGGACCCATGGTGACTGCCCAATGTACTTGTAAAAGTACACTAATGATAACTCTACTAGTGATACCAGTAAAGTCACAATTACACTCTCTATTGTGAATTGCCTATAGTTGTTATCCTTACGTTCTTCTTCTTATACAATAATTCTGACCCGTTTTACACTAAGGCCCATTAGAGGAACTTTAATGTAATTGCCCCCGATTTGTATGACCTGTTAATGATGATTGGAAATCAGACTTGATTTCTCAAATCTCGGGTCATGCCATCCTCAATCAATAATAAATTCATTCTTTATCATATCTTAATCAAATATTACCTTGCCCCAAACTTGGGTCTGAAAAACAAAATGTTCTATAAACTATTTTAACACACTTTTGTTCTTCTTGACAAATTATTAATCAAGGCAAGCTCCATCGAGTTTGGGCTGAGTCCGATCCATTCAAGAATTCGACCTAAGAAATCAAACATATAAATATTTCATAAATAAAAGGTAGTATCGTATTGACCTAGCTCATCCTAAAATAGTTATTGATACTTTTAAATAAGACATTTTGTTCCAAAAAATCTCTCACACACACGCACACACGCGCGCACACACACACACACACACACACACTCGCACACACACACACACACGCGCGCACGCACGCGCACACACACACACACACACACACACACACACACACACACACACACACACACACACACACACACACACACACACACACACACACACACACACACACATATATATATATATATATATATATATATATATATATATATATATATATATATATATATATATATATATATATATGAGAATACTTTGTTTTGGTGTGACTTATTTTTCTACCATTTTTACCCTTGCTTTATTATATAATTTACTTAATAACTCCTTATTATTAACTTCCACATATTATATTTTTTAAAAATTTTATTTAAACAAAAAATATTGTTTATATTTTCATTCATGCGCATTAAAAAAACGGACAGACGGGCACGTGAGTGCCCGTCTGGACGCTAGTATATATAAAGGCGTGTCCGTCTGGACGCTAGTATATATAAAGGGAAAACTTGATTTTGGTGTAGCCTATTTTTATTTCAATTATACTCTTTTAATTTTTTATTTTAAAATTTAACTTCTCTTTTACTAACTTCTCTTTTATTAACTGTTATATGATGGTTTGCACAACTATTTCATTCAATTTTTTATATAAAATTTAAATATAAATAAAAAATAAACACACAAAAAATACCGTTTATATTTTTAAACATCTGAATATTAAAAAAGTGTTTGTGTCCGTCTGGACGCTAGTATATATAAAGCCAAAACATTGTTCTGGTGTAACCTATTTCACTTTCCAAAACTATCCTTTAAGGTTATTCTAATTTACCTATTTTTTCTTTTAAAATAATATTATTTAGATTTAAAAATAAAATTTAATATATAATTTAACAAATGAATTTCCCTTGACTCCACTAACATTAACTTCCAATACTGTCTCTACGTGGTTTTTGGATTTTACCATGTCCATTTATTTTTTAATTTGAATTTCATATGTAAATACTTCCACGTAGTATTGAAACTACCACAAAATTGCCAACACAAATAATGCATCATAGTAACTGCCACCATAAGTAGTGCATCACAGTATATATGTTTGTAGTTAGAGCATCTTTAGTGGGAGTAAACTAAATAGGTAAATTAAGATACTTTTTGTGGGTCCAAAGTGATTTGTAGGATTTAAAAAATTTAAAGTTGATTTGAGTAGTTTTTACTTTAATGGTGGTTGTCTATAAGAAACCAAAACTTGACCCCACATGGTATTAAATGGTTAATAAAAATCTATTATTTATGTTAAATAATTAATAAAAATCTATTATTTACGTTAAATAATGAGTTAGAGTACGTTGCTTGTGTAGAGCACGTAAACTAGTTTTAGAGCATCCCATATGCCATGTCAGCACTACTATAATGCAAATTCCTTATTACTAACGTAAACTAGCACTAAAGTTGCTCTTAGTGTTTTCTTTAACATCTTCAAAACTGATCTTTTTCTATGGTAAGCTTTTAGTTTTCTACTCAAAGATTCTTATTTGCCAAAATTTTCTTATGTATCGATTTTTATTTTTTCTCTTTGATAAACTTTCATTTTTTTCCTTTTGAAAATTCTTAGTTAAGATCTTTGACCCTATAATGTGCTTCTTTTGCCTCTTTTTTTGACGGTATGTTAATGTTACTTTATGATGCTGTTACCAAATTTACGGTTTCTAGTGCTAATGTCGGTATAGCTATAATACGCCGTTTTGATTTTATTACTAAGCTTAATTTCCATTATTTTGGATGCAGACAAATCATTTGATATCGCAGAAGAGTGTGGTTCTTCCACCAATCGACTACAACGGCATATGCGGTAACAGTGACAGTTACCTTCCTTCTTGAGAAAACAGTATGAAAATATGTACAACTATTTATACAGTTAGAGACAAAAATGACAGAGTATGAAAATATTATCAAGAACACTCCTTTGACCTCATACCTTTTATATTGGTCAAAGAATGAAAAATATTAGGAGAGAATTAACAATTTGTTTTGTCGTAACATTTTTTCATAATACGTTAAAAGAACACTTGAAAAATGGTTTGAATAAGATCATATAATTGAAATGAAATTATAAGCTTTGAGAAATATTTTCGGTCTGAGGGTTTGAAACACTAAGGTTAGATTTTTATTTATTTATTATGAGAAGAAATAACAAGAGTATGAAAATATTTTCTCTTATATGAAAATATATATTACTTTATTGCGAAGACAAAGATATTTGTTGTGAATCGGATGTCTTGAAACAAAATATAAACGGTTTTTTTATGATCAAGAAACACACAGGGGTTAGGGTTAACAAAGAAAATAAGGTAAAACAACAAGGAACAACAAGGATAGGTTATACATTTGTATTCTTTTCTTTCTCTTAGAGACAAGATTACAAGTATATAAGAATAACAAAATAACCTCTCTCTCTTGAAATTAGGATTTTATCTTTCTATTTTTCCTTATGCCAAGATGAGAGATTAACATGTTATTTATAAGAAAATTATCACACTAACCTAATAGACTTTTTAACAATTACCCATTACAAGCTAACTTAGGGTACAAGTAACTTAAACAATTGGGCTTACAAGTAAGGCTCAATTCAACATGCTAACAAACTAGCAATATTGACTAATGCATGTTAGAACAAACTTCGACTACAACACGCATTACTCACGAACCGACTTCGACTACAACGCGCATTACTCACGAACCGACTTCGACCATACTAGAGTTTGATCCCATATCTCACAAATCTCCACCTTGGATCTAACTCTATAACATCAAGAAACTAGATTTCTTCATGCAACTTTATCAACTGCATACAGTGGAAAAACTTGCAACTGGGCAAACGTCTTGATGATCATATCAGCAGTATTATGATCTTGTCGAAACCTTCAACACTTGGACTTTTCTACGCTCGATTATCCCTCTAACGAAATGAAACCTCACATCAATGTGCTTGGTTTGCTCATAGTAGGCTGAATTCTTCGACAGGTGTATTGCACATTGACTATCACATTAAACGGTGATAACTCGACCTTGAAGTTTCAGCTCTTTTGCAAAACCTTCAAGCCACAATGCTTCCTTCACAACTTCAGTTAAAGTGATATATTCCGCTTCAGTGGTTGATAAGGAAACGACCTTCTGAAGTGTAACTTTTCAACTGATTATTATCCCAAACATAGTGAACACATATCCAGAAATAGATTTTCTGGAATCCATACAACCTGCATAATCAGAGTCAACATATCCTTCGATTGTTGCTTTACTATCTTCACCCAAGGCTCCATCATAAATTAGGACTCTATCCAGAGACCCATTTATGTAACTTAGAATCCACTTCAATGCTTGCCAGTGAGTCTTTCCAGGATTCGACATGTACATGCTTACAAGACTTACTGCATATGTTATGTCGGGTCTAGTACAGACCATAACATACATTAAAGAACCCGTTATATTAGCATATGGAATGATATTCATATAGGCTCTTTCGAAATCAATGTTGGGATGATGATCTATACTCAGCTTAAGTTGGCAGTTTGTCGGAGTCACGACAGGCTTTAAATTCAATATACCAAACCTTTTTAGAATCTTCCGTAGGTATGCCTCTTGAGATAAGCATAATTTTGATTGCTTTCTATCTCTTCAGATGTCAATCCCAAGAATCCTGGATGCAACTCCCAGATCCTTCATGTTGAACTCCTTATTGAGTTCAACCTTCACCCTCATTACATCTTCGACATTGTTGCTTGCTATTAGAATATCATCCACATAGAGCAATAAAATAACAAACGAATTATCGGGTCGAAATCTGAAGTAAACACAATGGTCAAACTGACTTCTAATGAAACTTATGTGTGCCATGAACTTGTCGAATCTCCTATTCCACTGTCGAGGAGATTGTTTCAATACTTATAAAGATTTATTCAGTTTGCACATATAATCTTCCTTCCCCTTTTCGACATACTTTTAAGGTTGCCTCATAAGGATTGTTTCATCTAGATTACCATACAAGAATGCAGTCTTCACATCCATCTGTTCCGGTTCAAGGTCGAACTGTGCCACTATGGCAAGCAACATTTGAATGGATATGTGCTTCACAATAAGAGAGAACACATCATTAAAGTCGAAACCTTCTTTATGAGTGAACCCCCTAGCGACCAATCTTGCCTTATATCTCTTCGACGCCACTCCTTCAATCCATTCTTTAACTTTGAAAATCCATTTACAACTGACTAACATGTCTTCAGCAGGTTTCTTGATCAGTTCCCAGGTGTTGTTATCATGAAGAGATTTCATCTCATCATCCATGACCTTCGCCCATTCAGTCTTCTTTCGACTCCTCATAACTTCCTTATAGTCTCTAGGTTCTTCATCTAGAACCTTACTTGCAGATATTAAGGCATAAGCTATAAGATCTGCATACCCAAGTCTCTGAGGTGACTTGATAACTCTCCTCGACCTGTCTCTTGCTAGCAGGTAGTTATTATCAGTCTCCTTATCTTCGACAACATCTTCTACGTCTTCTTCGACTTCATCTGGGATACATAATTCAGCATCAACATGCTTCACCTCAACAGGATCTCTCCTGTTCCAGCTCTTCGTCAGTATCATCAGTTTTCTTGAAAGCCATCTCTGCTTCATTATAAAATACATTTCGAATGGTGATACACTTTCTGTAACCTAGCTCTAGGCACCATAGCATATAAGTTTTGACTCCTTCGACCTTGTCTTTCCTAATATGAGCATAGGCCATGCAGTCAAATTCTCTCAGTCTGTCGAAACTAGGTGGATGTCCCTACCAAACTTCTTAAGGTGTCTTCATTCCTAAGGCAATCGAGGGACATCTATTTTTCAAATAGGCTTCTATCGAAACAACCTCGGCCCAAAACTCATTCTTCAATCCAACACTAACCAACATGCATCTAACCCTTTCAAGGATTGTTCGATTGAATCTCTCAGCTAAGCCATTTTGTTAAGGAGTAACTGCTACAGTCTTATTCCTTGCAATCCCAGACTCAACACCGTAACTGTCGAACGCTTCATCGCAGAACTCAAGGCCATTGTCGGTTCTCAACCTCTTAACCTTTCTGCCAGTTTGAGTTTCGACCAGAATCTTCAAACTTTTGAAATTATCAAAAGTTTCATCCTTTTTCTTTTGGATGAATACCCATGGCTTTCTGGAATAGTCACTAACGATTAATAGAAAAAAACCTTGCACCTGAGTGTGAAGGATTCCTTGCAGGCCCCCAAAGATCAGCATGAATGTAATCTGGGGATCCATGTGTTCTTTGCTTACCTTTGTTAAACTTCGCCCTATATGATTTACCAAATACACAAGATTCACAAAACTCCAACTTTTCGACTTTGTCACCTCCTAGCAGGTTCTGCTTCCCCAATTCGACCATGCCTCTTTCGCTGACATGGCCCAATCTCATGTGCCATAATTCTGTCTTCGACACAGGTTTTGTGGATGCAACATTTTTCGAACCAGTTACAACCTCAGCCTCAAGGGTATATAAGCCTTTTTTTCTTCACGCCTCTCAAGACTTCCTTCGACCCCTTCATGACTTTTAGGATACTTTTCTCTCCTTGAAAAACGTATCCCTTTCTGTCGAGTTCACCAAGAGAAATCAAAATTCTCTTCAAGTCAGGTATATAACTGACTTTAGTCAATAACCTTATTGAATCATGATGGAGCTTGAATCTTACATATCTAATACCTGCAATTTTGAAAGATTTGTTGTTTCCTAGTAGCATCGATCCACCATCTTGATCACATAGCTCCTCAAACAATTCTCTATTTGGAGTCATGTGCCAAGTCCAACCTGAATCCATAATCCACTATTTTCTTGAGTCGCCACTTGAAACCACAAGAACATCAGATGAGTCGAAGTCATCTTAAACAATGGTGGCGTTTCCATTACCTCCATGATCTTTCGGGCGTTCAGGGCGCACCTTTCTTGTGTGACCCTCTTTCTTACAGTGATAACATTGAATACCAGATGTTTCGCCACTATAAGACTTTTGCTGACTTTTACATTTCTTCTTGCCGAGCTTATCATCCTTTCACAAGTATTTTCCCTTAACGGTCAAACCTTCTCCTATCGTCGAAGGTTTATACTCCTTTCATTTGTTCAAGTCCTTAAAATACAAGGCTGATTGAACTTCTTTAAAGCTCAGGGGCTCCCTTCCACATAAGAGAGTTTATTCGAAGTGAGCATGTATTATGGGCAAAGCACACAACAACAACAATGTTTGATCTTCATCATTGATCTTTACATTAATATTTTCAAGATCAAGAACCAGCTTGTTAAACATATGCAATTGCTCAGCCAACACTTTGTCTTCAGTCATCTTGAATGAATATAAAGCTTGCTTCAGGTAGAGTAGATTCACCATAGATTTGGTCATGTACAAACTTTCAAGTTTCACCCATAATCCACATGTTGTAGTCTCCTTTGATACCTGTCAAAGAACCTTATCGCCAAGGCTCAACAATATTACGCTGTGGGCTTTCTCAATCATGCCCGTCTTTTCTTTTGCCATTAACACAGCGTCCATGGTTGCATCTCCCTTCAACACTTCCAAACAACCATGCTGAACTAGTAGAGCTTTCATCTTCAAGTTCCAGAGATCAAATTCGTTTACTCCGGTGAACTTTTCAATCTCATACTTTGTTGAAGTCATCTTCTCCATGCTCACCACACTAATTTTTTGTGAATTGGATGTCTTGAAACAAAATATAAACGATTTTTTTATAATAAAAAAACATACAAGGGTTAGGGTTAACAAAGAAAAAAGGTAAAACAACAAGGAATAACAAGAATTGGTTATAAACTGCTTTGCTTTCTCTTAGAAACAAGATTAGAAGTATACAAGAATAATAAAATAACATCACTCTCTTGAAATTAAGATTTTATCTTCCTATTTTTTCTTATGCCAAGATGAGAGACTAGCATGCTATTTATAAGAAAATTAGCACACTAACCTAATGGACTTTTAACAATTACCCATTACAAGCTAACTTAGGATACAAGCTAACTTAAACAATTGAGCTTACAAGCAAGACCCAATTCAACATGCTAACAAACCTAGTAATATTGACTTATGCAAGTTAGAACAAACTTCGACTACAACACACATTACTCGCGAACCGACTTCGTCCATACTAGAGTTTAATCCAATATCTCACAACATTATAATGGCAGTGTCATGTTAGATTGATAAGGCCAATTTAAAAGGTTATCATATACGATAGAGTTGTATGTTGTTGAAGATTGATTTATTTCTTATGGTTTTTAAATATTAAAGTTTCGAAGAAAGTAACTATTGTAGAGCTCGAGGATTCAGTAGAAGCTATTTTAGGTTACATATTTCAGAATGGTCCAAGCAAAATTTCATGTTCTTTCTTTAGTCATTGTTGATTTTTTTATAAATTACAATCAATTTATTTATTATTAATCACGTTTAAGTGTTTTATAGTATGTTAATGAACTTTTTTTAAAATATTATTGGTTAAAAGTGAATTGAGTTATGTTTGAGTTGAGCAAGACGATATGAATGTAATAGTCATATTTGAAGTGATCCTACACCTACAAATAAATGAATTAAGACATAAATGAAAAATATGCAAGATATGTCTATCTTAGAATTAAGACATAAATGAAAAATATGCAAGACATGTCTATCTTAGAATTAAGAGAGTAGGAACATCATAGTTTAACCATATTAATAGTTTAGAATTT
Organism: Lathyrus sativus; assembly: GCA_963859935.3. Classification (NCBI taxonomy): domain Eukaryota; kingdom Viridiplantae; phylum Streptophyta; class Magnoliopsida; order Fabales; family Fabaceae; genus Lathyrus; species Lathyrus sativus. The sequence goes on along the minus strand of OZ012741.1, from coordinate 651,171,376 downwards.
TGTACATCTTTTAAATTGACTCTATCAAATTAACATACGTGTACGAATTTCAATTTAATTGCAGATGCTCTTTCCGTCTCTTCATCATGTTCCTTTCTCATGAACTATTAATCATGTTTTTGTCATTTCACTTTAGTTGTTGGTACTATCTCCTCATATGTGAGTCACCTTATCATTCACAAAGGTACATTTTATATTTTGTTTTATATAATGCTATATTTTTTAATTTTAAGTTGGAAGTTCCTTATTTAGGACAAATATATGACAATATCATGAAGGAAAATGTTTATTCTCACGAAATATTATTTCACGACAAACTTGCGAATGACAATATAAACAAGTGTATATGACATGTTTTTTTCACTACAACAAAAATGACTTTTGGCAACAACTCAAAACCGCAACCTAAAGTGCAATAACCGTAGCCTAAACCTTTAGGGGGCGGTTTATCAGACGTGGAATAAACGGTTGTTGCCTATTCCTTTAGAGCGCGGTTTTTTATTTTATTTTTAACCACGGATTTAAAACACCGTTGCATAAATCATCAAATTCCACGGTTTTAGTTGTAGTTTTAGGCCGCGGTTTTCTAGTAACAACATAAAATAACCGTCCCCAAAACATGAATATACAACGGTTATAAAAAAGCAACAAATGAAAACTGTAGTTAATTTATAATTTCATTTAAAGAACCGCGCCTAAAACTTAGGAAAAGTCCACGGTTTTTAATAAGCAACCCTTAAAAAGCGTTGCCTATAAATTGAAAAATATTTGGTAAATATTAACTTTAAACTTAAAGATATAATTATTAAAAAATTTCCTATTCATTTATATGGTCATACATTTGAGCCATAAACCTTTATTTTATTCTAATATAGTATAAGTCAATATTATTAATTAAATGAGAAGAAACACATGTATAAATTAATCAAAACATATAAATATGAAGTATTAATAAGATGAAGTGTAATAAACACTTTGAAATGTAAGAACAAATATTTTCAAAATAAATCCAAACTCTTTGAAATATAATAAACTAATTAGGCGGTTTGTGTAACTCCATAAATTCCAAACTCTTTAAAATATAATAAACTAATTAGGTGGTTTATGTAACTCCATAAAACAAAACATAATTGTCTATATTTGAATCAGTGAAGGTCTTCATCATATTCATTGTACTGAGGATCATGAGAATCATCATCTTGAGAACCGTCAACTTGATCATGTTGAAGATCGTCATCTTGATCATATTGGAGATCATCATCAATATCAAAATGAAGATCGTCATCATCTTGAAGATCGTCGTCATCTTGGAGAACGTCATCTTGTTCATCTTGAGGATCATCTTCATTTCTAACCTGTAAATATGAAGAAATTTTTTATAAATTAATATAATTAAAAATAACTTGAGATTTATCAACTTTGTTCATGGTTTTGATGATGGATAATAGAGAAGAAAAAGTGAAAGAACTTATGAGAAAAAAGATGAAGAGGAATTAGAGATAGTAGTAGGAAGAATAAGCATGAAACTGAGTGTAAGTATATATATATATATATATATATATATATATATATATATATATATATATATATATATATATATATATATATATATATATATATATATATATATATATATATATATATATATATATATATATATATATATATATATATATATATATATATATATATATATATATATATATATATATATATATATATATATATATATATATATATATATATATATATATATATATATATATATATATATATATATATAACTAATGTATATACTAAGATTATAAGAATAAAAAAGCTACTATACTAAAAAAATGCAGCAACAGTAGTGAACCGCAGGTACAATATTATGCTAGCATTACCGTTGTCGGTTTGGTCTTGGCAGCAACTACTAATCTTTCACCTTTTCACTTTTTTACAGTACATCACCTATATTACATAGTATAAAGTAGTACTATAGTAACACATAACACATAATACTAAGCTAAACAAATATGTTTCATTTCATTCTTTAAACATTCTAAGACTATGTCAATAAAGTTAATTAAACAAAAGAGTTAATCCTAGGGGAGAACTCAATATAAGCAACATAAATTAGTATACTAAAGAAATACCAACTCAACACTTAGTAAAATAAATGCCAATTTTAATTAATATCAATTGTAGTACCTTTTGATGAGCAGGAGCATAGGTTAATGTCGATGAGCGCGGTGTTAGAATATTATCATTGTGCAAGGCTTCTCTCATCTTACCGTTTACTTCCTCTTCACTTAAATGTGGATTTTCTTGCATATACATGCTTTTCAAAAGTGCCTCCATTGCTCCCATCTTTTGTGTCATGTCAGAAATTTTACCATCATATTGCATTTTTATTAAAGAAATTTCTTCTTTTTTTTCCAACAATGATGGTGTAACAGTTCTTCCATAACATCTCACTCTACCGGGTTTTTCTTTTCCAAGTAGTGATTGAAATGTTTGTGTTCCAGCTTCAGTTGAAGTTTCAATAGATTCTTGAAGTTTATCCTAATATATCAAACTATCAATTTTGAACAAAATTAAAAACTACATGTGCCATTAAAATGGATATAATTTAACTTACAATCACAAACTGGGTTTCCTCATCCACTTGTTTTCCCTTGTGACTTTTTTGAGTTTCAATAAACATCTCAGCTTGAGTGACTTCTTGCCCATCCTTGTTTTCCCGCTACATTATTATTCATATATTAAAAATACAAAATAATAGTTAATAAGAGATCGAAAAAATACATTATTCTATTGAGAATCACGCACAAATACCATACCACTTTTGCACGAATTCTAGCAAAATTTGTCGGTCCTACACGATGCATAAACTTTTACTTGCTCCTATTAACTGCATTCTTTTGGCTAATATCCTATAATTAAAAAAACAAAAATTGGGTTGTTAGCCAAAAACGACAAACAACTTAAAGACGAAGACCCCTTCATCTCATAACTATAACAAATAGTTCATGATAAGATATAGCTCATCACACAAACACACACATGATTAACAACTAACACAATTTCTTAGATAATAATAGATTTTGATTCCCCTTCAAATTTTGAATACGTTATTAATGTAATATTAAGGAATTTCTAGAATTATAGAATTATAGCAGCAATCCAAAATTTCTAATAATCCAACATTGCAACTAATAATCCAACATTTATAGAATTATAGAATTATAGAATACACATGATTAACAACTAACAATCCAACATTGCACCCCTATTTCTAGAATTATAGCAGCAATTCAAAAATTCTAGAAAGTATTCCACTGACAGTGTGAATAATAATCTCTTAAGGTAATTTATTTAAATTTCTTTCTAATGTAATATTAAGGTAATTTAAATAGAAAGAAATTTCTATTTCTGGAATTATAGCAGCAATCCAACATTGCACCCCTATGATAATAATCATCAGTACTCTAACAACATTGCACCCCTATGATAATAATTACCAGTGATTTGTATGTTTTCTCAGCTGCAAAAAGTAGGAAATGTTACTTTTGCATACTGCAATTTTGCAGTCATTGGTCCCCAGTTTGTTTTGCTTTCATAACTTGAAAAAGAGCATAACCAATACTAATGTCATAAAAAAGGCAAGTATAGTTAAGAGCCAAGATATTAAAATTAAGAAACTAACATAATATTACATTTATTCTAAAAATAGATTTGTAATGAAAAAAAGTTAACATAATAACCAATCCAACATTGCACCCCTATTTCTGGAATTATAGCAGCAATTCAAAATTTCTAGAAAGTATTCCACTGACAGTGTGAATAATAATTTCTTAAGGTAATTTAATTAGGCATTTCCATAATCAATTGAAGAATAGTGGATAGTGGATGTTCATTTTAATTAGGTATTTCCATAATCAATTGAAGAATATAATTACATGAAATAATTCTGATTTATTTTAGAGGCAGTTCCAAAAATTATTGAGCAAAATAAATAACTTACTTGAATATGAGTATCTTTCCAATATACTAACAATTTCTTGAAATGAACTTCAGATATGCTCTTTGGATGGTGTTTTAATCTATCCTTCATATTAGAGTACTTTAGAAAATGATCTTTCTTGATAGAGTATTTGTGGCGTCTCCAAGCATCGTTTATTCGAGCATACACTGCTTTTTTTCCTCTCTCAGGAATGTTGAACTTCGTCTGCAAGAGTAAAAGAATGTTTGCCATTAATTATAGATACTTGATCATTAAAAAATTATGAAATTTTACTTCTCATACATTAATATATTTCCAAATATGATAATTATGACGCTTAGGATCTGTTTCATCTTTAAGCAACTCTTTGAAATTTGTATAGATCAATGGACAAAAATTTGCATTCTTTGCTATAGTTCCGAGGAAATAGCCCAAGTCAGAAACAGTTTGGTCATCAGGTCCAATTGGCTCTCCAAAGTCATCTAGAGTAACTTCTTGACGGTCTTTTACATCTCTTGCATATATTTTTAAACAACGCGTTGGTCCCCGTGTTCTTTTCTTAGTTGTCCCTGTTTTGACATCAAATAATATAATGTAAGATAAATTATCAAATACACACACATATGACTAATAAAATAAATTAATAATAAACTATTTTCTTGGTCTTAAATAAAATGAAACATCACCATTTTTTTTTGCGTCTCCCTCACATTCCACATTTTCTTCTTGTTCTTGTTCTTCTAAAACAATGTTTTCCTCATCTTCAATTAAGTTTTCCATCTCCTTCTCAACATCTCTTCCATTTTTTTCAAGAAAGTCACCAATTAACATTGATTGGCACAAAGGACTTCTTTTTGTCTTCTTGCAAGCACTTTGTTGCCTTGTCATTGATTCCTCTTCAGCCACTACCATTTTCTTCTGTTGATCTTTTCGTTGTTGATTCTTATTGTTACTTTCATGTTTTTCCCTTGACTCATCTTCAACAACTATTCTCTTAGATTGTTTCTTTGATCTTGAAATGTCATTCTCCAACGGTCCATCTCCAATTACCGTCTTTTTCATGGATTGCCTATTTGGATCCTGAATATGCATAGATGTAGATCTTCTAACTTGAGACAAAGACTGTCCTTTTGAATTTTGGATTTTAGAAACTAAAGGTTGATTCCTTTTAGAAATTAAAGATTGATCTTTTGGATCTTGAATCTTCAATCCTCTGTTTGTTTTTAAAGACACTTCCCTCTCTATACTTTTGGATCTTGGATCTTTTGGTCCTTAGTGGCTAACTTGTCCCAAAACAATCTCCATAATAGAACATAAATTTTATAAGGAAAGGACGAAGCCCACGTTATCTTCATAACAATCTCAGACCTATCATTCAATTCAATGATATTATTTACCTGCAAAATTAGCATATACCTAGAACAGACAGAATAAAAATTCTCATCTCCATGAGTCCACACATAGGAATCACTCTTATTATCATCTAAGTGCAGTTGCTCAATCAATGAGATGAATTTCTCAACTTTACGCAAGAAGAAGAAAAAATATTAGTGCAACCTTGTTCTTCAAACAACTTCCGCATCTCAGCCACAGTAGCATGCTGAGAAATGCTAGCTAAGAAAGACGACAGATAGACGTCCTTCAAAGAACTGCTGCCAAAACAACGAGAATTCCTGAAGGATAATGATCTTCCGTCACCCAACACTCCTCTGATCGAATCTGAAAATAGATCCATAGATAACAGCTTGTCATAACCGATCACCATTAAGTCACGCCACCATATTGAATCTGAGTTACTTCCACCTTTACCTTCCTTACACAACATAGCCAGACCAATGTTATTGTATTTCTGCACATACCTGAACCCCAAAATACCTTTCCATAATGCTTCTTCTTCCTTGATCAACCTCCATTTCCACTTCAACAAAAGAGCTTTATTGAAACACATAACGTTCTTGATATCCAGACCGCCTAGCTCTTTCGGTAAACAAACCCGCTTCCAACTTATCCAATGGATATTCCTTTTCTTCGTCATACCACCCCATAGGAAGTTAGCTTGAATTTTAGAGATAGTTTTCACAATCTGCACCGGAGCCTTATAAAATGAGAGATTGAAGATAGGAATTATATGCTTTCAAATATTCTCCTGACTTGTTGAACCTCAAGTAAACAAATCCTTGCTCATACTGTAATTCACTTGTATTGGACACCTTCATTGCTTTCCATCTCTGGATCATTTTTGACGGAAATCCGCCAGAGAATTCATTGTGAGATAGATCAATGATATGAAGTTTGGGAAATGTGCATGTCATGTTGCTAGAGCAAGTGATTTCTCCATGAAATTTATTGTTACTTAAAGCCAATACTTTTAACTCGGGTAGATCTCCTAGCCAGAATGGAAACAAATCGTCGATATTGTTATGGCTAATATCAAAGTACTCTAGCAATCCACAATTGACCAATGCTCTTGGCAACTGACCTTGAAGATTGTTGTTGCTGAAATCAATCATCTGAAGGGTATTTTCCATCTGGTATGTGTGAGGAATGAGACCGGACAATTTATTTCCCTTTAGCAAAATAACTTTTAGATATCGGCTAAAATTCCCTATACACGACGGAACATTGCCACTTAAGCTGTTGAATGATAAATCAAGACGCACAAGTGATTTGAGATTGCATATGGATGAGTTTATTTCTCCTGTCAATAAACTGTGGGAAATAGTTAAACTACCGCCAATACTCAAGTTTTTATTCTTCCACACTATTAGTTTATTCCTGAATAACTTGACCACATGATTCCACAACCGAATCTTATGAGGATTATCACCAACACGAATACCAAGGAATTTAAAAGGGAGGGAAATCACCTCACAGTTCAAAAACTCAGTAGTTGTATCAATAAAACCTTCCTTCAAAAACTCATTAGTTGTATCACCTCACAGTTCAAAAACTCAGTAGTTTGTTCAAATGTCTCTATATCCGCTATTTGACAACATTTAGTACTAACACATAGCAGAAAACTTAGCTACAAAGTTTAAGTGAAAATATATGACGTTGATATCAAAGACTTAGGCCTCATTCTTGGAGGACACTACAGAGAGTTGTGGCAACAACTTCAAATTCATCCTAACCAAAGTTGTATCCATACTTGCTATATTGAGAGACAAAGAGTAAACAAGACTCTCATTCTCTCTCTCTCTCTCTCTCTATATATATATATATATATATATATATATATATATATATATATATATAAATATATATCACCATAACCACAACCACAAACACAGATTAAAAAACAAAGTTCTGCTATTTCCTCATTACCATGGCAGAATCATGTCTACTATTCTATTATATATAAGAAGTAAAATACCTGAAAGTGAGAACAATACTGAAATCTGAAATTGAAAGGTTGGGTTTGAGACTGAAAGTCAAATGCAGAACTAAGATTGAGAGTGAATACCCTAAAGCAAAAATATGAACATGAGAGATTGAAAATTGCACATTATTATTATTATTTAGAAAATTAGAATGAGAAACTTACGTTTGAGAGATATAAGCAATGGATGAGAGAAGGGAGGACGGTTGCCAGAATGAATGAGAGTGAAAATATTCACTTGCAGAGAGATGAAAAGTTAGGGTTTAAACAACCCCCAACTTTGAGAAACTATATGGGGCGGATGAAAATTTTCAAATTTTAGAACATATTAACTAATTAATAAATTTAGAATTCAAATTAAAATCAAATGGCGTTAGTGTTCTGGTGGTTGTGAGGTTTTCCTATGAAGCAAGGGACTTGGGTTTAAGTCTTGATTTTGCCAGTTTTAGTAATATGCGAATAATTAATTTTAAAAAAATAAAAATAAAAAATACCACACTTCAAGTTGTCTATTCCTCCGTTGCCTAAAGTCATTTTTGTTGTAGTGTTTTAGTTGAATTCTACACATTACAACTTTATGATATTCATTATCTTTTTCTTATAATATTTATAAAAAATTAGGAAAGATTATTTCTTTGGAATTTTACATTTAGAGAGAGGATGGAGTATATGGAATCACGTGAATTTACGTTTTGGTGGGTCAAAATGATGATGTTGTGTTTTTAGACAACACAAGTGGTACACTGTGGATTATAAAGGCAACATTTAATTAATCATTACATTTTTATTTAAATAAATAATATAACTTTACAAGTTTTTGGAAATCACATGTAAATATACATATACTAGGAATAGGCATATATTAATCAAAATATGATGTTTGCTATTCGCTATAAATAATACTGCTCTATGATAAAATATGTCTTTAAATAATACTTGGATGAAACAGATAATCTTATCTATTTCATTTTACTTTCTAAGTATAAATATTCTCATGAAATAGATAATCTTATGTATTTTCACTTTGTTGTTTACCATTTATTTTCCACTATAAGATTAAATATTGAGTATAAATCGTAGTAAGCGATCCCATAAAATGATCTTAGGCACACTACTTTAAATATTTTTACTCAAAATATACTTTATACCCTATATCTAAATGTGCATCACAATAAAATATACAAGAAACATATGACAGAGTTTCCATAGGAATATCAGTGGAATTTAAGTTTATTTTGTTTTGTTGTTAGAATTGTTTTTAATGCGCTCAATATATATATATATATATATATATATATATATATATATATATATATATATATATATATATATATATATATATATATATATATATATATATATATATATATATATATATATATATATATATATATTGTTATGACTTAAATTTAGAGTGATGCGTTTTTTTTAAATTGACAATTGTACAAATTTAGAGTTAAGATGTTGATCGGGATCTTATTATTTGGTTTTATCTATGTTTTACTGTTTTATTTTAAATTGGATTTTGCGTATCCTGATTTAAGAGGTTTATTAATATATAGTTGTATGAAAATATATGTTGTATATTGACATATTCATTTTCTAATTCATTGATAAAATCATTAGAGTTAAAAGGTTGGTTTGGATAATGTCTTGTTGTACCTATAGACAAACACGTTAATTATACATAGATAAAATCATATAATTATGTACATGACACTTCCATTTTTGTATCATAATTTTTTTAATACTATATTTAATTTTACAGATAAAATAATATAATTGAAAATATTCATAGTCAAGATTTAAGATAACGTCAAAGAGAAAGACGATCACAAAATGCAAGAGATCGAAGACAGCGGATGAGTGTTGAGCAAAGACAACAAGAATTGGCTCGAAGGCGTTCGAATTACAGACAAAATAAAGACAAAAGAAAACAAGTTCAAACATCTAATACTTCTGATATGAGAACCATGGTGCCATTTCAAGACTTGACAAATGTCAATCTTGCTTCTCGATTTTATCCAAGAGCACATGACAATGAAGCCGGAACGAGTACCACACATGCAAGTCGTGTTCCATCCCTGGGTTATAAACTTTAAATTATTGTATACATTATACTTTAATAATTTATGTTTAAAAAATATCAATTAGTTATGCAAAAATAACTGGATGTCTGCTAATTCAAAACTAATTTACATATCCGATTTTCCAACAAACTGATAACAATGGAGCAAGATCATTAATAAGAAATATTGATGATAATGATTGTGGTAAGTATAATTTTGTCAATAATCAAATTGATAGTAATACATATTTAGATTTATACATTATTGTTATTTTTCAACTATAACTCTATATTGAAGTCAATAAATTTTTTTATAGAATCACCTTCGCAAAATATGAATTCATCTGTTGAAACTCACGGAACACAAACAGTTTTTGATCAAGGTATGGTTATGTATTTTTAATCCAAGTTTATTATGTATGTTTTTATTTAAATATTGTTTCATGTTAGTAACCATGTATATAATAACTATAATTTATTTAATGTATATTTTATATGTAATAAATTATAGTATCACAATATATTTTTTAAGCAAGACATAACAATGCTAGAAATTTTCGAAATACTGTTATGACAGTCAAATTCCTACTGCCTACTTTGAGTGAGTGTAGACGATGCACTGCAAAATTATTTCATAAAGAATCTCAAGATATGTGTTGCAAAGGTGGAAAGGTGACAATTACACAGGTGCCTACTCCTGACGAGTTGTTACAGTTATTTGATGACATTTTATCACAAAATAGGAGGTTTTCGTCTGAATCAAGGTTCCAGGCCAAGTTACTTGCAGTTATACATTTATGATACCGATCATGAGCTTTAAAATAGGATGAGGGAAAACCCAATACTTAACCAAGTCGTAGTGTATAAATTGCAACAAATACTCCACCAATGCAATCTGTTTGCCATTGTATTTAGGCAGCTTACACTATAGTCAAATGTTGAAGAATGTAGGTTACTCATTAAAGAACGTCCGCCAAATTAGCCACAATATAGTCTCCCTTCAGCTTCTCAAGTCACATAAATTGTTATTGGTGGTGGTGATGAAGATACAATATAATGTGGAAGAGATATAAATGTTATCAACTGTGATGGAAAGCTAACAAAGGTTCAAGAAACAATGGGGTATTATGATTCTTTATAATATCCTATATTATTTCTGCTCAAAACATACGGCTGGGACATAGAAACAAAAAATAATGTTGGAAAAAACATTGTCGGGAGTACTACATTTATGTGCTTCAGGTACATGCTGAACTATTGTTCTAAGGAATTTACTTCTAAAAGTGTGAAAACATAAGTCATGATTGATTATTTTATTCAATGTAGATTCGTCATAATGATCAATCTGTATTGTTAAAATCGGGTCAACTTTTACAACAGTATGTTGTAGACAATTATGTAAATATTGAAATAGGAAGGTTGAGATGGATTCGAAGAAATCAAAATAAAATTTGGTCTGAGGTATATTAGGGGTTACAAGATGCATTGCATGATGGGGAGAATAACACAGGTATTTAATATAACATGTTAGATTTATACATGAAGAGCGTCTACTTTATGTTTACCACTATCGACATATTTGATTTTTATAATTTTCATATATTTATATAGATAATGTCGGACAAAGGACAATATTGCCATAATCATTTATTGGTAGTAAGCGAGATGTGACACAAAGATATCAAGATGATATGGATATTGTTCTTAATTATGGTAAACCAGATATAGTCCTTACAATGGCATGCACTCCTTCTTGGATTAAGATAACTTCTGAACTAGGTCTCCATCAAACTCCACAAGGTCGACCTGATTTTCTAACAAGAATTTTTCGATCAAAATTTGAGCAGTTGAAGGATGATGTCATTAATAAAGGAGTCTTAGGGAGAGTTAAAAGTTATATATATGTAACATAATTTCAGAAACATGGACTACCGCATGTGCATATGCTACTCATCTTGGATACTACTGACAAGTTACAGGAACCTGAAGAGTATGATAGTGCAGTGAAAGAAGAAATACCACGATGTGAATCTGAACTAGAGTTGTATGAAGCAGTGTTAAAACACATGATCCATGGGCCATGTGAAGTATTGAATCAAAACTTTCCATGTATGAAGAATGGTCATTGTAAAAAAAGATACCCAAAAGACTTTTGTGAAGAGACGCGTCAGGGAAATGACTCATATCCTAAATATAGAAGAAGGCTTAGTGATCCCACTTTTTAAAATAGAAATAAGTCTATTGATAATAGGTGGGTGGTTCCTTATAATCCATGATTGTTGTTGAAGTATGATTGTCACATCAATGTTGAGATTTGCAACAACATCAAAAGAATTAAATATTTGTATAAATATGTTCACAAAGGTCCTGATTAAGTTTCAATGGAGGTTCACAGAGGTATCGGTATGGATGAGGTTCAACAATATGTTAATGCAAGATGGATTTGTGCTCCAGAGTTATTGTGGAAAATATTTAAATTCACATTTTACAAGTTATATCCCTCTGTTGAAAGACTACAAACCCACTTGCCAAATCATCATCAAGTGCGGTTTTATAAGCATCAAAGAATCACAAATGTACTAAATGATAACCAAAATGCAGTAACCATGCTCACTGAATTTTTTAGATTAAACCAAATGGATCCATATGCCTGGAATTATTTGTATAGAGAGATTCCAGAGCATTATTGTTAGCTAAAAGGGGTCAAGAAATGGCAGCAAAGACGGATAAAAAGAAAAGTTATTGGCCGAATCTATACAGTATCTCCTTCAAAGGTGAGAAATTTTATTTAAGTGTTTTATTGTCTCATTTAAGAGGTCCAACAAGCTGGGAATGCCTTCTTACACATAATGGTGCATGTTTTTTCACGCTTAAAAAAGCAACTGAGGATTGGGGGTTATTAGAGAGTGATAATAAATATTCGTGAGTGTATGCTTGAAACATCAAATATGTGTATACCATATGCTTTACAAAGGTTTTCTCTGACTATATTAATTTTTTGTGAACCAACTGATGTTAGAGGCCTATTTAATGAGTTTTGTCCCTACATTGTAAAGGATTATCAAATGACAAATATTGTTGTGGGAGATAACTTTGAAAATATGTTGTTGAGGGAATTGAAGGATCTTTGGCTACTACATGGAAAACCAACCAAAAACTATGATCTTCCAATGTTTACAATGGAAACAAATGAAGTCGGGGGAGCACCAACAATTATTCAAGAAGAGTTATCGGTCCAAATTCTAAATGAAGAAATTCAATCTGTCGAGAAGTTAAATAATGACCAAATGAGTGCTTACAATACAATTATGAACGACATCCACCAAAAACAAAGTCAAATTTTTGTTGTTGATGGTCTTGGAGGGACATGCAAAACTTTCCTTTATCGAACTATAATGGAAAATTTGAGACGTAATGGTGAAATTGTCGTAGCAACAGCTTCCTCAGGCATAACTGCTACATTATTACTTGGTGGTAGAACTGCACACTCTCGATTTGGGATCCCCATTGATATAAAGCCATTTTCTATTTACAAAATAACCAAGAATTGTAACCTTTCGAAAATCATTAGAATAGCCAATGCAATCAGTTGGGATGAAGCACCCATGATAAATAGATATTGTGTAGAAGCATTAGATCGATCACTGCAAGATATCATGAATACCAATGCTCCATTTGGTGAAAAAATAATGATCATGAGAAGCAATTTTTGCCAGGTGCTTCCTGTTATTGAAAAATGAAATAGAGGGCAAATGATTTCAATGTGTATTGTTAGGTATCGATTATGGGCCACCACAAAGGTCCTACATTTGTGCCAAAATATGTGATCAATTCATGACCATGACTTTGCACAGTTTCTGATGGGGATTGAAGATGGTAATGAACTTACTAAAGAGGATGACATGATCAGGATGCCTGCTGAAATTGTAATACCATGGGAAGGAGAAAGCTCTATACAAAAGTTTATACAACATACATTTCTCCAGTTAGAAAACTATGGATGAGATGCTTCATATATGGTGGAGATAGTCATACTTACTCCTAAAAATTGTGATGTGCATATGTTGAATGACATGATTATTAATAAAGTTTTTGGAGATGAACATATTTTGTTATCTTTAGAAGAGGTTGAGGATGATACTTATAATTTATATCAATAGGAATACTTACACACAGTTGCTCCTGGTACTTTACCACCACATATTTTAAAGCTGAAAATAGGGGTTCCACTGATGTTGTTGCGAAACATAGACCCTAAATTTGGGTTTTGTAATGGGACATGGTTGTTATGTCATGGTTTTTTTTGTAAATTTTCTTGATGTTGAAATACTTACTGGCCACAACACTAGAAAAATAGCTTTCTTGCCAAGAATTAAGCTCAAAACCACTGAAGGTGCGTGCTTCCTTTTGTGCTTATTAGAAAACAATTTTCTGTCAAACTAAGCTTTGCAATCACTATAAATAAATCACAAGGACAACAAATTCCAAATGTTGGAATTTATCTTCCACGACATGTTTTTAGTCACAGGCAATTGTACGTTGCTTTATCAAAAGGTATTTCACGGGCTGCCACAAGAGTGCTAATTAAAGATGGAAAAGTAGAGGGGGAAAGAAGGGGAGTTTACCAAAAATATAGTTTGTAAAGAATGTAAGTGCTCTTGATTGGCTGCATTTTATGGCAAAACATTAGAGTTTGCATGTATGTCATACTGAATGTTAAGACATACATAATGATGTGTGTGCAGGGTAAGTTAAATATAAGTTAAGCTGGATGTCATACAGAATGTCATGACTTGTATCGTATGACATCAAGCGAGCAGGGTTAGTTTTTCTGGTATCTAGAAATCAGGAAACAAATCAGAAGCTCAAGCTAGAAGTCAGGAAACATTTTAGAAACCCTAAGCGATCTAAAATGTCCCTGAATTAATTGGCAAGCGTTCAGATTATTGAAGAGAGGTTTATTATGGATAAACCTAATTTATGCACCCAGGCCCAAGGACTGACTGATGCTATAAATAACAGAAGGAGCAACCCTAGAAGGGCAGCTCTTGATAGAAGAATAGAGAGTGCATATTAAAGAGTTTTTGTGAGTGAAGAGTGTTGCTCTTCACGTTTGTCTTGTGAGTGAAGAAGGTTGTTCATCACGTGTGTAGTGTGTCTTAGGAACACTTGTTCACCAAGCAACTGTATGCTGCATTGGTGAGGTAGATTCTAAGTTGTGTCTCACTCAAAGCTGTTAAGTAAGAGTGTGTGATTCTTGATCAAAGCTTTGAAGCAAGATCAAGGTGCGTATGAAGTGTTTCTTCATCGTTATTTTGTAACTGTGAATTGAATATCACTGTGGTGTGATTGAGGGGGAGTGAGTTGGAATACTCAGGTCTAGAGTGTCTCTAGGTTGAAGTGTCATTGGGTAGGTCTTAAGTGAGGAGTGTAAACTGGGATTGTTTGGCTCTGGATTAATTCTACTGATAGTGAATTTTCTCCCTGGCTTGGTAGCCCTCAGATGTAGGTGTTGTTGACACTGAACTGGGCAAACAATTACTGGTGTGATTTAATGCTTTCTATTTACAGTTTTTAATTATTTCAATAGTCTGTGTTACAGTGGATGTTATAACATCCGTACTAACATCCATCGCGTGCTAGCCATAATTTCAATTGGCATCAGAGCAGGCACCCTGCCTGTTTATTCTGGGTGGGATCTAGGGAAATAAATTATGGTACTATGGATAAAGATGTAGGATTCACTAATAGACCTCCAATTCTGGATGGTTCTAATTATGATTATTGGAAGCCTAGGATGATTGCATTCCTAAAATCCTTAGACAGCAAGGCTTGGAGAGCTGCAAACTCTGGCTGGGAACATCCTGTGAAGACTGACAAGGATGGAACATCTATGCTAATTCCTGAAGAGGAATGGAACAAAGAGCAAGAGTATATGAAACGTTGATTTTTTTGGAGATATATCTCTGGAATTTTCTCAGTCTGTTTTTTTTTTCTTTTTGTTTTATAATTTTTCTTATTTCGTAAAATCATTGTACGATTAATTATATTATATCTTGTAGACATAATGGCTGAAAGAATTGACCGATTAAGACATGGACAGGTTGCTCAACACGCATATGTTAGATGAGTGCGGAGCCAGCCGAGTCGGGATACAACAGGTACCTCTGGTTAGGGAGAGACATCGACTGCTGGTGTACAATCTACTCTTGAGGCTTAGCCCACTCCTGTGGTTCAACCTTCACCTCAGGCCACTCCATATACATTTCAGGTCACTCTAGATACATATCATGCCACTCCATCTACGTCTCAACCCACTCCACCTTTTTCATCTTCTTCCTGCAGACCACAAGATGCATCAGTTGACGCGTCATTTCCTTCATCCTCCCGCAGGCAGTGAGATGCACCTATTCCACCTCCTGCTGATCTGGTGCCACCTCTTGTTGACTTGGTCACACATGTTGATTGTGATGCATCAGCGCTACGTTCGAAGGGTGATGTTGCTAATGTCGAGCCAGAGGAGTTCGGAGGGGGTCCATCTGATATGTCTCTACTTCCTTTATACCTAGACCACACTGCCTGATATATTTAGGACAAAGAGGTAACATTAGTCACATTGTTACTATATTTTTTTACATTAATTTAAATTATTGACTTTGATTATTTTTAACATTTATTCTTGCTGACATTGATTATTTTTGGAAATTCGCAGGTCCGTGATCCCCAGAAGTTTCTGAACCATAGACGAAAGTTCTTAGCATTGCATCAGCCTGATGCTGAATGGTTTTAGTCGATTCTCAATGCTTCTGGTTTAAGTGACATATGCTTGACCAGTTTCACTTTGGTCAACCACGGGATGATGGGAGCATTCGTGGAGCGATGGCACTCTGAGACCTCTTCCTTTCATATCCTGCACTGTGAGATGTCGTTTACACTAGACGAAGTCTCATGTTTGTTGCATCTACCGATCAGAGGGACATTTCTCCATCATGGTAGGATGGCCAAAGACGAGGCGGTTGATATGATGGTGGAGCATCTGTGGGCTGGTCTAGTGAAGGTGCTAAGGGAGGTGGATAGTACTGGGGGTAGTCATGTTAGGTTTTCATTCTCGAAGGAGAGATTTAATGAGGTGCTCGTTTCTGCAGCGCAGGCTGATGGTGATGCCCAATAGATGGAGATCCACAAGAGTCATGCTTTGAGGTGTTATTTTCTATTTTTAGTTGGCATTGTGCTTTTGTGGACACGAGTGCCACCTATACTGATGTTGCATACCTTCGGTACTTCTTAGATCTCACACGGATCCCTAAGTGCAACTGGGGCTGCTTGCTTGGCCTATCTATATTCGAAGTTGAGAGATGGATGACGGTGGACGACGAGGCAGATCGCAGGTAGCACGACCCTACTGGTGGTAATAATTTGTTTATCCTTGATTGTTTCTTATCTTTTTCATTTCATATTTGCGATAATTCTTGATCCCTGGATGATTTTTTATTTTCATTTCAGGCTTGGATACTCCAGCATTTCCCATGCATCGCTGGCTGGTCGTGTTAGGATAAGTACACTTAGGAGATGCCCAATGCCTGTGCTTTTATCCCGCTGAGAGGGAACCAGCCGGTCGAGCCTTTCAGAGTCTATCTTGACCACTTAGTTTCTAAGGACGTCCACTTCAACAACTACATGGATTACCGTTAGACGCGTCCATTTGACGACATATCGCTATACTCTGGATGGTTGGCCTGCTCGTCGACGGTCACTACTCCTCATCTTCCCAAGCGCCTCATGCGGTAGTTTGGGTACACCCAGACACCCTGTTGTCTCTGCACCTCCGGCCTTGACTCGTATACAGATAAAGGAGATGTTTCTTGATTATCAAAGTCATTTGGTACCGAACGAGGCTTGGGTTACCATAGCGCTGGATGACTGGAGCTACATCGACAGATACATCAGGTGGTTCTTTAGGGTCTCACATCCGTACATGGTGCCGCCTGCTCCAGGAGATCCGTCGAGACCTGCTCATCAGGAGATTCTAGAGGAGGAGCAGGCTCAGCTAGATCATACTGAGGATGTGTTGCCTCGTTGTCTTCGCATAATGGAGATGACAAGGGCAGACATTAATGAGGGTATCTTTCCTGAGGGATCTGTTATCAGGCGAGTACTTGATGACATTATTGCGGAGGCACATGGGACACTTTTGTACTGCAGACATCACACGAGGATAGGGGGTATCGATGTCCGAGGATGCATACCAAGAAGAGGAAGCAAAGGTGGCAGATGAGAGGTTGTTAGACACACCCAATAGTTGTTTATATTTATTTTGTTTCAGTATTGTAACTTGTACGTTTTTTCTGACATTGTTATTACATTTTCGCCTTAAGTCTTGTATGACATCATATTACTATAGTGTTACGTTATTTTGGTGTGTCTGTTATTTTATAATTCATTTGCAAACAAATACACAATGCGCAATAAAAAAAACCTGTTCTGAATAACTTCGGAGATGTATCTCCAGAAAATTTCCGTAAATGCATCTCTGAACAAAATCAAATGAAAATGGACTATGGGAGATATGTTGTGACCGTTTAAGGTTTAAGTTGTTCCGGAGACATATCTCCGGAAGATTATTAAGCCGTAGAGCGCTTCCAGAGATGTATTTCCAAAATCTGCGAACATTTATGGAAAACCATATGGTGGAAAAAAAACTCATGAGGTAGGATACAAAATTCTCAATTATTATTACTTTATCTTTAAAAAAATGCTAACACTTTCTAAAACATTAGCAAGTACATAAAATTTCAACTCTTATTTAAAAAATGTGAATTTGAAATTGAATACGCCGAATGATAGTCATATCTAGTTAATAGCTAAATTTCATATTTATTAACAACAGAGTTAATTTTTTTATATAAAAAACTAATATAATTATTAATATACCTTCTTCTTATAATATATTCCTTTTATTTTAAAATAAGTGTATTTTTAGTTTAAAAAATTTGTTCGCTGTTTTATTTTTTCAATGGAACATTAATTAGTTTTATCTATAATTATATTGTCTGTACTACTCTAAAATAGGATGACAAACGAACATTTCTACCCTATCTAGATCATTCCCGCAAAAAAAGAGATTGGAACAAGATAAACATAGTTGAAGGTGTGAGTCTAAGTGAGGGCAGAGTTGGGAGGGTCCGCAGACATTGTAAATTTTAAATCTAAAAATAAATAAAAAATTATGTAATGTTTGTGCTCGCAAAAGTACGCAAAAAATAATGGAGCAAGACGGAGGCAAACACAATAGAGGATGCGAGTCTAAATTTTTTGTTCGTCCCGCACTAAAATGTAGACAAAACAAACTCGTTTTGCCACCCTACTCTCAAGTTATTAAATTTCACTGTTTATTTATAATAATCTATGTGTAATTAAGAATAATTTTATAAAATTGTTATATTTTTCCTTCGTTCATTATTTTGAGATGGAGATAATAATTAGTAATTAGTATAAGGATGATTTTGAAACAAATACATTAAATGTGTATATAAATTTTGTTTATATTTAAAGTTAAAAAATTGGGAAGATTTTTTTTTTCTCATGGAGAGGAGTGTTAGATACACTCTCTTTTTAACATATTCTCAAATACTCATTAGATGAAAAATTCACTTTAGAAATGTAGAATCCATATGTATTTCATCCAATAGATAAATTGTGTTAAAAAGAGTGTTATTATTATTATTATTTTTTATAAATAAGATTAGAGAGTAGGATTTTTAAGATTCTTCCTGATTAGATCCATATAATTTATAAATAAAAAACACTATCAAATAACTATTTGTGAACACTTTTTTCTTTGTTAATTGAAGTTTACGAGTTTCTCGTCGATATTATCACGTAAATCTAAATGTGATGAAAATCATATAAATTTCAATTATTATCAGGGTATGCTAGTGTTTGTAATACAAGTTGATCTATGTATTACTACTACATTTTTAGTTGTGAAAACCTCCATGAACTCCTTATTTTAAAAGTCATGGCTAGCACAAAACTTTCATCCTAACACACAAATTTTAAACCTATAAATCTTATCCAAACCACAAATTTTTGTTGTCATATGAATTAGTTTAAACTCGTACGAAAAATGTTTTCATCATAATACATAGAACCATTTATCAAACAGGCTGAGTTTAAGCACACAAATAAAATTCTCAAGTACACAAGTGAATTTGAATCTTCTCGTGTTCAAGAATTTAGGATGGATTCATAATTGGTCATGGCAAGCCATTTTTAAAGAGACAGGTGGATCTGAAAAGTTTCCATTAACTATTTGTTGGAATATCCAGTTATTAGCAGCTTCAGTGTAATGAATCCCATCCCAAATAATCCTCACACTTGGATCTTTGCAAGATTTAGCTATCAAAATCTTTTTCCCATTCACAATCTTTGTAGCTCCACATCTTGCTACATTATTGAAATTGTACTTCCCACCTTTTCCACAGCATGCAATCACACCCTTCTCAAAACCTTTCAATTCCAAACAATTTTTACATCATTACACATTTCAATTTTACATCAATCTAATACTCTGAATAATTTTCATTGCTCACCGTATTTTCGGGCATGGCTAATGAGCGCGTACTTCACTTTGTACACATCAACATATACAATTGTAGCCTCTTGAAGCTCTTCTCTCAATTTCACAACAGCTTCTTTCAGTTTTTGGTTAAAATATTGGGCTATCTCGTTGAACGGTTTGGCGCACCCGAAATCATCCATGTCGGCCGAGCTCATCGGAGATCGATCCAGCATGTATGGAAGACAGCCCAATGGGCCTGTGTTGTGTACCCAAAACGATCTTCCACCTTCCTTATACACGCTCTACTAAATGACAAAACTGTTGAGTAAAATTTTCAAAAATTTCCAAATGCTTAAGGTTTGATGATTAAGTTAAATGAGTTTGTTACCCTTATGACACTAGAGAACTGGTTTAGTACATCAGGTATATAGGCTTTGATTTGTTCTGTAGTCATGTTGAGTTTGTAGCCAGCAGTGATATCGTTTTGGCCAATATCAAAAGTGTATAAAGCCTTAGAAAAATACTCCTCATTGGGCAATAATTTCTTAAACAACCCTTCTGTAACAAATTAAAATTATACCTATAGTTACTCATGTGTACAATATTTTTTAGAGGATATTATGTGAATGTGTGTACCTTTTTTGCGAACATTTATGGATCTTGTTTTGAATTCAGAGTATTGAACAAGTTGAACATCTAGTGAAATGGGACTGTATCCACTTTGAGACCTGGTTGTATTTTGAGGTCTGATGGTTGATCCTGCTGTTGCAAAATTGGCTCCACTGCTGAAATTTGAACCAATAGAGTCCAAGTAGGCACTTAAATAAGGCAATCCCAAGTCCTGTGCTGTTGAGTTTAAATTTTACTATCAAGGATCGGGCTGGCAATGAACCGAATCAACTCGAAAATAGTTCGGAATTCAATTCGACAATTAAATCGTTGAACTAGGTTCATGAACCAAATGAGCTGAGTATGAGCAAAAAACTAAGTTCGTTAACTAAATGAGCTGAACTTGAACTATACATAGTTCGACTCGTTAGGTTCATGAGTCAACTCGATTACATATGAAAAGAATTATAATAAGATTAGGTTTAAATATTTACTTCAAATCTTAGACAAATTTAATCTTCAATTTAGTAGTTTTTGAATTAGACTCTCAAATGTATCTCTTGAAAGTTATGTAGATTTTGAATTAGTAGATTTCGAAGATAAAGTTAAATTTCAATAGGATAACTTTTATTTTATTTTAATATTTTATTTTAAAAAAATATATTTATTTAAAATGTCAAATATACTAAAAAATATATATATTTTAAAAAATAGTTTTTAAGCCCGTGAATCATGTGAGCTGAACCTAATAAGCTGAACCTAATGAGCTGAATCTAATGAGATGAACCTAATGAGCTGAATCTAATGAGATGAACCTAACGAGTTGAGCCTAACGAGTTGAACCTAACTGTTCGTGAACTTATAACGAGTTGAACCTAACGAGTTGAACCTAACTGTTTGTGAACTTATAACGAGTCGAGTTTGACCTTAAAAAAAATTTCGGGTTAAACTCGAACTCGAACAATTCTTAACGAGTCGAGCCGAGATGAGTTCGACTCGACTCATTTTCAACCCTAATCAAGAAGTGAAAAAAAGTTTATTTATTGTTAAGGACGCGATACTAGTACTGACATGTGAGAGTCTTGTATGACACTGACACACGTTGAATATAAGAGATAATAGAGTAGAAAAAAGTTTTTGGTGCTCCAAAGGTATTTGTACACACGCACAATAGATAGATAACAGAGACGTGTCAAAAAGGAATGAACAACATTATGATAATATCTTAAGCTTACCTATGAAATCAACGATGAGACGACCATCGGAGAAGCGTCCGACAGGCGTGTGAAAAAAAGTGATTCCGTTAGGCGGAGGAGCTTGTCCGAAAGCTGCAGAGAGACCACCTGTATCAGAATTTGAATCTCCGAAGTTGAATATGGCTGGGAAACTACACTTCTTTGCTTCAGTGACAGGAGTTGCCACCGTAAATATAACTAACAATATTGAAATTACAACCCGTGACATGGTTGATATCCACTTCTCTCCCTGCAACTGCAAAACTCTTTCTTTTGATTCAGAAATCAGATCTAAATTATAATTTAAACAACAAACTTTTGACCCGTTAAATGGAGTTTGAATTGAAAAGAGTCTTAATTTAGGATATCAAACATGTCATAGAAAGTACTAGTAAATCAAAATGGTGTAGTCAAAGATTGAAATATATAAATGTAAACTATATAGTATAATATACGATTCTTTTGAAAAATTTCCATCTCCTTTTATTATAAGATTTTTTGTCAAACTTTTAGAAGTATTTTATGATTTCTTAGCATATTTGCTGTGAATTATATTTAAAAAATTAACAACTTGTCATAAAACAATAATTAAACTATGTTTAATTATCTCTCCTCAAAAGTAAAAAAAATGAAAAATGGTAATAAAATATCAATCATAAATCAAATTTAATATAGATAAAAAATTGTAATACTTGTAATTTAGTAAATAAAAGTATATATTATAATTCTTTATCTTGGAATAATGGTTATATATATATATATATATATATATATATATATATATATATATATATATATATATATATATATATATATATATATATATATATATATATATATATATATATATATATATATATATATATAGATATAGATATAGATAGATAGATAGATAGATAGATAGATAGATAGATAGATAGATAGAGAGAGAGAGAGAGAGAGAGAGAGAGAGAGAGAGAGAGAGAGAGAGACACACACACAAACTAGGGATGTTCATTGATTCGAGAAAATCTGAATTAAACCGAAATTCAAATCACGCGATGGTGTTTGGGTTCGTTATTTTTTTTAGTTTTGGCAAAAATCGATCCAAACCAATGAAAACCGATGTTAATTGGTTCGGACAACGGATTTTAAAAATTCTACCCGCCTACCCAAACCAACATATTCATTTATATATTTTATATCACCATTATCATAGAAATTAGTATAAGATATTTAACTTCAACAAGAAAAAAAATGAACTGTCATTTGTGACATTCACAACTATATGGAAAAAAAGAATTAAGAATTGTATATTATTATAAAAAATTAATCAATAAAAGTAGGATATTTTTTAATAACATTTTTGCATATTTGTTTCTAATATATCCAATAAATCCAACCTAAACCAACCAATTTTTTTTTTTGGTTTGGTTCAATTTGGGTCTTATCGAAAAAAATGTGCAAATCCAATCCAAATCAATCATATATTTTTGATCGATTTAAATATCAGATTCTCTTGAAAACGCATCAAACCGACCCGCGAACACCCCTAATATATACGAGTAATCAAAGGTCTTTGTATTTTAAAGGTGATTAGGGCTTGCCCATGGTGGTGAGAGGTCTTGTTTGGTGATGCTCTTTGCCTATGAGATAGCAAGCTCACATGAGGTGAGGAGCTCTGTATTATGCGTGTATACTGAGGGTGTAACGATCTGTCCCCCAATCCCTAGGGTTAGAGTATTTATATAGGCTTCAGGCTAGAAGTTCAAGAAACCCTAAGAGGTGGTATATGCTCCTTTTTAACCGGGGAAGACTGTTGACTGCCTATTTTCTAGGGAGTCATGGTGTGACTTAGTCTGTGTAGTTAATGCATGGGTAACGATATTATACACATCTTTCTTGATGGAGAGTCTCCCATGTCACGTAAAGGTCACGTTTAGGCAATACTTTACGAGGCGGGAACCCATGTGTTTCCCTTATTTGAGTTTCTCACAAATATATCACTACACAGTCTCTTAAGCACGAGAGCTTGTAAAGGAAAAAAGTGTTTTCAGACTTTCCTCGGGTTGAGCTTTGTGGTCAAGGGTGAGTCTTTCAGTTGGGGATGAGTTCATATACAAGGGGAGAGTCACTAAGTTAAAGGCGAGTCCTTTAATGGGAGTTAAGTCCCTCATCTTGGATAGAGTCCCTTAGATAAAGGCGGCTCCTTTAATTGGAAGTGAACCCCTTAGTTAGGGGTGAGTCATCACCTCTTGACCAGATGTCTCCTGGGTAGACAGAGTGTTAGTGAGATACATTAAGCCTCTCCTTATAGACGTTAAAACATCAGCCAATCATGAAAGCTCAAATGCTTAGTGAAAGAGGAACGTGGTTGGCATTTAATGTAACTCATGATGGTTTTCCTAGGGAAAACCAATCCAACCTTTTTTATTACATGCATCCTCAATGTGTAGGAACATTTCCACTCACCGCGATAGTTACTCCATTGAATGGATACGTTGCTTGTGTTGTTGAAATTTTTATACAAGAAACTGATATATTTCTTAGGGAAATCTTTTATTTCCCTTTTCTTGTAGAGTTTTCATTTTTGCTTCCTCGAAAAAAATATAAAGGACTAGGAAAGCTTTAGAGAAGGAAAAGAAAAACGGTTATGATATTCGTTCTTTCTCCTAAGGCATAAATGCTGTTATTTTTCCTCCTTCACCTTCCTTTCACTGGAAGCTAATGGCTAGGAAAAAAATCAAGTGTGTTCACGTTTGAGACATTGTATCCCTATACTCCAACTCTGGCATGATTAGTATGTTTCGTCATGGTATTGGGTTTTCTAGTACATGGCGTGAAGAGGACTTGATCCTGGAACCCTAGTTAGAAATGGAGAGAGCAACATGAACATTGATGGAGAGTCATTTGCTCCCTATTTTTATTTTTACATTCCCATCATCCACGAGCTATGGGTTTTGATCCCTTTCAATTCTTTTAAGGCAGAAGTTTTGACAACTATTAACGCCGATCATTCCCATATCACTCCAAACATATGAAGTATCCTTAGGGTCTTCCAGATAATATGTTGTAACCTTCCTTCCCCCTCCCACTATTTGGGTGTTCCTATATTTCTTTAGCAGAGAGATTCTCCCCAACAGTGGTTGGATAACATTGTGTACTCTTATGAGAATTGGAAAGATAGGTTCGTGCGGGTGAAGGGCGAGGCAACGATCTGGTGACCACAGGAACGATGGGTGCCCTTCACTTTCCTTTATCATGGACTCAAGATCCTCAGCTTATGAAAATGATATATTCTAGCTCCCTTCCCCGTATTGAGCAAGAGATGGTGCATATCTTGAGTTGCTTTCGGCCTCCAAACTCTTGTACTCTAATTACCTAGGATAGAGAAGATGGTGATAGGGTAGAGAAGTGATTGGATAAGCTTTATGGTATGATAAGAACCTTATGCCTTGATCCCTGTTTATTACTACCTCTGGTCCTATTTATAAGAGAAAATTTACTTTTCAAGTTCATTGAATAATATATGTATTTGGACTGTATCAAATACCATATAAATTGATTATTCAATGAATTTAAAAAAAAATTAATTGTCTCTTATAAATAGGACCAGAGGGAGTATTTTATATGCATTATTGCACCCCCTTTTTGCAGAGGACATGACTGGAATTTCGCTTGGTAAGATGAGATAAACCTTTTGATTAGATGCAAGCGACACTACAACTAGAGGCCTTGCTCCCGCTCTTTCCCAAATGATTTAACTACTGCTATTGGAAAACGACAATGTGAAACATCCTGCGTTGGTGCATTTGTTCCTCCTGGACTTCATTATGGAATACTACCATTTTTTAACTCTATGGAGTTCTCCAAGTTCCACCTCTCCATATCGAAGAGTTTTCCTGGTGATTACCAGTCACTTCTTGGCAAATCTTTCATCCATTTAGCGAACTTGCTAGAGGTTCAATTGTTGTGGTGTCTTATATTAGAGAGATCCTAGAATTAGAAACACTTTCATACTATCTAAGAGTTACATTCCATGAAGAACCTTGTTATAAGAAACTTTCAAGAACACTAAAAGATGGTAGGGGATCTGAGAGATGAACGATATGCTTTGAAGACGCACGCCAAGGAAGTGGTTATCGCACCTTTAGCTCAGCTTAAAGAGGGGAAACGTCTAGAGTAATCACTCAAGGAAGCTCTTAGCTCTATAAAAGTTCAAGAGGGGGGGCCTCGTCGCTCAAGGATGTGATTGCAGGTACCTCTACCCATCATTTTGAAAGGGCGAAAAGACAAGCAGCATTCTTTCACCCGAACATGGACTTGAGTTAGATGGGCATGTTCTAGGTGGTTTGAGATGGTGGGATGGGGGATGAAAAGTAATCTCATGTGTTTTGACATTCTTGTAATATCCCTTTTTTGAAATATTTAAGTTGTTAACTTCCTTTTGAATGTTACTCTTATTTGTAGAGCCCCTATTTATGCTTGTATTTTATTCTTGACTGATATTTAGGAAAAATGACTTATTGCAAAGGGGGCCCAAGACATCGGTCACCAGAGGGGGCATGTTTCTTTAGTATGGTTTTTGTATTAATGGTTACAATGGTTGGTTTTGGTTGCCTCAAAGGGCGACAACGATCCTACTTGAGGATCTAGCATTTTAATTTTCTCCAAAGGCGACAAGGATCCTACTTAAGGATCCAACATTTGATTGTCTATAAGGGCAGCAAGGATCCCTCTTAGGCATCTATCATTTTGATTTCCTTTAAGGGCGACAAGGATCCAACATTAGATTGTCTCTAAGGGAGACAAGGATCCATCTTAGTTATCCAGTATTTTGATTGCCTCTAAGGGCGACAATGATCCATCGTGATGATACATCATTTTAATTGCCTCTAAGGGCGACAAGGATCCATCTTAAGGATCCAGTGTTTGGATTGCCTCTAAGGGCGGAATGGATCCCTCTTAGGGATCCAACATTTTGATTGCCTTTAAGGGTGGCTAGGATCCTACTTGAGGGTTCAACATTTGATTGCCTCTAGAGGGAGGTCTTCTTTAGAACCTTTAGGTTTCCTACAAAAACGAGTAAATAACAATACAAATTCTCAAGAATAATATAATGAGAAGCCTCATTAAAAACCCCTCCTCGTATAAGGTATATAGAGAAAAGAGTGCACCCCTAAAAAAAAAACATGTCCTTACAAGCAGCAGATATATAATACTCGCCTAATAAAACATAGCAGCAACACAAATAAATAACGGTAAAGAGAACAAACTAATTATGATAAAGTAGGTGGCACTATAGGGCATTCCTTTTGGGATTCTAATATTTGATTTCCTCGCTAGTTTGAGGGGGAACCTCTTTGCCTCTGCGAGCTTCTTCTAGCGGCTTTATTCCCGAACCAACCTTCTTGATGTTTGCACCCAGGGTTTGTACCCTTTTTAGCTTGAGGTTCTCTGTGTAACACTTCTTATAGATTTCCTGATCTCCTTGGATAACTTCCACCCTATCTCCAGAGAGTGTGTATTCCATGCGCAAATACAAAGTGGACAAGGTGGCGCCCAACTGATTAAAAGTCAGACACCCTATAATTATATTGCCAGAAGTGGGGGCGTCAATAACTAGATAGCTGACACTACTGCAAAAAATTTATTTCACCATGGTTGGAAAAAGGATACAATCACAGTTGATCAACCGTGTTAAGGTAGGGGTGGTAGTAAGTATGTTGCTTTAAACCAGAAGCATGTGACCGCAATGATAAACTAGGTAGTGTGTTATATATCACCAAGATCATCTTAATCAACCATGGTGAAATATATAAAGGTCATGGGTTCAAATCCTAATCATACTATGGTATATAATAATAGATGTGCCACTTTTCACCAAGGTTGACAGTTTCAACCATGGTGAAATACTTTTTTTTTAAAATAATGTTTTTTATTATACCATATATGCCCCATTATTTTAGTACCTTTATTTTATACGATTTTTTTTTACCACAACTGAATATGAACCAGCAAATACACATTTTTGTAACCAAAATATGACTTTAATATATTACCAAAATGTTAAACAAACTTAAATATTATTTACATCAAACCCAAAAATATTGCAAACATATATTACAAACCTAATGTGATCACTCTGGCCTATAAATCACATTGAAGCAAGATGCTCAACATGTACGAACATCTTTAAAGTCTTTTTCTGATAATCGTGTAGTGTCGTTAGACATCTATATAAAAGATTTAAGGAAATTGAATATCATATGATTTGAAATTATAAGAAGCTTCAGCATTAATATGTTATTGTAAATATATATACCTGATTCCAAGAATCAATAATGTCAGCAGACATGATGTTTAACATGTGTTTCATAACAAAAAAAACCACAATTGTATCCTCCTTTTTGTTTCCTCGTCTACAAATTTAAACATTACATGAAGATATATACACATGTAACTATAGATATATGAATATCACAAGTAATCCACTTACCAAAGGCGTACAAAATGTAGGCCTTTTATTTCTAACTTCGTTCAACATATGGTGTTGCTTCACAACTTTGTATATTGAAAAGCTTTTAAACATATTACACACTAAACTAATTGCAAATTCAAATGATATATTACTAAAAGTCTCATAAATATAAACTTATGTAGTAAGAATATGTTTCACATTTGGTTGAAGTGGTTTGTCTAAGGAACATAGCATAATTCTATATTCGTCCAAAGAGAGATGATGATCAATTGCTAATGATTAATTAATGAAATCATAATTAGTACTACCTTTGTTCGACAACTTACTTTTTAGGTTCATTGAATAATCAATGTATATAGTCTAAAAGCTGACCAAATACATTGATTATTCAATGAACCTAAAAAGTGAGTTATATCTTATAAAAAGGAACGAAGGTAATATTTGGTAAAACATTGAAACTAACTATAATAGAGAAACCGTAATTTCAAAATTACTCACAAATTGATAAATGGTGATAAGTAGCCGACTTTATTCCCCTCTTTTAACTGTGATGATATGAATCATCCAATCATTTCTGGAGAATTATTTTTAACTCAAATACTAAATGGATATAAGAATCCATAAATATATAATTATTTAATTCTATACAAACATGATGAATGTACATAAGTGGTTAAACAAAATTCAAAATAAGTGAGTCTTACCTTTAAAATTAGTGATGATACGCAAATTTAAAGTTGACATTTATTAGAATAGAAACTCTACTTATGTGCATCACACTTGTAGTATCACTACGTCCAACCACTCATTTCCAAACATAAAATCTCTGATATTTGTAGGATTTACATAGAAAAATTTAGCTCTCGATCATGCTCTAACTGAAGAAGAATTAATCTTTAACATCCACAAAGTAACATACCAATTTTTTAATTGAATCTTCAGAAGGAACCAATATCTCATTTTGGGTAGCGATATGGGAGGCTGAACAACTTCCTTTTGTGCTCGCACCATCTAAAACAACTCTTTCAGGAAATTCATCATTTCCATCTGTACACGATTGAACATATACACTCAATTTCTGGAGCATAAAAATAACAGCAACATAAAACAGGTTCATCATTATATCCTACAATAAGATAAAACATATTCAACACTAAACCCGATTAATCCTACATTTCAACATAAACACTAAAACCTTATTTATCATACATATCCTACATTTAAGCATAAACACGAAACCACATTTATCCAGATAAAACACTATTTTTACATACCACGTAAAGTTCATCCAACTCTTTCCTGGGAATTTTTCGCTCCTGTGCTAATACATCTTCCAACTTCGTATTATACATCTCCTCTAAATCTTTCTTTTGGGATTCAAGTTCCTAAGCTAATTTATCTTCCATCTCTTTCTTTTACAATTAGCGTTCATTTTCTAACTTCTTATCAACGAGTTTGTCCATCTCTTTATTCCACAATTCTTTGCTCTTTCTCAATGTACCAAAGAATAATCTCATGTCGATGTCTTCTCCAACACCATGTACACATCCATCATGCTTCTTTAATCTGATTTCTTCTTTTAATATATCATGTCGTGGTTATGGAACAAAGGTACCTTGGCTAGCCATATCAATCAACAAATCTTACATAACATGAATAAGACATTGTTACCAGAGCAATTTAAATTACGAATAACAAATCATACGAACAACAAATCTTACATTTAATATTATAATTGACACAAAAAAACTACTTACAATTTTCTCAATGACTGCTCATGAAGCATCTAAAGTGAAATCTCCAATTTGTTTTTGTTGAGCCCTCATCCACTTCTCAGGTTGTTATAGTAGAGATGGGTTGTGATCAGAACTCGTGAAGTCCTCATCTCCCATTTGTTGTTTTTTCATTAATCAATATTTCTTCAAGTTTCATGTAACCCCCACGAGACAATGTATGGGGATATTCGTTTTTTCCTTGTTTAGATTTTCTTATAAACATAGTGAAAATATTAATTTGGAAGGTTACATATATAAAAGATAAGTATACAGAAGCTAAGATTAATACTAACAAATAAATCATCACAACTACGAGACTTGGCAAACTTCTCTCAAACCTTCTTGTCAATAAAATTATATTCCACAGTTAGATGTTCACGATCAGGCTTAGCTTTTGTAATGTAATCACGTGTGACCTATGACTTAAAGTCCCTTCAACATTTACTAGCATAAGAGATCCATTTTTTCTTCAACTTATCATCATCAGTAAACTCAAAAGTCGACTACATTTACATCAATAAGTATGTAGTACTAATTATAAAAAAAAAATACAATCGAATCATGTAAAATTAAAATTAATACTTTAACATTTGTCCATATGCTTTCTTTCATATATTTTGATGCTTGGGCCCGATCATCTATCAAAATATTCACTTTGTTACGTCCAAGGAATGCAACATAACTCCTAAAAAGTGAAGAATTATGACCGTAACATGTCCAAGTTTCATCATTAAACTCGATCAGCAATTTGTCACATGAGTTGCAGACTTTATTAATTTAGCCATTATTGTAACACCTGTTAGTGCATGAGGCATTTTTAGTGAGGAGAGAAAAGAGAGAGAATAAAGAAATAAGGATTGATATTGTTGAATGAGAAAAACTGAATTAAAAAGTGTTTATCTATATACAACTAAGTGATTTGACTACTAAGTAAAATAACAAACTAAATCACAAACCATAAACCCTAATTAGCTTTGGGCTTGGGCCACATAATTCAACTTGGATTATATCTAATATCTCAACATTAGGAACATGTCGATCTTCAATCCTTTGGTAAAAATGCCAGCCAATTGTACTTCACTTGAGCAATGACTTACTTCAAGTTGACCTCTATTCACCTTTTCCCTTAACAGTGAAATCTAGATTCGATGTGCTTACTTCTTCCATGCAAAACTGGATTTTTCACCAGATTTATAGCAGACTTGTTGTCAATCTGCAGTATAGAGGTTTTTTTACTTCGACCTCCATTTCTTCGAACATAGATTTGATCCAAATTTCTTGACACGCAGCATAGGATCCTACTATATAATCAGTCTCACACAATGACAATGCCATCACAGGTTTCTTTCTCGAGCACCACGAGATTGGGGAACCAAATACTTGAAAGAAATATCTAGTAGTTCTTCTTCGATCTTCCTTATCTCCACACTAGTCAGCATCTGAATAACAAGTAACCATAGCTTCTTTGCTTTTAGAGTCTCCTCGAAATAAAATTCCACAATTTGTTGATTGTATGCCAAGGCTACCACTAGTCGAATAGTTTCCAATCTTGCGACATGTGTAAATACTTAAGAATAGTCAAGTCCTAATCTCCAAATAAATCCTTGAGCTACCAATCTCACCTTATGTCTTGTTATCGATCCATCAGCATTGTGCTTCAACTTGAACACTCACTTCACTTTGATAGCTTTTGTATGTATTGGTAATTTGACCAATTCTCATGTGTTGTTTCTTTCGATTGCTTGTAACCTTCAACCATAACATACTTCCATTGTTTATCTTTGAAGGCTTCGCTATAGTTGATTGGCTCAACACCTGCAAGTAAAGCAAAATGAACTAGTTCTCCATTTGTTGTGACTTCATCTTTAACAACCACTTCATAGTCTTGAAGTCTTGTTGGACAAACTTTAGTTCTTTAAGGTCTCTGGCTTGTTCCAGCTATATCCTCTTCGACTGGTTCAAGTATGTCAGCAACAACTTCAACTTCGACATCATTACTTGCTTCGTCAAAATAATAGCTCGTCAATGGCTTGTTAATTGGATCACCATAATTACAATACCATGCAAAGTTCTCATCAATCACAATATCTCGACTCATCACATTCTTCTAATTAATTGGATTGAATAACATATATGTGTTTCCCATGAAATTTGGAAAACAACCGCTGATCTTCCAAATCTTACTTTGGTGACTCACAGGATCGATCAGATTGATCCTAGGACATGTGCTAAATTTTATGTGAAAGAATGTTTCTAAACTACACACTTCGACAATGTTTTGAGGGAAAAGTTTAAAGTAATTGTAAGGCTCGACTAAAATAAGAGGACGTGAATTTGTAGGAAATAAAGTAAAGAACCTTTAAAACATTTAAACAAAATGAAGCAAAATGCAGGGAAGATGTAAATTGCAAGAAAGTAAGGATAAACTCTTTAAGATAAAACAAGTAAAATAAGTTTCATTGAAAGTAAAGATGGTGTGTTTACATGACATACATTCTCCTCGAACTCATTTCTCTACACTCGGATACTTTGAGTACTTTTGGGAGTAACTTGTACAATAGTAAATTACAACACACTAGATTCTATGGCTAGATCCCTTATTTATAATAGTAAAATTAACTGCCATCAACCTCCTAAAACAACCAGCCTACGACATGTGTCTCCTTGCATGTAGTCACTTGCTAGATGAGTGCCACTTATCTTGCTTAGTCATTAGAAAGCATAACTACTCCCTCCTTTATTTGAATTTCAAAAACTCCACTAATACTCAGCCAACAACCTCGGTCGAAGGTAATATCCCCAATATTCAGAAATTTTCTCTAAGTCCCAAACACTCAAGTCAACCAGCCTATTCGAAGGCCTCCCTCACTCGAAGTCTTTCACACTTCTTCAAGAATTTAATATTTTATCCAAATATTTAATTTTTATATGAGCGTCGAATTTGTGAGTTAAAAATATGCTCTAGTCTTATGATATCTTACCAGAATCATAGGTTCACTCTTATCATCGAGCTTCCTTCTCTTAGCATCAGGAATATGCTTGTAGCAAATAGAACCAAACACTTTCAAATGACTCACTGATGGTCATTTTCCACTTCACACTTCTTCAGAAACTTTGTTCTTCAGCTTCTTGGTAGGGCACCTGCTCAGAATATAAACAGCAGTTGAAACAACTTCACCCCAAAGGAATTCGGCAAATTCTTTTGCTTCAGCATGCATCTCTCCATGTCCAATATGGTCTTGTTTCTTCTTTATGCTATTCCATTATGTTGAGGAGTATAAGGAGCAGTTGCTTCATTATCAACACCATGTTCTGCACATAATGCTTCAAATATCTTGGATGTGTATTCGCCACATCCATCTGTTCGCAGAACTTTGATTTTCTTCACACTCTGGTTTTTGACAAGCATCTTGAATCTCTTAAAGATATCGAATACTTCATCCTTTCTCTTGATCATATAGATCCACAACTTTCGACTAAACTCATCGATAAACGAAACAAAATATATGTTTCCACTAATGGTATGCTTCTTAAAAGGACCACATACATTTGAATGTACATCTTCGAGTGTGTAGTATGATCTTATTGGCATAGTCGAAACGAAAGACTTCCTGGACTGCTTTCCGACTAGATAACCTTCACAAAGTTTACCAGACATCCCAACCCTTTGTATACTAGTTACCATATCTTGAGTGATCAGTTGATTGAGCGACCTAAAGTTTAGATGACCAAACCTCAAATGCCACAACCAACTATTTTTGTGGTTGACAACTGTTTTCAGACATAGTACCTTAGTCGAACTGATCATGGTCTTAGATGTTCTATTCTTCGACAAAGGATATTTCGAGATTAAGTTATTTTGTATGTCGAAACGTTCTAAGACTCCATCTTTCATAACCACTGAGAACCCCTTTTCAACTAGTTGTCCAACACATAGCAGATTGAACTTCATTATGGAAACAAAAAGTATATCTTTGATTAAGGCTTTTGCTCCATTACTCTTATGAATAGCTATGTTTCCAGTACCTTCTGCTTACAACGAGCTATTATCAACAAGTTTGACATTGCTCTTCTTCGACTCATCAAAATCTACTAACCATACTTTTCGACCAGTCATGTGATTCGAACAGCCTGAGTCGAGGAACCAGATCTTGGATTCGACACGGTCATCTGCAACTACAACCATAAGCACCATATCATCTGAATCTTGACGTGTAAGGTTCTCTCCTTTGTCATTGCCTTTTGTCGATCCCTTGTTTTTCTTGTACCAACAATGTTTGGCCAAGTGACCCCACTTTTCACAGTTATAGCGCTGTCACGCCTTTTTTCTCTACTTTGTCTTTCTGATAGGAATTTTCTTTTCAACTTTTTGAGGATTCATAAGTTCTATCATCGATCTTATTCTTGTGAGAGTTCGACCAAGACTTCTTGCCCAGTGTCTTGTCAATTTTGCCTTTGAACTTGTTGGAACCACCATTCTTCTTCCATGGTTAAGCCTGTAGTGCTTGTATTGAGTCTTGAACTCCTTTCCTTTCGAAAATCCTAATCTCACGCGCCTCCAACGAACCAACCAGATCTTCCTATTTTATGGTTTCAAGATTTTTGGATTCTTGAATAGCTACAATAATGTGATCAAAGTGAGTGGTTAAGATATGTATTACCTTCTCAACTATCATCTTACCATATAGAGTTTCACCACAACCCTTCATGAAATGGACGAGTTTCTGCACCTTCGACACATAGCCTGTAACTTTTTCGTCTTCTCCCATCGACAATAATTCATATTTTCGTCGCAAAGTTTGCAACTTGACAACCTTGACTTTCTCGCCTCCTTCATAGTACTTGACAAGAATATTTCACGCCTCATTTGCCGATTCAGCATGAGCGATTCTGTCAAAGTTAGTTGCATCAATCGTCGATTGGATATAAAATGTTGTCTTGCAATCCTTCTTCTTGGCATCCTTGTGAACGATTCTCTTTGGTTGCATCTTCGCTAAGCACAGGAACGTCGTTAGTAACCACTTTTAGGGTTTCATGAAAGCCAAATAGAGATTGCACTTGTTTTCTTCATCGAAGTCAATTCTTGTCGTCAAGAGTTGGAAGGGAGTTTGGTAAATTTTTGTTACCATTCATCTTTGCAGCGATTGATCAACAACAACTCACGATCCTAGAAACATGATCTCTGACGTGTGATTCTTGAAAATACGATCAAGAATCTAACCAGAACTCTAGATACTAATTTGTTAGTCGTGAGACACTTTTAGTGAGGAGAGAAAGAGAGAGAATAAAGAAATAAGTATGGATATTATTGAATGAATAAAACTAAATTATAAAGTGTCTATTTATGTACACCTAAGTAAAATAACAAACTAAATAACAAACTCTAAATCCTAATTAACTTTAGACTTGAGCCACATAATTCAATTTAGATTATATCTAATATCTCAACAACACCTTTATAATTGAAGATTCATTTATATAAGTTTCATTTGTATATAAAATTTCATTAGTTTGAGTTTCATGGTTAAATAAATAATCCATCTATTTTTAAAAACAAAAAAACAACAATAAATAAATAAATAAATAATACCATAACATTAAATTAATCTTACGCCAAAGATGATGGTTTTTCTATATAGTCTATTAAACTTTTTCCATAATAAGTGCATACTCCAAAAGTAACTATGATCGTAAAAACTAAACCTTCTAATATTATCTATCATAATGTCATGCTAGATGTTCCAAATTTAATTTATAACTTGGAAGTTAGCAAATGATTTGGTTAATAGGTCTCAATTGTGATTGCATTTTTTTTTCAAACAATTACATCAAAGAAGAAAATTTTCCCCTTGTGTGAGTTTTTAACCCTCTAAATATTGTTAATTACAAAAATTAAGTTATTTATGTGAGCTACTATTCTTAAAGTAGAAAGATAAATAATAAATTTTGAGATAGTTATAGGTTTAATTGATGGTATATCGAAAACGAAATATACAAAACAGTATTTATGTGCAAAACCAATTTTGTGGACTACAAAATTTAGTCTGGCTCACCTTACTCAATCATTTTTTGCAGACAGTGTGTGTTTCTTCTGCTCTCGCGTTTGACCCGGATCTTTCTTATTTGTGGGTATTTATGTTTTCTTATCCACGCATGCAATTCTACATCTTAATCATCACTAAAAGTAGACATTTCAGTTCATAGAAAAAAATTGAAACTCCAATCTCATAGTTGAATATCAAAGTTCACATGTCTTTGAGTGATAACGAAACTCTCATAACCTTTGGAAGATTCTTTAGACATACTGTAATAAAGATTTGTCTTGTTTTTAATTCAACTAACCTTCATTCTATTATTTGAGCATTAACTAAATTCAATTTAGCTGCTTTTCATCTTCAGGCATAAACTAAACTCGATTCAGCTGCTTGTCATCTTTAGCTAACTTTTTAAATTATTTTTAAATGTAGGACAGAAAAAACAAATGTCGGACATGCATTTACATAAATGTCGTCTGAGGAAAGTTGGTCTTGGTAAAATGTTGTTTTCATTGAATAACTTTTTTCTATGAGAAGCAACCACGTGTTTTGTTAAAGATTGATGATGCATCAGGAGAAGTTTGTCCAGTTAAATAAAACTTGTCGAAGATGTCATACTGACCCACAGATGAGAGAAGAAATAACTTGAAAATAGAGTGTGCAGTACTCAATGCATGAGAAAATGAAGAAAGCATGTCTCTTAACTAATGCCTTCATTAACAAGACTCTTGCCTTAATAACCTTCCAAACATTTTGTCCGAAAAATAAAATATCTATTGTCCCCTTCCAACCATATTTTTTGGCATGCCAAAATATTATTCCAGGCTGAGACCAATCTCACAGCAACATGTAGAAGAAAAGGAGGCAATGATTATTAAGAGGATGAGATGGAGAAGACACGAAATACGGGAATGAATGACACCAATGTTCAAGGGAGCCCAGACTATAAATGTTTAAGAACGATTGGCGCAGAGATGCAAAACATGGACAATATTATAATATTAAAACAATATAACATTAACTACCAAGTTCCATAATCTTCAATAAATTTTTGTCCCAATAAATTTTTGTCCTAATAAAATTACAGGCTTTCTGCCTTCATCCAGACACCCAAAAAATTACCAGAAAGGAAAAATTAAATTTACAATGTTTTCGAGATGCAATAATAGTAGGCAAAAGTTTTACTGCCAGTACTCAATGTTTGTTGCTCCAATTCCAGGAGTAAATTGAACAAAACGATTAGAAAATGCTAGTAATAAAATAGAATTAGGTTCTGGTCATCAAAGGTTGAAGATAACTCTTAATCCACAAAAAACTGATGTTCACCATCTCTCTCTGGACCTTGGCCTGCAAAACAGCAAATACATGCATTTACAGATCAAAGCCTAAATAAATAGGGAGAGTTTTACCATAAATCACAAGTCAAGAAAAATACACAATGTAAAAATGAATTCTCACCTATTCAAGTCACTGCTGTTTGAAAACCAACCCCTGTCCTTGCTACCTTGGAATTGTCTTCTGTCATCAGTAGGACGCGTCAACATATCTCCTGTGCCACGGGAGCGGGGTCGGTCCGAAAAATCCACACTTCTAGAATCCTCAAATGAGCCAGAACGAGATGGTGGCCGATCAGGAAAACCAGCAGTCTTTCCTGATGACGAACCTGGCCTTTCCACAGCTTTCTGCCCAAAACGAACTCTATCATCCAAATCACGGATTAGTAGTTCCAGCTCCTTTTCTTTCTCTAGTAGCAGTGCACGTGCACCAGTTTCGTCTCCAACAGCATCATCCACTTCCTTATTTGAGCTTGTTGAAGACTCCTTCTCAATTTCCTTCTTCAAATTATCAATTTCTTCTTTTAATTGTTTTTCCTCAACGGTCTCAAGCCTGAAATGTTAAATTCAGAAGTCAACAAGGTAACGTGTATATTTGAAAGATCAACAACTTAAAAAGGAAGTAAAACATAAGTGATTAAATCAAATTATGGTGCATTGTTGTGCACAACCAAGTAAAATGAACAACATAAACAAAAACAAGTTTACATTTATATAGCACGAGTTTGATCAA
Organism: Lathyrus sativus; assembly: GCA_963859935.3. NCBI lineage: Eukaryota > Viridiplantae > Streptophyta > Magnoliopsida > Fabales > Fabaceae > Lathyrus > Lathyrus sativus. The sequence continues at coordinate 651,133,202 of OZ012741.1, read as the reverse complement.
AGCCAAACTACCAGGGGTAAATGATATAGAACCTTGCATAAAACTATTTTTTCAAAACATTTGAATAAAACTATTAGCAATCCATCCGCTGGAAAATTAAAAGAAACACTGATCGCTGATGAAATATTAAAATTAAATGAGTAAACTGAACCATCATCTAGTGCTCCTATTTTTTATACTAAAAACTAGGTAAAATGTAAGTACTGTTATAACAAGCCCAAGGCAACTAACACTAAAACCCTAATGATGTAGTGTTTCCCTTCAGACTTAAGCTAGTTACAAATAGAAAACCCCACAAACATCTAACAAATCTATGCAGTCAATGGTGGATAGCAGAGTGTAGCCTACCCCCACAAGGCCACAACGCTATAGCAGGTGGCAGTATGGCCGTTACATGCCTGCATTGATGTTTAGGAAAACATATACTAGAAATTTATATCATTGCATCATACACATAAAAGCTTTAAAATAAAATAAAAGAAAATTAAAGACATTCATAACTAATAATCAATGTTCATTATTACCAATATCAAACACAATATGAAGCATATTAGTGTAATAGTTATATGACCAAAAAATAATAACTGAGGGACCAACAAAAACACAACGGAATGGAGGTTTCATGTAGCACATACAGAACGTTATGCTACGCACCCCAACATAGCAATCACTATAGACTACAAAGTAATTGGCCTCTATTTGGCTGCTACACCCGCTATGGATTACAAATAACCCACCTCAACCAAAGTATAGGCTACAAAGTAATTGGCCTCTATTTGGCTGCTACATCCGCTATGGATTACAAATAACCCACCTCAACCAAAGTATAGGCTACTAGTACTTCCTCTAAATATCAAAACAGACATCCAGTTTGATTTAGATAGCTGCTAGAAGCATTTGAATTTTCTCCTTTGGAGTCCCCTCACCGCCAAGTAACTGATTGCTAAGCAATGAATTAGTCCCCTTACCACCAGCTATCAAAATCTCCAATCTCAAATCCCTTAGGACCTGAATATAATAGCAAAATCAAATCCCCCAACTACCACAAAGCCTCAAATAGCATCTCACGAGAGCAAAACAAACTGAGGCCAGGAGCTTAACAACCAAACAGCCAAAAACAAGGTGAAAACTGAATAGAGAAAGTGAAAGGAACTGAATCATAAACACCAATTTTTGTCATGTAGATTCTTCCAGGAAATAAAAACGATTAGGTCTTCCCTTTCAACTATATCCATTGTCAAAGAATCCCTGACTGAGTGACTGATATAAGATAAAAATGCAAAGCCAAGGACAATCAATGTAGCTGATGATTGTGGAATTTGATAGATACTGTTCCAGAAATTACAGAAGGAAATAATATATAAGATCTTATAGATGAGGTCATCCATAGTACCGGACAAAGATAAATCCAGGTCAGAAAAAGGAAGAGGGAATAGAAGTTTTACTGAGAACACTCCCTTCAAAACCAATTGTCAACCAAAAAGAATACCCATAAGTCTCCTCTCCCGAGCTCTTTATTCCTATATCTACCAAATTCTGTAAGAATTCTGAAATGAAAAATCGCCCTAAACTATCATGTGCCGAACTATTCCACTCCATATAAAAATATGGTCTTCCTTAACAAGCTGTTCTACTCGTTTAGAGCAATATGGTGCTATTACACATGCTTTTGACCAACTAGTTTAATGATTCAGTTGATGAAAGAAATTTAAATTGAACAGATATATTTGTTCCGATGAAAATTGTACGTAGTATCACTTTATGCACAGAAACCCTTTTAAATTTAGAATAGAATTTGACAACAAATAAGTAATCTAGGACTCCCACCACATAACATACTAACATGACTTCAGCTCCATCATGAATGCCATGATATTACCTTAAAGCAAATCAATAAATATATTTTAAAATACCCTAAGCTGCATCGTTAACCCTTGCTTTCACTCTCTTGCTTAGTCAACCCAAATATGTCTGTATACTTGATTTTCTCCCTATCTTTAACTAAAGTATCCTAATATGATCAATTTTGTTCATAATGAGCCATTACTTTCTTCCACCACCTTTAACATCAGAGTCGAAATTTCTCAGATGCTAAAGAAATGAAAAAGACCAATTGGTTAACGTACCCAATCAACCTATCACCAAAATAAATGAAAAAGGCACCTGACTTCCATATCCAATATATATAACATAATATGAGAGTTGCAAAAAGAGATGCAAGTTTACTAGTGTTTAATGGCAAAAAAGGTGGAAACCTCTTACTTATAGCACTCAATTACACAAAAAGCTTCCTTTTTTCTGAAACCAGCACAAATAATGATAATCGCAAGCCCGTCTCTTATTCCCATTATAAACTTACCATATAAGCAAACCAACTACAATCTGATTCGTATTACCCATCTGACACGCCTACACTATTAATGCTATCATGACTCTAATTAATAGAACACACTGCAACAATTTGCCACAAAAGGAACTTACACAGTTCTGATTCAAATAACAGCACAAAGAAAAAGGAGAAAAAAAAATATAAGATCAGAAGAAACCTATCAACTGCGCGATGCTCCAATTCAAGATCAATCTTCCGCCAATCCTTGCCACGCTCGCTAAGCAAAACCTCCCTGGGTTTGGCATCTCCAAAGGGATTAACTTTTGGCCTTGGCTTCAGCGCTGCATCTGGACCATCAGAGCGGTTTGACTGAGCACTTGAAGGCCTGCTAGAATGTGAACTTGTTGGCCTACTTGTCTTTTTTGCCTCAATCTCAGAATCAAGCTTCTTCCAATCATATCCTTTCTCAGCTAACACTTCCTCCCTAGGCCTTGCCGCCCCAAATGGATTTGGCTTATTTGTCTTTGCCGGAGCTTCATTCACAGAACCATCACCTTTCCTTGGATCCAACACCAACCGTGGCCGCTGTTGCTCCATATCACGTGGTGCTCCCCTGGACCAGCGATCTGGTTCCACAGCAGAACCCCTGGACCAGCGATCTGGTTCCACAGCAGAACCCCTGGACCAGCGATCTGGATTCATGCCAGAATCACGATAATCAGAAGACCTAACGGGAAGAGCTTTTTTACCTACCGCCCAATTGTCCACTTCATCAGCCTTAGATTCACCACCAAAACCACCACCACCACTACCACCACCACCACCACCGCCACTGTATCGATTTTGCCGGCCTGAATCAAACGAGGGAAGTGGTTTTTTCACGGAAGCCCAATTATCCACCTCGTCAGCCCTCGAATGTTGATCCAATTCCGAAACCCTAGAATTTGGTGCCCGGCGTTCATCATCAAATCCACCATAGGATCTTCTTCCAGCACCCCACGAAGCATCTCCTGAGCCTCCATCACGATCTCGACCCCGACCCGAACGGTCAAAAGAGGAGAAACCACCACCGAGACGGTTAAACTGCATTTCCTCAGCAGAACGTTCCTTGGGACCAGTAGGCAGACGAAGCATCTCGTCCGGTGTCAAACGAGGATAAGCAGCGGCACTACCACCAGAGGCATAACCGCCTCCGGTGAACTCAGAAAGCGACATCTTCTTATTCTTCTTCGGCTTAGCAGTCACGGCTTCCCTGAGACTCGGGAAGTTAGCCGACCCGGCAGTGGCTGCCTCGGCAGCGGCTTCGCGTTCCTCGGCCTCGGCGCGCTCGGAATCGGCGGCCCATGCTCCGATGTTGCCCCAGGGTTTCGACATTTTGAGATCTCGATGAAACGAAGAGAACAGATATTAGATGATATTTTGTTGTTAACGAGTGTTGGTATTTGAGCCGGGGCTCCGTTAATGGAGCCGGAGCTCCGAGAACATGCAAAAAATGAAAGACAAAGGGGGAGAGATTAGAATGCGTTGTTGGGGCGAAAGGGAATGCGAATGGGGAGGAGATGAAAGGGAAATGAATAAAGAGAGGATTTTGTGTTTGAGGGAATTGGTCACGCGCGACACAGTTTCCTTCCTTGCATGTGGGAAAGTACCAAAAACTAATTAAAAGCCTTTATTAATTAATGCTTAATCTAGTTTAGTTTTCGTTTTCGTTAATTGTGTAATTATTATTAAAAAAAGATGGTACATTACTTTTAGCCAATAAGTAAGAATAACAATAAAAAAAAGTTTTTAAAAAGTAATTAATATTTATGCTTTCGTACGAGTAAATTTGATTTGAGAATGTAGATTTAAATAATTTAAAAAGATGTAAGAATTTATCAAAAACGGTTGTTTATTTGAATTTATCAAGAGGCAAGTTGATAGAGAAGAGTCACATAAATGTAAGTCTCCCTAAAAGATCGTGAAAGTCGGAACAAGTGGAGACAACAAATAGGAAAGCAAGGGTAAACACCCTTACATCGCCGCCAAAACAAAGGAGCGTCATAGGAGAACTTCCCCCTTCAAAGGCACTATGAAGAGGAAGATTGTAGAAATGATGGTTGTTTACCGCAAGGAAGGAAGAACTTCAACAAAAATCCATAACTGACCTATGTTGGAATTTCGGGACTCAAAAGAGATTGGAGGAATTCCTAATGAGATTTTTTCCCTAGTAATCATTGGCATGGTTGGGAAAATCGATATGTCCCAGATCCTTATTGACGGCTACAGCTCCTGCGACATCAAGTACTCTAAGTTATTTGAGGAGATGAGATTGGACCAAGGCGGTTTGTTGCCATATAAAGGCTCTAATTTCTAGGAATTCAATCGAACCATTATTCGTCCATGGGGATACGTGAAGCTGATGGTTTCTATAGGCAACAAAAATGATATATGAGCGCTAAATTCTCAATTTCTCATTGTTCCTTGCAGGAGTGTTTACAATTGCATCTTGTGACGACCCTTTGTAGCTACGTTGGACGTTATTTCCTCGTCATTGCACCTCAAGCTCAAATATCACAACTTGAAAGGAGAATCAACCACCATTAATGTCGACCTAGAGGGAGCAAAGAGAATATAGAGACTATACCCTACTCTTCGTGAGAGTATACTTCTCCCCCTTTAGCATTATCAAAAAGATGGGGGGAAATAAATAAGCAGATATAACAAGTATTTAAGCACATAAAACACCAAAGCATTCCAAATAATTTAAAATGAAAAAACATACTTCATTAATCAAAATGGAATCGAACCAACAAGGAAAAAGAAAACGAATAACAACTGATAACAAGTAGGCAAAAAAGTAAGAGCTACTCCAAGTCCTCATCTTCCTTCTTAGTGAACAAGCTTGAAGGCAAGTGAGTCTGAACAAGATTTCGAGCCAAGTAGCTGATCTTCTAATTGGTCATTTTTGCTCTTTCACTATGCCTTTGAGGAGAGCTTTGGATGATAGAGACTCATGATCTAAATCCTTTAGATTTGAGGGTCCTTATTGATCATGAGTTCACTGTCAATGCCTATAAGATGATCTTCTAAATATGGGAGCCTTTTTGGATGGGATCCCGTTATTGTTCTTAATTCTCACTAGTCCAATTGTCGCATTTCATATTTCTAAAGAGTTATCTATGAATTCTTCATCCTCAACGTTGAATCTAACATGCTCAAATACTTTCGAAACTAAGTGACCATATGGTACCCATGTCGAACCCTTTCTTTTGCTCACCATCGTATGATGGATCACAATGTTGGCCAAGTTTGTTTTAACTTTGTTAGAAAATGAATATGTCATAAGCACACTAACCTTTGACAACTGGCCCTGATTTTTTAATGGACGGGGGTGTGGTTTACTACATAGTAAATTAGCTAAATGTGTGGTCGCACACTTTCCATACAGAAAGGTGAGGGAGTGCCATAATGTGGTTCTTACATGAAGGAGAACAAGGCAGAAGTGTTAAAATCATCACTCTGATTAATTTCCTAGTAGTGAGAACCAGAAAAAGGAAGATTGCAAATTTCGGCAAACTCTTCAAGAGGCTGGGATGTCAGATACTTATTGACTTCAGTAGTTATGAATCCATTAGTAAATTTGAGCTAGGAATAGAACATTATGACAAAGATGGGATAGATCTCTATAAGCGCATCATAGATAAATTTTTTCAGTCTTGCTCCTTCAAGAAATCTGAAAACTCATAGCTTCTGAAAACACTCACCTCGAGAAAGTAGGAAGTCAAGATTTCAATGTCGGTAAACTTTCTGTAGAATTTACTTATTACTCCATGTTTGAGAAAATGTTGGAGACGTATGATGGAGCAGAGGAGCTGGCGGAGGTTTTAACTCGTTTTGGTGCCACGGGGATATATGGATCTAAGAGTAGAACTCACAAAAAAGGGAAACAAGCACAAAAATAAATAAAAAGATAGCAAGAAAGGATGAAAAGAAATTAGGAAAGGGTCACATTAGATAGGCATTGGATAATCGATTATTGCTTAAAATAGTTTATTATAATGGTTGGACATTTATTTAATTTTGATTAATTTAATTAACAAGGGCACACTCTTGTCTATGACATAATTGATTATACTTTAGGTCTAACTTTTTATGTGGAGAAAATTTTGGGTTTGGAAATTAAAATATGCTCTAATCGATTTTGCCTTAGGTTTAATAAATTATTCAGCTAGAAGTCAACTCCTTTTGCTCTTTTTGGGCCTTGTCATGAAATTGGACTTAGATTAGCAACCCAAGCTTCATAACAACACCCCTTTAGTCTAGATTATTCAATTTGCTTTGCAATCTAGCTTAAAGGCTCAAACAACTGACAAACAAAATATGTTAGTGATAAAATTGAAATTATTGAGCATAAAAAGACCAATGATTAGATAATTTCTTAAGAGTGTGTTTGGATGAGGTCATTGAGAATTTTTAAGGAATTTAAAATTCTAAGCAATTTAAATGATTCAAATGAAATCCATTAATTTTTAATTTTTTGTTTTGTTTGGATGGAGTATTAAAATGATTCATTTTTATATTTTTGGGGTCATTTTGATAATGCTTAAAACTTTTGAGCCAAATTTAAAATATGAAAAATAGGGACCAATCTTCAAATTTTGAAAATTTGAAAGGACTAATTTGTAAAAATTTAAAAATTATTAAGGACTTATTTGCAATTTTAGAAAATTTTAGGGATGAATTTGAAATTTTTATAAAATATGAGGACCATCTGGCAAAAATTGAAAAATTAATAATAAACAATTTAGCAATTGCATGATATAGAGTGAAGGAGTAATTTCATATTCCTTACTTTTTGGTGTCATTTGAAATTCCTTAAATTTAACTTGAATAAAATATTTCATAAATTTACTTCATTTTAACAACTCTCTATATTTTTTATTCAAACAATAGATTTTGGTCAAATTATTTTAAATTTCCTTTAAAAAATTGTTTTTCCTCATTAAAATGCATCATCTAAACATATTCTAAAAGTTTTTTTTATTTAACTGTCAATCAAGCTTTTTACCTCAAAATGTCAAGAAGCCTTAAGAAAAAGCCCCTTCTTGAGGGAATGACGAACCATCATAAAAAATCCCTTTCTACGAATCACTTGATTCGTGAGCTGGCTAGAAAATATTATGAGTGTTACAATCACAAATGATCCTTATAATCCAAAAACATTAGGACCATCAAGACTACTGAGCACCGCCATCAATGGTATCAAAGAGTTAGGTTGAAAAAAACTGTTGAGCACCACCATCAATGCTAACAAACACATTATTAAGAATCACGGTTAATGATATCAAGCAACGACGGAGCATCACCTTTGATGCTAACAAGTTCATCAACAAGATCATCACAAATCTATAAACTTCTTTTGTATACTCATAATATATACATGTTTTGCACAACTTTATCAAATTTGCAATGAGCACCTTCAAAGTTGTAAAGTGTTTCCTGCAAAATAAATTAAGTTTTTACCTTTGGTACCCAATTTTTTTTGTCCTAGTGTGTTAGACAATTTAATAGTTCTGGAGGTACTCCCTTTTGACTCTCTTAATTTAGCAAAGAGAAACAACTCAAGATAACCAAGCTTATTACAAAACTTCCATTTAAAGAGATGGAGATTAAACTTCTTCTTATAATAAGAACTATCAGGTTTATAACCTATGCCATTTTTATTAAATGATATTTTTTATTTAGAAAGAATTAAATTTAACCTATCTTTCCCATTAGTGAACTTATATAAGGTTTTATGCAACTTGGTTACTTCATTTTTCAACAAATTGCAAGGATCACATTTATCTGATTTTAAAGATTCGCTTCTTATACTAGAAATTTCTTCACAAAGAATCTTTTTGCTATCCTCCACAAATTTAGCATAATCCTTATGATCAATAATTCTTTTCTCTAATTTCTCATTTTCTTTAGCAAACTTAACATTATAAGGTACACATGATCTTCACAAAGAATATTTTTGCTATTCTCCAAGAAGTTACTTGTGTGCCATCTTTTTTTTAAGCTTTGAGGCACACGTGATCTTCTTCATTAGATTCTTCTTTTTGAGAAGGTGTTTCATAAAAGTCTGTTGTGAATCGGATGTCTTGAAACAAAATATAAACGGTTTCTTTATGATCTAGAAACACACAAGGGTTAGGGTTAACAAAGATAACAAGGTAAAACAATAAGGAACAACAAGGATTGGTTATAAACTGTTATTCTTTCCTTACTCTTTGAACAATATTACAAGTATATAAGAATAACAAAATTACCTCTCTCTCTTGAAATTAGGATTTTATCTTCCTATTTTTCCTTATGCCAAGATTAAGAAACTAGCATCTTATTTATAAGAAAAATAGTACACTAACCTAATGGGCTTTTTAACAATTATTGATTACAAGCTAACTTGAACAACTGGGCTTACAAGTAAGACCCAATTCAACATGCTAACAACCCTAGCAATATTGACTAATGCATGTTAGAACAAACTTCGACTACAACACGCATTAATCCGACAGCAGCATGCGAACATACTTCAACCTCATGCTTAATTCCTGTCGAACCATAAGCTACCCTTCGACCATACTAGAGTTCTATCTAATATCTCACTAACTCTATAGCATCAAGAAACTCGCTTTCTTCATGCAGCTTTATCAATTGCATACAGTGGAAAAACATGCAACTGGGCAACATCTTGGTGGTCATATCAGCAGTATTATGATCTGTCGAAACCTTTAGCATGTTGACTTCTTCATGCTCGATTACCCCCTCTGACGAAATGCAACCTCACATCAATGTGCTTGATTCGCTCATGATAGGCTTAATTCTTTGACAGGTGTATTGCACTTTGACTATCACATTTAACAGTGATAACTCGACCTTGAAGTTTTAGCTCCTTTGCAAAACCTTCAAGCCACAATGCTTCCTTCACAACTTTAGTTAGGGCAATATATTCTGCTTCAGTGGTTGATAAGGCAACGACCTTCTGAAGTGTTGTTTTCCAACTTATTGTTACCCCAAACATAATAAACACATATCCATAAATAGATTTTCTAGAATTCATACAACCTGCATAATCAGAGTCGACATATCCTTCAATTGTTGCTTTATTATCTTCACCCAAGGCTCCACCATAAATTAGGACTCTATTCAGAGACCCATTTATGTACCTTAGAATCTACTCCAGTGCTTGTTAGTGAGCCTTTCCAGGATTCGCCATGTACCTACTTACAAGACTTACTGCATATGCTATGTAGGGTCTAGTACAAACCATAACATACATCAAAGAACCCACTATATTAGCATATGGAATGCTATTCATATAAGTTCTTTCAATATTAATGTTGGGAAATTAATCTATACTAAGCTTGAATTGAGGGTTTGTGGGAGTCACAACAGGCTTCGAATTCGACATATCAAACTTTTAGAGAACCTTTTGTATGTATGCCTCTTGAGATAAGCATAATTCTGACTGCTTTCTATCTCTAAGGATGTCAATCCTATGAATCCTGGACACAGCTCCCAGATCCTTCATGTCGAACTCCTTATTGAGTTCAGCCTTTACCCTCATTACATCTTGGACATTGTTGTTTGCTATTAAAATATCATCCACATAGAGCGACAAAATAACAAATGAATTACCCGGTCGAAATCTGAAGTAAACACAGTGGTTGAACTGAATTCTGATGAAACTTATACGTGCCATGAACTTGTCGAATCCCCTATTCCACCGTCGAGGAGATTGTTTCAGTTCATATAAGGATCTATTCAGCTTGCACACAACATTGAAGTTGACACCTTCTTTCTGAGTGAACCCCTAACAACCAATCTTGCCTTGTATCTCTTCGACGCCACTCCTTTGATTCCTTCCTTAACTTTGAAAATCCATTTACAGTTGACTAACCCAGTTACAGCAGGTTTCTTGATCAGTTCCCATGTATTGTTATTATAAAGAGATTTCATCTCATCATCCATGGTGTCCAGCCATTCAGTCTTCTTTCGAGTCCTCATAACTTTCTTATAGTCTCTAAGTTCTTCATCTAGAACCTCACTTGTAGAGATTAAGGCATAAGTTATAAGATCTGCATACCTAAGTCTCTGAGGTGGCTTGATGACTCTCCTCGACCTATCTCTTGCTAGCAGTTAGTCATTATCAGTCTCCTCATCTTTGACAACGTCTTCTACGTCTTCTTCAACTTCATCTGGGGTACGCAATTCAGCATCAACATGTTCCACCTTAACAGGAATCTCTCCATGTTCTAGCTCTTCGTCAGCTTCATCAGTTTTCTTAAAAGCCATATTTGCTTCATTGAAAACTACATCTTGACTTGTGACACACCTCCTGCGACCTGGCTCTAGGCACCATAACCTATAAGCTTTGACTCCTTTAGGGTATCCCATAAACATGCATTTCAGAGCTCTAGGTTTGACCTTGTCTTGCCTAATATGAGCATCGGTACACAACCAAATACTCTCAGTCTATCGAGAATAGATGGATGTCTCGACCAAACTTCTTCAGGTGTCTTCATTCCCAAGGCAGTAGAGGGACATCTATTTATTAGGTAAGCTGCTGTCGAAACAGCCTCCGCCCAAAACACCTTCTTCAATCCAACACTAACCAACATGAATTTAACCCTTTCAAGGATTGTTCGATTGAATCTCTCAGCTAATCCATTTTGTTGAGGAGTAACTGCTACAGTCTTATGCCTTGCAATCTCTGACTCAACACAGTAACTGTCGAACGCTTCGTTGCATAATTCAAGGCCATTGTCAGTTCTCAACCTCTTAACCTTTCTGCTAGTTTGAGTTTCGACCAGAATCTTCCAACTTTTGAAATTCTCAAAAGTTTCATCCTTCGTCTTCTGAATGAATACCCATAGCTTTCTGGAATAGTCATCAACGATGGATAGAAAATACCTTGCATCTGAGTGTGAAGGTTTCCTTGCAGACCCCCAAAGATCAGCATGAATGTAATTCAGAGATCCATGTGTTCTTTGCTTGTCTTTGTTGAACTTCGCCATACAGGATTTACCAAATACACAATATTCACAAAACTCCAGCTTTTCGACTTTGTCACCTCCTAGCAGGTTCTGCTTCCCCAATTCGACCAGGCCTCTTTCGCTGACATGACCCAATCTCATATGCCATATTTCTATCTTCGACCCAGGTTTCATGGATGCAACATTTTTTGAACCATTTACAACCTCATCCTCAAGGGTATACAAGCCTTGTTTATTCACGCCTCTCAAAACTTCCTTCAACCCCTTCATGACTCTTAGGATACTTTTCTCTCCTTGAAAAACATATCTCTTTATGTCGAATTCACCAAGAGAAATCAAATTTCTCTTCAAGTCAGATATATACCTGACTTCAGTCAATAACCTTATTGAATCATCATGGAGGTTGAATCTTACAGATCTAATACCTGCAATTTTGCAAGATCTGTTGTTTTCCTGCAGCACAGATCCACCATCTTGATCACATAGCTCCTCGAACAATTCTTTATTTGGAGTCATGTGTCAAGTGCACCCTGAATCCATAATCCACTCTTTTCTCGAGTCGCCACTTGAAACCACGAGAACATCAGATGAGTCAAAGTCATCTTGAACAATGATTGCGTTGTCATTACCTCCATAATCTTTCAGGCGTTCAGGGTACACCTTTCTTGTGTGACCCTTCTTCTTACAATGATAACATCGAATACCAGATGTTTCGCCATCATAAAACTTATGTTGACTTTTACCTTTCTTCTTGTCAAACTTACCATCCTTTCGCAAGAATTTTTCCTTAAAGGCCAAACCTTCGCCCACCGTCGAAGGTTTATGTTCCTTTCGTTCCTTCAAGTCCTTAAAATACAAGGATGATTGAACTTCTTCAAAGCTCAGGGACCCCCTTCCATACAAGAGAGTTTTTTTGAAGTGAACATGTGTTCTGGGTAAAGCACACAAAAACAACAATGCTTGATCTTCATCATCGATCTTCACATCAATATTTTCAAGATTAAGAATCAGCTTGTTGAACATATCCAACTGCTAAGCCAACACTTTGTCTTCACTCATCTTGAATGAATACAAAGCTTGCTTCAAGTAGAGTCGATTCGCCAGAGATTTGGTCATGTACAAACTTTCAAGTTTCACCCATAATTTCGATGTTGTAGGTTGTAGTCTCCTTTGATATCTGTCGAAGAACCTTATCACCAAGGCTCAGCAATATTATGTTGTGGGCTTTCTCAATCATGTCTGTCTTTTCTTTTTCCATTAACGCAGTGTTCATGGCTGCCTCTCCCTTCAACGCTTCCAAACAACCCTGCTGAACCAGTAGGGCTTTGTCATGGTGAAATTTGGATACCAAGCTATTGATGAGCTTGAATCTTAATTCATTTGCAACCGAACTTTGATTTGTCCAAAGGAAGGGAAAAATATCGAAATACCCATAATGCAATGCAAATACAAGCTAGAGAGTTATAGGTTCGGGGCTTGGTTAAACTTAGGGAAGGTGCTAGCATCCTAAGTTTCTGTAGTACTCTACAAGAACCTCTTGTTTTAATATTGTTTATTGCTAAGGGTTATCTGCTTAAGGGTAGAAGACCTAGGGATTTATTTCTAAGTATACTCGATAAGATATCGCATCTTATGCCTACATATCCTGACGGGAATGGAATCAGAGTATTTGTAGTTCCCCTAAAGGGTTTTAGGAGTTCTTTGACTGTGTTCAAAGTTCCTACAGGATTAGGGTAGTTGATTGATTGATTTTAGGAGAAAAGATGAGTTGTCATTTAAAGGGAGATTACTTGATTTAACCACCACAACTTTGTAGGAAAATAGTCTTTGCATCGTCTTAAGAGAATGGCTCAAGTACTCGGATTGTTGACAAGTACGCCTCTATCTCTCCTAAGGCAAAGTCCCTACATATTGATTGAATTGTTATGGGGTAGAAGTTTCATCTCGCTTAAGATGATTAACATCTTATTCTCTAATATGTTTGAATAGTTTGAATTGAGTTGAATTGTTTTTGTCTAAGTTGTAGAGATAAAAGGTCCTCCTTATGGGGTAGGATCTAAACTTAGAAGATCGACTTGAATGAGATCAAGGATCAAATGGGGGAGTATGATGCAAATGAGATGCGTACGCATAATTGTTTAAGTTATGCGCAGGTTCTTCCTTGGACGCTATGCAATGCGATAAAATAAATAATGATAAATATAAGTTGCGGTAAATAAAAGTTGCGGATAAAGCAAAAAAAACACAAACGCATGAAAAAGCGCTAAGGTGAGTGTGTGAATTGATCGGAGACGCAAGCGTGCACGATTGATTTTGAATGTTGATTGATTAGAGAAAGGTTGAATTCGTCTTATGAAGAAAATATATTGTTGGTGAGATTAATTTTATGTTAGTTTGGGTTTTTGAATTACTTAAATTGCTAGTTAGAAATAAGTAAAAGATTTATTGAATAAAGATAGGTTTTTTTCTAAAAGATTTTTATTAATATTTAATCAAAAAGTTCTTTTATTAAAATAGTTTTTTTTATTGATTATTATTAATAAATGAATATAAGTTCTTTAAATTATAAAATGGTTTTTTTTAATTAAAAGTTAAATAGGTTTTTTTATAAAAGATCACTTATCATAAAAAGAGATTTTTTTATTTATTTAATATAAAAAAGTATTAAATTGATAAATCGGATTAAATAGAAAATAAATTACTTTAAATAAAAAAGTTGTTTAATTAGAGTGTTAATTAAAATTGGAGAGAAAAAGGATCAATTAAAAAATATTATTAGATTAATTAGAAAACTGATTAAATGAGTGATTATTTGTTAAAAAAGAAAATGACTCTTTTAATTAATTAGATTAATTAAGGTTTGGTGGTTAATTAAAGATTTAAGCGAATGATTATGTGGATTAATGCAGATTAAAGGATTAATTGGTGGGGGCGAGTGATCAAGTGTTATGCGAGGACAGTGGCTTACTGTGGGGCTGCGATCTGGATCGTTGGATCCTGATCGGTGAAAGTGTGAGGTGATATGGCATGGGCGAGCCTTAGCGTCTATGGGTGCGTGTGTATGCGATTACAAACAATAAAATCAAAAAAAAAAAAACCTAATTGGTAGAAAACCCCTCATCTTCCCCAATTTCCTCCTCCGCGTGCTCATCGCTGGCTCCCTCTTCTCTTCAATCCGTCTTCCCCTCCTTAACTTCTCTTCTTGATTTTCAATTCTCTTCTCGATCTGCGATCTCCTCCTTCTTCCTTCGTCTCTCTCTGTTTTTCAATGATCTCCCCTTTTCACCTTCAGTTCCTGCATCAACATAAACAAAAAAAACAAGTTAAAGAATATAGTGTTAGTAAAACTCAAGATTGCGTGGTTCTTGCAGGGGTTTCGTGACGGCTCGAAAGGGGGTGGTTGAGGATGTCGGATTCGCGTAAATGGCTGCGATGAAGTTTGATGATACTAAGAAGGTAAGTCCTCATTTTTCGATTTACAAATTGGGATTTTTGGGGTTTATCTGTGAACTGTTGTGTTGATTTCTCTGTGTGTCCCGCTATCAAAAAATCTCTGTCTTCTTTACTGATACAATACTCTTTTTATACACCTGAATGAATTTCAAAACCCTTTAATCGGTTTCAAAACTTTGTCGGTGCTCTGTTGTTCTTGTATTGATGAGATAATGGAACATTGCCTAATCGATTGGAATATGCTGGTGGTTGTTTAATCTTCATGATAAACTCTTTCCTTTCTGGCCTAACTTGTCTGATATTATTGTCTTGTTGTTACTAATTTGCAGGGTGTCTTTCAATTTCAATGATGACTTCCCTTTTTGATTATAACATATCCAACATACTTCTTATTCAATTAGTCTCTTCTTGAATGCCCGATTTAATGTTGCTTATTGTCAATGATTTGCTGTTATAATTTTGCTGCTGATAATGATTCACTACTAACATCATTATTATTTGTGACAGATATTGGTCGGTATTGTTTACCGTTCAACGGATCAAAGTGTTAGCGTCCTTTCAAAGGTGTTGGTCCAAGAGCTTCGTGTGATTCACAACCAGTTTCAACTTTGTCAACATTAATCCTCAACAAGAAAACGACTGTATCGAAGAAATCTTAAGGGACGGCCACCTAGGCGAACTTAAATTCATCGCCACCACCAGTTACGTAGAGAAGAAAGCCTTACACAAATTAAGTCCTTTTGAACATTCGTACTGTTGCCTTCGTCTCCTAAAAATTTGCTTTTCTCTTTTCTGCAGATGTATGACAGTTCAAGATTGACGTTTGTGTCGTGGGTATGGAGAAGGAGGGTTGTCATTCGGTCTCAACTCCTGTTCTAGTTCCAATGTGCGAATTACTGAGCACTACTTCTTTTCTGCTTCAGAAGTAAACCGCTGATGACTTCATGGGTATGGAATTCGGCTCTGAAGTTTCTCCTCTTTTAAATTAAACTGTCTGACTTGTGTTGTGACTGCTCATGAAGTTAGAATGTTTCTTTTGAACACAGGTACATCCATATTTGAAGAACATAGTGAGTACGACACGAGATAGTATCGGCAATTGCAATGTTTGCTTCAAAGATCAGGACAAGTTAAAGGATGTGATAAATCCTTCCTATTTATGACAACCCAGGACGCCTTAGAGTTTTGAAGTTTAGAGTTCAAGGTTGGGTGCAAAGCATGCTTGGAGTTATGAAGTGTTGTGCATTTATGAACCTTGTATGCTTGCTAATGGCTGTTGTTCGTCGGTTTTGGTTTACAGGTCGCTGAAAAGTTTTTTGGCTCCGTTTGGTGGGCAACATGGTTAACTTGAACATACTGGGTGAAGCTTTTGCTATTTGTTGTTTTGAACTTAATGTCTTCATGAAACATGGATTATTTCACGGCGGAACCGACATTCTCTTTCGTGGTACAAACGATGTCGCCAACCTAACTTATTTCCTTATCAACAGGAAGTCTCCTTATAGCTTATGAATATCTCTCGATTTTCAAACTGTTACTCATGCTCGTAGTACAACCATAAATACAGAATTTGAGGACGCTCTTTTACGTATCTTTGAATAACGAGTTTGTTTCTTTTTATGTGGCATGTTGGCGAGCTGCTGTGACTGAGGTGAGAATTCCTCTTAATGAAGTACGTGTACACAATGATGGCTTGCTCAGATAGGATTCGACATGACACTCAACATGTTTGTTGATGGTAACTGAAGAATTATTCCTCCTGTGAACGCCTTATTGGTGCTGCTGCTGCCGGTTGATGCTCCCGTTTCAAATTTCGTTGATGCAGGTAGGTGCTTCTCTCGAGCTGCTGCGGAAAAGGATTGTATGATGGATTTGGAAACTGATAACATTGTAAGTTGGTGATTGTATGCATTTCTGGTTAAAACTCCTTACAGTTTTTGAATTTGTTTTATAACCCAATATATTGTGATGTATCATTTGGCTTCTCGAGGTATGTCAGTTTGGCCTTCGACATCAATGGTTCATCAAGTTGAATTGTTCCTGAGCTTACCATAAGTAGATCTTCTTGTATACTCAATGGTTCCATCTTTCATGTGCAGTAATCTAGCTTTGGTCGGTGAGGTGCGGTGGAGCGATTTCGCAATCCAGAGGGCATGGTGAGACTTTGCATCATCCTCTACCTTGCCCCTATTCAAGCGACTTGGACCCGATTGGGTGAAGAGCCCGGAGCCTTCAAACATTCGAGGTACGAGACGGTTGAATACTAAGAACCCGGAAATTTGCCAACCGCAGAAATAAACTGCGCCACTGCTTGGGGAATGACATTCATCAGCTGAATCTGACTGTTACGGCAACCCACTAATCTCGTAGCGACCGTGCTGGGGATTATTTGTCTTTCCACGTAAGGAATAACCGTTCCACGTTAGGAATAACACCCTCTACGTTAGGAGTAACCGTTCCACGTTAGGAATAACACCCTCTACGTTAGGAGTAACCGTTCCACGTTAGGAATAACACCGTCCACGTTAGGACTAAGATTTCGCCTGGATCTGTCCGCGTCAGGACTAAATTTTCCACATTAGGAATCACATTCTTCCACGTTAGGAATCAACTCTTCTTTTCCACGTAAGGAATCAAACTTTTTTTCCCACGTTAGGAATGCCTCTATCTTTCCACGTCAGGAATCAATCATGGTATGTCCGCGTAAGGATTCAATCTTTCCACGTAAGGAGTAAACTCGTCTTTCCACGTAAGGAAACCGTTTTTCTTCCACGTAAGGAATGCTCTTGATATGTCCACGTAAGGACTCTAATCTTTCCACGTGAAGAATACTATATCAATCTTTCTTTCCACGTTAGGAATGTCGTCGTTCCACGTAAGGAACACCTCTTTTCCATGCTAGGAACACAATCTCTTTTCCACGTAAGGAATCATTTTTCCACGTAAGGAATCGCCATCTCTTCTTCCACGTAAGGAATACAAACTTTCCACGTAAGGAATACAATTTGATATGTCCACGTAAGGACTACATCGTCCACGTTAGGACCCACTTTTCCACGTCAGGAATAATAATCTTCTTGATTTGTCCACGTAAGGACTCCATCGTTCCACGTAAGGAACACTCCTTTATCTGTCCACGTAAGGACTCCAACCTTTCCACGTAAGGAAACACTTTTCGTCTTGATTTGTCCATGTTAGGACTCACCACTCGACTTGCTGAGGATAAAAACTTGTCCACGTCAGGACTTGCGTGTCTTTGACTTGCTGGGGAAATAAGACTGTGTCCACGTCAGGACTCATACTTCGCCCACAACACGAAGAAGGATAAACTTGTCCACGTCAGGACCCTACACTCAATCAATACCGAGAACTCGAAGCTATCCACGTTAGGACTAACACATACCGTCAAACTGGAAGAAATGTCCACGTTAGGACTCCACATTCCATCAATTCTGAGAAATCGAACCTGCCCACATTAGGACTAGCACCTCCCATCAGCCCGGGGAAATAAAACTGTCCACGTTAGGACTCCACTTTTCTAGCACGAAGAAAACCTGTCAAGAAATTGTCCACGTTAGGACTCATCCTTCCATTGGTCCGCAAACTTCTTATCACTGACGTTACAGCAACTTTGAGGTTGACTCTACTGGGGATATTTGGAAACCAAACTTTCGGGCGCCTGTTCTGATAACCGGCGGTATCTTCTGAAATTCTGGTTCATGAAACTTTTTACTGCTGACGTAACAACCACTTCGAAAGAAACAAATCCGCTGGTCGGACTAGAGAAACTTCAACAAGAAACCCTGGCGGGGGAATAGGTAACTCTGCTTAGGGACAAAGAGAAACTTATCCGGCTGACTCTGTGGGGAGTAGTGCCAAAGATGACACTTCGTCGAATGTCTTACGTCGAGATCCTGAATGTTTTATTGATTCACCTGAGCAAGGGCTCTCTCTACCTGCAAGAGAAACAATACTTGGAACAAAAGGTCAGCCAACCTAGTTTATGTTTCAAAATGCATGCGTTCGACAATGATGCAATGCTCCATTTGACATGGAAACGCTACGTTTTTTTTTCATTTGATGGATGCAAGTATGACACTATATGCCAATGCAAATGCAGACTTGAACTGTCGAGGTACAGGAACTGCTCCAGCAAAAATAAATGCTGAAGATAATGCCAACTCCGCTGGGGGTAGCCAGATGCTATAGAATTATTCCAGCAAAATAAGTGCTGGAAAAGTGAAATCAACTCAGCTGGGAAATTAGGAACTCGAACCAAACACCTTGCTGAAGTAACACCCTGCTGGGGAATACCAGATGCGCTTCTGCTGGAGAGTGAACTGATGTCGCACGGTATTCTGACAAAATAAATGCCAATGCGCCACACCAACTCTGCCGGGGAGAGTCTCATTCTTTGAATTCCACTGGGAGGAAAGAAGACACTGGTTGGAAAAAGAACTCCGCTGGGGGAGAGTAAATGACCCTGCGGGGAAAGGTAAACTGCCTGAATACAGCTCACCGATATTAATCTTCTGAGGTTAGCCTGCTCTGCTTGATATAAGGAAATCCTCCTGGAGGACACCATACTGTCTGAATACAACCTTTCTGGATAGGTTACGACTAGCTGGGGAGTTCGATCCTTCTTCAGGAAGAACGTGCATGATCTGCGTGGGGGTCGAGTCTTTCGCTATTGCAATCTTTTGATCATCTTCCTCGTACGACTATGATACCTGCAACAACACAAATAAGACAAGACAAGCCTATACAACCAAATCGATTAAGGTTAGTGACATTATTTTCAGTTAATTCAAAGATTTAGCAATTGTTGGCAAGGGCCAGTGATGTTATACACATGCTAGTCTCAGTAAACTTAGGCGTTTTATCATGCACAAAACAGTAAAGAACCAGCATCAAGTACTGAATAACATATTTTATTGATTGGGCCCCTGAATGGGCGGAGTTTTGTACACGGGATGTAACTCCTGAAAAGAGGAAGCTACGCAAAGCAAATACCCAAGTATGCACAGGAAGCATAAATATTTTGACAAATTAAATTTTATACACATGTCGGCAATGGGATGCAGACGAACACCACGAACTGATCCTCCTATGACTCATCCGACTCTAATGCTTTCCCGGTATCCATACTTCCGACGAGGTTGTATCTGATAATCGACCCCTCAGGTATTCTCCCGCACTGATGCTCACTGCAGTATCGAATTCGGACCGCAGTCATTTGCTTTTCAAATCCCTAACTTTTGCGTGAACCGCCCTTTACGAGTTTTCAGCTCACCGGGATACCCCTTTTTGCCGAAGCCGCCCAGTGTAGGTTTTCAACTTCGCGGGTGTACATTTTTTTCAATTTTATCCCTAACTTTTGCCCGAACCTTTCATTCTGTTTTTGGTTCGCCAGGATGCCCCATTTTTGCCTGGACTCTCTTTTTTCTGTCCAGCGGGTCTATTTTAAGCAAAGTATTTTTTAACTGCGTCCGAATTCACAGGCGACGTAAAGTCTTCACCGTCCATGGTGGACAACAACAACGCTCCTCCTGAAAAGACTTTCCTGACAACGTATGGCCCTTCGTAGTTGGGGGTCCACTTGCCCCTGTGATCTGCTTGTGGCGGGAGAATCCTTTTCAGCACAAGGTCGCCCGTCTGAAAGCTTCGCGGATGTATCTTCTTATCATTGCTTTCTTCATTCGGCTCTGGTACAAACGACTGTATGCTAGAGAAGCTAGCCTCTTCTCGTCCATCAAACTCAATTGGTTCAACCTGTCTTTCACCCATTCTGCTTCATCCAGCTGAACGTCTCGCAATACCCTCAGAGAAGGGATCTCCACTTCCAACGGTAGTACTGCTTCCATTCCGTATACCAACGAGAACGGGGTTGCCCCGGTTGATGTGCGTACCGTCGTACGATAACCGTGCAAAGCAAAAGGTAGCATCTCATGCCAATCCTTATAGGTCACCACCATCTTCTGGACGATCTTCTTTATATTTTTATTGGTCGCTTCGACAGTGCCATTCATCTTGGGTCGGTAAGGGGAAGAGTTGTGATGTTCGATCTTGAAATTCTGACAGAGCTCCTTCATCATTTTGTTGTTCAGGTTTGAACCGTTATCCGTGATTATCCGCTCGGGAATCCCATATCGGCAAATGATATCTCTCTTGATGAATCTGGCCACCACTTGCTTCGTTACGTTCGCGTACGACGCCGCTTCTACCCATTTGGTGAAATAATCGATTGCTACTAGAATGAACCGATGCCCATTAGAAGTTGTCGGCTCGATCTTTCCAATCATATCGATTCCCCACATCGAGAATGGCCAAGGCGATGACATCACATTTAGAGGACTCGGAGGCACATGGATCTTATCAGCATAGATTTGGCACTTGTGGCACTTCCTCGCGAACTTGAAACAGTCAGTTTCCATAGTCAGCCAAAAATAACCTGCCCTCAGTAACTTTCTTGTCATAGCATGCCCGCCAGCATGCGTACCAAAGGTACCTTCGTGTATTTCCTCCATGAGTAGCTTCGCCTCTTTCTCGTCTACACAACGCAACAACACCAAATCGTGGTTTCTTCTGTATAAGACGCCATCCGGATTCAAATAGAAATTACCCGCTAACCTCCTGAGAGTCTTCTGATCTTGACCGGATGCCCCAGCCGGATACTCTTTGTTCTTCAGAAATTAAGGATATCAAAATACCACGGTTTGTCATCGGATGCCTCATCAATAGCAAATACGTAAGCTGGTCTGTCCAACCGAGAGATAATGATTCGGGGAGCCTCGTTCCAGAAATTGACTTTGTACATGGAAGACAAAGTGGTGAGAGCGTCAGCCATTTGATTCTCGGCCTGCGGCACATGATGCAACTCAACCTTGTCGAAAAAAGGCAACAATCTCCTTGCATAGTTCATGTAATGTATCAAATTGGGCTGACGTGTCTCCCACTCTCCTTTGATCTGATTCACCACCAGAGCTGAGTCTCCGTATACGTCTAAATTCTTGATTCGCAAATCAATGGCTTCTTCAAGCCCCATTATACAAGCTTCGTATTCGGCTTCATTATTGGTAACAGCAAAGGTCAATCGGGCAGTAAACGGGATGTGCGACCCGTGTGGAGTAGTGATGATTGCCCCTATTCCGCTACCGTAAGCATTCACAACTCCGTCAAATATCATCTTCCATTTAGAACCCAACTCTGGTCCTTCGTCTGGCAACGGCTCTTCACAATCTTTCATCTTTAGGTGCATGATATCCTCGTCAGGAAAATCAAACCTCATCGATTGGTAATCTTCAATAGGCTGCTCCGCCAGATACTCGGACAGCACACTCCTCTTTATAGCCTTTTGCGAGACGTATTGAATGTCATATTCAGTCAAGACCATCTGCCAACGGGCAATTCTTCCTGACAAAGCCTGCTTTTCAAATACATATTT
The DNA here is from genome assembly GCA_963859935.3 of Lathyrus sativus. Classification (NCBI taxonomy): domain Eukaryota; kingdom Viridiplantae; phylum Streptophyta; class Magnoliopsida; order Fabales; family Fabaceae; genus Lathyrus; species Lathyrus sativus. The sequence continues at coordinate 651,110,953 of OZ012741.1, read as the reverse complement.
GATAGGGTCCATCTTCGAGATGAGCATGGTTGTATGATTCAGCATGTATTGCCTCAAACGCTTGGCGGCCCAGGCTAGCGCGCAACAAGTTTTCTCAAGCATTGAGTATCGAGATTCACAATTTGTAAATTTCTTACTCAAGTAGTAGATCGCATGCTCTTTTCTTCCTGTCTCGTCGTGTTGACCGAGAACACAACCCATGCTTCCCTCAAGAACTGTCAAATACATAATCAAGGGTCTACCTGCCACTGGGGGTATTAAAATGGGAGGCTCCTGCAAATACTGCTTTATTTTATCGAACGCCTTTTGACAATTTTCGTTCCACGTTACAGCTTGATCTTTCTTCAATAACTTGAATAATGGTTCACACGTGGCCGTTAGATGAGATATGAACCGAGCGATGTAGTTCAACCTCCCTAAAAACCCGCGCACCTCTTTCTCTGTTTTAGGCGTCGGCATCTCTTGGATCGCTTTTATTTTTGCAGGATCGACCTCTGTTCCTCTTTCGCTTACGATAAACCCTAGCAGTTTACCCGATCTCACCCCGAAGGTGCATTTGTTAGGGTTCGATCTCAGCCTGAACTTCCTAAGCCTTTTAAATAACTTCAGCAGATTCACCAGATGCTCTTCCTCCGTCTGGGATTTGGCAATCATATCGTCAACATAAACTTCGATCTCTTTATGCATCATATCATGGAAAAGAGTCGTCATAGCCCGCTGATATGTTGCCCCAGCATTTTTCAAGCCAAAGGGCATCACTTTGTAGCAAAATGTTCCCCAAGGCGTTATGAAAGTGGTCTTCTCCATATCCTCTGGCGCCATTTTAATCTGATTATAGCCTGAAAAGCCATCCATGAAGGAGAATACGGAGTATTGAGCAGTATTATCAACTAGCACGTCAATATGAGGAAGTGGAAAATCGTCTTTTGGGCTTGCTTTATTCAAATCTCTATAATCCACGCACATCCGAACCTTGCCATCTTTCTTTGGCACTGGTACGATGTTAGCAACCCATGAGGGATATTTCGTCACAGCCAGGAAACCAGTGTCCCACTGTTTTTGAACTTCCTCTTTGATCTTTACTGTCATGTCTGGTCGAGTTCTGCGAAGCTTTTTTTTGACTGGCGGGCATTCTTCTTTCAGTGGCAAACGGTGCACAACCATATCTGTATCGAGCTCTGGCATATCTTCATACGACCAAGCGAACACATCACTATACTCTCGGAGCATTTCAACCAGTCGTCGCTTGATATCGCTCTGCAGCGCGGCTCCGATACGAATATTCTTCTCAACCCCTTCCGACCCCAAGTTGATAATTTCGATGACCTCGTCGTGAGGCAGAATGACTCTTTCCTCTTGCTTCACCAACCAAGACAGTTCTTCAGGAACGTCACTATCTTCGACAACCTCTTCTTCGGCCTGAAATACCGGGTGCTCAAAGTCGGGACGAGTCATAGGTGGTTCAAGGATGTCATCTGAAAATGTTATCCTGCAAAAGGAATGGTTAAGTGCTTCAAAATGCGTATAAAGCGAATAACCACATTGCCATTTTATTGAAAAATACAAAATAAGAAAGACAGAGATTACAGTATTTGCACATGAAAAACGCCATTTATTTAAGGATTAACACGCAATGTTCATAACAACACAGCCCTAAGCAAATCCTGATGCCCCAGGCAAGACATCAGATTATTCAACAATTAATAAAGCAAAGCATTACTGTTTAAGAGTCACAGGAACAAGCTCCTGAATAGACCAGTTGCACAGTCCCTGTCCTGGCGTGCTTGGCTGAATCCAGGCATCCATATCACAGTCGCTGTCTCCTTCGTCAGACTCTGAAGCAGCGTTGATGGTCTCATGACATACTCCACTAGCAGAGATGGTTATTGGCCCTCTGAAACAGGGTGCCCCCACAGCAGGTATTGACGACGACGGTTGGTATCCCAGCCCGAACCGGTCCATCTTCACAGGAATATCCAGCACTTTGCCCCAGCCCGTTGCTTCTCCTGCCTCCACCAGAGCTTGAGCTTCTTTATACGACGAGACGGCTATCTCTGACACTTTGCTCGGCCCGGGACCTTTGTTCTTAATATACAACCCTTCAAATGCCTGGCAGGGTGTTTCGTGGATCTCTCCGTCGACCTCCACATATTTAAATGACGACAGATGGCTGACCAGGATGTCTTCTTCTCCGCATACGGTGACTACGCTGTCTCCGACCATATATTTCAACTTCTGATGCAGGGTAGACGTGACTGCCCCAGCCCCGTGAATCCAAGGTCTTCCAAGCAAGCACCTGTACGCAGGCTGTATATCCATGATATAAAACTCCGTGGCGAACACCTCCGGCCCCACCTGCAGAGGCAATGTTATCGATCCAAAGACTGTTCTTCGCGTGCCGTCAAACGCTCTGACTACCAAGTCACTGGGCGTGCACAGGATTCCTCTGACATCTAGCTTCATCATCGCCTTCTTGGGCATCACATTCAAAGACGATCCGATGTCGATCAATACATGCGACATTACTGATCCTCTACACTCGACAGATATGTGCAGCGCCATATTATGATCTCTCCCTTTAGGGGTCAAATCGAAGTCGGTAAAGCCTAAGTTGTGGCCTGCATTCACATGTGCCAACACTCCTTCCAGCTGATTCACGGAGACGTCTTGGGGTACGAAGGAAGCATCCAAGAATTTCAACAAAGCATTTCTGTGAGCTTCAGAACATAAGAGCAAAGACAGGATAGATATCTTGGAGGGCGTCTGTTGCAGATGCTCCACAATCTTATAATCACTTTTTCGAATTAAGCGCATGAACTCTTCTACATCCTTCGATGCCGCTTCTTTTTCGCTTGCTTGCACTGGGACATTCTCAACCATCTTCCCTTTTCCTTTTGCTAGTCTTTCGGCCTCCACTTCAGGTGATATAAAGATCCTGCCACTCCTTGTCATACCTCCTGAACCAACAACGTTATCGACAGTCTCAGCTGGCTGCTTATTAACATCAATCTTTATCCCGTCACAATACACCTCCAACCCATATGACCATGGGACTGCTTTCGTGTTCTCGTACGGGATTGGTCCGGCCTTAGTTATGGTGATCGGTGGTCGCTGGACCGGTGCTGCAATAGTGATTGTCTTTCGAGGAATCGTTACAGTGGCCACATCACTCTGATCATCTGCTACCGCCCCTGCAGGCTTTTCGACTGCTGCTCGGTCAAACTGCAATGTGCCTCCATCAATTAAAGCCTGAATGCCTTTCTTCAAATCATCACACCCCCCAGCTATGGTCCAGCATTCTAAGCAATACTCGCCACACCCTGGATAAACACCCCCTTGCAGCAATCTACTTTTTATCTCGCTCAGCGGCGTCTTTAAATCGTCGACATTCATAATCAGATTCAACCCTTCCTCCGTCAGGATGGCGTTTGCCCCATGATTAGGCATGGGTTTCTGCACTATATTCGGACCTGCTGTTCCGAAATTGATAGTCTTATTGTCCAAAAGATCTTGCACGACGTGCTTAAAAGCATGGCAACCCTCTATATCGTGGCCCGGAGCCCCAGAATGAAACTCGCAGTGCCTGCTTGCATCATAACCATACGGAGGAGTTCCCGTTATCGGTGCCAGAGTTCTCTTCTCTACCAGGTTCAAACCTAACAATGTCTGCAACAAATCTGCATATGTTGAGGGAGGCTTCTCAAACACTCTTCTTGGCTCACCACCCTGGAATCTTCGCTGGGCCTACTGTGCACCCTGCTGTGGTTGCGGTTGCTATTGTTGTTGCTGCTGCATTGGCTGCTGCTGAAACGGTTGTTGTGGTTGAAGTGGTTGTTGCTGATATGGGATAGTAACACTCGCCACCTGCTGCGGCTGATGATATTGGTTTCGACCTCTGCCTCGGCCTCCAAACACTGCGCTTGCCTCGCCCTGACGGCGCCCACCAAAAGCCTTCCTATTACTGCCAGATGCAGTTGATTCCTCAGCCTGGAATTTTCCTTGCTTAATGTTACGTTCAATCTTTTCTCCCATCAGAATTAAGTCTGAGAAACTGGCCAGAGATGTATGAAACAACATGTCATGAAACAAGCCTGTGAATGTGCCGACGAACATGTCATTCATTTCCTTGTCTTCTAAAGGAGGACGGACCCTGGCAGCCATATCGCGCCACCTTTGCGCGTACTCTTTAAAGCTCTCACCCTTCTTCTGTGACAGCCCTGTCAATTGGACCCGATTGGGTGCCAAGTCGCTGTTATACTTGTAGTGAGCTACGAATGCCTCTGCCAATTGCTTCCATGTCTTGATATTAGTTGGCTCCAACCCCATATACCACTCTAGGGAAGGGCCTGACAAACTATCTTGAAAGAAATGCATGAGCATTCTCTCATCAGTTGAGTATGCAGACATCTTTCTGTAATAAGCCCGTACGTGCACTTTCGAACATGTGTCCCCTTTATACTTATCAAACGTAGGAGCTTTGAATTTGATTGGCACCCTCAAGCTAGGTACCAGGCCCATTGTTGTCATGTCTAAGCCCACAACACTTTGGTTCAGGACCCCCTCATCTACTCTTCTAGCATTCTGATCTTCTGGGAGTTATCCATCGGCCCTTCAAAGCCTCCGCCGGAGAAAGCGTCCTCCTGCTGATCTTCTTGCCACATACCATTCCCAGCTCCATACCCATCATATTTAGTATTGCGGCCAGCTCTAATCTGATTCATCACCGGGCCTCGGCCTCTGTTTCCGTATCCCTGAACACCTCCAGCAGGCCCAAAAGCCATTAACCCAGCGCCGTTTCCATTTCCGAAACCTCTGTAACCCTGATTGGCCACACCATAACCATCTTGCCCAAAGCCTTGAGCATTGAAACCATATTTCCCAGCATTATCGAATCCCTGATCATTGAACCCGAATACAGCATTGACAAAGCCGTTGCCGCCCATATTATCACCCAAGTTGACATCACCAAGCCCAACGTTATGGACAACAGTCTCGTTCCCAACTCCGACGTTACCGTTCCCAGCAGCGGTAGCGTTGTTGACATTAGCAGCAGGTATATTGACTACAGGTGGAGCCACTGGCGTGGGAGTGCCATCTCCATGAGCAGTATCGACCCATACAGACTGATGATCCTCGTTACCGTGACCAGCATTTCGGGCCAACAGAGGCTGCACCATGGCTTGCAAATTTTCCTGACCTTTTGCAATAGCTTCCATGGTCTGCATAAAGAGAGCTAGCTTCTCGCGCACATCTTGCATCTCGTTCTGCATTTGATCCATGATTCTTCGACAGTTGGTGCGAGTGGAATAGCGGTGCGGGTGTTGATCTGCAATCCTGGAAATACCTGGTACAGAGCAGAAAATAAGACACCACGCAAGGCTTACCTGTAATGTAATATGAATATGAATGCAATGCAATGTGTGTCTGTGCATTAGGGAAATTCATTCCCCGATTCTAGTGTGAAGGTGTCGGTGCAGTGACAATACTAACAATATAAAGATCGGAGCTGAATCACAGAAAGCCTCATATATTGCAGAGAAATCAATAAGCCCGGAATACAATGTCACTGAGAGTACAAAAAAGAAGGCATGACCTTAACCAACAATCCTGGTGATGGTCAGCACTATGCAAATAAAGCATACAAGTTACTACATGAAACGATCAAACCCTCCCATAAGTCGGGTACTCTTCTAGCAGCTTCTTGGTCTCCGGATGACTTGGTCGAGCAAGCAGCCCTTTAACAAGTTGGTTCCTTTTCTTAAGAACACGTCGTACGTCTTCAGCAGTTTCTTCCCATGCCCCTTCTCCGAAGCGATCCTCTAGTTTACGCTTTTGAGACACAGCTTCATCTCTGCCTTTGATGGCCTTGTTTAGTGCATTCTGGAGACTGTACCGGGTCATCACTTCTTCTTCACACTTCTTGATGCTGGACTTCAACTGCTCTTCGAGGTCGAAAATTTGCTGCTTCAACTTATCTTCCCTCTTCTTATTGTTGGTGAGCGTGGCATTCAAGGTCTTATTACAAGAAGAGATCTCTTGGTGAGCGATGTCAAGTGCTTTCTTCTTGGATTCAAGCATGTCATGGGAGCTTCTGAACTCTTGCCCCAGACGTTCGCGCTTCTTCCTCTCCTCAGCCAACTCAGCCCCTAATATGTTCATTAGCTCAATCTGCTGTTGGAACGCCTGGACGGCCTTGTTTTTCTCACTGCGTATCTGGGCTAGCTCCTGCTCTAACCCTTCGTTGACCTTCATCAAGGCTTCTTTTTCTTTCACAACTTGCTCGTAGGCCTCCCTAGAAACAGTAGTTGGCTCTGCTACCGGAATGGGAACAAGAACTGGTGCATCTGGAAATGGCATCCGCAACTGACTTGCTCTCTCTTGAATCCAAACTCTATAAGGTGCATAGGCCTGACAGTCATTTTTTCCCAGCAGCGGCTTCCCTCTTCGGTTAATACGCGTCCAGGCATGCTGCAGCTTGGCTAGTAACTCCCCCTTCACGTCTCCGGTGAAGTACAGAGATTCCTGTACTTCCTCCTCCTTTGGCGGGTTCTTCAGCGCATATCCGAATTGGCGAATGAACAAAGAAGGGTTGTAGTTGATACACCCTTTCCTCCCTATCAACGGAACATTAGGGTACCCGGAACAACTGAATATAAGCTCGGATCCCAGCAGATCTCTATCAAACCATTCAACGTCTTCAGAAGTTAGCCTCATCATATGCTCTGGCCAGTCGGGCGTGATTGCATTATCCGCGAAAGGTCCCCTCGAGGGAAGATGGCTCTTGAACCACATATACAGCAAAGGTACGCAACAAGAGACGTTCTTGCCTCTCCTGTTTTCATTCCTGTAGTGCATCGAATGGTAAAAGTCCCCGATCAGTGTTGGTACTGGGTTACCGGCAGCAAATAGATGAAATGCATCCATGTCCACGAAGTTTGGGAAGTTAGGGAACAACACTATCCCATAAATGCAGAGGGCCAAAATAGCGTTGAAGACTACCCAACACCCATTCTTGGCGTACTCCTGAGCCTTACCAACCAGAAACTGAAGAGAAAAACCCGGAACCCCTCGCCACGCAGTCATCAATAAGTCAGAAGCATTCATATGCAGGGCTTTGGCTAAATCCTCCAAATTGGGCTCAGCGGCTGAGTGGATAAAAGGAACTGCATTCTGAACTGGAAGCTCAGTAAACTCTACATACTCCTCCATGGTAGGCCCCAAGATAAAGTCCGCAAACGTGAAACATCTCAAAGCCGGGTCATAGAATTACATTAAGGTGTACAGCCCATTCAATTCATCATCAGTGGACCTGCGAACTAAACTCAACAGCCGTCCGTAACTCTGCCTGAAGCTTCTACGGACATCCTCATCTGCGAGAGAAATCAGACCCAGGAGTGGAGTGATATCGGGGATAGGTAGCTTATACGCAACGGTCATCCTCAAACCAGCCATGATCAAATACTCAGAAGTCCAGACACTAGAACCGGGGGAATGCAAATGCACCTGCAGCACAAACACACGTTAGTAGGATGCAATGATGATGAGTATGCAAGCAATGCAATGCAAGTGACATGCAACAGGGACCAAATGTCGTAGCTGAATAGCCTGAACCATATCAAGAAGTCTCAGATAGACTCTTTAGAAACCCTCAAACCCTGGTCTCAGATAGACCTACAACAAAGCTCCAACAATGGTCTCTGACAGACCCACAGCATAACTCTGGCTGGTCTCTGATAGACCCCAAATCATAACTCCAATAGGTCTCTGTCAGACCTCAGAACTCCTCAACTGGTCTCTGACAGACCTCATAACACACCTCCAAAATGGTCTCTGACAGACCTCATAACTCATAAATACCCAGGATCTCTAATCAAGAAATAACCGGTATCTGAAGGTCTAGTTACCTGCATAATCCCAAACCCTCTCACAGGTGGATGTCCTAGTAACTGACAAAGGTCTGGCATCCTATGCGGTCGTCGGCGTCACAGACTTTCAGGGTTGATGATGCGATTCCCAGAAGGAGTGACATCATCAAATCCTGAAGAGGCCTCACTTAGCCAACTTCCAAATGATCGGTCCCCAGAGTCGACAATCCAACTAACCAGCAACCCGAGCCACCCAAAGGGCAGGACAAGAGGCCAACCAGAAGAACCTCGTCTGAGTGTAGATTTCGCGGGACACTAGGACATGCAAAGCACGTGCGCGCCTACTAATCTCTACTCTAAGTCTAGGTGCACTCAAGCCCAGGTCCGACTTCTCTCTCAATATCAGAACACCCGTCACCCCCCAAAATACAGCAATAATAATCAATATATATAATGCTGAAAATAAAGGTCAGAAATATAAATCCATACAAAATCCTCGACGGGAAAACAAGCGTTAGGATTGACTCTCTTAAGGGACGTTGGATCCCAAATGCATAAGAACTATCGCAGTCCTTAGCAGCCAGGGGACATTGGGTCCCCAGCAGAGTCGCCAGCTGTCGCTACTGCAAAAATCGGCGCCGGCTGAACAGAAGAGTCGCCACCGTGCGTTATTTATCCCACGGGAGGGAAAGGAAATGCTCAGAGTAAACCTCGCACAACACGGGAAAGGTATGGTCGTCGCAACCAAAACCTGGGTTCGGGAGTCGGTTACGCAAGGGGAAGGTATTAGCACCCCTCACGTCCGTCGTACTCGACGGGATCCACGCTTGTTTTCGGGTATGGATTGTTATTTCTATCTAGGCTACAGGTCTGGGGTTAAAGGAAAATAAAATGAAAATAAAATGACTCGGCAAAGTATCGCACTTTATGCCTACGTATTCCCGTCTGGAACGAGAAATCAGAGTCAACGTAGTTCGCCTACCTACGGGAAAGGAGGGGAAGGTTGCTCGCTAGGATATCGCATCCTATGCCTACGTACTTTCATACAACATGAAAGATCAGAGCAAACGTAGTTCGGGCCACGTACGACACAAGTCTATCTTGATTGTTTTTTATTCCTTCTGAAAAAGGTTTTTCTGATTAACAGTCCCAGCGGACAAAAAATGACGTCTTGAGGAGTTCACATTCTTTTACGGAAGAAGTGTCTTTTATTGTGTTTGAAATCTTTATGGTGTTTTTCTGTTTGTTTTGAGAAAGAAGAGACAGAACTCTAACCTACGGTTGCGAAGGGAATCAAACTAACCTAATGTTATCATGCATGGGTTAAGACCTAGTGTCTATCATGCTCCTCTCTTGCGCAGAGAGAAACAAAGATCCTAAGGGAATAGACGGAAACAGAAACAATATCAGATATATACAGTAAAGCAGTAAAATGCATGGATGCAGCAATACAAGCGAGGCAAGAGAGTCCCACTCAACCTCGAACCTAGAAAACAATAGGCAAAAGTGAACAGGATTCACTTTCGACCCAACAGGGTAAACAGCAAACAATACAGTTAGGAAAACCAATCAATACATCAGAAGTGGATTACAGCAGAAAAGTAAACAGCATCAGCAGCTCTGCAACAACATCTGACTTCAAGTCATTTCCAAACAGCTACAAGTTTCAGCAAGCATCAATCCCCATCTCCACAGTCTTCAAGCAAGGGCTTTGGTCATCAATCTTCAGTCTACAATGGCTTTTCTTCAAGTCCTATCCTCCAAGCTGAGGGATCAATCACAAGAGTGAATTGGGTGTTAAGCAATTAGTTGACTACCAAGGGTGGCAAACCAACTGCTACTAACACATAAGACATTTTCTCTCAAGAGTTCTATCCCTTAGACAGTAGCCCCAAGCCTTCCAAAGGAAGGGGGTGAGTGTCTTAGGGAGACTCTGTATCATAGAGAAGAATGGGGGCAGTCAAGGCCTTCCATGTTTGAGAATCAAGCTTTCTAATCTAGAACTCTGCCTAGCTCCTAAACCTTAATCTCCTCAACAGCTGCTAACAGGAATCTCCTCATCCACTCTGGAAGTTGGTCTTCAAGCTTTGGATCTCCAATGGCTTCAACATCACAAGTCTCCAGCTCCCCCAATCCCCAAACAGTCCCAATACCCACACAGACAAACAATAATCCCCAGAGGGCACACCACACCAGTCAATCAAATATAGACAGTAATATACTAATAGCAGTAGGGGAATCCTAGTGATTTCTAAGGGATCTATCCTATACCCATAGTCCCTATAGTCCCATAGCTAAAGTATTCCATCTCTAAGTCCTAAGGGAAATGAACTAATTCACCTAAATCATCACTTAAACCCTAATTTTATTCATGTTGTTTTCACCTAAACTAAACACCTAAAATTAATTCCTAAAAATGGGAACTAAATTGCATATACAAGCTAACAATGTCTGTTAATCAACCTAAAAAGAATGGACAAAAAATATTATAGCAACTATTAGAACCAAAATTAACAAAATCATGTATGAAATGAAACACCTAAAATAGGCATTTATTTGGAAAATATGGGGAAAATATCAAATAAAAAATAAAATGCAATTTTTATTTTTTATTATTTTCTAGACAGAATTATTGACCTATAGAAAAAACAAGAATAAAAAAATATTAATTTTTCATTTTTATATGATTTTTTAAAGATGCAGAAATATTAAAGGAAATTAAAACACAAAAAATGGAAATCAAATGGGAGGGGTGAGAATAGCATCTGCGCCTTAGTTATAATCCAGGTGGGCCACCAGCTGGGAGGTGCGAATATTAAAGTTACTAGGCCCAGGAAGCAATCAGAAACAAGCAAAAAATAAAAAGAGTACAAACGGTGCAGATAGTAAAATTCACAGTTCATTTTATTGGGCCTTGGCTGAGAGGGGTACGAATAGCAAGGGAAGTTTGAGCCCATTCAGAAACTTAAGTGAAACGGGGCGTTTTGGTGCCCAGGGTTTCCCTCCGTTTCATCTTTAAACGTGGACCCTTGGATCCAGCCTCAAGTCCAAGTCAACCAGGAAATCGTGTGGTTCAAACATTGTCTTCAACCTTGAGCAACCCTAGGGTTTCAGAAACCATCTCCATGCACGCACCTTCAACCATCCTGTTCTCACTCAATTCTCCATGGATGCCCTCGATCCAAAGAGCAAAGTTGCTCTAAATTTCTCCCTCTACACAGCCATAACCCAACCTCCTCCTAAAACTCAAGCAATAAGGGGACCCGATAGGTAGAACAGATAGAATCCACCATTAACACCTGATATCAACTGCTTCAATTCTCCATAATTTTTACCCTAAAATGATCTACAAGCCATGCTAATCAACCTGAGCCATTCATCTAGGATTATCTTGCCATAAACTATGTGTTATCAATCCTAACAGATTTGGTGCACTATGAGCAACCTCCATAAAACTTCTCCAAACTCTGCGAAAATCATCACCTAACCACCTAGGTCTCTAATATACTAACAATCCTATGCCATGATCACTATGCTAGCTAATTCGAAGGAAAACATACCTGGTGTAATTTCTTGAAAACAGGTGCTAGAATCCTTGAATCTGATGCTTGTGATGAGTGGAAAATGATTAAGGAGCTTGATTATGAATTCTGTATGCAATGAATCTTGTCCAATCTCCTTGAATCTTGCAATCACCAAAATCTTGCTTCTTGGAGGATTAACTTGAACAACACGATTTCTTCCCCAAATCTACCAAACTCTGATGTGAATGTGATCCATGGAAGATATTGATGATGATCAAATCAAGAAAGATGGAAATTGGTGGATATTTTAGAGTGTTTGAGATGCTTTTGCAAATTGGAGGAAAGTGAGTGAAACTTGTGATTTTGAGAAAATGAGATCACCAACCATGGCATGAACCATCTCATATCAATATATACATGAGGTTAGAAACTCCTAGAAGCTTGGAGAAACTTCCCATGTGTGATTTCCCTTGGATTTGGTTTATGTATCTTCCATTACAAGTAACCATGAATAACTCCCAAAATGTGAACTAAGCTCAAAATTCTACTTTAGCCAATGTCTTTAAAATGATATTTCCATTCAAAATGACCTATAATTTTGCTTCATTTGGCCAAGATATGAAAAATCTCATTTTTAAGTCCATTTTTATTCATTAAATCCAACAATTTCGAACCCTTGTGCTATGAATCTTTCCAATCTCTCATGGTCACTTTTCTAGACTCAAAATGTCATTTGGAACAAGTTTTATGTTGTAAAGTTTTCCATTTGAAGCTTCCTTGTATGAGTTTTGGGCATAGGCTTGAAATGACCTGTAATTCTCAGATGACCAAAATACCCTTTGCTTGCCAAGACCATAAGTAGAGTTACACAAATCATATGAAGGAATACTATACCATTATAGAAAGCTAAGACAATGAGGAACAACTCTTATGTTTACCAGAAATTCATTTGAAATCACCTTGAGGGGTAAAAATTGCTTGGAAGTCAAGTCACTTTCACAGACAAAATTTCAGATACCTCAGATGACCTGTAACTTGCAAGGACCATAGCTTGAGTTCTATAAATCTCCTTGATGTCTTCCACCACTAAAATTAAAGGTCTTGAGATCCTCTACAAGTTCCATGTTGGCCAAGGATCCATTTGAAGCTTGCATTTTGACTTATCTTGCTTGGAAATTTGACCTAAACTAGGGGATTTTACACAGAAACCCTAATTTAGAAACTCCTCTTCTCCTTGATTTCTCTTGAATTCTCCTTGACATACCACCATATCCTTCTCTATATGTCAAATGATGAACCCCAAATCTCTCCAATAGCCCTTAATGCCTTTCAATCAGTCAATTGACTTAGAGTTGACCTAGAGTTGACCCCAGATGAAACCCTAGTTGACTGTCTTCAACTGCAATACTTGTGACCATACCAATGACTTGTCTCCTTCTCCAAATGACTTTCTAAGTCTTCTATGATGTTTAGATACTCTCCATGCCTTCAATTCACAGCTCATACTTTCCTTGATGATCCCCAGGTACCCTCAGATAGGAGATAGATGAACTGCTTGATCCATTGACTTGATAGCTTCCCAATTCTTTCTGATGACTTGAATGAGATTGAATTTGAATAATAACCTCTTGATAGGCCTCTAGAGATGAGAATAATGATTAGTTCTCTGTTGGTTGACTTGCTATGCTTATGCTATGCAGATGAGTAACCTATGTACATGACTCTATATGCAAATGCTAATGATATTGAAACATAAACCAAGTGAATAAGGTTGAGCAAATTTTAGGGTGCAACATACCTCATCGTTGTTTATCTCAATTTTGGAAGATTTTATTGGAACAGTCGACGATGAGGAATTGGTAGCGACGCCTACTATTTGGTAATGACCATGTTATGCCGGTTTGGTTTGCAGGCTGCTGAAAAGGTTCATGATGGGTTCAACGTTAAAGAAAAGAAGAGCTTAAATGCAGCCAAGACACGGTAGCTTGAGAAGACTTCAATCCTTGATTTTAGTTGTAGGATGTATGTTTAAAAGATGTAGTAGACAATGTATAAATGACAATTATTTAGAGGTTGTATTGCCACCTTCCAACGATAACTACGCAGGCTTGTTAGGATCAAATAAATAAAAGAGATGCTCTTCTTTCACATGATGAAGACACGTGCTCGTGGATGAAAACTTATTAACCAAAATGACTTGATCTATTTTTCAACATGGCTTAACGAGTATTTTCTCAAACCGTCTTTGCCTCAAAACCCCCACTACAGGGTTAGGTATACACAAATCCTAAATGAATGGGCCACCAAGATCCCAAATGTTGGTCATTTGCTAGTCACACATAATAAAAACCCTTGAACTGATCCTTATATATTTGGCATTTTGTACCTTTTCAGAAAGCATTAACACGTAATTGAATGCTTAGTTGGTGATGAAATAATACTAAACTTTGGACTTGAATAAACCATCTTGCCATTAAATCTTAGGAAACCCCCCAAAAACAACTTAAATCAAAACCTTTAATAAAATGCTTATGAGTGTGATGCCGCTTGAAATCACTCTTGAATAATGAATCCATTAGTTAGTTACAAATTAATCCCGTTCATTCTGATAAGATCCCCATCCATAATCAATGTGAAGCATTTTGATTTAATGAAACTTCAGATGACTAAGATCAGTCCTCAAATGAGTATGCTCAATAAATAAAAACCATTTCTCCTCAGTGGTAGGCGTTTGAAGTTTTTTAACGTCTTTGAAGTGTTTAACTTCGTGAGAAAGAGTGCTATCTGCACGAATTGGTTAGCCATAAACACGCATACGAGAAACATAAAGATAACATGTAAAAAAACAAGGAGGTGGGATCTTAAGGTCAAAAATTAGGGTGTGACAGATGCCCCTATTTTAGTTACTTCTATCCGGAGATATGGAGATTGAAATCTTCGTCTCGACGAGATAGGAGAGACTTAAATACAAACATCGCACGAATTTTTGGCCACAAGAAGCCACCGAATGCAAATGATATGCAATGATATGAGAATGCAAGACAGATGGTCCTGTGAGGAAAAGATGCCACAGGGGAAAAAACTAGACACAACACACGGGAAGAAACAGGCTCAACAAAGCGAGACTCCACGAGGAAAGATTAACAATCACAAGGTATTCAGGCATATCATGGAGAGTTTGGTGAGAAAACCACTTGAAGAGCTGACTGTATAGGTCAAATGTAATAAATTCGGAATGTCAGTTGGAGAAGTCTATTGTCGAGACTTGTAACTTTAATTGAGAATACTTTTGCCAAAGTATATTGTCAAAAATTTTATGGAATCTGCTGCCGAGATTCTATGTTGAAGTCTGCTGGAGAAATACTTCTGTCGAAGTCTTCTGGAAATCTACTGCCGAGATTTCCCAGGATATTAAATAGAAATACCTACTGCCGAGGTCTACTGGTAATCTACTGCCGAGATTAGCCAGGAAAAGAGATAGAAATACCTACTGCTGAGGTCTACTGGTAATCTACTGCCGAGATTATCCAGGAAAAGAGATATCTTTGAATAAATTGTTCACAAGGAAAGATGACCTACTACCAATCCTAGTAGCCTAAGAAAAGGTATCTGCCCAAAATGATACAGGATATTACCTACTATCACATGTATGATAGCCTAAGCAAAAGTAATAACGAAGTAAACCTCCCCACGCTTCAAGGTTTGTATGCCATTGAACGGGTCTCAGTTTCTTGTTTGAACTTGAAAAGAGTTGAAATAAACCTCCCCGAGCATCATGGTCTGGATGCCATGAGCTGATCTTAGTTTCTACCCAAAATGATGAAAACTCGTGAAAGCATCTTCACAGGGGATTGAAATATCACTGTAGATGGTGGAATAATTGTAGATTGTAGGATTTTTGCTGTAAGCCATAATGCACTGGAGGTTGTAACTTCACCGGGGATCTTCAAAAGAGATGTAAGCCGATTGATTTGCGAAATATGTCTTCTCAAATAAAGAGAGACTGAATGTAATGAATTTCCTCGACTTCTCTGGGGAGATGTCACTTAATGGAATTTAAAGCTTATGTGATAGACTCACTGGGGAATGCATTCCTGAGGAGTATCTTTGTTGCAGCTGTAAAATATTCTGTGAATTCTCAAATAAAGAGAAATATCTGTAATGTCTTCGACCAACTTTTCTGATGGATTTCCGAAGAGATGTACTTTTGACGAGTTGATAATTCTGATAAGCCCATCGAGGGTGGACAAACTGTCTTGTGGAGACTGCCATTTGTCATTTTTGATAGAAAACCTGATCAAACAAGTTGCTCAAATAAAGAGGTCACTTGTAGTCCAGGTGTAAATTGTTGAGAATGTTGAGATCATTGTTGGAGAAATATTCGTCTTCAATACTTATCTTCATAAATTGTTCCTGGGGAGCAAAATGCAAAATAAATGCACGCTCTAGCCATATTCAAAAGTTAGAGATGTCCGTAATGTGATTGCCAAGGACCGAAGTTCAATTCAGGAAATAACTGAAGAGAAACTGTCAAGCAAGACTCAACCATTGAGGTATGAACTCAAAATGGGATCGTACTAAAACAACTATCTTCCACGAGGCTCGAACTCCGTGGGGAAATAGAAATATGGCGCTCTTTCTTCCTAAGGCTGACAACTCTACTTGGAAGGAGAAGACACACCCAGTCACTTGGGGATAAACACGACCAAGATGACAGAACCAACAGACACGAAGATGCAAAAATGCACATGCTATGCGTATGCTTATGCTGACAAAACAAATAACAAGAAGCAACCGGAGATGAAACATCTCGGGACGAACATCCGACCGATCTTCAAAGATAGAAATATCACTAGAATAGGTGGAGAACTGAATATGGGATCACAATCCTGCTTCAAGGTCTTAAAACTCATATGGGGAATAAAAAACATTCCACTTGGGGTATAACATCTTGATCTTGCTGAAGAAATTGTCAAGGCAATATTAGTTATCATGTTGAAGATGAGAATAAATCTCGACTTGAAGTGGATCAAACTCATAATTGGAGAAATACATGGATAAAATAAATATCCATTTCACTGAAGAGATTCATACTGGAGAAACAGGTGGAGATACCCGAATTGAAGTTTCACAGGGAATAAAATAAATATTCATTTCAATGGGGAAACCTGGGTTAATAAAATTGTTGAAACACTGGAGTTGAAGCTTCAGTGGGGATGAAATAAACATCCTCTTCGCTGGGAGAAGATTGACGTTGTAGAAGATCCACTGGAGAGTAGAATAACATCCACTTCACTAGGAATGTGAAGTTTTAAGAAGATTCACTGAGGATTGAAAATATTATCCACTTCATTGGGAAAGTGAAGTTGAGTACATCACTGAGGATCTGCATCGAAGAGCTTCGTCGGGGAAATGTCATAACCACCGGAAGTAAAATTTACTGGGGAGAAGAATGAAGAATGTTGTGAAAATAAAGTAGCTTTGACTTGATGAATTGTGTGGTAGTCACCATTTTGAACAAAAGTTTGTTGTGAATGGATAAGATAATCTTTAATTCTTGAATGCCCTAAGTCACATGCTCATGAGAATAAGTTATTCCAGGAGGATTTTACAGAAAACTTGGCGTCCCATGGTTTTCAAACTCTCTGGAGAGATTCGCTGAATCTCGACATAACTGGCCCTGATTGATTGTATCATGACCGAGTCTTCAAAAATAGCTCTTTAGGCGAAGTCAAATTTGCACAGAACAAACCACTTGGAAATAACTTTCCCCAGGTTAGCAGAACCTTCAAATTCCAATAGAACAAACTTATCACTAATTCTTACATGTAAACTTTCTATGATATCGGGCGAAATCAACACATATGAAATGTTAAATCTGAAACTGTTAATGCAACATATATGTTTATCTTGAAGTTTTTGAAAAGAGATATCACGATAACTTGTGACAAAATAACTAGTTAGGATATAAATTTAATTTATAAAGCCAATACCAAATTGAGCATAGCTCATAGGAGTCAGGAAACGTTATCTCATCGAGTATGCTTTCGAAGTAACCTTACTTCAATTAGGACTTTTGAAAGTTGTATCAGGGCTTAGTTTACGATTTGTAAAACAAAGGAATAAGGGTCAAAGTATATTTGTATCCACCCATTTTTTGAAAGATGTTCACTATCTTTTGAGAGTTTGAGTGTTCAATCGAGCTGATTGAAAATTGCCCCAGGTTAAAAATGAGGTTGAAAAGAATTAAAAAGTAATTAACCGCTTTATATCTTTGGTGTTTAGGAGGTTTGAAATGATGCCTTACATCATCAGCAGGGTTTTATTCAAAAGCATACAACAAGAGACCTTGCGTTTTACTTCGTCATCCTCCGTCCAACTCTTCATCACAGTAAGAAGAAATTGGGTAAAATAGCTTTATAAATTGTAAAAAAAAAATTATGAGTGACCACGAATGGGTTTCTTCAAGACAGACATTTATTGCATTACTTATTCAAAGTAACAAGTTCTTACATGCCAATTATGCTTTTAATCAAAGAAATAAAAAGTGCACATGAGCAGACAAAATAAATAGTCGATGAGCCCTTATGGAGTTTTCACTTATATCAGCCTAACGGTATTCCATTCACGATTGGGCTTTCTCCCCTGAAGGTTAGTACTTCATCATCTATCATATCTTGGACTTTCTCTTGAAAAACTTTGCACTCTTCAATCGAATGCCCCAACACTCCATCATGAAATTCACAGCTGGCGTTCGAGTCGAACCACGGTGGTCGAGATTTCATGCTTATAGTCTTTCTGGGTGTCATCACCGAGTTTCTAGCAAAATAAAGCCATAGCTGATGGTAAGTCAATGGGATAAGATCAAACCAGTGAGTTTCTTCTTTCGGAATACTCAAAGGTATCTTATGATTCTGAAATTGTCTTCAAACTCGTCGATCCTAATGTTGATCTAGAGAAGTTAATCTTCGTTTATGAGGTAATCGTTGTTTGTGTCGAGCAGGCACTACATACCGGTGTTGAGGATAAAATACTGGAACTGGATCTGGCAGGATTTTAGAGGGATCCCAAATTGCATTAACATCGACACTTTCTTTCTCTAGGGAATCACTAACTGAATCTTCATTAGCTTGGCTATTCGAGTCATCTTGAATTCTTCCATTTTTGAGCGCATTCTCAATGTTTACTCCAACTTCCACAATTTTGGAGAAATTTAATGGCACAACGACTACCATCCTATCATAATAAGAGTCTGACAGCGTTCTTAGAAACATCTTGCTTAATTCTTTCTCTTGAAGTCGTGGATGAATTTGGGCTGCCAACTCTTTCCATCGTTGCGCGTATTCCCTGAAAGATTCATCGTCATTCTTACTCATTCTTGTCAGTTGATCACTGTCTTGAGCCATATCCAAATTATAATTATATTGCTTCACAAAAGCATCCGCTAAGTTTCTCCAAGACTGAATACAATTCCCTTGTAGCTTCATATACCATATCAAGGATGCCCCAGATAAGCTCTCTTGAAAGCAGTGCATCATCAGTTTATCATTGTCAATATAAGCAGTCATCTTTCGACAAAACATCGTCAAATGGTATCTTAGACAACTAACACCCTTGTATACTTCAAAGATAGGCATCTTGAAATTTGGAGGAATGATTATGCCTGGAACTAAACACAGGTGATGAGCATCAAGACCAGATACATCAGCTTCTTTCATCATCTTCAACTGTTCTTTGAGATCACGAAATCCTTTCTCAATTACCATAAATCTAGGATCGTCCATCTTCATCTTAGTATGAATATTTGGAGGATTCGGTATATGTTGTGGAAATGGGGAATCTCTTCTATCAACTTCACCAACCAGGTTATCTTGCACAGGCTGAGGTTGTGTAGGAACATCCACTTGTTGCACATTGTCAGAGGGGAGATCAAATAACGGATTAGTCATCACTCTGAAACCAGTCATGGGATCCATATCTTACGTTCTCTTTGCTATCCTTCAATAATAATTCAAGCTTGGTCAAATGGTCGAGATGTCAGCTGGCGATACAAAGACAGAAGACCGGAATGAGCCATGGTAGAAAAGAGACACATGCATATGCAACTGCTAAATGCAGGATGCTATGCAAAATGGAACTCAAGCATTTATAAACGTTATAGAATACCAAATAATTTTTTTTTGATTACAAGTGAATATTCTCATAAGAGTCCTGACATAATAGCTAAATAAAAGCTAGTAAAAGTCCTAAGGAAGTCCTTCATCGTGCTTCTTGATTTGCTCTTCTAATTAGACTCTCTTGAAGATAAGCTTGTGGATGATAAACTTATAAGGAGTAGTGTGATAGAGGAAAATAAATCCTTCATCCCTCTTCTTTTCTTGCTGGAAGGAGCACTTGTTTACTTGGATCTTCAATATTGATGAAAGTATTTTGAACTTCTATTGATCTTCAATGATAATGGAAGCCTCTTGTATTTGTCTTTTGATTCCTCAATCAGTGCCCCCTAACTTCCTTAGGTCATCCAAGTTAAGACTCTTAAAAGAATATTTCAAAATATTTTCTTTTGTAATCCATATTGATTTCTATAATGTTTATAAATAAACTAGGAATTTCATGAAACCAATGCAATATGATGCTTTATGGATGTAACAAGCACAAGTAAGCACATAAGGACACAAATGTAAACAAACAAAAAGGTCCTAGGTTTGCAACGAGCATGGAGCCAAAGGGTATACCCAATTCCCCAAAGGGTATGGACTAAAGTTGGATTGTACCTGCAGAACAAGGTTCTAAGAAGGTCCCCAAAGTCATTAGTCCATCTTTCAGATATTATTAATTTTCCGACTGACTCAGTGGTTAATAATATTCTCAAGAGAACTTCTTTTGAGTGTAGCATCGCGTAGCAATTATTTCGAGACTACTCCCTCATAGTCCTCGCACTACGTCCTAATAAAGGCCAAAGTGGGGTTAAAGGTAACTACGGTCCTCAATATCATGGACTCCAATCAAAATAGTAAAAGTTTTCACGACTATACTCGTTCAACCGAACTATTTTAGAAATGGTCTTAACTGAGCAGTGATTCTCGAGTCAACTTGGTCGGGACTCACTCCCTATAAGCCTCGTCGAATATATCATCATCCTATCTTAAGTTCACTCAATTCCGGGTGTAGGACTTTGTCTCACCACTCAAATATCATCCCAAAAAAGCAAAAAACACAAATATATAAATAAGAAATTAAGCAAATATATAACAACCATAATAAACAAGTTAGGGAAACCCACTGAATTTCCCAAGTGAAGTCGCCATTTCTGTCGCGGTGAAATTTGGATACCAAGCTATTGATGAGCTTGAATCTTAATTCATTTGCAACCGAACTTTAATTTGTTCAAAGGAAGGGAAAAAGATCGAAATACCCACAATGCAATGCAAATGCAAGCTAGAGAGTTATAGGTTCGGGGGTTGGTTAAACTTAGGGAAGGTGCTAACATCCTAAGTTTCTGTAGTACTCTATAGGAACCTCTTGTTTTAATATTGTTTATTGCTAAGGGTTATCTGATTAAGGGTAGAAGACCTAGGGGTTTATTTCTAAGTATACTCGATAAGATATCGCATTTTATGCCTACATATCCTGACAGGAATGGAATCAGAGTATCTGTAGTTCCCCTAAAGGGTTTTAGGAGTTCTTTGACTGTGGTCAAAGTTCCTACGGGATTAGGGTAGTTGATTGATTAATTTTAGGAGAAAAGATGAGTTGTCATTTAAAGGGAGATTACTTGATTTAACCACCACAACTTTGTAGGAAAATAGTCTTTGCATCGTCTTAAGAGAAGGGCTCAAGTACTCGGATTGTCGACAAGTACGCCTTTATCTCTCCTAAGGCAAAGTCCCTACATATTGATTGAATTGTTATGGGATAGAAGTTTTATCTCGCTTAAGATGATTAACATCTTATTCTCTAATATGTTTGAATAGTTTGAATTGAGTTGAATTGTTTTTGTTTAAGTTGTAGAGATAAAAGGTCCTCCTTATGGGGTAGGATCTAAACTTAGAAGATCGACTTGAATGGGATCAAGGATCAAATGAGGGAGTATGATACAAATGAGATGCGTACGCATAATTGTTTAAGTTATGTGCAGGTTCTTCCTTTGGACGCTATGCAATGCGATAAAATAAATAATGATAAATATAAATTGCGGTAAATAAAAGTTGCGGATAAAGTAAAACATACACAGACGCATGAAAGCGCTAAGGTGAGTGTGTGAATTGATCAGAGACGCAAGCGTCCACGATTGATTTTGAATGTTGATTGATTAGACAAAGGTTGAATTCGTCTTATGAAGAAAATATATTGTTGGTGAGATTAATTTTATGTTAGATTGGGTTTTTGAATTACTTAAATTGCTAGTTAGAAATAAGTAAAAGATTTATTGAATAAAGATAGGTTTTTTCTAAAAGATTTTTATTAATATTTAATAAAAAAAGTTCTTTTATTAAAATAGTTTTTTTTGTGTGATTATTATTAATAAATGAATATAAGTTCTTTAAATTATAAAATGTTTTTTTTTTTAATTAAAAGTTAAATAGGTTTTTTTTATAAAAGATCACCTATCATAAAAAGAGAATTTTTTATTTATTTAATATAAAAAGTATTAAATTGATAAATCGGATTAAATAGAAAATAAATTACTTTAAATAAAAAAGTTGTTTAATTAGAGTGTTAATTAAAATTGGAGAGGAAAATGATCAATTAAAAAATATTATTAGATTAATTAGAAAACTGATTAAAGGAGTGATTATTAGTTAAAAAAGAAAACGACTCTTTTAATTAATTAGATTAATTAAGGTTTGGTGGTTAATTAAAGGTTTAAGCGAATGATTATGTGGATTAATGTAGATTAAAAGATTAATTGGTGGGGGCGAGTGATCAGGTGTTATGTGAGGACAATGGCTTACCACGGGGCTGCGATCTGGATCGTTGGATCCTGATCGGTGAGAGTGTGAGGTGATATGGCGTGGGTGGGCCTTAGCGTCTGTGGTTGCGCGTGTATGCAATTACAAACAATAAAATAAAAAAAAAACCTAATTGATAGAAAACCCCTTATCTTCCCCAATTTCCTCCTCCGCGTGCTCATCGCTGGCTCCCTCTTCTCTTCAATCCGTCTTCCCCTCCTTAACTTCTCTTCTTGATTTTCAATTCTCTTCTCGATCTGTGATCTCCTCCTTCTTCCTTTGTCTCTCTCTGTTTTTCAATGATCTCCCCTTTTCACCTTCAGTTCCTGCATCAACATAAACAAAAAAACAAGTTAAAGAATATAGTGTTAGTAAAACTCAAGATTGCATGGTTCTTGCAGGGGTTTCGTGACGGCTCGAAAGGGGGTGGTTGAGGATGTCGGATTCGCGTAAATGGCTGCGATGGAGTTTGATGATACTAAGAAGGTAAGTCCTCATTTTTCGATTTACAAATTGGGATTTTTGGGGTTTATCTGTGAACTGTTGTGTTGATTTCTCTGTGTGTCCCGCTATCAAAAAATCTCTGTCTTCTTTACTGATACAATGCTCTTTTTATACACCTGAATGAATTTCAAAACCCTTTAATCGGTTTCAAAACTCTGTCGGTGCTCTGTTGTTCTTGTATTGATGAGATAATGGAACATTGCCTAATCGATTGGAATATGCTGGTGGTTGTTTAATCTTCATAATAAACTCTTTCCTTTCTGGCCTAACTTGTCTGATATTGTTGTCTTGCTGTTACTAATTTGTAGGGTGTCTTTCAATTTCAATGATGACTTCCCTTTTTGATTATAACATATCCAACATACTTCTTATTCAATTAGTCTCTTCTTGAATGCCCGATTTAATGTTGCTTATTGTCAATGATTTGCTGTTATAATTTTGCTGCTGATAATGATTCACTACTAACATCATTATTATTTGTGACAGATATTGGTCGGTATTGTTTACCGTTCAACGGATCAAAGTGTTAGCGTCCTTTCAAAGGTGTTGGTCCAAGAGCTTCGCGTGATTCACAACCAGTTTCAACTTTGTTAACATTAATCCTCAATAAGAAAACGACTGTATCGAAGAAATCTTAAGGGACGGCCGCCTAGGCGAACTTAAATTCATCGCCACCACCAGTTACGTAGAGAAGAAAGCCTTGCACAAATTAAGTCCTTTTGAACATTCGTACTGTTGCCTTCGTCTCCTAAAAATTTGCTTTTCTCTTTTCTGCAGATGTATGACAGTTCAAGATTGACATTTGTGTCGTTGTTATGGAGAAGGAGGGTTGTCATTCGGTCTCAACTCCTGTTCTAGTTCCAATGTGCGAATTACTGAGCACTACTTCTTTTCCGCTTCAGAAGTAAACCGCTGACGACTTCATGGGTATGGAATTCGGCTCTGAAGTTTCTCCTCTTTTAAATTAAACTGTCTGACTTGTGTTGTGACTGCTCATGAAGTTGGAATGTTTCTTTTGAACACAGGTACATCCATATTTGAAGAACATAGTGAGTACGACACGAGATAGTATCGACAATTGCGATGTTTGCTTCAAAGATCAGGACAAGTTAGAAGATGTGATAAATCCTTCCTATTTGTGACAGCCTAGGACGCCTTAGAGTTTTGAAGTTTAGAGTTCAAGGTTGGGTGCAAAGCATGCTTGGAGTTATGAAGTGTTGTGCATTTATGAACCTTGCATGCTTGCTAATGGTTGTTGTTCGTCGGTTTTGGTTTACAGGTCGCTGAAAAGGTTCTTGGCTCCGTTTGGTGGGCATCATGGTTAGCTTGAACATACTGGGTGAAGCTTTTGCTATTTGTTGTTCTGAACTTAATGTCTTCATGAAACAGGGATTATTTCACGGTGGAACCGACGTTCTCTTTCGTGGTACAGACGATGTCGCCAACCTAACTTATTTCCTTATCAACAGGAAGTCTCCTTATGGCTTATGAATATCTCTCGATTTTCAAACTGTTACTCATACTCGTAGTACAACCATAAATGCAGAATTTGAGGACGCTTTTTACGTATCTTTGAATAACGAGTTTGTTTCTTTTTATGTGGCATGTTGGCGAGCTACTGTGATTGAGGTGGGAATTCCTCTTAATGAAGTACGTGTACACAATGATGGCTTGCTCAGATAGGAGTCGACATGACACTCAACATGTTTGTTGATGGTAACTGAAGAATTATTCCTCCTGGGAACGCCTTATTGGTGTTGCTGCTGCCGGTTGATGCTCCCGTTTCAAATTTCGTTGATGCAGGTAGGTGCTTCTCTCGAGCTGCTACGGCAAAGGATTGTATGATGGATTTGGAAACTGATAACATTGTAAGTTGGTGATTGTATGCATTTCTGGTTAAAACTCCTTACAGTTTTTGAATTTGTTTTATAACCCAATGTATTGTAATGTATCATTTGGCTTCTCGAGGTACGTCAGTTTGGCCTTCGACATCAATGGTTCATCAAGTTGAATTGTTCTTGAGCTTACCATAAGTAGATCTTCTTGTATACTCAATGGTTCCATCTTTCATGTGCAATAATCTAGCTTTGGTCGGTAAGGTGCGGTGGAGCGATTTCGCAATCCAGAGGGCATGGTGAGACTTTGCATCATCCTCTACCTCATCATTGTTTATCTCAATTTTGGAAGATTTTATTGGAACAACCGGCGATGAGGAATTGGTAGCGACGCCTACGGTTTGGTAATGACCATGTTATGTCGGTTTGGTTTGCAGGCTGCTGAAAAGGTTCATGATGGTTTCGGCGTCAAAGAAAAGAAGAGCTTAAATGCAGCCAGGACGCGGTAGCTTGAGAAGACTTCAATCCTTGATTTTAGTTGTAGGATGTATGTTTAAAAGATGTAGTAGACAATGTATAAATGGCAATCATTTAGAGGTTGTATTGCCACCTTCCAACGATAACTACGCAGGCTTATTAGGATCAAATAAATAAAAGAGATGCTCTTCTTTCACATGATGAAGACATGTGCTCGTGGATGAAAACTTGTTAACCAAAATGACTTGATATGCTTTTCAACGTGGCTTAATGAGTATTTTCTCAAACCGTCTTTTCCTCAAAACCCCCACTACAGGGTTAGGTATACACGAATCCTAAATGAATGGGCCACCAAGATCCTAAATGTTGGTCCTTTGCTAGTCACACATAATAAAAACCCTTGAACCGATCCTTATATATTTGGCATTTTGTACCTTTTCAGAAAGCATTAACACGTAATTGAATGCTTAGTTGGTGATGAAATAATACTAAACTTTGGACTTGAATAAACCATCTTGCCATTAAATCTTAGGAAACCCCCCCAAAACAACTTAAATCAAAACCTTCAATAAAAATCTTATGAGTGTGATGCCGCTTGAAATCACTCTTGAATCATGAATCCATTAGTTAGTTACAAATTAATCTCATTCATTCTGATAAGATCCCCACCCATAATCAATGTGAAGCATTTTGACTTAATGAAACTTCAGATGACTAAGATCAGTCCTCAAATGAGTATGCTCAATAAATAAAAACCATTTCTCCTCAGTGGTAGGCGTTTGAAGTTTTTTAACGTCCTTGAAGTGTTTAACTTCGTGAGAAAGAGTGATATCTGCACGAATTGGTTAGCCATAAACACGCATACGAGAAACATAAAGATAACATGTAAAAAAAACAAGGAGGTGGGATCTTAAGGTCAAAAATTAGGGTGTGACAGACTTTCATCTTCAAGCGCCACAGACCGAAGTCGTTCACTCCGGTGAACTTTTCAATCTTATACTTTGTTGAAGGTATATTCTCCATGCTCACCGCACCAACTTATTATAAATCAGATGTCTTAAAACAAAATATAAACGATTTATTTATGATCAAGAAACACACAAGGGTTAGGGTTAACAAAGATAATAAGGTAAAATAACAAGGAACAACAAGGATTGGTTATAAACTGCTATTCTTTCCTTACTCTTTGAACAAGATTACAAGTATACAAGAATAACAAAATAACCTCTCTCTCTCTCTCTCTCTCTCTCTCTCTCTCTCTCTCTCTTAAAATTAGGATTTTATCTTCCTATTTTTCCTTCTTCCAAGATTGAGAAACTAGCATCCTATTTATAAGAAAAATATCACACTAACCTAATGGGCTTTTCAACAATTATCCATTATAAGATAACTTAAGGTACAAGCTAACTTAAACAACCCTAGCAATATTGATTAGTGCATGTTAGAACAAATTTCGACTACAACACGCATTACTCCGACAGCAGCATGCTAACATTCTTTGACCTCATACTTAGTTCTTGTCGAACCAGAAGCTACCCTTCGACCATACTAGAGTTCGATCCAATATCTCACAAAGTCTTCTGATGTATCATTGGGTATATTCTTGAAGATGTATCTGCAAGGATTTCTTGATGTTTCATCCATTTATTTAGTTTGTTGCTTCCTCTTCTTCACGAAAAAAATGATGTAAGGGATCTTTGAAGTTTCTTCCAAAAGTTAACTCTTCATAATTTTTTCTGGATGTTGACTCTTCATCATATTTTCTTTCTTTATGTTAATCTACTTCAAATATTCCACTTGATGAAACTTATTCATTACATTCATTGAATGATTCTTCATATGATCGTTCATCTATCGAAATCATTCGTTCAAAAGAAACCACCGGGGGTGGTTCTACTCCTTTCTCAATAGATTCCTTTGATAAAGATTCTTCTAATGAAATCAGGCTTATACCTTCATCCTTCAAATTTTGGATCAATTTGTTCAATTTCTTGATTATTTCCACCTTTTTAGATTCTTCCTTAAACATAACAAACACACTTATATATTTTAAATTGAGATTTGGATTAGATTTTTTTATTCCAATTCTTAACCATTTGATAGCTCTAAAATACATAGTTTCTAATATATCCCAAAAGGTTTTATTCGTTGTGTGTCATCTATGAGAATTACTCTCATTCTCATTTATAATTTCAACTTCTTGAAATTGTGTTTGGATTCTCTTTTATTTGATACTTGAAGAAACTCCATAAATCATCTCAAGAGTGTCCCAAACTTCCTTGGTGGAAAAACAAGTAAACACATGATAAAATTTCTTGGAACTTAAAGCTTTGATCAAAAGATATTTGACTTTAAAATCAAGTTTGACTTTCCTCCTATCTTCTTCGGTCTAATCAAAATCACGTGTGATTACTACCTCATCATTAAATGAGAAGGTGGGAATAAACAGACCATTGTTTAATATATCCCACATTCCAAAATAAATAGCTTTGATAAAATTTTCCAATCTAGCCTTCGACAATTCAAACCTATCACCATCAAATATTAAAGGTGCATTTATTAAGAGACACATGCTAAAAATATAAGTGTTTATAGTCACCATCATCCTCTTAAGACGATTAATCTTTGTTATTACATGTGATTGACAATATTTTATAGGCGACATGTGAAGCAAAATGTTAGGTCAAGTTGAAAGACATCCTGTCTCAAAGTGGTTGTGACACTTAAGTGGAAAGAAATGTGTTAAGAAAAATG
Source organism: Lathyrus sativus (assembly GCA_963859935.3). Lineage (NCBI taxonomy): Eukaryota > Viridiplantae > Streptophyta > Magnoliopsida > Fabales > Fabaceae > Lathyrus > Lathyrus sativus. The sequence goes on along the minus strand of OZ012741.1, from coordinate 651,083,042 downwards.
TCTTGCATTATTTGAGACATAATGTATCAAATTGTTTGCTTGACGTGCAAGGTTGATTAAATTGTATCTCTCACTTTTGAAGATTTGTTGCTTTTTGTGTTTAATCAGAGATATGATTCTTTAAGCGTATTTTGGTTTAAGAAATATTTAACCTGAATCTCTTTTAGCAAGATTGAATTTTGTATTCTTAAGAGATTCATATTTTCAATCAAGACTTCTAATCAATATTATGAAGATTGATTTTGTGTGCACTTTAAGTTCCATCCACCTTCATGACATAAACCCTATTGGGATTTCTAGTTGGACTATTGTTTGTATTTAAGAATTTGTTCTCCTTTTTGAAGACTTCGACCTTGCATTACTAAGCTTGTTATGTTTAACAGTTATTGAGTCTTTGTTTATTTTTGTAATACTATATTCCCGAGTCATAATTCTAAGTTAGGAGGATATATTAATTGTATTAGTAATTCATCATTCATATACTTTTGTAATTGTTCAAACACTTAAAATAATGTTTAAGTGAAAGTAATAGAGGTCTTAGATTCAGGGGAGCCTTGACCAAACTCCAAGGATAGTATTAAGAAAACATACATTGCATTGGAAGAATTCAGATAAGATCAATTTTTAATTCATATTATTATAAGTGAATTTCATGTCATTGAATTAATGCTTTTTAGACATAGGTGACCTTACATCAAACTAAATCAACAATTATTATGTTATTTAGTTTTAACGTTTATCTTTCACGATACAAATACTTATTGTCATGCGCATTATTTTAACATTAATTTGTGACAACTTGTGCATTTACACATAGCTAATATTCAAAGATAATTTTTGACTTCAATAAACTATTTTATGTATTTTTTGAATTTGTTTTATTATCATTATAATTATGTATTTTATACAAATTTATAAACTATTTAGTCAAAATATAGAGACGGTATATAATAAATAAATTTCCAGACCGCTTAATACAATACATAAAGAATAGTGAATAAAATCATATATATTACATGAGACTAAACCATCAATCTTATGCATTAATTATTGAAAATTTATGATCAACACCTCCAAAAATTATAAAGAATAAAATAGAAAGTTAATGTAAAGCGAAATATCTCCATAATAGAAAAGGAAACTAATATATAGTATTTGTATGCATAAAACTTGACACATATATAATATATTTGGGTAAAATCATGGCTACCGCTATGTTTGATAAAACTAACTAATAATTGATAAGAAGTTAATAACTCATAATTGACAACTAATAGTTGATAATTTATAGTTGATGATTGATATCTTATAACTGGTGATTTATAGCTGATAAGATAATTTAAATGTTTGATAAATTAACTGTTACACTAAATGATAAATGGAAAATAACATAAAAGGATATTCTTAAATTAAAAAATTAATGATCTTATTTATTAAAATAATTTCTATTCAATAAAAATAAACGTACTAACAATCAAATGCAAAATATTTTAAATATAAATATAAAATTAAACATAACACAAAAATATATTAAACGTTTATATATAAATTTTGTAATAAAATTTAATCAGATATCTAAATTAATAATATTGTAATTTGATTTTATATTTCAATAAAGTGCATATTTTCTCTCTCTCTCTCTCTCTCTCTCTCTCTCTCTCTCTCTCTCTCTCTCTCTCTCTCTCTCTCTCTCTCTCTCTCTCTCTCTCTCTCTCTCTCTCTCTCTCTCTCTCTCTCTCTCTCTCTCTCTCTCTCTCTCTCTCTCTCTCTCTCTCTCTCTCTCTCTCTCTCTCTCTCTCTCTCTCTCTCTCTCTCTCTCTCTCTCTCTCTCACATATGCCTACTAATAAACAAATATATTCAATCATCCATTATCATCTATACATCTATACAATATATAAAGAGAATACTTTATTTTGGTGTTGCCTATTTTTCTATCATTTTTACCCTTATTTTATTGTGTAATTTATTTAATAACTTTCTATCAATTATTAGCTTCCATATAACTTATTATTATTAACTTCTAAATAACTTCTTATTACTAACTTTTATATATTGTATTTTTTTAAAAATTATTTTAACAAAAAATATCGTTTATATTTTTATATATGCATTAAAAAAAACGGACATACGGGCACGGCGTGCCCGTATAAACGCTAGTATTTATAAAAATAATACATTAGTAATAAAAACTAAAGTAATAAATAATTAAAATAATAATTTTAAATCAATAAAAAAACAATTCAATATAATGAAACAAAATATTTAATTAATAACAAAATGGAAAATGAATTGCATTGTGAATTTGTTCGGTAGAATTAATGACTAGTTTTTTTTTTATTTCCTCAATTAAAATACAATTATTTTAATTTAAATTATAATAAAATATAAATAATAAAAATGAGTTTTTAATCAAACAGTGAGGAGGCACATGGATGAAAAAGTCATAAGCTGAAAAGTCACCTCAAATAGTTTTTGAAAAAAAAGAAACTAAAAAATAGTAAAAAAAAATTATGAGTTAAAACTTAAAAGACAGTTATCAAACATAACTTTTTTTATTAATATGAGCTGAAAAACTAAAAGGTAAAAACTATATTTTAAATCATAACAAATAAATTCTACCTCTAGTAAAAGTGGTGTAATAAATAATATGTACAAGTGAAACTGTGTCACGTAAAAACAATTTTTTAAAATTAAATATTTATGAAAATTTTGAGAATTTTTTTTCACTCTATATATTTTTAGCACATCGTGTGATTTTCCAAACACGCCCCCTGTTTCCCGAAATATATATCAGGACACACTCAAAGAACATCATTCTGAGTGGCGCCATATATATTGCGTTTGATATGTTATGGAAATGCATCTTTGAAACAAATATGTTGTTACATTTTCGGAAAAAACATCAAAAACAGGAAAATGAACTTTCCAAAATGGAATTGACATTCATATCATAAAATGAGCATTACAATGATGATTTCAACAGAAAATTCAATATTTTGGTGGACGCTTGCACATCTTCAGGATATCTTTGACCAATCTTGGTAGCATCGCTTCCAACTCGAGCAAAATTTTCTCTTTGAAACCAAAATATATATCCCACATAGTCCTAACATCCGCTCGAGTGTTGAGCTCAAATTTGCTGAAATGTTCCCTTCGTTGTCAGCCGAAGGTGAACGATATTTGAGCTTCACAACCATTCGTTTATCTCTGTATGGTAGGAGATAATGGACTTCGTCTAGGATATCTTCGAGGGAGGTGAGATCGATGAGCTTAAACGTCCTCTCGGGTGTAGAGCCATCAGAGTAAGAGACATTCGCGACATACCAACAGATGTATATTTGTGACATTTTGAGTTTGTGTGAACTATAACATAAGAACACCTAAATCTATAGGAGACCTAGTTCAATATGGACCACTCATTGAATGTTATATATATATATATATATATATATATATATATATATATATATATATATATATATATATATATATATATATATATATATATATATATATATATATATATATATATATATATATATATATATATATATATATATATATATATATATATATATATATATATATATATATATATATATATATATATATATATATATGCATCTTCGAAACTTTCCCTACACCATTTAAAAACAAAAAAAAATAAATTAACCTTTCGGAGATGTACTTACGGAACTTTCCCTACAACATTTACAAAATAGAACCATATAACAAACATTCACATTAAGAAAAAATATGGACCAAATATGCATAAAGACCAAATATGAAGAAAAAGCGAATATGTAACACTTCATTTATATTGAGATACAAATTTATACAAATATTTGTATGGGTAAATAAGAAATCAAAACGAATCGAAACAAGTGTGTCGGCTAAATCTATAGGTGATATTCCTTAGACTTTTGTGCATTCGATTCTTTTTCATTCTCGTTCAATCTCTCGAATTCTTGCATGCTTTCCATGAAATGATCCGGCCACATCTCAACTTTTGCAGTTCAATGAGATGTCCACTCTGGTGATGTAGGTGGTATGAGGCAACTCGATTTCAAGTAAACTTGAACAAATTGACTTAATTTTGAAAGCCATCTAATACACGTGATACAATCACTTGGATTATGGTGTGGTGCAGTGCGCAGTGGAAAAAAGGTTTTCGAAAAATTGTAGCTTGTCATATCAACGCACACTCTATCATATGCATATGCAATTAGGTCGCCCATATCCGAGAAGCTCATCTATTTTGACTCTGGTGCCAGACCGCTCAAGCAAGGAACAGGAGACTCATAAACCACATCATTTTTTATTTATTTATGTACAAGCACGTGTACTATTCTTTATGTGTCTCCAACTCTTGGATAAGTTGATGATGAACAAGTGTATGATTATCTTCTCCTTTACCAAATAAAATCGAAACGACTCGGTAACCGCAATTACATTCCTCTTCAACATTGATGATACACTCAATATTTTTGTGCATATAAACTGGCATCTCGTCAATGAATAGAATCTTTGGTAGAAGCGACGTCGGAGGTGATTTGTTAATGCGGGCTCCTTTCACAACGTTTTTTTTAGATTTTGGAGTCGGTGAGTCAGAAAAACTTTGTTAACTTGTTCAAAGTATGAAGGAAACCGTATAGTCTAGTTGTCATGCATCCATTATTTTTTCCACAATCACACCGACTTCACCAATTTTCTACCTTCGGACTCTACTTGTTTCGTCCATACCGCAGGTTTAACCCGACTTCTCACATTCTTTGTTATGTGATACTTACAAAGTAATGCATAAGAATAACGAAATAAATTTGCAACCGCATTCATCAACGCGGTATCGCGGTCGACAGCAATAGGTTTAGGCATCTCACCTTGATCCTTCAAAAGTGACTGACACACCTCTAGTGCCCAAATAAAATTGTCCTCTTTTTCACACTATAGAAATGCAAAGCCAACAAAGTATGTCTTCTCAGTTGAGGTAACACCAACCATCTCAAATAATGGAAGTTTATACTTGTTGGTCTTGTACGTAGAATCAAGTATGAGCACTGTCGGAAATATGTTGAGCAACTTTATCGAATCAGGATGAGTCCAAAAAATATCTCTAAATGTAACTTCATCATCTTAAGTTCGGTACCGGGACACGTAACTATTATCATCCAACAGTTGTTGCATCTCAATTTTATCCCCCCTAATCGCCTTGTTAGTGAGGTATCGAATGTTATACACTTGCTTGATATTTGATATATTATCGGGTTACTTCCGTTTCAATGTTGCAAGTATATTTTTCGGTTGAACAAGATTCAAGGTTATGTCACTAATACATTCCTTCTCTTCCGACTTGAGTCAACATACACTAGGATGACCGGTCATTTTTAAGCACAAACCGTGGCTTTTCAAACCACAAATGACATTAAATTTCCATTTTTTGTTACCCAACATGTAAACACAAAGCAACAGACACTCACATATTCTACTACACGTGTCGTCTTTTTTCAATCTCCAAATTAAATAAGAGTTTGATAGCTTTCGATTCTTTCGCACAACATTGTCACAAAGGCGCATCTTCTATCCAAGCCATTATCCGATATTTTGATAACTACACCAAATTCAAATCTAGAAGTCTCCATACGAATCCGTTCAAGCATCACGATTTTCAAACTCTTGCTTATTGTTAAATTTATTGTCAACATGTACCGCCTTCACTACAACCCCTTTAACATTGGGAGAAACATCTTGCGGTGAAACTATTCGTTTTGAAAAAACATCGGGGTGCACCATATCTATTGGAAACAATTAAAACAATAATAGTACATTAATTAATATACTACTGCACAAGGGGCTGAAAAATGAACACATAAATATTTCGAAGATGTATCTTCGGACAATTTCATCTCTTATACGTTCCGGAGATACATCTTCGAAAACAAAAGTATAATGAAAAATCCATACGGTGCGCTAAAAATACATATGATGGAAGAAGAAATTCTCAAAATATTTAATTAAATTTTAAGTTATATATTTTGATAAATTTACATTTTAGATATCTTTTTCTTGGAAATATTATTGTTCATAAGTCATATTCTATTGTTGTTATATGTCTCTTATATTCTACTCATTTCTTTTTACATAATTCCTATCTCAGATGCATTTTCTTCTATCTTAGATCGTCCATTCGATCTATTTTTTTCACATCTTGCTTCTTCCGCCAATTTTAAAGTGTAAGTAAAACCTAATTTTTAGTTAATTTATATTCTTACATATTTTTAATTGGAATTTATTTAAAAATCATTGTGTTTAATTTGGTTTATTGGTGACTCTCTATTGAGTTTTTCTTCGCCGCCGCTTGATTTTAAAAAGCACATTTTATGCTAACTATATTACTAATTTATATGAATGTTAAAAAATTCATAAGAAAAAATGAATAGAAAAAGAAATAGAAATAAAAAAGAAATAATAAATATATTTAAGGAAAATCAATTATTAGGATTTTGAATCAAACTTTCAATTTATGGAACTGATTTGTGATAATGTGGAGATAAGTTGTATACTTTTAAATTATTAGAGCTTTGATAGTGATATAGATTTGATAGTGATATAGAAAATGTGATGAGTGAATATGTGCAGGTAATGATAGGTTTTAAGTCCTAAATTATTCAACTATTTGTCTAATGGTAGGTTTTGAGTGAATAACCTAAATTATTCTTTCTTTCCATTTTTTTTCTTCTTAATCTCATTTACTTGTTTTTTTAATTATAATCATGTGCTATGGATTTATTTACCTCATGTTCAAAATGGATAATGTCCATATTTGCTCATGAATACTTTTATTATATTCACCGAAAGCTTAACTATATGCATAATTATGACTTATTTGTCAATAAATATCAGCATGTTTAATCAAATTCAAAGAATCATTATATTTTTTTAGGAATTATCGTCTCTTTATCCAACATAGATTTCTAATGAGTATTTTGATATTAAGAATATTTTTAGGTTATAATTTTAAAATGTTTATATATAGTGAAGAAATAGAAGTGACTCTGCTCAGAAGGATTACAAAAGGGATCACAAATATCTATATTGATGAGATCAAAACATTTAAAGGGAGGGAAAATACTATCCTTAAAAGAAAAGCTTTTTATGTTTAGTATAGATAGAAGTATCACAAGGAATATAAGAATTAGATATGTTATTCATTGGAAAAACTTTTATCAATGTGAATTAAAATTTCATAAGAAGGTAGCAAATCTAATGGTGTAAAATATTACAATTATTTATAGAAAATGAGCGATGATTATAAGTAAAATTAGGTGTATTTTTATTAGGGATGTAAGGATAAGTGAGCACATATAAGCTAATTTGAAGCTCAGATGCATCGATCTCCTTAGGGTGATGTATGTTGGATTGTTGAGTCGAAAATATTATTGAAGAAGTGCAAGCAGAACTTGTTGTTGTTCTGCAATGAATTTAAGAGAATTTCTTTCATTGGTTTCTTCAATTGAGAATGAGAGTTTTCTATCCTTGTTTTATCAGGTGAGGTGGATTAGGCCATATTTGTTTTTTTTTTATATATAGGGGAAATATGTGTTTCATGAAGCATACTTATATGGTATGTCCAAGTTTGTGGCAATATGCACAAAATCTTGATACCACGCCTTCGGCCTATTGAAATACTTTTGGTGTCAACATCCTAAGGTTTACCTTTGTTAAAGGGTTTTTAAATTTGAGTAGCAAACTGGTCTTCTTTAATGGGTGTGGTGATTTGTCACTCTTGTTGAATATGGAGAGATAAGACTTTGTTGATAGGTGGAAGAAGTCGCGTTAGAATAATGTTTGAACAAACTATGTGATATTGTTGATTGAGATCCTTAAGGAATCAAATGACATAGTCGTTATCTTTGTATTATTTAATGACGAGAAGGAGACGTCATGAACATCTTGGTGTACATGTGCATGTAGGGAGAGGACGGAAATTATATATCTCATGTCACGTATATGGGAGATGGACTAGCAATGGACATGGATTCGAGTAGGGCGACCCAATCTCCAGTTGGACGATTTAGACTCTAGTCAGATGACTCAATATTGTGCCCACTTTTTACCTATAATGGACCTTACATAACACCTTTAAACTGATTAGATCTTTGGTTGTTTCCCTCTTAGGTCCAATAAAATTTATCTCATCCCACAGTCCCTCAAGCACGAGACCTGAGAAGTGAGAAGTGATTAAGTTTGACGAATGACGGTCTCTCTAAAATCTAGATAGGCGAGTCCCTTAAGCGAGAATTTGAGGGCAGGTTCCTCAAGCGATGCTTGGAAGGTGAGTCCTTCAAGTGAGTTTTGGAGGGAAAATCCCTCAAGTGAGACTTCGAGGGTGAGTCCCTCGAGCCTCAAATGTGGGGGCACATGAAGCATTAAATGTTTTGTCGTGATGAATTTGCCTTGGGAAGGTACAGACGATGTGTGCCTTTGATCTTGTTTCATACATCGAATCTGAGTTGTATATGTTTTTCCCATTAACCGTTGACATGTACCTATTGTTGAGAAATGATAGCCTACGCAAGCATTTCGGCTTTATAAATAAAGAAATTTTTTTATCGCTTTTTCTTCATGTTTTCTCCATTTTTTAGTGAAACTTTCTTTCTTGGTTCTTCCTTTACAAATCCAAACCATGATCTTCGGTGCATGTATTAGAATAGCAATGTGATAGAGCCTTATACTCGTGTGGAATATATATATATATATATATATATATATATATATATATATATATATATATATATATATATATATATATATATATATATATATATATATATATATATATATATATATATATATATATATATATATATATATATATATATATATATATATATGGATGTGGAACCAGTGTTTTAGAAACGCGAGGCAATCAAACGAGACGATCGATTACAAACTTGTCAAATTATGAATGTTTGGAAGATATGACAGTAATTCATACTCTAGTAGTGATAACAACTCATTTTCTCTTATTCTTTCCCAAAAAAATCAGGGGTCTAGGACCATTGATGATATGTAGCACTTCAAAATGTTGAGAGTTTTAAAGATTTTTAGATCATTTATATCACTTAGGAGAAAGTGGATTATTTTACTAAAAGCATAAATTTATCTAGATCGAGGGACGAAAAAGATGTTCTCATGGAACCCTACTTCAAAGATGAAAGGGTTAACAAGGCATCCCTTGCTTGGGAGAAAATTCTTTTACGTACACCTCAGTATCGTCCATGACTTATGATGTTGATCTCTTTTACGACATTTCAATTTGAGGCTCTTAAAAGCTACCAAACTTTCCCCTATCAGATATTGTCCAATTGATGGGTCTTCCATTAGGGCATTTGAGATCGTGTAAGCACTTATAATTCTTTTCCTACTATGACTCTCTACTTCTTCTTTTATGGTATTATGACCACGAGCAAGGGTGGTTGGGTTACCTTAAGTGCCATAGTTGGGAGGGTCATATTCACCCTTCACTCCAATAATTACAAGAATTGGAAAGATAAGTTTGTGAGAGGAGCAAGGGTGGTTGGGTTACCTTAAGTGCCATAGTTGGGAGGGTCATATTCACCCTTCACTCCAATAATTACAAGAATTGGAAAGATAAGTTTGTGAGAGTAGGAAACAAGACAATTTTTCTATGGTGACGTTCGAGAAAACCTGTGAAGACCGATTTTTATTTTACTAGACAAATGAGCTTGTAGCGATAAATGATTTCAATTATGACTTTCTAACTAAGATGAAAAGATGGGCTCTTGATATCTTAAACGAATCTTGTATCACTGAGTTCTAGAGGAATCGTGAAATTTAATAAGAATGACGACAAAGATAAGAAAATTAGCGATTATTTGTCTAAGTTTAATGTCTATTAAGGCATTCATAATAGACATGCCGCTTTCAACTAACATTTTTCTCTTTGTTTGCTAAAAGGATGACACACATGATCGAAAAAAGTCCTTCACAGCTAAGAAAAAGGCTAATCGGGACGATAAATGATGTGCCAAACCCCAAGGCTAATTGAGACAATATGGGACGATAAATGGTCTGCCAGCCCCACAGCCACTACAGATCACCAGCTTAAAGATGCCCAACATGAGGACCAGAGGCACAAGACCGTGGAATTGGAAGGAACGCCCAAAAAAGGAACCATCCTCCTCGGCTCCAAGAGCTATGATGATCTAAGCATACAAGTTTGAAACTTACATCCTCGTCAATCACGAGGAGGCATGATGATTTAAGTTTAAAAATTATATAATCATCTATATCTTTATCTAATTTTGAAACTTATATCATCATCTATCACCAGCGGCTTACATTTAAAATACTTGATTTCTCAGAACAAGATATCTTAAGCGTGTTAATTTGAAACATGCGAACCAATAGAAAAGGGATCTCTGTTAAAATTGTACTTAAAAAGTGCAAAACTTAGGTGCACAAAACCACTCCTATATTTTGAAAATGGAATGAAGCACTTAAAGCACCGGACTTCAAGCCATATGATTCTGCATGTTCCAAGCATTCCAATAACATTTTCGACACTCATGAAAAGAGAATGAAGGGAGGGGATTTCTAAGAACTGACGCCTGCTGCTGAAGCAATGACATGATGCATCAACACAATTGAATTAGGCAGCTTCAAATAAAGTAAGACACTTCTTCAGATAAAAAAGTTGCATTAGTAAAACAGAATACAATAGCACAAAACTCTATCTGACCAATTGTACCATAAACAAGTGCAAACCAGTAAACAAATACAATTCATATAATCCAAAACTAAATCTCTTTTGCATCAAAAATTGAACAAAAACTAAAACTCTAATCGAAGAGTGAGAATCCCATATCGTCATCTTCCTCCTCTTCCTCAACCTTCTCTTCTTTCTTTGAGGCAGCAGGGGCGGCATCGGCAGCTGGGGCAGCACCTCCTGCAGGAGCAGCTGCAGCAGCACCACCTCCAACAAATACAGCACCGCCAACTATCACCTAAACAAAACAATCATAATAGAAAATTAACATCTAGTCAAACAAAATGAATAGGATATTCGATCGACTCCTCCAAAGTCTATTTCATGATCTATCGATTGTTCAGCAAAACCTCACAATTGATAACAAAGGTAACTGGCAATTTTTCAGATTCAGATACATAACAAAAACCTAAACCGAATTCATAGCACTACATACAAATTCTAATATCACAGAATCTATATAACATAATTAAAAATAATAAATAACTACAATTGCTTTGACTAAAAAATAAACCCTAAATTATCATTTCAGATCAGAATCCAGAGTGATGATATGTACCTGGAAGACTGCAGATGAGGGAGAGACTGGAGAATAAGATGACTGAACACCGCCGGTTGAATCGACTGCGAGAGCAGCCTGAACAAGCTTCCGTTGGATCTCAAATGTAGAGGCGGCGGAGGCCTCAATGTCACCAGAGTGTTGCTTTGCGCTCCATTCAGCGCCAGTTTTGTTGAGGACGAATGTGAAAACTCCCATGGCGACTCTGTGTCGTAAGCGAAAACCTAATTGGAAATTGAAATCGCGCAGAGAGTAGAGACGGCAATATCAGTTGAAGGAATGGTTTATGTATAGGATTGAGAAACCCTAGCGCTGTGTTAAAGGGAAAAGTCCATTTTGTCCAATATGATATCATACGAAGGTTTTTTTTTTCTTAATTCAATTTTTGTCCTTTAATTTCATTACTTTTAAGTTTTGATGTATCATTTAAAATTTGAGAATTTTTTTTCACCTCTATTTTTTATGTAGCATATAAATTTTTATACATGTCTCCTGATTTTGAAAATGTATATTCGGACGCACCTTATTTTTAAATAAACGTTGATATATTTCGAAAATATATATATCTGAAACCATTTTAATCGTTAAACACTCAGAACTTGTCACTCATATCTTATTTACATTTGAATTGTTCCGGAGATGCATCTCTGGTAATATTTCGGAGATGCATCTTTAAAGTGTATTAGAACAAGTTTTTTTTTAAATGATGAGTTATGTATTTGTTTTAATTTGAAAAAATAGACGTACAAATTAATAAAAGACTAATATTGTGTGTGTCGGAAATAATATAGTAAAACGTTGTACAACATGGAATCCAAAATATAGTAACAATGTCATGAATAAAGTATAAACTATAATATAACATAAACATAATAACAGACAACTACTGAGTGTGCTTGGCAACCTTTCATATACCTCCCCTGTCTCCTCGACCATCAACCACCCCCATCCTCCGGCGATGTCTACAATACTACAGTGTCACTTGTGTCTCCGCCACAATGGCATCCAGGACCCGCCTTATTTCTCTTTCATTCTCAACCTAATGTCCTTCATTCGTGTTGTTGAATTTTTAAGGTCGTGGTTGTTCTTACCTTGTTGAATTTTTTAGGTCGGGGTTGTTGTTCGATATAGAATTTTTAGAGTTTGGGGTTATTGGAGGTTTGTGGATTTTATTTTTGTGAATTTATATGAATATTTTGGATTGGGATGATGAAGATGAGATTTTTTTTATTGATTTTGATGAAGATATATATTGAAAGTGATGAAGATGTGAAGAAGTTTATTGATTTTGATGAATATTTGAGTTTGAATGATGAAATGGCCAAGAAATTATAAATAATAACATTAATAATAATAATAATAATAATAATAATAATAATCTTCGATAATAAAGAATGTCACATGAGATAATCAACTATGTCATTAAAATTTGACTTAAGATTGTAATGGATTAAAAACCAGACGAAAAAATAAAATGAAAAGACTAGGGACTGTTTAATTTGGTATTGCAAAATTGTTTTTTAGTTTTTAAAATTTGAAAATCATAAAACTTATTTGGTATCCAGTTTTATATAACTATTTTTGAAACTATTATCTATTTAAGAGATTTAAAAACTAAATAGATTTTAGAGGTTTTTAGTTTTAGTTTTTCATTTAAAAAAAAAAAGAGTAAAAAAATTAAAGAAAAATGATTTACTTTTCATTAATGACAAATTTGTTGCATCGTTCAACTTTAAAATAATTTTTAAAAATTAGATTAGAAAACATGTTATTTTTTTCTTCAAAACTTTTTTTTAAAATTGATTTACAAAATAATTTTTAAAAACTAAAAATTAATACTGATTTAAACAAGTCCTAAAAAAATAAGATTTTAAAATAGAAGACTAAAAGTTAAAAAAAAATAAAAATAGAGGAGACAAAGTTTCAACTACGCTTTGTTTACGAAACTATTAGTTTTTTTATCTACATTATCATATATATATATATATATATATATATATATATATATATATATATATATATATATATATATATATATATATATATATATATATATATATATATATATATATATATATTAGCATATAATTTTTAAATCATAGATCAATAATAGTTTACATATTTCTTTTTATCAAAAATAAAAACTAGTATGCAACAAACATTTATGAAAAAAATTCAAGTATCCTCAAACATAAAGCATTTAGAGTTAAGATGAGAGGTGTGAGGCGTTTGATAGAAATGTGAGTCATTTTATCTTGAAACATGTGTCGCATTTTAGGGTGTGATTGAAATGAGTGATTTAGGGAATAGGGAAGTCTTTAGATTTTTTGACCTATATGTCCTAGTTTGAAACTCTTAATACCAAAATACCCCAGTTTGAAATATATTGACGTGCATGTCCTACTTTTGCAAGAGTTCGTCCAACAGAAGGACGAACTAGGGAAAGCCTTGAAGAAGTTCGTCCAATGGAGTGGCGAACTTGTAGACGAAATCCAGCCTGAGTGAGTTCGCCCATTGAAAGGGCGAACGTTAAAGGGTTTATTTATTTATTTATTTTTCCAGATTTTCAAATAAATATATTTAATCTTTTTAAATACATTAATTTCAAATATATTAAATACTTCTAATATATCTAATTAATGTTGGAAAAAATTATTTAATATGAAACATATAAAAATTTTGTATAAAAATTAATAAAGTAGAATTTTTAATAAATTAGGAGTATTTTATTTTTGATTAAATTAATCTACTATTTAACATGTGAAAACTATTTAATATAAAACTTATAAAATCTATTTAATTAAACTAATAAAAAATATATTTAATTAATTTAAAAAAAAAACTATTTAATATAAAACTATAAAATATGTTGAATTAATTTAATAATAAACGTATTTAATTAATTGATCAAATAATTGACAAGAATAAAATTTCAAGATTTAATAGTTACAAAAAAATTGATTACTTAAATATACATATCATCGAATATGACCCTCAGTTCCACACCTAGGGGCCCTTCTCTGTCGGTGTCCTCTCCCCAAACGCTCGTTTGCAGATGACTGAGACGAGTCAGAAGACAAATCTTCATTGTGATGTGTTGTCGGGGGGTTTGTCTGCCTTGTAGAGGGTCCTGATTCATCATCTAGAATATCGTCGATGTTAAAATCTGGCATCTGCATCAGTTGCTCCTCTGTCAGTAAGAATTGTTGGAATGAATGTGTTGGTTGTGGTGGCTGTGGGTAGGTTTCGGCTTGGCTTTGTTGAACGGTTGGGATGTAGACGTCATCAGGCGTGAAGGCGGGTTGTGAGAAGGTAGTGTTGAAGGTAGGATTTGTAGGATATTGGAAATAAGGGTTGCTCTGGTCAAAGTTTGGGGCTGTGCATGGGGTGAACTGTCTGGGTGGTCGGAGGTAGGGTTGGGGCTGATATTGTTGGGTGAACTGGGGGAAGTTATAGTTATGCTGAGCTGACGAGGATGGGTACCCCCAAAATTGAGAGGTGGTGGTTGGTGGGGCATCCGGATGCATTGATGCGGCAGTTGGTTGTGTCGATGATGATGGTTGCGTCCGAGGGTCGGTCAGAAATTGATCCGGAGCAACATGGACATAAGGAATTGCGCGGAACCAAGTTAAGTACTGTTGACTTGACTTGCGTTCACCTAATACAGAGTCCCCCTGCAAAATCACTTGTCTTCTGTGTCTCCATTCTCGAACCTCGTCCTTATTTAACTGTTGCCAATGAACCTTTTGCGCTTTTCGCATGGTCATTGCGTGTTGATCCTTTAGACACTTAGGAAGGGGAGGGATTTGTTGGTCTACTCCAAACTGGAGTGTTACCCTATCTGTTTGATGCATCTCAACGATGTAAAAACAAATAAGGTATGTTGTGGCACTCCAGATTTGGCTATCTTCTAGACGCGGGACCGGGTACTGAATGTACGACCTCCATATAAACTGTCATATAACAAAGAAAATTAAGATGCCATTAAATTGAATAACCGACCACGATTTTCACTTGGTTTAAAACTTACATCTTTTTCTTGCATATGGTCCAAGGCGTTACGATATCCTTGAAGATGGAAACGAGGAGTTGCACGGTAATTCATTCCTCTTTGTGCCCATCTTGCAAAATACAAAACAAAATAATGTTAGACATATTTGAATAAGAAATATATATATTTTTCGTACATAAATATGAGTATTATATTACATGAATACCTTTGTGCATATGGATACGAGGGTTCCACCGTGCTGACAGGAGCGAACAATGGGATGTGTGTGAATGCCCAAGAAGTTAGTAGGAGAGCACAACCACTCATGCTCCTAACTTCTTTTTCTGCTGCCTTGCACATTTCTCTGTACAATTTTGCAAGGCATGCAGAACCCCAACTATATTTTCCACATTCAATGAGATCCCCCACAAAAGGGACCCAAGAAGAATGCAAAAGGTTTTGTGTTTTGTCAGGAAACAAAATTGTTGCGATCACGAGTAAAATAAATAATTTGGCTTCTAATAAAACATCTTCTTGAGTCGGGTTTTCTTTGTTTTTTAAATTTTCATACTCACTTTCAAGCCAAGTTATCCTAACAAAACCTTTCATTTTATCTTCTTCTTTTGGTTCCTTCCCCAAGTAATCCATGTAAACAGAACTTGTTACCTCGGTGGGACCGTTGATAGCTTTGCCATCAACTCGTAGACCTAGTAACATACATGTATCTTCAAGGGTTATGGTGCATTCACCTGTTGGGAAATGAAATGTGTGGGTCTCGGGTCTCCATTTCTCCAATAGAGCAACAACTAGGCTTGAGTCGATTTTCAAACTGTTTATTTTTTAAATGTGTGTGAATCCTGCGATCTCAAGATAAGGCATTATTCTATCATTCACTCGAATAGGAGAATGTGAATGCACCCTAAACCTAGGGGCATTAATCTGCAACAATATTAAACAAACATTAGTTAGTCACAATTGTTACGCCGAAATAATAATTTGACAAAGAACAACATATAGAATTTGAAAAACTTACACTGTTATTAATATTTTGTTGTGTTCCACGGTGATCATCGCCCATCCATAACAATGACATTTTAGTCGGGTAAAAATTGCAAGATAGTAGAGGAATAGAAATGAGAATTGTTAGGAAGTAGAGAGAATTAGTAAAAATGTTGTGTAAATTTTGGAGGTAAATAATTTGAATATATAGTAGTGTGTATGAAAATAAAATATTAGAGTAAAATATTTTAAAGTCATAGTATGAAGAGACCTTTGCATGGCACCTACTCTTATTTTGCATGCATGCAAGGCTAGCCTCATAGACAATGTCGTATGCATGTGAAACAATTTTTACAGACCCTCACAAGTTCGCCCATGGGTGGGACGAACCAAATATTCTCCTCACATGTTCGCCCTTTGGGTGGACGAACCAAAGGCAAAGTTCTTGGGAAGTTCGCCCTTTGAGTGGGCGAACTAGTGGCACTTAAATTTTGCTACTCGTTTCCTATGTATGTGTCTTTGAATCACTATATTATAAACCTCTTTTATGTATCAATTACCACAACCAAACTCCCAAACATTCAATCATACACCTCTACAAAATTTCAACCTCCCCAACATTCAATCTTACACTACAAAAAAAAATTTTAACTTCTCAAATTTCAAGCTCCAAATGTCACAGAGAAACATAATTACCACATGTCACTTTAACGGTGTTGTTTCGACAAACACTCCTGTTGGATTCTCGTTCAGCAATACGGATACATACGCCTTCAAAATTCATGTCAATTCAGATTTTTTTCATTTTAAGGATAGAATGGAAAAAAAATTGGCACAAGGCGTCGAGGAAATCATTTATCGCCATCCCACCCTTAATGAAGACGACTGTACGATTTTTTACATTATGACGCCAATCAAAAACGACGACGATGTCAAGGCCATGTTTCGGTGCCACATGATGTTTGGTCAGTTACCTACAATTGAGGTGTATGTTAAACTACAACACAATCCCGAAACATTGCAAACTCAGGAGACCCAGTCACACTGGTACGGGATGAGCCAAACATTCGACGACGAACCAACGCAAAACAATTTACCTTTCATACCAGATGAGGAGGTTGGAGAATCAAGTGATGACGATATTTATGAGGAGATCAGGATGCAAGATATTTTTGGTGACAGCGGTGACGAAGACAATGAGGACGAAGATATAGTTGTCGCGTCTACGCAACCGATCCGCGCACAACCCGTAAGTTTGTATAACCCACCGATACACATGCAAAATATTGATATTGTAGATGACGACACAACCTCCGTGTTTGGAAGTGCTATTCAAAACCATATAGGTGATGAAATAGAGATCAGTATGGAGTTTGAAAACAAGGAAGCCTGCGTTCTCGCTCTGCAGCATTGGCACATAACACACTGTGTGGATTATTGGGTGTATCAGTCCGACAATGAACGATATGTCATTCATTGTAAGAAACAAGACTGCATGTTCAAGTGCAGAGCTTCATTTAGACGAAGGAACTCAAAATGGGTGATCGGTAAGCTGTCTGGGTCTCACACATGCACTACGACGTCGATGGCACAAGACCACAGGAAGCTCAGTTCAGAAATGGTTTGCCATAGCATCAGAGAACTTGTCAACAGCGACGCCTCACTTAAGGTAAAAGTGATCGTTGCCCATATTCTAGAAAAATACGGGTACATCATATCTTACCGAAAGGCATGGATCGCTAAGTGCAAGGCGGTAGAGTCGCTTTATGGCAATTGGGAAACATCGTACAACGACCTACCGCAGTGGATACTGGTAATGAAAACCTTTCTTCCAGGAACCATTATAGATTTGCAAACCCTACCTGCAACATCAAGTGATGGTTCCCAAAACTCTGGAAAACGAATATTCCATCGTCTGTTTTGGGCATTTCGTCCGTGTATACGTGGTTTCGCCTACTGTAAGCCCATTGTGCAAGTAGACGGGACATGGTTGTACGGCAAGTACAGAGGAACTCTATTGACGGCGGTGGCACAGGATGGCAACGCAAATATTTTCCCAGTGCCATTCGCATTGGTCGAAGGAGAAACAAAGGAAGCTTGGAGTTTTTTTCTGAGGAACCTACGATTACACGTGACACCACAACCAAATTTATGTCTAATATCTGATAGACATGAATCGATAAAAAGTGCATACAACAATCCTGAAAACGGTTGGCAACATCCCCCCTCTTCACATGTCTACTGCATAAGACACATTGCTCAGAACTTCATGCGCGAGATTAAGGACAAGGTTCTACGCAAAACACTTGTTAACATGGGTAACGAAATAAATACCGCTTATCTAAAATTTTGTGGCACGTTTATATCATTTTTTCTCACATAATTCTTGATACAGGTTACGCATTGACGGAGGCTTCATTTAATTATTATCGCGGAGAAATCAGAAGATCCAACACTGAGGCTTTAAATTGGATAGACAATATTCCTAGGGAGAAGTGGGCTAGAGCATTTGACAGAGGGCAACGTTGGGGACATATGACATCTAACTTAGCAGAAGCAATAAACTCTGTACTAAAGGCCACGAGAAACCTTCCCATCACGGCATTGGTCCAGTCTACATATTATCGAATGGGTTCACTATTTGGTAAGCGAGGACACAAATGGACCAAGATGCTATCTTCAGGGAAAGTTTTCACAGATGGTTGTAACAAGGGAATGACTGAGGAGGTAGCCAAGGCTAACACACACAACGTCATGCAATTTGATCGAGAAAGATTTTGTTTCATGGTGCAGGAAAAGATTAATTACAATGATGGTCGTCCAACGGGTACTTTCAGCGTTGACTTGAGGAATCGTAAGTGTGACTGTGGAAAATTTCAAACGTTTCACTTGCCTTGCTCCCACGTGATAGCGGCATGTTCTAGCATACGACAAGACTATGCAATTCACATTCCAGAGGTCTTCACAGTACTTAACGTATTCAAGGTTTACAAGGAAAGCTTCCTGGGACTACCACACGAGGAGAACTGACCAAAATATGAAGGTTTCACTCTGTGCCACGACGATTCAATGAGAAGAAATAAAAAGGGGCGTCCAAGAAGTAGTAGAATTAGAACTGAGATGGATGACGCAGAAAAAGAGAAGAGACGGTGTGGGATTTGCAGAGAAATAGGTCATATGCGTAGTAAATGTCCCAATGTTGCCGGTCCGTCAAACCGACCGAATAGATAATTATATTGTACTACTTTCGTATTTGATCCATCAATAATTATTAATTCAAAAGAACTTTCAAAATACAACAAAAGCAGCGAACTACAAACATAAAGTTGATCCTTTACTCCACAAACGCAAAAATAAAACTCATGAAGCTCACATAAACTCTAACATACAACAGCGACCAACACAAGTGGATCTGTGACTCCTCTGTTGACTTCACCGCTATGTGCTGAAAACATGCAATGAACATCTTCATCGTTTTCTATACGATCTAGGTAGTACATGTACGTCCCCTCCGGGCTAGCATCAGTAAGTGTTATATATGGACAACGATACTCAATTTTTTTCACCGTCACGCGGCGACCGCCCAGCTGCCGAAACCCGGTGTTAATTGCTGCAACCACAGTTCTGAAATTCCACAGCGGATCTAGGAAAACACTAATTTTTTTCTCAGGACCATAGAAAACATGAGCTTCCACAGACATCTTTATAATTTGGATAACTTGACACGAATGATAGTAAATCGGATAAGCTTATTTATACAAGAAATTTATGTCTGAGTTCGGTCATTCAGTGACCGAGAGTCTGTAAAAATAATTTACATATAAAATTAATTAAATAGTTTTTTTCTTAAATTAATTTAATAGTTTTTATAAAAAATTAATTAAATAATTTATATATTAAAATAATTATATTAATTGAATATAGTTTATATTAAATTAATTAAATAATTTTAATATAGAATTAATTTAATTTTTTTATTAAATAGTTTATTTATTACTTTAATTACATAGATTAAATATATTTTGTAGCCAATACATTTTAAATAAATAGTTTTAATATGGAATAATTTTTTATGTTTTATATTAAATATATTTTTAATTATTTTAAATAAAAATATTAAATATATTTTTTATTACTTAAATTAAAAAGATTAAATATATTTATTTGAAAATCTGAAAAAATTAAAAAATAAAAATAAAAATAAACCCTTCACACGTTCGCCCTTTCAATGGGCGAACTCACTCAGGCTGGATTTCGTCTACAAGTTCGCCACTCCATTGGACGAACTTCTTCAAGGCTTTCCCTAGTTCGTCCTTCTGTTGGACAAACTCTTGCAAAAGTAGGGCATGCACGTAAATATATTTCAAACTGGGGTATTTTGGTATTAAGGGTTTCAAACTAGGGCATATAGGTCAAAAAATCAAGTCTTTAAGAGAGAAATCAAGAAGACGAATGCTAAATTATCTAATCGACACACAAAATAAAAAATAAAGAGATATCAAATTAGTTGAAACCCACATATTTTTTTATTTCTCACCTATACTAGCATTTTTTTAGAAGGATGTTGTTTTCTAGAAAGAGAAACATAGAAAGACTGAGATAAATTTTTAGGGATTCCTAATCTTAAGAATTAGAAAATCTTTAGAGGTTACATAAGGGTTGAAAAAACACTTCAAAAAAACATCGGGATTATGTGATTCATGTTTTTAGATGATGAGATATTTAGTCACAAATTAGATAGAAAATATGAGATGTTCAAATGCATTTGAAGAGTATTTTGCATGTAAGGAACATAATGTGTTTGGCGAAGAGGCATCACATCCTACATTTTGCAAGGAACACGTCGCATTTTATGTGTGTGTGATTGCATCAATACTTCAATACTTACTCTTAACTTTTTTACATTTTAAATTGATGACTCTAAGATGTTAAGTGTAAGACCAGACAAACTTTAACAATTTCTTTCTTTCAGACTTCAATGTCCATTGCTTGATTCAACAACTTAATTAACATTTCAATTAGATTCTTGAATTATGTATCTGATGAGGCTTGATATACCTTCTTGATCAGGTGTCATCATCAAGAGCTTTACTTGATAATTGAAATCAACGTCTCTTATAACAGAGAGGTCTCAATTTTCAAAAGTTGTTTGTCATCTTGAAAGTTGTTTCATCAGTTGTCACCATCAAAATCAACTGATGGTTATACATGTAAGCACATAGATTCACAAATTATATATATATATATATATATATATATATATATATATATATATATATATATATATATATATATATATATATATATATATATATATATATATATATATATATATATATATATATATATATATATATATATATATATATATATATATATATATATATATATATATATATATATATATATATATATATATATATATATATATATATATATATATATATATATATATATATATATATATATATATATATATATATATATATATATATATATATATATATATATATATATATATATATATATATATATATATATATATATATATATATATATATATATATATATATATATATATATATATATATATATACTCTTTTATAGATTTTATAAAATAAATTAATTTTAAAGTTAATTTTAAGAAGATGAGAATGAGATGAAGAGAGGTATGAGAAAATAAAGCTAGCAAAGTAAATAGATAAGTGATCACAGAAGAACACACCGAATTTTATTATTGTTCGACCTAAAACCACAAGGCCTGTATCCACTCCCTAAGGATTTCCTTTTGAGATATCCACTATCACATAACTTTTACAACATGATCAACTCACAACCTTCTTACACCAATATTTTATGTCATGTTCACCTTGCAACCTTTATATAAAAATATCATAGTTAAGAAAATAATCATCTCTTATTTACAGTTACAAATCAATAACGGTTTAAATAAGATAACTCTACTTAAGTGTTTTCTCTCTCAGTATTAAAAGTAGTATTTAAGTGAATATAAAATTTAGAAAAGCAATATTATAAGTAGAAGACAGATTATTTTTTCTAATTTCTTGTGTATTGTAAATTATCACAAGTCCTCATTTTATATTAAAACATTTAGCAAAGAAAATAATAATTTTAGGGCTGGATCCACATCATAATTGATTATAACCTTGCAAAATAGAAAACATTTTCCTGAGTCTGGACCATAATCGTTAGAAGGATTCCTAAATCAATTATTGAGCAAGTTTGTCCCATAATTAATTACACAAGTGTTATAAACGAATACTGGAGAAATTTTTGCTTCATAATCAATTAATCAAGCATTGTAATCGCCTATACTTCGATTTTAAAAGGCTTGGCCCAAACCTGTGAGTGCATCTTTTTGTTTAGTTATGTTTTGAATAATGTCAAAACTAGGAGAAACTTTAGCATTTTTGTACATTGGATGGTATCAACCAATTCTAGGTGTGCATTGTGCATTTTAGCATTAGGGTACATGTTAACATGTTTGGAAATGATTGATACAGGATCTGTGCATCAAGAAAAGACTTTTATGCATCAAAACTGAATTTTTGTGTGAAAATACTGCATAGGTCGACACATACAACTTTAGGTCGACCTATAGAAGGTTTCTCTCCAGCATAGGTCGACACACAACATGCTTAGGTCGGCACCTATACCTCAATATTAAAGCTTGTCGCCATTGTCTATGTGTCGCCTCTAATAGGTCGACCTAAGGTCTTTATAGGTCGACATATTTGCTTTCATAGGTCGACCTATAGATATTAAATCTTGACTTTTTATTTTTCTTTCATTTTCTTTTGCATGCTCTTTGCGTCATATCTTACATATATATATATATATATATATATATATATATATATATATATATATATATATATATATATATATATATATATATATATATATATATATATATATATATATATATATATATATATATATATATATATATATATATATATATATATATATATATATATATATATATATATATATATATATATATATATATATATATATATATATATATATATATATATATATATATATATATATATATATATATATATATATATATATATATATATATATATATATATATATATATATATATTGATACATGCATCATTTCTAGTAAGGTTCTAGAGTAAAATATATATGAAACCAGGATTTCGAAGCATACTTATCATCTTCAATCTCTCTTCTATGCATACACACAATCAAACTACACATAATCATTTTTTAATTAGGTGACCATCTAGATTAGACTTGACAACGTCCAATTAGGTTGTTGTACCGAGAATATTGGGTTGAGTTCTTTGAGGGTTTCAAATAAGAAAATCGAACTAGGGTTTTCCTTTAAGATCATTGAGGATTTGAAGGTTTTAGACAAGATTACACAATTTGAATCCGTCCAAATGAAATCCTTAGGACAAGGGGTACCTCGCAAGGGAGTAATGGGTGCCTTGAAAGGAAGTAGCAAGAATAGGTGAATTGAAGCAACATTGTTGGTGACTTGATCAATCTTTGATCAAGAGATTTGGAGGTGGTAGAATCAACAATAAACCATATGGTTTGTAGGGTTAGATTTATTCATCTCTTGTATATACACTTTTTGCAAAGTAAAGTTAATTGCAACTACCTCAATTCGAATTGAAATTGAGGGTAGGCATACCCATAACAAGTTCGACTGGGGAACTGCCTAAACAAATTCTGGTGTGTGTGCGTGTGTCTCTCTATTTATCTATCTCTCTTTTAATTTTTGTGTTTGCAAATTGTTGAATTCATTGTTGTTTGATCAATTAATTTGGAAATTAATTTTTTATTATATTTTGAAATATGGTGTGTTGATATAATCACAATTCATTTGATTGTGATTGGTTTTTAGATCAATAAAACAAAGCAAATTTCTAAACAATATCGATTGCACACAAAGTGTTTGATAAATTGTCTTATTGTGTTTTTGTGTGTTTTGATCATTGGGAATAAGCTCTACGTGTAGCTTTGTATTCAATTGTTTATGATTGATTGTTGTTGGGAAATTTGTATTCATTTTCATACATTTGTGTACCTATACGCCTATCCGATCTTTTCGATAGAGGTTCGATTAAACGATTTGATTCTGGTTTTTCCGTTGTGCCATAAAACCTTTGAAATCCATTTTTGTCAAAAGTTTGATTTTTAATTTGTGATCTATTCACCCCCTCTAGATCGAAGCCTATTGTATAACAAAAACAAAAACAATTAGAAGATGTTTTGAAAAACATGAAGTTTTGAAAACATTTTGTGTATGTGTGTGTGTGTGTGCGTATATGCGCAACCGCGCGTGTGTGTGTGTGTGTGATATACGATCTTATTACTTTGAGAGCATACAATTAATTTTACATTTGATCCTATAAGAAATAAATAACCTGAGAAAACACAGGATCACATGCAATCTTTTAATAGTTAACTCAATTTCTTGATGAAGTTCTTTAACTTTTTATTCTTTTGTGTAGATCACCAGAAACCTATCACTTTTTCACTTGTTTCATATTTATTTGTTTTTTTTATAATACTTATGATTTTTCTTTGTTCTCTTTGGCATTGTCAAAACCAAATGTACATATTCAATATATAAAACCACATGAATAGAACTTCATGAAGAAATTCTCCAAAACATATTGCATTTATAGGGAGCACAATGTGTTTGGTGAAGATATAGTGTGTCATGCGTTTTGCGTGGAATGAAGTGTGATTCTCAGGGTTCGCAATGTGTTTCACCTAGAAACTTTAAAAGGCATTTGTTGGAATTAACCCAAGACTTTGAGTTATTCTAAACCAATCTTGATGAACAAGATTCAATCAACCGATCAAAATCCCCTGTTCTTCACTCTTCACTTGAGTGAATAAATCACACCTTGATTGCAAGAATGATTCTGCGTAATAATTGTTAGTGGAAGAAGAAATAAAAACTGAATAAGAAAGAAGATTAGGGTTTGATGAAAATCGAGGAAGAAGATGATTTCTGCAGAGTAACTCTCTGTTCTCAAACTGAGAAAAGAGCTAACTTGCTCCCTAAGCTAAATCCCAAAAATACAAAAACCCAAAATTTCTATTTTTGTCTAAGTCAAAATCTTGTGTCAAGCAACCTGCTTCGACACTTTGACATCTAATGCTACTCGACATACACTACAAGTTTCAACATATCCTTGTTTTTATCGAGCATTGCCTACTTCGGCACAGGGAATTACATTCTCAATACACCACCTAATTCATTGTGTCTAAGCTATCTATATTCATCATAGACCTTATCTTTTTGAAGACTTCAATTTGCACTCCTTTCGTCAAGATATTTGCAATCTGATTCTCAGTTATGCAGTGTTCCAAGTTCATCTTCCCATCTACTACCTGCTCTCGAAGATAGTGGAACCTCATTTCGATATGCTTACTCCGTCCATGTGCTATCAGATTCTTCGCTAGATTGATTGCAAATATGTTGTCGATCTTCATGGTAATTGCTCCATGACTCTTCCCTATAATCTCTTCGACCAGATTCACCATCCATGTTTCTTGACATGCACAAAGAGAAGTAGTTATGTACTATACTTTGTACGAAGACAATGCCACCACTAGCTCTTTTTTCGAACTCTAAGCAACTGGTGCACCACCTAGCATAAACACATAGCCAACTATGGATTTTTTATCCTCAGTGTCATTACACCAACTTAAGTCGGTGTATCCTATTAACTTTCATTCTTTTCCTTCATCAGCTGCAGGAAATAAAATGCAATAGCCGATAGTTCCTTTCAGATACCTTAGTATCCTCTTCGTCGCTGCTAGGTGTGATACCTTTGTCTTATGCATAAATCTACTTACTATATCTACACTGTATGCTAGATCAGGCCTTATGTGACAAAGGTATCTTAATGATCCAATAAGTCTTCTGTAATGAGTTGGGTCGACATCATCTTCATCCGTGTCTTTTGGCAGTTGCATTTTAGGCTCAGCTAGAGTCAAAGTTGGGTTGCAATCTTGCATCTCAAATATCTTGAGTATTTCGTCGGTATATCTTCTTTGATGCATCATTAAACCTCTATTGCTCTTGTAGAATTCGATACCAAGTAAGTATGAGAGATTTCCCAAGTCTAAAATTTCAAACTCCTCGCTTAGGTCATGTTTGAAATCTTCGATCTCCTTCTTGCAACTTCATGTTATCAACATGTCATTGACGTAGAGACATAGTATAGGCAATTGACTATTGCTTCTCCTTACATATACTCCACGCTCAGTTGTGAAATTCACAAATTCCTTCTCCCTTAAGAAGCTATCTATCTTCTTATTCTAAGCTCTTGGAGCTTGCTTAAGTCCATATAAGGCTTTATGTAACCTATATACCTTGCTTTCTTCTCCTTGTTTCATAAACTCAGCTGATTATGCAACATAAACTTCTTCACTTAAGGGGCCATTTAGGAATGCAAATTTCACTTCCATTTGACATACCTGATAGTTGTTCGTGTTTGCTAGACCAACAACCAACCTAATTATTTCGATCTTAGCAACGGGTACGAAAACTTCGTCGAAATTGATTCCTTCTTTTTGAAGAAATCCTTTCATCACAAGTCTCGCCTTGTGTTGAGTTACTTCTTCTTTGGGATTCAACTTCGCCTTGTATACCTACTTCACATAAATTTCCTTCTTGTCTTGAGGCAATTCGATAAGTGACCAAGTGCTGTTGACTTCGATGGACTTCAGTTCCTCATTCGTTACTTTCACTTTAAATCTTTCAATGCCTCAACTGAATTGATTGGTTCGACATCTGCATAGAAAGTATAATGTACCAGCTCACCTTCTTCATTGACCACATCATCTGATGTAATCACACATTCTTGCAACCTTGTAAGCATGTGTCTTATCCGTTAAGGTCTGCTTGGGTCTGCTTCACCTCAAACTTCTTCTTGTCAAACTTCTCTTTTGACTTCCCTAGCAGGTTCTTCACATAAGATTCTCACAGAATCCTTCTTAACATTCTTAGTCCAATCTCATTCCTTAAGCTTATCTAAGATCACGTCCCTGCTGATCACAACTTGCTTGCTCACCGGGTCGAATAATTTTTATCCTTCAGTCAAAAGATATCCTATTAGGATCACTTGACTCGACTTGTCATCAATCTTTCTTCTCAACTAATCTGGAACATATTTATGTGTTATAGATCCAAACACCTTCATATGACTTAGGCTAGGCTTGAGACCAGACCAACATTTTTATGATGTGATTCCTTCTAGCTTCTTCGACGGACATCTATTCAAGATGTATGTTGCAGCGACACAGTTTCTCCCAATGATTCTTGGATAGATGTATGTCTTTCAATATACTTCTCACCCTATTTATGATGGTTCTATTCTTCCTTTCTGCAGTTCCATTCTGCTATGGAGTGTATGGTGACACCGCCTCATGCACAATCCCTTCTTTATCACATAATGTGACGAAGTCTTTCGACACATATTCTCCACCACCATTAGTACTCAGAATCTTGAGCTTTTGACCACTTTGTCTTTCGACCATAGGTTTAAACTTGGCAAATACCTCAAACATTTCACTTTTCTTCTTGATCAGGTAAGTCCATAATTTTTGACTTAAATCATCTATGAAAGTGACAAAATATTTGTTACCTTCAACCGAATCGACCTGGATAGAACCACAAACATCATAGTATATGACTTCAAGAATTGCCTTCAACTTGCTTCCCGCATCCTTGTTGAAGTCGTTCTTGTACTGCTTCGCCTACACACATTCTTCACATACTTCACTTGGAATGTCGATTTCTGGTAATCTTGAAACCATATTTCTTTTCTTCAGATCTCTGATGTCTTTGAAATTAAGATGACCAAGTCTAGAATTCCATATCCATTCATCTTTGTTGGTTGTAGTTGCAAGGTACTCATGCTCCATCACATTAAGTTCAATCTTGAAGGTTCTATTTTGAGACATAGGAGCCTTCAAGATTAACCTTCCTTCTGAGCCGAGAACTCCCATCATCTTGTCTTTGATCAATACTTTGTAGTTTTTTCGACCAACTGCCCTATGCTGAGCAAATTACTCTTCATGCTTGGTATGTAAGATACATTGGAAATTACTGACCTCTTACCATCTTTCCTCATAATCAGAATATCACTAATACCTTTAGTTGCTAGAGTATTTTCATTTTGAAATTTCACCATGTTCTTCATTGAGGGTTTTATGTTTACAAACCAATCCTTCCTACCAATCACGTGTGATGAGCATCCTGAGTCCAAGCACCATTGGTCTTGGAATCTTTCTTCATCTCTTGTTGTGATCATTAGCAACATTTCTTCTTCTTCATGTTTTGCCAGGTTTGCATCAATTTCTTGATTATTTTGCTTTTTAGGACAATCACTAGAATATTGATCATACTTTTGACAATTATAACACTGAATATGACTTTTGTCAGTTATTTGACCACCGCCTCTTCTTCTACATGCATCACCACCTCTTTAGTGTTCTTGGTTCTAGGGTTTTCTCAAATTCGACCAATTTCCTTCTTGTTGATTTTGATCAGTCGAATTGTTGTAGCCTTATTTGCCTTTGTTACCATTTCAACTTCTTTTGCCTTTCTTTTCTTTTACTGATTGCACCTGCAAAGCCACATCACTTTTCGACTTTCCTGAAGCTTTTTCAACCATTCTTTGTTCATGAGATTCAAGCGTCCATTGAAACTCTTCCCTTGTCAATGTTGGCAAGTCTTCGGACTCTTCTATTACTGCTACCACGTGGTCGAATTTTTAAGCCAATGAACTCAAGATCTTTGCAACAACTGATATTAATGTCAATATTTCTCCATATACTTTGGTTTGATTCACCAATTTAGTAGCCCTAGTGAAGAAATCAGTTATGTTTTCATTGTTCTCCATCTGAAGCAATTCATTGGTTGTTTTGTGAGTTTGTAACCTTACCTTTTTCACCTTCTATGCGCCTCCAAACAATTTCTCCAAGATTTCCCATGCTTCTTTTGTTGATTCTACATCAGTGACTTTTTCGAAATTGTCTAGATCAACACATTGATGAATTATAAAGAGAGCTTTATAGTCTTTCTTCTTCAATTATTTATATGCAGTCTTTTCTTGACCCGACGCGTTTTCTACAAGTGGTGTTACTTCTTCCTTCACAAGACCCAGGAGATCTTGATAACAGAAAATCACCTTCATTTGATTGCACTAATTCTCATAATTATTGTTCTTGAGAATCAGAAGACTCGCCAAAAAATGTCCGTTTAGATGATTCATCGCCACCGCGTTTTACAACCGGAGCTCTAGATACCAGATGTTGGAATTAACCCAATACTTTGAGTAATTCTGAATCAATCTTGATGAACAAGATTCAATCAACCGATCAAAACCCCTTGTTTTTCACTCTTCACTTGAGTGAATCAATCACACCTTGATTGCAAGAATGATTATGTGCAACAATTTTTAATGGAAGAAGAAAGAAAAATTGAATAAGAAAAAAGATTAAAGTTTGATGAAAAATGGGGAAGAAGAAGATTTTTGCAGAGTAACTCTTTACTGTTAAACTGGGAAAATATTATTCAACTGTACAACTGAACTTTCTGTTGTGTTACAATTCATAATAGGGTTACTCCCTATTTATAATTGAGCTAGCTTGCTCCCTAAGCTAAAACGCAAAAAAAAAAAAATACAAAAACTCAAAATTTCTATTTTTATCTAAGTCGAAATCTTGTGTCAAGCAACCTGCTTCGACACTTCGACATCTAATGTTACTCGACATACACTACAAATTTTGACACATCCTTATTTCTGTCGAGCACTACTTGCTTCGACACAAGGAATTACATTCTCAACAAAAATTTCGGCCTTTTTTTTAACACAATGAAAAGTATGGAGTTTTTTTATAAAGAGAAACTTAAAGAGACAAAGAGAGATTTTTAAGATTCACTGTTTGAAGAGTTGAAATATCTTTGAGGGTATTTAAGGAGATTAAGATACACTTCTAAATACCCTTGAGTTTAATTGATTTATATATTGAGTAAAAAAGAGAGATTGAGAAACACTTAGGTAGAAAATATGAGATGTTTTTATGAATCTAAAAGACTATTTTCTTGTAACTGGTCTTGCAATCTTTTGCAACAACTTTTAAAGTCTAGCTGATCGAAAAACTATTATCTCCCTCGTAGTACATTGATATAATCGAATCAAGTAAACAAATTCTATAGGTACTCGTCATTTATTTTATATGTACTGCTTATTTGGATAACACAAAATGTGTTGGGAGAGTTTTTTCACCAGGGACCATTAAATTGTAAGAGACACAACACATATTTACATAAAATCTTAAGGTGATAGGTGTGTGGGTTCTCCCAGTTATAAATGCTAAGTCTCCACATTCCTAGGTAATGTGAGACTATTACCATACTACTCACACTTGTTATACTCAACACTCTCTCTCAAGTGTGACTCTATCAACAATACTCCCCCTTAAGCGGAAGCTCTTTTCATCCACATACACTTGTACCGCCATTGACACTCTTCAACAGAACACTCAACTCATCGCCTGTGAGAATACTTTCGATACAAGTGAGTCAGTCCTTCACTCGAATTAAAGGCTTATGATACCATTGTTGAGACATTGATTTTAACAAAGACTACTAAAATAGATTTAAGTCGAAATCTTGTCGAACAACCTGTTTCGACATTTCGACACACTAGGCTAATTTCGACATCCTTATTTCTGTCGAACACTACCTATTTCTATTTCGACACACACTAGGCTAATT
This sequence comes from Lathyrus sativus, assembly GCA_963859935.3. Taxonomy (NCBI): domain Eukaryota; kingdom Viridiplantae; phylum Streptophyta; class Magnoliopsida; order Fabales; family Fabaceae; genus Lathyrus; species Lathyrus sativus. The sequence goes on along the minus strand of OZ012741.1, from coordinate 651,051,890 downwards.
TCGACATCCTTATTTCTGTCGAACACTACCTATTTCTATTTCGACACAAGAAATTACATTCTTAACCAAAAAAAAATGCAAACTTTATAAGACAATATTTCTCAATTTTCAAACTTTGTAAGGTTGCATTAGTTTTACCTCAATGTATGATTGATTGTAATTTAAACCAGCCACAATTGAAAAGTGAAACAACAATTCCATTACATACTTTGGTGTGATCCAACACTTACTCCCCACACCACATTCACATCTCAAACCAGAAAAAATGAATCAAAAAAACTCAACAATGAGATGTGCTATTCATAAATTTATCTTTTGCTTTTCTTTTCAATAACAAGGAAGCCAAACTATTAGCAAGTAAAAGCAAATATTGCACATCCATGAACTCCAACGTCTGCTGCTATCATCCCTCGCTTTTTCCTCGGTACAATTTTCTGTCCAGTCCATACTTCAGTACCTTGACATGTATGGATGCCTCCCTCAGGGAAAAACCTATCCAAATCTGATGTTGTTGTTTCTATCGTCATCTCCTGTTCACTTAGATTGAAGAAAGCCAGATACAATTCTCCTGAATACCGATACAACAATGTTAGCGTTTATAATTAGGACATCGAAAAGAAGCATCAAAGCATCTAATACAATATAAGCATGTTCTACAATTCAAAGTTTTGATTCTGCAACATACCTTTTCTTCCTGTCGCAACCCAAGAGCGAATCCCGCCTGAGTTAGCATTAACTGCACGATTGCCCAATTTGCTTTATCAGTAATAGAAATAAGGATGAAAAATATTAATTATAAGCAAAATATACATGTGTTTGGACCAAACACGTGTGTACATTTTGCTTATATTTAATATCAGAAGCATTACAAGTATATGTACTAAAATTTACCTTCGTTGGAATTTACTGTTGCACAAAGACCGGAATAACTATTTACCAAGGTTCCATTGTTTAGCTCCCACATCTGTTAAAGACATGATTGATCATCTTCCACTAGAATCCACAAATACGATTATTCACTTTGTAGCTCAAATATGGACTGCAACATACCTGATGTGAATCCAATGTACAAGGAGAAAATGTGCCTATCTTGAACTCGCTGGCGGTAACTTTTTGTTTTGAAGAACCATCCATGCAAAGTCTCATTTCGTTGGTTGCAACTAAATGATTTTTCCCGCGATATTTCTCTTGATACGTATTGTTTCCGTCTCTGTAACAATATCCATAAAACAAATTATGTTGGTGACAACATGAATAATCAACTGAGTTATATATAAATAGAACAGATAAAGATAAGGAATTATTACAGTTTTTGAAGTTCTCTCTTGTTTACGCAGAAAGGTTTCTGATTCTCATTTTCTAAACCCCCTTTCCAACAGATTCTTTGAAGACCATGTTCTAGATTTTCCGCAGTCCAACCACTTGCCTTTGAATCAGTGCAGCTAGTTAGGCCTAATGAATGTGTAATTTTCTTTACTTTGTGATGTTTATTCTTCGATTGCACGAAGCCGCGGGCATAAGGATACTGTCATTGCAGTAAAAAAGATATCAGCTCTCGATAAATTTATCCTTCAAAAGGAAACTATTCATCGGAAAAAATAAATTGAATGGCTCACTTGCCTCCTTATTATCTGAGCTGAAAGAATTAATCTCTAGTAGGGTAGGGTTCGTGATCATTCTGAATGTGAAAGGATCGATCTTCCGCAAATCTCCTCCATACATAAGGGGAGACTTTGCTATAGCCCATAAAGTCATCTGCAAGATGATAATGAATTAACTCAGAATCTATCATAATGCATGCAAGCACATCATTGTTCCATGAGGTATATAAGAAAGCAACTCGGTTATACTATTTATCAATACCTGCGACTTTTGCTCGTTTTGAGTCATGTTACAATACCTGTGTGGACCTTCACTCACACCTATAAATTGAAAAGAAAAAAAAGGTTTTAAAAAATCCATATTTCAGCTAGTTTTTAATCAAGAGAGAATGCTTCACTGTCTCGCCTGGATCGGTTATCCATCCAAATGGTAGCATGTCCAAATCAGGCCAAGAATTTCCCTTTAAACCATTTGCTCCTATCAATTCCGCATTAGAAAAGTCCCTGGTTCAGATTGTAATGAACCAAAGTTATGTAATATGGTAAAATAACAGAACTTAAACAGTAATATAAAGTATAAACAACTTAATCACCTTGCTACATCAAAGTGAGGCTTGACATCCAACCATTTATCCCAGTCATCTCCTGTTACACGATACATGTTGACTAGTCCACTGATATCCTTGGCCATGGCTGGTGTCGCGCCGGGTCCAGGAGATAGAGAATACGTAATGGGGCGATTAAGTTGGCTGAGAACCTGACATGACATGGCATATGATAAGTTTGCAAATGATCATCATAGTGGAAATATATATATTATGATCTCTATACAAGGTAAGAGAGGAAACTGAAGAATACCTCGGATACATAGGTTATCTCATTTATATCCAAGTCAGTACCAAACACGCAATCATGTTTCACTGCAAGAAAAACATAAAAATGAATGCATGAATGTATGTATAATCAATCAATACTTTGTAGATTTAAAATCATTACGATTGTTGTCAATGACATTATAAATGTTTTGAGAGTAAGTTAGTAGTGCCAGTACCAAGATCAACACCCCAAGCAGCATACTGTTGGTGAAGCGATTTCAGAAAAGCTCTCCCTGCTCCTAACTTTGTATTTACACTCAGGAAACCATTAGACATCCATGCACAAGCCCTTTCTGGGATTGCTATGTCTTTCGCATGCCACACTCGACCGGATTCTTCATAGGCACGACCCTAGGAAATCACAAGAAAAAGACATCAAAGGTCAATAAGATCTTTCAAAACTAGCCCAACCCACCTTGCACGACCTTAAAGACGGCCGTGCTCAGAAAATCAAACTAGAGAAGAAATGCAAAGTAATACCGTATTTGGATCAAGGATAGGGGTGTTTGCATTCACAGCTTGTGTGCTTATCCCTCTCATAATATGAATCCCAAACTTCAAACCTAAGCTATGTACTTTATTGGCTATTTGAGAGAATCCATTCCCATCACGGGAAGAAGGCCACCTTCCAGGATCAGGGACCAGCCTTCCCCATTGATCAATCACGTCGAATCCAAGAGAATTACTATTAGCACCTTTTACAAACTTCCTATACCAGAGGTAATCCACCACAACATACTACAAGATAGAAACAAAAAAATCAATATACATAGCCAAACTACTACTACTAAAGCAACTATAGTTCCTTTAAGTAATTCTACCTCATATCCATAAGCACGGAGATGCTGAGAAACAATTTCAGCATTCTGTAAGAATTCTTGTTCAGAAATTATCCACGAAAATGCATCATACGAATTCCAACCTCTCGGCGGCAAGGCAGCTTGCTGTATGTCACTCACAGAAAAATTCTGGGATGACACACTGAAATGACACAAACAAAATATAAACCATGTCTGACATAATAATAATGACAAAACATGGTTTGAACTTTCAAAGATCAGGGTTTCATATTCATTCTCTGCAATTAATTCAGACCAAACAGAAGCTTGATTATGAGTCCAAAACATCACTTTCAAAACAGACACTATACAGTAACCGATTCTGTGTACAGATCTATCACACATTTAACAGCATCTAATGACAAGCAATGAAAATGTGAAAGTAAAAGCTACAAAAAAAAAACATAATCGGTTTTGGATCCAACCCTTCAATGGCTACATTTGCATTAACATTACATACCTCTGAAACCAGAAACCAAATAGAACCCAGAAAGAGAGTAAGCATGGTGTGAAACACTTCATAGTTGCTGCTATGGATCAGAGCCGTCTCAAATTTTTGAGAGACCTGTGTAAGGAGCTGGGGGGCCCTGTGTAAGGAGCTGGGAGGCCCTGTAGGTGGCCTTGCACAGACGACCATACTAAGGAGTAAGGATGTTCCACATGCAAATACTACTCGGTTTTAGATAAACATTAAACTATATTTAGAAAGAGATAAGAAAGAGAAAGAAAGAAACAAAATATGGCATTGATAGCAAAATAAGTAATTGAGATTTTTTAGCGGTGGGTGTGGGTTTTTAGTAGCTAGTTGAATACTTTTGTGGCATTGTTCGAAGGTTGTAATTTTGTTGTTCACGTTAAGCGGTCACAATTGAAGGAGATTAAATGTGATGCAAGTTTGGTATTTTCGTATTTTAAAATGAATAATTTATTTTAATTTTTAATGCATATTTTTTATGAATCATTTTAATTTATTGTTGTAATAAATTCGGATTGAATTGGAAAATTTGTTATGCTTAAAATTGAGAACGAACGAAAGAGAGATTTGGCACACGAGAGAATGTGTGATATGATTCATCACAGGTGTGGTGTGGTGTAGTTTGGTTTGATCACGTGCAGGTGTATATAATTTTGTGGGGATGAGAAATACTTTAATGAAATTTATTTTTAAATTCATATTTTTAAAAATATTTAATGAAAAAATATTTAAATTAATTTTTTTTAATTAAACTCACGAGATAGTTGTGATTATGAAACAGAGAAAAAAATATTTTTTTTATTTTTTAATGAATAAAAAAATTATGATTTAGTGTGTAAAATTATTTCTTATGATTATTTCTATCTAATTTTTTTTTGAGCGTGAGACTGTACATTTGTGTATTCTGAACCCAAGTTTATATATTTTAATATCTATTCGTGTTTTAGTTATTTTAATATTTTTTGTACTATAATTTTTATTTTTTATTAAATAGTTTTTTAACTATAATTTGTTATAAAATGATACAGTGTTTATTTACAATAATAATTTATTATTTATTTAAAATAATTGTTTAATATAATTGTACTATTTATTTAATTTAATAAATATTTTAATTACGCGTGACATTCATTGGTCGAGGAATGTCCTGGTTTGTAGATCCTCGTCCAATGAAAGTCTAATGATTTGTGTATTGATTTTCTATAAATAGCTTAATGTGAAGAAACATTATTCATCCCACTGAGTAGGATTTTTTTTGTAAACATGTCTATATGAGCTCTTGTGTTTTATGAGCATGACAAAAAATGATAAGTATTTGCCTAGATCCGCAATGGAATTTCAAAATAGTGATTGGAGTCATCAACACGAGTTTTTGACAGTTGGTTAGTCAACCTATGAATGTGAGAAAAGTAGAATATCGTTGTCCGTGCACAATCTTGATAGATGATAGCCCTGAGGATACGTACTTATATTATTGGGATCATGCACAAAATGATTTAGATGTCCATTGTATGTTTTCAACACATTGGATAAGTTAACAAAGGAGTTGAAGATCCACTTGTGTTGGTTGTTGTTGTTGATTAGTTTCTTAAGAAGCATTTTAAAATTTAATTGATGTAACTGTACTCTGTAATCAGAAGTTTTTTGTATTAAATATATTTCTTATTGTTTGCTCCATAGGCATTAGAAATACATTACATTGGATAACTAAATACTTGACTAAAAGATGAACTAAAAAACCAGCATAATTATTTAGACGTGTCTGTTGCATTTGGACATTTTCTATGTATATGGCTTATTTGCCGACAAATCTCACACCTTCTATTTTCTTTTTAAACAGTGTTCATTTTGGTTCTAATTCGGATACTATTTGGATGTCCTTTCTTCTTCCTTCCCATAGACTCGTCGTGACAAATAGTAAATCCTTCATATTATGATCAATTTTCCTCATATGGAAGTTCAAGGAAACTTTCATTGTAGACTTTGAATACGTTAAGAATTTTGAACACCTCTAGCATGTGAATGGAGTAGTCTTGGCGTATACTAAAACATGTTGTGATGCCATGGGAGCAAAGTAAATGAAATGCTTTAAATTTCTCGCAGTCGCATCACCGCTCCCTAAGGTCAATGCTGAAAGTACCTGTTGGTCGACCATCGTTCTAATTAATTTTTTCATGGACCATGAAATATAATCTATCACAATCAAATTGCATGACATTATGAGAGTTAGATTTACTCACTTCTTCATTCATTCCCTTATTGCAACTATCTGTGAAAACTTGCCCAGAAGCCACCACTTTTGTCCATTGACGGTCTCGTTTACCAAACAGTCATCCCAACCAGTAGTATGCAGACTGGACCAAAGCAATGATTTGAAAGTTTCGGGTTACCTTAAGTACTGAGTTCATTGCTACGGCCAGGTTAGTTGTCATGTGTCCCCAGCGTTGCCCTCTATTATACGCCATTGCTTTCTTTTCTAGAGGAATTTTTTATATCCACCTTAAATCCTATATAATATTTCTTCATATTTCGTTGCGGTAGTAATTAAATGTCGCCTCAGTCAATGCATATCATGTACTAAAAATATTATCAAAAACATAATAAATCTGAATAACTATTTGTAGTAAGTGTAAAATTGGATTACCACCCATGTTAACAAGTTTTTTTTACGTAAATCCTTGTCTTTAAACTCACGCTTGAAGTTTTGCGCAATTTTTCTAATGCAGTAGACATGTGAAGATGGATGATATTGCCATCCGTTTTCAGGATCATTTTATGTACTCTTAACCAGTTCATGTTTGTTTGATATTAGACACAGATTAGCCTGAGGTGTCACATGCATTCTCAAATCCTAAGAAAGAAACTTCAAGCATCCTTTGTCTCAACTTTAACTAATGCGAAAGCTATTGGGAAAATGTTGTTGTTCCCATCCTATGCCACAACCATCAAAAAGTCCCTTTATACTTGTCATACAACCATGTTCTATCAACTTGCACAATAGGCTTATAATATACGAAATTGTATATTCATGGTTTAAACACCCAAAAAAGACAACGAAATATCCTTTTGTCACCTAGTTGGGTGTTGTGTGGGTCACCAAAATAAGCGAGCCCACTTAATCTTATTATTATTATTATTAAAAGAAAAGAAGAAAAAAAAAAGGGAATTAGCTTTGTGGGCCAAAGCCCATGAAATGGTTAAAAGGGTTTTAACCCTTATGTGTTAGATATAACAAGAGCAAGAGGGAAGAGAGCTGCAACGTGAGCGACTCTACAGACAGAGAGAAGAATATCAAAGAGTGTCTCTTTACTGTTGTGTCGTAGAACCCGTTGAGGGGTTAGTTGATTTGATATCCACCTTATACGGTGAAGATTATATTTGCTCTGTTGATCCCTGGTGGTTCTAGGAGGACTTGTGGTGTACCCATTATTTTTATTAGTGGAAGATTCACTGGCTTGGTCCCGTGGGTTGTTTTCCCTTTAAGGGTTTTTTCCCACGTTAATAATTCTGGTGTCTCCTTATTTTATTTGCTCTATTTTGTGCTTATTATTGTTGTCTGAGCAATTTTGTTTGGGGCTTATTTTTAACTGAACGCAGGGAAAAAGTTGATCCAGCAGCTTCCGCATTTTATTACTATCTTCTATATTTGTTTTCTTTTCCCAACAGTGGTATCAGAGCTCCTTGGTTGGAGTTCTGTTCGGTGCTATTAAAATGGGTGAAGGTGATATGGCTGGTACTATGCTGAAATTGGATTCTTCCAATTATTCTATTTGGAAATCCCGTATGGAAGACTTGTTGTTCTGTAAGGACTTGCATGATCCCATTGACGGAGACGGTACTAAGCCAGATGATAAATCTGTTGCAGAATGGACAAAGGCAAACAGAAAAACAATTGGCATGATCAGGCAATGGATAGATCAGAGCATTTATCATCATGTGTCTAGTGAGACTAGTGCCCACAGTCTGTGGAAGAAATTGAAGGACATGTTTGAATCCAAGAATGCACAGAACAAGGTATTTTTGTTTCGGAGACTGGTTAATCTGAAGTACAGGGATGGTTCTTCAGTGGTAGAGCATATGAGCAGTTTTCAGAATCTTGTGAATCAGCTGACTACTATTGAGATTAAACTTCCTGATGAGCTACTTGCTTTGTTGTTGCTTAGCTCATTGCCAGACAGTTGGGAAACATTGGTGGTATCTCTGAGCAATTCCACTAATGGAAATATGACTTTTGATACTGTGAAAGAAGCCCTATTGAATGAAGAAATCAGGAGGAAGGGAAACAATACGGCTAGTTCATCGACTCACACAGAAGCCTTGGTTATTGAGTCACGGGGGAGAAGCCAACATAGAACCTCTCATAAATCTAATGACAAAAGCAAGTCAAGAGGACAGTCAAGGCCTAGGAAAGACATCAGGTGCTATCATTGCAACAAAGCAGGTCATATGATAAGAGAATGCAGGTTGCTTAAGAGGGAGAAATCAAGGGAAAGAGGCAATGATAATAAAGAAGATAAAGACACAACTGCAGTTGTATCTGATGGTGAAGTTGTTGTTGTTTATGAAGATGATTCAGTTAATCTCGCATGCCAAGATTATGAATGGGTTGTTGATTCTGCTGCCTCATATCATGTTACTCCTCATCGTGAGTATTTTTTATCCTATACTGCTGGAGATTTTGGGCAGGTAAAGATGGGTAATCAAGGGGCAAGCAAGGTTGCTGGCATTGGAGATATCTGGGTAGAAACTAATGTTGGATGCAAGCTGCACTTGAAGAACGTTAGGCATATTCCTGATATGCGCCTCAGCTTGATTTCAGTACAGGTACTTGATGATGATGGTTACCATAATTCCTTTGGTGATGGTAAATGGAAGTGCACCAAGGGCACTTTGGTGGTAGCAAAGGGAGTGAAGAAAAACACCCTTTACTGGACTTCTACAAAATTGTGTGCCCCTCAAGTGAATGCAATTGAGGATTGTTCTACAGAGCTATGGCATAAGCGGCTCGGTCACTTAAGTGAGAAGGGACTTGACACTCTTGCAAGGAAAAATATGCTTCCGGTAAAAGGTACACCTCTCAAAACTTGCTCTGATTGTATTGTTGGTAAACAACATAGAGTTTCTTTCCGCACTCACCCTCCTCACAGGAGGTCACATATCTTGGATTTAGTTCACACTGATGTTTGCTCTATGGATGTTAAATCCCTTAGTGGCTATTCTTATTTTGTGACATTTATTGACGATCACTCGAGAAAAGTGTGGGCTTTTGTTTTGAAATCCAAAGATCAGGTACTTGATATGTTCAAACACTTCCATGCAAGTGTGGAAAGAGAAACAGGTAAAATGTTGAAGTGTGTCAGAGCAGATAATGGTGGTGAATACAGGGGCCATTTGAGCATTATTGCAGGGAACATGGAATCAGGCTTGAGAAGACAGTTCCAAAGACTCCACAGCACAATGGAGTTGCAGAGAGAATGAACCGCACAATTAATGACAGAATCAGATGCATGCTCTCCCATGCAAAATTGTCTAAATCATTATGGGGTGAAGCATTGAGAACTGCAGTAGATTTAATCAACCTTTCTCCTTCAATTCCTCTTGATGGTGATGTTTCAGAGAGGGTGTGGCGAGGGAAAGATGTCTCATATAATCACTTGAGAGTGTTTGGCTGCAAGGCATTTGTTCATATTCCCAGAGATGAGAGGTCCAAGCTTGATGGTAAATCAAAACAGTGTATCTTTTTGGGTTATGGCCGTGAAGACTTTGGTTACAGGTTTTGGGATCCGGTTAACAGGAAAGTCCTTAGAAGTCGAGATGCTATTTTTGTTGAAGACCAAACCATCGAAGATATTGACAAGAATGAAAAGCAGAAACAGGTTATCCACAGGTACATTGATGTTGATCCAGAGCCTCCTACCATAGTCAATAATAATGGGGGAGATGTGAATGCAGATGTGGATAACGCAGGTGATGTTCCTGAGCCCCAAGTTGATGAAGAAATTGAACAAATTCCACCAGAGCAACCTCCTGAGCCAGTGAGAAGATCCATCAGAGAGCACCATCCTTCACAGAGATATCCTCCTCATGAATATGTGATGCTTACTGATGGGGGAGAGCCACAAAGCTTTGAAGAAGCTATGTCACATGAAGAGAAAGACAGGTGGTACAAAGCCATGCAAGAAGAGATGATCCTTACATGAGAACCACACATTTGAGCTAGTGAAGCTGCCTAATGGTAAGAGATCACTCAAGAATAAATGGGTGTTTAAATTGAAGTCAGAAGAAAATAGCTCACAGCCAAGGTACAAGGCAAGGTTGGTTGTGAAAGGATTCAGTCAGAAGAAAGGTATAGATTTTGAAGAAATTTTTTCACCTGTGGTCAAGATGTCTTCAATCCGAGTTGTACTTGGTTTGGCAGCTAGTTTGAATTTAGAGGTTGAGCAACTTGATGTGAAGACCGCATTTCTCCATGGTGATTTGGAGGAAGAAATTTACATGGAGCAGCCTGATGGTTTTGCAGTCAAAGGTAAAGAGAAGCTCGTCTGCAGATTGAAGAAGAGCTTGTATGGTCTTAAACAAGCTCCAAGGCAATGGTACAAGAAATTTGATTCTTTCATGGTGGATCATGGGTATGCAAAAACTTCTTCTGATCATTGTGTGTTTGTGAAGAAATTCCCTAGTGAGAAATTTATTATCCTTTTGCTCTATGTCGATGACATGTTGATTATTGGTCATGACATGAAAGAGATTGAGCATTTGAAAAGAGAGTTGAGCAAGTCCTTTGCAATGAAGGATTTAGGCCCTGCAAAGCAAATCCTTGGCATGAGAATTACACGTGACAGGAAGAATTGCAAATTATGGTTATCACAGCAAAAGTACATTGAGAAGGTATTGGAGAGGTTTAATATGTAAAATTCAAAATCAGTTGGCACTCCACTTGCAGGTCACTTCAAATTGAGCTCTATGCAATGTCCTACAAGTGAGAAAGACAAAGAAGAAATGGAGAATATTCCGTATGCATCTGCAGTTGGTAGCTTGATGTATGCGATGGTGTGTACACGTCCAGATATTGCTCATGCAGTTGGCGTGGTCAGTCGTTTCCTCTATAATCCTGGCAAAGAATATTGGCAAGCTGTGAAATGGATACTCAGGTATCTCAAAGGTACTTCTGGAGTCTGTTTGTGCTTTGGAGGTGGTAAGCCTATGTTAGATGGTTTTGCAGATGCAGACATGGCTGGTGATGTGGATTCTAGGAAGTCTACTTCTGGTTATATGATGACTTTTGCAGGGGGAGCAGTGTCATGGCAGTCTAGATTGCAAAAATGTGTTGCTTTGTCTACTACAGAGGCAGAGTATATTGCCGCCACAGAAGCTGCAAAGGAACTCTTTTGGATGCAGAAACTCCTACAAGAATTGGGTCTCTCACAGGAGAAATATATTTTATATTGTAACAGTCAGAGTGCAATCCATCTCATCAAGAACTCGACTTATCACTCAAAGTCGAAGCATATTGATGTTCGGTATCATTGGATACGCGATGCGCTGGAGATGAAGAAATTTTCATTAGAGAAAATCCATACTAACGAGAATGGTTCAGATATGATGACAAAGGCCTTACCTATGGAGAAGTTCTCTACTTGCAGAAAGAAAGCAGGTTTGGTCTCATATGGTCTCCCTTTAATTTGGTGAGGGGGAGAATTGTTGTGTGGGTCACCAAAATAAGTGAGCCCACTTAATCTTATTATTATTATTATTAAAAGAAAAGAAGAAAAAAAAAGGGAATTAGCTTTGTGGGCCAAAGTCCATGAAATGGTTAAAAGGGTTTTAACCCTTATGTGTTAGATATAACAAGAGCAAGAGGGAAGAGAGCTGCAACGTGAGCGACTCTACAGACAGAGAGAAGAATATCAAAGAGTGTCTCTTTACTGTTGTGTCGTAGAACCCGTTGAGTGGTTAGTTGATTTGATATCCACCTTATACGGTGAAGATTATATTTGCTCTGTTGATCCCTGGTGGTTCCAGGAGGACTTGTGGTGTACCCATTATTTTTATTAGTGGAAGATTTACTGGCTTGGTCCCGTGGGTTGTTTTCCCTTTAAGGGTTTTTTCCCACGTTAATAATTCTGGTGTCTCCTTATTTTATTTGCTCTATTTTGTGCTTATTATTGTTGTCTGAGCAATTTTGTTTGGGGCTTATTTTTAACTGCACGCAGGGAAAAAGTTGATCCAGCAGCTTCCGCATTTTATTACTATCTTCTATATTTGTTTTCTTTTCCCAACATTGGGTTCCATAATTTGAAATCGTAGGCCAGATTTGCAACTCTATAATAGTACTAGGAAGATAGGTTTTCATTACCAACCACCATTATGGAAGGTTGTTGTAAGATGTCTCCCGATTTCCATACAATGGTTTTATGACCTTATTCTTTGCAATGCACATTTTCTTATACAATATTATGTACCTTTATTTTTCAATAATTTGGGTTATTATCGCCTTAACTTAAAGTGAAGTGTCGCGGTTAACAAGCTCCTTGATGTTGTGACTAATAAAATTATGAATCGATTTTTATACGATCTTGTGACATAGATGACATGGTGCAAGTGTGGGGCCCATTGATCTTACCAATCACCCACTTTGAGTTCTTCTTACGCAATGAATCTCTTGCATTATAGAGTAGAGGTATGCATGAAAAAGTTGCACGCATGCATTACAATTTCCAAAGGATAATAGCAATAACCCTAATATTAATACTACAAAAATTAAATAAATGACTCTATAATATTCACTTCACATAATTCTAGTAATCATCTTTCACATACATTTCATTTGCCAACCAATGAATGTACCATAATGTTGAAGGATGTGAGTATGTTGTTAAGTATGTGTGTAAATGGTAAAGTTGTAATAGACCTACTCAAAATTAGTTTATTTAAACCACCATAAAATATTTTTAAGGCATAAACAATTATTAAGGGAGTTTTTGATTTACTGGTGGGCTTTTCTAACTATCTAATCAATTAAACCATAAACCTAATCAATTAGATCATGCTTGATTGAGTCTAAAATTGATTGGCACTGACTCTAAATTATAGGTAGATTCTCTAAATCAAAACCTTCCATTTGCAACCTTAACAATCAATTATCTAGTCGGTGTAATCGATTAGAGCATTCATTTGACCCAAAGATCATTTCCAAATTTACACCACATCTTGGCCTATGAATAGATGACTTCTCTATCACTTTCTAACATCTAGAAAATGTAAAAAACCTCATTTTCATTTCTCTCGTCATCTCTTTAAATCTCTCATTTTTTTCACATGTTTTAACCATAGTGCTTCGAGAGTATTCTTGGATCTAAGGGGGTATTTCTTATGGGTGAGGGCAAAGTTGTAAATTTACCAATAGTGAAAATTTTCTCTCCTATAAATAATTCTTCCATAGGAAGTTATTATTTTTGTTGCGAGCTAAACTAGTTAAAAAGCTTTTATATTTTTGGGGGATTGTCTTAGGAAGTCTCTGTTTGATTCGTGAACTTTGCCTTGGAGAAAAAAAACTCTATTTTGGCTCCTAAAGATCAGCTAGTGAAAATATCCACAACGATTCTTGAGCTCAACGCGTTTAAAAACTCTATTGGATCAAGATCAACCTAATTAAAATCTCTATTGGTTTTTGAGTTCAGCATGGTGTAAAAGCTCAATAGATTTTAGATCAGCCTGATAAAAATCTCCGTTCGGTTCATGGTCAGCCTCTATAAAACATTGATTTAGTTCGGAAGATAGCAAACTCAAAACTCCATTTTGGTTCAAGATCACCCCGTGCAAAATCTCTATTAGATTTGGAGACTAATTGCTCTAAGCCTTATTCGTTGTATAATTATAAGTTATCGTTAAAACTTTATTTTCTTGTATAAGGGGGTTTACGGGCATATCCTTATAAAAGATCCCAACTTTGGTGGATACTTTCAAGTATAATTCTATGGTGTTATTTCTCTACCCTTGTATCTTTTAATTTCCAGTAATTTTCTTTCCTTTGGTTTTACATTGCCGATTTATTAATTTGTTTTATAAAATAGTTTCAAACTGTTGTGAATTAGGATGCCTTAAAACAAAACATACTCGGCTTCTTTATGATCTAGAAACACACAAGGGTTAGAGTTAAGGAAAACAAGGAGAACAACAAGGATTGGTTATAAATGATATTCTTTACTTTCTCTATAAAACAAATTACAAGTACTCATAAATAACAAATAACCATCTCACTCTAATTAGGTTTTGTCACACCACCCTTCTTTTTTGATGTGGAAAATCAGATAAAACAGCAATCACAGAGCATACTAAGAACATTCATTCCTGGATCTAACCAAAAGCTCTTATACCACTTGTTAGGAAAAAACAAATCATAGAGAAAAAGATAGGAACACAATCACAACACAAGAACATAACGTGGAAACTCTAGACCAAAGAAAAAACACGACCGTTGTCAATAAACAACCAGAGAATAACACTATGTGAAAATTGTTACAACACATAATATACCCTCACAAACCCAGGCCCCTAGTACACCGACACCCTCTAAAACAAATATTTAACTACATCTCACAATACTCGTACAAGAGCATAAGAGAACAAAGAAAGTCAAATACAAGCTTAAAGTTCTTTTGACTAGTGCATCTTGGAATGAAGAACTTGAATCTTATATATAACATTGGACTCCCACTTTCTTCATAAAACTAAGCGATGTGGGACTTCAAATAACTCATATCCTATATATACCCTTGAATTATCTCTTCATTCACAAAACTAAGCGATGTGGAACTTCTTCAACGTGTATATTTTCAACCAACCTCAATAATCTTCACATTGATTTAAAATAATACATAAGCTTTCATTGTCTTCACGAACAATCATTCTCCACCATAAAGAGTATCAACATGTATATTTTCAACCAACTCTAATAATTTCCACCTTAATTGAAAATAATACATAAACTTTCATTATCTTCACCGACAACCATACTCCACCATAAAAAGTATAGTCACTTGAAGCTACACCACTCCAAGAATTTTCACATTGTCTTCACCGACAATCATAGTTTTAAAAAATATCATACTCTCTCATGAAAAATATATTTCACTTGAAGATGAACCACTTCAAGAATTTCATATTGTCGTCATCGACAATCATATACTTTATTATCTTCACGAATTTCATATTATCGTCACCGACAATCATATACTTTATCATGAAGAATAAATTTCACATGAAGCTAAACCACTCCAATAATTTTACATTGTCTTCACCAAAAATCATAGTTTTAACAGACTATCATACTCAACCTAAAGAAGAGAATATTTCACTTGAAGATAAACCACTTCAAGAATTTTCAAATGTCGAAAATCAGGTTGAAACATTATGGTGCAACTTCCTTGTTAGCAGGAAGCTCTTCAACCACCGACATAATCTTGCACCTTATGTAATCTTGATTGTATCAACACATCTTTGACTTGAACTTTCCACAAGTCAAAAAATTCTTCCATCAATTTTCTCTAGCCCAAACTGCACAGCAGAATTTGTGACTGTAGCTCAACAACTCTTTCAAAACCCTACCCTTCTTTAACCCAACACTACTCAACATGCATCTAACTCTTTCCAAAACTGTTTAATTAAAACTTTATGATAAACCATTTTGTTGTGGAGTCCCTGTAGTATTTTTGTGCCTTTCAATACCTGAGGCAACACAAAAATTATTGAATGCCTCATTGTAAAATTCAAGGCCATTGTCGGTTCTCAACCTCCTGACCTTTCTGTCAGTCTGAATTTCGACCAGAGTCTTTCAACCTTTGAAACTCTCAAAAGTTTCACCCTTAGTCTTCTGGATGAATACCCATAACTTCTTGGAATAATCATCAATTATGGATAGAAAATACCTCGCTCCTTAATGTGATGGACACCTTGCAGACCCCCAAAGATCAGCATGGATGTAATCAAGGGATCCATGAGTTCTTTGTTTGCCTTTGTTGAACTTCACTCTGCATGGTTTTCCAAGTACACATGGTTCATAAAATTTCTCCTTTTAGAATTTGTCTCCTCCAAGCAGATTTTGTTTCCCTAATTTGACCAAACCCCTTTCACTGACACGACCCAATCTCATGTGCCAAACTTCTATTTTCAACAACGGTTTCATGGCTGAAACATTTGTCGGACCACTTACAACTTCAGCCTCAAGGGTATACAAGCCTTATTTATTCACGCCTCTCAAGACTTCCTTCGACCCCTTCATGACTCTTAGGATACTTTTCTCTCCTTGAAAAACATTTCTTTCCTGTCGAATTCACCAAGAGAAATCAAATTTCTCTTCAAATCAAGTACATACCTAACTTCAGTCAATAACTTTATTGACTCATCATGGAGCTTGAATCTCACATATCCAATACCTACAATTTTGCAAGATTTGTTGTTTCCCAACAACACTGATCCACCATCTTGATCACATAGTTCCTCAAACAATTCTTTGTTTAGAGTCATGTGCCAAGTGTAATATGAACCCATAACCCACTCCTTTTTTGAGTCTTCGCTTGAAACCACAAGAACATAATATGATTCGAAGTCATCTTGAATAATGGATGCGTTCCCATTATCTTTACCTCCATGATCTTTCAGGCGTTCAAGGTACACTTTTCTTATGTGACCCTCCTTCTTACAGTGATAGCATTAAATACCATGTGTCTCGCCATTATAATACTTATGTCGACTTTTACCTTTCTTCTTGTCGAACTTACCATCATATCACAAGAATTTTCCCTTAATGGCCAAACCTTCACCAGCCGTCGAAGGTTTATGCTCCTTTCGTTCGTTCAAGTCCTTAGAATACAAGGCTCATTGGACTTACTCAAAGCTCAGGGACTCCCTTCCATATAAGAGAGTTTTTTTTTGAAGTGAGCATGTGTTTTGGGCGAAGCACACAACAACAACAACAGTGATTGATCTTCATCATCGATCTTCACATCAATATTTTTAATATTAAGAATCAGCTTGTTGAACATATCTAACTACTAAGCCAACACTTTGTCTTCACTCATCTTGAATGAATAAAAGCTTACTTCAGATAGAGTCGATTCACCAAAGATTTAGTCATGTACAAACTTTCAAGTTTCAACCATAACCCCGATGTCGTAGTCTCCTTTGATACATGTCGAAGAATCTTATCACCAAGGCTCAGCAATATTGTGTTGTGGGCTTTCTCTATCATGGTCGTATTTTTTTTTATACCATTAATGCAACGTCCATGGCTGCCGCTCTCTTCAATACTTCCAAATAACCCTGCTGAACCAGTACGAATTTCATCTCCAAGCGCTACAGACCGAAGTCGTTCACTCCAGTGAAATTTTCAATCTCATACTTTGTTGAAGGCATCTTTTTCACACTCACTGCACCACCAGTTTGTTGTGAATTGATATCGTCAATAATAGAACAAAGTTATGAGATAAAGATTGAGTTTCTTGAAAAAACACAAGAAACCCTATTAGGTTTCACAAAGGAAAAGAGAAGAAGGAAGAATAATAAAGAATTGGTTAAATATATTTTACTATTCACTTTCTCAATAAGGGTTCAAAGATTACAAGTGAATATCAACAACTAACCTATCTTACGCTAATTAGGATTTACACCATCCTTACAAAGATGAAAGACTATCATGTTATTTATAATAAAACTAACATACTAACCTAATGGGCTTTTACACACATGCCTATTATATAAGCTAACTTAGGGAACAAGTTAACTTAAACAATTGGACTTACAAGAAAGACCCAATTCAACATACTCACTTAAATTACAAGTTAATATATTTTGACAACATGCTTGAATAAACCTCAACTACAACATGCATAACTCCTATCGAAATATCAAGCTACCCTTGTCGACACTAGAGTTCGATCCAAAATACCATAAATCACTACTTTGGGACAAACTTTACGCAAACAAGGAAACAAACTATCTTTCATTATCTTTGATCCTTTCAACGCTTCTAACAAACCCTCTTGAACAAGAAGAGCTTGCATCTTCAAACGCCATAAATCGAAATCATTCACACCGATGAATTTCTCAATCTCATACTTTGTTAATGACATCTTCTCCTCCATGCTCACCACATCAGTTTGTTGTAAATTAATATCGTCAATAACAGAACAAAGTTATGAGATAAAGATTGAGTTTCTTGAACAAACACAAGAAATCCTATTAGATTTCACAAAGGAAAAGAGAAGAAGGAAGAAGAATAGAGAATTGGTTAAATATGTTTTACTATTCACTTTCTCAATAAGGGTTCAAAGATTACAAGTGAATACTAACAATTAACTTCTCTCACCCTAATTAGGATTTGTAACATCCTTACAAATATGAGAGATTATCATGCTATTTATAAGAAAACTAACATACTAATCTAATGGGCTTTTACACACAGGCCCATTACACAAGCTAACTTAGGGAACAAGTTAACTTAAACAATTGGCTTACAAGCATGACCTAAACCGACATACTAATTTAAATTACAAGTTAATATATTTTGATAGCATGCTTGAATAAACTTCGACTACAACATGCATAACTCCTGTCGAAATATCAAGCTACCCTTGTCGACACTAGAGTTCGATCCAAAATACCACACAAACATTGATTTCTCAAATGATTTTGTTTTAAACCAAATTTTTTCAAACCTCTACAATTCATCACCCTCTTTGTATGGAGTCACATGTCCAATAAATTGTAGTTGTTCGTTATCACATGCATCATTTTAAGGGAAATTATGAGTAAATGCGCAGCGGAAAATAAACAAAAAATCATTTGGTGAATCCTTATGAATGATCATGATCATTGATTGAATGATTACCTCTTGATGTATTTAACCCTTAAAGTCAAAATTAGAGAGCAATCTTGAGCACTAAATGAACGACAACACCTTTACTTAGTTTTCACGAACAAAATATCTTCAATCATAGTGCTAACTGATTCATTTGAATGTTTAGATACATAATGCGATTCTAGGTTTTAGAAGTGCTAGGGTTTCTCAATCAAATTTTGTCAAGTCTAAAATACTTTAACACAAGGGTTCTATTTATAGAACCGCTTGTGTGGGCACTAAGTTGAATAGGTCCACTTAAGTACATTGTACATTATAGTGTACCATATTTTACTTAAGTACACTATACACTAAGGTGTTCCATATTGCAATTAAGTACATTGTAACTTACGGTATTTAGTATTGCAATGTTTCTCTAATTAATGCTTCAGTAGACAAATTTTGACGAAATTCTTGATCATTGTTTCCAACCTTTATGGCTCATGCTCAAAGTCCCCATCAACGACTCAGATCTTTATCTGACTTAGAGAATCTTCTTAATTATAGTATGATAATGGTTTGAGTTTTCTCCTTCCAAGTTAACACCAACATTAGACATGATTTTACATTCCATCATATGATACATTTACTCCATATGCCCAATTGATTAGACTATTTTGAGTAAGCATCCACATGACCGCCACCACGTCTTCATTCAAAATCTCTTTGTGGTTGGTCTTTCTTAGAAAAAAAACATGAGTCACTACACTGTGTATGTAGCACTAAATTGCCTTTAAAATATTTACCTTGATATGTAATTTGAAACTTCCTATTAGATTTATTTTAAGGCTTCTAATAGCAATCAATTTCTTGAAGTTGCGAGTCGTAAAGGGCTTGGTGTAGAATTTCCCATACCATGATATCTTACACATTTTCCCAAAATTTTCCAATTTGAGATATATTTTGGTTTTGCAAACTTATGATATAAGAGTACTTTCTTGAAATTTGATATTTGCATAGAAAATTCTAGTTAATCTTGTATACGAAGGCTCCGACTTCTCGAACAAAAATGTCTTTTGAGTAAGCTTACACATAGAATTTTGTAGATATAAAAAACATTGAGGAATGATGCATTTAAGTATGTGGCTTTAAAAAGACGGCAGTAGATAAGGAGTTTGTCATTATGATCTTATTGAGACTTGGATGAGGAATTTCAAGCAAGAGATATCTTCATTAATTTCATGATGTTGACGATAGTAGCAACTAGAGAGGAAAAGAAAGGGCAAAGTAAGAGAAAGGAAAATATTAGGATGAATAAAGGAGTGGAACAAATGTACGTTTTATAGCCTTTGTAAAGCATTTATGAATTTAATTTGATCGAAGAAATTCATGGCTGATCAAAGATATATGAGAACCAAATTACTTATTTGAAAAAATTATTTAAAATAACTCCATTAATTGGTTAAAATATTAATGAAAATTGTTTTCTTCATTTATTCTATTTGAGAAGTAATTTATTGTAGAGATTAGTTGGGGATTTGATATTTTAATCAACTAGATATGACTTTGAGGTACCATATTTGAAAAAGATATAGTATTAATCAAATACCACCTTATACTTAATGGATTAAGAGGTGATTTTTCAACTTCTTTTACTTATTTAGGTCTTGAGAGACTATGAGTTCAAACTTTCTTTTGGCACCTCGTCCTTATTTGGTTTCATAGCCCGTTTGCTAAAAAATTATATTTTTCACACAATTGATTAGTGAAGAAATAATTAAATGGACTAAGCAATTAAATAAGCACTTGTTAAAAAAATAACCAGAATTTTTTGAATTTATTCTCTGCCAAGTATTTTACCTTAATCTCAAGGAAATTTTAGATTCTTTCCCTTTGAAGTGAGTGGAATAAAACTAAATTCTTTTGCATCCCTGAATAGTTTGACATGAGAGTTGATATTAAAAACAATTTTTAATTTGGTGAGATATCTTCTAAGGAACTTTTTTCAAATAAACTTCTTGATAAAATTCTTCCAAAGAATTCATCAAACATCATATCAATTTTACTATAGGAATCTTAGAACTAATGTTTGCATAACTTTTATTGATTTGCATTTTAACCCTTGAAGCACAACACACTCCTACAAAATAAATAAGGTTTTTACTTTCAGTATCCAAAACTTTTTGGGTCCTTTAGCATTATATTTAAGATGTCTTGAGTTATACCCTTTAGACCATCTTAAATCATGCATTTTAGAAAAATAAAGATGTTCAAGAAGACCATGCTTATAATAATAATTGCATTTATAAATAGAAATTTTGTAATCTTCTTAGCATGGAAAAAACTTAAAATTGATTTAGCATTATCATTCGGTTGATTTAGCATAATCAAATGATGATGAAGATTCTTAAAATGTATTTTATTTCTTTTCTTCATCCTTAAGTAGTTTAATTAATTCTTGAAGCTTTATGATGATTTCTTTTTTATTTAATCTTACTTGAAATTTATCAAACACATGACTATCTTCGGGGTGAAGTACTGAATTAGGTTTCTGATACCAATTCTTGGATCTAAGATATTTATTATAAGCATAATTTACATGGTTCCTCCAATATTTAAGAGTCATCCTTCACTTGTACTTAGTGTCTCATTTTCTTGGATACATGTATTTTTCCTTTTCATCCCAGTTCAAACTTCATAGATTTATTTAAGGGAGTCCCATACTTCTTTAATCCTGCTACAGTTAGAAACATAATAAAACTCTTTAGTGCTTAAGGCATCAACCATTAAGTACTTAGTGCGAAACCTTTGTTGCACTTTTCTCTTCTTTTTTTTCGTGCTCCACAAATAATTTGGTCTGCTTATTACTTGGTTATTAACAAAGTGAGTAGGAACAAAATGATCTTTTAAAATAAAATTCCATAAATCACGGTCAATATAATTAAAAAATATATTTTTATTCTCTCTCTTTATATATATATATATATATATATATATATATATATATATATATATATATATATATATATATATATATATATATATATATATATATATATATATATATATATATATATATATATATATATATATATATATATATATATATATATATATATATATATATATATATATATATATATATATATATATATAAACTTTCACCATCAAACGGTGGAAGTGTATTCATGAAAAGATTCTTGTTAAAAGAATAAGTATTTAAAGTCACCATACTACCTCCTAAGATGGTTAGTCTTATAACAAGAGTTAGACTCTGATACCACTTGTTGGTCAAGTGGTTCAAAATACAAGAGTGGAAGAGGGTGAATTATGTTATATGAAAATCGAAACCAATTTATTAAAAGTTTGTTATTTAAAACAATTATTTTACTTTTGATAAACATATAGAGATAAGGCAGCAGAATTATAGAAAGAAGATGAAAATGAAGAGATGTGCAACAAAATAACATATACTACATAAATTAAAGAGAGAAGAGATAAAGAGAGTGCACCAAAGATTTATACAGGTTCAACTAATTAACCACTTAATATACTTCTATCTCCAAGAGTTTTCTCTTGAGAGTTCTACAAAAAATACACTTGAGTTTTTTTTTATAAGATTTAACCATGAACCTTCAACAACAATTGTTTTTACCAAGAACCAACAAACATAGCTTTTACATAGACTTATCTCAGGAAGCTTCAAACAAAGATTTTACACATGTAAAGCTCAAGAACCAACAACCACGATTTTATCAGGTTTAACTTGCAATCTTTTAAAGTCCTTACAAATACAATTCACAAGGGAATTACATTCTTGAATAAAGAAGATCAAAGCATATTACTAATTACACCAAAATTCTCATATGGGCTTTTCAGTCTTTTAAAATATGAAAATTCTCGTGAAAAAGTAATTTTGAGAACTAAGAGAGTAGAAAAGAGATAAAGAGATTTCTATTTCGAAATTCAGTGTAAGATGAAGTAAGGAGAAACCTCATTTATATAGGAAAAAAATTGACTCAAAAAAGGAAATGATCCATGAGCCAATTAATTGATCAACCCTAACTAGTAAAAATTAAAAGATTTCAAAATATGGCAACTCTAATCCAAAAAAGGAAACCCTAAAACGACTATATGGATTAATCGATTAAACAAATCTAATAGATTAAGAGATAATTTACCTTGCTCTAATCGACTGGACCAAGTCCCTAATCAATTAGAAAATGTAAAACTTCCCCAATTGATTAGAAACATTTCTTAATCAATTTCATACAAGGCTTTATAGAATTAAAAAAAAAATCATGAAATCACAAAAGGTTTAAAAAACTATTATGTGTGTGTGATCGCCTCAATACTTCAAAAATTACTCTTGACCTTTTACATTTTAAACTGATCACCCTAAGATGCTAAGCGTAGGACCAGACGAGCTTTCACACTTTCTCTCTTTCATACTTCAATATCCACTGCTTGATTCAACAACTTGATCAACATTTCAATTGGATTCTTGAATTATCTAACTGATGAGGCTTGATATATCTTCTTGATCAGGTGTCGTCATCAGGAGCTTTACTTGATAATTGAAATCAACTTCTCATATCACAGAGAACTCTCAATTTTCGAAAGTTGTTTCACTTATTGAGTTGTCGTCTTGAAAGTTATCAGTTATCACCATCAAAATCAATTTATGGTTATACATGTAAGCACATAGATCCACACACACACACACACACACACACGCACGCACACACACACACACACACACACACACACACACACGCAAACACACACACACACACACACACACACACACACACACACACACACACACACACACACACACACACATATATATATATATATATATATATATATATATATATATATATATATATATTAGATTTTATAAAATAAATAAATTTTAAAGTTAATTTTAAGAAGATGGGAATGAGATGAAGAGATGTACAGAAAATGAAGACAAAAAAGTAAATAGGTAAGTGACCAGAGAAGAACACACCAAATTTTATTATGGTTTGACCTAAAACCACAAGGCATATGTCCACTCCCCAAGGATTTTCTTTTGAGATATCCATTATCATATAGCTTTAACAAGATGATTAACTCACAACCTTCTTACACCAATATTTCATGTCATGTTTAGCTTGCATCCTTTATATCAAAATATTAGAGTCAAGAGAATAACCATCCTTTGTTTACACTTACAAACTACCAACGGTTTAAATAAGATAACTCTACTTAAGTGTTTACTCTCTTAACATTAAAAGTAGTATTTAAGTGAATATAAATTTTAGAAAAGCAATATTATAAGTAGAAGAAAGGTTATTTTTTTTCATATTTCTTGTGTATTGTAAATTATCACAAGTCCTTGTTTTAAAGTAAAATATTTAGAAAAGAAAATAACATTTTTAGGGCCGGATTCACATCATAATTGATTATTACCTAGCAAAATAGAAAATATTTTCCTAAATATCAACCATAATCGTTAGAAGGATTCCTAAATTGATTATTGAGCAAGTTTGTCCCATAATCGATTACACAAGTGTTATAATCGATTAGAGGACAAATTTTTGCTTCATAACCAATTAACCAAGCATTCTAATCGAATATACTTCGATTTTAAAAGACTTGGCCCAAACCGAAGAAAAAAAATTAAAAGATGTTTTTGGAAAAGATGAAGTTTTGAAAACATTTTTAGTTTGTCTATAGTATGTGTGAGTGTGCACATGTGTGTAGTGTGTGTGTGTGTGTGTGTGCACGTGCGCATATGCGCATGTGTGTAGTGTGTGTGTGTGTGTAGTGTGTGTGTGTGTGTGTGTGTGTGTCTGTGTGTGTCTGTGATATACGATCTTATTACTTTGAGAGCATACACTTAATTTTACGGTTGATCCTATAAGAAATAAATAACCTGACAAAACACAAGATCGCATACGATATTTTAGCATTTGACTCAACTTCTTGATGAGGTTCTTTAACTTTTTATTCTTTTGCGTAGATCACTAGAAACCTCTTACTTTTTTACTTGTTTCATATTTCTTTCTTTGTTTGATTATTGTCGTACCTCAAAAATTTTGATCTTTCGCGAGCCAAGGATTGGGGCCCTCGTGCCTACGTATTTTCATTGTGAAATGAAGAACCAAGGCATCTGTAGTTCGGAAGACTACAATTTGTATTTTTTAATGAACGAGTTTTTAGGTCGCATTCTAAGGGCTAAATGTTGTCTTGTCAACTCACAGGGGAGACTTAAGCACTAGTTTGTATGCGCGTTAGAAGGGACTAAATAATGTTCTTTTGCAAAAAGTTGTTTGATCACACAGGGGAGAGTAATTAGGTTTGAAAGGTTTCAATCGCACAGGGGGCGAGAAAAGACAAGCTTGATGTGTTGATGTTAATTTTAGGGTTTTGAAAAGAGATTATTTTTTATTTGAATTGCACTAAAGACTATGGGCAGAGGTGAATATTTCAAACTACTGAGTCAAATGTCTTGTGTCCACAATACTCAGAGTTAGTGTAGGAAAGTGATAGGAAAATAGAAAGTGTACTATTTTTCCTATTGTAGTAATAAAGGGACAATTCCCCGAATGTCGATCTCAAGGACTGCGTGACGATACAGAGTTCACAGATGATTTCAAGTTGATAAAAAGTCTTGGTAGTTTGATAAATTCTTTTTTTTACTAAAAGTGCAATTAAAGAAAGCGAGTAAATAGTTGAACGAAAAGCAAATATGAGTAAATTGCTAGGGTTCGATAAATTCTACTTCCTAAAAACAATAGTAATCTACCAATGCAATAACAGTAATCCAAAACACTTGTTTTCCGGTTCTCTAGGGCATCTAATCATGAGTCCTCAGTGAAAAGATCT
The DNA here is from genome assembly GCA_963859935.3 of Lathyrus sativus. Classification (NCBI taxonomy): domain Eukaryota; kingdom Viridiplantae; phylum Streptophyta; class Magnoliopsida; order Fabales; family Fabaceae; genus Lathyrus; species Lathyrus sativus. Next base: position 651,026,388 of record OZ012741.1, on the reverse strand, counting down.
TTGGTTATCTAACCTAATTACTATGTCCATAGATAATCACGTTCATTCCCAAGCATCCAAATAACAAGAATTTCTGGTTCGGATAAAACATCCCTAGTCCTAGGTTATGTTTATTATCCAAAGTTCTTATCCAGGTCAATAAACATGTTGATGTCCAGCCAACACGTTTCTAACGGTCAGAATCTGTTGGTCTGACGGATAAAGCATGAAGAGCAGTAATAAGAACAAACCAATTTTAATGAATAAAAAGAGTCAATGCATTGAATAAATCAGAGTATGTTACAATCGGAATCAGGGTCACCCCATAGCAATGGGGGTTTAGCTACTCATAATCATAAAAAAAAAACAAAAAGATGAATGGTTGTCATTACAGAATTTCGTGAGGAATCTATCTTCAATTGTCAGAACAACACTTGAACATATGAAACCTTGACAAATCTTTGCGCTTCCAGCCTTCAAAGTGTGTATTTTTCTCCAGCAATCGTCCAACCTAGATAAAATCGCGCTCTGGCAATAAATAGGTGCAATTTGGGCTTTCTAACATTTTTGGGCTCAATACGCGTATTGCCCTGGCACGCAGCTCTTCCTCCTACGTGTATGAGTAGAATGGCCTGTCAGCAGGCAAACCAATACGTGTATTGCCAAACTTATACGTGTATTGGCAGAAGGCTTGTTTTTCCTCCACAATTCCTCCCTCTGCTGAAATGTGTATGTTATGCGTAAGCTAGGGGGCCATACATGTATCAGCTAAAGTGATACGCGTATAGACAGCAGATCCTCCACTTTATGGCTTTTTCTTCTATTTTCTCACTTTGGCTCAGTTTCGCATCTGATGCTTGATCCTCTGAGCTTCTACACCTATTTTTAACCTGCTAGCATACTGCAAAATACTCCAAATTCTAACTAAAAACGCTTAAAATCACACAGTTTACCTTATTTCCTTACAGTTGAATAGTGAAATACCTAACACAAATGGTGACTGATCACAACCCCAAACTTAGCTTGTTACTTGTCCTCAAGTAGCACTTCAGAAGCATATATCACGTCACCCCAAACTTACTGTAAAAATAGTTCTTACCACAATACTATTGGAACTTTTCGCATTGGACCCTTTGATGTTGCCTTGTGTCATACCCTAAATTTGTCCTACCCTGTATATAATTTGCATTTGTACATCAACCCATCAATCTTTACTCAAAAATATAAAAAAATATATATATAATTTGTTGCTTCCATCATAAGATTGGGTGAATTGGATCAGGATTTGAATAAGTGAAATATATGTGGTAGATCAGGTTTGTCTTGATTCATCAATCAGAAGGGGTTTTTAGTACGTTATCAGGGTCAGGATAGGCATGATTTGAGTGGTGTCTGCCCAGAATGTCAATTGGGATTTCTGTATGAACCTAGACTATCAGATTGGGCTAGAAATTAGATGTTTCATGATTGCGGATCGTCAGAAATTAATTCTTTTCTTCTAATCAGGAATGTTGCTGAATGAGCTTTTGATGCGCGATGAAAGTTTGATGTAGTATTGCAAATAAAATTTCAGAGGTTTATTAGTTAGTTATTTTTAAAAAAAAAAAAAAAGCTCTAACTCGTTCAAAACACAAGTTTGATTCATGTTTAATACCAAGAAGATTGATTTAGTGTTGGTCTATATTCTTTCTAAGGATCGGTTTGAAATAAATACTTCAGGAAGGGTATAAGTTGGGAAATTGAAGATGTTGGATCCAACATAGAAATTCAAATGTTAGTTGTTATGTTCCAAAGTGCACTCATCATGACTAAGCCTATCAACAAAGGATACTATCAAAAAAAGATCCGTATCTAATTCAACTCCAAAGCAAGATGGGTTCATGTCCATAAAGAGTTCGTTTCAAGTTCCAATTTCAATTTGATCCAATTTTTAAAGTCTTAAATTCCAAACTCATGATCAATTTCGGAATATATGCCCAAGTTACAAATTCATTTCAGATGGTGCAGCTCAATAAGAAATTTATCATGCTTATTTTCTTGATAGTTTAAACCCGGAATATGCTTCAAAAGATAGGCATATCTCCCACTTGCAGTGATTGATAGTGAAAACTTGGATAACATTACCAAAGAAAATCATCAGCAGCATGCGGTGCACCGAGGCACAAATCACAACAAAACTTGAGGAGCAACCAACACATTTGGTACGCACACATATTGCCAGGCTAAAAAAGAAAACTACAAAACCGTCACGTGAGTACGTATATTCATCCTCTAAGACAAAGCTAAAAAAGCACCACCACGATGCTACACAGCAGGGATAAAACAAAAAACATGTTACTCCCAAACCGCCAAGCAAAGGCTGGTACAAAGAGTTGATGCGCCAATTCGCAAATAACGCCCAAAATTGTGTAGAAACGACAAAAATCAAGGACTCTGCACACCAAAGAAATAACAACAGCATTCTCATACCACTACAGCCGGCATAAACAAACCTGCAATGGCCATATTTTCTTTTGCAAAAAAACCACTCCCCTGCTTTGAGTGTACAACAGCGAAACGTACCTGCATAAAACCTGCTACATATCCATAGTACCATACGATGCACAAAACATTAAGCCATCCATCAAGCACGCCAGGCCATCCTTTCGTAAGTTGGTACAAACCCCTCAAAAACAGCGACAAAACATGTGCCATAAAAGAACCGCTACAAGTTTTTCTACAAGAGTCTCGCAAGGGTATGCATAAAAAGGAGGCAGATCCTCTTCACCCTAAAAAAAAAAAAAACCTTCACTCACCATAAAAACACCTTTCAATAAATTCCTTCTCTGGGGAAAACAAGCGACGTTAATTTCTTTTAAACCTGTTCTCCTCACCGTTTTCTACGAAAAAATTCCGAAATAAATCATCAACCACAAAACCGCAAACCACATAATCTTTCCCCTTTTCTTCAATCTCATATCCCCTCATAAACTCAAGCAATCATCATCTTTTGAAACCCTCAAAACTGCGATAACAATCACTCGACCCATTACAATCGGAAAAATCCTCTCTTTCAACTTGAACCCATAAAACTCCTTAAAGCTTCACTCACCATCACCTTCGAAGTCCACCTTCCGTCATCAACCCTCGAACTACCAAGTCACCATCGATCCCAAATTTGTTTCAAACTATCAACCCTAACCGAAAATCAAACAGAAAAGAACTGAGTAAAAGAAGGAAAGAACATATTGAGAAACCCAGATCAAGAACCTACAAAGCAAAGCTGAGGCGAACCGGAACCGAGTGAAAGGCGAAAACGGAGAAGGTTGAGGGTATTCCATGGATGTTTTTTTTCGTGACTTATTCTCTGGTCGGCGGAGTGTTACTTCTCTTTGTTTTAAGCAAAGCCATGAGGGAGATAACCCTCTTCCAAGTTTGTTTCTTGTTTAAAAAATGAAAAAAAGATTTTCCTGAGATGAAGAATGATATGTTGCCTTTCTTTAGTGTATTTAGACTAGTCTTGAGGCCCATATCGGTTGGCTCTATTCACTATCTTATCTATCTGTGTGTGTTCATTAAAGGGCGAATAAACTTAACGTTTATGATGATGTACCTAGATTCCTATGCACATTCCCCCCTGTCTTTACGTATGTTAACTTTCTGCTTTTTTTTTTATATACTTTATATTTAGTTTATATATTTTTAAATTAGTTTATAAAAGATTGTTGATATTGTTTTTTAATGTATCCTTTAAGCAATTCTGTTTTCTTTTAGATTTTTATTATTGTAAAACAGTTAATAAATTTGTATTTAACTTTTTAATTTTGGCTTTCATTTATATATATAATTTTAGAAACTCTTATATCTTTTTTTAGAGTTAGATTCCATTTATCATTGGACATTTTATTTCACTTTCCCCCTTTTTGGGTCGATGACGATACCCCAAGTTATAACTTTGTCAATTTATTGACGAGTAGTGACAAACCCGAGACCGTTTTTTTTTCTCTTTAACTTCTTTCATTTTCGTTTTTTATCGATTTCTTGCTTATTTTAGTCAATGATGACTTTAATAATTATTATCGGTCAAATTATTGATAGATGATAATTTTAGTCGAGACTATTTCACTTACACTTCAAATTATCTTTTAAAACATTTTCTCGATCAAACTTCGAAAGAAGGAGGTTCTTGGAGTCTAGCATTCCTTGAATTTTCGAGTGAATAATTCTCGAGGCACGCCCTTTGAGTTATTATTCATTCAATCTTTCGACCTTTAAATATCTTTTTTCGATTCACACTTCGAAAGAAGGAGGTTCTTGGAGTCTAGCATTCCTTGAATTTTCGAGTGAATAGCTCTCGAGGCACGCCCTTTGGGTTGTTATTCACTCAACCTTTCGACTTTTTCAAACTCAACCGTTCTCTATATTCTCCTAAGTCGATTGCTCGTCCGCATTCGCAACCCATTTCTTTCACAATTCCTCGTGGTCTCGATATTAGGAGCACCCTCAGGGACTAATATCGTTTCTCACAACCTTAACCCTTGACACGTCGTCAAGCCGGTTCCATCTTCAATCAAATCTTCGACACGTCGTCGAACCAGTTCAAAACAATTCCCTTTTGGCCTCGCATGCCATTCTTCGATTCGATCCTTTCACAAACACATTTTTTTAAAACTTACGAAAGAGGGATATTCTTAGAATCTAGCATTCTTTGAATATTCGAACGAGTAACTCTTGGGCGCGCCCCCGAGTTGTTATTAGTTCATTCTTTCGTTTTCAAAATATCCAACTCTTATCTTCAACTCATTCAACCCAATTTCCGAAAGAACTGAGTTCTTGGGATCTCGCATTCCTTGAATTCTTGAGTGACAAGCTCTTGAGGCACGCCCTTAGGTTGTTTGTCAGTCACTCTTTCGTCTCTCAACTCAACTTCAACCCATTTCAAACCTCATATCCTCGTGGTCGTCCCCACGAACTACGGACGCTCTGATTCTTTATTCATTCTTGAATATAAGATACGTAGGCACAAGATTGCGATGATCTTGGCGAGCACACTTCTATCCATCTTCCGTTTTCCCCCATCTTTTCCCGTAGTCGAACTACGACGCTCTGATTTCTCATTCTCGTCCGAATGAGCATACGTAGGCACAAGGGCCCCAATCCTTGGCGAGCACCCTATCTTCTAACCACCCATCTCTCCTTTGCGTCTTTATCCTTTTACCCTACCAGTTCTACCTTTAATAGCGAGAAGAAAACCAATAAACCTAAACAACACTCCCCGCAATTACCTTAAGAGGTTCCCGTCGAGTACGACGGACGTGAGGGGTGCTAATACCTTCCCCTTACGTAACCGACTCCCGAACCCGGAACTTGGTTGCGACAGCCCTGTTCCTATCCTTTCGTTTTTAAGAGGTTTTCTCGATATTTTCCTCTCCCGTTTATTCGGGAAAAATAAAGTTCGGTGGCGACTCTGTCGAACCGCATTTCCGCGCCCTTTCGCGCGAGGGTCGTATTTTCGAAAGAGATTTTTCGAGGTGCGACACCTTGGGTTTTCTGATTTTTCCTCGTAACTAGCTAGCCATACACCTTTTCATTGGAAACACTACTTCACCTATCAGCTTGTATCACACTCTTACCAAGTCTCTCGGGGTTAATATGTTATTACACTCAAATCACAGTAAGCAATATCATATCAGCAGTTTGAATAAATTCTCTAATCCTATCAACATGCAAAACACACGCACCTTTTGAGGTCTTGGGGTTGTAACGGGGATTGGGTTAAGGTGGGATATAACAAAGGAAAACAAAGGTTTTTGGTTCAGAGTATGTGAGATCACTCGTGTCACCATGTTTTTCATTAGTGCTTTTGTGGGGAATTGTAGAACTCATTCGGTGAATGCAAATTTATATTATTTTTATTTATTGTGTTATTATTTTTTTCTGTTTTTTTTATATTGTTTCTTCTTCTTCTTTTTTCTTTCTTTATTTATTTTTGCATCGTATTTGACTTTCATCAACTGCATAGTTACCCCAAACTTAAAGGTTGTTATTCCAACAGCAACCCCAAACTTAGAATCAAACACGGTTCCAAAAACAACCAGACATACTCTAAACAAGGTAGGATAATAATAATTAGGGTATGGATTAATCATAACGGGTTATTATCAAGCAAAGGGTATAAAGGCTCAAATTGGGTAAACAAAGTATAATAATAATAAAGGGATGGCTTGAAAGGCTCTAGGTGATAAGAAAAAAACTTGCCTCAGTGTATGCATTCATACAGTCAATATTCAAAAAGAACGTACGCAAACTATGAAAGATAAAGTCATACCTGATGTCTCTCTCTTGATGATAAGTGTTTGGCTTTTTATGATCTCACCAGGACGGGTAAAATCGACAGGTTCCGTAATATCTCTTTGCTCTAGGTGCATTTGCTTCTGGTCTTGAGGTTTTATCTAACCAGTGCGTCCGATCATATACAACAGTATTAACAGTCAGGGTGGATAAATGAGAGGACAACCAAGCAAGTCATCGGTGGAAGTAATCATGACATTCACTTTCAGCCAGGAACAATCACAAATCTAACAGAAATAGGAATCAAGAAACTGTGTAAAATTTCCGCATGTATTCAAATGTTTCAAAAACCCAGAAATGAGCAAGAGATGGGTTGTAGGTGATGCCTCCTCTTATGCCTAGAAGTGGCACATTAGGAAACTCCCCACAACGGTCAATGATGGTGACATTCTCCATAGATCTGGAGCACCAATGGATGTCTGAGTGAGAAAGTGACATGATCCTCTTGGACCATCTGAACCCTTGCTCATTCTTCATTACTGAGCGAGGAAGGTGAGAAATAAACCACCTAGAAAGTAAAGGTATGCAGCACATCAAAGTTCCTCTTGCCCTTGTAGTACGAGTGTGAAGAGAATGTAGGATGTCTCCAAGTAAGGTAGGCACTGGATTGTGACTCAGGAATATGTTGATGGCATGAACGTCTATGAACTGATCAGGATTGGGGAACAACACTAAGCCATAAATCAATAAGGCTAAGATCTCCTCAACAGCATCGTAGCTCATAGCCTTCAAGAACATTTGAGCTTTATCCACTAATACCTTGGCAAGAATACCTTTAACTCCACTTCTCGTCTCTAGAACAATGTCAGACTTCTTCAGATGTAGAGCTGCAGCAATAACTTCTGGTTTAAGCTCCTTCTCTAAGCCTGTGAATGGCTTCTGATCAAGAACAGGTATACCCAGAAGTTTAGAGAACTCCTCCATGGTTGGAACCAGCTGATAATCAGGAAATGTAAAGCAATGGTGCTTAGGGTCAAAGAACTGAAACAGCACACTCATCATGTCTTCACTGAACCCTGAAGTAACTAGATCCAATAAGTGACCATGTCTCTTGTTGAACTGGGAATGATCAGGCACTAGGGAAACCAACTCCTTGAGCTTAGCAGGTATCCCTACAAAGTTGATCCTGATGGTGTTTCTACGAGCAGAAGCCATGACCTGCAACAAAGAACAAAGATAAATCCTTTGGTCCTTGAAATGGTTAGGGAAAATGATATGCTTATGATGCATGATGATGTCATGATGTCATGCTCAATCACAAACATGTGGCACACACAAACAAGTCACACCATAGCCCTAGGTTTAAAGGCTTGCATGAGGTTCAAAGGCAAGTACCCTCCCCTGAAGTTAGATGGTTCATCCTGTCCTACAAAAGTAACCAGGTTCTAAGGGATCTCAATATCATTGATCCTTCACAAGGGTGGTTGTTCAGAAGGCAACTTACTTGCCAACCAAAACCCTCCAAGTTTAAGATCTCAATGAGCGTAGTATCGAGTGTCAACCAACTTCAGTCTGCACCAAAGCCGGTTACCTCACTACTTTCTAAAGGCCAAGATGAGTTAACTAGGGTTCTAAAAGTCAGTTAGTGCATTGACAACATATGGCAGCCTCAATATTATCCTCAACTTGACTTAAGGAATATAAGCACCAACCAAGAAGTCGCACTAACTATGGCCACCAGATCAACCGTATCGATATACGTCGTACAGTTTCCTTGGTCTATTGCCATTTACCTAAGGTACACTAGATCCGGGTTAGGACCTTTCACACATAAGAGCACCCCAACAATATAATAATAAAGCAAACAAGGCAAACAATTTAAAGTGATCTTAATTCCTAAGGGTACCCCTCTTAAATAGGTCCCCAGCAGAGTCGCCAGTTCTGTAACCCGGTGAACTGACTTTAAACAATGTTGCGGATAGCAAGAGTCGCCACCGACTTTTATTTTATCCATAAGGAAAGGTTATAAAAGAACAGGAAAGACCTTAGAGAATATTTTGGGTCCGGGGGGTAGGTTATGAAAAGGGAAGGTATTAGCATCCTTTTCATCCATGGTTATCCATGGGCTCTTAGGTACTTAAGCTCACTTTTGAATTGTTTTGAAATTGTAGTGTGTGAATAGAAAATTTTCAGAATAGTTAATAAATAATCCATGTAAGGATGTGTTAAGAACTTGTTTGAAAACTTGTTGAAAATTTGTTTAAGTGCGAAACAATTTTGAAGTGAGCAAGCACCTAGGAGTAACCTACCCTAATGTTTAAAGGTCTTTCTTATTCTTCATTCTTTCCTTTAGTAAGACTATCCCTACTATAATGGAGTAGGTAGTCCTTACTTTGGATGTTAAGGGGTATGTGAGGGACAATTTGACTTTGAAGGCCATTGTGGGATGTAATAAGCACATATAAGGGACCATCATCATTTTTCGAAAGGGACTTGATTCGTAAAGGCAACCATAAGGGACTTTGATGATTTTTTTTTATTTGAGGGACTTGCTTTATACACCCCACTTAACCATTATTCGTAGGCAACTTGAGGGATATCCTTAGGAAGTGAGACGGCGATTAAAATCGACTTACGTGTGTGACGTGTTTATTTTAATTATCTTTATTTAAAAGTGATCTAAATTTATTTTAATATTACATACATGTTGTTACACTCCCTAATTACTAACCATAATAATAATTAAATAATTAAACAACTTTACATCCAAGAAACAATTACAAAATAATAAGCAAAATAATTAAATAGCAAAGATAAATAAAATATAAATAAGTAATAATAAAGGGGGTTAGTAAGCAATATTTGACAAAATAATAAGCATGATTAGAATATAAATGGGTTAGTAAATAAGAATAAACAAAATTAATCCAAATATTATAATAATAAGAAATTAACAATTTTTTAATATAATCAACTAAAAAAAACAAATATGAATAAACAATTGTTTTAATTTACAAATTATTAAATTATATTTTAATCATGAAGTTACTACAAAAAATCTAATTATTATAAGCACAATTATTTATAAACTAAAGTTATGTAAAAAAATATTTATAAGTATATTTACAAAAATTTGTAAGAATTATAGTAAACATACATACATAATAATTATATTAGAAAATAACATTAAAAAAAATAGGATTAGATTTGTATTAAAAAATATTTTTAGAGTTTTATGAAATTAGGGTTTATATGAGAAATAAATTTTTAGGGTTTATATAAAAAAAATAGGATTTAGTTATATACAAAATTTTTCTAATTTATACATATTACAATTTAGACATAAAATATAGAAACAAAATTTGTGAAAAAAAACATATTTTTTAAAATTAAAGAAAACAGACATATTTTATTATTATTTATTTATTATTGAGAAATATACATAATATATTTAATTTTTAATATTATAATATTTAAATCAAATAAAAGGAAAGAAAAAAAAAGCGGCAACTTACCTGGCTGAGGTTTGAACCCAGGCCAGCTTGATTTCCAGGAAGCACAACAACCATCAGGCTGCGGATTTTGCAACGTTTTCTCCTACGAATATTGTTACGAGTTCTTCCACCCTGCGAAACACAAACTTCATCCAAACGGCAAAATTTCACAAAATTGATTGCACCATTGTATTGCTACTGAGTTTTTCAATCGTCCTATGTTTTTCAAATCCATTTATCATTTGAAAATCGTGAAACCCTAAAGAGGGCCGAAAACCCTAATCATGGTGAATTCTTGTTCCTGCAATGAAAATCCAATTGAACCACCCAGAATCGTTCTAGAGTTCATTCTAAACATCCTACAACAATCAAAAACAGTTTAAACATGATAAATCAATGAATTCGAAAACAAAATATTCAAGGTCAAGATGAACTCGGGTTGAGCAATTAGGTGTGTATATGATGCATATGGATGATGATTTATGATCAGAAGAGTCCAAGGAAGCTTGCTATGTCTTCCAAATACCTTGCAATGCTCTGAATTTGAGAACCCGAATATGACTTTTTGAAAGATTTTTGTGCTTTTGATCTTACCTTTAGGCTGCTGCAAATTCCTCTCTAGGGTTATGTTTGTGCTTAATATATATGTGTGATGGATTTAGGTCAGAATCATTGATGTGTTGTGTGGATATTTGATCCAAAAAATATTCAAAAGGATCATTGTATAAATTTCAAATATTTGATCATGAGTGCTTGCTATTTTGGGAGAGATCACATGATTTCCTTCTCATTCTAATTCAATCAATGATTATGAATTTCTAGAAACAAAATCTTCACCCAAAAATAGATTTTTATATTTTTTATTTATTTAAAATGATTTTTATGAATTAAATCAATAATAAATAAATAAAAAAAATAATAATTTGGGAGAGATCACATGGTTTCCTTCTCATTCTAATTCAATCAATGATTATGAATTTCTAGAAACAAAATCTTCACCCAAAAATAGATTTTTATATTTTTTATTTATTTAAAATGATTTTTATGAATTAAATCAATAATAAATAAATAAAAAATAATAATTTGGGAGAGATCACATGATTTCCTTCTCATTCTAATTCAATCAATGATTATAAATTTCTAGAAACAAAATCTTCACCCAAAAATAGATTTTTATATTTTTTATTTATTTAAAATGATTTTTATGAATTAAATCAATAATAAATAAATAAAAAATAATAATTTGGGAGAGATCACATGATTTCCTTCTCATTCTAATTCAATCAATGATTATGAATTTCTAGAAACAAAATCTTCACCCAAAAATAGATTTTTATATTTTTTATTTATTTAAAATGATTTTTATGAATTAAATCAATAATAAATAAATAAAAAATAATAATTTGGGAGAGATCACATGATTTCCTTCTCATTCTAATTCAATCAATGATTATGAATTTCTAGAAACAAAATCTTCACCCAAAAATAGATTTTTATATTTTTTATTTATTTAAAATGATTTTTATGAATTAAATCAATAATAAATAAATAAAAAATAATAATTTGGGAGAGATCACATGATTTCCTTCTCATTCTAATTCAATCAATGATTATGAATTTCTAGAAACAAAATCTTCACCCAAAAATAGATTTTTATATCTTTTATTTATTTAAAATGATTTTTATGAATTAAATCAATAATAAATAAATAAAAAATAATAAAAATGATGAATTTTGGTCAATTGGGTCGTGCACCATGTTATGAGATGGATTGGGTCATAAATTAGGCAGCCCATTTGGAAAGAAATACTTCTAAGCCTCCATTTTCAACATAAACCATCACAAAATTGCCCAACTTTGCAAGGGCACATTTCTCTCAATTTTAAAGGTATGATGGTGTTCTTGGACTTTTTGGAAAGCTTGAAGAGTCCTCTAAACAACCCCATTGGTTTCAGGTCCATATCATTTACCAATCTCAAGTTATGCCCTTTTGAAGTTGTTGACTTTTTGTTGACTTTTGAAATGACCTATAATGTCTTAGATCATATCTTTCAAATAAAGCATTTTTGGGCTTAACCTTCAACATCAAAGTTGTAGAGAATTCAATTTCCTTCAAAATGAGCTTTGGATGGAGACTTGGTGATGAAGTATGTGAAAGTTATGCCTGGTCAAAGTTCAGTTGACTTTTACTAAGGAAACCCTAATTTAGAAACTCCTGATTATTGATGATCTGGAATCTCCTTGATGAATCATGATCAACCCTTGATAAAATGATGAATTTTACTTCATATACTTGATGTTGGCAAAAAATCATGAAGTTTGACTTTGGTTTGACCACAGTTGACCTCAGTTTGACTTTTTAACCGCATTGACTGCTTTTGACTTATCTGATCATCTGACTGAGCAAACTTTTGAGAAAAGTCTTGAAACTTGACATGGGGGTTCTTATACACATATAAGATGTTATGAAGCTCACTTGAAGTCTTGGAAGTCCATTTAGCCTGATTAAAGTCAAAACCCTAGTTTTGGATGCACTGCTTAGGAGGTGCATTGTCTGAGGGAATTGTCAACTCTTCTGACCAATTGTGAACTTTGTGAACCTTGTGAATCTTCATAAGATATCTTGTGATACTCATGGGAGGTATTGTGAAGCTTGTGAACCTTGTGAACATCATGAAGTGGCTTTGTAGACCTCATGACCCTTAGGAAAGCTTTGTAAACATTGTGAATTTTGTGAACCTTGTGAACCTTCAAGAAGCAACCTATGGACTTCATGAACCTCATGAAAGGTCTTGTAGATGTTGAGAAGTTTGTGAACCTTGTGAACCTTCAAGAAGCAACCTATGGACTTCATGAACCTCATGAAAGGTATTGAAAGCACTGTGGGACTTGTGAACCTTGTGAACCTTCATAAAGTAGCTTGTGGACTTTATGAACTTCATGAAAGGTTATGCAAGTTGTTGGAGAACTTGTGAACCTTGTGAACCTTCTTAGAACACAAAGTCTTGTATTGTGAGGGCAAATTTTGGGGTGCAACAGCTGCCCCTGTTCAATTTTCTGAAACCTGAGGGGTTAGATTGGTATATTTGCCAGTCGTAACCTGGAAGGTTGAAGGGGATTGAACACAAAAGCCCAAAAATTTGCACTCACCAGTGCACTAGAGTGATATTGATGGTTGGTTGAACTTGATTGAGTGGGCTTAAAGATGCCACTAGGGGAAAGTTCTTCAGTAGTATAATGAGAACTGTCAGGAGTCTGGAGTAATACTGATGTAACAGCATGTCTTCATGAGGATAGAGCAATCAATAATGATAACCCTAAAGCAGTCTTGAAGTGATAAATCTGACCTCAGGAGGATAGAGCAATCAATAGCTCTAAAGCAGTCTTGAAGTAATAATGGCTTCAGGAGGATAGAGCAATCAATAGCTCTAAAGCAGTCTTGAAGTAATAGAATGGCTTCAGGAGGATAGAGCAATCAACAGCTCTAAAGCAGTCTTGAAGTAATGATTTCAGGAGGATAGAGCAATGGATAACTCTAAAGCAGTCTTGAAATAATAATGTGATATGTCTTCAGGAGGATAGAGCAATCAATAGCTCTAAAGCAGTCTTGAAGTAATGATTTCAGGAGGATAGAGCAATGGATAGCTCTAAAGCAGTCTTGAAATAATGTAACTTCAGGAGGATAGAGCAATGGATAACTCTAAAGCAGTCTTGAAATAATAATGTGATATGTCTTCAGGAGGATAGAGCAATCAATAGCTCTAAAGCAGTCTTGAAGTAATGATTTCAGGAGGATAGAGCAATGGATAGCTCTAAAGCAGTCTTGAAATAATAATGTGATATGTCTTCAGGAGGATAGAGCAATCAATAGCTCTAAAGCAGTCTTGAAGTAATGATTTCAGGAGGATAGAGCAATGGATAGCTCTAAAGCAGTCTTGAAATAATAATGTAGTTTCAGGAGGATAGAGCAATCAATAGCTCTAAAGCAGTCTTGAAATAATAATGTGATATGTCTTCAGGAGGATAGAGCAATCAATAGCTCTAAAGCAGTCTTGAAGTAATGATTTCAGGAGGATAGAGCAATGGATAGCTCTAAAGCGGTCTTGAAATAATAATGTGATATGTCTTCAGGAGGATAGAGCAATCAATAGCTCTAAAGCAGTCTTGAAGTAATGATTTCAGGAGGATAGAGCAATGGATAGCTCTAAAGCAGTCTTGAAATAATAATGTAATTTCAGGAGGATAGAGCAATGGATAGCTCTAAAGCAGTCTTGAAATAATAATGTGATATGTCTTCAGGAGGATAGAGCAATCAATAGCTCTAAAGCAGTCTTGAAGTAATAGAATGGCTTCAGTAGGATAGAGCAATCAACAGCTCTAAAGCAGTCTTGAAATAATAATGTGATATGTCTTCAGGAGGATAGAGCAATCAATAGCTCTAAAGCAGTCTTGAAGTAATGATTTCAGGAGGATAGAGCAATGGATAGCTCTAAAGCAGTCTTGAAATAATAATGTAATTTCAGGAGGATAGAGCAATGGATAACTCTAAAGCAGTCTTGAAATAATTAGATGGCTTCAGGAGGATAGAGCAATGAATAGCTCTAAAGCAGTCTTGAAGTAGTAATATGACCTCATGAGGATAGAGCAATGAATAGCTCTAAAGCAGTCTTGAAGTAATAGGATGATTTCAGGAGGATAGAGCAATCAGTAGCTCTAAAGCAGTCTTGAAGTCATGAGAGGCTATCAGGAGGATAAAATAACCCTGAGGTTACAATAAAGCAGTCCCAAAGTAATAAGAAGCTCATCAGGAGGATAAAGTAACCCTGAGGTTACAATAAAGCAGTCCCAAAGATCATAAGATTGTTTGTTGGATAATTAACCTGAAAACAAGGTAGCATTCTGTATAACAACATTAGTTTATGCTTTATGTATGCATGTATGACATGATGCACTTAGGTAATGTACTATAAACATATATGTTATGGTATGATGTAAATGATGTATGTATGCTATGACACTGCTGGAAGTGTCTGGATATCCTTGTATAACAACTGCTGGCCAAGGAAAATAAATCCCGATTCGTTGTTGAAGAATATATAACCCTCCGTCTGCTGGGGATAACAAGGTATAGATAACCTCCCGTTGTTGGGGATAACAAGGTATAGATAACCTCCCGTTGTTGGGGATAGTAGGGTATAGATAACCTTCGTTTTCGTTTGATAGTAGGATAAGTATAACATCCCGTCTTCGTTCATCGTGCCCTTATTGGAAAGCAATTTCCCGTATATCCGTATGAGGATAAAAGAGATGGATATAAATTCCAGGGGAGATTAGACTTTGTGAAAATGGATTAGTCCTACTGATGGTTTGTAACTGCCTTGTAAAGATGAACCGGCGAAGCTTCGTTGAAATCCTTCCCTCGTTCGTCCTTAGTAAATACTATTACTGCATTTTCATGCATTTCTGGTAAACATCAATCATATTAAAAGCATACATGCATTTCTGGTAAACATCAATCATATTCAAAGGCATACATACATTCAAACACAACCAATGGACGTTTCGCTTATGTAAATAGGGTAAAAGTAAGTCTGGATTCAAAAGATGGAATTTATTTATATCAAAAGTGACCCATACACGGGTAAGTTTGTACAAGGAGACATAAACCCTAGTAAGAGAATTTTGTCATGAAGTTTTACAAAAAGAATCAGCTATGTGGGAAATAATCCTATTGAGTTTCAATTCTACTATTGCCACTCAAGTATCTCATCTTCTTGCTGTTGAGACGGAAACGATTAGATTGAGCTTTATCTGTTTGAGCTTGAGTAAGTAGTACAACTGGTTGCAGTTTCATGAGTGATCCAAACGAGACATAGTCATACGCTTTAATCCCTAACTTTTGCCTGGATTGCCCTTTCAGGTTTTCAATCCACCGGGATACCCTTTTTTGCCCAAGCCGCCTTTTCAGGTTTTCGACTTGCCGGGTGTACATCTTTTTATATATATATCCCTAATTTTTGCCCAAACCCTTTTGGTTTGCCGGGATGCCCTTATTTTTTCCTAGGCCTGTCAACCTAGCGGGTCTCTTTTTATGCGTAGTATTTTTTAACTATGTCTGCGTTTACAGGTTGTGGGAAGTCTTCACCATCCATTGTAGTCAGTATCATGGCACCTCCTGAGAACACTGTCTTGACTACAAATGGTCCCTCATATGTTGGAGTCCACTTGCCCCTAGGATCACCCTGTGGTAATATGATACGCTTGATTACCAAGTCACCAGCCTGATATACCTTTGGCTTAACCTTCTTGTTAAAAGCTTTGATCATCCGTTTCTGGTACATCTGGCCATGACAAACTGCTGCTAACCTTTTCTCATCAATCAAATTTATCTGGTCAAGTCGAGTCTGAATCCACTCATCTTCATCCAAGCCTGCATCCTTCATAATTCTCAAGGAGGGGATCTGAACTTCAATAGGCAGAACTGCTTCCATACCATAGACTAAGGAGAATGGGGTTGCCCCTGTTGAAGTACGTATTGTAGTACGATAACCATGCAGAGCAAATGGTAACATCTCGTGCCAATCCTTGTAAGTAACAGTCATCTTCTGTACAATCTTCTTAATGTTCTTATTAGCAGCTTCAACTGCCCCATTCATCTTTGGACGATACGGAGAAGAGTTGTGATGCTTAATCTTGAACTGCGTACAGAGATCAGTAATCATAGTGTTGTTCAGATTAGAGCCATTGTCAGTGATAATCCTTTCAGGGATACCATACCTACATATGAGATTATTCTTAATGAACCGAGCCACAACATTCTTAGTCACAGATGCAAATGAAGCTGCCTCTACCCACTTCGTGAAGTAATCAATAGCAACCAGGATGAAACGATGCCCATTAGAAGCAGTAGGCTTGATCTCACCAATCATATCAATGCCCCACATGGCAAAGGGCCAAGGAGCAGTCAACACATTCAATGGAGATGGAGGTACGTGTACTTTATCAGCATAGATTTGACATTTGTGACATGTTCTGGAGTGTTGATAGCAATCAGCTTCCATGGTAGACCAATAGTAACCTGCTCTCAAAATCTTCTTTGCCATGGTATGACCACTAGAATGGGTGCCAAAGGTCCCATCATGCATCTCTTCCATAATTTCTGTAGCTTCCTTCTTATCCACACAACGAAGCATAGTTGAATCACGATTACGCTTATACAGAATGCCATTACTCAGAAAGAACTTAGCAGAAAACCTTCTCAGGAACTTCCTATCTTTGACCTCTTTTCGGTTTTCTTCAGTTCCCAGATTCAGAACTTCGACTGGCTCTTCATGTGGCTGTATAGCTTTCTCTTCTTGTTGTAACAACCTAGCAAGCTCTACAGGTATTTCACAATCGTCCTCGTTTCCGTCTTCAGTTTGATAGATCGGATTCTCGAAATTGTAATTGGCAATAGTAGAACTGTTATCAATTGGATCCAGAGTGGATGAGGATCTGCATTTTAGTGACGTGGGTGTGTGTAAGAACACATAGCTGATAAAGCAAAAATAAAAGAAAAAGAAAGACAAGGAACACAATATTTACGAAAACGAAACGTCCACTGATTTTATTGAATGAAGTATGCAAATGAAATGACAACCCGTAACAAGCACACCATTGTGCCCCGGGTAAGGCACATGGCTTGAAAGTTTTAATTGTTCCAGAAATTATAGATTTAAAAACATAACACAGTAATAGTATTTACTCCTGACTAAAGGAGATAGGGATAACATCTTCAGCTGTCCAATTATTGAGTCCAGCACCCACAGTAGGAAAAATCCATGCCTCCAAGTTGTAGTCTTCATCTTGATCTCCCACAGCATTGATAACCCCTTGATTGGTGATACGAACAGCACGAGCACGACGAACAGCCTTCTGGGACTCTGCAGTGAAACCCAAACCAAACTTGTCAGACTTGTATGGAATATCAGGAAGCTGACCCCAAATAGTACAACCACCTTCTTCCACCACAACTTTTGCATCATTGAGGGAGGCCATTGCCATTGTTGGAGGGTTTCTGATGACCACAGGAACCTTCTTCACAGCAGGAGGAGTCACACAATCCTTAACAGCCCAGGGAACCACTTCAAATGACTGACATGGGGTTTCAATGTATTCACCTTCTACTTCCAGATACTTGAAAGTGTTTACATGGCTGACAAAGTATTCTTCCTCTCCAAAGACAGTAACAACTTTTCCATTCACCGGATATCTCAACTTTTGATGTAATGTGGAGGTCACAGCACCTGCCCCATGGATCCAGGGACGACCAAGCAGACATGAGTACGAAGGACGAATATCCATCACATAGAATGTAGCGGTAAACACCTGAGAGCCAACCTTGATTGGAAGATCAATTTCCCCATGCACTACTCTTCTAGAACCATCAAAAGCCTTTACCACAATATTACTGGGCTTCAATACCGTATCTTTAGGACTCAGCTTGTTCAGGACTTCCTTAGGCAACACATTCAGAGAGGAACCATTGTCTATCAGCACATGAGACAGGGTAGTGCCCCTGCATTCAATTGAAATATGCAAGGCCCTGTTATGATCCCTCTTGGCAGGGGTCAAGTCAGCATCAGAAAATCCTAACCCGTTGTCATAGGTCAGGTGAGCAACACAATTCTCAAACTGGTCCACAGAAATTGCACTGGGTACATGAGCCATCTTTAGAAACTTGATCAATGACTTGGCATGAGCCTCAGAACATAATAACAGGGAGAGCATAGAAATCTTTGAGGGAGTATGCCCCAGCTGATCAACAATATCATAATCACTCTTGCGAATGATTTTCAATACTTCTTCCATCTGCTTAGAGAGGTCATCAGCAGCTGGCACATCAGTAGATACAGGCTCAATAACAGGACCCTTGCCCCGAGCATCAGTGGTGGAAGTAACAGCAGGAGTAACTGCACTCTTAGAAGCAACTGGAGGAGAGAAGACTCTTCCACTACGAGTGATCTTGCTAGATCCAGCAATATTATCAATGTCAACAGGCATATCAGGTAAAGGCTCCTGCTTGACACCATGGATGTAAACATTAGACCCATAGTGCCAAGGCACAGCTTTGTCAGATGTATAAGGAATAGGACCAGGAGTGGTAATGATCAGAGGAGCTACTCTGGCTTCAGCAACAACTTTCACAGGACCTTCAGCAGTAATCTTGATTGGGCCCTGATGAGTGATTTTAATGGGACCCTTTGAAGTGATTCTTAGTGGTACTTTGTCAACCATGTCAACCTCTTCAATCTTCTTACCCTGAGTCAGATGATCCACCATACTTTCTACAGATGCTGGTCTTCTTTCAAACACTATAGTATATTTATCCATGAGACGTTGAATCCCATCTCTCAAAATGAAGCAACTATCCGGCTTATAGGTACAATATAGACAATCTTCATGACAACCTGGAAAGATCCCAGCTTGTACTAACCTCTTTTTGATAACAGACAATGGTGTGCTCAACTCCATAACTGAATAGACATGCAGATCTTCATCAATATCTTCATCAATGGCGTTGACAGTCTTCTCGTGATTTGGCATTTGTAATCACATTTGGAGTACCTGGTGGATCAAACTCAATTTCTCCAGCATCAATCATATCCTGAATTTTGTTCTTCAAGACCCAGTAGTTATTAGTATCATGTCCTGGACAGTTTGAATGATATGCACATCGTGCATTGGGATTGTACTTGGGAGAGGTAACATTGGGATTCTGAGGAGCCTCCCTCAGGGTAATAAGTTCAGCCTTCAACAAGTGTTGCAATGCCTGAGCCATTGACATGTTGATCTTCGTGAACTGTCTTCTAGCCCTCTGTTGGTTGCCTTGAGGCTGCTCTGTTGTTGCAGGAGTTGGATTTGAAATATGAACTACACTCACAGACTGATGTCTTCTGTTACGATCAGGCTGACCATAAACAGCATTAGATTCTTTCTTCCCAGTGGGAGGCTTCTTTGCAGCACCTGATGAAGAAGTGCCCACTTGGATCTTACCACTCTTGATACCATTCTCTACTCGCTCTCCTGTCATGATCAACTCAGTGAAGCCAGATGATGAGCTTCCAATGAGATGACTGTAAAACGGACCATTCAGCGTACACATGAACATATCAACCAACTCCCTATCAGTCAAAGGGGGTTGAACTCTTCCAGCTAAGTCTCTCCACTTCTGAGCATACTCCTTAAAGCTTTCTTTGGCACCCATAGACATGCTTTGAAGCTGCATGCGAGTGGGGGCTAAGTCAGCATTGTATTGATACTGCTTGTAGAAAGCTTCAGCAAGGTCATTCCAATCTCTGATGTTGACACTCTCCAACTGATAATACCACTCTAGCTGAGCTCCAGATAAACTCTCTTGAAAGAAATGGATCCACAACTTTTTATCAGCAGTGTGGGGTTGCATTCTTCTGACATAAGACCTCAGATGCAATTTGGGACAAGAGACCTCATCATAGACAACAAATGTAGGAACTTTGAACCCAATGGGTATGACCACCCCAGATATCAAGCTCAAATCCTCAAAATCCAGCCCAGATGATTTCTGTAATTCCATAGCATCCATTCTATCCACCAGCATCTTGAATTTGTCTTCGTTAGGCTCATGGTAGTAGTTAGCCTCAGAATCAGAGTCCCCCATAGTGTTGTGGAGACTGCCTCTCTCCTGCTCAGATTCTTCAGATTCATAGTCTTCAACATGTTCCTTGGTCTTGACAGGACCTTTGAACCTTCTTCCCATGTTGAGCAGCCCAGCAGACCTTCTAGCCTTCTTAGTCTTCTTGGCCAGCAGTGTCTTCAATTCATCCTGCCCCTTGGATAGGTTCAGGATCAGCTCTTGGAACTGTGCATTCTGTGCCTGGAGATCCTTAACTGATTGTTCAAGAGCCATTGCTGAAATAAACAGCGAGAAGATGAGAAACCTGTGCACAATTATAAACCTGTGATGCAATGATATGGGAATGCATATGCAATGTTTTCAAGGACCGCAGGATTTAAATTTGCTTAAACAAACAAGAAAGTAACTTTTTATTAGTAATAACTTGTTTTGCCTTTTAGGCTTACAAAAAATGAAAACGAAATAAGTACAAAAGATGGGGTTTTAAGTCTCCCATGGACGTTTCCTCTTTGTGTTGAGGTATGAGTTGAGGTTTCGTTCCTCATGAAGTAGCTTTGTTAGCTCTAGGATCCTTGCTTGGCTTGCTTTGTAATGAGCCTCGAAAGTATCCCTTTGCTCTTTCAGTTGGATCCATGATCTCTGCAAGTCTTCCATATCAGTAGGCATGTCTGGGTGAAGGATGGTATAAGCTGTGTCTCCTTCAGCAACAGGTTCCATGGTAACTGGTAGGACGGCAGGATATGGCATCATGAGTGTCTGAGCACGAGATCGTACCCATCTGAGATAAGCCTCCATAGGAATAGTGTACTTAGGCTCCAGTGTCTTGCTGTCAATCCTGTTTACCTTTCCCCAAGCTCGGATGAATCTCTGACGGTAACCCTGAAGATCGTTGTCGTAATCAAACACAATGCCCTGAATCAACATGTCATGTGGACCATCGCTCCGGGCGTAACCAAACTGTCGTAAAGCTAGAGATGGGTTGTAGGTGATGCCTCCTCTTATGCCTAGAAGTGGCACATTAGGAAACTCCCCACAACGGTCAATGATGGTGACATTCTCCATAGATCTGGAGCACCAATGGATGTCTGAGTGAGAAAGTGACATGATCCTCTTGGACCATCTGAACCCTTGCTCATTCTTCATTACTGAGCGAGGAAGGTGAGAAATAAACCACCTAGAAAGTAAAGGTATGCAGCACATCAAAGTTCCTCTTGCCCTTGTAGTACGAGTGTGAAGAGAATGTAGGATGTCTCCAAGTAAGGTAGGCACTGGATTGTGACTCAGGAATATGTTGATGGCATGAACGTCTATGAACTGATCAGGATTGGGGAACAACACTAAGCCATAAATCAATAAGGCTAAGATCTCCTCAACAGCATCGTAGCTCATAGCCTTCAAGAACATTTGAGCTTTATCCACTAATACCTTGGCAAGAATACCTTTAACTCCACTTCTCGTCTCTAGAACAATGTCAGACTTCTTCAGATGTAGAGCTGCAGCAATAACTTCTGGTTTAAGCTCCTTCTCTAAGCCTGTGAATGGCTTCTGATCAAGAACAGGTATACCCAGAAGTTTAGAGAACTCCTCCATGGTTGGAACCAGCTGATAATCAGGAAATGTAAAGCAATGGTGCTTAGGGTCAAAGAACTGAAACAGCACACTCATCATGTCTTCACTGAACCCTGAAGTAACTAGATCCAATAAGTGACCATGTCTCTTGTTGAACTGGGAATGATCAGGCACTAGGGAAACCAACTCCTTGAGCTTAGCAGGTATCCCTACAAAGTTGATCCTGATGGTGTTTCTACGAGCAGAAGCCATGACCTGCAACAAAGAACAAAGATAAATCCTTTGGTCCTTGAAATGGTTAGGGAAAATGATATGCTTATGATGCATGATGATGTCATGATGTCATGCTCAATCACAAACATGTGGCACACACAAACAAGTCACACCATAGCCCTAGGTTTAAAGGCTTGCATGAGGTTCAAAGGCAAGTACCCTCCCCTGAAGTTAGATGGTTCATCCTGTCCTACAAAAGTAACCAGGTTCTAAGGGATCTCAATATCATTGATCCTTCACAAGGGTGGTTGTTCAGAAGGCAACTTACTTGCCAACCAAAACCCTCCAAGTTTAAGATCTCAATGAGCGTAGTATCGAGTGTCAACCAACTTCAGTCTGCACCAAAGCCGGTTACCTCACTACTTTCTAAAGGCCAAGATGAGTTAACTAGGGTTCTAAAAGTCAGTTAGTGCATTGACAACATATGGCAGCCTCAATATTATCCTCAACTTGACTTAAGGAATATAAGCACCAACCAAGAAGTCGCACTAACTATGGCCACCAGATCAACCGTATCGATATACGTCGTACAGTTTCCTTGGTCTATTGCCATTTACCTAAGGTACACTAGATCCGGGTTAGGACCTTTCACACATAAGAGCACCCCAACAATATAATAATAAAGCAAACAAGGCAAACAATTTAAAGTGATCTTAATTCCTAAGGGTACCCCTCTTAAATAGGTCCCCAGCAGAGTCGCCAGTTCTGTAACCCGGTGAACTGACTTTAAACAATGTTGCGGATAGCAAGAGTCGCCACCGACTTTTATTTTATCCATAAGGAAAGGTTATAAAAGAACAGGAAAGACCTTAGAGAATATTTTGGGTCCGGGGGGTAGGTTATGAAAAGGGAAGGTATTAGCATCCTTTTCATCCATGGTTATCCATGGGCTCTTAGGTACTTAAGCTCACTTTTGAATTGTTTTGAAATTGTAGTGTGTGAATAGAAAATTTTCAGAATAGTTAATAAATAATCCATGTAAGGATGTGTTAAGAACTTGTTTGAAAACTTGTTGAAAATTTGTTTAAGTGCGAAACAATTTTGAAGTGAGCAAGCACCTAGGAGTAACCTACCCTAATGTTTAAAGGTCTTTCTTATTCTTCATTCTTTCCTTTAGTAAGACTATCCCTACTATAATGGAGTAGGTAGTCCTTACTTTGGATGTTAAGGGGTATGTGAGGGACAATTTGACTTTGAAGGCCATTGTGGGATGTAATAAGCACATATAAGGGACCATCATCATTTTTCGAAAGGGACTTGATTCGTAAAGGCAACCATAAGGGACTTTGATGATTTTTTTTTATTTGAGGGACTTGCTTTATACACCCCACTTAACCATTATTCGTAGGCAACTTGAGGGATATCCTTAGGAAGTGAGACGGCGATTAAAATCGACTTACGTGTGTGACGTGTTTATTTTAATTATCTTTATTTAAAAGTGATCTAAATTTATTTTAATATTACATACATGTTGTTACACTCCCTAATTACTAACCATAATAATAATTAAATAATTAAACAACTTTACATCCAAGAAACAATTACAAAATAATAAGCAAAATAATTAAATAGCAAAGATAAATAAAATATAAATAAGTAATAATAAAGGGGGTTAGTAAGCAATATTTGACAAAATAATAAGCATGATTAGAATATAAATGGGTTAGTAAATAAGAATAAACAAAATTAATCCAAATATTATAATAATAAGAAATTAACAATTTTTTAATATAATCAACTAAAAAAAACAAATATGAATAAACAATTGTTTTAATTTACAAATTATTAAATTATATTTTAATCATGAAGTTACTACAAAAAATCTAATTATTATAAGCACAATTATTTATAAACTAAAGTTATGTAAAAAAATATTTATAAGTATATTTACAAAAATTTGTAAGAATTATAGTAAACATACATACATAATAATTATATTAGAAAATAACATTAAAAAAAATAGGATTAGATTTGTATTAAAAAATATTTTTAGAGTTTTATGAAATTAGGGTTTATATGAGAAATAAATTTTTAGGGTTTATATAAAAAAAATAGGATTTAGTTATATACAAAATTTTTCTAATTTATACATATTACAATTTAGACATAAAATATAGAAACAAAATTTGTGAAAAAAAACATATTTTTTAAAATTAAAGAAAACAGACATATTTTATTATTATTTATTTATTATTGAGAAATATACATAATATATTTAATTTTTAATATTATAATATTTAAATCAAATAAAAGGAAAGAAAAAAAAAGCGGCAACTTACCTGGCTGAGGTTTGAACCCAGGCCAGCTTGATTTCCAGGAAGCACAACAACCATCAGGCTGCGGATTTTGCAACGTTTTCTCCTACGAATATTGTTACGAGTTCTTCCACCCTGCGAAACACAAACTTCATCCAAACGGCAAAATTTCACAAAATTGATTGCACCATTGTATTGCTACTGAGTTTTTCAATCGTCCTATGTTTTTCAAATCCATTTATCATTTGAAAATCGTGAAACCCTAAAGAGGGCCGAAAACCCTAATCATGGTGAATTCTTGTTCCTGCAATGAAAATCCAATTGAACCACCCAGAATCGTTCTAGAGTTCATTCTAAACATCCTACAACAATCAAAAACAGTTTAAACATGATAAATCAATGAATTCGAAAACAAAATATTCAAGGTCAAGATGAACTCGGGTTGAGCAATTAGGTGTGTATATGATGCATATGGATGATGATTTATGATCAGAAGAGTCCAAGGAAGCTTGCTATGTCTTCCAAATACCTTGCAATGCTCTGAATTTGAGAACCCGAATATGACTTTTTGAAAGATTTTTGTGCTTTTGATCTTACCTTTAGGCTGCTGCAAATTCCTCTCTAGGGTTATGTTTGTGCTTAATATATATGTGTGATGGATTTAGGTCAGAATCATTGATGTGTTGTGTGGATATTTGATCCAAAAAATATTCAAAAAGATCATTGTATAAATTTCAAATATTTGATCATGAGTGCTTGCTATTTTGGGAGAGATCACATGATTTCCTTCTCATTCTAATTCAATCAATGATTATGAATTTCTAGAAACAAAATCTTCACCCAAAAATAGATTTTTATATTTTTTATTTATTTAAAATGATTTTTATGAATTAAATCAATAATAAATAAATAAAAAAATAATAATTTGGGAGAGATCACATGGTTTCCTTCTCATTCTAATTCAATCAATGATTATGAATTTCTAGAAACAAAATCTTCACCCAAAAATAGATTTTTATATTTTTTATTTATTTAAAATGATTTTTATGAATTAAATCAATAATAAATAAATAAAAAATAATAATTTGGGAGAGATCACATGATTTCCTTCTCATTCTAATTCAATCAATGATTATAAATTTCTAGAAACAAAATCTTCACCCAAAAATAGATTTTTATATTTTTTATTTATTTAAAATGATTTTTATGAATTAAATCAATAATAAATAAATAAAAAATAATAATTTGGGAGAGATCACATGATTTCCTTCTCATTCTAATTCAATCAATGATTATGAATTTCTAGAAACAAAATCTTCACCCAAAAATAGATTTTTATATTTTTTATTTATTTAAAATGATTTTTATGAATTAAATCAATAATAAATAAATAAAAAATAATAATTTGGGAGAGATCACATGATTTCCTTCTCATTCTAATTCAATCAATGATTATGAATTTCTAGAAACAAAATCTTCACCCAAAAATAGATTTTTATATTTTTTATTTATTTAAAATGATTTTTATGAATTAAATCAATAATAAATAAATAAAAAATAATAATTTGGGAGAGATCACATGATTTCCTTCTCATTCTAATTCAATCAATGATTATGAATTTCTAGAAACAAAATCTTCACCCAAAAATAGATTTTTATATCTTTTATTTATTTAAAATGATTTTTATGAATTAAATCAATAATAAATAAATAAAAAATAATAAAAATGATGAATTTTGGTCAATTGGGTCGTGCACCATGTTATGAGATGGATTGGGTCATAAATTAGGCAGCCCATTTGGAAAGAAATACTTCTAAGCCTCCATTTTCAACATAAACCATCACAAAATTGCCCAACTTTGCAAGGGCACATTTCTCTCAATTTTAAAGGTATGATGGTGTTCTTGGACTTTTTGGAAAGCTTGAAGAGTCCTCTAAACAACCCCATTGGTTTCAGGTCCATATCATTTACCAATCTCAAGTTATGCCCTTTTGAAGTTGTTGACTTTTTGTTGACTTTTGAAATGACCTATAATGTCTTAGATCATATCTTTCAAATAAAGCATTTTTGGGCTTAACCTTCAACATCAAAGTTGTAGAGAATTCAATTTCCTTCAAAATGAGCTTTGGATGGAGACTTGGTGATGAAGTATGTGAAAGTTATGCCTGGTCAAAGTTCAGTTGACTTTTACTAAGGAAACCCTAATTTAGAAACTCCTGATTATTGATGATCTGGAATCTCCTTGATGAATCATGATCAACCCTTGATAAAATGATGAATTTTACTTCATATACTTGATGTTGGCAAAAAATCATGAAGTTTGACTTTGGTTTGACCACAGTTGACCTCAGTTTGACTTTTTAACCGCATTGACTGCTTTTGACTTATCTGATCATCTGACTGAGCAAACTTTTGAGAAAAGTCTTGAAACTTGACATGGGGGTTCTTATACACATATAAGATGTTATGAAGCTCACTTGAAGTCTTGGAAGTCCATTTAGCCTGATTAAAGTCAAAACCCTAGTTTTGGATGCACTGCTTAGGAGGTGCATTGTCTGAGGGAATTGTCAACTCTTCTGACCAATTGTGAACTTTGTGAACCTTGTGAATCTTCATAAGATATCTTGTGATACTCATGGGAGGTATTGTGAAGCTTGTGAACCTTGTGAACATCATGAAGTGGCTTTGTAGACCTCATGACCCTTAGGAAAGCTTTGTAAACATTGTGAATTTTGTGAACCTTGTGAACCTTCAAGAAGCAACCTATGGACTTCATGAACCTCATGAAAGGTCTTGTAGATGTTGAGAAGTTTGTGAACCTTGTGAACCTTCAAGAAGCAACCTATGGACTTCATGAACCTCATGAAAGGTATTGAAAGCACTGTGGGACTTGTGAACCTTGTGAACCTTCATAAAGTAGCTTGTGGACTTTATGAACTTCATGAAAGGTTATGCAAGTTGTTGGAGAACTTGTGAACCTTGTGAACCTTCTTAGAACACAAAGTCTTGTATTGTGAGGGCAAATTTTGGGGTGCAACACTACCTACTGCTATCACGCCTGGTTGACCATCCTAATGTCTATCATAACGACTCCGCAGCGGAGAAGTCAGAGCTCATAAGGGATCATGGCAACAGGACCAAACAGCAAAAAGGAAATACTGCAAAGTAAAGAAATACTGGAAATATGCATGAATACAACAACTAAACAAGCAAGGCGCAAAGGCCGCAAACCACAGAGGCAAGGGAGCTCAGCTCTACCAAATACCAACAAGCAAAGCCACTCAATAACAAACAAGCAGAAGGAGGACCACCTCAACTTCTCATGCACACAAAGTCTACTTCTAAGATGCACCTACCTCAGAACTATCTAGATGAATTCCTAAGTCTAATGCAACACAACACCACACAAGTCAAACAACACAAAGAGAAGGCTAGCTAACCTGACAAACCCCTATCTACAAAACAAGAAACTAACCCTGAGCAGGGCCCCTAAACAAAACCCTAATCTATCCCTGAACAAAACTCTATGCAACACCTAAACAAAACTCTAAGCAAAACTCTAATCAAAACCCTAAGCAAGAGGAATCAATCCCAATCTCCAAGCTTCATAACAAGCTTACCAAAGAGAGGGAGCTAAGCAGACAAACTCATAGTGCCTTCCTCAGGAAAGTACCAGGAGGTTACCACTCAGGAGTCATATCCTATGCGGCTCGACAACTGTGATAAGTTTACATTCCTCCCCAGGAGAAACTAAACTCACATGAAGGATCCGGCATCATTGGATACTTGAGAAAGCCTATCTGAACTAAGGGAACTAAGTGAACAGACCCATAGGACCTTCCTCAGGAAAGTATTAGGAGGCTGCCACTTAGGAATCGTATCCTATGTGGCTCAACAACTGTGATCAATTTACATTCCTCCTCAGGAGAAATTAAACTCACATGAAGGCTCCAACATCATTGGATACTTAAGAAATCCTAGATGAACTAGAGGAACTAAGTGAACAGACCCATAGGATCTTCCTCAGGAAAGTACTAGGAGGCTGCCACTTAGGAATCGTATCCCATGTGGCTCAACAACTGTGATCAGTTTACATTCCTCCTCAGGAGAAATTAAACTCACAAGTTGGCTCCAACATCATTGGATACTTAAGAAAGGGGTGAGAAGAAAGAATGAAAGTCATTCATAGTGCCTTCCTCAGGAAAGTACCATGAACTTCCTTCAAACTTCAGGATCTCAAACCTCACAGACAGAGAACAAGCTCCTAGACTAAGCCTCAATCCAATGCATTCTTGCAAGCTCCAACAGGACTTCATCCAGCCTCCATCTTCAAGAAGAAACCACAGATCCTCAAACCACAAGAAACTATCTCTGAAGTTCAACCACAGTTGAACTTCAAAGTCAGAAGCCATCAAGACTTCTCCTATCCTCAAGCTCAGACTAAAAATATCAGAACACCCTACAAAAATCTATCAAAAATCTAGGGGAAACCTACATGGCTCTATGATCCCAAGATCAAATCTCAAAGCCTAAGTCAACTTCTAAGACTACTAAACAGTCCCTAATATATGAAGGGTCAAGGGTTACAAACAAGTTGTGAGGTCTCTATTCTCTAACCCTAAAACAATATCAATCAACCTCTAAAAAATCTATGAAAAATCTACGGGGAACATGCATTAGTCTAGTACAACATACTAAAAAATCAGAACAAAATTCATTACCAGATGCAAGAACTAAAATCAGCAAGGCAGACGTGCCACAAACCAATTATTCAGTATCAATAACAATGCAAAAAATGCAATTAAAATGAAAATGCATGATTAAGCTAATGTTTTTGTACTATAAAATTCTACATTGAATTACGAGTCTACAGAAAAAAGAACGGAATTATTTGATCGAATCTACTATTTTTTATGAATTTTCTAATAATATGCATGCACTAAAAGATATTAAAAAAGTCATTTAAATGGAAAATATGCTAAAAATAGCAAACAAAAATAAAATGGCATTTTTATTTTCCTATAATTTTCTAGACATTTTCATTGACCTACAGCAAAAAGAAGAATTAAAAAAACATTGATTTTTCTATTTTTTGTGAATTATACAAGTTGCAAGAAAATATTAAAAGAAATAAAAAAACAAAATTGAAATAAAAGGGGAGGGGTGCTGAAAGCAATTCCTAGTTGTCTTATCTAGATGGGCCTGGGTCAGGGGGGTGCGCATAACAGTCTTGATAAGCCCATATGAATCAGAAAGTCAGTTAAAAAATAAAAGAAAATGGAAAACTCGTGGGGGGTGCAATCAGCAGGTTTTTCATGTTATTCTTCATTGGGCTTACGTACGGGGGGTGTGGATAGTAGTGGGCATAAGGCCCAGACCAAAAATTCTATCTCCTCTCTCACAGGGGGGAGTATTAAGCAAAACGGGGGGCGTTTCAGCAAAACGCGTTTGGGCCTGGCCCAATCTGAAACCCTAATCCATCTAACCAAACCAACAAAACCTATCTTCCCTCCCCAATCTCTCGTTACTGTTCCCCTAAGGCAAACCCTAACGCCGTCGTCCTCCCCAGCTCTCTCTGAATTCTCTCAAGCATCCCACTCAAACTCTGAAACCTCACTCTCTCACAAGAATCTTCCGCTCAAGATCTAAACTCAACCTAAATGCTAAGTGAACCCCAACGAAACCCTATGTTCAATAATCAACGAAAAACCGTGAATCAAGAGTCGAAGATCGACGCACCTGGCTTGAAGTATGAACGACGCCGTGAGTTCTTGAATTTCGTTGAAGGACTTGAAGAAATTCTGGAGGATCTTGAAGAATCGCTTGAAGATCAACAGACCGGAGGGTGCTTGAAGACGATCTGGAACGTTTCTGGTGACGAGACCTGGAAGATTTTGAAGAATCGCTTGAAGATCAATCTTTCTGAAGACGATGAAGATCTTTGAAGCGCGGGTTGATGACAAGTTGAAGAGGTGTTCTTGAGACGTAGTTGAAGAACTCTTGAATAGACGATGAAGAACGATGAATGAGTTTCTGGAAATTCCTTGTGAAGAACGATGAAGCCTTGCTGATTTTCTGGAAAATAGTTCTTGAAGAACGATGAAGCCTTGCTGATTTTCTGGAAAATAGTTCTTGAAGAACGAAGGGGGTTTGAATGTTCTGGAGAATTGGTTGAAGTTTCCGGCGGTGGTTGGATTTTCCGGTGAGGAGAAGATGAAGGGGGACGGAGGAGGATCGGAGAAGAACGAAGGGTTTGGATGATTCTGGGTTGAAAACCAACTCCGGCGGGTGGTTGCGGCGGCCGGAAGGTGTTAGGGTGGCCGGCGGTGAGAGCTCACCGGATTTGCATGCCGGTCAAGGGCGTTTCCGGTGAAGCTTGTGGTGATGCCACGTAGTGAGAGTGCTGGCAGAGTGAGGGCGTTAGTGGGGCGCGTGGCAGCAGAAGGGAGAGATGGTGGGGACGCGTGGCTGGATTCTGAGTGTGGAGCGTTGTGAGGTGGGGGTCCCATAATGGCACGCGTGGCCCCATTTTATAGTGACAAGTGTCACTCTTCTGGACAGAATGAACAAAAAACGAATCTGATGGATTGATTGGGCTTCAAAAACTGCTTTCTGGGCCCACGAAAAACAATGCAATAACCCCCAAAAAAACTGAACAAAAACTGATTAATATGCAAAATGGATTAAAACCTGATTAAGTCTAATTAAAACTAATCAAAAACTAATTAACTAATTAACCTGACTAATTAATTCTAAAACTACAATTAATAAAATTCTAATAATCTTTATAAAATCTCTATTAAAACTTAAAAGAAAATCTATTAAAATCCTATTTAAACTCTACCATTTATTTAAAATTCTATTAAAATTCTATTATCTAAAAACTATTACAAGATTAAATCTATATTAAAACAAACTCTATCTATTTCTATTTTAAAAAACTATTAAACTTCTATTAAAATAAAAGAAAAGTCTATATTCCCCTTTTTTCTTTATTATTCTAAAAACAATTAAAAACAATTTTAAAATCTATTATATTCTAAAAATAATAAAAAACTACCAAACCTATTTTAAAAATCTATATAAAATTCTAAAAAGAGATTTAAACTATTTAAAATTCTAAAAAATCTATTTAAATCCTAAAAATGATTAAAATGTCTATTTAAAATCCACAAAAGTCTATTAAAACCCTAAAAAATGCAGACAAATGCAAATGACCACCATAAAAGAGCGCACGAGACCAGATCGAATCGAACAGAGAACCCCGGGCATCAGAATATCCCAAAATCACTATGCAAGCTAAAAATCACCGAGGAGCGTACAATTTCCTGAAAATAAAACCCTGATGATCTGGACTGGATCTGCCATAGCTAGTAAATGAAAACCCAAGCTGTAACTCTGATATCCTCTGTCTGTGCACAAATATCATGCGTCTGATTTGCGAATATGAATTTAAACCACGAGTCAGATAGGAGAATCGGTTGGTCAAATTTTAGGGTGCAACAGCTGCCCCTATTCAAGCGACTTGGACCTGAAGGGTTGAAGAGCGCTCAGCCTTCAAACATTCGGAGGTACGAGACGGTTGAATACAAATAAAACCCGAAAATTTGCCAATCACGAGCATATACTATAAACTGCTTGGGGAATAAAGTCCTGAAAACCGAGTCCAGTCATTACGGTGCCAAACTGATCAATCATCTGATAAAGAACTCCTGATTTGAATGCCAATTACCGGTGATACCCCATATAACAAACCCTAGGGTTGCAACAAAACACCTGATCCTTTCACCTTGCCTACTGATAGGCGGGAAGAGAAATATACTCACATCGTCCAAAGATGGACGGGAAGACATCCTGATTGAATACTCACCTCGTCTAATGCTAGACGGAAAGACAACATTAATCTCCATACTCACATCGTCTAAGGATAGACGGGAAGACAACATTAATCTCCATACTCACATCGTCTACGGGTAGACGGAAAGAAAGCATTAATCTCCATACTCACATTGTCTAAGGATAGACGGGATCATCCTGATTGATGAAACAAATCAATATTCACATCGTCTAAGGGTAGACGGGATCATCCTGATTGATGAAACACATCAATTCACATCGTTTAAGGATAGACGGGAAGAAATAATCTCCATATTCACATCGTCTAAGGATAGACGGAAAGACACCATAATCTCCATACTCACATCGTCTAAGGGTAGACGGGATCATCCTGATTGATGAAACAAATCAATTCACATCGTCTAAGGATAGACGGGAAGACAACATTAATCTCCATACTCACATCGTCTACGGGTAGACGGAAAGAAAGCATTAATCTCCATACTCACATCGTCTAAGGATAGACGGGATCATCCTGATTGATGAAACAAATCAATATTCACATCGTCTAAGGGTAGACGGGATCATCCTGATTGATGAAACACATCAATTCACATCGTCTAAGGATAGACGGGAAGAAATAATCTCCATATTCACATCGTCTAAGGATAGACGGAAAGACACCATAATCTCCATACTCACATCGTCTAAGGGTAGACGGGATCATCCTGATTGATGAAACAAATCAATTCACATCGTCTAAGGATAGACGGGAAGACAGCATTAATCTCCATACTCACATCGTCTACGGGTAGACGGAAAGAAAGCATTAATCTCCATACTCACATCGTCTAAGGATAGACGGGATCATCCTAATTGATGAAACAAATCAATATTCACATCGTCTAAGGGTAGACGGGATCATCCTGATTGATGAAACACATCAATTCACATCGTCTAAGGATAGACGGGAAGAAATAATCTCCATATTCACATCGTCTAAGGATAGACGGAAAGACACCATAATCTCCATACTCACATCGTCTAAGGGTAGACGGGATCATCCTGATTGATGAAACAAATCAATTCACATCGTCTAAGGATAGACGGGAAGAAATAATCTCCATATTCACATCGTCTAAGGATAGACGGAAAGACACCATAATCTCCATACTCACATCGTCTAAGGGTAGACGGGATCATCCTGATTGATGAAACAAATCAATTCACATCGTCTAAGGATAGACGGGAAGACAACATTAATCTCCATACTCACATCGTCTACGGGTAGACGGAAAGAAAGCATTAATCTCCATACTCACATCGTCTAAGGATAGACGGGATCATCCTGATTGATGAAACAAATCAATATTCACATCGTCTAAGGATAGACGGGAAGAAAACCACCTTTAAAGAACCATGTCGTCAATAAGAATCGACAATCACGAAAACTAATCATTCTTCGAAGAGCCTCGACATCAATAAGGATTGACGGTCAGAAAAGTCTTTCTTGAAACGTCATCTCATCCAATAAACAGAAAGAAAACCACTATCCGAAATATCGTTTTGAAACCCCTCAACAATCAAAGATAGCCGGAGAAGACTCGTTGGGGATACACCCCATTTGTATGATCTAACAACAAGAAACCCGCTGAACAATAACCTGAAACTTCACATCGTCTACTGATAGACGGAAAGAAAAGCCACTTACTAGAGAAACCCCGTCTTGAACCCCACTGAAAATCACCCAAAACTTCACATCGTCTACTGATAGACGGGAAGAAAAGCATATCCTAACTCAAGACGTCTAATGATAGACGGAGAAATCCACTTATTGGAGGAACACATCGTCAATATGAATTGACGGGAAGAAAAGCTTGCCGATACCAGATGACTGATTGATCAAAGCACAACTATTGTATGATCTGAGATACAAATGAACCGCTGAATCGTCTGAACACTTGTTGCTGGATAAACGCCCCTGAACTGATCACAAAGTAATTCACGCGCCATGTGAGGCTGGTAGAAAACCTGACTTATGCTTCGTATGCATATGCGTATGCTTTAATCTTTCTACGGCGTAATGCTCCATTCAGGATGGAAATGCTATGCATTTTGACAATGACATGCAAGTATGATGCAAATATGATAATGCATGCAATATGCTAATGCAGGCTCGAGCTGCCGGAGAAAGCTGGGTACCGAAAACCACTTCCGCAAAATAAATGCTGAAGACGAAGCCAACTCCGCTGGGGATAAACCGGATATCACAGGATTATCCCAGCAAAATAAATGCTGGGAGAGTGAAATCAACTCCGCTGGGGATATTGGGAACTTAACCACGCCCCTCGTTGAAGTAACACCCTGCTGAGGAATATAACTCTGCTGGGGAGTATAGCTCCGCTGTGAAATAGCAGATGCGCCAAGTACGATTGGACTCCTCTGGGGATAGCTTACCCATACCAATGAAAAATTGGACTTTGCTGGAGAAAATAGACGGAGTCTTCCTGCGTACTGCCGAAGATTGGATTTGGAAACTGATGCGCCAACACGGATGGGCTTCACAGTGATTGCCAACATGGATTTGGTCTTTTAGGCTATCTGTGATGAGTCAGGTACAACTGACGCTGGAAAACATTCTGCCTGAATCCACAGTTGTCTGGTTGAAGAGCCAAGGGATGGTAACACAACCTCCCGACATTTGTCTTGCTCTCGAAAATCGACTGAATCTGCTCGAATAGCTCTGAATAACCCTGCTGATACGGAGAAGAACAATCCTTTCGCTCCTGATATGCCCCAGCCTACGGGGCCTCTGTGGGGATAGTCCTCAAAAGGAAATCTGCAAATCTCGGAGAGATGCTTCACATCAAATGCTCCTCGAATAAAGAACAAACTCTGCGCTCTTAAGATGGCCTGCCCCTGATTGCAATGACTTTGCTCCTGATTATCTGATTCAGAGTAGTGCCCCTGACTACAACACATTTACCTGAATCTCAACCTGATTGCCCCAGGATAATTGACTTCGAAAGGCTGACTTGACTGGGGATCACGGTAATAGCTTGCCCCTGCTCTCGGAACATTCGGGCGTTCTGCATTCTATCCTGACCGTACCTTCCATTGTAGGAAACTTTCCTGCTGTCAAGCGCTTACTCGCAAGTAAAACAAGTTGTTCTGCGTAAAAGACATATTAATGCAACACATATGACAGCTTTGACATCCAATCTGTTCACTGGGAAAAGGAAAAAACAGTTTATAGCATAAAATGCACAAAACATTTATCAACATTAGTACCAACATGGTAAGAGGAACCCTTTTAAGAGTCAGAATCGACGCGACCTTTACCGGAGTATGCTTTCGAAACAACCTGTTTCAATTAGGACTTTTGAAGGTTGTAATGTGGTCAGGTTCACGGTTTTGAAGGAAAGGATAAAGGCTCAAAGTTTATTTTAACCCACCCGCTCTCCTTGATGTTCTCCGATCCTATGTTCAGCTAATTCAACCTTAGCGATCCTCTCAGAGGCGGAAAGATAGGAGTGATAGTTCGATAAATTGTGATTGTTGGGAGTGACTGCCATGCACCTTTCGTCTTTGACACTTGAGGTCACACGACTCGTATTTCATTTGAGGATTTTTCTTTTGTCATCCTTTCATCTTTTTTTCCTTTCCCTAACTTTTTCCTAGACTGACTCCTTTTGAGTTTCTTTTAACTTTTTAAGTCCAGCGGGATGCCCTCATTTTTTGCCTAAGTCAATTGTTTTCTTTTCTTGACTTAGCGGGCTTTTGATTCTTTTTTTTCTCTCTTTTTTCTTTCGAACAAGTCGTGTGACACTGGTTGTCTGACTCTTTGGGGAATGATGTGACTGCCCCACTCTTGATTGAACCATTGTGGTTTTTTAGGCACGACCTCTAGGGGCGTGATTGATCCTCGAACGGACACTCCTTCTGCAATTTGGGCGCTCGGTCAAATTAGCTAACACCTACCCTGCCCCAGGTTAAGATTGAGGGTTTTTCGTTTTCAGAAAGAACTCCTACTACTAGGCTCAAAGGGGTTAACAAGGGATTATCTTCCTTATAACTCCGGTGTTTAGGGATTCGAAACAATGCCTGTACATCGTCAACAGGTTTTATTTCAAAAGCATACGATATCGGAAGTTGCATGTCGTTCATTTTCGTCATCCTCCCCAGATTCTTCTTAACCAAGCGTTGGACATTTGTAAAAACAATTAGTGAACACGAATGGATTCAATCAAAACATGCATATTTATTTCATTATCATCAATTGAATGAAAACAACAAGTTTTACAAACAAGATTGCAAATTCAAACAGGAAAGAAACTACAAATGTAAAGAAATGACAAGATAAAACAAAGAAAAAAAAATGCTAGCTTCCGCTAACCGGGCTTTCACATCTGTCCGGCTGCTGAACCAGCCATCTTTACAATCAGTTATTAGAGACAATTTGATGATGTCCTGATCTGCCTTCAACGACCCAACCAGATTATAGAGCCCCTCCTCCTTCATTCAGATGATTTTGGGACCTTCCTGCCCGAAGCTGATTGCTGCACTATCAAGTAGATCCTGCACTTTGTGCTTGAAGGCCAGGCAATCTTCAATGTTGTGCCCCTGTGCTCCTGAATGGAAATCACAGTGCTCCTTGTTATCATAACCTGCTGGAGGTGTACCTGTCAGCGGAGCTAACTTCCTCTTCTCAACCAACTGCAATCGTAGCAACACCTGAAGAAGTTCGGCATACGGCATCGGAGGCACCTTAAATACCCTCAATGGCTTCTGATTTTGAGCTTTTCGCTGATTGGGATACTGCTGCCTTTTCCACTGTTGAGATCGTTGCTGTTGTTGCTGGTATTGGGTTGACTGTTGAATACCCTTCGTAGCAAATACAACATCGGTTTCTTGACTTTTACTGTACTGATCAAGACACTCTTTATGCTTAGCCATTTTATTTCTCAGATCTGCCCCAGGAATAGGCAACAGTTGTGGGCAGGGAGATTCCGACACCATGGAGTCCAGGATACGCTTCTGACCCACTGCAGCTTTAGAAACATCTGTCATCTTAGCATCGACCGGGATAGGAGCAATACGTACAGCTACGCCGCTCGGCGTGAATTCAATATCGTGCGAGTCAATCAGGTCTTGAACATTGTGCTTAAAAGTATGACAACCCTCGATGTCGTGTCCGAGTGCCCCAGAATGAAACTCACATTGCTTACTGGCATCGTACCCATGAGGAAGCGCTCTTGTGGGTGGTTCCAACGTTCTCTTTTCAACCATTTTGAACCTCAATAAAGTCTGCAAGAGCTCAGCATATGTCGTAGGCGGCGCCTCAAATATTCTCTTTGGCTTCCCTTCCTGGATCCTCCGTTGAGCCGGATGTATCCTCTGCTGCTGCTGCTCAGGTTCCATAGGCACAGATGGCACGAGCTTCTTTACTGCGGCTTCGAATAGTTGATCGTCCTCTTTCCTAAGCACGTTCTTGACTACTTCCATGATCAAGCTCATTTGGGTCTTCAGCTGACTATTTTCCTCCTTGAGGATCTTCTGCTCCAAACGCATCTCTTGCATGTCTCTCATCATCTGCCCCAGCTGGCTTCGGACTTCAATCAATTCAATCTGATTCTGTTCCATATCTCGGAAGGAACTCCTGCAACAAACTGGACGATGAGGAAATAAGGCCCACGGTTCTGATATACCTGTTAAATGATAACGCAATGCAGAAAGCGAACACATATTCAAGACGAGACAAAGAGAAACTCAAGCTATAAGCACACAGACGAACATCTCCCACACATGTATAACCAACAAAAGCATCACGTAGGCACAAATGAGTATGAATACAATGACCCCAACCAACAATCCTGGTGGTGGTCGGAAAACACTAGTGCACAAAAGCTAAACAGATTATGCAGAGAAAACAGATGCGACACCCGGCACATAAACTTCTAAAAACTTCTCCCATATTCAACTGAACTCTCCGATTGACAATCTTCAGAGCACACACTTCCTGTGGAGTCTTCCATGACATTAACTGACGAACCCACACAACTGGAGGATGGAAAATCATTAATCTGAACAAAACCCTGAGGAGTGATGCAAATACGACTAGAGTCTAACAGATCTTGAACCTGGCTTCTAAGCACTTTACAATCATTTGTTGAATGCCCCTGTGCCCCAACATGGTACTCACAGCGGGCGCTGGCATCAAAACCTGGAGGATACGGTGGAATCACCGGCTTAGTCTCTTTCGGCACTATTAATCCGCTTCTGACCAGTTCTGGCAACAACTGACTGTACGACACCGGTAGCTGAGTAAACTGCCTTTCAGGTTTCCTTGGTCTCCGTGGGGCGTGCTGACGCGATCGACGATAAGATGACCGTTGACTTGAAGTGTCTGAAAACAGATCCTGAGGTGCTAGAGATTCTGAGATGGCGTCATCTCCTTCCCACTCTTCTTGAGAACTGACAACTGACTCAATCTTATCAACTGTGACATAAGGAACATCTCGAAACTTTCCACTCTTGAGTCCTCTCTCAACAAGCTCTCCCATCCTCATCAGGCCCACAAAGCTTGTGCAACCGAACAATTTGTCAAAATAATGGCCCTTCAGAGTACCCAAGAAGATGTCAACCATTTCTCTTTCCAGAAGCGGTGGTTGAACACTAGCGGCTAATTCTTTCCATCTTCGCAAATACCCTCTGAATGATTCATTCTCCGCCTGAGATAATTCTTGCAGATGTACGAGACTAGGAGCCAAATCCAGGTTGTAATCGTACTGCTTCATGAAAGCTCGGGCTAACTCCACCCATGATCGAATCAAATTACTCTCTAACTGCACATACCACCTCAAGGATGCCCCAGTCAGGCTATACTGAAAGCAATGGATCATCAATTTGTCATTTCGCACAAAAGAAGTCATCCTTCGACAGGACATCATCAAATGCAGCTTCAGACAGCTATCTCCCGTGTACTTTTCGAACTTCGGTACTTTGAACTTGTAAGGCAACACCAGGTCAGAAACCAAACACATGTCTACAGCATCCAGGTTAACAGCATCTTTCAATTCCAAGGCTTTCATTCCTTCTTCCAACGCTCGGAGTCTTCTACCATTTTCAAGAGCTCTTGGATCTACTATCCCGGCCATTGGAATACCTCTTCAGTAATTCATCACAGGGAAAGCAACACCTTGATTGTTAGCAGGAGGATGAAGTTCATTTCGGGCAACAACCTGCTCATGTCGATCTCGGTTCTCAACAGTAGGCTGTACAACTTGGTCTGCCATCAGGTTGTTCGCTTGCGGGAAGTTTTCCATAGAATCATACCGATGGTTGGACGCCATAGTAAACCCTGTCAAAGTGTTAGGAGCCTGGAAATTGCCTTCAGCCATAGCTACCGATTACCTGTAACTGACTACACTGCTTGATTCTGCTCAAATCTGCTTCAACCCCTTGGTCGTCTTCAACACTCCACTCTTGCCTCAAACAATTCCCCGAGAATCCCCCTCTGATGGAAACAAAAGGCTAGATAAGTGCTCTGGCCTGCTAAAGAAATGCTATGCAATGTGATTTATGCAAACAGAAATACAAAAATGCTAGCGTGCATGTGTGTATTGGAGATATTTCCCCTCCAATTCCAGTGTCAGTGGTAGCAAGACGAGATAAAGCATAAAGACAATATTTAGAAAAACCCTCATATATTTATTGGAATATCAGTCTTGTCAAAATGTTACATAACTATGTTCCATACAACTGATATGATAAAGGAGGATCCCAGCCAACATGCCTGGTGGTGATCTCAACACAACAGAATACAAGAGAGAGATCAAGTACGGGTACGGTTGCGGAAGTCCTCAACCAGCTTCTTTGTCTCTGCGTGATTCGGTCGATAAATCAAACCTTCTATCAACTGATCCCTCTTCCTGACCGTTCCCTGGATGTCTCTGACAAAGTCTTCCCAAGCCTTATCATTGGCACCATCCCCAGGTTTGGGTCTCTTGGCATCTGCTCTGTGCTGAAAATCCTCCAGATTCTTCATGGCATCAATCAGCCTGCGCTCGGCCTCGTATCGGCGGCATGCTTCTTCTTCAAGCTCTTCAGTCTTCACTTTGACCTGTTCTTCTAACTGAGCAACCTGTGTCTTTAGCTCTTCTTCCCGCTCTTTGCGCTTGGCCATAGTGAGATCCCAGTGCTCTCTGAACTTAGCTAGCTTCGTGTAGGCCCTTTCCAGCTCTTGCTTCTTAGTAGCCAATACACTGCTAACCGAGTCCACATCTAACTCCAGACGCTTCTTGGTTTCAGTCAACTCCAATAACGTGGTCTTCAGATGTTTCAGAGTTTCGGCTTGTTGCTTAGAAAAATATCCTGTTTCAATCTTTTCATGACGAAGTTGGGCATTCTCTATCTCTAAAGCTTCTTTAGCCTTTGCTAGCTCTTCTTTCTCCGCCATCAGCTGCTTGTATACCTGTATGTCCACCGTGGTAGGCTCCTCCACCGGAGAAGGATGCAATGGCTGAACCGCTGGATAAGGCATAAGGAATTTCATAGCTCGCTCACGAATCCATTCCGCATACGGGCCAGGAACTCGAGTATCCCCTCTGCTACCTGAAGGCTTCCCTCTCTTGTGCAAGTTCTTCCAGGCTTTCTCGAGCTTGGTCAGCATCTCTTTCCCTATTGCCCCGGTGAGATACAGAGATTCCTGTATCTCCTCGGGCTTCGGCGCTCCCTGAGGTACATACCCAAATTGCCTGATCAATAAGGAAGGGTTGTAATTGACACATCCTTTCCTTCCTATTAACGGAACATTCGGGAATCCTTCGCATTTGAGTATGACCTCAACTCCGAATACCTCTTCGTTAACCCATACCACATCCTTAGAAGTCAACCCCATCAAGCGTTCGGGCCATCCTAGAGAATCAATAGAGGTGACAAAAGGTCCTGACTTAGGCATATGACTGGTGAACCACCTGCACAGGAGAGGTACACAGCAAGACACATTCCTTCCTCGCCGCTTTTCATTCTGGTAGTGAGTTGAATGGTGGATATCTCCCAGCAAAGTAGGAACTGAGTTCTTCGCAGCCAAAATATAGAAGGCATCTGAGTCAACAAAATCAGGAATGTTTGGGAACAACACGATGCCATAAACACATACAGCAAGGATGACGTCAAAAACAACCCAGCCACCCTTCTGGGCATACTCCCGAGCCTTCTCCACCAAGACATCCAACGGAAATCCCCATACATCCCCTCTTCTGATCATCTTCCCAGTCAGCTCAGACTCTCTTAAGTGCAGGATGGCAGAAAGCTCAGCCAGATTAGGCTCAGCGTCCGTACGATAGAAAGGCATCTGCTCGCGGATCGGTATATCCAAGAGTGCAGAATATTCCTCCAGGGTAGGAGCCAAAACAAAGTCGGGAAATACAAAACACCTGAGCTCCGCATCATAAAATTGTAATAGGGTATAAATGCCGCTGATCTCGTAGGCCGATGGCTGATACACATAGGTCAGAATCCTCCCATATCTCTTTCTGAAGTCACCCATTACCCTCTTCTTAGCAATTGTAATCAACTCTAACAACAAACTGATATCCGGAGACGAAAACTTGTAGGGCAACACTCTCTTCGTGGCTTCCATGTCTTGCTAGGAAACAAACACCAGAACTGGGAGGGAAAATATGTACCTGCAATACACACACGTTAGTTGAATGCAAAATGGTAATGCAATGATGCAATATGATAAATAATGCAATCTGTGAACACAGGGGCTATGCTGTAGCCTGAAGAGGAACATCTCTGTGATCAAGAACGGAAACCACCATGGTCACCAGAACCTCATGACACTAACTATCATCTGATACTCAAAATATTAATCCCCTGGTAAGAAAACCGTCTGAACCTCTGTATCTGACGAGAAAACCATCTGATAATAGTATCAACCTCAGACAAGAAACCCATCTGATCCAAACAACACACCTGGAGATGAATCAAGAACACCATCTGATAACTACTGAATCATGGTTTCTGAAGGCCAGTTTTTCCTGCAATAACCCAATCCCTCTCACAGGTATGATAGACCTAATCCACGGACAAAGGTACGGCATCCTATGCGGTCGTCAGCGTCACAGACTTTCATGAATGACGATACGATTCCCAGAAGGAGTGGCATCATCAAGTCATGAAGAGGCCTCACTTAGCTGACTTCCAAATGATCGGTCCCCAGAGTCGACAATCCTCACGTCTGGACTCCCCTCAGATCCTCAGGACCGGAAAGGAGCACCTCTGCAAGAACCTCGTCTGAGCGTAGATTTCGTAGGGAACTGTGCCTGCTCAGCAGACAGGTTCGTCTACTACTCTCCACAACTATATCTAGGTGCATACTCAAGCCCAGGTTCGGCTTCTCACTCACAGTAACCTCCCTTGCCCACAACAATAATCACAATAATATAATGCTGGAAAATAAATGCGGAAAGGTAAAGGTACGGAAAAGTAAAGTGCAGAAAGTAAAACACATATGCACAACACCCAACAAATAAACACCCAAGCGCTAGGATTGACTCGCGTAGGGGATGGGAAACGGTCCCAGCATAAGGGATGGGAAAAGTCCCTAGATGCTATAAATCCCCAGCAGAGTCGCCAGCTGTCGCTACTGCGAAAATCGGCGCCGGCTTGACAGGAGAGTCGCCACCGTGCGTTATTTATCCCTCAGAGCGGGAAAGGAAACGCTCGAAGTAAACCTCGCAAAGACGGGAAAAGGTATGGTCATCGCAACCAAAACCTGGATTCGGGAGTCGGTTACGCAAGGGGAAGGTATTAGCACCCCTCACGTCCATCGTACTCGATGGGATCCACGCTTGGTGTTTATAAGGAAAAGGGTGTGTTTATCTATCTACGCTAATGGTCGGTCTGAAAAGAAAATAAAAGGACAGGACTCGGCAGAACATACGGTGTTCTGGGCCTACGTACTCCCTCGTGCAATGGGAAAGTCAGAGTCAACGTAGTTCGACTACCTACATCTAAACGGGGAAAAGGTTGCTCGCCAGGACATCGCATCCTGTGCCTACGTACTTCCACACAGCATGGAAGATCAGAGCAAACGTAGTTCGACTAACTACGGCTAAACTGGGCGCTCTCACACAGCAGTGAGAAAAACAAACTGGTTCTAAAGGTTCGGGGACCTACAACTACGATCTGGTCTCAAATGCACTCGGGCAATAGAAAGGGGTAGCAATTAGTCGTCAGCGGGAAAGTCTCGATCGCACAGCCGCGAGAGAACAAAGGTTAGTTGTTAGTGTGCTCGCTAGGATATCGCATCCTATGCCTACATATCCTCGTCTGGTACAAGGAATCAGAGCAGCTGTAGTTCGGCTAACTACGACACAAGCTACTCAAAAACTCCTACTGAAAGGAAAGGGAAAAGACACCCTAAAGCTATAGCTGAAAAAAGGGGAATCTACCTACTGCTATCACGCCTGGTTGACCATCTGTAATACCCCAAATTTTACCCTTAGATTAGTCAATTCATGTCGCATAATATCTCATTTTTGCATCAGCTAACTATTAACAGGTTACGCATGTAGTACCACAAATTTGTCCTACCTTTACATGGTTTCTAGTGCCACTTTATTTCGAATAAATAAAATAGCACAATTGGCAAGAGACTGTGTGTAAGGAGTTGTGAGTGTGAGAGGTTGAGAGTTCGATTCCTACCTTCTTCACTTTTTGTTTTTTCTTTATGTTTATTCTAAATTTTCTATTTTTCATAAAAAAAAAATAACAAAAATAGTTTTTTTAATTATTTAATTATTATTTTCGTATTTAATTTAAATTATTTTTTAAGAAATATTATTTTTTCACTTTTTTCCATATTATTCATAAAAACATCCAAAAATCATAAAATTAAAAATATTAGAAAAGATTTTATTATGTTTAGTAAAAAAATAGGGTTTTAAGTTTGTTTTAATTTGTTTGTTTTAAGTTTGTTTTAATTTGTTTTATTTAGTTTTGACTAATTATTTAAGTTGGGCCTTTAAGGTGGGCATTAGGTTAGAGATTACCCTAATTTGTTACCTATAT
Source organism: Lathyrus sativus (assembly GCA_963859935.3). Lineage (NCBI taxonomy): Eukaryota > Viridiplantae > Streptophyta > Magnoliopsida > Fabales > Fabaceae > Lathyrus > Lathyrus sativus. The sequence goes on along the minus strand of OZ012741.1, from coordinate 650,981,976 downwards.
AAACATAAGTGATGAGAGGAAACTTCATCAACATCAGAAAATCAAGAGCAGGTCATCAGGGGAAGGAGACAAAAGAGAAAAACGGCGGCCGTTCTCGCGACTTATCAGAATAGGGGAGATTTTTGAAAAAAACATCATCGTTCATCATCAACGAACTCCACCGTAGAAAAGCCGCTTCAAACCGGGGAAAGGTGAGCAACTCTTATTTCTAACGGATGTTTTCTTTTGATGTTTTTTTTTTTGCAGGAAAAGAAGAAGGGATCGTGGCCATGCAAAAAACTTGTAACCGTAACCCTCCCCCAATTTATCTCCTCTTATTATTTTTTGTTGTTTTCTATTTTTCTTTCTTTTTCATTTATGATTTGTTTGTCTCATTTTTTAATTAACTTAAAATGATATTATAAGGTAGTAACTAGTTCTACAATTTTTCTTTTTGATTAAAATTAAAAACTCTCTATTTTTTATAATTAAGATTAAAACTTCTCTTTTTGTTATAATTAAAAATTAAAACTCTTTTTGTTATAATTAATATTAAGATTTCTTAACTCTTTTTCAAATAAATATAAAACTTGATTTTCTAATTAAAAATTCAATTCTAACTCTTTCTTTAAAAAATTAGTTTTTTTATATAAAATTAAAATCCACTCTTTTTTTCTTTTTTTTAAAAATTAAAATTAACTTCCTTCTTTTTTTTAAATAAAACTTCCAACACCTCATTTCTTTTTAAATTAAAGTTTACCTTTCATGTAATTAAAATTCTAATTGTTTCTTTAAGTTAAAATTTCTAACACTCTTTTTTTAAATTAAGATCCTAGCACTTCAATTTTTTCATATCATAAATTTCTAACTTTTTATTAAAACTCTAACTGTTTAACTCAAACTTTTTCTTAATAAATTTCTAACATTTCTAACATTGTTTATTTCTAAATTTCTAACATTTCACACTTTCATTCCAATCTTCTAGTTAAAAAAAATACTAAAATAAAAATGCTTAATATTCCCGTTTAATTTTCATCTTTTGTCCTTGGGTATTAATCCAATACTTTTCGCATTTTATTTTCTTTGGGTTGTAATTATGCGAGGCCATCGTCGCAATTATTATTCTTGTTTATTTCCATGGATGTAATTTACGCGAGGCCATGGTCGCGGTTTATTTTTATTTCGCATTTTTTGGGATTTGTAATTTACGCAAGTGATCGTCGCGACGCTTTCTTTACTTTCCGCATTTTAATTTCTACCATGTAATAATTCTGTTGCTTGCATGTTTTACCGTTAGAATCTTTCCGAAGGAATTAGGTTTACCCGTTTGACCGCCGAGTCAATAACCCTAATTTTTTGACCGTTTCAAACCCTAATAACCTAGGTGTCCCGCCGTGGACAAAAACGCCCTTCACCCTAGCTTTTAGGTCAAAGAGCCGTCGTGCTCTGTTTAGGGTTTCCCGCTGTGGAATCCCTAATTTAACCTTAATTCAGTTAACAAATTCAACATAGAAATAGGAGTTTCAAAGACTCCACGTAAGCGTGTCCTTAAGATACGTTTATTCCCCATTGAAACCTTGACCACAGTCAAGACGTTTCTAACCTCCCTTTTGAGGGGAACTACGATTACTCTGATTCCACTCCCGTAAGGATACGTAGGCACAAGATGCGATGTCTTACCGAGTAAACTTAGAATTAACCCCTTAGGTCTTTTTTATTACTTTTAATCTTTGTACATATACCTTAAGCAAATGAATAAAGCAAATAGTAAACAACTGAACAAAAGGTTCCTGTAGAGTACTACAGAAGTTTAGGGTGCTAATACCTTCCCTAAATTTAACCAACCCCCGAACCCTAGATCTTTCCCCGCATTGTGTTTACGATGCAAAAATAGGTTTTCCCTTTTTGACCTTTTCCTTCGGATAAATCAAAGAGCGGTTGTGAATTGAATTGCGATTCAAATTAATTAATAATTTGATATCCTATTTCCACCGCAACAGAAAATGGCGACTTCACTGGGGAGACCTAACTTTTGAGGGTTATCCCTAACTTGTTCATATTTATTACTATCTGTGATATTATTCATTTGCATGTATATATTTGTGCTTTGATTGTGGGACTGTTCCTTGTGCTGTGAGATAGGTCCTACACCCGGATCTAGTGTACCTTAGGTAAATGGCAATAGACCAAGGAAACTGTACGACGTATATCGATACGGTTGATCTGGTGGCCATGGTTAGTGCGACTTCTTGGTTGGTGCTTATATTCCTTAAGTCAAGTTGAGGATAATATTGAGGCTGCCATATGTTGTCAACGCACTAACCGACTTTTAGAACCCTAGTTAACTCATCTTGGCCTTTAGAAGGTAGTGAGGTAACCGGCTTTGGTGCAGACTGAAGTTGGTTGACACTCGATACTACGCTCATTGAGATCTTAAACTTGGAGGGTTTTGGTTGGCAAGTAAGTTGCCTTCTGAACAACCACCCTGGTGAAGGATCAATGATATTGAGATCCCTTAGAACCTGGTTACTTTTGTAGGACAGGATGAACCATCTAACTTCAGGGGAGGGTATTTGCCTTTGAACCTCATGCAAGCCTTTAACCTAGGACTTTGTGTGTTTTCATGCATTGCATCCATAAAGCATCTCATCGCATTGTATTTCATGGAGGTCAAACATCATTTATGGATATCGCGGGATACCATAAATAAAAAAAATATAAAATGAAAAAACAAGGAAAAGATTTCCTTGGTACCCCACGGCATTAGTAAATGTTTTGAATTCCATGAAATCTTCATTTACATTCACATTTTAGCATCATACTTTTGCATTACATGTGTCTCCCGATTTCTCATACTCGGTTCTCTCACCTTCCAGTTTCGTCACCCTGAGTTCTCGGCACCAATACAACACCAGAGCTCAAACTCGGAAAAGAATGGAGGATCAGGCAAAAGAGATTGATCGCCTTAGCAATGAACTTGAAGACCTTCGAGGGGGTATGGGGCGTATGATGGAATTGTTACATGTCATGAATGCTAAGATGGATACCCAGCCCACTGTTGTTTCTGAGATTACCGGCGTTACTGTGGACCCTCCACCAAGTGTGACCGTAGCGAGGGACCCACCTTATGGTCTTGCTCCGGGTTTTGTGCCTCCTCAAGCCACTGTTCCGATTAATCAACCTGTTCAGCAAGCCGTGCCCTTGTTTTCTGAAGTTTCTAGGGGGGCTCCTATCTTTGCACCACCTGTTGTACACACTCGTGCGCAACCGTACTTCAATGAGACAGCTTTTGATAATCTTGATGAGAATGTTGAGGGTTATGAGAAACATGATAAGCTTCGTGAGGAAGTAAACACTATCGTCCAGAGATTGAAAAAGGTAGAGGGTGATCAAATTTTTGGGACTGCTGCAAGGGATGTTTGTTTGGTCTCGGGTTTAGTTATTCCCCCGAAGTTCAAAACTCCGAACTTCGATCGCTATGAAGGTGCCACCTGTCCTAAGAGTCATCTGATCATGTATTATCGCAAAATGGCTGCCCATGTTGAGAATGATAAACTGATGATTCATTGCTTCCAAGACAGTTTGAAGGGTGCTTCTTCCAAGTGGTATTTAACTTTGGACCAATCCCGCGTTAAGAACTTTCAAGATTTATCTGACGCTTTCATCAAACACTACAAGTACAATATGGATCTGGCTCCTGACAGAAGACAATTGCTGAGTATGTCACAAAAGAATTCTGAGTCATTCAAAGAGTATGCTCAAAGGTGGAGAGAGACTGCTTCGCAGGTAGAACCTCCTTTGACCGAGAAAGAGTTAGCTGATTGGTTTGTCGACACAGTCCGTCCAGAATTTTACGAGAGAATGGTGGGTAGTGTGACTTCAAATTTCTCCGACATCGTTGCTGTGGGTGTCAAGATTGAATTGGGTATGAAGAGTGGTAAAATGATAAATAATCATGGCGCTTCTAAGGATCAGCCGAAGAAACCTCCGTATAGCTCCCAGAAAAAGAAGGAGAGTGAGACTAATGCTATATCCTCTGGTAGACCAAGGGAACGCTTTTATCGGCATCCGCAAGGTTATGCTCAACCTCAAGGGTATCCAGTCCAATATGCTCAACAACCCTATGTGGCAGCTATTACACCTTCTTTCAATCAACAGGTTCCTATGTATCAACCTATGCAACAACCTCCTGTTTATCCGCCTCCTGTCAACTATCTACAGGCGCCCAATACTCCTGCTCCTCAACAGCCAAAGAGTCCGGCTCCTCGCCAGAATATGCCGAATAGAAGAACGTATAAGCCTTGTCCGCCGATTCCAATGACTTTTACCGAGTTGTATCCCTCTTTGGTCAAGCAGGGTCTCATCACTACTCGGGCTTTGGGTCCGCCTCCTAATCCTCTACCCGCCAATTACAACGCCGCCGCTCATTGTTTATTTCATGAGGGTGCGCCTGGTCATGATCTGGAGAATTGTTATGCTCTCAAAAATATTGTCAGGGATCTATTGGAAAAGAAGATTTTGTCATTTGAGGATCCTCAACCAAATGTTAAGAAGAACCCTTTTCCTAATCATGAGAGTGCCAATGCCATTAGTGCTGATTCAGAGGAAGGTTATGCCCTTGATGTTGAACAGATTAAGACTCCTCTCAAGATGTTCCACTCGAAACTGTTTGAAGCTGGTTTGGTAGATACTTCCCATGTTGCATGTGTAAGTTGTGAAGCCAGTACTAAAGGTTGTGTGTTGGTTCAGAATGATGTTCAGAGGTTAATTAATGAGGGTGTTTTACAAGTGACAAGCCAAGCCAAGAAGGATGTAGTCGCTGTGGTTGAGCCTGTTTTCCATCAGCCTGAATCAAAGGGTAAGGTACCAGTGTTTAATCTATCAGGGGCAGGCTCCGCCAACCTCGTGTTCGATATACCAAGGTCGTATATCCCTGAAGTGAATCAGCCTAAGCCTATAGTTATTCGAAGACCGAGTCCGTTTCCTTTCAGTGATCCTAAAGCTGTGCCTTGGAAATATGACGTGACTATGATCAACGAAGAATCTGGGAAAATTATTTTGAAGCAACGACTGAAAACTGTTGAAGATGTGACCAGCGTAACTGGGGCAAGCCATGACGACTCACAGTGATCATGAACCAGACGTCCTTTCCATTGAGGCTCCGCCAAAGGAAACTGTTACTCTTGAATGCAAGATTTCATAAACATTTAGAAGGATTTTTCCGACAGTTCATTTGTTTATTTATATGCATTTCTCTTTGATTAAGCATATTTAGCATGTACGAACTTGTTTATCTTTGATTAATTAATGCAACGCATATGTTTGTCTTGAATAAATCCATTCGTTTCACTCATTCAAAAAACGTTTTCATAAATCATAATGCCAACTTTACCCGATCTCTTGTTCCGATGGAGAATTGGGGGGAGGATGACGAACCTAAAACGTCAGATTTCTTGTCATATGCTTTCGATTGAAACCCGCTGATGATGTAAGGCATTGTTTCAAATCCCAAACACTGGAGATATAAGGATGTTAATCCCTAGTCAACCTCTTTGAGCCTTGAAGTAGGAGTTTTTTCTTTCTTTTAAGAACCTTCATCCTAACCTGGGACAGGGTAGGTTTCAGTTAAACCGATCGAGCGCTTAGACTCTTAAAAAAGGAAGAGCAAACCTTCGAGAATTTATCCTTAGCATCTTAAGAAGTCCAATACAATGACTATCCTTCGGTTACCTAAGGAGTGGGGCAGTCACGAGCCTTTCAAAAGATTTACACGACTTGTGCATAAAAGAATATTCAAAAAATAAGAGCCCGCTAAGTCAAAAACCTATGAAGGAGACTTAGGCAAAACTGGGGCATCCCGCTGGACTCCAAAGTCAGATCAAAAGACGTTGTCCAGGCAAAAGTTAGGGAATAAAAGCAAAACAAGAGGGTACAATAAATAGTCCCTAGTAAAGAACAAGATCGTGTAATAGGTGAGCGACTGCCATGTCCAAAGCCTTGATAAGTTCTCGACCATAGCAAATCCGCTTGAGATATGAGCGTTCGTATCCGGTTAACTGAATTAGGATTGGAGAACATCACGAAGAATGGGTGGGTACAAATATAACTTTGAGCCTTTATTCTTTTGTTTCTTAAACCGTGAACTGAGCCACGATACAACCTTTAAAAGACCTAATTGAAGTAGGACTTCGGTTGAAAGCATACTTGACAAGATCACGTTTCCTGACTCCTACGAGCTATGCTCAGAAAAAATTCATGATGGCATTATAATTAAAACTTATATCCTGACTAGTGATTTCGGTCACAAGTTGTTGCGATATCTTTTTTTCAAAACAAAAATGCAAGACAAATATATGTGTACATTGACAAGCTCAGGATAGGCATTTCAGGCATGACAACTTTGCTTGATATCTTAGAGATTTACATATGAACATAACCCGTGGAACTTGAAGATCCTGCTGAACAGGGGCAGGCAGTTTCCCAATTCGCTTACCAACGCGAGTCTGACATTCTTAAGAGCTATTTCCCAAACATTTCGTCGTAACACGATTAATTTGTGCCAGTTACGTCGAGACCTGACAAATCTCTCAAAGAGTTTGAGAACAATGGGGCAACCGAACTCGGTGTTCTCTATAAAATCCTCTTGAGATGACCCTACCTCGCAACGCAAGTATCCTGGGGCACCATGTTTTTAAAGGAAACAAATGGCGACTACTATAAGGTCCTTCAAGATTAAAACCATGTGGTTCCACAACTTTCTTCATGCACCCGATGGATTTTACTCACGGCTCGTTCCCCAGTAAATCTCAGTGTTGCAACAGGCTCCCAAGCTATTGCCTCATCACAGTCCCCAGCGAGACTATAAGCTGACAACTTTTTCTTGGGTAACTCGAAAGTGTCCCTCAGGTTTTCTTCTCCCCAAGTGAAGACATGGTACTATGCACTCAAGCAGATTACCTTCTCCCCAGAGAATTCAGAACTTTAAAACCAGATTTGATTCTACCATTGATCTTTCTTACCCATGATTGACCCATGATTGACGTATTGGTTGCAGAGAACGCAGGGTATCTCCGTCGAGATGTTTATTTCGTCTCTCGTCCTGTCTCTAGTCTGTTTCGTCGGCCTACGCAGGGGCATAAGCATCACATGCCTATTTCATTACATATTCATTACATACTCATTACATACTCATTTCATAACGTCTTGCATACATAGACATTAACATACATTCACATTAACATATGCATTAGCATTCACAGGTTCATTGTGTTTCACCATCATTTGGTTGTTACCGCCGAGTAACTGGGGTTCGTCCACTCTCTCCAAATAGACTGTCAGCCCTAAGCATAAAATACTTACTTGTTTCCAGTTTCCCCACAGAGCTCGATCCTCGTGGATGACGGTTACTTCAGCTATCTTTCCTCACCAGGATAAGATATTTACCCTCCGAGATCATTCCCTCGATGGAGTCTTGATTACCAGTCTTCTTTCTAGCTCGATCCTAGATTGAACCTCAGTCATGTCGGTCGTCAATCCCAACCGGACGTGCATTTATTTTGCACTATCTTTCAAGAAAATCAACTACAATCCTTTACAGATACACGCCAGTTCGCGCCGGAAAATATATCAGTACAACACTTTGCAATCCTACATGTTACAACCCTTTACACTTTACATTTTACAACATCAACACACGACATTTCTCACCTAAGAAGTCGATCATATCCTCGTTATGACTCGCAGCAAATGGCCATCTCCATGGAGCAGTTGGGCTTCCATTTACCTGCCGTCTTGAGGTTTGAACCAAATCGTATTCAGGAGAGCACGATCTTGAATTACGGGGAGGTTGAGCAGTTTCATATTCAGGAGAGCACGATTCTGAAATTATGAAGAAGTTCGTTTATCCTTTAGTAAAAGAAGGAACGGAATCATATTCAGGAGAGCACGATTCTGAGTTATGAGGAAGTTCAGTTGGCCGTTTTTCAGGAGAGCACGATTCTGAAATATGAGTATATTCAGTCATCCAGTTTCATATTCAGGAGAGCACGATTCTGAAGTATGGAAAAATTCATTTACAACCAAATCATATTCAGGAGAGCACGATTCTGAAATATGAGTAAATTCAGTCATCCAGTTTCATATTCAGGAGAGCACGATTCTGAAATATGAGTATATTCAGTCATCCAGTTTCATATTCAGGAGAGCACGATTCTGAAGTGTGAGGAAGTTCAGTTTACCCTTTTCATGTTCAGGAGAACATAATCTTGAAGCATGAAGAAGTTTATTTATCCTTCAGTAAGAGAAGAATCAAAATCGTATTCCAGGCGCCGACCTTAAATACGAGAAGATTTATTTATCAGATAAGCAGCAGCCTCTTTTTGAGTGCTTATCCATTTTGTCACATAAGTCCCTTCCAACGATAAGTGACAGGTCTCCCGCGAGAAGCTTATCAGGGCATTTCCCATCAAAGTCCATTTATTTTGGCATACAGCCGGTCTTTACCCTGTATATTTGTTACGGAGTTCCGAAAAGTCCGTTTGATTCTGCTACGAGGGATAGTTTACAGAAGCTTGGATGTTATTCTTTGCTCGATGCTCCAGCATTCTGTAATCAATCTCGCAATCGTACGTGATCCAGTTTTATCTTTTAGATTCCCCAGTGGAGGCCGTCTCACAGGTGCCATCTCCATTTGAGAATCTCGTTCCCGTTCTAAAAATGACAATTGGTCGTGTTCGCACCAGTTGACTATCATTTTTAGAATTCCCCAGTGATGTACTGTGTCTCAGCGCGTCGTATTTCCCCAGTGTGTTTCTTGTCGCGTCTGTCCCCTATGTCGTCGTGTCGTCTGCAGCCTTGCATTTCTCATTCCATCATCCGCATCATACTAAATTCATGCCATTGTCAGCATTATAGTTCGTCCCGTTCTATCCATAGCCTTGCATGATCACTGCATCTAAGGGCAAAATTTTCGGTTAACTATATTTAAATCCCTTTCACCATGATTTCTCGAGCCTACGTCGCTCAAATCATTCGGCGAAACTATTTAAATAGGGGCAACTGTAATACCCCAAATTTTACCCTTAGATTAGTCAATTCATGTCGCATAATATCTCATTTTTGCATCAGCTAACTATTAACAGGTTACGCATGTAGTACCACAAATTTGTCCTACCTTTACATGGTTTCTAGTGCCACTTTATTTCGAATAAATAAAATAGCACAATTGGCAAGAGACTGTGTGTAAGGAGTTCTGAGTGTGAGAGGTTGAGAGTTCGATTCCTACCTTCTTCACTTTTTGTTTTTTCTTTATGTTTATTCTAAATTTTCTATTTTTCATAAAAAAAAATAACAAAAATAGTTTTTTTAATTATTTAATTATTATTTTCGTATTTAATTTAAATTATTTTTTAAGAAATATTATTTTTTCACTTTTTTCCATATTATTCATAAAAACATCCAAAAATCATAAAATTAAAAATATTAGAAAAGATTTTATTATGTTTAGTAAAAAAATAGGGTTTTAAGTTTGTTTTAATTTGTTTGTTTTAAGTTTGTTTTAATTTGTTTTATTTAGTTTTGACTAATTATTTAAGTTGGGCCTTTAAGGTGGGCATTAGGTTAGAGATTACCCTAATTTGTTACCTATATAAACATAAGTGATGAGAGGAAACTTCATCAACATCAGAAAATCAAGAGCAGGTCATCAGGGGAAGGAGACAAAAGAGAAAAACGGCGGCCGTTCTCGCGACTTATCAGAATAGGGGAGATTTTTGAAAAAAACATCATCGTTCATCATCAACGAACTCCACCGTAGAAAAGCCGCTTCAAACCGGGGAAAGGTGAGCAACTCTTATTTCTAACGGATGTTTTCTTTTGATGTTTTTTTTTTTGCAGGAAAAGAAGAAGGGATCGTGGCCATGCAAAAAACTTGTAACCGTAACCCTCCCCCAATTTATCTCCTCTTATTATTTTTTGTTGTTTTCTATTTTTCTTTCTTTTTCATTTATGATTTGTTTGTCTCATTTTTTAATTAACTTAAAATGATATTATAAGGTAGTAACTAGTTCTACAATTTTTCTTTTTGATTAAAATTAAAAACTCTCTATTTTTTATAATTAAGATTAAAACTTCTCTTTTTGTTATAATTAAAAATTAAAACTCTTTTTGTTATAATTAATATTAAGATTTCTTAACTCTTTTTCAAATAAATATAAAACTTGATTTTCTAATTAAAAATTCAATTCTAACTCTTTCTTTAAAAAATTAGTTTTTTTATATAAAATTAAAATCCACTCTTTTTTTCTTTTTTTTAAAAATTAAAATTAACTTCCTTCTTTTTTTTAAATAAAACTTCCAACACCTCATTTCTTTTTAAATTAAAGTTTACCTTTCATGTAATTAAAATTCTAATTGTTTCTTTAAGTTAAAATTTCTAACACTCTTTTTTTAAATTAAGATCCTAGCACTTCAATTTTTTCATATCATAAATTTCTAACTTTTTATTAAAACTCTAACTGTTTAACTCAAACTTTTTCTTAATAAATTTCTAACATTTCTAACATTGTTTATTTCTAAATTTCTAACATTTCACACTTTCATTCCAATCTTCTAGTTAAAAAAAATACTAAAATAAAAATGCTTAATATTCCCGTTTAATTTTCATCTTTTGTCCTTGGGTATTAATCCAATACTTTTCGCATTTTATTTTCTTTGGGTTGTAATTATGCGAGGCCATCGTCGCAATTATTATTCTTGTTTATTTCCATGGATGTAATTTACGCGAGGCCATGGTCGCGGTTTATTTTTATTTCGCATTTTTTGGGATTTGTAATTTACGCAAGTGATCGTCGCGACGCTTTCTTTACTTTCCGCATTTTAATTTCTACCATGTAATAATTCTGTTGCTTGCATGTTTTACCGTTAGAATCTTTCCGAAGGAATTAGGTTTACCCGTTTGACCGCCGAGTCAATAACCCTAATTTTTTGACCGTTTCAAACCCTAATAACCTAGGTGTCCCGCCGTGGACAAAAACGCCCTTCACCCTAGCTTTTAGGTCAAAGAGCCGTCGTGCTCTGTTTAGGGTTTCCCGCTGTGGAATCCCTAATTTAACCTTAATTCAGTTAACAAATTCAACATAGAAATAGGAGTTTCAAAGACTCCACGTAAGCGTGTCCTTAAGATACGTTTATTCCCCATTGAAACCTTGACCACAGTCAAGACGTTTCTAACCTCCCTTTTGAGGGGAACTACGATTACTCTGATTCCACTCCCGTAAGGATACGTAGGCACAAGATGCGATGTCTTACCGAGTAAACTTAGAATTAACCCCTTAGGTCTTTTTTATTACTTTTAATCTTTGTACATATACCTTAAGCAAATGAATAAAGCAAATAGTAAACAACTGAACAAAAGGTTCCTGTAGAGTACTACAGAAGTTTAGGGTGCTAATACCTTCCCTAAATTTAACCAACCCCCGAACCCTAGATCTTTCCCCGCATTGTGTTTACGATGCAAAAATAGGTTTTCCCTTTTTGACCTTTTCCTTCGGATAAATCAAAGAGCGGTTGTGAATTGAATTGCGATTCAAATTAATTAATAATTTGATATCCTATTTCCACCGCAACACCATCCTAATGTCTATCATAAAGACTCCGCAGCGGAGAAGTCAGAGCTCATAAGGGATCATGGCAACAGGACCAAACGGCAAAAAGGAAATACTGCAAAGTAAAGAAATGCTGGAAATATGCATGAATACAACAACTAAACAAGCAAGGCGCAAAGGCCGCAAACCACAGAGGCAAGGGAGCTCAGCTCTACCAAATACCAACAAGCAAAGCCACTCAATAACAAACAAGCAAAAGGAGGACCACCTCAACTTCTCATGCACACAAAGTCTACTTCTAAGATGCACCTACCTCAGAACTATCTAGATGAATTCCTAAGTCTAATGCAACACAACACCACACAAGTCAAACAACACAAAGAGAAGGCTAGCTAACCTGACAAACCCCTATCTACAAAACAAGAAACTAACCCTGAGCAGGGCCCCTAAACAAAACCCTAATCTATCCCTGAACAAAACTCTATGCAACACCTAAACAAAACTCTAAGCAAAACTCTAATCAAAACCCTAAGCAAGAGGAATCAATCCCAATCTCCAAGCTTCAGAACAAGCTTACCAAAGAGAGGGAGCTAAGCAGACAAACTCATAGTGCCTTCCTCAGGAAAGTACCAGGAGGTTACCACTCAGGAGTCATATCCTATGCGGCTCGACAACTGTGATAAGTTTACATTCCTCCTCAGGAGAAACTGTAACACGGTGGGAGAACTGACTTTAAACAATGTTGCGGATAGCAAGAGTCGCCACCGACTTTTATTTTATCCATAAGGAAAGGTTATAAAAGAACAGGAAAGACCTTAGAGAATATTTTGGGTCCGGGGGGTAGGTTATGAAAAGGGAAGGTGTTAGCACCCTTTTCATCCATGGTTATCCATGGGCTCTTAGGTATTTAAGCTCACTTTTGAATTGTTTTGAAAGTGTAGTGTGTGAATAGAAAATTTTCAGAATAGTTAATAAATGATCCATGTAAGGATGTGTTAAGAACTTGTTTGAAAACTTGTTGAAAATTTGTTTAAGTGTGAAACAGTTTTGAAGTGAGCAAGCACCTAGGAGTAACCTACCCTAATGTTTAAAGGTCTTTCTTATTCTTTATTCTTTCCTTTAGTAAGACTATCCCTACTATAATGGAGTAGGTAGTCCTTACTTTGGATGTTAAGGGGTATGTGAGGGACAATTTGACTTTGAAGGCCATTGTGGGATGTAATAAGCACATATAAGGGACCATCATCATTTTTCGAAAGGGACTTGATTCGTAAAGGCAACCATAAGGGACTTTGATGATTTTTTTATTTGAGGGACTTGCTTTATACACCCCACTTAACCATTATTCGTAGGCAACTTGAGGGATATCCTTAGGAAGTGAGACGGCGATTAAAATCGACTTACGTGTGTGACGTGTTTATTTTAATTATCTTTATTTAAAAGTGATCTAAATTTATTTTAATATTACATACATGTTGTTACACTCCCTAATTACTAACCATAATAATAATTAAATAATTAAACAACTTTACATCCAAGAAACAATTATAAAATAATAAGCAAAATAATTAAATAGCAAAGATAAATAAAATATAAATAAGCAATAATAAATAATAAAGGGGGTTAATTCTAAGTTTACTCGGCAAGACATCGCATCTTGTGCCTACGTATCCTTACGGGAGTGGAATCAGAGTAATCGTAGTTGTTGCACCCCAAAATTTGCCCTCACAATACAAGACTTTGTGTTCCAAGAAGGTTCACAAGGTTCGCAAAATTCACAATTGGTCAGAAGAGTTGACAATTCCCTCAGACAATGCACCTCCTAAGCAGTGCATCCAAAACTAGGGTTTTGACTTTAATCAGGCTAAATGGACTTCCAAGACTTCAAGTGAGCTTCATAACATCTTATATGTGTATAAGAACCCCCATGTCAAGTTTCAAGACTTTTCTCAAAAGTTTGCTCAGTCAGATGATCAGATAAGTCAAAAGCAGTCAATGCAGTTAAAAGGTCAAACTGAGGTCAACTGTGGTCAAACCAAAGTCAAACTTCATGATTTTTTTTTTTTGCCAACATCAAAGAGAGGTTGGGTGAGAAATATTATCATAATAACTGTAATACCCCAAATTTTGCCCTAAGATTTGTCGTCACATTTTATTGCATTTAATCAATTACTAACAAATTTGTGTAGTCGTTTGACTTTTTGCAGGTAAATATCATATGGCATGCATTTTTTTTCTAAAAAGTAAAAATGGCACAATTGGCAGGAGGACATGTGTAAGGAGTTATGAGTGTGAGAGGTTGAGAGTTCGAATCTCACCTTTGTCACTTTTTTTGTTTTTTATTATTTTTACTCTAAATTTTTCTATCTTTCATTAAAAAAATAACAAAAATAGTTTTTTATTATTATTTAATTATTATTTTCGTATTTTAATTAAATCATTTTTTAAAATATTATTTTTTTCACTTTTTTCTAAATTATTCATAAAAATATCCAAAAAATCATAAAATAAAAAATATTGAAAAAAATTTTGTTCTTTTTATAATATTTTTTATTTTAGGAATCAATAGGATTATTAGTTTTTATTTTAAGTTTATTTTAATTATTTTAAATTATTTAAATTTTATTTTTTCTTAACTAATTATTTAGTTTGGGCTTTAAAATGGGCTTTAGGGACATTATTGACAATTTGGTGTTAACCCTAATTTGTTCCCTATATATACATGTGTTGCCTTGTTGGAAAAAAAGGAGAGAATGAAAAAAACCTAAGAGGAGTGAGTGCTGTTTGCCGTTATTTAGTTTTCTTCTTCATCCATTACTATTGTTTCTTTTTCTTCACCGTTTACCGTTATTTCTTTTCCTTCATCTATTACTGTTGTTTCTTTTTCTTCATCTTTTACCGTTATTTCTTTTTCTTCATCTATTACCGTTATTTCTTTTTCTTTATCTATTACTGTTACGTTTATATATATATAATTTTTAAATTGTTAGAGTTTATATATATAAGATTTTTGATCGAATTATGTCGATACGATGTTTGCACATTTGTGTGCATGACGCGTGACATTTGTGTTAGTTCGATCTGGTTGCGATGATCGCATTTTTGTGTGAGCAATAATACTATTTTTTGCTTAATTTCTTTTTCTTTGCGATAAATTTTGGTTGCGATGAGCGCATTTCTGCGTTAGCAACATTGTTGGGTTATTTGGCACATTTAAAATTCATTATTGCTTTATTATTATTATTATTATTATTATTATTATTATTATTATTATTATCATTATTTATTATTATTATCATTATTATCATTATTATTACCATTATTATTATTATTGTTATCATTAATTTATTAAAATTTGTTATAATATAAAAATCTGTTTTTTAAAATAAATAACATTAACATCTTTTCCAAATTAATATGAAAACCTATTATTTTTAAGAAAAACTTTTTTTTAGATAAATTTAAAATAATAACTAAAATCTTTTTTTAAAATAATAACTAGAACCGTTATTTATTTTATTTTATTATTGTTCAATTCAAATTTCATTATCATATTGTATCTGCTCCTCTCATGTAACCTCGCGAACTTAACAATCGCTCTGTAAATTCTGCCATTAAATTTCTGCTTGCATGGTTTAAATTATGACATTATCTCTCTGTTTGCATGATTCAATTATCTCACGCGTTTACTATTATTCCTGTCACATTGCACACATCCGAAGGTTAGGTCTAACTGTTTGGCCGCCGCGCCAATAGTCCGTAAAACTTCACACATTCAATTTCAAATCCTCAAAACTACAAACTACAAACCCTAATTTTCACAAATGCCTCGCCGCAGGCAAAATTACAATTTTACCCTTAGCATTAGGTCAAAGAGCCGCCGCGCTCATTTTAGGGTTTCCCGCCGTGAAATCCCTAATTTAACCCTAATTACAACTTAACATTTCAACGTAGAGATTTGGAGTTTCTACACTCCACGTAAGCGTGTCCTTAAGATGCGTTTATTCCCCTTGAGACCTTGACCACAGTCAAGAAGTTTCTAACCTCCCTATTGAGGGGAACTACGATTACTCTGATTCCACTCCCGTAAGGATACGTAGGCACAAGATGCGATGTCTTGCCGAGTAAACTTAGAATTAACCCCCTTTATTATTTATTATTGCTTATTTATATTTTATTTATCTTTGCTATTTAATTATTTTGCTTATTATTTTGTAATTGTTTCTTGGATGTAAAGTTGTTTAATTATTTAATTATTATTATGGTTAGTAATTAGGGAGTGTAACAACATGTATGTAATATTAAAATAAATTTAGATCACTTTTAAATAAAGATAATTAAAATAAACACGTCACACACGTAAGTCGATTTTAATCGCCGTCTCACTTCCTAAGGATATCCCTCAAGTTGCCTACGAATAATGGTTAAGTGGGGTGTATAAAGCAAGTCCCTCAAATAAAAAAATCATCAAAGTCCCTTATGGTTGCCTTTAAGGCAAAACAAGTTATTACTAATAAAAAGTTACTTTCTTGTTTGTTTAAGCAAATTTAAATCCTGCGGTCCTTGAAAACATTGCATATGCATTCCCATATCATTGCATCACAGGTTTATAATTGTGCACAGGTTTCTCATCTCCTCGCTGTTTATTTCAGCAATGGCTCTTGAACAATCAGTTAAGGATCTCTAGGCACAGAATGCACAGTTCCAAGAGCTGATCCTGAACCTATCCAAGGGGCAGGATGAATTGAAGACACTGCTGGCCAAGAAGACTAAGAAGGCTAGAAGGTCTGCTGGGTTGCTCAACATGGGAAGAAGGTTCAAAGGTCCTGCCAAGACCAAGGAACAGGTTGAAGACTATGAATCTGAAGAATCTGAGCAGGAGAGAGGCAGTCTCCACAACACTATGGGGGACTCTGATTCTGAGGCTAACTACTACCACGAGCCTAACGAAGACAAATTCAAGATGCTGGTGGATAGAATGGATGCTATGGAATTACAGAAATCATCTGGGCTGGATTTTGAGGATTTGAGCTTGATATCTGGGGTGGTCATACCCATTGGGTTCAAAGTTCCTACATTTGTTGTCTATGATGGGGTCTCTTGTCCCAAATTGCATCTGAGGTCTTATGTCAGAAGAATTCAACCCCACACTGCTGATAAAAAGTTGTGGATCCATTTCTTTCAAGAGAGTTTATCTGGAGCTCAGCTAGAGTGGTATTATCAGTTGGAGAGTGTCAACATCAGAGATTGGAATGACCTTGCTGAAGCTTTCTACAAGCAGTATCAATACAATGCTGACTTAGCCCCCACTCGCATGCAGCTTCAAAGCATGTCTATGGGTGCCAAAGAAAGCTTTAAGGAGTATGCTCAGAAGTGGAGAGACTTAGCTGGAAGAGTTCAACCCCCTTTGACTGATAGGGAATTGGTTGATATGTTCATGTGTACGCTGAATGGTCCGTTTTACAGTCATCTCATTGGAAGCTCATCATCTGGCTTCACTGAGTTGATCATGACAGGAGAGCGAGTAGAGAATGGTATCAAGAGTGGTAAGATCCAAGTGGGCACTTCTTCATCAGGTGCTGCAAAGAAGCCTCCCACTGGGAAGAAAGAATCTAATGCTGTGTATGGTCAGCCTGATCGTAACAGAAGGCATCAGTCTGTTAGTGCAGTTCATATTTCAAATCCAACTCCTGCAACAACAGAGCAGCCTCAGGGCAACCAACAGAGGGCTAGAAGACAGTTCACGAAGATCAACATGTCAATGGCTCAGGCATTACAACATTTGTTGAAGGCTGAACTTATTACCCTGAGGGAGGCTCCTCAGAATCCCAATGTTACATCTCCCAAGTACAATCCCAATGCACGATGTGCATATCATTCAAACTGTCCAGGACATGATACTAATAACTGCTGGGTCTTGAAGAACAAAATTCAAGATATGATTGATGCTGGAGAAATTGAGTTTGATCCACCAGGTACTCCAAATGTAATTACAGCTCCAATGCCAAATCACGAGAAGACTGTCAACGCCATTGATGAAGATATTGATGAAGATCTGCATGTCTATTCGGTTATGGAGTTGAGCACACCATTGTCTGTTATCAAAAAGAGGTTAGTACAAGCTGGGACCTTTCCAGGTTGTCGTGAAGATTGTTTGTATTGTACCTATAAGCCGGATAGTTGCTTCATTTTGAGAGATGGGATTCAACGTCTCATGGATAAGTGTACTATAGTGTTTGAAAGAAGACCAGCATCTGTAGAAAGTATGGTAGATCATCTGACTCAGGGTAAGAAGATTGAAGAGGTTGATATGGTTGACAAAGTACCACTAAGAATCACTTCAAAGGGTCCCATTAAAATTACTCATCAGGGCCCAATCAAGATTACTGCTGAAGGTCCTGTGAAAGTTGTCGCTGAAGCCAGAGTAGCTCCTCTGATCATTACCACTCCCGGTCCTATTCCTTATACATCTGACAAAGCTGTGCCTTGGCACTATGGGTCTGATGTTTACATCCATGGTGTCAAACAGGAGCCTTTACCTGATATGCCTGTTGACATTGATAATATTGCCGGATCTAGCAAGATCACTCGTAGTGGAAGAGTCTTCTCTCCTCCAGTTGCTTCTAAGAGTGCAGTTACTCCTGCTGTTACTTCCACCACTGATGCTCGGGGCAAGGGTCCTGTTATTGAGCCTGTATCTACTGATGTGCCAGCTGCTGATGACCTCTCTAAGCAGATGGAAGAAGTATTGAAAATCATTCGCAAGAGTGATTATGATATTGTTGATCAGCTGGGGCATACTCCCTCAAAGATTTCTATGCTCTCCCTGTTATTATGTTCTGAGGCTCATGCCAAGTCATTGATCAAGTTTCTAAAGATGGCTCATGTACCCAGTACAATTTCTGTGGACCAGTTTGAGAATTGTGTTGCTCACCTGACCTATGACAACGGGTTAGGATTTTCTGATGCTGACTTGACCCCTGCCAAGAGGGATCATAACAGGGCCTTGCATATTTCAATTGAATGCAGGGGCACTACCCTGTCTCATGTGCTGATAGACAATGGTTCCTCTCTGAATGTGTTGCCTAAGGAAGTCCTGAACAGGCTGAGTCCTAAAGATACGGTATTGAAGCCCAGTAATATTGTGGTAAAGGCTTTTGATGGTTCTAGAAGAGTAGTGCATGGGGAAATTGATCTTCCAATCAAGGTTGGCTCTCAGGTATTTACCGCTACATTCTATGTGATGGATATTCGTCCTTCGTACTCATGTCTGCTTGGTCGTCCCTGGATCCATGGGGCAGGAGCTGTGACCTCCACATTACATCAAAAGTTGAGATATCCGGTGAATGGAAAAGTTGTTACTGTCTTTGGAGAGGAAGAATACTTTGTCAGCCATGTAAACACTTTCAAGTATCTGGAAGTAGAAGGTGAATACATTGAAACTCCATGTCAGTCATTTGAAGTGGTTCCCTGGGCTGTTAAGGATTGTGTGACTCCTCCTGCTGTGAAGAAGGTTCCTGTGGTCATCAGAAACCCTCCAACAATGGCAATGGCCTCCCTCAATGATGCAAAAGCTGTGGTGGAAGAAGGTGGTTGTACTATTTGGGGTCAGCTTCCTGATATTCCATACAAGTCTGACAAGGTTGGTTTGGGTTTCACTGCAGAGTCCCAGAAGGCTGTCCGTCGTGCCCGTGTTGTTCGTGTCACCAATCAAGGGGTTATCAATGCTGTGGGAGATCAAGATGAAGACTACAACTTGGAGGCATGGATTTTTCCTACTGTGGGTGTTGGACTCAATAATTGGACAGCTGAAGATGTTATCCCTATCTCCTTTAGTCAGGAGTAAATACTATTACTGTGTTATGTTTTTAAATTTATAATTTTTGGAACAATTAAAACTTTCAAGCCATGTGCCTTACCCGGGGCACAATGGTGTGCTTGTTACGGGTTGTCATTTCATTTGCATACTTCATTCAATAAAATCAGTGGACGTTTCGTTTTCGTAAATATTGTGTTCCTTGGCTTTCTTTTTCTTTTATTTTTGCTTTATCAGCTATGTGTTCTTACACACACCCACGTCACTAAAATGCAGATCCTCATCCACTCTGGATCCAGTTGATAACAGTTCTACTATTGCCAATTACAATTTCGAGAATCCGATCTATCAAACTGAAGACGGAAACGAGGACGATTGTGAAATACCTGTAGAGCTTGCTAGGTTGTTACAACAAGAAGAGAAAGCTATACAGCCACATGAAGAGCCAGTCGAAGTTGTGAATCTGGGAACTGAAGAAAACAGAAAAGAGGTCAAGATAGGGGCTGATTTAGAGGACAGTGTCAAGAGCAGGTTGATTCAGATGCTACGTGACTATGTGGAGATCTTTGCTGGGTCTTATGAAGATATGCCCGGGTTGGATACAGACATTGTGGTTCACCGTTTGCCAGTGAAAGAAGATTGTCGTCCAAAGAAGCAGAAGGTTCGTCGTATGCGTCCTGAAATGTCAGAAAAGATCAAAGCAGAGGTAATGAAACAATTCAATGCAGGGTTCTTGGCCGTAACTTCTTATCCTCAGTGGGTTGCAAATGTGGTACCAGTTCCTAAGAAAGATGGTAAGGTATGTATGTGTGTAGACTACAGAGATCTGAACAAGGCTAGCCCTAAAGATGACTTTCCACTTCCTCATATTGATATTCTGGTAGACAACACTGCTCAGCATAAGGTATTCTCTTTTATGGATGGTTTCTCTGGTTACAATCAAATCAAGATGGCACCTGAAGATATGGAGAAGACTACATTTGTGACACAGTGGGGCACCTTTTGCTATAAGGTAATGCCATTTGGTTTGAAGAATGCAGGGGCAACATATCAGCGTGCTATGGTGGCTTTGTTTCATGATATGATTCATCATGAGATAGAGGTATATGTGGATGATATGATAGCCAGGTCTCAGAATGAAGAACAACATCTTGATCATCTGCACAAGTTGTTTGAGAGGTTGAAGAAATACAGGTTGAGATTAAATCCAAACAAGTGTACTTTTGGAGTTAGATCTGGAAAGCTCTTGGGTTTCATTGTCAGTGGAAAAGGTATTGAAGTGGATCCTGCAAAAGTGAAAGCTATACGAGAGATGCCAGCTCCCCGTACTGAGAAGGAGGTTAGAGGTTTCTTGGGACGATTGAACTACATTGCAAGATTTATTTCCCAATTAACTACCATCTGTGAGCCAATCTTCAAGTTGTTGAGGAAAGATCAGGTGATGGAATGGAATGATGAGTGCCAGACTGCCTTTGATGAAATCAAGAGATATTTGCTAGAACCTCCAATTTTAATGCCACCAGTTGATGGAAGACCCTTGATTATGTATTTAACAGTATTAGACAACTCAATGGGGTGTGTATTGGGGCAACATGACGAGTCTGGTCGAAAAGAGCAGGCAATATACTACCTTAGCAAAAAGTTTACCGACTGTGAAACAAGATACTCACTGCTCGAGAAAACTTGCTGCGCTTTGGCATGGGCTGCTCGCCGACTAAGACAGTATATGTTGACCCATACTACCTTGTTGATTTCGAAGATGGATCCAATCAAGTACATATTTGAGAAACCTGCTCTCTCCGGAAGAATTGCAAGATGGCAAATGATCTTGACGGAATATGATATACAGTATACCACTCAGAAGGCCATTAAGGGGAGTGTTGTTACTGATCATTTGGCTCATCAAGCAGTAGATGATTACCAGTCAATGAATTTTGAGTTCCCTGATGAAGACATTATGTCTGTTACCAAAGAACCTGGACAATATGACGGACCTGAACAAGGATCCCGATGGACTATGGTTTTTGATGGTGCCTCCAATGCACATGGTAATGGTGTTGGTGTTGTGATTAGTTCCCCTGAAGGTTGTCATACCCCGATTACTGCCAGACTTTGTTTCTATTTGTTGCACCCCAAAATTTGACCAACATTTATTCATTCATTGAGTATTTGAAAGTTGATGCCTTCATCAGAAAGTTCAAGAGATCCTCAGAGGAATGGGTTGAAACCAGGGTTGTGTGCTTCACAGTTTGAGAGCTGTGAGTGCCCTTCAGATGATTCTGAGACTTTGAGAATGAACTTGATGTTTTGAGAAAGCTTATGAGATGCCTTGATAGCCTTCATGAAGCCCAGAGAAGTCATTGTGCAAGAATTCAGAAGATTCAACCATGAATGGTAGAATTAGGGTTTTGACTGGGTCAACCCTAGGATAACTGAAGATTTGGAGAAGGTTGAGACTTAATCCAAGGGCCATGAGATCATAGAATGATGCATAGAGGTGTTATAAAAATGATTCCTAGACCAACTCACCATGATTGAGGAGTTTGAGAAGTTTTGAGTTAGGGTTTCTGAGGATTGTCAGTGAGAAAACCCTAGTTTGATCCCTACTTTCCAGGCAGTTTTAGCTATAGATGTGATTGAGATCTCATCTTCCCCACAACTTGAATGTTGTAGATCTTGTTCTAAGCTTTAACTTGAGTGGTGGAAGTCCTTGATAGGAGTTACAGAGCTCAAGTTATGGTTTTGACAAATTACAGGTCAGTTGATGTGTGTGAATCTGGGTCCTTGAAAGTCACCCAACTTGCAGACAACTTTTGCCCTAGTAGGATGACTCCTATGAGTTCTTGGTCAACATGAATGTTGAAGAGGATCTTCTTAGCTTTAATTTGAGTGGTAGAAGTCCTTGATTGGATTTGTGGAACTCAACTTATGGTTTGAACAAGGCAGGGGTATTTTGGTCATTTGTCAGTTATAGGTCATTTTATCCAATGCCTAAAACTCCTATTTCCAAGCCTCAAATGGAAAAACTTAAAACATGAAAGTTGCTCAAAATGTGATTTTAAGTCTAGAAAGAAGGTCACAAATTGTTGAAAAAGCTCATAGCACAAGATTCCATGATTGGTCAAAAATGAACTAAAAATGACTTATAACTTTGAAAAGTTGAAATTGAAAAGTGATTTGGGAGATCCACAAATCCAAAATAGGTCATCCAATATATCATTTTGATTGGAAAAACCATTTTGAAAAGATTGGTTTAAGTAGAATTTTCATTTGAGGCTTTAAAAATGAAGTTCCTTTGGAAATTTCTTACTTGCATAAGAAGGCAATGTTGAAAAACCCTACATAAGCAACAAATGCACTTGTTTTTCACCCATCCTCATTCAATAACTCATGTAAGGAGAATTTGAGACCAAATAACAAGGCATGGCATATGAGATGAGATAATCCAACATGGCATATCATGGAACTTTCATGAACTTTCCACATCATTCTAGATGAATCTAGAAGCATCCAACAATTGTTATAAAAAGAATGCATCAAGGAGTGTTAGAGGTTGGTGAAACTTGAGCCAAGTCAGAGGAGAGAGAAGGAGAGATAGCCATTGAAGCCATTTCTTCAAGTTGAAGCAATCCAAGTTTTCTTCTACCACAAGCCACCTCCTTCCATACAAGTGCAAACAGAAGGCATATCTCCATTGAAGGACCATTGTGAGTGAATTCCAAGGCTTGAATCGTGCTCAACATCATCTCACCATTAACTTCTTGACAGGTTCTTTCTTCACTTTTTTCCATCTTAATTATTGAGTTTTAGTTGGTTTTATAGGTATAGAATGATTGTGTTAGGGTAGATGACTTAACCCTAGAAGTTATAGCTCATTCCATGAGGTTCCATGGCAGGTGCATAAAACTTTAATTTTCAAGAACTATTAGTTTAGGGCATTTCAATCATCAAGAATTAGTGTATAATGACCAGGGTAGCTTGTAGAGTATCTGTAAATCATTAGGTTGAAGTTTGGTGAAGGTTGGTATCAGTCGAGCATGGTGGTACCAAGATGTGTAAGCATTCTGTTTGGATTATTCAAGAAGAGTTAGAAGGATCTGATCGTACCATTGTAATCTAGGCATTTCGTAGAGGATTTTTTGTGTTGGAATCGTGTGGAACCGGGGCGTGTGGAGAGAGCTAGAAGAGCTCGAATGTGCGTGCATGGAGGCAAGGGGTTCTGCAAACCCTAGTTTGGTTGGAGAAGACGAAGGAGAATCCGTTGGATCATTCCCAGAGTTTGACGTTTTATCCCAATCCAACGGCTGTGGTTGCATCTGAGAAAGAGAGGGAAGTTTGAATATATGAAACGCGGTCGTTTCATTAAAGACCGGTTCTGGGCTTGGAATTCTATCCCCACCCCCCTTATTTGTTGGCCCAATCCATATAACTAGCGCGCGTTGCTTAATACACCCCCTCCCTTTAATTCATTTTATTTCTTTTTAATTTTCTTTTAATATTTTCTGTTTTTGAATAATTCATTAAAAATAGTTAAAAAATGATTTTTAATTTCTTCTTTTTTCTATGAGTAGATTAAAATGAGTAGAAAATTATAAAAATAAAATTGAGATTTTATTTTTAGGTTTAATATTTTTAGTAGATTTTCCAATTAAATAGCTTTTTAATTGTTTCATTTTGATATTTGATTTTGTAGGAATTATTTTAGGACATTCCCTTAGGGTTTTTTACCCATTCTTTTTTGTGCAATTAGATGATGAGTCATACTTCCCCATAGGATTTTTTCTAGATTTTTTAGAATAAATCTTGATTAGTTTAATTAGGGTAGACTTAGGGTGTCCTGATTAGGGTTTAGAATGTGTTTAGGTGATGAATCCCTTTCTTTGATTGAGTTTTATCTTGATTTTTAGGTAGAAACCTTAGTAGATGTTATGAGTAGGTGTTGAGGACCCTTATGAATATTTGCTAAATTTTTCCCCATTAGTTTAGTATTTTTTAGGTATTTTCTGAGATTGCCTGATGATGTGATCTGTTCAGTAGGTTATCTGTTCATCTGTGGGGTTCATTCTGAGGATATTGATGGAGAGCATCATGAAGTGAAGCTTGTAGATCAAGATGCAGAGACCCAGAGCTTGTCTCATCTCCTGTTGGTGAGGTTTGAGAGCCTGAAGTTTGAAGGAAGTTCAGGGTACTTTCCTGAGGAAGGCACTATGAATGACTTTCATCCTTCCTTCTCACCTCTTTCTTAAGTATCCAATGATGTTGGAGCCAACTTGTGAGTTTAATTTCTCCTGAGGAGGAATGTAAACTGATCACATGTTGTTGAGCCACATGGGATACAACTCCTAAGTGGAAGCCTCCTAGTACTTTCCTGAGGAAGGTCCTATGGGTCTATTCACTTAGTTCCATTAGTTTATCTAGGATTTCTTAAGTATCCAATGATGTTGGAGCCAACTTGTGAGTTTAATTTCTCCTGAGGAGGAATGTAAACTGATCACATGTTGTTGAGCCACATGGGATACAACTCCTAAGTGGAAGCCTCCTAGTACTTTCCTGAGGAAGGTCCTATGAGTCTATTCACTTAGTTCCACTAGCTTAAATAGGATTTCTTAAATATCCAGTGATGTTGGAGCCTGCTTGTGAGTTTAATCTCTCCTGAGGAGGGATGTAAACTGATCACAGTGGTTGAGCCACATAGGGTATGACTCCTGAGTATACACCTCTTAGTGTTTTCCTGAGGAAGACACTATGAGTCTGATTGCTTAGCTCCCTGTCTTTGGTAAGCTTGTTCTGAAGCTTGAAGGCTGGGAATGATTTCCCCTGTTTAGGGTTGTGCTTGAGAGCTTTGCTTAGATTTGTTTAGATCCTGTGATTAGGGTTAGGATTAGAGAATAGATGATTCTTTCTCAAGTATGTTTTGTTTGCCTGATGGTACTTCATTTCCTTTATCTGTATGATTGCAGTTTACTGTTTTTGCTTGATAGCATGTGGTTTATTTTCAGTATGATTACTGTTATTTCATGACTGGCTTGAGGTCGAGACGAGCTTGTGGAGGTTGAAGCCCCACACACATTTCCTCCCTCACTTGCATTGCATGCATTTTACTGTTAAAGCTGATGTTTTTGTCTGTATTCTGTGCATCATTGACATGATCCCTTAGGACTCTCATTTCCTTTGATAAGGATTTGATGATAGACTTTTAGGTTGAAACCTATGCATGACAACATCTAGGAGTTCCTTGTTCAAACCTCAACCATAGGATGAATCCATGGCATGATAACAGTAGGACTTGATAGTCTCCCTCCTAGTTGAGCCATTTTTCCCGTAGTTTCCCGAACTACGTTTGCTCTGATCTTTCATACCAGATGAAAGTACGTAGGCATAGGATGCGACATCCTAGCGAGCAACCTTCCCCAACCTTTCTCCGTGGTTAGCCGAACTACGTTGACTCTGATTTCTCATTCTCTGATGAGAATACGTAGGCATAAAGTGCGATGCTTTGCCGAGTCATTTTTCTTTTCTTTTTCAGCCAGCCTTGATAGGTAGATAGATTATAACCAACCCGTCCAAGTAAACAAACAAGCGAGGATCCCGTCGAGTACGACGGACGTGAGGGGTGCTAATACCTTCCCCTGGCGTAACCGACTCCCGAACCCAGACAATGGTTGCGATGACCTTGTCTTACCCTTATTCGTCAGGTTTCTCCGATCGTTTCCTTTCCCGTTCTGAGGGATAAATAACGAAAGGTGGCGACTCTTCTGTTTTGCCGGCACCTTATTTTCGCGCAAGCGACACTATTGTACCAATAACATGGCTGAGTATGAGGCATGTATCATGGGTATGCAAGTTGCTATTGATATGAAGATTCAGTTCCTTGAGGTGTATGGAGATTCAGCTCTGGTAGTAAGTCAGATTAAAGGAGATTGGGATACAAAGCATGATAATCTCATTCCTTACAGAGAACATGTGTTGTCTTTGATCCCACATTTCAAAGAGATTACTTTTGGACATATTCCACGAAGAGAGAATCAGTTGGCAGACGCATTGGCCACCATGGCATCTATGTTTGAGATCAGCTGGGATGATGAAGCTCCCAAGATTACCATTGATAGATTTGAGAAGCCTGCATACTGCAATGAGATTGACACTGAAGGGGCAGAGGAGAAGCCTTGGTTCTATGAAGTGAAAAACTATCTTGAAGCTCAGGAGTTCCCTGAAGGGGCATCTGTCAAAGATAGGAAGTTCCTGAGAAGGTTTTCTGCTAAGTTCTTTCTGAGTAATGGCATTCTGTATAAGCGTAATCATGATTCAACTATGCTTCGTTGTGTGGATAAGAAGGAAGCTACAGAAATTATGGAAGA